>JAIUCV010000007.1:50354148-51777898 GCA_026724425.1 Erythrophleum ivorense | reverse complement strand
TATGGCTACTTTGCTTTGAAAGATTCCAATGCATGTTTCATATACAAAATTTCTTGGAATTCAACTATTAAGTTAATTGTCTGGAATCCTACTGCACGGGGTTTCTCCTACAGTTGTCATCTAGTTCTCCTTCAATTGTATGTTTATTAAAAATGATTTTAGATGGGTTTCCATTTGTCTGTATTGAACAGAAAAGGTGTTTGTTTTATGATTATTGGATTCCATGAGTTCCTTCAAGTTTCTTCCACTTTTTATTTTTACCTTATTCAATGTTTCTTTTATATATAGCCGGTGTGAATTTTCTCCCCCCCCCTCCTCTTGTGGGGGACATAAACAGTATCAGTTTGTTGTTTGTCTTTAGCACTTTCTTTCCTGTGAAAGTATGTGCTTAAAAAAATTACATCCACTAGCTTGCTGGTTTTAAGTAATAATATGCAGGGTTATAGATTATATTCTCTCTTTTCTAGGCTTTTTCAGGGTTGCAGTTTTTACTGCACAAGGCTCAAGCTGTGCAAGAAAGTGGCTCAAAATTCTGCCTTTCACGTATGAAATTTCTTTTGACTGTTATGACTGTGTATTATTTGATGTCTATGTATTAATATTCATGTTTCAAATGGCTTACAGGTGAATTAGAACCTGTTTTTGATCTATTGTCCTCGTGGAAAAAGTTGGAACTGGACTCCTGGCCTGCTTTGCTCGATGAGGTTATGGATCAGTATGAGAATAATGCTGGGAAAGTAAGTGGCAATTGTCTTTCTTATTGTTGCTGTTATTTACTTTTATCAAATTGGCAAGGTTACTGTTCTTCCATAGACGTTAGAGACGTGCAAGTGACTAAGGTAATAAATATTGGTGCATCATTCCCACTTTTGAAATATCTATAATATTCAGGGTTTAAGTTATTCTTGATTCTTTTTCCTTAGGAGTTTGAATGATAGAGAAAATTCAGAACTGCAGACTCTTTTGCTCTTGCATGATTCTATTCAATTGTTACCTCATTTAGATAGGAGTGTTTGGATTCTTGATCTTAGGGTGCCTAGTAAGTTTTTTTTGGGGTTGAATTCTTACCGACTCTTGCAAGAGAGAGAAATTGCTCCTTGATAGTAACTTTTGGGGATCAAAATCTCCTTTAAACGTCAAGTCTTTCATTTGACAGCATTGGATTAATATTATTGATATGTAGAGATTTGATTTCCTCACAAATCTCTTTCTCTTGATATGTACATTACGCGTGGTTCTAATTTGGGAATAGCTATCCAATTTTCTTTCTTTCTTTCAAAAAGCTACTTCCATGCAAGTTAATTATTTGGGGAAGCTTGAGTATATAGTCTCAACTTGAAAGAGTTACTAATGATTATACTCAAATGGTTGGGAGGAGCGAGGAGTGCAAAGCTTCATGGTGGCGTGCTATTTTTGTTGTATTCTTACTGTTTTAATGATATTGTCTTTGTTTGGTTATTTTTCATGGCATGATCTAAAGTTTGTTAAATACCTTAATTTATCTTGAACCTGGAGGGAGGGCTGATTGAGTACCTCATGTTGGATCAATACTAAAAATATATAATACTCTTGAGCAATTTAGCGATTGAAAGACACATTGTACCTCCTGGGTTTCTTCTCTTTTGTCAACAATACTCCTTTTTGTGAATATCAAATTTAGAAAAAGGGTTTATATCTCATGACTTTTTGAGTATGAGACTTTTTGAGTCTATCTTATGAGATTCAAAGAATGCTCTGCTTTATAACCGTTGAAGTTGTACTTTCTCTCTTCTCTGTCCACATTGTTGAGAAACCTATTAAAGTAGGCCTCTTATGGTATTAGGAGTTTGTTATTATCTAGAATCTGAGTTTATCATTGTCTAGTCTTAGAGTTTATTGTTGTTTAGGAGTCTTGGTTGTCCTTTATCATTATCTTTAAGATTTTGTCTTGTAGTTAATTTCTATTTTGGTAGTTGTATAAATAGAGAGAGGGAGATGCCATGTGTGTGCAAGCCTTCTCATTCACCATATTTCTGTTTTTATCTTATACTTTACAACTACAATTTCCTCTCTTATTTTTTACTTTAGTAATAAAAAGGCTATTTGGTGCTTACAATTTGTTCTGAGAAATGGGCTCAAAATTTACAATTCATATTAATGATAAATTCCCCCTCATTTTTTAAAGAATATTCTGCCTATTTGTCTGTGGAAATAGCTTAATTTTTCCTTCCTTTCTTTTGTTGCAGCTGTGGTTTCCTCTGTATTCAGTTCTTCAACCCACTTCTTCTGATCAATCAATTTTCCAGAGGCATGTGATAGATTAATAATCAATCTGTCAATAAGAAGTTTCTTCCATTACATTTTGTAAACCTGTTTTCTTGGATTACTTTTGTGATGCGTATGAATCTTGCAGCTTGGAGGATTTCATTCACACATCCAGCATTGGTGAATTCAGGAAACGTCTTCAGCTTCTTTTTGCTTTCCTTGGTCAAAACCATATCAGTGCATGCCTGAAAACAAAATCGAGGTATCATTTTGGTTCTAACAGTTCATTTGTGTTAAGTGTTATAAGAATTTAGGAAATTTTTACCCTACTAAGGTATATTAAGAATTTAGGAAATCTTGTAGTTTAAGAAAACAGTACTGGTAGTCCACCCAAGTATATGGTATGAATCTGTTTGTGGTTATAGTATTAGTATTAATGGAGGTGACAGGTCAGTGTTGTACACACTGATTGTGTTTTTCAAGAATATATTTTATTTGTTGTTCTTTCCTTTTCTCCCCAACTTTTGTTCACCCTATTTTCTCAACAATTTGTCAAAGCGTTTTTAAAAAAAAAGAAAAAAGAAAAAAAATACATGAAAAGATTTGATGGAAGCCAATAGATAATTTTAGCTTAACGCTCCCTCCATATTATTCTATTTCCTGTCTTTTTCTGTTTGGCACAAGAAGATGATCGAATTGGTGACCTTTTACCCAAACTAACCCTCCCAACCACTTGAGCTAGCCTCAAGTGGTTGGCACAACATATTTTAATGGGGCTATGTAGCAATAAATGCTTAATATAAGTTAATTTTGTTAAAAAAATCTTTTCTAATCGATTTTGTTAACCTGTGAACTCTGCAGTCCTGGCGGGATGGAACATTCGAAGTACTTGTATAATATTTTTGGATTTTATGTGCAGTTCTTACCAATGTGAGTCACTTTCTGTTATTATATTTGCAATATTTTGTGTTTTATCCCTGGCCTTATCAGATGTCTGTTGGTGAGTAATTATATGAGTGACTGCAGAGTATCGAAGTACATCAACATGAATAAGAAAGAAATTGAGGGTGAACTTAAAGCACTGGTGAAACTATGTCGGTGGGACCATACTAAGAGTTATTTGTCCATTGAAAACTTGAAAAAGAGTCAGCAGAAGCTTAGGAAGCTTATACAGAAGTATACTGTAAGTGTTAAGCTGTCTTTTTCTTTTGCTTGAAGACAATTCTTTTTCCTGCATTTCTCCATTCCTTTCCCTGGTTTTATTTTTAGGGCCAAACTATCATCTAATATACAAATAATTGAGTCAATTTAGCCTTTCTTTTAATGTCAATACTTCATACTTGACAGGGGTCTCAACTCATAAATTGCTTGAGTTGATTTCTATTTATGTGATATATTGCAAAAAGCAGGTTTTACTACATTTTAACGTGTTAGATGTCTATTTATCTGTTGTTGAATAGCTTGGTTAATTTCTCACAGGATTATGATTTTTCCTTATTCCAATTTTGTTGCCGCTCTAGAAAATATTTAATTTATGGTCTAGCTGATGCACCCTTCAGTTGAACTGCTGATCTAAGGTCATACAGTAGCATCCTTCCTTGTCCTGACAAATAAAAGAAAGAAATAAAAAATGATATTCCTGAATTTTTTTAATGCTTCTTTTCTAATGCTATGACTTTGCTTAGTAGCTCTGGAATAGGCTCTTTGGCCTTAGCAAAGGGTTTGCCTATTTTGTTGATTCAATTCATTTTCAAAATTTTTTTGGGGAGGAGGAATAGAGACTAAAGTCTTCGTAGAATTTGGAGTGTTTGGCTTCAGTGCAATGGCACTAGGTTTTTTAATCAGTGTTTTCGCCTTATTAGATTAATTAGATTATTATAAACAACTATAATGGGTTAGAGTTAGTTTGTTGGATTCTTTGTGGGTTAAACCAATGTTATTTTCAGGAGTGATCTGTTCTTTGGATATGCAGCTTTATTGAGCTATAGTGTTTTCTCCCATTTTGTTCTTCTGTTTTGTTTCCTTGATTCACGGACGATTTCTAATCCCTTTTTTCTTACATATATTGTGATGAGTTATTCATTTATCCAAAACAATAATAAGGTAAAACTTTTTATCTCCTTGGTTAGATACCTGACTGTTGCAGCTCACAACATGTGTAAGTCCATTATTAAGTTGTAAGGCATTTGTGTGCTTAAATTGGTGGCAGCATTGCTCTAAAAACGCACTACAATTTGAAATTGAAATGATTTTCATTTTTGCGCACAAAAATTGTATATACTTCGTGGTTAGCATCACTATATTCTGCTGATCTTTCCTTTTTATTGTTGAAGGATATTCTGCAAGAACCTGTGGTGATATTCCTTAACCAAGAAACTTCACAAAAGGGAGCAAACCCTCAATCTTTTCATGGTCATAAGCTCATTTCTGATGTATTGAATAAGGGCTCGTTCAGTGTTGGCTTTGATTTGACAATTTTCAGTGACGAGAACAGGTTATCTGACTGCTGATTAGGCCTACTCTATTCTTTAATCTTGTGCAATTCATAGTTTGTTAACATGTCTTTTCTAATGTAGGTCTATATGGATTGGAGAATGCTGCAGAAAATTAGATAGTGTTTTGCAAAACTTGCAGCTTAAGAAAAAACAAGTATTTGACGTTCTATCTCCACATTGGAAGAATGTTGAAGGTTTTTCCCTCCTTGCTTTTTTACTTTCTCTTTGCTTGGTTGGTTGCTTGTTGGAAATAGTAAGGACTTGATAATTTGTGCAGAATCTGGAAGTATATTTAGACCTTGTACTGGCTCCCAGCGTGCAATTCTGTGTTACCTGGAGGGATGGAAAGCAATTTGGCATATGATTGAGAATATATATATAACAGCAGTTGACTGCGATCAACTTTGGAGGGAAGAAAACAAGAGTCAAGGGAAGAGAAGAGCTTTGTCTGAACTTCTTAAGCTTTTAGAAAGTAGTGGTTTGTCTCGACACAAGTCTACATATTGGGAGGTGCAAAACTTAGTTGTTTGAATTTATGAATTTCTTGATTTCTCTCTTTATTCAGATATGCTAGTGCTTTCATTTTTCTTACTTTCCCCCTGCTTTTTGATCATTTGCACAGGTTCAGCATAAACCTTCGTGGTTCCTTCAGCACTCGGGTGACATGCAACATTTGTTGCTGACAAATAGTAGACTACCTTCGGTCATCTCAGAAACTGCAGCTGGGGTCCAAAAAAATGATGTACTTGAAGAAAGCTTAGTTGTGGAGTGGAAAGCAGCCATTGAGCATTACTTTAAGAGTGTTGTATCTGTGCTTCATCTGCAGCAGATTTGCCTCAATCCTCACAAAGATATAACTCGTGAACAGGTAAATCCGAATGTTAATTTTGGTACTTACTGGCTTAAATTGAAGTCAAAAGAATTAACCCTAAGGTTGCATTATTTATTTTTAGTTGTTTTTTTATTCCTTTAAAAATTATGAAATTCTTCTATTTATTTCTTCTACATTATCTTCTCTTATGTTGTGCATTTTTCTTCTTATTTATTTTTAGTTGGTGAATTTTACATCTCCACTGCATTGCATTGACCGTGCATTATGAATTATGATATGCAATATCAAACTGATCCACCTGTTGCTGTGTGTCTTTGTAATTTCATTCAACTGTGCCTTTTATATCATTTCACTTGACTAGGCATGTTAGTATGTGAATTTTGCATCTCTACTGCATTGCCTTGCCTGTGCATCATGATAGCAATATCAGACTGACCCACCTGTTGTTGTGAGCCTTCTCAATCATGAATAATTTCAATTCAATTGTGCCTCTTGTATATTTTATCTGAACTTTTTTTGGCAGGTTGATAGGTCAAGTTCTTTCCTCAACCAGCTTGTTCAAGTGCAACAGAACCAGCTTGCTGCTGCCAATGGTTTTGATCAGCAGTTGAAATGCTTGAGAGAATGCGTATCTACTTTGAAAAAGTTGTATTCAATGTCCACCTCCACTGATAACAATACTGTGTATGAGTGCTTTATTCCAGAGCAGCTCACTGCCCTTAAATGCATGTGGCAACAAAAGGTAAGTGTTGCCATTACAAGCCCATTTGGACATTTAGGTTCTTGTGACTCTGATTTAAGATTTCAATTAACAGTGATCTTTCTTGACCTTGCAGCAAATATTTGATAGCCTGTGCGCTATGTCACAAGAAGAATTGCTTTTGCTAAGGACATACAAAAATAGCCACTTAAGTACTTGTGAAAGTGTAAGACCTTCAGTCAATCAGATGATTGCTTCCATAGAAAAATTTTTACCCGTGTTCTGCAGATCAAAGGTGCATACTTTGTTCATTGGTTGTGAATTGGTTTAAATTAATACTAGTTCCTATTGTTTTCTATTTATGGAAACTTAATTACAGGAATCATTGGACTGTTACCTAATTGGGGGGGTGAAAGCTATCACTGCAGTGACTTCTACCTCACATTTTTGCATTGTTACTGAAGAAATGGAACAGTCAGTCTCTGTAAATTTCAATATTATAAAAGATTTTAAGGAGCAGTTGCGAGTACAGAAGCAAGATCTGGATAGAAGCTCAGTGAAAGAAGTTCTGATTGATCGTTTTCAAGAAATAATTGAGAAGGTGATATTTTCTTTCTATAAAACTCTTTACTTAATCATTATTTGTGACTTGGCTTTTGACTGAGCAAAATTATCTTTTGACATAGCCCTGACAAACTTTAGTAATTTAAATTAGAATATGGGGTTTAACTTCTTTGTTTGCTTTGCAGGCAATTTTAGTTGAGGAGGAGTTTACCTCTGCATTAAAGGCAAATTATATACCAGAAGATTTATCTGAAGAGGGCAGCTTTTGCAAGAGAAACTCTGCAGTGCTCAATACTGGATTTGATGAAGCCCTTAATTCTACATATAAACATATTGAATATGTTTTGCAGAAATTATGTTTGTCAAGCAACATCCTTGTGGCTGAAGAGTCCATAAATATAACTTCATGGAAATTGCTATTTGTTGACTTTGTAGCGGATCTCAGACTGGACATACTGTGTGAGAAAGTTTTCAAAACAATCACTTTTGGGGTAAGTTCTGTTCAGTTGCAGGTTATTTGAGAGCCCCTTATTGATATATGACTAAAGTGGTGATTCATTTTCTGTGTAGGAGAAGCCGGTGAATCATTCTGACAGTAAAATTTACAGATATACAGTTGGAGGCCATGTTAGAGATCTATATATGTTAATGGATCTCGTACAGAATTTTGGTGATGAGCTCTTGAAAAATTTCCTAGCCATGCATAGATCAGTAAGCTTAATACTCAGTTACCTCAATTCTATCTATCTATCTATCTATCTATATATATATATCTCTCTCTCTCTATATATATATAGAGAGAGAGAGATTTTTTTTTCTTTATATGATGTATGTTATATACTTCTCATATTTGATGTTTGTATAGCACAACAAAATCTGAATTTCAAAATTTCTGTAATTTATATCACACAATGGTTTATTTTTAATTTAGTTGGACTGTCCCACTCTCTATGGTGGTTGGCAGGTATCGGTGACAACTCATGTGCTTGCGAATATTTTTGCTTCTTTATACTCAAAAGGTTTTGGAACTTCAACCGAACACCAGGAGGATGATGGAAATGTCAATACTTCTGAAAATGCAACTGGGACAGGCATGGGAGAGGGTATCGGATCAAAAGATGTCAGTGAACAGATCACTAATGAAGATCAGTTGCTGGGAACTTGTGGACAGGTCAGAATTAGATCTTGTTTAATTTTTATGGTTTGGTAATATTGTTTTGGCTATGTATCATGTTCCTCTAATTTCAATTCTGCAGCTGAGGGATAATCAAGATGACCCTAGTGAAGCGCCAAGTAAAAATGATAGGGGGATTGAGATGGAGCAGGATTTTCAAGCTGATGCTGTAAGCATCAGTGAGGATTCAGGAGAAGATGAAAATACAGATGCTGAGAATGAGCAACTAGAGTCTGAAATGGGGCCCACTGGACCTGAAAGTGAAGCAGTTGGAGAGAAAGCTTGGGATAAGAATGAAGACGAAACTCCCAATGATACAAGTGAAAAACATGAATCTGGACAATCAATTAGGGATATAGATAGAAACAGTGGGGAGCTTAGGGCCAAGGATGACTATGTGACTGATGAGCCTGGGAAAGCTAATTATGATGAATTTGATGATCAGAATGATGAAACTGGAAGCCAAGATGACATTGATGATGGAGAGACTACAGATGCAGTCAATCTGGAGAAAGAAGCAGCAGTAGCTGATCCTACCAGAATGCAGCCTGATAAATTGGAACAAACCTCCGATATCGATATGGATATGGATCTGGATGGGATGGCAGAAGAGGATTTTATGGAAGAGGGAGATCCTGGAGAGCAAGGTGATTCAGCTGAGGATGCAAACCAAGAAATGAAGCATGATGAAGAGACATTTCCACCTGATGAAATCATGGAGGATGCCCATACTGATGTTGGTGTAACCTCGGAAGAGGATAATCTAAGTGGGGACCATCAAGAAAATGCTGAGACAAACTCTGTGGAAACAAAGAAAAGTATATCTGAACCAGGATCTTCTGGCTTGGTTAATGAACGAGTGGCTCCTCTTGAACTGGCATCACAGTCCAATGTTGATTGGCAGACATCAGCCTCTGAAAATATAGCAGCGGAATCAAATTGGTCAAATATCAATCAAAGTTTTGACAACCCTACTCTCTTAGGAGGCTTACCTTCTAGTAGTATGTCTAAGATGGATCTTAAGATGTCAGACTCATCTAATGCTGGGGGATTCACTGAAAATCAAGCTAAGTCTCGTTTTCCACAGTATGAACATTCACTTGTTCAGGAAAGGCTACCCAACCCTTATCGAAATTTAGGTGATGCACTTGAGGAGTGGAAAGAAAGAGTTGAAGTATCTGGTGACCTTCCCCCCGATAACACAGAGAAGCAGGGTGAAATGGAGGATGAAAATGCTGAGGAGTATGGGTTTGTCTCTGAGTTTGAAAAGGGGACAGCTCAGGCTATGGGACCTGCTACGTCAGAGCAGATTGACAGAAATATTGATGGTAATAAGCTTGATAAAGAATGTCTTACTGCAGAAAAAGATGCAGAATTGCAGTTTGAGAAGCAAAATTCTGACATACAATCTATAACTGATTCTACTTTAATCCCAAAAAATGAGAAAAGGGAGCGTATAAATGTCTCGGGTTTGGAGAAGTCACATGATGAAGGATCAGTGAAAACTAGTGCTACTGAAGGTGTTGATCTAGAAAAGCTTTCTGATGATCTGATCTCTCTCAAGAGATCATACTTCAGTGAGGATATACATAAACTAAGCCAACTCTCTGTGGAAGATAATAATTTGGGTAAAGCCCAAGATCCTCAGGATGTTCCCAGTGATGTAAAAGATAAAGCTATTGCTCTCTGGGGAAGATATGAGCTTAGGACAACAAAATTATCTCAGGAGTTGGCGGAACAATTGCGCCTTGTAATGGAGCCCACTGTTGCCAGCAAACTCCAGGGGGATTTTAGAACTGGCAAAAGGATAAACTTGAAGAAGGTAGATAAAGATATTCTTTAATTCTTTTTATATAGGATTATAACAAATGATTGTTTGAGAAAATATTTCTTAACCTTTACTTATTTTTAATGAAAAAAAAAACTGTCAGGTAATTCCATACATAGCAAGTCATTATCGTAAAGATAAGATATGGCTGAGGCGGACCCGACCCAACAAACGTGATTACCAAGTTGTGATTGCCGTTGATGATTCAAGTAGTATGTCAGAGAGTTGCTGTGGAGACATTGCTATTGAAGCCTTAGTTACAGTATGCCGTGCTGTTTCTCAACTGGAAATGGGGAGCTTGGCTATTGCAAGCTTTGGAACAAAAGGCAATATAAAATTGCTGCACGATTTTGATAGGCCATTCACTGGAGAGGCTGGGGTTAAGGTTAGCGAGATCAACAGTCTTACTGCTAGTTATATTGACACCATTGTGCAAATTTTTGTGTTGTATATATATCAGCAAATGGATCTAACTGTTGATTATGATACTGGAAGCAGATGATCTCCAATTTAACATTCAAGCAAGAGAATACCATTGTTAATGAGCCGGTTGTTGATCTGTTGAAGTTCTTGACTGACAAGCTAGATTCTGCGGCTGCTAAAGCACGACTTCCATCTGGGCATAACCCCCTACAACAACTTGTTTTGATAATTTCAGATGGTCAGTTCCATGAAAAGGTACCGAATAAAAAATTTATTATGCCTTCTACTACTTATTGAAAAATGCTACCTGCCTCCGCCATTACTAGTCTTAAATTTTAATCCGTCCAATTCCAGGACAACTTGAAGCGGTGTATTAGAGATCTCTCAACTGGTAATCGAATGGTTGCTTTCTTGCTTCTGGATAATTCCCAAGACTCAATTATAGACCGCACGGTATTCTTCATTTTGCTCGAGTGATTTTTACAAGAGTATATGCTACTTTAGTTTCCTCATTATGATTCTCTGGACTGCAGGAAGCATCTTTTGATCGGAATGGAAAAATGAAGCTCTCAAAGTATATGGATTCTTTTCCCTTTCCTTACTATATTGTTCTGAGAAACATTGAAGCACTGCCCCGCACCCTTGCAGACCTACTTAGACAGGTAATGACATTAGTTTGAACCAAACCCCCAGCCCTAACCCAAGGGAAAAAGAAAAAATAAATTTAGAGGTGTAATATTTAAACATTTTCTGTTGAGTTCTTCAATGAAAGCATGATGCCTGATGGTAATTTTTTTTTTTGCAAGAATCAATAGTGCCTACATGTTATATTTTCATTAAAAATACCTTAATGGTAGACATTTAGAACAAAAAATAAGAAAATAAGGAAAGTGAAATTCAAGAAGCGGTTATTCTTATCAACGATGTTTATTGTATGTCTAGAGAGACCTTTCCTTCAGTTAGTCATTTTCAATTTGCTGGTCTTCTTTCAGTGGATGGAGCTTATGCAGAATTCAATGGGCTAGATTGGTTGAAGACTCGGCTACATCTTGCAGGATCCATTTTTTTTGTCAGTAAGAATGCAGATTTCACCTGCTTTCTGGCATGGGGAAAAACGAAAAGGGTTATTGTGTTACTAGTGGTCTCTGCCTAGATGCAGATATAAATTTGTTAACTGTAAGAGGGAAAAATGGAGAAAAAAATGATATGGGGTTAGAACAAAAATGAGAAGTTCGTCTTTCCCTAGTATAATTTGTATAGTATTGGTAAAGCCCCTCAAAGTGAAAAGGGAAAATTGTATAGTGACGACGGGTTTCAATGTACAGATTCTTGTCTTATTATTGATTGACGAAATCCTGGTAGCTGCATTGCAGGTATCTTAGTAAAAATGGTAATTTTATGGAGTCAGTGTTTTTTTTTTCATCGTGCTGTCTAAGATTGTTATCTTAATAATTAAAAAGTTAAAATAAGAATCTTAAATCTTAAAATACATTTAATGATAAAGTATAATCACACCCTAATGATAAATTTAGTAGTGTAATGTTTAAATATTTGCTGTTGAGTTCGCATGACGTCTGATGGTAATTTTTTTTTGGGAAAGAATCAATAGGGCTTACATGTTATATTTTCATTGAAAATATCTTAGGGTAAACATTTAGAAGAAAAAGTACTTTATAGGATCGGCATCATTCCTGAGGTTTTCTCTCAGCACGTTTTAAATATAGGTTAAGGAATATATTAAAATATGAAAAAAATTTAGGGATGAGTTCTTGACGCAATTTTGATGTAGTCATATTCTATATGTTCATTTGCCAATACCACTATATCAGTTAAAGCACATAGGCAGACGATCACAAGACATGCAGGGATTAAATTAATTAATGATGGGATATGCCCTTCTTCTCAATGATATTGATCGGGTAAATTACTTTGTTTTTCCTAGATGTTCGCAAATTTTGTATTATCTGTTGTTTTAAATATTTATACATTTTATATTTGAAAAAGATGCGCTCTTATAACAAAACACTTATATATATATATATATATATATGGTTGTAAACTCTCTAAATATTTCAGTCCCAGACACCAAAATTAGGTTTTGATAACATGTTTATACCATCATTTTGGGCCTGGATCAAATTGTTGGGAATGGGGATCACGATGCGGATGATCTGGATCAGCCTCCCCCTGTGGCTCCTGGCTTTTCCACTCATTCATGATAGGACCCGTCTTCCTTCTGTGTCACCTCAATAAAAAATATGGGCTAATGGTCTCAAGGGCATGGTTTGCCAAGTTCAGCAGCGCGGTTGAGAGGAGTTGTATCTCTTTGGGCTCATTGGAGTGTTAGTCGAGATGCGCCCAATCAAGATGTCAAGACGAGCAAGGACGAAAGCGAATGTTGCTATTCAGAGTTTTTATCTATTTCAAGTGTCTATTCTCAGTTTGTTTGGCTTCGTTGTTTCCAGCACTTGAGAAAAGGAGAGTACTAGCCCATTGTCACCCTTTGTGGGGAAGACAGTTAATCATAATGACTCATCTCTTTTAGCTTTATTTGTTTGTACAATATTTTAAAATTTTTTGCATTGACCCAAACACTCACGTCAATGTGATACCGCGATCTTGATGGATTTCTTTGCAAAATTGGTGCCTCAATCTAACATTAGTATTAAGTAGCATTCGCCATAGTTGAACATTCAACTTAACTAACGAATTAATTAGTTGCACGTATCAAAATCAGCAACTGACCCTTGCTGAAAGTTAGAATCCCATAGGTTCCCGGAACTTTATCCCCTCGGGATGAAAAATTGATAGGACATGAGGTGGGAGGAAAATTAAGCATCTCCGTTCCCACCTTATCCCATGTCTGTTGCCATCCCTGTGGGGATAGAGATCAAGAATGTAGGCCATGTTTGGTACATCAAAGAGTTGAACGTTGGAGAGAGAAAATGAGTGGAATTGAGATAAAAGTATGTTTAGTAGAGAACTTAACTGAATAGAAAAATTAAAATTAAAATTATTTTGTTCTTCCTCAATTAATTTTTTTTTGTTAAAGGTAATAAAAAATGAAAAGTTAAATTAAAATATTATTTATTATTATTTTATTGTTATTGATAATTAGAAATAATTATTTTATAATTTATTATTATTAATAATTAAAAATAAATATTTCATTACATTTTATAATTATTAGTAATTAAAAAAGAGTTAGAAGTATTTTGAATATCTTCTCATTATATTTTTATGTCATTTCTATCAAACTAAATATAAAAAAATAAAAATATTCATATTTCTTCTTCTATCATATCGAACATAATTACGAAGTATAAAATTTTTTTTATTTTCATTCCATTTTTTATTTTTATTCCATCAAAAACTAATTCTCAATGCTAAGCAAAACTTTACTTTTCACCTATTTAGGGATGGAGTCCGAGCTTTTGCTCAAGAAGGTAATATAATTAAAAAAATGATTAAAAAATTTAAATATATATAATTAAATAAATTAAATAAATTACTTTCCTTGTGATTTTATATTTTAAAATCGTTAAGCAATTAAATCTATTGTCAATATTATTAAAAAATATTTTTTATATTAGACAATTATTCATTTATAAATCTCTCGTTCAATTACGTGGTTGATTTTTTATAAATTTTATTGTAAAAAATGTTTTTTTTTACAATTATTGTGACAATAGATCAAATCATTACTAATTTTCAAAATATATATACTAATAGATGAAGATCATGTCTTCTAATTTTAACTAGAAGTTTTCCATCGTTGTTATCACAGTTGAATAATGCCTTGATGGGATTGCCAATGCCACACACGTTCAAAATCTTGGTTTTGGCCTTTAAATTTCCAACATGTCATGTCTTGCTTTTTGACTTCCCACCTAAGTCGAACGCCCGTGCTTTCTAGGGAAGCCCTGCTTAAAATGACATACCACACACTACGTATGCTTTAAAGTTTAAAATAGTTTTTTTTTCTTTTTTTTGTGGGGGGTGGGGTGGGGGGTAGTACTAGTACCCTCGTGGCCCCCATGCATCCATCTCTGGGTAAGAAAACAAAATAAGAAAATGGTAAAATAGCAGGGGAAAGCAGGAAGGGAAACATTCCTTTGCTAGTTAACGGGGAATTAGCGAAAACACAGCGAAACTTCCTTGTTGATTTATTGCGGTCTGGAAAGAAAAAAAGTACGAAAGCTTGCACACCAACTTTTGCGACGACTTAGCAATAGAAGGGCGAAAATTTTTTTTTCTTACTAAGTTGTATCCATCGCTAACTGTTCCACAAGAAAAAAAGCTTGTCTCTTATGTCCTTTCTCACTTATATGGTGAACCCGGGTTCCGATATTGTAGTACGTATATAGCCGCTTTATAGTGCATAAAATTTTTTTATCAAGCTCATATATATATATATATATATTTCTAATTTTCTAATATTTGAGGGTTATAGCTAGCCGCTTTTAAATGTGTATGCAGTTCCTGCACAATCGAAGCAGTATAATCTTCAACTTTAGCTGATTTTCTCCTCGTCCTTAAAGAGCAAGTGTCTGTTTGCTACTGTTCTCTTGCCTCCTGTAAGTATAATGTATTTAAGGAAAAATAAATTAAAATAAAAAATGCTATTTATATAAGTTCATTTTGCAAAGCCTACCTTTGTCTTTTTCAAACTTGGAAGCCCAAGCAGTTTCTTTATTCTCTTTACCTAATGGGGAGCCAAGGAAGAATTTTGAAAGTTAATCAAACAATGTAAGAGTTTTATTTTAGAAGAATTATTACTCTTAGGATTGTGAATATAAGTATTGTACTCAAAGTTTTGATATAATTTTAAATTATTTTGATAATAATAAATTCTTAAATTTAATTTATAAAAATATTTAGTTGATATTTACTACATTGAGCTACGTAATTAAATTTATTTTAGAAAATAATAATTATTTAAAAGAAAGAAAATATATTAAAATAGAGCATTGTATTAATAAAATTATGATTGAGCTTATAAATATGTTCTGTCCATTTTATCTAAGTCAATTTTTAAGCTTCATATAATTTGCATTATCTTACTAAGCTCCATATTATTTATTCAATTTACTCTATTGAACTTTGTTGATCGGTACATTTTAAAGTAAAAAGAAAAAGTTTATAAAATAATTCGTTGAAAAAATGTGGCATGAAACAATTGAAGGAAGTAACAAAATGCTTTTAGACATATAATATTCTATTCTAACTTTTCAATCAAGGCTTAGGATCCTTTTGTAGAAGCTCTTTGCTCCATCAAAGAACAAGCCAAACGTAGCAGCAGAAGAGAAGGAAAGCACGCACGACCTCGAAAATGGTCCCTGGGTTTTGCATTAGCTTTCAGCAAATGAGACACACAAAGGATTTCTCGAAGATGTTGGCTAACGTGATCGCAAGTTGAAGATCCGATTACTGTCTCTGTGCTCAGATCTATTGATGGTTGAATCTCGTAGAAGAGAAGCAAAGAGAGAAAGACCCGACTGAGGAAAAGAAAATAGCGGCAAGAGAGAGAAGTGTGCTGATCGTGCAGTAGCTATGGATTGTGAAATGGTTGGTGTCGGCCAAAGAAACAAAAGACATGGAAGGCACTTAAAAAACCATATCCAAAAAAATTATAAGCCACAAAGCCCTCAGTTTGGAAGCTACAGGAAAATGGTGATCAAAGTAGGGAGGTGGAAGAAAGCGAAGATTGTTGACCCCAAGAAAATAGCACCAAAGAAAAGAATAAGAAGAGATGAAAGCAGAAAAAGATTGGATAGGATTAAGGAAAAAAAGTATTATTATTCTATTTTATTTTGTTTTATCTTCGCTCACATTTAAAGTATTTATTGCTAGTAGTAAAACGCATTAAATGAAGATAAGAAAAGTCAAACAGAGAAAGTGCTTTCTCTTTGCACTTGTTGATACATAAACAAGGAAGAAGAGCTAACTTAGAATAGTTAAAAGCACTGATCTCTATAGCAGTTCAAGTTTTTTTGATAAAATTTTCTCTTTTCCAATGGCTATTTTAGACGTTGCTTCTCAATGGATATATTTTGGGACTTCTACGTAACAAGAAGAAAGAAGAATAGTAATATACGTAGAGCAATAGAAAAAAAGAAAAAAAATTAAGTTACGTAATTCTCTTTATTATATTGCTTGACGTAATTTTTGGTTCTATATAACTTAGAAGAGCTTTAATTATTGTATCTTCTTTGTTTATAAGAGTTCAAAATCTACTCTCATATTATTGTGTAAATCCTTTTTTAAGTGTAAAGAAAATAAGTTTAATATGAATTTAGTGAAAAATTTAAATAAAAAAGTTTTGAGTAAACTTGTATAAAATTTAAGTATTGTAAAGTTTAAGATGAGTTTAAATTTTGTATTGGCAATGATTATATGTAAAATTATATTAGTTGTAATCTAAATTTGATTAAAAAAAATTCCTTAGAATTTTAAGGAATTAGACATAGGCTACTGGTTGAAATAAGATAATTTTGGTAATGACTTTCTTTATCTTACTTTGTCTTTTATTGCTTTAGTTTATAGTTAACTCTATCATTTAAAGTTGACTCCAAGTTTTCTTAAATACACAAGTTTGAGTTAACTCTAAATTATTTTGGGATTAACTCTAACTTATTAGTTTGCAAAAAAAGAAAAAAAGAAAAAAAGAAAAAAAGAAAAAAAGAAAAAAATAGTTAATCTTTTTGCTTGTTACACTTATTTATCCTCTCTCTAGATATAATTTTCAATAAGTTTATTTAGGAGACTAAACCACGTTAAATTTTTGTATTTTTTTCTCCTTTCTTTTTTTGTATATGTTTCTGCCTTTGGTTTGAACACCACTTGCTTGTAAGTGGAATTTGTTTTAGGAATGGAACTATGATCAGGATGTTGTCCATAGGTATGTGTATCACTCTCCCATTCCTAGCATTCACCTACTTTTTTGCCCTCTCAATGATGATGCCAGAACATTTTTAGGAATCAGATTTTGATAACATGTTTATGCCATCATTTTTGGCCTGGATTGGATTGCTTGGGCTCACTGGAGTGTTGATTGTAATGCACTTTTTTATTTGGATAGTGAAGAAATATGTCAGGGCAATCAAGAAGATGTCAGGATGAGCAAGAAACAAAAACGGATGTTGCTGTGTATAATATGTCAAATGTATTTTCTTATTTCGCAAGTGACAAACACTAGAGGTTGTTTTTGGGATTATTGTTATTGTTGTAATTAAGTTTCTTCTTGCTCTGTTGTTGTGTGCTTTGAATTCGCAATAACATTGCCGGTAGAAGACCATTGTGCATTCAAGTGTTTGTTTAATGAGTGGGACGTTGTTATTACCATGAGAAACCTTTTTTTTTTTTTAGCATTTTTATCTATTTCAAGTGTCTATTCTTAATTTGTTTAGGTTCATTGTTTCCAACACCCGTGATAAGGATAGTACTAGCCCACTGTCACCTTATGTGGGGGACAAAGTTAATCATAACGACTCGTCTTTTTTAGTTTTATATGTTTGTACGATATTTTAAAATTTTTTTAATTGACCTAAAAACACACACACACACAAGTCAATATGATACCGCTACGTTAATGGATTTCTTTCCTAAGGAAATTGGGGCCTCAATCCAACATCAGTATTAAGTAGCATTTACCATAGTTGCACTTTCGATTTAAACAATTGCGTTCATCTAACTAATTAATTAGTTGCACATATCAAAATCAGAAATTGACCCTTGGTGGAAAAAAGGATTTCACAAGTTCCTCCACCACGTGAAACACAGAAATGAAGGACTTTATCCCTTTGGGATGAAAAATTGATAAGACATGAGTAGGGGAGGAAAATTGAGCATCTCTATTTCTACCTTATCCCATCTTGTTGCCATCTCAATGGGGATAGAGACTAAGAATTTTCTCTCCACCTCCACCTATCTAAACGCGGAGCCAGGACTTTGGGTTAGGAAGGTGATCTAATTAAAAACTCATAAATCAATATATATATATATATAATCAAGTAAAATTACATATCTTACTATTATTCTTTATGTGATTTCATATTTTGAAATATTTAAACAATCAACTCATTGTTAATATTATTGAAAATATCTCTAATCCGATTGCATAATTGATTTTTTACAAACTTTATTACAAAAAATGCTCTTTCTATATTTGTTGTGACAACAGGTAAAATCATTGTTAACTTTAGAAATAGATGATAAATATGTCTTCCAATTCAACCAGTTTCTTTACAAGATTACCAATTCCTTTCAATGATGCAAATTTAGCACTATTTCGTATATCAATGATGTAAGCCTTAAGTTGATTATTAAGTATTAGTAAATCAGTTTAAGAAAATTCACAGGTATAAAACTTGGAAAATTCAATAAACCTTTTCTTATCAAAAGTAGAGAACAACTTGGTTGGATTGAAACAAGTCAAGAAATGAAAGCATTTGTCTTACTGAAACAATTATTGAGTACCTGAAGTTGCTTGTCTACAATAATATAAAATAATTTAACATGGAAATTATGTTCTATTATGACATCTTGAGTTCTACCTATATGTGTCGTGATCTTTCTTTAGACAACTTCATCCATATTAAAAATGTCAATATCATGCATATTGCAAAATAAAGACTTCCATCTACTACCCCTTGTAGCTTGTAATCACTACTTTGATATGTTAACCAAGTTCATAGCATTGATTATGTATTAATCTTTTTTTTGCAATGTTTGTGAGAATTCATTTTAGATATCCAACACATTTTTCATCAAATGTAATGTGAATGCAAAATCAAAACCTTTTAGAAAAATTATACTAAATAAGTTGACATGGTCCTTTTTCAAATAGGCTCTTCATATCTTATCTTGGTTATTATGATTATAGACTAAACTATTAATTTTTTGCTTTCTTGGGTCTGATAGCAAATTTTTTAAATTAATCTCAACCTGCTGTTAGTAGATATTAGATTCATGGCTCCAAATGAAGATTGTTGTTCTAATATCAATTTTTTCTTTAATTTTTTTTTTCATATCTTATTCCAAAAAAAAATTAAGAGTAGCAAGAATATCACAATCAAATATTAAATAGATGCATATAAAAAGTGAATGAAAAAAAGATCTATATATATATATATATAATACAATAAAAGAAAGTCCATTATCTTTGAATCAATATATATAAATATTGCTGAAACTTGTTTTCGATGCGCACAGTATATAAACATTAAAACTTGTTTTCAATCAATATAATATTATTATTATCCAATATATAAAACTTTCAATCACAATTCATGCAGCTCACCAACGGACAACCAGCAAAGGACAGCCAGCAACGGACGGAGGAGCCCGCCAGCAACAGCAATGGGCTTTCAATCACCTTTCTCTTTCACACTCTCTCTCTCTCGAGGACAGCCAGCAATGGAAAGAGAAAAAACAGAGATCACCAAGCCAAGGGAACGACGAAGAGAAAAATAACAGAGATGGGGAGCGAAAGAAGCTACAAGGAACAGTTGTGCAGTGTCTGAAATAAGGAAGAGAAGTTACAAGGAAGAGCAGAGAAGTTAATGTGTTCGAGTGTTCAAAACTTTTCTTCACTAATTTGGCAAGCAGGCAGAAAAAGAAAAAATAGAAGAAAGATAAAGATAAAATAAGAAATGAGAAAAAAATAATAATAATCATGAAGTTTGTTTTTTTGTTAAAATTGTATAAATAAAACATATATGAGAATATATTGGGTTCAAGTTAATATGTCAAATACTAAAAAAGTTATATTATCAATTATATATATATATATGTGAAAACATAAAGAGTTTAAAATTATATAAGATTAAAGCATAATGTCATAACTTAATCTCTATACATGGGATTTTTAAAAACATTACCCCTTCCCAACAAGTAGCTCCGTCCCTGCACCTATCAAACCTCTGAAAATTGACTCAGTCACTTGACTGCAGTCCAACATTTGGATATGTTAAGAAATAGTGAGTATTTTGGGTATTTTGGATATATTTGAGATATAGGAAGGTAAGGCAAAAAGATAAAGAGCTAGGATATTATTATGTTGTAAAACTCAGCAATTTATACACACACACACACACACACACACACACATCTATATATATATTCACACATTTGTATGACAGCTATCAACATGCGCATGCTATATATATGTTTGACAACTTTAATTTAAAAATTTTACCATTTAGTTTAAAAGCAAAGTTCTCACGCTATATAACTTTAAAATAAATCCATTAAAAATATTTGTGTGAAATAAAATTATTTAAAAGATAAATAAATAAATAAATAAATAAATAAATATATATATATATATATATATAACATGTCGTAATCTAGTCATTTTTCTGGACGAGTTGTAGTTAGTTGATACAATCTTACAAGTATTAGAGGAAAATATTAGAATATATTGTCACGTAATTGGACCAATGACAATATACTTTTGTACTAAAAAGTAATAACTTTAATAAAGTTGCAATGATTATTTAGGTATAAAATTTATACTTATGATCACAAGAAAGAATTATTCAATGGGATAAGGCTATTAAACGTTCAATGTCTCTTTTCGTGAAGAAAACTAAAAGCAAAAAACGGTTTCAAAATCTTATTTAACAGTAATTAACGATCTTTTAAGTTCATAATCACAGAAGTCAACTCCGAAAAAAGGAGCCAAATCAATCTCACAAGTTCGCACTCCTTAACAATAGTATAGTCTGTGTATATACATATATATGTATATAATTTTATTGGCAAAATACTTTTTAAAAGAATTAAACGTATATATAATAAGGAGAACTATAGACTATTGTTACTTCCCAATCAAGCTAACTAAAGAAAGGAAAAACAAATAATTAAAGTAGATGTATGAGTGACCAAGGAGCACCGAGAAGTGATGCTGCTTTCTAGTCAAGAACCTTGGCACAAATGCGACATGTGAACAGTATTTAACATTGGTGCACAAAGTACAAGGCCTTTTGGTCCCGTCAATGCCTTTGTTAAAATTATCAATATTCTTCGAGATGGAGCCAAAAGCATGATATATAGAGTGAAACGCGACTCTCTGAGAATCCAAAACCAAAGCTCCCTTAAATAATTGCATGATACTCAAAAGTCCAGGTGTCCAAAATCCTAAACCATCTATATAAAGGATACCGTATAACGAAGCATTATCCTATTCACGCAAGAAATGGAACTCATCGAAATGAGGGCTTCTCATCAAGAAAGGGACAAAATGAGTGTTCTTTATGAAGCATCATATAGAGGGTGTGTATCGACTTTGGAATCACTGAAACAGCAACACCCAAAAATCTTGCACGAAATTTCACAAAGTTCCTTCACTGAAACTCCTTTACACATATCAGCTTTGCTAGGCCACCATGAATTTACAAAGGCTCTTCTCACCCACAATCCCAAATTCGCCTTTGAGTTGGACTCCTCCCGAAGATCAGCCCTTCACTTGGCTTCAGCAGAGGGCCACATCGGCATTGTGAAAGAGTTGTTGCAAGTTTATGATCAGTCTTGCTTGCTTCCTGATGAAGAAGGCAAAATTCCTTTACACTATGCAGCTATGAGAGGGCGAATAGAGGTTGTACAAGAGTTGATTAAAGCGAAGCCAGAATCTCTAAGTTTTCGTGACAACAATGGAAAAACTGCTTTTCACTTGTGTGTGATATACAACCATTTGGAGACCCTCAAAGCTTTGGTGGAATTGGAGCTTGCCATTACACGAGAGCTTCTTAACTTCACAAGCTCTGATGGCACGGGGAACACCATCCTCCATTTAGCTATCTTGTTGAAGCGAGTTGAGGTACAATATGCTTTCCTCTCTCCATTTTCTCAATCATGATAGTAGTTTTTTTTAGATGGTGTTATTTTTCAAAATTAGATTTAGTAAAGTTTGTTGTTATTCTTCCATAAAAATATGACATGAATTAATTTTTTCTTTGGAAAGACCTCTTCATGTGTTGTTAGGTTGTAAAAAACTTCCCACTTCTTTTATGTGGTTTTTTTTATGTGTATACAGGAATTTTAATTTTTCATCAAATGTTTGTGAATTTATAATTTTTTTAAACATAAAAGATATAAAAGTTTTAAAATTTATATGTATCATAAATATAACAAAAACAAATTTTTAAATATATCTTATATTTAAATTGTTTTTATAAAAAATCACATTATTTTATTTAAATTTATTTTTATATTCCTTGTGGGAATCCTGGTAACATTGGAATATATAGGTTTATAGTTTTCAGACACTGCTTGGTGAAATTTCAATGCCAACACTAGTTAACAACTGACTTAGTTCTGATATTATTAACTACGTGATTATTTCATTTCAAGATGAATACAATATATAGAAAAAATTGTATTCATGAGTCACGATGGAGCCAATCATTTGGCACTTGCACAATATACTAACATGTTTACTATTTAGACCGTAAAGTACCTCCTTTGAAATGAGAGAAGCAGCAAACTTGAAGAACAAGATGGGTTTTGCAGCTCATGATATCCTAGAGCATAGTCCAAAAGACTATAAAATCCTTGAAATACAACTCCTGTTGAGGACCGCTGGCATTGAAGCTGAAAAGAAAGGAATTGACACTCATCCACCCCCACCACCAGTACCATCAGCAACTACTGAAGTTCTTGACCGACCAGATGAAAGTCCTCCGAAGGATAATTGTTGTATAAAGATTTTAAAGATCATTTCAAAGTGTTTGGAATCAATATGGGATCAACGTAAAGACAGCTGGTCAAAAGAGAGGAGGGATAATCTCAGTCTAGTGGCTACAGTGATATCAACCATAACCTTTCAAGCTTTAATTAACCCACCTGAAGGTGGCTTCACTCGACACGGTTTATCGTCATCACTAAATAACCTTATGCCACAAGGTGACTTCCTTCCCGGGGGAGCAATCTCATCTTCTCCCCGTCCATTTTATTTTCTCCGATACCTAATTTGCATTACCATCTCTTTCATTTCTTCTCTTAGTGTCACCCTCTTGCTTGTAAGTGGAATTTCTATCAGGAATGAAGGTGTGATATGGATGTTATCCTCAGGCATGTGTTTCACTCTAGCACTTGCCTACTTTTATGCCCTCTACTTGGTGGTGCCAGAACATCTTTGGGAATCAGCTGATAACATTTATATACCATCATATTTCACCTGGATTGGATTGCTTGGGCTCATTGGAGTGTTATTCATAATGCGCTTTTTTGATTGGATAGTCTGCAAAATCAAGAAGATGTCAAAAGGAGGAAGGAACGAAAATGGATGTTTCTGTGTATGAAATGTCAAATGCGTTTTGTTGTTTAAACCAGTGACAAACCCTGGGGGTTGTTTTTTATGATTATTATTGTTATATTAGTGTTAAAGTCTCTTCTTCTGTTGTTGTGTACTTTGATTTTGTAATAAAATTTCCGGTAGGAAAGACGATATGCATCCAGTTGTTTGTTTAATGAATGATATGCTGTTATTACTCGAGAAAATATTTTCAGCATTTTTATCTATTTCAAGCCTCTATAGTCAATTTGTTTAGGTTCCATGTTTCCAATACTCACAGAAACTTTAATCATATTGTAAATGATCGATTTAGCTATATGTTTAGTTCAAAAGATGGCTTTTAGAAAAAAGACTCTAAAATATCAAACACAGTAAATAAATTTGGTTTTTCTCTTATACATGAATAAGTAGAGATTGTTTACTCTTCAATTCGTTAGAACTTTGTTTATTAATTTTTATGTCAAGCTTGGTTATAATATGAGAAAATTTCTCATTTAGAAACTAATGTTTGATTTCTGTGTCCAGAAGTAATTTTTTTTTCAAATAATTTGGTGACATAAGGGGCCAGAGGCCCAAGGACAGGAAAACAAAAGACACTACAACAATGTTATGAAATTTTGATAGAAGGGTCTAACAGATTTTAACTAAAATGAACCATATGCTTTTTTTAATATACTTTTATATGATTTTTGACTGAATAATAGTTAAACAAAATTGTCAGTTTTTAAAATGAAAAGTAGTGAAAAAATAGTGAAGGTTGCGGGGGAGGCAGACGGCTACGTGGCCGATTGTTTGGCCAACCATTTTTTACTCGGCCCTTTAGGCCAATTCATTAAATAATAATTAATTATTTATTTTTTCTCTTTTAACATTAATTTTAATGCATAGCCGTTGTTTTAAATTACATTTAAGGGCTTAAGTTTTATAAAATTTATAATAAAAGATTCTAAAAATTAAAATTATTCTTAAAAACCAAAATTATTATCACTTACTATTAGGGTTTAAAAAAATTATTATTAGATTTCAGAAAAATTACTACTAAAGTTATTTATATTGTAATTTTCTTAAAATATGGTAGTAATTTTTCTAAGCCTAGTAGTAAGTCTTTTAAAATTTAGTAGTAATTTTGGTCTTTAGAAATAATTTCAATTTTTAAAGTTATTTATTGTAAATTTTATAAAATCTGAGTCCTTAGATGTAACTTTCTCTTTTTTTAAACCTTTTTAAACTTTTTTGTGCATAACTTATTTTAAAAAAACTTATTTACTAATGTAATTTTTTCTACTTTTTAAACATTAAAAAGTAGCTGTTTAAAAATAACCATTAAATGAGTCATTGAATGAATATATCGATACTTATATAAATTACATTTTATTGTATTTTTTTATTTCACTTGTTCTCTATTTCTCTTGTTCCTTATTTTCTTTCTTTCTTCAATATTTCTCTTTTCTCTTCTATTGCTCTTCTCTTTTCTGTTCCCTTCCTTTTTCTCTCTGTGTTTGCATGCTTTATTTTTTTATTTCAGCTATGAGTTATGTGATATCAAGTCATTGAGCTGTATATATTTGGAATTTCCACATCTGAACAATTTCTTTGATTGGAGATTAAGTTGCTAAAAATTTATTTGATTGGAGATTCGGATTGTGTTTCTTTAAGAGGTATGTATAAATATTTCTTGATATTTAACATTGTTATTTATTGATTATTTAGTAATTATAAATAATTGATTGATAGTATTGATTATGTATTAATTTGATATAATATAGTAAAGAAATTCTTATTACTATAGTATTGATTAGTTATGATTTGTTATAATATTGTGGAGAAATATTTATCATTGAATAATATTTAGAAATTAATATTAAAAATTTTTGTGATAATTTTTTTGTTGTCATTTAATGTAGTAAAAAAATTTTTGTTTATCAAAATTTGTAAAATAATATTTAAATTGATTATTATAATGAAAATAGAAATTTGTGGCAATTGAAGGTAAATATATAATACATTGAATTGTGAATGAAAATAATATTCTAATGAATTTTTATAATGGGTATAATAGTTTATTACTTTTGCTTGTGGAAATGGATCCAATTCAAGAAATGAAAAAAAAAAAGATGCCTATATTCTAAATGCAAAAATAGAGCATATTTTAGGATTGAAGATGTAAAAATTGATTTTTACAAAAGAGGGTTTTAATATGGATATTGGTATTAGACATGTCACAGTGAGATTGAACTATTGCCAACTAATATACATTGGAACAATATTTAAGTTAGAATTAGTAAATGATGACCATAATAATAATAACTATAAAAGAATGATTTTTGATGTAGTTGGTCCTAGCTTTAATGTTGGTCGCTATGATGAAGTAGATCATGATGATAACATCAATCAGGTTAAGGCGACTCCAAACTTAGAAGTTTAATTTTTTTTTGATTTATTGAATATGTATCATCAATCACTATGGCCAAGATGCACTAATGAGTCTAAGCTGTCTGTTACTATACAAATGTTAAGGGTTAAATATGATAGTAATATCTCATAGTATAATTTTAATTAATTTGTAAGTCTTGTAAAAAATAGTTGTCCTCTTATGTCATACCCAATAATTGGTGCATAAAGAATGAACCAGTATTAAAACTTGGTCTTTTTGCTTAAAAAATTGATGTTTGCATTATGTTGTATTACAAAGATAATATAAACAAGATAATGTGTAAATTTTGTAGAGTATTTTGATATAAAAATAGCCAACTTGATAGAAGACAAAGTTATGAGGATGTTTCAGTAAGACAAATATATTATTTACTAATTACTCTTAAATTGCAAGGACTTTATGCTCAATAAGCTCTGCCGAGTAAGTACGATGGCATTAGAATAATAGAAAGCATGAATGTATACTTTTTCATCTATCACATGGAAAAGCATAGATACATTTGAATTAGGTATATTTAGGATTTGCCATGCAACCACAAAATGTTAGACAGGGCTTGTACAAATGGGTTCACTTATAGTCAATTTCCCTTACCATATTCATACTAGCTAATAATAATGACTTCTTACTATCTTCCTCTTGAGTGGTCCATAGCTTTTCCTTAGTTATTTTTAACTCCAATTATTCTTGAATTACAAAATTCCGAAACTAAGATTAATGTATTTCTAAAACCATTAATTGATGAGTTAAAATTATTATGAGAGGAAGGAGTACCAACATATGGCGTCTCAAGAAAACAACATTTTCAAATGAGAGCAGCATTAACATGGATAATAAATGACTTTCTAAAATATTGTCAAGGTAGAGTATTGATGGAAAGTTAGCTTATCCTTATTGTATGTACAACTTAAAAGCTTTTACTATAAAATATAAGGGAAAGAACTCATAGTTCAATTATCATCAATAGCTTCTTCTAATGAACCATGTTCTTTAAAGGGATAATGATACTTTCAAGAAACATAGAGTTGAAAATGATCCCCTTCATTCAAGATTAAATGGAGAAGAATTGTGACAACATATGAGTACTCTTCCTAAAATAGTAGATCAAGGGGTTTCTAGATTACCTATCCATAGGCAATAACATAACTATATGAAGTAGGGCATATTTTAGGAGTTTTCATATTGGAAACATCTATTACTTTGACATAATCTCGATGTTATGCACATAGAGAAAAATGTGTTTGATAGTACATTTAACGTTGTTATGGATGTTAAGATGAAGACTAAATATAACATAAAACCTAAGATAGATTTGAAGGAATATTGCAGGAGAGAGATTTATAGCTGCAATAATTAGCTAATGAAAAAGTAGTCAAACTAAAAGTTAAGTTCACTTTCATACTTGATTAAAGAAGGGCTATCTGTGAATATGTAAAAAGATTAAAAATGTCTTATAGGTGTTCCTCAAATGTGTCCAAATATTTGGACTTAAAGAAAAGTTATTTGAACTTAAAAGTCATAAATGTTATATCTTTAAGAAATTTTTATTGTTAATAGATTTTAGTGTATTTCCTTTGTAAATTTGGAAACTTATAATTGGGTTGAGTCAATTCTTGAGTTGAGTTGATTTTTTAAAGAATTGTGTTTAGTGACATTGAAAGTGGATGATTTAATGCAAATGGAATGCAACATTCCTATTATTCTATGCAACTTAGAAAGAAAATTTTTACATAGATTCTTTGATTCTATGGAATATTTATCAATCCATTTGTCATTTGAGGCTAGGGTTAGTAACCTAATTCAATATCAATGGATGTATCTATTTAAAAGGTAATTGATATTTAGGTGATATTTTACCTAGTTAGATGTTGTTTGTCTCTAGTTATTTGTCATCTTGTCAATATAACCAAAGTTTGAATAGATTGAATTTCAATATTCTATATGTACATTTTCAAAATTTTTTTTGTATATATAGCCTCCCATTGTACACTGAAGCATCACACACATGAAAGCATTTTCATCTCTCATTGCGCACATGAAGCATTTTCATCTTTTGTAGGCTCTTAGACTCTCACTCTTTCTTAATCTCTCCTATTCCTTAATCAATCTCTTTTTTGTACAAAAGTTAGTGTTCATTTATACTAATTTTATTTAATTATTTTTATTTTATATTTAAAATAATTTTTATCTAGATAATTTTTTTTAGCTCTCAAATTATTTAATTTTTAATCCAAATATCTCAACTAAAAACATCATCAAGCAAGGGATGATCACAACCTCAAAACACTCGTCACCTAATGCATGAAGAGAATCAAGCTCTAGTTCCAAGGACAAATCAAAAACAATTTATTGAACCAGATGGTGATAAATTATTACTTACTTTTTGTTTATTATTTAAATTCGTTATAACTTTTAATCATTTATAAATTTAATTAATACATGTTTATTTTATGTAAATTTAAACCAAATAATGATACAACTCATTCTTGCATAATAAATATTTTTTAAAGTAAATATGAAGAGGTTTGGAATAGTTGGAGAGATGTTTCTCCAAAATATCAAAATTTATGATTTTTAGAATTTTAGGTGATTTTTCCTAATAATTTATTAGATTATGATATTATTGTGTTTTTTTAATTAATAACTGAAACATCTATTCTTAAATAGAAATATTATCGGAGTCCCCAAGTATTATTATTAGAATCCTCAATATCACAATCGAATTTATTTAAATTGAAAGAAAAAAGTAATTGACCATTTAAGAGATCTAATCAGTGATGCTCAAAAATCTTGAAAAAAAAACCTGAGTGAATTGAATAATCCCTTTGGGATGAACTATGTTGAAAGTGAGCCACTAAAAAGTTTTAATCAAGCAATGCACAAATGAAAAGGAATAGAGCATCCACCTTTGAGTTTGGTTCATATCAACATAGAGGAGGTTCTATTTTAATGCTTGAGCATGCAAGGAAATTGGTAATTACTTTTATTTTTTCAAATTCTTACTTATTATTTTAAATATATATCTGACTAGTAAAATTTTATTTTACAAGCATGAGAATTGGAGAGAGCCCAAACATATTTTGAGCTTTTTCTTAAGACTCATAGATTAGGTGGCATTCGGGTGGATTAAAAAAATGTGAAATTATATATAAGTGTCTTTTTATATTTAATTTTTATTTGTTATTATGATTTTATAATTTTGACTTCTTTTGTTCAACTTGAAAATAAGTATCAAGAAGAAAAAATGCAATAGAAACTAAAGGAGAAAATATATCAAAATTGAATTTATGAATGAAGTCTTCAAGAGGAAAGAAAAAAGGCTTTGTATATAGTTTAGGGAGTATATCACATGATATATTTGAAAATCCAATGTTTGGATACTCCCACTCTCAATATCCAACATACAATTGCTCTGAATATATACAAGAAATGACAAGAAAAGAATTTTTAACTTTTTCAATAAAGAGTCACAATGCTAAGCATAAAGAACTAAGGAGATAAATCAAAACACTTACACAACTATTAAATTTTTTCATACAACATTGAAGTCAAGATGAACCCGGTCTAAGTTCTAGATATAAGCTAGATATATCTCATATTAATAGAGATAATGAAGAGGAGGAAAAGTAGGAGGAGTGATTGTTAATTTAATTTATGTAATTTAATTTGAAGGAATATTATTTTATATTCAAAATTGTTTATTCTCATTTTGTTTATATTTAATATTTTTTACTTCATAAATTTATATATCATATATGTTCAGATACTAAAGTTAATAATATATATATATATATTAAAGTTAATTATAATAAATAAATATATAGATATATTTAACTTTCATCTATATAAATTTCATTTCACTTACTAAATTACCAATTTTTGTCCCTTCCTTTCTATATAAATTTCTTTTCTCTCATTTCATCTGTTAGATATTTTCGATTGATTGAATCGCCTTATTGTTTTCCTCTTCAGGCTTTAAATTTCTTTTTCATTTTCTTCTTTCTCATTTCATGTATGATTATCTCTCTTTTTTGGCTTATTTTTTGTTTCTCTATTATTGATTTCAAACTTTTTTTTGCTGGTAAAAATTTTTATTTTTAGTTGAAATATTTTTTTTATTGATGTTTTGATTTGATATTAGAATCTATGGATGGATAGGAATCAGTTTTGATTATTACTATATTTTTTTTCCCTCCACGTTTGCTAATCTTTTTTTTTTTCACATTTGTTTATCTGTTTCTAATGTGATTAAATCTGTTTTATTGTTACTGTATTTGGGGTTCTTTTTTATCTGGTTTTTTAATTTTGTTTCATGAATTTGTTTTGATTATTAATTTTTTTCTTATTTGGTTTAGAGGAGGAATGAAACTAAGGTAAAAAGTGTTTATTAGATTCCTAGAAAAACAAAAAAAATACAAAAATTGATGAATTGGATGTGAGAAAATGCATCATAATAATAATATATTTGGATAAACTAAAATAAATACGATATAAATTATTATTAACTATAAACAAATTTATTACATCAATCTTTATATTAAAAAAATTAAAAATTGAAAAAAGACCTTTAAAAAATTTTCAATTCTGACCAAGTGTCCAACCAAGCATAAGAAACTTTGTCCGACCACGTTTTGTTTGGAATTGATTTCCAACGTCTGACCAACCTTCTGTAGGAAAAAAATTTGACAAAAGATGTTTGTCGGAAATACAGACTTGTAATATGTATATCTATTTTAAACCAAAATTTTTTATAAAAATTATAATTTAATTTTTTAAATAATTAAATAAATATTAATTAAATTTTTTTAAAATTATTTACTTAACATCTATATCAATTTTTATTATTTGAATTTTTATGAACATTATTAGTTATTTATTCATTGTATGTTAAATATAATTTGTATTTGAAAATTAAAAAGTTGTCATTGATGTGACGGGATAGAGAGAAGGAGAAATCTGCTGTATTTCAATTGAATTATAATTGGAATAAAATATCAATAGTAAAAAACTTCAATTGATTGCCTAGCTAAATTTTTAGTAGGAATTTTTTGATTTCAAATTAAATTTTAAATTTACCAATTGAAAGTTCAATCAACAAATATAAGTTTTGTTGTAAGCAGGATGCATGTTGCTTAAGTAACATCCATGTTAAGTGTATTAAAAACGAGGTTAAAGAATGACACCCCTTATTAGCATAAATAAGTAACCCCGTCCTTTCAATTTCTTTTTGAGATTAACAATGTTAATTTGAAAAAAAAGGAAAAAAAGACAATGAGTATATAAGATTTATTGTATAAATGGATTCAACACATTCAAGTAAGACTCATGACTCAATCAGATATGTCTCTCTTTCTAAAATTAATATCAAATTTTGAGAGAAATTAAAAAAATCCATTTCTGCTAAATGTGGATGAAGATGGTGCATGACGTGCAGGTCATGCTTCAAGCATCTTGAGGAATAGAACACTTGTTTTGTAAAAGTATTTAAAAAAATTCCTTTGACATTTTTAAAACTAAATTTTAAAATTGACATAATTAATGTTATAAACTATAACTCAAATGAAGAGAAATTAAGCTTTAAATTTATAATTTTAAAACTAAGTTATATGAAATATTTTCAAAACTATTTCACCAGGAAACTTTTTAAACAATTTTTTTGTTATTTATTTTTTAAAAGCTATGTTTAAGATTAGTTCAGGTAATGTTTGAAAAAGCATAATCGTATTTACCATCAAAAACCCAATTGATAAGTTCTTAATTTATCATACTTTTCTTATTATTTTAAGGAATTTATTGTATTTATTTTATATTTTTGGTATATAAATTTAATAAATTTTAATTAAGTTAATATTTAATAGATTTTACTTTTTATTTCTGTAGTTTTGAGTTAATTTTTATTTTAGGTGAATATACGTTATTTTTTTATTTATATTTTTAGGTTGTTAAATTGTTTAATCTTTGTTAGTAGATTATAAATTGCAATTAGATGAGTTTTATGTTTTTGTAGGGTTAGAAATACGAAGAATCAAGTTTACAAAATTCAGAATGCAAAACAACAAAAGCCAAAAATGGTTGATAAAAAGTGCAAAAAATTATTACCAAAAATAAAAACCACTACTAAAAAAAATTCTAGCTCTTGGTGCTTAAATTTCAACAATTTTAGTTTGAAGACTAGAATGCATAGCGTTGTGACACCAAAATATGGCATCATGGCATTTGTTATGATAGCATTAGATGACAGCAATTTTTGGAATAACTTTTGGAGTTTTAAGTAGGGTTTCTCTACATTTTTTGTGGCGGCACATTCTTGACATTTTGGGAGGTTGAAGGCACCTTGGGGAGAGCTTCATGCTAGGGGAGGAGTTTGGTTTCGGAAGAGACTTATCGATTAATTCCATTTTTCTCTTCTTTCTTTGTTTTTCCCTTATATTTTTAGACCCATTTGACGTATTCTTGTAACTATGAGTTGAAATTATTAATTTGGAGATTGTGATAAACTCTAATTTGTAGGAGGTTATAATTACTCTCTTTACTTGTAATTAATGATATGATTTGTTTACTCAATCCTTATATACTTGTAAGTGTGTAAAAATTATTAGATGATTTTAGTAACTTAAATGAACTTGGGAAAGGGTAGAATTAGATTATGGAATAGGTAGTGTGAGTTCATAAAACTTATAATGTTTAGTATATTGATTTACTCATAGAATAAGAATATTCCTACTAGTCATTAAGACCTATTCTTGATTGAGCCTTTGGATTAAATGCATAACGAGTTATGAATTAGTTAGGAGAATACCTGTAATTAAGAAGATGTTTACAAGTAAATTAGAGTTCTAATTTAACAAAGATTATTCTTAAGAGCAATATAAAGAGAGATTAATTGGCTTTCTATGAAATGTTAAGGAAAATTATAATCTTAAACCTTTTACTTCTTAATTTAGTATAGAATAGTGTCTTTCCTTTATTTTGTCATTTTTATGTATTTAGTTTAGTTTAATTTCTTATTATCTTTGTTATTGATTTAATTTAGATTAAGGTACATAATTTTAATACTTAACAATTATTTTAGTAACATAGGAATAATATTCTACTCTTCGCCATAGTACTTGTGCAATATATATACTTACATATATACTTTTATCGTGCAACACCGATATGAGGTGCACTTGGTCCCAAAATTGCGTTAGAGCAAGGCATGGGTCCAAGTCTATACTCAAACCTAAAATAACTCTGCCAATTTGACTCCAAATAGGAATTTTAATTTTGAGATGGTTGTGGACTTGATTTGGAGTTTAAATTTTGGCAATGGAAGCTTGAGCCTAAAATTTGAAGCTTAAAAATTTTAAGAGTCGGACTTAGGCTTAAATCTAATTAACATTCCTATTTAAGTTAAATTCAAACCACAACAAAATTGGAAATAAGTGACCCAAGTTTTAATTTTGTTTAATCTCGGGCCAAGAAAGAATTTTGAAATAGTTGTACTTAGGCTTAAACCTGATTCTTTTAAAAAGGCCCAACTCATGTCCAATAATCAATTTTATCTGTTATAACCATCATGAGTCATCACATACCCAAACCCAGAATTACTTATTATCTCGCATTATCAACCATCGCTTTGCTAAAGGAGTGCAAAGGTGGCCTAATCGCTAGCTAACTTGGATTAGGCTCAACAATTTTTTTTTTTTGGGATCAGACCAGGTTAGACACCAGCTATGTTGGAAAATTTTCTCTAGTCCAATCTGGTTATATATATATGATTTTACAAAAATGCATATAAAAATTTTAATTTTTTAAAAAGTAAAATGTAATTTTATATAGACAAGTAAATTTTTTTAATGAGCCATTTCATAATTTTTATCAAAATTTTTGACAAAAAAGTGGCTTGACTAGACTCAACAAGCTAGATTGGGGTAAAAAAAAAAGCCTGATGCTAAATTAGATTAAATATCCAATTAAGTCAAAACTCGACTCATATATATTCCTATTTTGCCAGCACAATTTAGCATTTCTCACTTTTTTTATTTAATCCATACAAAAAATTACAAAAAATATTATTTAATTAAAAAAACAATAAAAAATTTTATTATGAAATTATTTAAAAAAAAAAAATTTTCAATAAAAAGAAACACGAAATTTTCCCCATTAAAAACTGAACCTTAATGAATTTCATTTGGCCCAAAAAAAAAAATCCTCTTGCATTTACAGATGTCGTAACTGACCCTCTAATAGCATCTTGACATGTGGCGATAGAGTGCGTCCTATACTAATGAAAAATAGGCTACAACGGATGAATGAAATTGACGTTCTCCAAATAATTCATCTTATGTGGAATACAAATATATAAAGGTGAGTCATGTGCACCTTACCCCTAACCCAAGTAATTTGACTGGAAAAGTACAAAGAAGTCCCATCGATCAGGCCAATCTCATCTCATCACAACGGTGTTTTAAACTCAAACATGCAACACCATATATTGTCGTTCGTGAACGTCTATGGGTCTTCTTAGTACAGTCCAAGGAAGCTGTTAAGCTGATTCATGATGCAGCTTCTAATGGTCTTTTTTCTTTTTTTTTGGGGGGGGGGGGGGGGTTTACAGCTTCTCATAGTTTACTAGATTTGATTCTTATTTTTAAGACATTAGAAAGTTTCACTTCAAGGTGTTTAAGCTCTTATATAGAAAAGCAGGCAATTCAATGGGTTTTATATGTTGGTGACTTGATAGAGAAAAAGGGAGCATGCATAGAAATTTTTACGTAACCAAAAGTTTTGCAAGTCTTGAAGACCAGTAAGTGTTGGATCTTTAAGAGTGAGGAAACAAAGGATAGAGTACTCTGGGACGTCACCAAATTGGAATTGATATACATTTGCAGTTCGAATAAAATTTCTTAAATAATCATTTTAGATTAATAAGGAAAATTAAAATACATCCTACTTGCTTAAGTATATAAAGAACATTGAATATTTGGATTGAATAAAAAGGATACAGAAGCAAAGTAATAGTCCATTGTATAGGGATGAAGCAAACGGTACCATGCGCTAACGAAGATTAATATTTACTAACATTGTGTTTGCTACATAGAATTATTAGGTATAAAAATAGAAAGGGAGTGAATGTGTGAATGAAATGAAATAATATAGAAAGAAATAGAAATGTTATTTTATTTATATGTTTAGTTAAATAAAAAAGTGTTGGAATAGAAATGAATGATAAGGAAATAACCATCATACTTCTACTTAAAAAAAATAATGATAATAAAGATAAAATAAACTTTAAGTAAACTAGAAATAATAATTAATCTTGATTTACGTGCTTATTTAAAGGTAATGAATTACTTCTCTCTTTCTAATGTTTAGACAAAATTTTGAATATCAAAGGAGACGTAGAAAAAGATTTCTTTTCCATTTCCATCTACTTCATCTAAGAGTTCAAATTAATTATTTTAAGATTAATTATTATAATGTTATCTTAATAACCTCTAAAATTTGAGAGGTGATCAGATGAACTCAGATTTTGTGCTAGAGACATGGCTTGCGATGGGAATGTGAGTGCTATATGGCTTCCTCTTAATTTTTTCTTTCCAATTTTTTCTCACTTTGGACAGAGAAAGAGTGAGGAAGAGAGAGTAGGTGGGATCACTAACCCACTCTCCCCCTTTCTTTTTCCTAATTTCTCTCTCCAGATTAAGAGCAAATTAAGAGAAATGAAATTGATAAGATTCTTATTCGACTCGGTTTGTGTATACCTATCTCAGTACATACACAATTGATTATAAGCTAACTTTGGCTTAAATACATTTTTAGGCTCTTTACTTTTCATTTGTTTTCCCTAAATTAAAAACCGAAAATGTTATTCTCCTATTATTTAAAATGATCATATTTTACCCTTTTGTCTTATAATCCATCCAATTTTTAATATCAAATTTGACAACATGTTGACTTGGACATCAAATTTGAATATGAATTAATGATATTACATAAATAAATAATATCTAAGTTAACAAATTATTAAGTTTGGCATTAAATTTTATCTGGATTATGAGACAGAAGGGCAAAATTAAATTATTTTAAAAGAATAAGAAGACAACATTGTCTATCTTCAAGTTGGGGGACCAATTTGAAATTCTTGTAAAACCAGAGGAACTGAAATTGCATTTAAGCCATTAACTTTTCATAAATTAATTAAAAGATTATGACATTTTATATTCTTATATTTTAAACAAAAATATTATTAATTATATAAAAATAATTAAATTATTATGTTAGTTCTTAGAGTTTCATCAAATTTTTAATTTCATTCCTATAATTCAAAAATTTATAATTGGATAGCTATGATTTTAAAATGCTTTAATTTAGTCTCTATCATTAAATGTCAATAACCTGATCTAACGACAAACATGTCAATTTAACAATCTAATATGCATTATTTATATTAATAAAAGAAATAAAAATTGACAATATACTCACTTGTGTGCCAAGTGATGTAAGTGGTTGTGGTGATGATATAAATCATATATATTTAAAATGTTAAGATGATACAACATTAGTTACATCAATAAAGTTTAATAATATGCTAACAAAGGTTTAATGACAAGGACCAATTTTTTTATTTTAAATTCTGAGAACTCAATTACAAATTTTTTAAAATATAAAAACCAAATTATAAAATAAAATAAACTTTGAGAATCATAGCTAATAACCAGTAATTTAATTTACAGAAATTCTTCTTTGCATTGGGTGCATGTAATGACCAGGATTTACTCTATACAGTTGATTCCACATGTAGAATCAAATCCTAACAGTTTGGTGCACTTGCGCTTGGTGCCCCGCCAAAATTTTTCTTTAAATTTTGATTATGGCTCAAATTGAAAAAAATTATGAAAAATGGTGATTTATGGCTATAAACATTCTTTGAATATTTATTTACTTTTTCAAACTTTTTTTTATAGCTAAGCATACTTAAAAATAAAAATCAGCAGATTAAAATAATGACATAGTCTCTTAATTTTATTTATCATTTTAAATTGATCCCTTAAGTTCGATGCATTTCAAAATTATTAATTAAGTTTTAATTTTGTCTCCTAAAAGGCCTTTTTTAATAAAATCCATTAAGAAACTACCGTCCCTTTATTTCTCTACTGACATGGAGGCCATGGTTGTATTATTCAATATTTTAAATTATGAAGTGGTACGTAATCAGTATTTGTCTGGAGAACAAAAAAAGAGGTTTGCTTCAAGGCCGTTACTTGCAGCATCCGTCCCTTCTCCTGAATCTTGAGCATCAATTTGTAAAACTGAGTAGCGATATGAAAGCGGCACTGATTAATTCAAAGATCACCTATATGTCCCGTTAAAGCTGTCTTCTTTCATTTCACATCGGTCGTGGAATGATACTGTTGTCTCATCTTATGCTTCCCTCTTTTCTTTCCCTCTTCTCTTTGTGTGCACTTTCTTATTATATTTGCATCATTCAGAATTAATTGATTGTTTCTTAAGAAAATAATATTATTATATGGTGCTCTTTGAATTAATCAATGCCACTTGCATAACACTTGTTAGTTCCCAAAACTAAATAAGTTGGACTAATTTTTGGGCTGAACCGTTAGAGTATATTACCTGGGCTATATTTTTTGACAAGAGAATTAAGTTGGGCTTCTGAGACTAAAAATAGGCTATAAAGTCTTTGGGCTTTGAATTTAATCAATTAGATTTTTGAAATATTTAAGGAAAAAGGCCTAATAATATGCAGCTATAATATAGGAGAATATTTGAGTGTTTCCAAGCTATTTTATGATATCTATATACTTTTCTACAAATTAAGGATTGGGCCTACAAAATATTTTAAATGTAGTTAACCAAATCAACTAGAACTAAAGAAGATTTATGAGTTGACCAAGTCAATAGAAGTATAGAATATACTAGACGACCCATTTTTCTAAATTTTAGATATATGAGTGGTATGGTTAGATGACGAGGTAGTTAGTCAGCAAGTAAAAATATTATTTTAACCTTTAACCTAGTTGAAGTGACATAAATTGACACTAAGATTGTTGGCCATGATCTTATATTATTGCTAACATAGATTGCAATTTTAAGAAAAGTAGCAAATAGTTTTTGTGGAGTTAATGGCTATTTTTAGGCCAATAAATACTTATTATGCATTTGTTTTTGAGGACACACACATCTAGTTAATGAAACACAAGCCTTTACATTTTATCTTTTATATTTCTTTAATTTCTAGAATTTATTGCTTTATTTACAACTTTCTTTACTGCATTTATGCTTTTACTTTCTTCTATTGCTCATTCTAATTGAAGGAGTTAGTCACTCTTCAAACTAGATATTTTTTTTAATAGCCTAGGGATAAAAGGTTAAGGAATAAAATCCTTTCCTTAGCATTTTGCCAGAATGTAAGAATCAAAAGTGTGAGTTGGCTAATTTGTTTACTTAATCAATCTAAATTCATAAACAACAAATTTTGCCATGCTCAATGGGACTAAAAGAAGAGTTTCCAATGAAGTTTTGATAACTACTAATTTTGTAATGCATTTCATAAACATACAGATTGAATATATAGTATAGTGGATCAAGGTCATCTCGTAAGGAATTGATTTTGATACAGTTGGGCCTAAGAAGTTTCTGTTTTGTTTAAGTCAAGATAAATACCAAAATACCGACATAATAAAAGAAACTAAAATCAAAAAATAAACTGAGTGTTTAGAATTGTTCCCAAAAAAAAAAAAAGAAATAAAGTAATTAGAAAATTTAAACACTAAAGGTCAAATGGTCCAGGTATGTCTTAGGAATTTGAATCATGTGGAAGGACAATAATAGAAGATAGAGGCACTTCTGAAGGTGGTGGTGAAGGGTTAGGCACCAAACAATCCATTAACATCTGCGGCAGCTCCCGCATAGAAAGTAGATGACCCTCTAATCTCTTAATGGACTCTCTCACCCAGCCCTCAAATTATGCCTAAGGTGTGCATCATGAACCACAGGCTTTGGTGGCTGCTCTTGCGGAGATGGAGGTGGAGGTATCTCCTGCTACTACTATGCTCGAGGTCTTTTAGGCTTCCCTGACTCATCTTTCATATTATCATATTTGAAGGCACTTTTAGGTTTAAATTGTGCATCATTTTAGGACACTTAACTACCCCTTATTTGAAGCAACTCTATAAATATGTGGGGTAAGCCAGACTCGCCCTCTCAAAGTGTGCCACTTATTTGAAGTTCAAGATCATAAGGCAAGGAAAAATTACTTGCTTTCTCATCATAAAGCAATATGTAAGAAGAGCACTCTTTTGTTTGATCCATGGGAGCTTGTGATAATATTACTGGAAATGAATTGAAGCCAATAGCAAGTACGTTTGTTCAACTAGGCTATTGTATATACTTTGTTTGTCAATTGAGCTCGTCCTTCGTTGGCTATTGTAACTTCAACCTTCTCCCACGAAATAGATTGCTGATTCTCCATATAAGCCTTATAGGCGCAGTGCTCAACATCAATCTTCAATGACCTTTTCATTAATCCAAACCCATGCAATCCTACAATAATACTCGTTCTCATCTTCTTCAGTGTCTTCAAAATTTGCATAGAATTCCTGTACCATGATAAGAATACGATGCATAGGCTTTTTAGTAAAGCCCTGTAGATGGTGCCATTCAAAATCACTGAAAGTGAGGTCTAGTAGATGAGGCTTATAATATCTGTCTTCAGTAAGGCCTCTATCCGAAAATCTCTACTTAAAACAGAATTCAGCTCTTGCAGAAGTGAATCGCTCCTTGTCAACTCTTTTTCTTTTGTTTAGAGGAGGATATTTGAGCTGTCTTGGCTTACTTCTTAGGTGTCATAGAATTTGCATAAAGAGTGAAAATATGAGATGATATAGAGATAAGTTTAATGAATAGTAGGCACAAAGAATAAAAATAGGTATTCACTTTTGAAATAATTTGATCATTGAAAAATTTGCAACAACCAACCCAATTATTGATAATTCAAAACCAAATCAAATAAAAGCAAAGGCACCCTAATTAAATAGTGTATGGAATGAAAATATGAATTTTTGCAATATATGTTCATACTCGCTATAGTGAGTTCATCTTTGCAATAGCGAGAAAGAATAAAGAATGTGGAAATGAATTTCTGAGTCCATAACACCTGAACAAATGAAAACACATGTACAGAGAGATACAAACAACATACCTACAGTCACTATTACAATCATAGCAACCTACATTTATCAAATCAAGGCCACACAACTTCTAACCTTAAGTTCTCAAAGCCATGCAATCTTATACATAAAAATGGAGAAAAGAACGAAGAGACAACATACCTAGTGTTGCGTGAAGATGAGGAGATGAAGATGATGACGTGAAAAGATGGAATGGTTTAGCAGAAAGCAAGATGCATAGAGAACACGAGGGGGTGGGAAATGGCTAAGCGATAATGAGTAAGAACGGGAAGAAGAGAGAGAGGATAGACATAATTAGTTTAGTTTAGTTTAGTTTTATTTCTTTAAACAAAAATAACCCAAAACTTGAGATAACCAGAGACCTTCATCATTGTGCAAGCAATAGCAAGAAGTTCTCTGGAAAATGTATCATGCAACAAAATTGCCATATCTCACAATTGTGAAGTGACCCTCTTGTAGTGGTGAAAACACTTAGCAAGTTTTGGTCTGCCTAAGGAGTCTTGCTATAGCGAGCAACTCCTTGAAATTTGTACTGGTCTAGAAGAATAAGGAATTCACTATTGCGAAAAGGCAAGTATGCCATAGTGTCAACACTTAGAATGAATTTCAAAGATGAGCTTTCTTGCAATAGCACGTGCCATGGCGAGGAACCCTTTGGATTTTGTACCAAGACCTAGAACAAGTGACACTTGCAATAGCTAAAATGGGAACTCGCAATAGCAACCAATGAAATTGCAGAAACTTAGAAAATTTTAAGAATGAATTTTGTTTCACTTTGTTCAATCCCTTGACATAATTCATTTCAATTTAGAAAAAACCTAATTAATTGAAACAAAATAAACACATTAACCCAATTAATAAGAACTCCCTACTTGAATTAGATGTTTCATTGCAATGCAATGCTTCCTCCAAAAAGAAATTGTCCTAAACCATTTTAGATGAAATTGGAAAGGAAAAGGATTTGGGATAATAATTCCCCTTAGCATTTTATATGATCTAATTACTTCTCTTTATCTTGCTATTAATGTCATTAATAGTTTAACACTCTAATTTACCTACAAATATCTTTTAAATTACCTATAGGTATTCTCTTGACTAATTCATAATTCCTTATGCAATTGATTTAGAGGCTTAATCAAGAATAAATCCTAATATAATTATGGTGAGGTTGGTAGATATATTCCTATCTTACAAGTAAATTAATTCATTTAACATTGCAAATTTCATGAACCCGCACTATTCAATCAATGGTCAAGTTCTAAAATCTTTCTTTTTTCTTTTAGTTTCTTTTGGTTATCCAAATCATCTAATGATTTCTACACACTTAAAAGCATGAAACACAAAGATTGAGTAATTAAATCATATCATTAATTGCAATTAAATAGAGTAATTACAATATATTACACGCTAGAGTTTATCACAACCCCAAATCAACTAGTTTAGCTAATAACTATAAGGAATAACAATATTAAGAGCATAATAAGGAATAACAATATTAAATGGGCAAAGAAATATAAGAAAAAATAAGGGAAGAAGATAAAAACTAATTTAATCAGTAAATCTTTCTTAAATCTAAACTTCTTCCATAACAAATAAAACTCCAAACCCTTCCATTTCCTCCTTAAGATGTTTAGAATAGTGGCGTCCTTCAAAGAAATGTTGAAACCCTCTTAAAGCCCTAAAAAAAGGTGGTTAAAAATGGTGCTTTTTACTTTTTTTTTTCTATAAATGCATTGCATTACAGCTAAATTTTTATCTGCAGTGGTTAAAAGTGTTACGACATATAATTTTTACATTACAACACATTATGTTTCTATTTCTTTTGGTGTTGTGAGCTTAAATTTGTTGGCACAATGCTAAATTTTTTTTAGCAGCACTTTTGAGTGCCATATTTTCTTTTTCTAAGCCTTTTTTTAGCAAATTTTTTCAACTCTTGTTACTTTACATTAAAAAACTTTTAAACTGTTTCTTTGTAATTTTAACCTTACAAAGGTATAAAATTAATCTAATTATTATTTATAATATACTAACCAAGGTTAAACAATTTAATAACTTAAAAATCTAAATAAAAATACAAAACATTGTTTATATTTAACTGATACAAAAATTAACTCAAAACTAAAAAAATAAAATAAAAAATTACTAAATATTAGATTAACTAAAATTTATTAATTATATATATATAAATATAAAATAAATTTAATATTTTTATGATAAGTCTCTTAAAATATTAAAAGAACCATGATAATTTAGGAACTTATCAATGTGCAAATTTTATGAAGTACCTTAATATAAAACTAGTTGACTTAGTTGAAGATGAAGTTTAAAGGAGATTCCCCAAGAAAAAGTACTACTTGCCAATTATTCCTCGATTGGAAAAGCTTTTATGCCTTATGAGCTCTGCTGAGCTTATGCAATAGAATTGAAATAATAGAGAATGTAAAGGTGTATTGTTTCATTGGCTAGATGGAGAAGCATATAAGCATTGGGATATGGTATATCTTGATTTTGCCATAAAGCCATAAAATGTTCAACTTTCCAACATATAGAATATTATCATGGTGGAGTATTACTAAAAAATTAACTTGTTCTTGTTGTATAAACAATTCAAAAGTTTTTACCCCAAAATATAGGAGGAAAAACTCCTAATTTAATTGTCATCAATAATTTTTGCATATAAACCATATTTTTAGAAGGAATAAAGATGCTTTCAAAAGGAATAGAATTGAAAATGATTCTTCACCCTTGAGATTGGATAGGGAAGAATTATGACAAGATATGATAATCTTTCCTAAAATAATAGATTAAGGGATTTTTAGATTACCAAATATGAGAATATCAAAATTGAACGAAGTAGAGTATATTTTTGAGTTTTCATATTAAAACATCTGGTTTGGCATAATATATTTCTTATTATTAATGAATTTTAAAATAACTATTTTGTAAGTCATATTAATATTAATGTTACAATAACCATTTTGTAATTGATGTTAATATTAATTTTATATTATTAACATATATATATATATATATATATAACAAAAAGTGAGCAACAAGTGAAGCACTTAATAAAATTTAATTTTATATTAAATTATCTTATATTAGATCTTTTTAATTCTTATTTTATTAAATTTCATATAATTACTTCATAACGTTATATATTATGCGTGTCCTTATTAAAATTGAATAATATATATTTTACAAATAGAGGCGCACAAAATTTTACAAAAAAAAAAATATCACACCCGATGGAAATGGGTAGAGCCTAGATGCCCAAAATTTAAAATTGCCAAATTATTTGATGCCAGATTTTTTTTAGGTCTATACATATAGTCTTTTCTTTTATTTTTTCATTGATTTTGTTTCACTTCATGTAAGCTCTTATTTTCCTTTTTTTTGTGGTCACTTTTTCACTTTATTCTTCTCTCTTTCATCTCATCTTTGTTCATCTATCCATCGAAATTATATATGTTCTTTTTCTCTCTTTCATTTCTTTTTTATATTGTAAGTAAACAAAATAAAATTGAAATATTTTTTTATTGATATTTGGATTTGGATTTCCGTTGATTTTGATTGTAATATTGATATGAATATATTTTGATTATTAGTATATTTGGTTTTTTATTGTTTCTTGTTATGAATATGTTTTGATTATGAATGTATCTAGTTTCTTTTTATATTAATGACATTTCATTCCATATTTTGATTTGTTTTGGAATATTTTTTGAACTTGAATATTTAATCAAACTGAACTCAAACCTAAAGACACTGAATAAAAAAAATGAATAGAAATGAACCTAGAAGAAGAATAAAGAAATGAAGCCAAAAAATGAAGAACATCAAAAACTCAAAATTTTAAAAGCATTGCACAATCACTTAATAAAATTTAAAAGTGAAAAAAAATTAAGAATAATAAAATAATAATATATTTTGAGGAAAAATTAGTATATTAATAAAAATATTATATGGTTTTAAAAAATATTTGCATTTATAAAAAATATTATAAAATATTTATATTTATAAAAAAATTTAAAAAATAAAGTCATCTTCAACCAAATTAATTCTATTGAATACTTCATTCTACTGCAATTCTGTAGGAAAAATGTACCGTATTAAATTTTTCAAAAAATAGTTATAATCCTATTTTTAAAAATTTTGTTTTTTAGATAAATAAATTAAAATTAATTATTCTTTTATTTTGCTTTTTTAAATTTTCTAATTATTATTTACATTAATTAAATTTTAAAAATTTTCTTGTTATTATTTATATTAATTAAAATAAGTATCATTAATTTTTAATTTAAATTTTTGTTAACATTATACTTTATTATTTATTGTATATTAAATACTTCTTTTGAATAAATTAAAAACTGGATAGATAGATATGACATGATTAGAGAGAGTGTAAAGAGAAAGCAGCTGCATTTGGTTGGCAACTACAATTTTGTCAAAAAACAAATACCAGCAATAGAAAATCTGACTAAATATTTAGTAAAAAATTATGTATTTCTGATCAAGATTAATATGTTTTTGACTCATCTTTCAACCAGTATTCATACATTTTGTTATAGTGTTTGTTTAATGAATAGCATGCTGTTATTATATGAGAAACTTGTTTCAGCGTTTTCATCTATCTCAAATGTCCATACTTTTAGGCTTCTTACTTCCAACACTTTTGAGGAACTTTAATTAATCATTGCGAATATCGCTTAGCTATATGTTCATTTCAAAAGATCGGCTCTTAACAAGGGATTACTTTAAAATATCAAACACAGTACATATATTTGGTTTTTTCATTTTTCTTGTACATCAATAAATACAAATTGTTTTCTTGTCATCAATTCATTAGAGCTTTGCTAATTAATTTTTGGTTCTTATAATTTATCTTAATTTTTAAATTAGTCTTTATAGTTATTTAAAGAAAAATCAGCCCTCATGCTTTCCAAATATTTAAGATCTGATGATTCCTACTGTTTGATTCTGTCATAACTCCGTTAATTGGTGGCGGCTGACGTGGCCAATAGATTTTACATTTGTGGTGAGGGATTCCGATTGACAAACTAACCTAGAAAATGGAGGCCAAATCTGCACCAGCTAAACTTTTCACTTGCTTGTACGTGTAGTTTAAAGGAGGGCCTGCATAAGTTTCTTCCAAGCATAGAGGCGGGCAACCAAATTCCTGGAAGAAGACGAAAACCAATTGAGTCCCTGTTTCCTCTATAAATATTGCATCAGTCACCTTTAAAACTAAGGAATTTTGTCAAGAACATTGCCGTCCCTGTTTCTTCTATGAAGTTGCTACTTGTTTAACTATTACGAATAGCTAAGTCACAAAATGCATTGCAGAGATATAACATGATTCCAGGGGGATTGCATTCAGTCCAGCTAGCTTATTCTTACAATAAAGCCAGAAGAAAATTTTCATCTCGATCGCATTAGATCCAAGAGATAGATGCAAAAGAAACTCCCCGTACCAAATCAATCTTTAAATATTCAAGCATTCTTTTCCAAATCAATTGCGTACGCCAAATCAAAATGTAAACTGCACATTGCCACAAAACTTTGCCATTTTTATTATGACCAAAGCTTTTTAACATTAAAAAATAGATCCAAATCCTCTAGGCAAGCCCAACTCTGACCAAAAATACCGAATAACATAATTCAAAGTGAAGTTGCCATATAATTACAATGTAAGAACAAGTGATCAGTTATTTCTCAATTGACCCTGCACAGAAAACAAATTGGTATAAGATTGATCCTACTATCCTATATGTTGCTAGAAGATCCTAGCATCTGAAGTTTGTTAAGCCATTAGTCCATTTGTGCTGTGAAGATTGGAGAAGTTGAAGAGAGAACAAAGATGTGAAGATTGGAGGAGAAGTCTGTGCGATTGAGTGACAGAAACTGATGCAGATGTTTATAGAAGATACAGGGACCATCATGGATTTTCGTTTCCTTCCACGAATTCGGTTGCTGGAGAGTGAATTGGATGGCCTTCCTTTAAACTTCACGTGCAAGACAAGTGAGAAGCATACCTGGTACAGATCTGTCCTTTTTTCCACGTCAGCAATTGCCAACTAGAATCTCCTAGTACATGTGTAAAATCTATTGGCCATGTCACCTACCAACCAATAGAGTTATGCTAGAACCCAGCATGTTTGAAAAATAAAGGGACTGATTTAATTAAAAAAGACAAATTATAGGGATTAAAAGATTTTTTTCCTTAATTTTTTATGTCAAACTTATCCTTACTATCATCTACTTCTCAATTTCTTTTTTTAACAAATCTATTTCTCAAGCTTAATCATTTAAGTAGATGATAGGAAGGGTAATATCTATACCTTTTGACTTTCTTTTGTGCCTTAAAATATTTATTTAAATGATTGATATATATATTTCTTATGTTCATGACAAATGTATAGTTTTTGTCGGTTTGATTTTTGTGTTAAAAAATAATTGTATTAAAAAAGAAAGTTATTGGTGACCTAAAAATACGCAGCTTATAGTTAAGCCCGTGATTGACTAATTAACGAACAAAAATGCTGGTCACCTAATTAGTCAACTAATCTCAAATGGCCCAAGGTTAAAATTTAGTTGAAGGTAAATTAATTAAAAGAAAGAAGAAAAAACATTAAAAAGACATGTGCTATTATTTGAACTAAACTTAGATCTAATCTTTTATATATTTATCATATTTTTTAATTAAAACATGACAAATATATAATTTTATAATAATAACATAATAAATGTATAATTTAATTAGAGAATTTTACAAAAATTATATATTTGTCATATTATTATTAAAAATTTATATACTTATTATATTTTAATTTAAGAACCTGACGACAAATATATAAAAATTACACATAAATTTTTATCCTATTCCTTTTGCTTTCTTAATTGGGGAAAGGCACAAGGTTGTTTGGCCAATTAGCCGATAATATCTTGACTCGTTGTCTTCCCTATTCATGGCTGCAAATCTTCCATCATGCAACCTTCTACGTGTTACCTATGACGTCTTCTCTTACAAATTCTTCAAATTCTTTGAATCAAACGGGAATATACGGTTGATAACAATGTACTTTGACTCACTTAGTTTGGTCCTTCTGTATTACTATAAATTTATTTATTTTAAAACTATTTTTTTGGATTGAAGTTTCATAAATAAACAATGTATTAAAAAAGGTAATTTTTTAATTGACAAAACCATTTAATCAGTACTCTTGTCAATATTATTGTGTTTTGACAAACTTTTTTTGAAAATACTTTTTTTTTGCATGTGCACCTGGTATTCTAGGCCTACCTGCACACGAGTTGTGAGGACTTATCGCGGCCCAGACTAATCCAGATTGGGACGGGTGGCACCGTATGGTGAGAACCCTTGGCCCCTTGTGTTGCTGCGTTTCCAAGGCTCGAACTCGAGATCCTTGGTTAAACTAGAACAACTCCCTCCCAGTTGATCCAAGCGTTTGGGGTTAAAATACTTTTATTATCATACTCCTAAAAGGGACAGATATAAAAAAAATTAATTTGTAATTAATATTATTTGAATAAATAAATCATTTTAAATAATTGGTATGGTTAATTTTATTTAAATAAAATATAAAAAGTAAATTCACAGTAAATACATAAAATATTTCAGTCAAAATAAGCAATTATAATATGTAAAATTAAAATAAATATATCAAAATGAAGATATAAAAATTTTAATTATAATTAATATTCTCATTAATCAAATATAGTGTTTTTTTATAATATTTCAATTTTAAAGTAGAACAATGAAAAAAGAAGACGATTAGGTTAAAATAGAGAAGGAGCAAATTTATAATTAAAGATTTTGAATAAGGAGCAAAGCAAGCAATAACTTCCATCGGAGCCGTCTATTCCTTTGTTGGATAAACCAAAACCACAGCTGCTTTCTCTCTGCGTTAAAAGGGTCAATTAAGTTGGGTCTAAAACAAGGCTTAGCCATAGGTTGCTACGGTGTTGTCTTTGCTATATGGTCCTTCATGTCCTATAATGGTAGTAGACTCGTCATGTACAATGGCGCTCAAGGTGGGACCATCTTTGCCATTGGAGCAGCCATAGCTCTTGGTGGGTTGTAACAATAGCTCTTAATCATTATTCTTTATGCTTAAAAGGTGTTTATTTCTTTGTAAAACAAGCACTAGGTGCTGGTTTATCCAACGTGAAGTACTTCTTGGAAGCGAGCTCAGCAGGCTAACGTATAATGGAGGTGAGAAGGAGAATACCAAGATTACTGCTTCTTAACTATCCGCATGTGTTAAAGAGGGTTTTTATGATATGAAGGATTTGTTGCTTCTCGAGCAAGACGTGTAACATCTGGTCCCTTCGTAAACGTGAGAAACGCAATGTTCGGTTTCTCCGTAAACGTAAAAAATGGGCTAAATATAAAAGAAAATCCTCGAAATAGAAGGAATTTGGGCCAACTAAAATTATGATAAAATTTTAAATATTAGAAAATGAAGATTTGAGGTTTGAGATGCTCAAAAACCAGAGCCAGAAGAGCTCAGAAAATTTGCCGAAGAAAGTAGGGGTATTTTTTGTAATTTTTGAAAATTTTTGAAAACTCACAGGAGAGCTTTTAAAATAAAAAATTTGAGCTTTCCGGGGTTCTCAGAGGCCCTAAAAACCATGGGAACCCCTAGAACAGTTGAAACCCTTCCAGTGAGCGATTTCGGCAAAAGTTGACCAGAACTTTGACCGAACGGTTCGGAATGGTTTCAGATCCTTTTTGAGTGATTCCAAAGGCAATTCTTATGATTAAGAGCCTAAGGAATATGATGGAAAAGATGGATTTTAAAAAGGAGTTGATATGAGTTTAAAATGAAAAAGCTAAGAAAAGGGACTAAAATGCAAAAGTAAAAAGTTGCATAAAGTGATTTTTAGCTCCTTCTTATCCATGTTCTAGCAGCTCCTCACTTCTACGATTTGTTTCTACCCTAAAAACAGAGAAGGAAGCCAGCTCTCTTGGGTGCACAAGGAGAGGAGATTTTGAAGAGAGAAAAAGCAAGGAAAAGGTAAGAAAAGTGTGGAATTTTATGTTCTTCCCTTGAGTAAACTTGTTCCTCTCATTCTCCTCTTCATTTCTATGGTTTCATTGTGGATTTGGTGATGTTTTGAGTCTGGTCCAGAGGAGGAATAACAGAATTTGAAGGAGAGGAACTTATCACTTGGAAGAGCACTTGAGAAAAGCTAGGAAATCAAGGTAACTTGTTGTCTTCCATGCTTCTTCTTCCCTTCTCCTCCTTGTGATAATTTCGTCCCATGTAGAGCCCAATCAAAGGGAGATGAATTTTGGTCATAGCAGGGGAGATTCATAGATTTTGGAGTGTGAGAAGCAAGTAGGTGCAAAAAAATCAAAGAAAGAAGCATGAAAACACAAGATAGAAAAGTGAGGGATTCATGGAGACATTGTGAAATCTGTTTTGATCCATGAATTCCCTAGCTTAGATGAGTGTTTGCTTGAGTTCTTAAGATCCCTAGAGACCTCCCTACACACCTCTTCCATCAAGAAAACAAAGCAAACCCATTACTTCCGTTTTTCATGTGTCATTTCAGCCTAGGACAAAACTATAGGTTAGGGATAGTTTTAATTTGTTGCAAGCTTAGTTTTGAGTCATATATGATGGAAGAGGATGAGGGAAAGCCTTGAAAAAAATTTAGAACTCATAGAAAGTGATTTGGTATCTTAGGTTCCATATTATGACCTAAAGAAGCAACATGGTGCTAGACCTTTTGTTTTAATGATGTGATGACTCCAAGAGGTTTAAAAGGAGTCAAGAATCATATTTGAAAGGAAAGAATGAGGCCTAGAAGTCCCTTGAGGGGTGTTGCTTCATTAGGTGCCTTTATAGACGATAATGGAGCCTATAGAGCAATCTAGTATTTTATTAAGTGATATAGCCTTAGAATATGTTTCATGGACCTAATTGGCTCCCATAAATTGTATCTAGGCCAAGAGAAACTATCTCCACCAAATTGTGGGTGTGTGGCCGAAAGAGGAGGCTTGAAAGCTAAGGAAAAAGTGTGTGAAATTGTGCAAGGTAGCTCTCTCCACCTTCTCTCATGCATGGATATGTGTTTAGCTTGTTTTAGAATGTGTGTATGTGTATTTTTAAGCTAAGAAAAGTATGCTAGCATGCCTTTATATTCTATGATCCTTGATGCCATGTTATGTTTTAAATAAATTTATGATATTTGTATGAGTTCGCTTGAGTGAGGAGAGGTCAAGAATTCTTTCCTTTGGTGAGGATGAGCCAAGAACCTTTGAGCTTGGTTGAGACATAGCAAAGAGTCTCTCAAAAGCAAAGTGGGCTCCCAAGAGTATGGTTGAGTCCAGAGCTCTTAAAGAATGGGTGAGGCAAGTCCAAAATCCATGAGGAGAAGTGTGAGGCCAATCCAAACACTTGGGGGGAACTCTTGAATGTCTTGTATGATTGATTCACATGCCAAGGTTGCTTTGAAAATATCTATGATTTCTATTTTTTCATACATGCATTTGAAAAACTTGCTTTGTACATATTATGTGTGATTGAATGAGAGATGAGCTATTGGGATTCTTTGAATCTCATTCCTTCCTCTCCAATGCTCTAAAATGCTAAGTGAACCAAGTGGATATGTTAATGGAATCCAACAACATTGAAGAAGAGAAATTGACATTCATATGTCTAGCTTTTATCCTTTTTTGAACCATAATGATGTTCAATGATGTATATGATTATTGTAAATGGAACATGACCCTTGAGACACATGTAAATATGATATTATGTGATGTATACATGTATGGATATGATGTATGAACTTTAGAAATGAATTTGGGTATGTAATGCCAAGTTATGCAAATTGGAAGTTTGATGCAAATGTGTATAAGTGTGGATGAAAAGGCCAAAATGAGATGCATGAGGTTTGGGACCATTTGGGTAGCTCACACAAGTCTTAAATATACTTTTAGACTTTCTCAAAAGGTGCCAACACCAAGGGAAGACCATTTGGCAAGTTTGGTACCTCATATGGAGTCAAATTTGACTATTATGGAACCCTATACCATTTTTTAGCCAAATGAGTTATTATTGCCCTGAAACTTGGCATGCAATTAGGTCTCATTAATAGATTTTTGGGAAGCTAAATATCATAATTTTCTGAGACCTAGAGAATATTTGATGAATTTTCAAAGTTAGGATTTTTCATGGATTCTGGTATGGGTACTGTTTATACTGGCAGTTTTGAATTTTGTGTCACCCAATAGCCAAATGGTGTCCAATGCTTATGAAATTTTACATGCATAAACTAGAGGTCATAAGATTTCTGTGTCCACCAAGATCACCTCATTTGGAGGTCTGAGAAGTGAGTTATGCATGTTTGAAGTTAACTGTCAGTATCAGTAGCGCCCCATGAGTCCGGTTACTGTTCCATAGGGTCTATCTGACTAAACGTATCTGTTTCATTCTAGAATTATTTTTACTATCAAGTTAACATTTGTAGCTTTCCATAATGACCGAATGTGTGTGATTTCAATTTTTATAAAATTAGTTATGAATTTCAGAAATTTGTATTAGTAAACTGAACAACAGCTCAGGTAACCAGCAACTTTGTAGCTTTTTGGATGTCAAACGTCTTGTGTGATGAATTTTATGACCTGGGAATATTTTTAGTGTGAAGTATACATCCTAATATTTCCATAATGACAAAGATTGCATGATTTTGAATTTTTTGGATTTAGTTATGATTTTCCAAAGTTGGGTTAGAAAATGGAGCAAATCTAGCTGAAAATGTGCTTGTTTATTTTGAGCTCCATTTCGGTTTCCATGGGTTGTAGGCATGTTTTTGTGATACAAATGAATTATAATAATAACATTAAATATGAGGAAGTATAGTATGAGCTCACACAGTCCACGTGACACCAAATACAAATGAATTATGGTATTAGAGCAATCACGAATTTTCTCTCCTCTTTGATTGTATTTGGACCTTATGATCTCATCGAATCTTCTTTCTCCCATTAAGTCTCTCCGCTCCTCTCTTCTGCTAGGGTTATGACTGCTTTTGGTGAGAACCAACTCCTATGTTCGCCAGTGGTGTCTCTTTGGCAAGATCCCCTTAATGCTTACTACCTTTATTCGAATGAGAATCTTGCACTTTTCCTTGTCTCTCCACCACTGACAAGTATGAATTACCACGATTGGGCTAGGGCAATGAAAATGTCATTACTCTCCAAGAATAAATTTTAATTTGTTGACGGATCTCTTCCGTCACCCAAGGCCGTTGATCCTCTGTACTCTACATGGCAGTGCTGCAACATAATGTGTTGTTGTGGATCACCAAGTCCCTATCTCCGACAATCGCTCGAAGCATTCTTTGGATTGATAAGGCGGTAGATGTTTCGAATGACTTGTGAGACCGATTCAGTCAAGGGGATGTGTTTCGCATCTTGGATTTGCAAAAGGAGCTCTATAGTTTCTGCCAAGGTGATCTCTCCATCACTGAATATTTCACCCAGCTAAAGATCATTTAGGATGAACTGCTGGTCTTTCGTCCTTTACAGATTTGCTCATGTGATCCTTCCTGTTCTTGTGGTGTGATGTCACTCGTCAGAAAGCATTAAGAACAAGATTATGTCATACGGTTTCTCAAAGGACTCAACGAGCATTTCTCTAGTGTGAAGTCTCAAATTATAATGATGGATCTGATGCCTCCTATCAATTGTGTATTTTCTTTAGTGGTACAACAAGAACCGAAAATCCAATTCGCAAGTGAGATCAAGATATATATAGTAAAAGGATTTAATCTGATACCTAATAATCAAAGAGGAGGTGCAAACAAATTTTGCACACATTGTGGTAAATTAGAGCATATTGTTGAGACTTGCTACAAGAAGTATGGATTTCCTCTAGGCTTTAAGTTTAGGAATCGAAATTCTTTAGCAAATAGTGTTGCTTCTCAAGTAATTGTTGAAGAGAAGTCGCTTGTACCAGTTACGTCCAAAGGAATTTTGCCTACACTACCACAGTTCACTCAGGATCAATACAATAAACTTCTAGCCTCGGTGCAGCCATTATTTGGTCCAGCACATCTACTTAATCATGTCTTATCATTGCCTCACCTTCTACTAATAACACCCTGGTTCCTACCTTCGATTAAGGTAAACTTGCAAATATCACCATTCTTACTTATAACATAGAAAGGCCTGTGTGTGTCTCAGTTAACATTCCTCCCACCTCTTAGATAATTGGTAGTGGTGTGACTGATCATATTTGTTCCTCCTTGTCTTCCTTTATATCATATAAACGTATCGCACCTGTCTATATAAGATTACCTAATGGTTCAGTAGTATATGCTCGTTATTCTGGCACTGTTCAAATTTTCCCTGACTTTTCCTTGATTAATACCTTTTATATTCCTGAATTCACTTTTAATCTAATCTTTGTTCAAAAATTTACACTTCACATTGATTGTAAACTCATTTTCTCCTCTTCTCAGTGCCTAATACAGGATCTAAGGCATTAGAAGATGATTGGTACAGCTGAAATCCAACAAAAGCTATATATAATACAAAGTCATGCAAGTACTCCATCCCTAGTCAATTCTGCAATTCTGAATTCTGTTTAATGTAATTTAAATTCTGACTTATGGCATTATCACTTAGGTCATCTTTCATAATCAATTTTACATACATTGACACAGAAGTTTCCTCTCATAGATTGTACTGCACACAATAAACAATGTGATGTTTGTCATTATGCAAAACAAAAGTGTTTGCCCTTTCTTATTAGTTCCTCATCTACATCACATCCCTTTGATTTACTGCATGTTGACATATAGGGACCATTTCATTTACTTTCTACATATGGCCATAAGTATTTTCTCACTATTGTTGATGACTATACACGATTTACTTGGGTTTTCTTAATGAAACTAAAATATGAAACTAGGAATCATATGCAAAACTTTGTTACACATTAAAAATCAATTTTCCACAGCTATGAAAATAATTCGTTCAGATAATGGTATTGAATTTGATATGCCATCTTTTTATTCTTCCAAGGGAATCATATATCAAACTTGCTGTGTAGAAACTCTTGAACAAAATAGTGTGGTTAAGAAAACACCAACATATTTTAAATGTAGCTCATGCACTTCTTTTCCAATCCAATATACCAAAATTATATTGGAATTTTACTATCACTCATGCTATTTTTTTGATTAATCGATTACCTTTTCCTGTTCTTAAAAATGAAATACCATATCAATTGCTTTATAATCAACCTCTAGATTTTGAATTACTAGAACTATTTGGTTCTCTCTACTTTGCTTCTACTTCTATGAATCATTGAATAAAATTTGACCCCCGAGCTTGAAAATGTGTATTTTTGGGTTTCAAACCAAGAACTAAAGAATATATATTTTACTTGACATCAACAATAAAGAAATTTTTATTTCACACCATGTCATTTATCATGAACAAATGTTTCCCTTATGTAACATTTCTATCTCCATCTGCTTTTGATAATATTTGTTTACCCTAACAACTAGATTCTTTTGATTTTCTTGATTTTCCTATCATTGATTCTCTACCTACTTATTCTTCTACACATTCTGATTTATCTATCACTGATTCACCCCTTATCACCAGTCCACAAGTCACAACACCTTATATTTTAGTTTCTCCTCCACGATAATCTCAAAGAGTTCGTCGTCCACCTCCATACTTGCATGACTACCACTACTCTCTACATACTTCAGCTCAATCTCCTTCCAATGATTTAGGTACTCTCTATCCCCTTTCTTCTGTTTTGTCATATGATCAATTGTCTTCATCCCATAAACATTTTAGTTTATCTGTTTCTGTCTCTTTTGAACCCAAGACTTACCAAGAGGTTGTTAAGCATGATGTGTAGCATCAGGCAATGGCTACTGAAATTAAGACCTTGGAAGACAATAACACTTGGATCCTTAATGAACTTCCTCATGGTAAAAACCCTATTGGGTGCAAATGGGTATACAAGATCAAGCACCAAGTTGATGGATCTATTGAGCACTACAAGGCGAGATTGGTAGTTAAAGTCTACACACAAACTGAAGGTATAGATTATTTCAATACTTTCTCACCAGTAGCAAAAATGACCACAGTATGTTTACTTCTTACTTTAGCTTCTGCACAGAATTGGTTTTTAGAATAATTTGATGTTAATAATGTATTCCTGCATGGTGCTTTAAATGAAGAGGTATACATGGTTTTACCTCTTGGTTTTTCTTCTCTTAATCCTCATCCTATATGCAAATTACAAAAGTCATTGTATAGGCTAAAACAGGCTAGCAGGTAGTGGTTTGCTAAGTTGTCCCGTGCTCTCATCAATTCTAGTTATTCTCAATCTAAATCTGACTATTCTTTATTTGTCCACTCTTCTGGTTCCTCATTCACAGCCTTATTCCTAATCTAAGAAATTCTTCTATTTATTTCTTTTGCATTATCTTCTCTCATGATGTGCATTTTTGTTCTTCATTTTTGTCTTTAGTTGGTGAATTTTACATCTCCAGTGCATTGCATTGACTGTGCGTTATGATATGCAATATCAGACTGATCCACCTATTTCTGTGTGTCTTTGTAATTTCATTCAATTGTGCCTCTTATATCATTTCACTTGTCTAGCATGTTAGTAAGTGAATTTTTCATCTCTACTGCATTGCCTTGTCTGTCCATTATGATAGCAATATTAGACTGCACCTGTTGTGTGCTTTCTCCACCATGAGTAATTTCAATTCAATTATGCCCCTTGTATATTTTATCTAAATTTTTTTGGCAGGTTGATAGGTCAAGTTCTTTCCTTAACCAGCTCGTTCAAGTGCAACAGAACCAACTTGCTGTTGCCAATGGTTTTGATCAGCAGTTGAAATGCTTGAGAGAATGTGTATCTACTTTGAAAAAGTTGCATTCAATGCCACCTCCACTAATAACAATACTGTGTATGAGTGCTTTATTCTAAAGAACTCACTGCTATTAAATGCATGTGGCAACAAAAGGTAAGTGTTGCCATTACAACCTCATTTGGACATGTAGGTTCTTGCTATTGTGACTTTGGATTTCAATTAACAGTGATCTTTCTTGACCTTGTAGCAAATATTTGATAGTCTACATGCTATGTCACAAGAAGAATTGATTTTGCTAAGGACATACGAAAATAGCCACTTAAGCACTTGTGAAAGTGTAAGACCTTCAGTCAGTCAGATGATTGCTTCCATAGAAAAATTTTTACCCGTGTTCTGTAGATCAAAGGTGCATGCTCTGTTCATTGGTTGTGAATTGCGTTAACTTAATACTAGCCTATTGCTTTCTATTTATGGAAACTTAATGACAGGAATCATTGGACTGTTACCTAATTGGGGGGATGAAAGCTATCACTGGGTGACTTTTACCTCACATTTTTACATTGTTACTGAAGAAATGGAGTAGTCAGTCTTTGAAAATTTCAATTTTATAAAAAAATTTAAGGAGCAATTGCTAGTACAAAAGCATGATCTGGATAGAAGCTCAGTGAAAGAAGTTTTGATTGATCATTTCAAGAAATAATTGAGAAACTGATATCTTCTTTCTAAAAATCTCTTTACTTAATATTGATTTGTGACTTGGCTTTTGACTGAGCAAAATTGTCTTTTGACATAGCCCTAACAAACTTTAGTAATTTAAATTAGGAACATAGGGTTTAACTTCTTTGTTTGCTTTGTAGGCAATTTTAGTTGAGGAAGACCTTACCTATGCATTAAAGGCCAATTATATACCAGAAGATTTTTCTGAGGAGGACAGCTTTTGCAAGAGAAACTCTGCAGCGCTTGATGCTAGATTTGATGAAGCCCTTAATTCTACATATAAACATATTGAAGACGTTTTGCAGAAGTTATGTTTATCGAGCAACATCCTTGTTGCTGAAGAGTCCATAAATATATCTTCATGGAAATTGCTATTTGTTGACTTTGTAGCAGATCTCAAACTAGACATACTATGCGAGAAAGTTTTCAAAACAATCACTTTTGGGGTAAGTTCAGTTCAGTTGCAGGCCCTCTCTTGATCTATGGCTAAAGTGGTGATTCATTTTTTGTGTAGGAGAAGCCGGTGAATCATTCTGACAGTAAAATTTATAGTTATTCTTATGTAGTTGGAGGCTATGTTAGAGATCAGGCCATGTTAATGGATCTTGTACAGAATTTTGGTGATGAGCTCTTGAAAAATTTTCTAGCCATGCATAGATCTATAAGCTTAATACTCAGTTACCTCAATTATATATATACACAGAGAGAGAGAGAGAGAGAGAGAGTTCTTTTTCTTTATGTGATGTAACTTCTCATATCTGCTGTTCGTATAGCACATCAAACAAAATCTGAATTTCAAAATTTCTGTAATTTATACGTACAATGGTTTGTTTTTAATTTAGTTGGACTATACTGTTTTGTATGGTGGTTGGCAGGTATCGTTAACGACTCATGTGCTTGCGAATATTTTAGCTTCTTTATATTCAAAAGGTTTTAGAACTTCAACTGAACACCAGAAGGATAATGGAATTGGTACAGGCATGGGAGAGTATCAGATCAAAAGATGCCAGTGATCAAACACTGATGAAGATCAGTTGCTAGGAACTTGTTGACAGGTCATAATTAGATCTTGTTTAATTTTCATGATTTCGTAACATTGTTTTGGCTATGTATCATGTTCCTCTAATTTCTATTTTGCAGCTGAAGGATAATAAAGATGATTCTAGTGAAGCTACAAGTAAAAATAACAGAGGGATTTAGATGGAGCAGGATTTTCAAGCTGATGCTGTAAGCATCAGTGAGGACTTAAGAGAAGATGAAAATACGGATACCAAGAACGAGCAGCTAGAGTCTGAAACGGAGCCCACTGGACCTTGTTAAGGGAATAAGTCACGTGAAGTCCGTTACAGTAGTTATATCTGAGCCAGATTAGTTACAGCTCTCTGTTATGCACTTCGCTTCTATATATACCTTGTAAAACAGTTTCAGTAGAGAGATCGATATTATGGTTCTCTCTTCACAAAGCTCTTTTCTTTCTTCATCCTCACCAGACCCTCTTCTTCCTCCTCCATTCTAAATATAGATCGTAACATGGTATCAGAGCCATACTGATTCAATCAACATGGAAAATTCAGCAATGAATATGGGAAGCTCAACAGCAAATCTAGAAGAACTGATTTCAAATGCATTGTTCGTCTAGAAATTCAGCCCTAATCATCCGGTGTCATTTAAACTTGATGAGACAAATTATCTACCTTGGAAACAATAGGTAAATGCAACCTTATGAGGTTACAAGCTTCAGAAATACATTCTTGGATCTCATGCTGTCCCACCCAAATTCAAAACCAAAGAAGATGAAGCTCGTGGCAATTACAGTAAGGAATTTCTAGCTTGGGATCAACAAGATCAACTTCTGTTATCTTGGATTTTGGCTTCCATGGGTGAAGCTATGTTTGCAAGAATGGTTGGCTGTAATCATTCTTATGAGGTGTGGGAAAAACTGGAGACCTACTTTGCCTCTCAGACGATAGCAAAGGTCAAGCAATTTAAGACGCAACTTAGAAGCATGAAGAAGGCAACGCAGGGTATAAATGAATATTTGTTAAAGATAAAGAAGATTATTGATTCTTTATTTTCTATTGGATCACCAGTCACAAGTGTGGATCACATTGAAGCTATCTTAAAAGGTTTATTGGAAGAATATAATAGTTTCATGTTTCAATTTCTACACACACTGAACCATTCTTTGTAAATGAGATAGAGGCACTTCTAATCGCTCAAGAGGAAAGAATAGAAAAGTTTAAGGAAGAGACTATACTGGCACCTCTAAGTGCTAATCTAACACAAGCATAATTCAAAAATTCTAGAGGCTCAAGTCATGCTAATGGAAGAGGACCAAACTAAGGATACAACACAAGTAATCCTGGAAGAGGAAACTTCAGAGGCAGTTCGTATGGGAAAGGTGGCAGATTCAGAGGAGGTAGATTGCAATCAAACAGGCCACAATGTCAGGTCTATGGTAAATTTGGTCATATGGCTTGGAATTGTTATCATCGATATGATTCACAATATCAGAATCCATTTGCCTCACAACAGCCACAATTGTCTAATCAGCACACTCAACGAAATTCAACACCAATAACTGCTATGGTAGCTTCACCAGAAAATCTATATAATGCTAATTAGTATCCTGACTTAGGAGCTACAAATGATATGACATCAAATGGAGTTAATCTAGCCACCAATGACACATATGATGGCTCTGAGCAAGTACACATGGGTAATGGCACAGGTATTCAAATTAAACATGTTGGTAATTCACATGTGCAATCACCTTTTAATCCTCGTTCTGTTCTAAAACTCAAAGATCTTTTACATGCCCCTAAAATAAAATAGAATCTCATTAGTGTGTCTAAATTTGCTTTGGATAATCAGGTATTCTTTGAATTTCATCTTACACGTGTTTTGTCAAATCTCAGGACACTAAGCAAGTGTTGCTAGAGGGCCACATTAAAGATGGTCTCTATGTGTTTGACAACTTTCAACTTCTACATCTACCTATCTCTTCTCATATGTCTACTTTTATTTCTCCCAATGTAAACAATGCTTCTATTTCAATCTTTGGCATAGTAGATTAGGTCATCCATCTAATTCTACTGTACAAGTTGTGTTGCGTTCTTGTAACATTCCTTTAATTAATAAAGACTGCTTTGAATTTTGTGATATATGCACTCTTGCTAAAACACACAAATTACCTTTTGATCGATCCACTAGTCTCTACACTACTCCATTGCAACTTGTCTTTACTGATGTTTAGGGACTGTCTCCTGTTGTTTCTACTGTCCACTACCATTATTACATTATCTTTGTTTATGCTTATTCATGATACACTTGGTTTTATCCACTTAAGAACAAGTCAGATGTCTTTCAAGTTTTTGTTGATTTTAAAACCATGGTTAAGTTACAACTTGATGCTAAACTCAAATCCTTACAAACTGATAGAGGAGGAGAGTTTCAAGCACTGTCTGATTATCTTAAAACCATAGTCCATAAGATCTCTTATCCCCATACTCATGAACATAATGGTACAATAGAATGAAAACACAGACATGTTACTGATACTGGTCTGGCTCTCCTTGCACATTCCTTGGTACCAACTCGATATTGGGTCGATGCCTTTCAAACAACAGTTTACCTTATTAATCGCCTTCCTACTTCTATGCTCTCTCATAAATCACCCTTTGAGTCTTTATTTCATATTAAACTAGATTATTCCATTTTTAATAAGGTGTTTAGCTGTTCTTATTTTCCTAATCTACATCCATACAATAATAATAAACTTTAGCTTTGATCCATCATATGTACATTTCTTGGTTATAGTCCTTAACACAAGGGCTACAAATGTTTAGATCCATAAGGTCAAATTTATATTTCTAGAGATGTATTCAATGAATATGTGTTTCCTTTCAAACTAAACCAGGCAACCAATTCTTCCATTCCCAATGTCACACAGTCTGTTCATCAGTCCTCACATACTCCTTCTATACCCTTAATTTCCAACTTACCTGTTGTTCCTTCCACTGCACATGTATCACAATCTATTTTACAACATTGTGGTATAGTATCTACTAACTTTCTACCTGCAGCTGATATTAGTTCTGCACCTTTTCATCATGAATCTTCCTCTACATCTTCAGAGCTACCTCCTTTCCACAATGTTCATCCTATGGTAACTAGATCTAAAGCTGGCGTGTTTAAACCCAAGTGCACTCTGCCAATGTTAAACCCAACTCCATCTCTTTTGCTCTATCTCATCCTTAATGGAAGGAAGCTATGAATGAAGAATATGAAGCTTTACTCAAAAATGGAACATGGGATTTGGTTTAGTTACCTAATGGAAGAATCCCCACAAGATGTAAATGGGTTTTCAAAGTCAAAGAAAATCCAGATGGCACAATAAATAAATACAAAGCCCGATTGGTAGCAAAAGGGTTTCATCAAAAAGCAGAGTTTGATTTTTCTGAAACGTTTAGCCTTGTGGTAAAGTCAGCAACTATACATGTGATTTTGACACTTGCTCTAGCATGAAATTGGCCTATTCAACAGTTAGATATTAACAATGCCTTTCTTAATGGCAATTTAAATGAAGAAGTTTTCATGACTCAACCTTCAAGCTTTGAGCGGTTAGGTCCAAGTTCTCCATTTGTTTGTAGGCTGAAGAAAGCTTTTTATGGGCTTAAACAAGCTTCTCGTGCATGGTTTGAAAAGCTAGCTACTACATTGCGTCAATATGGTTTCCATTCTTCCAAGGCAGATCAGTCTCTGTTTGTCAGACTTACCTTTCAGTCCACTACTTATATTCTCATCTATGTTGATGACATACTCATCACCAGTTCATCGTCTCGAGAGATCACTTCTTTAGTCCATCAATTACATCGTTTGCTCTTAAGGATCTCAGCAACCTTCACTATTTCCTTGGGATTTAGGTCAGTACAACTCCAAATGATGGCTTAATATTATCGCAGTCTAAGTACATAAGAGATCTTCTAAGAAAAGCAAAAATGATTGATGCTAAACCATCTCCCACTCCTATGACTTTTGGCTTACGATTGTTAAAATATGGTGATGCTTCATTTGAGAATCATTAATTATATTGATTTGTCGTGGGTGCCTTGCAATATGTGACTGTTACCAGACCTAAAATTGCTTACTCAGTTAATAAAGTCTGCCAATTCATGCATAATCCACAAATTTGTCTACTGTGATGCAAGTGCTAATTCGATCCTTCACTCTCGTACAAAACACATTGAGTTTTACATTTACTTTGTTTAGGAAAAGGTTCAACACAGAGAGATTATGGTTTGTCATATTCCCTCAACAGATCAAATTACTGATGTTTTGACCAAACTTTTATCCTGACCAACCTTTGAGTCTTTATGCACCAAACTCACAGTTCAAACTGCACCATGAGTTTGCAAGGGATGTCGAGGGAATAAGTCACGTGAAGTCCATTACAGTAGTTATATCTGAGTCAGATTAGTTGCAGCTCTGTTATGTACTTCGCTTCTATATATACCTGGTAAAATAGTTTTAGTAGAGAGATCGATATTATGATTCACTCTTCACAAAACTCCTTTCTTTCTTCATCCTCACCAGACTCTCTTCTTCCTCCTCCATTTTAAATACAGATCGTAACGATAGTGAAGCAGTTGAAGAGAGAGCTTGGGATAAGAATGAAGACGAAAATCTTAATGATACAAGTGAAAAGTATGAATTTAGACCATCAATTAGGGATAGAGATAGAAGCAGTAGGAAGCTTAGAGCCAAGGATGACTATGTGACTGTTGAACTTGGGAAAGCTAATTTTGATGAATTTGATGATCAGAATGATGAAACTAGAAGCTAAGATGACATTGGTGATGAAGAGACTATGGATGCAGTCAATCTAGAGAAAGAAGCAACAATTGCTGATCCTACTGGCATGCAGCCTGATAAATTAGAGCAAACCTCCGATATGGATATGGATTTGGACGGGATGGTAGAAGAGGATTTTATGGAAGAGGGAGATCCTAAAGAGCAAGGTGATTCAGTTGAGGATGGAAACCAAGAAATGAAGCATGATGAAGAGACATTGCCACCCGATGAAATCATGGAAGATGCCCATACTGATGTTGGTGTAACCTCGGAAGAGGATAATCTGAGTGAGGACCATCAAGAAAATGCTGAGACAATTTTTGTGAAAACAAAGAAAAATATATCTGAACCAATATCCTTTGGCTTGGTTAATGAGCAAGTGGGCCTCTTGAACTAGCATTACAGTCCAATGTTGATTGGCAGACATCATGTTTTGACAATATGGTAGTAGAATCAAATTGGTCAAATAGCAATCAAGGTTTTGATAACCCTACCCTCTTAGGAGGCTTACCTTCTAGTAGCATGTCTAAGATGGATCTTAAGATTTCAAACTCATCAAATGCTAGGGGATTCATTGAAGATCAAGCTAAGTCTCGTTTTCCACAATATGAACATTCACTTATTCAGGAAAGGCTACCTAACCCTTATCGAAATTTAGGTGATGCACTTGAGGAGTGGAAAGAAAGAGTTAAAAGTATCTGGTGACCTTTCTGTAGATAACATAGAGAAGCAGGGTGAAATGGAGGATCAAAATGCTAAGGAGTATGGGTTTGTCTCTGAGTTTGAAAATGGGACAGCTCAGGCTATGGGACTTGCTACGTCAGAGCAGATTGAAGAAATATTGATGGTAATAAGCTTGATAAAGAATGCCTTACTGTAAAAAAAAGTACAGAATTATAGCTTGAGAAGAAACATTTTAATTCTGACACACAATCTATAACTAATTCTACTTTAATCCCAAAAAATGAGAAAAGGGAGTATATAAATGTCTTAGGTTCGGAGAAGTCACATGATAAAGGATTAGTGAAAACTAGTGCTACAGAAAGTGTTGATCTAGAAAAGCTCTCTAATGATATGATCTTTCTCAAGAGATATACTCTAGTGAGGATATACATAAACTAAGCCAACTTTCTATGGATGACAATAATTTAGGTAAAGCCGAAGATCTTCAGGATATTCCCAGTGATGTGAAAGATAAAGCTACTACACTGTGGAAAGGATATGAACTTAGGACAACAAAATTATCTTAGGAGTTAGCCAAACAATTGTGCCTTGTAATAAAGCCCACTGTCGCTAGCAAGCTGCAAGGGGAATTTAGAACTGGCAAAAGGATAAACATGAAAAAGGTAGATAAATATATTCTTTAATTTTTTTTTATATAGGATTATAACAAATGATTGTTTGAGAAAATAATATTTCTTAACCTTTGCGTGTTTTTAATTAACAAAATGTTAGTAATTCCATACATAGCAAATTATTATCGTAAAGATCAGATATGGCTGAGGTGGACCCAACCCAACACATGTGATTCTCATGTTGTGATTGCTGTTGATGATTCAAGTAGTATGTCTGAGAGTTACTGTGGAGACATTGCTATTGAAGCCTTAGTTACAGTATGCCATGGTGTTTCTCGACTAGAAATGGGGAGCTTGGTTATTGCAAGCTTTGGAACAAAAGGCAATATATAAAATTATTGCACGATTTTGATAAGCCATTCACTGGGAAGGCTGGGGTTAAAGTTAGCTAGATCAACATAGTCTTACTGCTAGTTATATTGACTCCGTTGTGCATATGTTTGTGTTGTATATATATCAGCAAAAGGATCTAACTATTGACTATGATACTGGAAGTAGATGATCTCCAATTTAACATCTGAGTAAGAGAATACCATTGTTAACGAGCTAGTTATTGATCTATTGAAGTTCTTGACTGACAAGCTAGATTCTGCAGTTGCTAAAGCACGACATCCATTTGGGCATAACCCCCTACAACAACTTGTTTTGATCATTTCAGATGGTTAGTTTCATGAAAAAATACCTAATAGAAAATTTTTATATCCCTTCTCCTACTAATTGTAAAATGCTACTTGCCTCCATCATTATTGGTCTTGAATTTTAATCCATCCAATTCCAGGACAACTTGAAGCGGTGTATTAGAGATCTGTCAACTGGTAATTGAATGGTTGCTTTCTTGCTTTTGGATAATTCCCAAGACTCAATTATGGACCGCACAGTATTCTTCATTTTGTTCAAGTGATTTTTCAAGAGTATATGCTACTTCAGTTTCCTCATTATGACTTTTTAAACTGTAGGAAGCATCTTTTGATTGAAATGGAAAAATGAAGCTTTCAAAGTATATGGATTCCTTTCCCTTTCCTTACTATATTGTTCTGAGAAACATTGAAGCATTGCCTCAGACCCTTGTAGACCTACTTAGACAGGTAATGACATCAGTTTGAACCAAGCCTCCCACCCTAACCCAAGGGAAAAAGAAAAAATAAATTTAAAGGTGTAATAGAAAAATATTTGCTATTGAGTTTTCAATGAAAGCATGCCTGGCGGTAATTTTTTGTGTGTGAAAGAATCAGTAGTGCTTATATGTTATATTTTCATTAAAAATACCTTATGGTAAACATTTAGAAGGAAAAAAAAGGAAAGAAAGGAAGGAAAGTGAAATTCAAGAAGTGGTTATTCTTATCAACGATGCTTGTTGTATGTCTAGAGAGACCTTTCCTTCAGTTAACCATTTTCAATTTATTGGTCTTCTTTCAATGGATGGAGCTTATGCAAACTTCAATGGGCTAGATTGGTTGAAGACTTGGCTACATCTTGCAGGATCCATTTTTTTAATTAGTAAGAATGCAGATATCTCCTGCTTTATGGCATAGGGAAAAATGGAAAGGGTTATTATGTTTGTTAAGATATGCCTCATTAGCTATCAACATGTGGTTATTGTTTATTTTAGGAATTAGTTGCATTTCAAAAAATAAAATTGATAAAGTTTGTTTTTGTCAAAGTTTGTTTCCTAATATTTAGCCATTTAGTTTCTAATTTAGTGGGATGTTAGTAGTTAGCCTGTACTTGCTGATTTAGTGGGATTTTAGCAGATTTTTCTATTTATTTTAATCATGATTTGATGTATTTAAATACTCAATGGTAGACTCAATAAATATCATTCTCTGAAAATATTTTTCTCTGCTCTTTCTTCACACCTTCTTTGAGAGTTTTATTTCTAAAACCAACAAACTGGTATTAGAGCTTTGTTATCTTGGGACCTGTATTATACAAAATGCAAACCACCACTCAAGCTGAACCCTCTTTTACTGCTATACCCCCTCCATTTTTTGATGGCCTAAATTATCATATTTAGGCAGTGAGAATGGAAGCTTTTCTAGATGCCAATGACCTATGGGAAGCTGTTGAGGAGGATTATGAGATTCTGTCTTTGCCAGAGAATCCTACAATAGCTCAACTACGAAGTCACAAAGAGAAGAAGTAGAGGAAGTTAAAAACTAAGTCTTGTTTGTTCTCTGCTATTTCTCTAACAATCTTTATGAGAATTATGACCCTAAAGATAGCTAAGGAGATCTGGAATTATCTTAAGAAAGAGTATGAAGGAGATAAGAAGATCAGAGGAATACAGATGCTGAATCTTGTAAGGGAATTCAAAATGCAGAAGATGAAGGAATCTGAAACTATTCAAGAGTATTCAGATAAACTTCTAGGAATTGCAAATAAAGTGAGGTTGTTGGGAGGAGAGTTTGCTGATTCCAGGATAGTGCAGCTGCTGGTAACCATTCTTGAAAGGTTTGAGATAACTATCTTAGTGTTGAAGAACTTAAAAGATTTATCGACCATCACTTTGGCAGAAATTTTAAGTGCCTTGTAAGCACAAGAACAAAGAAGGCATATGAGGTAGGAAGGGTCTGTTGAGGGAGCATTGCAAGCCAAGGTGTAGGTCAGTCAAAGTTATAAAAGAAAGAAGAAAGGAAAGAAGGAGGACAACAGTAGTTCTGATAAGAAAGAGGGAGACAACAATAAGAATAACTTTACTCCTTGTGAACACTGTAGGAAGAAGGGTCATCCACCATTCAAATGTTGGAAGAGACCAAATGTGATGTGCAACAAATGCAAACAATTGGGGCATATTGCTAAAATATGCAAAAACGAATCTCAACAAGTGACAGAAGCTTATGTTTCAGATCAACAGGAGGAGCAATTATTCACTGCAAGGTGTTTTTCAGTCACAACGTCAAGCGAAATCTAGTTAGTAGACAGTGGTTGCACTAGTCATATGACTAGCAATCAAGAGTTATTTATTGATCTAGAAAAGGTAGAAGGCTCTAAAGCAAAGATAGGCAATGGAGATTACATGAAGATTAAAGGCAGAGGCACCATTGCATTGCAAACTCCTTCAGGTATAAAGAAGATTTCAGATGTTCTTTTTATTCCTGAGGTATATCAAAACTTACTTAGTGTTGGCCAATTGATGGTAATGGTTTTGAGGTGTCATTTAAAGATAAAATGTGCTAGATCAGTGATGCTCATGGTCAATTATTATTTAAAGTCAAAATGAAAAATAGATGTCTTCCCTAAGATTTGACTGATATTGATTAAAGAGTTCATGTTGTAATTAGTGATGAAACAGAGCTTTGGAACAAAAGGTTAGGCCATTGCAATGAGTATGTTTTATAGGATTTTAGCAAGAAAGATTTGGTGCAATGAGCACCCCCATTGGAACGTCTCAAATCAATATGTAAAACCTGTCAATATGGGAAACAAACTAGGCTGCCATTCACTCAATCGGTTTGGAGAGCAACTAAAAAACTATAGTTGATCCACACTGATCTTTGTGGGCCTATGTTTGAGCCATCTTTGAATGGAAGTCTCTATTATATAGCTTTTATTGATGAACTGACTAGAATGTGTTAGATTTATTTCTTGAGATTCAAAACTAAAGTTGCAGGAGTGTTTTGGAATTTTAAGGCGTGGATTGAAAATCAAAATGATTTCAAGATTCAGACCATTAGATCAGATAATGGGATTGAATACACATCAAATTAATTCACTAAGTTTTGTCAAGAACCTGGAATCAAGCATCAATTAATAGCTCCTTACACTCCTCAGCAAAATGGAGTGAGTGAAAGAAAGAATAGAACTATTATAGAGATGTCTTGCTGCATGCTTCATGAGAAGGATTTTGTTTGCCAATCGGCTTACATTGTAAGTGCACGAGCTGTGACAAAGTAGTATAAAAAGATTATCGTTCCCATGAATATTGGAGTTGAATTTAGTTAATCATTAAACTTATGCTTTAAACTAGGTTGAGCAGAACAATCGTTTATCGAAGTTGAGTGTAAAAATGACTTTGCAAATTAATTTATAAAGGGAGTTAAGAGATCCTTTTTTACTTCAAGTATACAAGGAGCCCATGATTATTTCTCCCCCTTGCATTTCATAGCACAAGAACAATTTCCTCTCACAAAAATGGCTAACAACTATATATGCTAGTCTAGGGATCAAATACTACTTGAAAAAGCTTTCTCAAGTCAAGAACAAGTGTTTAATTCTATTAGTTGCTCAATCTCTCTCACAACTAAATAAATCTTAATTTTAAGCTCAAACCCAAATATGACTATACAAGATTAGTGAGTGTATCTCTACCTTACCAATAAAACCATCCATTCAATACATAAATTTCAAGTTCTTGCATGATTTAACTCAAGCTATCTCTCTCAAGCATCACTCAAACCAACAAACAACTAATTGGTGGCCAATCAACTAGAAGCAGTAAGAATGGAGTAAAGTCAACACATATATGTCATTAATCAATGGAAGTGGAGGAGAATCAAGTGTCAATCCATACAAGGGTTTAAAATAATCTTAGAACAAATGTCTAGCCACTCATTATCAGCCACAAGCTTACAAAACACTAAGAAATTGAAGCCATAGCAGAACACAAGAGAAGGAGAAGGAGAGGATGAGAAAAACTGATGGACAGCGCTTCAAATATCTCTAAAACTTCAATCCTTGGTTGATTGGCCACCAATTAGTTAGTATCATGAAAGAACCTCTTCAATTGATGTTGTTTTAGATTAGGGGGAACCACTCTACACACTAGATAATTAACAATATCCACATACCAAGGATCTATAGTATGCTGAACATTCAACAGTTGTTCATCAGGGAATGCCTCCTTAATGTTTTAGGCAAATTCTGGTTGAACTTCGGTATTCAACCGAGAAAGATGATTAGCCACTTGATTTTCACACCCTTTCTATCTACAATCTCTAAATCAAACTATTGTAGCAAAAGCACCCATCTAATTAACCTGACTTTAAAATCTTTCTTGTTAACCAGGTATTTTAAAGCTGAATGATCAGTGAATACCGTCATTTTAGATCCCACAATATATGCCTTAAACTTATCACAAGCAAATACCACAACTAACATCTCCTTCTCTGTAGTGGCGTAATTCTCTTGGGCTTCATCTTTTTTCTGACCTAAGACAGCTCCAACAGCGTAATCACTTGCATCACACATGATAATGAATGGCAAGCTCCAATTAGGTGCTGTCATAATGGGTGCGAAGACAAGTCTTCTTTTTAATTCTTCAAATGATTGCAAGCAGGCATCATTGAGCTTAAACTCAACATCTTTTTCAAGCAATCTACATAAAGGCTTGGTAATTTTGGAGAAGTCTTTGATAAAGCGGCGGTAAAAATCGGCATGGCCAAGGAAACTCCTCACACCTTTAACAGAAGTAGGTGGGGATAGTTATTCAATGATAGACACTTTAGCCTTATCCACTTCCAATCCCTTTTTAGATACTCTATAGCTTAGCACAATGCCTTCTTGTGCCATAAAATGACATTTCTCCCAATTAAGCACTAAATTAGTTTCTTCACAATGTTGCAACATAACATCTAAATCATGGAGACACTCATCAAATGAATCACTAAGTATTGAAAAATCATCCATAAAAACCTCTATAGATTTCTCAATCACGTCAGAAAATATAGAGATCATGCATATTTGAAATGTTGTCAGTGCATTACATAAGTCAAATGGCATCCTTCTAAATGTGAAAGTACCATAGGGGCATGTGAAGGTCATTTTCTCTTAGTCTTCTGGGGCAGCAATTGCAATTTGGTTGTACCCTGAATGACCATCCAAAAAATAGAAAAATTCCTTCCCAGCTAGTCTATCTAGCATCTAATCAATAAAAGGCAAAGGAAAATGGTCTTTTTGGGTTGCAGCATTCAATTTTGCGATAATCCATACAAACCCTCTATCCAATCACTGTGCGGGTGGGGATGAGCTCATTCTGAGTGTTAACCACTACAGTCATGCCTCCCTTTTTGGGAACACATTGAACTGGACTCACCCAAGAGCTATCTAAGATAGGGTATATGATACCCATATCTAACCATTTAAGAACTTCCTTTTTCACCACTTCTTTCATATTGGGATTCAATCTTCATTGGTGCTCTATAGAAGGCTGATGGTTATCTTCCAAAAAGATCTTGTGCATGCAAATTGAAGGAATGATACCCTTGATATCCATTATATTCCATCCCATCGCCTTTTTATGTTTCTTCAACACTTTTAAGAGCTTTAACTCTTGCTCCATGGCTAAATTAGCAACAATGATGACCGGTAAAGTATTAGACTCTCCCAAGAAGACATATTTTAGATGTGCTGGGAATGTCTTTAACTCCAATTTAGGTAGCTCGATAATGAAGGGTTTTAGGGGAGGTCTATCAGCTAAAGTCAAGTCTAGAGCTTCAAATTTTACTCTAGAGGGAGGAATGACTAGAGTTACACTTACTATAGTTGTGCATTCTTCCTCTCCCTCCTCATCTTGTTCAATCACATAGGAGGTGCTTCACATTTGCCTTCTATCATAGACTATTAAAATTCATATTAAATTAGATAATCGATCATATCTAGATAGAAACAGTGTTCCGGCGCATCTGGCAATTTGAGAGCTTTGAACATGTTGAATGTCACTTGCTCTTCACTAACTCTCATGGTGATGTCTCCTTTTTCCACATCAATGAGGGCTTTACCCGTAGCCAAGAAGGGTCTCCCGAGAATAATGGGAATTTCTTGGTCAGCTTCACAATCAAGAACAATAAAATCAGCTAGAAGGATCAATTTATCTACTTTTATTAAGACATCTTCAACTATTCCAGGAGGATACACCAAGCTTCTATTAGCAAGTTGTAAAGTAATCGTGGTGGGCCTAGCTTCACCCAACTGCAACTTCTTGAAAATGGATAGGGGCATTAAATTAATGCTGGCACCCAAGTCACATAATGCTCTAACCATGAAAGTTATGCCGATGTGACATGGAATGGTAAAACTTCCAGGATCTCCCTTCTTTTGTAGTAATTCCTTAATGAGATCTGAGCTACTTTTCGTCAATGCCACCACTTCATGTTCTTGAAATCTTCTTTTTCTGGATAGTGCATCTTTCATGAATTTTGTATATTTGGACATCTATTCCAAGGCTTCCAGAAGAGGGATATTGATATGCAATTGCTTGAAGGTATCTAAGAACTTCTTATATTGAGTATCTTCAGTCTGCTTCTTGAATCATCTAGGGGAGGGTAGTGGTGGAATCTGAGTCTTGGTTGCATTTTCTTCCCTTCACTCCTCTTTTCTTCCTTATTCTCATGCTCCTGATCATCCACCCTTAGTTCTTCTGCACTATCCTCCTTAGAAGAAGAGGTCCCTTCATCTTCTGCCTCAAGGGGCATCATGTTAGGTTTAGAAGCATTTGACAAAACTTTACCACTCCTCAAGGTAATGGCCTTGCACTCATCTTTGGCTTCCCTTATAAGATTGGGAATGGTATCACTAGGGAGATTTCCTCTTGACATAGCATTCATTTGGGAGGCTAGTTGTCCCATTTGCACTTCCAAGTTCTTAATAGCTGTGTCATGCAAAGAGAAAGTGGCCTTTGTTTCAACCCTCTGAGTTTCTTGATTAGCTAGTATTTGAGCTAACATTTTCTCTATCTTGGACTATTCTTTTTTAATAGGGATTTGTCTTGATGGCACCTGAAATTCGGGAGGTTAAGCAGGCCTTGCACTTGATGAAGAAGCTTGATTCAATTTTAGACCTTGACTCCATGAAAAGTTTGGGTAATTCCACCACCTCGGATTATATGTTTGAGAATAAGGATTGTTTTGTTGACTACGCTGAGCAATGTTCATGTAATTCATAGACTCTAATGTGTAATGACATTGTTTAGACAAGTGCCCCTCTCCACAATGATCACAAACAGTAGATGATGGTTGTACTGCATGAATTCCCATGGGGTTGGGTTTCTTCATTTGAAGTTCCAAGTTGTCAAACCTTCTATTCATAGCTTCAAGTTGTGCTGCAATATCATTAGATGGGCTAGAGGATTGTCTTCTTCTTTGAGATGATCTTCTCTCGGACGCATATTGCATGGTGTTGGAGGCCATCTCATCATATAGATTATAAAGCTCATTCACTTTCATCTTCCCAATTCTACCACTAGAGGCATTATCCAGCATTCTTTTTGCATCCTCATCAAGACCATTCCAAAAAGCTTCTATTAATACATATGTTTTCTGTTCATGGTTGGGGCATATTCTACACAACTCTTTAAATCTCTCCCATGCTTCATAAAACAGCTCTCCAGGTTGCTGCTCAAAATTCAAGATTTCTCCTTTCATGGTTGCTTTCCAGCCTCGAGGAATAAATCTTGCCTTGAATCTGGCCACTAAATCTTCCCATGTGCCAATAGATTATCCTGGAAGAGAGTTGAGCCATACTTTAGCTTTATCTTTCAAAGTCATAGGAAACAACCTTAATCTTAATGCATCCTTGGACACTCCATTCTATTTGAAGGATTCACACACCTCAATAAACTTGCTAAGGTGTACATTGGGATCCTCGTTATAATTGCCACCAAACAATCCATTCATCTGCAACATTTGAAGCATAACTTGTTTAACCTCAAAGTTTCTAGCTTGAATATCTGGCATCTGAATACTAAAGTGATAACTTTGTGCCTCTCGGTTGAGGAAGTCATCTAATGTATAAAGATCATTTTTGTCCATGTCAACCATATTAGGTTGTGGAGGCACTTTTGGCTCTGGATTGGCTCTTGCAAAAATATCTTCTATATCCAAAAGGATTTCAAGACCATCTGGATGTAACCCTTGCATGCGCGAGGTAGTTACCTACAAAGAAAACACTCCAAACAAGTATCAAACTAACTACAGAAAATTAAAAATGCAAATTAACTTATTAAAACTATCTACAATTTCAGATACAAGCTCAATCATAATTTACTAACACTGATTTAATGATAAACTAGAGAAATTTCAACTTTCAATCCCCAGTAACGGCACCAAAAACTTATTCGTCAATCGGTTTACACCACAAGTGCACAGGTCGTGACAAAGTAGTATAAAAAGATTATCGTTCCCACAAGGATTGGAGTTGAATTTAGTTAATTATTAAACTTATGTTTTAAACTAGGTTGAGCAAAACAATCGTTTATCGCAGTTGAGTGTAAAAATGACTTTGCAAATTAATTTATAAAAGGAGTTAAGAGATCCTTTTTTACTTCAAGCATACAGGAGACCTAGGATTATTTCTTCCCCTTGCATTTCATAGTCCAAGAACAATCTCCTCTCACAAAAATGACCAACAACTATATGTGCTAGTCTGGGGATCAAATACTACTTGAAAAAGCTTTCTCAAGTCAAGAACAAGTGTTTAATTCTATTAGTTGCTCAATCTCTCTCATAACCAAATAAATCCTAATTTTAAGCTCAGACCCAAATATGACTACACAAGGTTAGTGAGTGTATCTCTACCTCACCAACAAAACCATCCATTCAATACATAAATTTCAAATTCTTACATGATTTAACTCAAGTTCAGTATTCAAGCTAGCTCTCTCAAGCATCACTTAAGCCAACAAACAACTAATTGGTGGCCAATCAACCAGAAATAGTAAGAATAGAGTAAAATCAACACATATATGTCATTAATCAATGGAAGTGGAGGAGAATCAAGTGTCAATCCATACAAGGGTTCAAAATAATCCTAGAACAAATGTCTAGCTACTCATAATCAGCCACAAGCTTACAAAACACCAAGAAGTTAAAGCCATAGCAGAATACAAGAGAATGAGAAGGAGAGGATCAGAAAAATCGATGGAAAGCACTTCAAATCTCTCTAAAACTTCAATCCTTGGCTCTAACCATTTCTCTAAACTCTAAACCCTAGTACACTAGCTCCCCAAGCTGCCCAAAAGACGGAGGATGCCCCATTTGGTTGAAAATGTGGGATATATGAAGTCCTAGAGTCTGTCAAGCCTCAAAATGCAGTGTTTCAGTAAACCATAGTTTGCCACGACCAACATATTCTTCGCCGCGGTGAAATGGCCTCAAGTTTTCACCAACATCTCTGTTCAACAATTAGCCACGGTGAATTTGGCAAAACTTCTAGCATATGAATTCCAGTAATTAACTTTAAAATTCAATAGTATCTGTAAAAATATGAAGCTGTAAATGTACCAAAATATCCTAAATTAAGATTGAAATTTACATAATTAAACTAAAAGTGAGTCAGTTAAGTTTAGCTGTAAAAAATGCACATTTTCCTATTTTGATTATAATTTATATACAAAAATACACCGAAAGGTATGGATAGCTCAAGGAAAATGTGCTGAAAAGGCATGAATTTAGAGAGGTTATCAATCTTCCCACGAAGTTTTAGGCTAAAGCAGCTAATACAGCTATATTTTTACAAAACAGGTTGCCTACGAAAGCATTGCAAGGGAAAATGCCATTTGAAGCCTGGTATGGTTACAAGCCAATTTTAAAGAGCTTGAAAGTGTTTGGTTGTATCTGTTATACTCTTGTGCCACAGGTGAAGAGAGACAAACTTGACAAGAGAGCTGATCTGGGCATCTTTGTAGGCTACATCAGTGTCTCTAAGGCTTATAAAGTATTTCTTCCACAATCTGGAAAAATAATGACCAGTAGAGATGTTCAATTTGCAAAACAAGAAAAGTAGCATTGGGAAAAAAGAGTATACTAAATAGCAAATCATCATCACTAATAGCTTCACCATTAAATGAGACTATCGATGATCTTCCAGTTAGAGGTACAAGACTATTATCTGATGTATATCATAGATGTAATGTGTCTGTAGTAGAGCCTAAACATTTTACAGATGCAGTAAAGGATCCAAAGTGGATTGATGCTATGCAAGAGGAGCTAAATATGATTAAGAAGAATCAAACTTGGGTTTTGGTTGATAGACCAGAATATAAGAAAGTCATAGGAGTGAGATGGGTGTTCAAGACAAAGTTGAATGCTGATGGCTCCATTAACAAATACAAAGCAAGGTTGGTGGTCAAAGGCTATGCACAAGTGTATGGAGAAGATTTCACAGATACTTTTGCACTTGTTGCACGACTAGACACCATTAGATTAATGTAAAGTTAGCCTTTCTCAATGGTTACTTAGAGGAGGAGATTTTTGTAGAACAACTACAAGGTTTTGCTGTTAAAAGGAAAATGGACAATGTCTACTTATTAAAGAAAGCCTTGTATGGGTTGAAGCAGGCTCCTAGAGCCTAGTATAGTAGAATAGATGAGCATTTGCAAAGCCTTGGATTCACAAGAAGCTTAAATGAATCAACCTTGTACATCACATACTCACATGTTGATTTATTGATTGTCTCTTTATATGTTGATGATCTCTTGGTGATAGGAAGCAATGTTAAGCAGGTTGATTTATTCAAGCAAGAAATGCATCAACTCTTTGAAATGACAGATCTTAGAGCTATGGCCTATTTTCTAGGCATAGAGATAAAACAAGATCAACAAGGAATTTTTATCAATCAGAAGAGATATGCAAAAGAAATTCTGATCAAATTTGTCATGGAAGGATGTAAAACTATTGCTTCTCCAATGAATTAAAAGGAGAAGTTGAGTAAGAATGATGCTACAAAGAAGACTGAAGAGGGCATTTACAGAAGTCTTGTTGGCTGTCTCATGTATTTGACTGCAACAAGACCTGATATCCTCTATGCTGTAAGTGTTCTTTCAAGATTTTTGCATTGTGCTATAGTGAATCATTACAAGGCTGCAAAGAGAGTCCTAAGATATATTAAAGGAACTCTTGATTATGGTATTAGGTAATTAGAAGGTTATTCTAACTTAGATTGGGGAGGATCTTTGGATGATTTGAAGAGCACTTCAGGATACTGTTTTACTTTAAATTCTGAGGTATTTTCTTGGAGTTCAAATAAGCAGGAAGTGGTAGCTCAATCAACTGCAGAAGCAGAATTCATAACAGCAAATGCAGCAGTCAAGCAAGCTCTTTGGCTAAGGAAGTTACTGATTGATTTATAGTTTATGTAGCAGGAAAGCACTCCAATTTATGTGGACAATCAAGCAGCCATTGCAATATCCAAAAATCTAGTTTTCCATGGCAAAACAAAGCATTTTAATATCAAGTTATATTTTATCAGAGAAGTTCAACAAAATGGTGAAGTCACACTGACTTATTGCAGAAACTTTGATCAAGTGGCTGATATTTTTACTAAAACTTTACCGAGAGACAAGTATGAAGCACTAAGGATGAAGCTAGGCATGTGTAGCTACTGATGCAAGGAGGAAATGTTGAGATATGCCTCACTAGCTATCAACATGTGGTTGTTGTTTATTTTTGGAATTAGTTGCATTTCAAAAAATAAAATTGATAAAGTTTGTTTCTGTCAAAGTTTGTTTCCTAATATTTAGCCATTTAGTTACTAATTTAGTGGGATGTTAGTAGTTAGCCCATAGTTGCTGATTTAGTGGGATTTTAGTAGATTTTTCTATTTATTTTAATCATGATTTGATGTATTTAAATACTCAATGGTAGACTCAATAAATATCATCCTCCAAAAATATTTTTCTCTGCTCTTTCTTCACACTTTCTTTGAGAGTTTTATTTCTAAAACCAACAGTGTTATTAGTGGTCTCTGCCTAGATGCAAATATAAATTTGTTAACTGTAAAAGGAAAAAGGAAAAAAAATGATACGGGGTCAGAGCAAAAACGAAAAGTTTGTCTTTCCCTAGTATAATTTGTATAGCGTTGGTAAAGCCCCTCAAAGTGAAAATTGTATAGTGATGACGGGTTCCAATGTACAGATTCTTGTTTTATTATTAACGAAATCCTGGTAGCTGCATTGCAGGAATTTTATGGAGAAAAATTGTAATTTTATGGAGAGTCAGTTTATTTCTTTTTAATTGTGCTATTTAGGATTCTTTCCTTAATAGTTAGAAAAATTAAAATAAGAATCTTGAATCTTAAAATACATTTAATGATAAAATATAATATATATATACACACACACACATAAGATTTCATCCAAGTAAACAAAATTGATTAACTTCTCAAACAATAAATACTTTATAGGATCGGCATCATTCCTGAAGTTTTCTCTCAGCACGTTGAAAATATAAAGGTTAAGGAATATATTTAAAAATTTAAGGGATGAGTTCTTGACACAATTTTGATGTAGTCATATTCTATATGTTAATTTGCCAAATCCACAAGATAACTTAAAACACATTGGCAGTTTGATCACAAGACATGCAGGGATTAAATTAATTAATGATTGAATATGCCCTTCTTCCTTCTCAATGATTATTGATCGGGTAAATTACTTTGTTTTTCTTAGATGTTGGCAAATTTTGTTTTCTCCATTGTTTTAAATATTTATACATTTTTTTTTTGAAACTAAAATGATGCGCTATCTTATAACAAAAGATCCTAGATGTCAAAATATGCCGAATTCGATAACATGTTTTTACCATCGTTTTTTGGCCTGGATTGAATTGCTTGGGCTCATTGGAGTGTGAATCAAGATGCGCTTAATCAAGACGTCAAGACGAGCAAGGAACGAAAACGAATGTTACGTTTCAGCGTTTTTATCTATTTCAAGTGTCTATTCTCAATTTGGAGCATAGTAGCCCACTGTCACAAATACAGTTAATCATAATGACTCATCTCTTTTAGCTTTATATGTTTGTACGATATTTTATTGCATTGACCCAAAATTTCCAAAGGAAATTGGTGCCCCAATCTAATATGAGTATTAAATTCGCCATTTCAACTTAACTAACGAATTAATTAGTTGCACGTATCAAAGTCAGAAACTTACACTTGGTGAAAGTTAACCCCACCATGGGGGACATAAGGGGGGAGGAAAATTAATTAAGCATCTCCGTATCCATCTCTACTGCCATCCCTCTGGGGATAGAGAGCAAGAATTTACTTTCCACCGTTTGTGGGGAACACATTTAATCATAATGACTCATCTCCTTTAACTTTATATGTTTTTTTTTAAAATCTTTTGCATTGAAAGTTAGAATCCCACCATGTGAAACATAGAAGGGAACTTTATCCTCTCGGGTTGAAAAATAGATATGACGGTAATTAAGCATCTCCGTACCCACCTTATCCCATCTCTGGGTAGACTTTGGGTCAAGAGGATAATATAATTAAAAAAGCTATAAATTAATATATAATTAAGCAAATTATATATTTTACAATTGTCTTCCATATAATTTCATATTTTGAAATTATTAGACAATCAAATTTATTGTCAATATCACTAAAAAACATCTCATTTAATATAATTCACTAGAGAATCATTTATTTATACATCTCCCATTCGATTAGGTAATTAATTTTTTACAAAGCTCATTACAAAAAATACTCTTTCTACAATTGTGACAACAGGTAAAATCATTGTTAACTTTAGAAACATATAAACCAACAGATCAATAACATATCTTCCAATTTTAACTAGCTTCTCTGCAAAACTACTAATTCATTTTAATGATGCAAATTCAACACTATTTTGCATATATTCATCGTTGTTATCACAGTTGAATAATGCCATGATGGGATTGCCAATGCCTCGCACGTTCAAAATCTTAGTTTAATGGTTTAGGCCTTTAAATTTCCAACATATCATGTCTTGTTTTTTGACTTCCCATGTAACTCCAACACCCGTGCATTCTGGGAAAGTCCTGCTTAAAATGACATACCACACCCTACATATGCTTTAAACTTTAAAATGTTTATTTTTTCTTTCTTTGGTTGTTGGGGGGTGAGGAGTACACTCGTGGTCCCCGCGCATCCATCTCTGGGTAAGAAAACAAAATAAGAATGGTAAAATAGCAAGGGAAAGCAGGAAGGGAAACATTCCTTTGCTAATTAGCGAGGAATTAACGAAAACACGACGAAACCTCCTTGTTGATTTAGTGCGGTCAGGAAAGAAAAGCACGAATGCTTGCACACGAACTTTTGTACGATATTATTGCATTGACCCAAAATTTCCAAAGGAAATTGGTGCCCCAATCTAATATTAGTATTAAATTCGCCTTTTCAATTTAACTAACGAATTAATTAGTTGCACGTATCAAAATCAGAAACTGACACTTGGTGAAAGTTAATCCCACCATGTGAAACACCTCAGGATGAAAAACAGATAAGACATGAGGGGAGAAAAATTAAGCATCTCCGTACCCATCTCTGTTGCCATCCCTCTGGGGATAGAGATCAAGAATTTACTTTCCACCCCTTGTGGGAAACACAGTTAATCATAATGACTCATCTCCTTCAGCTTTATATGTTTTCTAAAAATTTTTTGCATTGAAAGTTACAATCCCACCATGTGAAACACAGAAATGAGGGAACTTTATCCCCTCGGCGTGAAAATAAGATAAGACAAGAGGAGGGAGGAAAATTAAGCATCTCTGTATCCACCATATCCCGTCCCTGTTGGCATCCCTCCGGGATCGAATTTACTTTCCATCTATCTAGTGGTAGACTTTGGGTCAAGAGGATAATATAATTAAAAAAGTTATAAAAAATTATAAATTAATATATAATTAAGAAAATTATATATTTTACAATTGTCTTCCATATAATTTCATATTTTGAAATTATTAGACACTCAAATTTATTGTCAATATTACTTAAAAATATCTCATTCAATATAAATCATTAGAGAATCATTTATTTATACATCTCTCATTCGATTGGGTAATCAATTTTTTACAAACCAAAAAATACTCGTTCTACAATTATGACAACAGGTAAAATCATCGTTAACCTTAGAAACATATAAATCAACAGATCAATAACATATCTTCCAATTTTAACTAGTTTCTTGTAAAACTACTAATTCATTTTAATGATGCAAATTCAACACTATTTTGCATATATTCATCATTGTTATCACAGTTTAATAATGCCATGACGGGATTGCCAGTGCCTCGCACGTTCAAAATCTTAGTTTAATGGTTTAGGCCTTTAAATTTTCAACATATCATGTCTTGCTTTTTGACTTCCCATGTAACTCCAAGACCCGTGCATTCTGGGAAAGTCCTGCTTAAAATGACATATACCACACGCTACATATGCTTTAAACTTTAAAATGGTTTTTTTTTTGTTGTTGGGGGGTGAGGAGTACGCTCGTGGGCCCCGCGCATCCATCTCTGGGTAAGAAAACAAAATAAGAATGGTAAAAAAGCAAGAGAATGCAGGAAGGGAAACATTCCTTTGCTAATTAGCAAGGAATTAGCGAAAACACGACGAAACCTCCTTGTTGATTTATTGCGGTGGAAAGAAAAAAAAGTATGAATGCTTGCACGGCAACTTTTGCGACGACTTAGCAATAGAAGGGCGAAAATTTTTTTTCTTACTAAGCTATATCCATCGCTAACTGTTCCACAAGAATAAGAGCTTGACTCTTATATTATGTCCTTTCTCACTTATATCGTGAACCTCGGTTCTGATATTGTATAGTACGTGTATAGCCGCTTGATAATGCATAAAAAATTTATCAAGATCGTAGAGATATATATCTATATATACTTCTAATATTTGCATAGCTAGGCACTATAGAATGTGTTTGCAGAGCAGTTACTGCACAATCGAAGCGGTCTAATCTTAAACTTTAACTGATTTGCTCCTTGTCCTTAAAAGACCAGGTGTCTGTTTGCTACTGTTCTCTTGCCTCCTGTAGGTTTAAGGAAAAATAAATTAAAATTAAAAATGCTATTTATATAAGTTCATTTTGCAAAGTCTACCTCGGACTTTTTAAAACTTGAAAAAGCCCAAGCAGTTTCTTTATCCTCTTTACCTAATGAGGAGCCCAGGAAGAATTTTAAAAGTTAATCAAACAATGTAAGAGTTTTATTTCAGTGAATTTTAGGATTGTGAATATAAGTATTGGACTCAAAATTTTGATATGATTTTAAATTATTTTAATAATAATAAACTCTTAAATTTAATTTATAAAAGTATTAACTTGGATATTATTTATTGTTTATTGTATTGAGCCATGGTGTTAAATTTATTTTAAGTAATAATAATTATTTAAGAGAAATAAAATATATTAAAATAGAGCATTGTGTTAATAAAAAATATGATTGAACTTATAAATCTGTTTGGTTCATTTTATCTAAATCAATTGTTAAACTTCATATAATTTGCATTATCTTACTAAACTTCATATTATATACTCTATTGGACTTTGTTAATCTGCACATTTTAAAGCAAAGGAAAAAGTTTATAAAATATTTCTTTGAAAAAATGTGGCGCGCTGAAACAATTAAAGTAACAAAATGCTTTTAGACATATAATATTCTATTCTAACTTTTTAATCAAGGCTTAGGATAAAGCTCTTTGCTCCATCGAGGAAGAAGCCAAACGTAGCAGCCGAAGAGAAGGAAAGCTTGCACGAACTCAAAAATGGTCCCCGAGTTTTGCGTTAGCTTTCAGCAAATGAGACACACAAAGAATTTCTCGAAGATGTTGGCTAATGTGATCACAAGTCGAAGCTTCGATTACTGTCTCTATGTTCAGATGTGTTGATGTTGGTAGAATCTCGTAGAAGAGAAGCAAAGAGAGAGAGAGAGACGCGACTGAGGTAAAGAAAATAGCAGCAAGGTAGAAAAGGGTGCCGATTGTGCCATAGCCATGGATTGTGAAATGGTTGGTGTCGGTCAAAGAAACAAAAGACATGGAAGGCGCTTAAAATACCATATCCAGAAAAATTATAAGCCACAAAGCACTAAGTTTGGAAGCTATATGAAAATGGTGATCAAAGTAGGGAGGTAAAAGATTGTTGACCCCAAGAAAATGGCATTAGAGAAAAAAAATAAGAAAAGATGAGAACAGAGAAAGATTGAATTGGATTAAGAGAAAAAAATATTATTTTATTTTATTTTGTTTTTTCTTCCCTCACATTTGGAAATATTTATTACTATTACTAAGGGACACTAAATGAAGATAAAAAACGTCAAAAGAGGAAGTGCTTTCTCTCTGCACTTATTGATACATAAACAAGAAAGAAAGAAAAAAAAACTAAGTTTGAGTAGCCAAAAGCGCTTGTCTTCATAGCCGTTCGAGCTTCTTTAATAAAATTCTCTCTTCTTCAATAGCTATTTTGGAAGTTGCTTTCGAGTGGATGCATTTTGGGGCTTCTATATAACAAGAAAAAAGAAGAGTAATATAAATAAAGTAATAAAAGAAAAGAAAGAAAAACTAAGTCATATTGTAGTTCTTCTTATTCACTTCATCATATTGGTCGACCTTAATTTTTGGTATTACGTAACTTATAAGAGCTCTAAAAAGTGAGCTTATTGTACCCTCTTTGTTTATAAGAGTTCAAAATCTACTCTTATATTATCGAATAAATTCTTCTTAAATGTGAGGGAAGTGAGTTTAGGATGAGTTTAATGAAAAACCCTTGACTAGAAAAATTTTGGGTGAGCTTGTGTGAAATTTAAGTACTGTAAAGTTTGAAATGAGTTTAAACTTTATGTTGGCACTGATAATGTTTAGAACCTTATTAGTTGTAATTTAAATTTAATTGAAGAAAATCCCTTAGAATTTAAAGGATTAGATGTAGGCTTGACCACAAAAAATTATATGTGTTTCCGCAAGTGTACGGGTCGGATCAAGTAGTTCAGTGATAAGTACAAGTATCATTCCCACGAGGAATGACTTAAATGTAATTAGGCAATGCACAACCCACTTTCATCCACGTTAAGCTACCAATTAAATAATTCATGACTTAGAACTAATTTTCAAACAAAATAATTTAAAGAAAACTTGGTTGGTAAAGAAAATTTAGACAAAAATCCAAGGTTTTGAAATTACCTAGAGTCACTATTCTTTTGATGCTTACTAGAACTTAATTACTTGTTCAATTGCAATTAATTATCACCTTGTGGGTTAAGAGATTCATAATCTATAACCGTCTGGCGATATAATTATAGCCCTACTCTTCCCTAAAATCTAAGTATCCTTAGAATTAAATTAGAGTGCATTAAATATTATAACCCTCTACAAACCAATTAAGGCAATTAGGTATTATTTCTATCCCAATTACAAATTAGAATATTCTAAACTTAATTTATTCAATTCTTAGGTCCAATTAGAATTCCTTTTTCAAGGTATATTCTAATTACCCAAATCAAATCTAAGAGGTGGCCAATCCCTAAGTAAGCATTAAGCAAGAGAATGATACACAAAGCTCCAATTATTACAATCAACAAGAAAAACAAAGATCTAGTTCATATTAAGTTCATAGTGCTCTAGGTAAAGAGAAGTTTAGCTATACATAGTTGAATCTAACAATGAATCCCAATCAAATATATAGAGAAGATGAAGGAAAGCAGAGAAAGCAAACAAAGAAAGGAGAGATATGCAGAAAATTAAGCTCCCCCTTGGATTCTTCCTCTTCCTTCACTCCTCCAAGCTTAATGAACCACCAAAACCTCCCAAGAATGCCTCCTGGACGTTCAGAAACCTCCTCTGCTGCTAAATGCCCAAAAACCTAACTGTAACTCGTGTTTTCTATCCTTATTAATCAAAACGCAGAGTTTTAACGCCGATTTTCGCGGCCGCATCTTTAAATAAAGCGATCGCATCTTTGCCTGGAGCTTAAGAACAAATAATGGCTTCTAGATCCTTATAGATAATAATTCTGAAACAAGAAATATTTTCCATTAATGCAATATCTACTCAATCATAATTAATCGCAATTAACTTCGTTTCTCACTTTCATTTTCAATTCCCTAAATTATTTAAAAATAGTGAATGAATCCCACTAAAACTTTAATAGATGACTCCCAAATTTAATCAAATTAACTTTAAGTAATACAAAATATTGGGAGTCATCAAGGCTAATAGTTGGATCAAGATAATTTCGAGTAGAAAAATTTTGGATGAGCTTATGTGAATTTTAAGTATTGTCAAGTTTGAAATAAGGTTAAACTTTATGTTGGTGATGATTACATGTAGAGCCATATTAATTATAATCTAAATTTAGTTGAAGGAAATTCCTTAAAATTTAAAGGAACTAGATGTAGGCTAATGGTTGAATCAAGATAATTTTGGTAATGACCCTCTTTACCTTGCCCTATCTTTTAGGGCTTTAGTTTATCATTTGAAGTCAACTCCAAGTTTTCTTAAATACAAAAGTTTGAGTTAACTTTAAATTGCTTTAGGATTAACTCCAACTTATTAGTTTGCAAGAAAAATTACATTTAATCTGTTTGCTTGTTACACGTATTCATCTTCTCTCTAGATGTAACCTTCAATAAGTTTATTTGGGAGACTAGACCACATTAAATTTTTGTGTTATTTTTCTCCTTTTCTTTCTTTGTCTATGTTTGTGCTTTTGGTTTGAACACCTGTTGCTTGTAAGTGGAATTTCTTTTAGAAATGGAGCTGTGATCTAGATGTTGTCCATAGGCACTCCTAGCATTCACCGACTTTCACCCTCTCAATGATGATGCCAGAACATCTTTAGGAATCAAATTTTGATTACATGTTTATGCCATCATTTTTGGCCTGGATTGGATTGCTTGGGCTCATTGGAGTGTTAATCATAATGCACATTTTTATTTGGATAGTGAAGAAATGTATCAGGGCAATCAAGAAGATGTCAGGATGAGCAAGGAACAAATGAATGTTGCTATGTATGATATGTCAAATGCATTTTTTTGTTTCGCAAGTGACAAACACTAGAGGTTGTTTTTAGGATTATTGTTATTGTTATAATTAAGTTTCTTCTTGCTTTGTCATTGTGTACTTTGCATTCGTAATAACATTGCAGGTAGAAGAACATTGTGCATTCAAGTGTTTGTTTAATGAGTAGGACGCTTTTATTACTTGAGAAACCTTTTTTCAGCATTTTTATCTATTTCAAGTGTTATTCTTAATTTGTTTTGGTTCGTTGTTGCCAACACTTGAGATAAGGAGCATACTAGCCCACTGTCACCTTGTGAGGGGGACAAAGTTAGTCATAACAACTCATCTTTTTTAGTTTTATATGTTTGTGCGATATTTTAAATTATTTTTTAATTGACCTAAACACACACACACACACAAGTCAATATGATACTGCTATATGTTAATGATTTCTTTCCAAAGGAAATTGGTGCCTTAATCCAACATCAGTATTAAGTAGCATTTACCATAGTTGAACTTTCAACTTAAACAATTGTGTTCATCTAACGAATTAATTAGTTGCACATATCAAAATTAGAAATTGATCCTTGGTTAAAAAAAGAATTTTGCAAGTTCCTCCACCACGTGAAACGCAGAAATGAAGGACTTTATCCCTTTGGGATGAAAAATTGGTAGGACATGAGGAGGGGAGGAAAATTAAGCATCTCTATTCTGACCTTATCCTATCTTGTTGTCAACCCTATGGGATAGAGACTAAGAATTTTCTCTCCACCTCTACCTATCTAAACGCTGAGCCAGGACTAGTTTGGGTCAGGAAGGTGATCTAATTTAAAATTTATAAATCAGTATATATAATCAAATAAAATTACATATCTTACTATTGTTCTCTATGTGATTTCATATTTCAAAATCTTTAAACAATCAACTCATTGTTAATATTATTGAAAATATCTCCAATTGGATTGAATAATTGATTTTTTACAAACTTCATTGCAAAAAAATGCTCTTTCTATATTTGTTGTGGGAATAGATAAAATCATTGCTAACTTTAGAAGTAGATGATAACCATGTCTTCCAATTCACCTAGTTTCTCTACAAGATTACTAATTCCTTTCAATGATGCAAATTTAGCACTACTTCACATATCAATGATGTAAGCCTCAAGTTGATTATCAAGTATTAGCAAATCAGTTCAAGAAAATTCATATGGATAAAACTTCAAAAATTCAATAAACCTTTTCTTATCAAAAGTAGAGAACAAATTGGTTAGATTCAAACAAGCCAAGCAAAGAAAGTATTTGTCTTAGTGAAACAATTATTAAGCACTTGAAGTTGCATGTCTACAATAGTATAAAATAACTTAACACAATAATGATGTTCTATCATGACATCTTGAGCTCTACCTATGTGTCATGATCTTTCTTTAGACAACAATTTCTCATCCATATTAAGAATGTCAATATCATGCACATTGCAAAATAAAGTAACTTCATGCAATAAAAACTTCCATCCACTACCCCTTGTAGCTTGTAATCACTACTTTGATATGTTAACCAAGTTCATGGCATTGATTATATCTTGAGCTTTCTTTTGCAAATGTTTGTGACAATTCATTTGAGATATCCACACGTTTTTCATCAAATGTAATGTGAATGCAAAATTAAAATCTTTTAGGAAAATTATACTAAATAGGTTGATATATATGGTCCTTTTTTCAAATAGGCTCTTCATATCTTATCTTGGTTATTATGATTATAGAGTAAATTTTTAATTTTTTGCTTTCTTGGGTCTAATAACAAATTTTTTGAAATTAATCTCATCCTACTGTTAGTAGATATTAGATTCATGGCTCCAGATGAAGATTGTTGTTCTAATATCAATTTTCTCTTTAATTTTTTTTTTCATATCCTATTAAAAAAAAAGAATAACAAGAGTATCACAATCAAATATTAAATATATTCGTATAAAAAGTGAATGAAAAAAAATCTATATATATATATATATATATAATACACTAAAAGAAAGTCCCTCATCTTTAAATCAATATATATAAATATTGCCGAAACTTGTTTTCTGTGCGCACAGTATATAAACATTAAAACTTGTTTTCTATGCGCACAGTATATAAACATTAAAAATTGTTTTCAATCAATATAATATTATTATTATCCAATATATAAAACTTTCAATCCCAATTCACGCAGCTCGCCAACGGACAGCCAGCAAAGGACAGCCAGCAACGGACGGAGGAGCCCGCCAGCAACAGCAACGGGCTTTCAATCACCTTTCTCTTTCACTCTTTCTCTCTCGCGGACAGCCAGCAATGGAATGAGAAAAAACAGAGATCACCAAGCCAAAAAAAAAAAAAAAAAACAGAGATGGGGAGAGAAAGAAGCTACAAGGAACAGTTGTGCAGTGTCTGAAACAAGGAAGAGCAGGGAAGTTAATGTGTTCGAGTGTCAAAAACTTTTTTTCACTAATTTGGCAAGCAGGCAGAAAAAGAAAAAATAGAAGAAAGATAAAGATAAAATAAGAAATGAGAAAAAAATAATAATAAACATGAAGTTTTTTTTTTGGTTAAAATTGTATATATAAAACAAATGTGAGAGTATATTGGGTTCGAGTTAATATGTCAAATACTAAAAAAGTTATATAATCAATTATATATATATATGTGAAAAGATAAAGAGTTTAAAATTATATAAGATTAAGGCATAATATCATAACTTAATCTCTATACATGGGATTTTTAAAAACAATACCCCTTCCCCTACACCTATCAAACCTCTGAAAGTTGACTCGGTCACTTGACTCCCGTCCAACATTTGGATATGTTAAGAAAAAGCTCCCTTAAATAATTGCATGATACTGAAAAGTCCAGGTGTCCAAAATCCTAACCCATCCATATAAAGGATACCGTATAATGAAGCATTATCCCATTCTCGCAAGAAATGGAACTCATCGAAATGAGGGCTTCTCATCAAGAAAGTGACAAAATGAGTGTTCTTTATGAAGCATCATATAGAGGGTGTGTATCGACTTTGGAATCACTGAAACAACAACACCCAAAAATCTTTCACGAAATTTCACAAAGTTCCTTCACTGAAACTCCTTTACACATATCAGCTTTGCTAGGCCACCTTGAATTTACAAAGGCTCTTCTCACCCACAATCCCAAACTCGCCTTTGAATTGGACTCCTCCCGAAGATCAGCCCTTCACTTGGCTTCAGCAGAGGGCCACGTCGGCATTGTGAAAGAGATGTTGCAAGTTTCTGATCAGTCATGCTTGCTTCCTGATGAAGAAGGAAAAATTCCTTTACACTATGCAGCTATGAGAGGGCGAATAGAGGTTGTACAAGAGTTGATTAAAGCGAAGCCAGAATCTCTAAGTTTTCGTGACAACAATGGGAAAACTGCTTTTCACTTGTGTGTGATATACAACCATTTGGAGACCCTCAAAGCTTTGGTGGAATTGGAGCTTGCCATTACACGAGAGCTTCTTAACTTCACAAGCTCTGATGGCACAGGGAACACCATCCTCCATTTAGCTATCTTGTTGAAGCGAGTTGAGGTACAATATGCTTTCCTCTCTCCATTTTCTCAATCGTGATAGTAGTTTTTTTTAGATGGTGTTATTTTTCAAAATTAGATTTGGTAAAGTTTGCTGTTATTCTTCCATAAAAATATGACATATGAATTTTTTTTTTTTTTAAAAGACCTCTTCATGTGTTGCTAGGTTGTAAAATATTACCGACTTCTTTTATGTGGTTTTTTTTATGTGTATACAGGAATTTTAATTTTTCATCAAATGTTTGTGAACTTATAATTTTTTTAAACATAAAAGATATAAAAGTTTTAAAATTTATATGTATCATAAATATAACAAAAACAATTTTTTTAAATGTATCTTATATTTAAATTATTTTTATAAAAAATCAGATTATTTTATTTAAATTTATTTTTATATTCCTTGTGGGAATCCTGGTAACATTGGAATATATAGGTTTATAGTTTTCACACACTGCTTGGTGAAATTTAAATGCCAACACTAGTTAACAACTGAATTAGTTCTGATATTATTAACTACATGATTATTTCATCTCAAGATGAATACAATATAGAAAAAATTGTATTCACGAGTCACGATTGAGCCAATCATTTGGCACTTGCACAATATACTAACATGTTTACTGTTTAGACCGTAAAGTACCTCCTTTCAATCTCTGAAATGAGAGAAGCAGCAAACTTGAAGAACAAGATGGGTTTTGCAGCTCATGATATCCTAGAGCATAGTCCAAAAGACTATAAAATCCTTGAAATACAACTCCTGCTGAGGACCGCTGGCATTGAAGCTGAAAAGAAAGGAATTGGCACTCAACCACCCCCACCACCAGTACCATCAGCAACTACTGAAGTTCGTGACCGACCAGATAAAAGTCCTTCGAAGGATAATTGTTGTATAAAGATTTTAAAGATCATTTCAAAGCGTTTGGAATCAATATGGGATCAACGTAAAGACAGCTGGTCAAAAGAGAGGAGGGAGAATCTCAGTCTAGTGGCTACAGTGATTTCAACCATAACCTTTCAAGCTTTAATTAACCCACCTGAAGGTGGCTTCACTCGACAAGGTTTATCGTCATCACTAAATGACCTTATGCCACAAGGTGACTCCCTTCCCGGGGAAGCAATCTCATCTTCTCCCCGTCCACTTTATTTTCTCCGATACCTAATTTGCAATACCATCTCTTTCATTTCTTCTCTTAGTGTCACCCTCTTGCTTGTAAGTGGAATTTCTATCAGGAATGAAGGTGTGATATGGATGTTATCCGCAGGCATGTGTTTCACTCTAGCACTCGCCTACTTTTATGCCCTCTACGTGGTGGTGCCAGAACATCTTTGGGAATCAGCTGATAACATATATATACCATCATATTTCACCTGGATTGGATTGCTTGGGCTCATTGGAGTGTTATTCATAATGCGCTTTTTTGATTGGATAGTCTGCAAAATCAAGAAGATGTCAAAAGGAGGAAAGAACGAAAACGGATGTTACTGTGTATGATATGTCAAATGCGTTTTGTTGTTGAAACCAGTGACAAACCCTGGGGGTTGTTTTTTATGATTATTATTGTTGAAGTCTCTTCTTTTGTTGTTGTGTACTTTGATTCGGTAATAAAATTTCCGGTAGGAAAGACGATATGCATCCAGTTGCTTGTTTAATGAATGATATGCTGTTATTACTTGAGAAAAATTTTTCAGCATTTTTATCTATTTCAAGTCTCTATAGTCAATTTGTTTAGGTTCCATGTTTCCAATACTCACAGAAACTTTAATCATATTGTCAATGATCGATTTAGCTGTATGTTTAGTTCAAAAGTTGGCTCTTAGAAAAAAGACTCTAAAATATCAAACACAGTAAATAAATTTGGTTTTTCTCTTATACATTAATAAATAGAGATTGTTTTCTCTTCAATTCTTTGGAACTTTGTTTATTAATTTTTATGTCAAGCTTTGTTATAGCATGAGAAAATCTCTCATTTAGAAACTATTGTTTGATTTCTGTTTCCAGAAATAATTTTTTTTTCACATAATTTGGTGACATAAGGGGCCAGAGGGCCAAGGACAAGAAAACAAAAGACACTACAACAATGTCATAAAAATTTTTACCAAAAAAAAAAATGTTATGAAATTTTGATAGAAGGGCCTAACAGATTTTAACTAAAATGAACCTTATGTTTTTTTTTTTAAATATACTTTTATATGATTTTTGACTGAATAATAGTTAAACAAAATTGTCAGTTTTTACAATGAAAAGTAGTGAAAAAATAGTGAAGGTTGCAGGGGAGGCAGACGGCTAAGTGGCCGATTGTTTGGCCAAACATTTTTTACTCGGCCCTTTGGGCCAATTGATTAAATAATAATTTATTTATTTTTTTCTCTTTTAACATAAATTTTCATGCATAGCCATTTTTTTAAAAATTACATTTAAGGACTTAAGCTTTATAAAATTTATAATAAAAGATCTTTAAAATTGAAATTATTCCTAAAGGCCAAAATTACTATCACTTACTATTAGGGTTTGAAAAAATTATTATCAGATTTTAGAAAAATTACTACTAAAGTTATTTATATTGTAATTTTCCTAAAATATGGTAGTAATTTTCCTAAGCCTAGTAATAAGTCTTTTAAAATTTGAAGTAATTTTGGTCTTTAGAAATAATTTCAATTTTTAAAATTATTTATTGTAAATTCTACAAAATTTGAGTCTTTAGATGTAATTCTCTTTTTCTTAACCTTTTAAACTTTTTTGTGCATAATTTTTTTTTTGAAAAACTTATTTACTAATGTAATTTTTTCTGCTTCTTGAACATAAAAAAGTAGCTGATTAAAAATAACCATTAAATGAGCCATTGAATGAATATTTGGATACTTATATAAATTACATTTTATTGTATTTTTTTTTATTTCTCTTGTTCTCTATTACTCTTCTTCCTTGTTTTCTTTCTCTCTTCAATATTTCTCTTTTCTGTTCCCTTCCTTTTTCTCTCTTTGTGTTTGCATGCTTTATTTTTTTATTTCAGCTGCGAGTTATGTGATATCGAGTCATTGAGTTGCTGAAAATTTCTACATTTGAACAATTTCTTTGATTGGAGATTGTGTTGCTGAAAATTTCTTTGATTAGAGATTCGGATTGTGTTTCTTTCAAGAGGTGTGTATAAATATTTCTTGATATTTAGCACTGTTATTTATTGATTATTTAGTAATTATAAATAATTGATTGATAGTATTGATTATATATTAATTTGTGATAATATAGTAAAGAATACTTATTACTACAGTATTGATTATTTATTGATTTGTTATAATACTATGGAGAAATATTTATCATTGAATAATATTTAGAATGAATATTAAAAATTTTTGTGATAATTTTTTTGTTGTCATTTAATGTAGTAAAAAAATTTGTGTTTATCAAAATTTATAAGATAATAAATAAATTGATTATTATAATAGAAAAGAAGAAATTTGTGGCAATCAAAGCTGAATATATAATAGATTGAATCCTGAATGAAAATAATATTCTAATGAATTTTTATAATAGGTATAATAGTTTATTACTTTTGCTTGTGGAAATGGACCCAATTCAAGAAATGAAAATAAAAAATTAGATGCCCATATTCTAAATGCAAAAATAAAGCATATTTTAGGATTGATGATGTAAAAATTGATCTTTACAAAAGAGGGTTTTAATCTGGATATTGGTTATAAACATGCCATGGTGAGATTGAACTATTGCCAACTAACATATACATTGGAACAATATTGAACTTAGAATTAGTAAATAATGACCATAATAATAATAGCTATAAAAGAATGAATTTTGATGTAGCTGGTCCTAACTTCAATGTTGGTAGCTATGATGAAGTAGATTATGATGATAACATCAATCAGGTAGAGAAGCCTCCAAACTTAGAAGCCTAAAATTTTTTTGATTTATTGAATATGTATCATCAATCACTATAGCCAAGATCACTAATGAGTCTAAGCTGTTTATTACTATACAAATGTTAAGTGTTTTATATGATAGTAATATATCATAGTATAGTTTTAATTAATTTGCAAGTCTTATAAAAAAATAGATGTCCTCTTATGTCATACCCAATAATTGGTACATAAAAAATAAACTAGTATTAAAACTTGGTTTATTTGCTCAAAAAATTGGCATTTGCATTATGTTGTATCACAAAGATAATATAAATAAGATAATGTGTAAATTTTGTAGAGCATCTTAATATAAAACTAGCCAACTTGATAGAAGACAAAGTTATAAAGGATATTTTAGTAAAAAGAATGTATTATTTACCAATTACTCCTAAATGGTAAGAACTTTATGCCTCAATGAGCTCTACTGAGCAAGTACGATGGCAGTAGAATAATAGAAGGCGTGAATGTATACTTTGTCATCTATCATATGGAAAAACATAGAAACATTTGAATTGGGTATTTTCAGAATTTGCCATGGAATCCCAAAATGTTAGACAAGGCTTGTATAAATGGGTTCACTCCTTATAGTCAATTTCCCTCACCATATTCATGCTGGCTAGTAATAATAACTCCTTACTATCTCCCTCTTGAATTGTCCATGGCTGTTCCTTAATTATTTTTAACTTCAATTATTCCTAAATTACAAAATTTCAAAACTAAGATTAATGTATTCCTAAAACCATTAATTGATGAGTTAAAATTATTATGGGAGGAAAAAGTACATGACATCTCAAGATAACAAAATTTTCAAATAAGAGCAGCATTAACATAGATGATAAATGACTTTCTTAAATATTGTCAAGGTAGAGTATTGATGGAAAGTTAGCTTATCTTTATTATATGTACAACTTAAAATCTTTGACTATAAAATATAAGGGAAAGAACTCATAGTTTGATTATCATCAATAACTTTTTCTAATGAACCATGTTCTTTAAAGGAATAACGATACTTTCAAGAAACATAGAGTTGAAAATGATCCCCCCCCATCTAAGATTAGATGGAGAAGAATTGTGACAACATAGTACTCTTCCTAAAATAGTTGATCAAGGGGTTTCTAGATTACCTATCCATAGGCAATAACACAACTATATGAAGTAGAGCATATTTTAGGAGCTTTCATATTAGAAACATCTATTACTTTGGCATAATCTAAATGTCACACACATAGAGGAAAACGTGTTTGATAGTATATTTAACATTATTGTGGATGTCAAAATGAAAACTAATTATAACATAAAAGCTAAGATGGATTTGAAGGAATATTGTAGAGAAGAGATTTATAGTTGCAATAATTAGCTAATGAAAAAGTGGCCAACTAAAAGTTAATTCACTTTCATGCTTGATTAAAGGAGGGCTATCTATGAATAGGTAAAAGGATTGAAAATGTCCGATGGGTGTTTCTCAAATGTGTCCAAATATTTGGACTTAGAGAAAAAAATTATTTGAACTTAAAAGTCATAACTGTCATATCTTTATGAAAATTTTATTGTCAATAGATTTTAGTACATTTCCTGAGTAAATTTGGAAACTTATAACTAGGTTGAGTCAATTCTTGAGTTGAGTCGATTCTTTAAAGAATTGTGTTCGTTGACATTGGAGGTGGATGATTTAATGCAAATGGAACACAAGATTCCTATTATTCTATGCAACTTAGAAAGAAAATTGTCACCTAGATTCTTTGATGCTATGGAATATTTATTAATCCATTTGTCATTTGAGGCTAGGGTTAGTAGCCTAATTCAGTATCGATGGATGCATCTATTTGAAAGGTAATTGATATTTAAATGATATTTTACCTAGTTAGATGTTGTTTGTCTCCAGTTACTTGTCATCTTGTCAATATAACTAAAGTTTGAATAAATTGAATTTCAATATTCTATATGTCCTCTTTTTTTTATTTTCTAAATTTTATATAGCCTCCCATTCTACACTAAAGCATCACACACATGAAAGCATTTTCATCTCTCATTACACAGATGAAGCATTTTCATCTTTCGTAGGCTTTTAGACTCTCACTCTCTCTTAATCTCTCATATTCCTTAATAAATCTCTTTTTTATACAAAAGTTAGTGTTCATTTATACTAATTTTATTTAATTATTTTTATTTTATATTTAAAATAATTTTTATCTAGACAAATTTTTTACCTCTTAAATTATTTAATTTTTTTAATTTAAATATCTCAACTAAAAGTATCATCAACCAAGGGACGATCACAACCTCAAAACACTCATCACCTAATGCATGAAGAGAATCAAGCTCGAGTTCCAAGGACAATTCAAAAATAGTTTATTGAACCAGATGGTGATAAATTACTATTTAATTTTTGTTTATTATTTACATTTGTTATAACTTTTAATTATTTATAAATTTAATTAATACATGTTTATTTTATGTAAATTTAGACCAAATAATGATACAACTCATTCTTGCATAAAAAATATTTTTAAAAGTAAATATGAAGAGGTTTGGAGTAGTTGGAGAGATGTTTCTCTAGTATATCAAAATTTATAGTCTTTGGAATTTTAGGTGATTTTTCCTAATCATTTATTAAATTATGATATTATTGTGTTTTTTAATTAATAATTGAAACATCTATTTTTTTTAATAGAAATATTATTAGAGTCTCCAAGTATTATTATTGGAATCCTCAATATCACAATCAAATTTATTTAAATTGGAAGAAAAAAGTAATTGACCATTTAAGAGATCTAATCAGTGATGCTAAAAAATCTTGAAAAAAAAGACTTGAGTGAATTGAAGAAACCATTTGGGATGAACTAAGTAAAAAGTGAGCCATTAAAAAGTTTTAATCAAGTAGTGTACAAATGAAAAGGAATAGAACATCCACCTTTGAGTTTGGTTCATATCAACATAGAGGAGGTTCTATTTTAATGCTTGAGCATGCAAGGAAATGGGTAATTACTTTTATTTTTTCAAATTCTTATTATTTTAAATATATGTCTAACTAGTAAAATTTTATTTTACAAGCACGAGAATTGGAGAGAGCCCTAACATATTCTGAGATTTTTCTTAAGACTCAAATTAGGTGGCATTTGGGTGGATTAAAAAAATTTGATATTGTATATATAAGTGTCTTTTTATATTTAATTTATATTTCTTATTATGATTTTATAATTTTGACTTCTTTTATTTAACTCAAAAATAGGTATCAAGAAGAAAAAATACAGCAAAAACTAAAGGAGAAAATATATCAGAATTGAATTTATGAATGAAGGCTTTCAGAGGAAAGAAAAATGGCTTTCTATATGGTTTAAGGAATATATCACATGATATATTTGGAAATTCAATGTCTGGATATTCCCACTCTCAATATCCAACATACAATTGCTCTGAATATATACAAGAAATGACAAGAAAAGAATTTTTAGCTTTTTCAATACAAAGTCACAATGCCGAGCATAAAGAACTAAGAAGATAAATCAAAACACTTAGACAACAATTAAATTTTTTCAAACAACATTGAAGTCAAGATGAACCTGGTCTAAGGCCTAGATATAAGATAGATATATCTCATATTAGTAGAGATAATGAAGAGGAAGAGGAGGAAGACGAGTGATTGTTAATTTAATTTATGTAATTTAATTTGAAGGAATATTATTTTATATTCAAATTTTTTGTTCTTATTTTGTTTATATTTAATATTTTTTACTTCAAAACTTAATATATCATATATGTTCAGATACTAAAGTTAATAATATATATATATAACTTTCATCTATATAAATTTCATTTCACTTGCTAAATTACCAAATTTTTTTCCCTTCCTTTCTATATAAACTTCTTCTCTCTCATTTCATCTGTTAGATATTTTCAATTGAGTGAATTGCCTTATCGTTTTTCTCTTCAGGCTTTAAATTTCTTCTTCATTCTCTTCTTTCTCATTTCATGTATGATTATCTCTCTTTTTTGGTTTATTTTTGGTTTCTCTATTATTGATTTCAATTTTTTTTTGCTGGTAAAAATTTTTATATTTAGTTGAAACTTTTTTTTATTGAAGTTTTGATTTGATATTAGAATCTATGGATGGATAGGAGTCAGTTTTGATTATTACTATATTTGGTTTTTTTTCCCTCCAGGTTTGCTAATCTTTTTTTTTTCACATTTGTTTATCTGTTTCTAATGTGATTAAATCTGTTTTATTGTTACTGTATTTGGGGTTCTTTTTAATCTGGTTTTTTAATTTTATTTCATGAATTTTTTTTATTATTAATTTTTTTTTCTTACTTGGTTTATAGGAGGAAGGAAACTAAGGTAAAAAATGTTTATTAGATTCCTAGAAAACCAAAAAAATACAAAAGATGATGAATTGGATATGAGAAAAATGCATAATAATAATAATAATAATAATAATAATAATAATAATATATTTGGATAAAAAAATAAATACGATACAAATTATTATTAACTATAAACAAATTTATTACATCAATCATTATATTAAAAAAAATTAAAATGTGAAAAAAGGGCTTTGAAAAAATTTCAATCCTGACAGAAACTTTCCAACAAAAACATGGTTAAAGAAGTGTCCAACCAAGCATAAGAAACTTTTGTCCGACCAAGTTTTGTTTGGAATTAATTTCCAACGTCTGACCAACCTTCTGTAGGAAAATATTTTGACAAAAGATGTTTGCTAGAAATACAAACTTGTAATATAAACCAAAATTTTCTATAAAAATTATAATTTAATTTTTTAAATAATTAAATGAATATTAATTAAATTTTTTTATTTTTTTAAAATTCTTTACTTATCATTTATATCAATTTTTATTATTTGAACTTTTATTAACATTATTAGTTATTTATTCATTGCATGTTAAATATAATTTATATTTAAAAATTAAAAAGTTATCGTTGATGTGACGGGATAGAGAGAAGGAGAAATCTGCTGTATTCCAATTGAATTATAGTTGGAATAAAATATCAATAGTAAAAAACTTCAATTGATTGCCTAGCTAAATTTTTAGTAGGAATTTTTTGATTTCAAACTAAATTTTAAATTTACCAATTGAAAGTTCAATCAACAAATATATGTTTTGTTGTATTGAGAGAACTAGTAAGTGGCGTGTTCGAGTGTGTAAGTAGGATGCATGTTGCTTAAGTAACATCCATGTTAAGTGTATTAACTTTTTAGTGTTTGATTTTTTTTTTCTTTTCAAAAACACATAAGCTAAACGAGGCTAAAGAATGACACCCCTTATTAGCATTAATAAGTAACCCTATCCTTTCAATTTCTTTTTGAGATTAACAATGTTAATTTGAAAAAAAAAAGGAAAAAAAGACCATGAGTATATAAGATTTATTGTATAAATAGATTCAACACATTCAAGTAACACTCATGACTCAATCAGATATTCATTTTTTGTATGTCTCTCTTTCAAAAATTAATATCAAATTGAGAGAAATTTAAAAATCCATTTTCGCCAAATGTGGATGAAGATGGTGCATGACGTGCAGGCCATGCTTCATGCATCTTGAGGAATAGAAAACTTGTTTTGTAAAAGTATTAAAAAAAATCCTTTGACATTTTTAAAACTAAATTGTAAAATTGACATAATCAATGTTATAAACTATAACTTAAATGAAGAGAAATTAAGCCTTAAATTTATAATTTTTAAACTAAGTCATATGAAATATTTTCAAAACTATTTCACCAGGAAACTTTTTAAACAAATTTTTTGTTATTTATTTTTTAAAAACTATGTTTAAGATTAGTTCAGGAAATGTTTGAAAAAGCATAATCATATTTACCATCAAAAAACCAATTGATAAGTTTCTAATTTATCATACTTATTATTTTAAGAAACTTATTGTATGAATATTGAATTTATTTTATATTTTTGGTATATAAATTTAATAAATTTTAGTTAAGTTAATATTTAGTAAATTTTAATTTTTAGTTCTTAGTTTCAAGTTAATTTTTGTTTTAGGTGAGTATAAGTTATGTTTTTAGTTATATTCTTAGGTTGTTAAATTGTTTAATCTTTGTTAATAAATTGTAAATTGTAATTAGATGAGTTTTATGTATTAGATGAGTTTTTGTTTTTGTAGGGTTGGAAATACAAAGAACTAAGTTTACAAAGTTTAAAATGCGAAACAACAAAAGCCAAAAAGGATTGCTAAAAAGTGCAAAAAATTATTGCCAAAAATAAAAACCACTACTGAAAAAAATTCTAGCTCTTGTTGCTTAAATTCCAATGACTTTAGTTTGAACACTAGAATGCATAGCGTTGTGACACCAAAATATGGCATCATGGCACTTGTTATGATAGGATTAGATGACAACAATTTTTGGACTAATTTTTGGAGTTTTAAGTAGGGTTTCTCTACATTTTTGTGGCGGCTATATTCTTGACATTTTGGGAGGTTGAAGGCACCTTAGGGAGAGCTTCATGCTAGGGAAGAAGTTTGGTTTTGAAGGAGACTTATCGATTAATTCCATTTTTCTCTTCTTCCCTTGTTTTTCCCTTGCATTTTTAGACCCATTTGATGTATTCTAGTAACTATGAGTTGAAATTGTTGATTTGGAGATTGTGATGAATCCTAATTTGTAAGAGGTTGTAATTACTTTCTTTACTTGCAATTAATGATATGATTTGTTTACTCAATCCTTGTTTTTCATACTCGTAAGTGTGTAGAAATTATTAGATGATTTTAGTAACTTGAATGAACTTGGGAAAGGTAGAGTTAAACTATGGATTAGGTAGTGTGAGCTAATAAAATTTATAATGTTTAGTAGATTGATTTACTTGTAAAATAAGAATATTTCTATTGGTCATTAGGGCCTATTCTTGATTGAACCTTCGGATTAAATGCATAAAGAGTTATGAATTAGTTAAAAGAATACCGATAGGTAATTAACAAGATGTTTATGTCACTACTAGAAAAATCACTTTTTCAGACGGCATTTTAGATGGATTTGAGACGGATTTTATATGGTTTTTAGATGGAATTTCGACGGAACTTTTATTTCAAACAGATTTCAAACGGAATATATTCTGTCCCTAAAAAACTTGTTGCAAAATTATTTCTGTCTGAAAATCTGTCTGAAATTCGTTTGAGACAGATTTTCAGACAGAAAAAATTATTTCAGACGAATTTTAGTGTGAACGTTGTTTTAAATAATATAACTAATTTAGGGATGGATTTCAGACAGAAATAAATAATTTATATTTATTAAATATATTGATTTTAGACTAATTTCAAAAGGAAATAAAATGTTTTTCAAACAAATTTTGGATAGAAATTTAAAAAAAGTTATTTGATGTATAGATGAATTTTAGACGGAACACATATATTTCAGACAAATTTTGGACGAAATTTGTTGTGCTTCTTAGACAGATTTGGGACGGAAAACAAAAAACTGTGAATTTTTTTTTTGTTTTCTTTTTTGTTATTCTTTTAAACCTGCTAAATTCTGAAATAGTAAAATAAGAACCTTTTTAACTAATTTGTCATAAGGATAATATTAAATATTCAAATTCAAATCTATGAGATTATAAATACCTAAAACATTAAATACAAAACATGGCATATTCTATAAAATTTCAATTACAACATGTGTCCAATGAAAACAAAAGGGAAGAAGATATAAGCTAGTCAATACAAATCACCCTCATCATCCTCATCACCGTCCTCCTCCTCCTCCATTGTTGGCGGAATGTTCAAAGTTTATAACACCAATGCAAGTCTTTTTTCATTTAACAACATTCTTTTTTCCTGTTTAACTATTTTCTGGTCTTGTTCAGCTATCTTACGTGCCTACTCCTTATAGATTTGCTCTTGATCCTCATACTTTTTTTGCCACATTAAAAGTTCCTCTTGCATGGTTTCATCCACAGATAATGTGCAGGAAGATGTGCCAACAGAAGATTTTGCACTAAGACGTGATCCCATAGAACCTAGACCATAAACAATCCCTTTCTTCCCTCTAGAGACAACCTCTTTCCAAATGCTCAAGTCATCTAGTATAGACTGGCTTGCATTAGATGACCCTTCTCCTTCTACATCATCATTAGATATGGCCATCTGTGAAATCTCTGTCCTTCTCTTTTTAAAGTTTTCCTAAAAAAACATGATGATTAATTAAACATTTGGCAAACAAAATATTTATAAAAAATTATAAGTTAGTCAGCATCACATACTATGGCATTTTTCGATCTCTCATTAACCTAAGATTTGTCTTTTCTCATATGAGTTTTAGTAAAAGCCTCTACAATATCAGGATCCACTCATGTAGCTTTCTTCTACTTTTTTCATAAGTTAAACAAGTAAATTCACAATATTTTATATTTAAAATTAACATCTGTTGCTAATTTTGAAGCGTACACGCAAGTATACGTATCGCAACAATAATAAAGTGATGAATAGAGTATCGTTCCCACGAAGATTTGTGACTAAAATAATTGCTAAGTACTAAAATTGTGCACCTTAATCTAAATTAAGCCAACAATAAAAGGTGATATGAAATTAAACTAAACTAAAGACATAAAAAAATGAAAGACACCATTCTAGATGAAATTGGAAAGTAAAATGATTTGGGATTATGACTTCTTCTAGCATTTCATATGAACTAATTACTTCTCTTTATCTTGCTCTTAATATCATTAATAGCCTAGGATTCTAATTAACCTATAAGCATCTTCCGAATTACATACAGGCATTCCTCTAACCAATCCATAATTCCTTATGCAATTAAATCAGAGGCCTAATTAAGAATATGTCCTAATATGGCTATGTGAGGTTGGTAGGTATATTCCTATCCTACAAGCAAATCAATCCACTCAACATTGCAAATTTCATGAACCCACACTACACAATCCATGGTCAAGTCCTAAAATCCCTTTTCCAAGTTTATTTAGGTTACCCAAATCATCTAATGGTTTCCACACACTTAGAAGCATGAAGTATAAGGATTGAGTAATTAAATCATATCATTAATTGCAAATAAAGAGAGTAAATATAACATATTACAAATTAGAGTTCATCACAATCCCAAATCAACAAGTTTAGCTCATAACTATAGGAAATAACAATATTAAGAACAGAGCATAAATCAAATGGGTACAGAAATACAAGGAAAAGCAAGGGAAGAAGAGAAAAACGGATTTAATCGGTGAATCTTCCATAAACTCAAGCTTCTTCTATGTTATTTGAAGCTCCAAACCCTTCATTCTCCTATCCAAAACCTTCAGAATGGCGGCCTCTCTCTCGAAGAAGTCTTGGAAGCCCTTTAAAACCCTAAAAAACGCAACCAAAAATGGTGCATTCTACATTTTTTACGAACTGCACCGCAGCGGTGCTCAAATGCGCCGCGAAGCAAATGAATTTCTTTTAGCAGTGGTGAAAAGCGCCGCGGCGCAAAATTTTACACCGCGGCCAAGTAAGCTTCTGTTTCTCCACGCGCCGCAGCACTTAATTTTGTCGCCACGGCGTTGAATTTTCTTCAGCAGCGGTTTTGAACGCCATCTTTTGCTCTTTTATCTTTTCTTCCTTTTTCTTTTTCTATTTCTTTTTGATCATTTTCTAACAAATCTCAATACTTGTTCTTTGCATTTCAAAACTTCTAAACTTGTTTCTTTATAATTGTAACCTTACAAAAATATAAAATTTATCTAATTAATATTTATAATCTACCAAAAAAGATTAAATAATTTAGCAACATAAAAATATAAATAAAAACACAAAATACAACTTAATTAAAATAAAAAAAATCAAAAGTGAAGAAATAAAACCAAAACTTACTAAATACTAACTTAACTAACATTTATTAATTTTATAAATAAAAAACATAAAATAAGTTCAATATTCATATGATAAATCCCTTAAAATATTGAGAAAATCATGACAATTTAGGACTTATCAACATCACATAAGCAAATTAGAGTTTTTCTTACCATCCTACGTGCATGCTCACTCGCAGATATAGAACCACCTGTATGCAAGGAGCCACCTTGACTTGAAGCACGATTTGCTGTATTTGCTATTGACAAATTCTTGAACTTGTTATCTGATGCCCAATGACGTAGTAATTGCCTCCATATTACCTCAGACATGTATTTGGGCTTATAATTTGAATTCTTACCATAATTCTTCCTTTCTTGATACATCATACTCCTAAATCGAGCATTTCCCTTAACGTCAAAAATTTGGCGGATCCTTGCAGTATATTGAGGTTTCCATGTACAATACTTCTGCAAATATTAACAAAAGTTATATATATACACACTTATATACATAATAGCAATAAGACTTATCATCCAATATAATTTTTACCTTAAATTCCTCAAACCATAAGCCTCACATATCCTTAGTTGTTTCTTTCCAAGTTGGACAAAACTAATCAAATTTGCTCTTTATAGCAGAGGTCAAGAAGTGCACAGCAGTTGATGGATTAAACCTATTAACAAATATTATGATAAAAGATATATGCATGTATGTAATAAATAAAATAGATTGTTAAATACAATTGTGTCAAAAAATATACTTATTTCCATAAGGCTCTATTTTTGGAAGCCCTTCTTGAACTACACATGTTTCTTCTTGAGAATTAGTTATTGATGATTGAGTATGTGGCAAAGTTGGTGATGATGTAGAAGGCATATGTGATGGCGTAGGTGTAGGTGTAGGTGTAGGTGTAGGTGTAGGTGGAACATTTGGTGATGGTCCAGGTGTAAGTGTAGGTGGGATATGTGGTGATGGCATAGATGATATATCTAATGGTGGATCTGTAGGTACTAGTCTAGTTGATGTAATCAGTGGTTGTATAGGTGAGACATTTGGAGGAAACTGAATAGACAGTGAGACTGTCTCCCCTTTATTAGATGAGCGTCGACCTCTAGATAATGGGGTCTTCCCACCTCTAATTGAACCTTTACCTCTGCTTGTCATATGAAATCATAAGCACATTAACATCTATTTTTCTCATTAGCAACATTAAAGGCATGTGGAAAATTTTAATATTACCTAAGTACTTAAATACAAATTAAGAGATACAAATTCAAAATACTAACTGAAGTATTTAAGCATAATACATTAAAAAAGGTTACAATATTTCAAATTACATAAAAGTCAAAAAGAAAGACATAGCAATGCTAATTTAAGGAAGATAACATAAATAATTCCTGCAATCAATGTAGTTTAACCATCATTGTCTATGTGATAATCGCTATGGTCTGATTCTTCAGCATCAGCTAATTCTTCTTCTTTTTTTTCTATTTCTTCTTTGTCCTCCTCCTCCTCCTCCTCATCCTCTTCCTTCTCCTCCTTATGAACAAATCTCTCATGACCATCATTAATTGCATCAACTTCATCAAACCTTCCATTGTTATCTAGTAAAGTATCGGGTAGATCAAGGTCAATTGTGAAGTCACTAATATTTTGACCCATGTAGTCCTCTTGATAAGCAAAGTAACCCTTGTGCTCATGCTCAATTATACCCCTTGCTTTAGTTTTGATAGCAAACCACCACTCTGCTTTGTCCCTTATGTTTATTGGGTACGATGCATAATACACTTGAATTGCTTTTTGTGCAATAATAAATGGATCGTACTTGCCATAAGACTTAGTATGCCGGACCTGAATGATTCCATATTGTTTATTAACTTTTGTTCCTCTACCAATTGTAGGATCAAACCATTTACATTTGAATAATACTACCCTTTTTAATGGTAATCCAGAATATTCAATTTGAATGATTTCTTCAACTTGGCCATAAAAGTCATTTTCATATTCACCGAATCTTGTTCCTTTAACATATGCACCAGAATTAATGGTGGACTTTCCTGATGAGTGTGCTTTTGTATGAAACTTGAATCCATTTACAAAGTAAATAGGCCAAGTTTTCACAATTCTTAAAGGACCCCATGCTAATGCACGCATATTAGGATCCAGTACATGATTTGTAGGATTGTTTACCTATATAATATCATTAAAGAGTGGGGTGTTAATAGAAATGATTTAAAAATAAGTATTTATAGTAAAACATTTTAGTATATAGACTTACATAATATTTTAACCATACTACAAAGTTTTCCTCAATAAGTCTATCAACATATTCATCACTTAAATTAGGCTGACTCATTCGCAGTGTCTCCACATATATCCTACATATAATAATGGATAAAACGAATTCCATAAAATTAAGCATATAATAATATACAAATTTAAATTTATAAAAAAAAACTCACTTCATATAAGGTTGAACCTCATCACAATTGATTAATATATGATTCATGGCAGCATTAAATTCTCTTGAGTCTAAAAAACGAGTCTTGCATTCACCAGCAGGGCGACCGGGAAAATTGAAAATGGATAAAGTTGGTTAGACTAAATCATTTTCACCCATATCATCATTTCTTCTAAATCCAGTTCGATGGGAGTGGAGGTGTGGCTCAAAATAGAAAGAAGTAAAGTGAGAAATCTCCTCAATAATGTATGCCTCAATTATAAATCCTTTAACATGAGCTTTGTTTTTAACCTTCTTCTTAAGGTGATGAAGGAACCTATAAGATTAGAAGAGTTTAACATGTGAAAATTAGAAGAGTTTAACATGTGATGGGCTCCAAGATCAAAATAAATGACCATAAAAAATTATGTGTTTCCGCAAGTGCACGGGTTAGATCAAGTAGTTCAGTGATAAGTATGAGTATCGTTCCCACGAGGAATGACTTAAATGTAATTAGGCAATGCACAACCCACTTTCATCCATGTTAAGCTACCAATTAAACAATTCATGACTTAGAACTAATTTTCAAACAAAACAATTTAAAGAATACTTGGTTGGCAAAGAAAATTTAGACAAAAATCCAAGGTTTTGAAGTTACCTAGAGTCACTATTCCCTTGATGCTTACTAGAACTTAATTACTTGTTCAATTGCAATTAATTATCACCTTGTGGGTTAAGAGATTCGTAAGCTATAACCGTCCGTCGATGTAATTGTAGCCCTACTCTTCCCTAAAATCTAAGTGTCCTTAGAATAAGGTTAGAGTGCATTAAATACCATAATCCTCTACAAACCAATTAAGGCAATTAGGTATATTTCTATCCCAATTACAAATTAGAATAATCTAAACTTAATCTATCCAACTCTTAGATCCAATTAGAATTCCTTTTTCAACGTAGATTCCAATTACCCAAATCAAAGCTAAGAGGTGGCCAACCCCTAAGTAAGCATTAAGCAAGAGAAGGATACACAAAGCTCCAATCATTACAATCAACAAAAAAAAATAAAAATCTAGTTCACATCAAGTTCATAGTGCTCTAAGTAAAGAGAAGTTTAGCTATACATAGTTGAATCTAACAATGAGTCCCAATCAAATACATAGAAAAGATGAAGAGAAACAGAGAAAGCAAACAAAGATAGGAGAGTTATGTAGAAAATGGAGCTCCCCCTTGGATTCTCTTTCTTCCTTCACTTCTTCAAGCTTTATGGACCACCCCAAACCTCCTAAGAATGCCTCCTGGATGTTCAGAAACCTCCTCTGCCGCTCAATGCCTGAAAACCTAGCTGCAACTCGTGTTTTCTATCCTCATTAATCAAAACACAGAGTTTTGACGCCGATTTTCGTGGCCGCATCTTCAGATAAAGCGATCGCATCTTTGCTTGGAGCTTAAGAACAAAATAATGGCTTCTAGATCCTCATAGATAATAATTCTGAAACAAGAAATATTTTCCATTAATACAACATCTACTCAATCATAATTAATCACAATTAACTTCTTTCACTTTCAATTCCCTAAATTATTTAAAAATAGTGAATGAATCCCACTAAAACTTTAATAGATGACTCCCAAATTTAATCAAATTAACTATAAGTAATACAAAATATTGGGAGTCAACAATAAAGATTTAAAAAAAATTAAAAAATACCTTTCAAAAGGATACATCCATTGATATTGTACAGGACCACCAACTAATGCTTCATATGGCAAGTGAACAGGTAAATTTTCCATTGAGTCAAAAAAAATTGAAGGAAAAATGTGTTCTAATTTACACAAGACAATTGGAATGTTCTATTCAAGCTTAGTTAACTTATCTTCCCGCACTGATGTTGAGCACAAATCTCTAAAGAATTGGCTAAGCTCAATCAAAGGCTTCCATATTTTCTCTGGCAATGAACAAAATGAAATTGGAAGTAAATGTTCCATGAATACATGACAATCATGACTTTTTATTCCATATAATTTTTTCTCTTTCATGTCCACACATCTTGCCAAATTTGATGCATACCCATTCGGCATTTTTAAGTCCTTCACCCATTCACATATTGCTCTCTTTTGTTTTATGGTAAATGTGTAGTTTGCCTTGGGTTTTATAACTCTCTCACCACATAATTCTTGCAATTCCAAATCTTCACGTTTACAATGTTCTTTCAAATCCATTCTCACCTTTACATTATCTTTGGTTTTGTCTTTGACATCCATAACAGTGTTAAAAATATTGTCGAAAACATTCTTCTCAATATACATGACATCAAGGTTATGACGAATTAAATTAGTGCTCCAATAAGGTAAATCCCAAAATATACTTTGTTTTGTCCAATTATGAGTAATTCTATATCCTGGTATTTGAATAGGAAATAAATCAGTTATCTTAGGATACATACAAACTCTTTGCCATATTTGCTCTCCAGTCAACCTAGGAGGAGTTTCTAATTTCTCAATTCTATTTTTATAAAATGCATCCTTATTTCTCCTAAACATGTGATCATTTGGTAAGAACTGATGATGACAATCAAACCATGATGTCTTTCCCCCATGCCTTAATTAGAAGGCCTTTGAATTTTCCATACAATATGGGCATGCCAATTTCCCTGCTATCATCCAGCCAGATAACATTCCATAAGCAGGAAAATCATTAATTGTCCACATCAAAGCAGCTCTCATCAAAAAATTTTGCTTGGTAGAAATATCATAAGTTATGACACCATCTTCCCACAATAGCTTTAACTCATCAATCAAGGGTTGCAAATATACATCTATCCTACTTTTAGGATTATGAGGACCAGGAATGATCATGGTTAAAAACATGTAAGGAGTTGTCATACACATCAAAGGAGGAAGGTTATAAGGAGTAACAATTACTGGCCAACATGAATATTGCGAACCAGATTGACCATATAGAGTGAATCCATCTGAACATAATCCAAGTCTAACATTGCGTGGTTCAGAAGAGAATTGTGGATGCATTCTATCAAAATGCTTCCATGCTTTTGCATCAGATGGGTGTTTAATGACACCTTGAACTTGTTGGTGCTCAAAGTGCCATCTCATATAAGGGGCAGAATTCATGGAAGCATATAATCTTTTTAACCTAGGTATGAAAGGCAAATAGTGCATTTGCTTTAAAGGCACCTCCTTATGTCCTTTACTTGTCTCACGTACCTTATACCTTTTAGCATGACAAAACTTGTGTTCCTTTTTTGTATCATTTTCTTTATAGTACAACATGCAACCATTAATGCAGCAATCTATTTTGGTACTTCCCAACCCAAGTTTTGACACTAACTTCTTTATTCTGTAAAAATCAGATACCAACACATTATCTTTAGACAAACTCTCTTTTATAGCTTGAAGTAGCTCATCAAAGCATTGTTGTGACATATTATGGTCAGATTTAATACTCAACATTCTAACTGCCATGGATAACTCTGAATGGTTAACATACCCTTCCCACAGTGGTTGTTGTGCAGAGTGCAACATATTATAAAATTTTTGAGCTTCCATATTCGGAGGCTCTTCCAAATGTTGTTCAAAATGACCCCTACATTCTGGCCCAACAATATCAAAAACCATAGATTCATATAGATTTCTTTGTGAATCATCATCTAATGCATGACTGCTAGTAGCTTCTGAATTTACACTATTAGCATTGTTGTTATTGAAACTTAAGGGATTTTCCCCATGTGAATCCCAACACCAATATCTTGGCATGAAACCATGTTTATACAAATCAACCATAACTTCATTTGGAGTTAACAATGCTCTATTTCTATGCTTTGTGCAAGGACATCTAAGTATATAGCCATCATGAGCGAATTGAGGTTAGTTCATTACATGATTAATGAACCCTTTAACCCCTTCTACATATTCCCTTTTTAATCTCCCTCGATTTGGATGAAGTCTATCATACATCCACTTTCGATGTTTTGGAATTTCCATATTCTAAATCAAGTAAAATAATATATTACCATTTAGACACTAGCACATAAGAACAATATTATTTTTATGCACACCTTATGATCATGTTAATTAATAAATTGAAAAGTTGAAAAAGAAATTAAAAAAATTCATTTATTAAAAATTTTTTAAAACAAAGTCTATCTAAAATAAGGTTGTAACAACTATTGAAACATCATGAAACAAGAAAAGAATTAATCAATTTCAGTGAAAAAATTGTAAGTCATAGGAAAAGGAAAGAGTTGAGAAGCAGTAATATTTTGAAACCTTCTTGTCCAACCTAGTATTTATATTTGAGTTCTATGCTATAGTTTGGAAACAAAGAGAAAAAATCATGACATCATCTTGTACATCATTGTGCTGTTGTTGTTTTAAATGATGGCAATGGGATATTGAACTAGTAAATTTTATAGTTAAATCAAAGTCGTTGCAAAAATGTACAGAGTTTGCCAATCAAAATCATTTTCATTTGGTGCCATCTTATACAATTCAAATTCACATGAATCATGCCAGCAAGGTAACTACTAAGTTTACAGTCCAGTATACCCACCTTAAAGAAACTCTAAAGACTAACCTAAGATTACAGGATCCTACAACCATATTCAAAAAAGAAAAACTAGGGGGCAACTTCAGGAAAAGGGTAAAGGATGGGTGGTTGAATAGAGGAATATAAACTTCCCCAAAAAAAATTTAAAGGTGAAACTATTTGAACCAAAGGACTGAAGTAGAGAGCAATAATTATGCAGCAGGGGTAAGAGATAGTTCTGGTAAACACACCAGAAGCTAGCACCAAGTAAAGAATTAATTGAAGAAACAGTGATAAGTCCTAAATTGTCATGATTTTCTCAATATTTTAAGGGATTTATCATATGAATATTGAACTTATTTTATGTTTTTTATTTATAAAATTAATAAATGTTAGTTAAGTTAGTATTTAGTAAATTTTGGTTTTATTTCTTCACTTTTGATTTTTTTTAGTTAAGTTGTATTTTGTGTTTTTATTTATATTTTTATGTTGCTAAATTATTTAATCTTTGTTGGTAGATTATAAATATTAATTAGATAAATTTTATATTTTTGTAGGGTTACAATTATAAAGAAACAAGTTTAGAAGTTTTGAAATGCAAAGAACAAGTATTAAGATTTGTTGGAAAATGATCAAAAAGAAATAGAAAAAGAAAAAGGAAGAAACAAAGAAGAAAAGATAAAAGAGCAAAAGATGGTGCTCAAAACCGCTGCTGAAGAAAATTCAGTGCCACGGCGACAAAATTAAGTGCTGCGGCGCGTGGAGAAATAGAAGCTAATTTGGCCGCGGCATAAAATTTCGTGCCGCGGCGCTTTTCACCGCTGCTGAAAGAAATTCATTTGCGCCGCGGTGTATTTGAGCGCCGTCACGGCGCAGTTCGTAAAAAATGTAGAACGCACCATTTTTGGTTGCGTTTTTTAGGGTTTTAAAGGGCTTCCAAGACTTCTTCGAGAGAGGCCGCCATTCTGAAGGTTTTGGAGAGGAGAATGAAGGGTTTGGAGCTTCAAATGCCATGGAAGAAGCTTAGGTTTATGGAAGATTCACCGATTAAATTCGTTTTTCTCTTCTTCCCTTGCTTTTCCTTGTATTTCTTTACCCATTTGATTTATGCTCTGTTCTTAATGTTGCTATTTCCCATAGTCATGAGCTAAACTTGTTGATTTGGGATTGTGATGAACTTTAGTTTGTAATATGTTATATTTACTCTTTTTATTTGCAATTAATGGTATGAATTAATTACTTAATCATTATGCTTCATGCTTCTAAGTGTGTGGAAACCATTAGATGATTTGGGTAACCTAAATGAATTTGGAAAAGGGATTTTAGGACTTGACCATGGATTATGTAGTGTGGGTTTATGAAATTTGCAATGTTGAGTGGATTGATTCACTTGTAGGATAGGAATATACCTACCAGCCTCACATAGCCATATTAGGACATATTCTTGATTAAGCCTCTAATTTAATTGCATAAGGAATTATAGATTGGTTAGGGGAATGCCTATATGTAATTCGGAAGATGCTTATAGATAAATTAGAGTCCTAGACTATTAATGACATTAAGAGCAAAATAAAGAGAGGTAATTAGTTCATATAAAATGCTAGAGGAAGTCATAATCCCAAATCATTTTACTTTCCAATTTCATCTAGAATGGTGTCTCTCATTTTTTTATATCTTTAGTTTAGTTTAATTTCATATCACCTTTTATTGTTAGCTTAATTTAGATTAAGGTGCACAATTTTAGTACTTAGCAATTATCTTAGTCACAAATCCTCGTGGGAACGATACTCTATTCATCACTTTATTACTGTTGCGATACGTATACTTGCGTGTACGCTTCAAAAGAAGCAACAAACAGCATCACCAATTAAACAAAATTAAAGTACTGCATTATTGATAATGCTCAACGAATATGATACAGCTAGGAAACATAATAAATTCAAAGGTAGTTGTCTCATCTTTAAACTAATAGATGAAAAGTATGATACATTCCAAGGAGATTAATATGCCAAATATATAAATAAACAAAAGCAGAGCAACCATCAGCCATCAGTATAGCACCAACTCAGTATTAATATATTGCAAGTCTCTCACAAGAACTTCAAACACTCAGTATTAAACAAGATCCAAAGACATAATAGACAAGGTTGGAGTACATCATAAATGGTATCAGGGTGGAGTACATACCTTCTACAAACTAGATTTGAGCATAAACAAGATTTTTATACATATATTACATCACAGCAAATCCATTGCATCTTCTTCACAATGCAGATCCAATACTCTGGAATGATAAACCCATGAAACTAGCACCAATTTTTCAGCTTTCGAAAATAAAATTGTGCAAACAAAAATGCATCAGATTTTTACCTTTTACAGCTTAGATTTCGCACCTTCAAATTTGGGCATCGGTGTCTAAATCTCTAATGGCAAAAGTGTGAGGAAGCTCAACTCTACTATTCAGACAAGCTCTCTCATCTGTGTCGCATCCCACCTCTATAGCTGAGCTCCAGATCCGCAGTGTGTGAAGTTTCTGTGAGTGACTTGCGAATACAGAAGTGGCTTCTCTGCATCTTCAAAAAGGTAGATTTTCTTGCTCCTCAAAAAACGACGGTGTTTTGGATTTTAAGAGTGGTTTCTCTATTGCTGTTCATAGTGGTTCAGGAGTATCATATATATAATATAATATAATACTTATATATATCATTATACATAGTATATTATGATTAATAAGACATTATAAGTTGTTTAATTGAAACAATTAAAAATATATAAAATATGCAATAATCAATAATAAAAATTATTTCATCTGATTACTTTTTTTAAAAAATTAATAATAATCACTTGAGAATTAGCGGAACCGCCGTGGCTATCTAATCCTAGCGCATTATATTCTAATTTAAAAGAAAATTCTGACTTTTGGTAACAGTTATTTAACAATCGTGAACAAAATGATTAATAGTGATATTACATAATTATTCAAAGGTTTACAAGCTTTTATTATTATATCCTTAAATTAATGGTTAATTAATTTATCTGCACCATATTATAAAAAAAATATGTTAAAAATCTTATAAAACTTATTATTTTACTATTTTATAAAAATTCAAGCAAAGTTTATTAATAGGCATATATTGCATATCAATGCCATATGCACAATTTCAGCCATTTTATTGAAATAAAGTTTGAAAATAAAAGGAAAAAAATTAATCACTTTCTATTTACTACACTTGAAAAAATATGTAATGTTATTAGAGTTATTATTATTATTATTATTATTATTATTATTATTATTATTATTATTATTATTATTACAATTAAAGAAAACATCTTACTATTTTCTTTATTTATTCTCTTTACACATTTTTATTTTGATTTTTTTTATTTAAAAAAAATTCTTCTCATTAACTTGTTCCTTTATAAATTTTACAAATTATTCTATCCTAAATCTATCTAAAAGCTTAGATGTATTTTAAATAACTTAGCTTTTATACAAATATATTGTTAATTTATATAACATTTCTTCTCTAAATTTAAAAGAATTTTTGCATAAATAAAACTTAAAAAAATATTATTATTATTATTATTATTATATTGTATTGTATTTTGTCCCTAATTCATCTCAAATTAGAGATGAATTTGGGACAGAAACACTATTGTGCAAAAAATTTTATCTTTGTATAATATTTTGTCTAAAAATCGTCGCAAATTTAAGACAGATTTTATATGGATATTATATGACAAATATTCCATCATAAATTTCTCCAAAAGCCGTCAAAAATATTTTGCCTCCAACTTGGTATGAACCGTTGGGATGAATTTCAGACGGATTTGATACAAAAGTCTTTTTCTATATTTAGTCTCTGATTTCATAAAAAATTTGTCTGTAATTTCAGACAGAATATAATCCGTCCAAAAATTCCGTCTAAAATTTACAAATTTCTAATAGGGCATGTAAATTAGGGCCCTAGTTTAGTAGAGATTGTTGTTAAGAGCAATATAGAGAGAGATTAATTGGCTTTCTATAAAATGTTAAGGAAAATTATAATCTTAAATTAACCTTTTACTTTTTAATTCAGTATAGAATGATGTCTTTCCTTTATTTTGTCATTTATATATATTTAGTTTAGTTTAATTCCTATCATCTTTGTTATTGATTTGATTTAGATTAAGGTACACAAGTTTAATAGTTAGCAATTATTTTAGTAACAAATACTCATAGAAATAATATTCTACTCTTCACCATAGGACTTGTGCAATATATATATTTACATATATACTTTCATAGTGCAACACCAATATGAGATGCACGTGGTCCCAAAATTGAGTTAGAGCAAGGCATGGGTCCAAGTTTATACTCAAACATAAATATCTCTGTCAATTTGACTCCAAATAGGAATTTTAAATTTGAGATGGGTGTGGACTTGATTTGGAGTTTAAATTTGCAATGGAAGCTTGAGCCTAAATTTTGAAACTTAAAAATGTTAAGGTTTGAACTTAGGCTTGAATCTAATTAACATTCTTAAATTCAGCTAAATTCAAACCACAACAAAATTGGAAATAAGTGACCCAAGTTTTAACTTTGTTTAATCTTGGGCCAAGAAAGAATTTTGAAACAGTTGTACTTAGGCTTAAACCTGATTCTTTTAAAAAGGTCCAATCATGTCCAATAATCAAGTTTATCAATTATAACCATCATGAGTCATCACTTACACCAAACCCAGAATTACTTATTATCTCGCATTGTCAACCATCGCTTTGCTAAAGGAGTGTAAAGGTGGCCTAATGGCCAACTAACTCGGATTAGGCTCAACGAAATTTTTTTGGGGATCAGACCAGGTTAGACACCAACTATGTTGGAAAATTTTCTCCAGCCCAATCGGTTATATATATATATATGTGATTTTACAAAAATACATATAAAAATTTTAAAGGTAAAATGTTATTTTATATGGACATATAAATTTTTTTAATGAGCCATTTCATAATTTTTATCAAAATTTTTGACAAAAAAGTGGCTTAACTAGACTCAACAAACTAGATTGGGGCAACAAAATAGCCTCATGCAAAATTAAATCAAATATCCAATTTAAGTCAAAACTCAACTCATATACTCCTATTTTGCCAGCACAATCTAGCATTTGTCAGTTTTTTTATTTAATCCATACAAAAAATTACAAAAATATTATTTAATTAAACAAGCAATAAAAAATTTTATTATGAAATTATTTTTTTAAAAATATTTTCAATAAAAAGAAACACAAAATTTTCCCATATATTACAAACTGAACCTTAATGAATTTCATTTGGCCCAAAAAAAAAAACCTCTTGCATTTCAGATGTCATAACTGACCCTCTAATAGCATCTTGACATGTGGCTATAGAGTGCGTCCCATACTAATAAAAAATAGGCTACAACGGATGAATGAAAAGTACAAACACCCGCGTAATGAATTTGATGTTCTACAAATAATTCATCTATGTGCAATACAAATATATAAAGGTGAGTCATGCCCCTTACTTACCCCTAACCCAAGTCATTTGACTATAAAAGTACAAAGAAGTCCCATCGATCAGGCCAATCTCATCTCATCACAACGGTGTTTTAAACTCAAACATGCAACACCATATATTGTCGTTCGTGAACGTCTATGGGTCTTCTTAGTACAGTCCAAGGAAGCTATTAAGCTGGTTCATGATGCAGCTTCTAATGGTCTTTTTTTTTTGTTGGGGGGGGGGGGTGTTACAGCTTCTCATAGTTTACTAGATTTGATTCTTATTTTTAAGACATTAGAAAGTTTCACTTCAAGGTGTTTAAGCTCATGTATAGAAAAGCAGGCAATTCAATGGGTTTTATATGTTGGTGACTTTATAGAGAAAAAGGGAGCATGCATAGAAATTTTTACGTAACCAAAAGTTTTGCAAGTTTACCAGCAAGTGTTGGATTTTTAAGAGTGAGGAAACAAAAGATAGAGTACTCTCGGACTTCACCAAATTGGAATTGATATACATTTGCAGTTCGAATAAAATTTCTTAAATAATCATTTTAAATTAATAAGGAAAATTAAAATACATCCTACTTGCTTAAGTATATAAAGAACATTGAATATTTGCATTGAATAAAAAGGATACAGAAGCAAAGTAATAGTCCATTGTGTAGGGATGAAGCAAACGGTACCATGCGCTGACGAAGATTAATATTTACTGATATTGTGTTTGCTACATAGAATTATTAGGTATAAAAATAGAAAGGGAGTGAATGTGTGAATGAAATGAAATAATATGGAAAGAAATAGAAATGTTATTTTATTTATATGTTTGGTTAAATAAAAAAAAAGTGTTGGAATAGAAATGAATGATAAGGAAATAACCATCATACTTCTACTTAAAAAAAATAATGATAATAAAGATATGATAAACTTTATGTAAACTAGAAATAATAATTAATCTTGATTTACGTGCTTATTTAAAGGTAATGAATTACTTCTCTCTTTCTAATGTTTAGACAAAATTTTGAATATCAAAGGAGACGTAGAAAAAGATTTCTTTTCCATTTCCATCTACTTCATCTAAGAGTTCAAATTAATTATTTTAAGATTAATTATTATAATGTTATCTTAATAACCTCTAAAATTTGAGAGTTGATCAGATGAACTCAGATTTTGTGCTAGAGACATGGCTTGGGATGGGAATGTGAGTGCTATATGGCTTCCTCTTAATTTTTTCTTTCCAATTTTTTCTCAATTTCGACAGAGAAAGAGTGAGGAAGAGAGAGTAGGTGGGATCACTAACCCACTTTCCCCCTTTCTTTTTCCTAATTTCTCTCTCCAGATTAAGAACAAATTAAGAGAAATGAAATTGATAAGATTCTTATTCGACTCGGTTTGTGTGTGCCTATGTCAGTACATATACAACTGGTTATAAGTTAACTTTGGCTTAAATACATTTTTAGGCTCTTTACTTTTCATTTGTTTTCCCTAAATTAAAAACCGACAATGTTATTCTCCTTTTATTTAAAATGATCATATTTTACCCCTTTGTCTTATAATCCATCCAATTTTTAATATCAAATTTGACAACATGTTGACTTGGACGTCAAATTTGAATATGAATTAATGATATTACATAAATAAATAATATCTAAGTTAACAAATTATTAAGTTTGGCATTAAATTTTATTTGGATTATGAGACAGAAGGGTAAAATTAAATTATTTTAAAAGAATAAGAAGACAACATTGTCTATCTTCAAATTGGGGGACCGATTTGAAATTTTTGTAAAACTAGAAGAACTGAAATTGCATTTAAGCCATTAACTTTTCATAAATTAATTAAAATATTATGACATTTTATATTCTTATCTTTTAAACAAAAATATTATTAATTATATAAAAATAATTAAATTATTATGTTGGTTCTTATAGTTTCATCAAATTTTTAATTTAATTCCTATAATTCAAAAATTTATAATTGGATAGCTATGATTTTAAAATACTTTAATTTAGTCTCTATCATTAAATGTCAATAACCTGATCTAACGACAAACATGTCAATTTAACAATCTAATATGCATTATTTATATTAATAAAAGAAATAAAAATTGACAATATACTCACTTGTGTGCCAAGTGATGTAAGTGGTTGTGGTGATGATATAAATCATATATATTTAAAATGTTAAGATGATACAACATTAGTTACATCAATAAAGTTTAATAATATGCTAACAAAGGTTTAATGACAAGGACCAATTTTTTTATTTTAAATTCTGAGAACTCAGTTATAAATTTTTTAAAATATAAAAACCAAATTATAAAATAAAATAAACTTTGAGAATCATAGCTAATAACACAGTAATTTAATTTACAGAAATTCTTCTTTGCATTGGGTGCATGTAATGACCAGGATTTACTCTATACAGTTGATTCCACATGTAGAATCAAATCCTAACAATTTGGTGCACTTACGCTTGGTGCCCCGCCAAAATTTTTCTTTAATTTATAAGTTTAAAATTAAATAAAAATTGAAAATTATGGCTCAAATAAAAAGAAATTATGAAAAATGGTGATTTATGGTTATAAACATTCTTTAAATATTTATTTACTTTTTCAAACTTTTTTTATAGCTAATCATACTTAAAAATAAAAATCAGAAGATTAAAATAATGACATAATCTCTTAATTTTATTTATCATTTTAAATTGATCCCTTAAGTTCGATGCATTTCAAAATTATTAATTAAGTTTTAATTTTGTCTTTTAAAAAGCCTTTTTTAATAAAATCCATTAAGAAACTACCGTCCCTTTATTTCTCTACTGACATGGAGGCCATGGTTGTATTATTCAATATTTTAAATTATGAAGTGGTATGTAATCAGTATTTGTCAGAGAAAAAAAAAAGAAGAGGTTTGCTTCAAGGCCGTTACTTGCAGCATCCGTCCCTTCTCCTGAATCTTGAGCATCAATTTGCAAAACTGAGTAGCGATATGAAAGCGGCACTGATTAATTCAAAGATCACCTCCATGTCCCGTTAAAGCTGTCTTCTTTCATTTCACATCGGTCTTGGAACGTAAAAGGTGAAATCATTGGAACTCTGTTAGTTTTTCAATTTATCTTTCCAGTTGAATCCCTTGTCTATACTTTGCTTTCTCATTGTATGCTCAATTTTGAGTGATGAAGTATTTTGCTCAAAAGATGACGTGATGATGATAATAATAATATAAATTTAATCATTATTAAAAAAGATGCAAAAGGAGTCATGTTAAACAAACATTATTGCACGATAGGTATCAATGCTTATGCAGACTTCCTGCTTTAGATATGATACTGTTGTCCCATCTTATGCTTCCCTCTTCTCTGCACTTTCTTATTCTATTTGCATCATTCAGAATTAATTGATTGTTTTTTAAGAAAATAATATTATTATATGGTGCTCTTTGAATTAATCAATGCCACTTGCATAACACTTGTTAGTATCCAAAACTAAATAAGTTGGACTAATTTTTGGACTGAACCGTTAGAGTATATTAATTGGACTGGGCTATATTTTTTGACAAAACAATTAAATTGGGCTTTTGAGACTAAAAATAGGCTATAAATTCTTTGGGTTTTGAATTTAATCTATTAGATTTTTTTGAAATATTTAAAGAAAAAGGCCTAATAACATGTAGCTAGAATATAGGAGAATATTTTAGTGTTTCCAACTATTTTATGATATCTGTCTACTTTTCTGCAAATTAAGGATTGGGCCTACAAAATATTCTAAATGTAGTTAACCAACCCAACTAGAAGTAAAGGAGATTCATGAGTTGACCAAGTCAATAGAAGTGTAGAATATACTAGATGACTCATTTTTCTAAATTTTAGATATATGAGTGTTATGGTTAGATGACGAGGTAATTAGTCAACAAGTAAAAATATTATTTTAACCTTCACCCCAATTTAAGTGACATAAATTGACATTAAGATTGTTGGTCATAATCTTATATTATTGCTAACATAGATTGTAATTATTGTGGGTCATCTAGTATATTCTACACTTCTAGATGACCTATTTTTCTAAATTTTAGATATAGATTGTGGAGTTAATGGCTATTTTTAGGCCAATAAATACTTATTATGCATTTGTTTTTGAGGACACACACATCTAGTTAATGAAACACAAGCCTTTACATTTTATCCTTTATATTCCTTTAATTTTTAGAATTTATTGTTTTATTTACAACTTTCTTTACTGCATTTATGCCTTTACTTTCTTTTATTGCTCATTCTAATCGAAGGAGTTAGTCACTCTTCAAACTAGATATTTTCTTTAATAGCCTAGGGATAAAAGGTTAAGGAACAAAGTCCTTTCCTTAGCATTTCACCTGAATGTAGGAATCAAAAGTGTGAGTTGGCTAATTTGTTTAATTAATCAATCTAAATTCATAAACAACAAATTTTGCCATGCTCAATGGGACTAAAAGAAGAGTTTCCAATGAAGTTTTGATAACCACTAATTTTGTAATGAAGTTCATATATATACAAATTGAATATATAGTATAGTGGATCAAGGTCATCTCATAAGGAATTGATTTAGATACAGTTGGGCCTAAGAAGTTTCACTTTTGTTTAAGTCAAGATAAATACCAAAATACCAGCATAATAAAAAACTAAAATCAAAAAATAAACTGAGTATTTAGAATTATTTCAAAAAAAAAATAAAGTAATTAAAAAATTTAAACGCTAAAGGTCAAATGGTCCAGGCATGTCTTGGGAATCTAAATCATGTGGAAGGACAATAATAGAAGATGGAAGCACTTTTGGAGGTGGTGGTGGAGGGTTAGGCACCAGACAATCCACTAACATCTACAGCAGCTCCCGCATAAAAAGTAGATGACCATCCAATCTCTCAATGGACTCTCTCACCTAGCCCTCAAACTGTGCCTAAGGTGGTGCATCATGAACCATAGGCTTTGGTGGCTGCTCTTGCGGAGATGGAGGTGGAGGTATCTCCTACTACTACTGTGCTCGAGATCTTCTAGGTTTCCCCGACTCATCTTTCATATTATCATATTTGAAGGCACATTTAGGTTTGAATTGTGCATTATTTTTGGACACTTAACTACCCCCCATTTGAAGCAACTCTATAAACATATGGGGTAAGCCAGACTCGCTCTTTCAGAGTGTGCCACTTGTTTGAAGTTTAGGATCATAAGACGAGGAATAATTACCCACTTTCTCATTATAAAACAATATGTAAGAAGAGCTCTCTTTTGAGTCATGATCCATGGGAACTTGTGATAATATTATTGGAAATGAATTGAAGCCAATAACAAGTAGGTTTGTTCAACTAAGCTATTGTATATACTTTGTTGGTCAATTGAGCTCGTCCTTTGTTGGCTATTATAACTTCAACCTCCTCCCACGGAATAGATTGCTGATTCTCCATATAAGCCTTATAGGTGCAGTGCTCAACATCAATCTTCAATGATCTTTTCATTAATCCAACCCATATAATCCTATAATAATACTCGTCTTCATCTTCTTCAGTGTCTTCAAAATTTGCATAGAATTCTTGTACCATCATAGGAATGCAATGCATAGGCTTTTTAGTAAAGCCTTGCAGATGGTGCCATTCAAAATCACTAAAAGTGAGGTCCAGTGGATGAGGCTTATAATATCTGTCTTTAGTAAGGCCTTTATCCGAAAATCTCTACTCAAAATAAAATTCAGCTCTTATAGAAGTGAATCGCTCCTTGTCATAACTCTTTTTCTTTTGTTTAGAGGAGGATATTTGAGCTGTCTTGGCTTGCTTCTTAGGTGTCATAGAATCTGCATAAAGAGTGAAAATATGAGATGGTGTAGAGGTAAGTTTAATGAATAGTAGGCATAAAGAATAAAAACAGGTATCCACTTTTGAAATAATTTGATCATTGAAAAATTTGCAACAACCAACCCAATTATTGATAATTCAAAACCAAAGCAAACAAAAGCAAAGGCACCCCAATTAAATAGTGTAGGGAATGAAAATATGAATTTCTGCAATATGTGTTCATACTTGCTATAGCGAGTTCATCTTTGCAATAGTGAGAAAGAATAGAGAATGTGGAAATGAATTTATGAGTCCATAACACCTAAACAAATGAAAACACATGTACAAAGAGATATGAACAGCACACCTATGGTCATTATTACAATCATAGCAACCTACATTTATCAAATCAAAGCCACGCAACTTCTAACTCTAAGTTCTCAAAGCCATGCAATCTTATGCAAAAAAATGGAGAAAAGAACGAAGAGACGACATACCTAGTGTTGCATGAAGATGAAGATATGAAGATGATGACATGAAAAGATGGAATGGTTAAGCAGAAAGCAAGATGCGTAGAGAGCACGAGGGGGTGGGAAGTGGCTAAGCGATAGCAAGTAAGAACGAGAAGAACAGAGAGAGAGGGCAGACATAATTAGTTTTGTTTTATTTCTTTAAACAAAAATAACCCAAAACTTAAGATAACCAGAGACCCTTACCATTGCATAAGCAATAGCGAGGAGTTCTTTGGAAAATGTATCATGCAATAAAATGGCCATATCTCACAATTGTGAAGTGATCCTCTCATAGTGGTGAAAACACTTGGCAAGTTTTAGTTTGCCTAAGGAGTCTCGCTGTAGCTTAGGTTATAGTGAGCAACTCCTTGGAATTTGTACCGGTCTAGAAGAATAAGGAATTCGCCATTGCAAAAAGGCAAGTATGCCATAGCGACAACACTTAGAATGAATTTCAAAGATGAGATTTCTTGTAATAGCACATGCCATGGTGAGGAACCCTCTTAATATTGTACCAAGACCTAGAACAAGTGACACTTGCAATAGCTAAAATGGGAACTCGCAATAGCGACCAATGAAACTGCAGAAACTTAGAAAATTTTAAGAATAAATTCTATTTCACTTTGTTCAATCCCTTGACATAATTCATTTCAATTTAGAAAGAACCTAATTAATTGAAACAAAATAAACACATTAACCCAATTAATAAGAAGTCCCTACTTGAATTAGATGTTTCATTGCAATGCAATGCTTCCTCCAAAAAGAAATTGTCCTGAACCATTTTAGATGAAATTGGAAAGCAAAAGGATTTGGGATAATGATTCCCCTTAGCGTTTTATATGATCTAATTACTTCTCTTCATCTTGCTATTAATGTCTCTAATTTACCTACAAATATCTTCTAAATTACCTATAGGTATTCTCCTGAGTAATTCATAATTCCTTATGCAATTGATTTAGAGGCTTAATCAAGAATAAATCCTAATATGATTATGGTGAGGTTGTGATGCTCACTGAAATATGACACCGCAAGTGTACGGGTCGCAGACATAGTACGTGATGAATCAAGGTTGTTCTCTCAGAGAATTAATACAATTGGTGATTAGGCATTAGAGTTCTCATATTCATTTTAGTTAAACAATCAAATTGTAGTTGGATTTAGGAGAATTACGTAAATGCAAATAATAAATGATGGTTGTAATCGAAAGTATGCAATCAGAAACACCTTAGGAATTTTAATCCCCTTTATATTAACTGTCGATTATTTCCCTTTTAATTAAACAGCTTACGGTAATTTTTAGAGTCAAGGTTGAAGTAGATGCAATTGTCTTTCGATCCAATTGAACCCTTATATCCACTCACTCTTGATGTCTCAAGGAGTGGTTAATAATTGATTAAGTGCAGACCTTCTTTCGACTACCTAGGGCCCTTGAGGATATCTCTATCTCAAATGCAAATTAGATTGTATCTAATCCTAAGTTGTTTAACCAATGGTCTATAAGCAATTTTCTTCCTTCAAAGGTTAATTATTCAATCCACAATCAAACTAAAGGAGGCCACCCAATAGAATGAAATATACTTCAAATTAAACACTATAAATTCCAATAATCCACATAATTAACAAGGGAAAACAATCTCCACAGATTAAAGGTTCATAAAATCCCTAAGGTTTACAAACTTTAGCCGCTCATGGCATGAAATTCACAGACAAATTCAGCAAACATGTTAACTATCATCAACTAAGAGGGGGGATGGAGTAGAAACACCTAATCGGAAGGAGAATCGATAGATTTGACGAATTCCCGATCAAATTGAAGCTTCTCCAACACCCTTGATGTGTTTTCCTTTCTCTTAGTAGGCCAGAACTTCCTCTGTATGCTGAATGAATCAAACCCTAGCTTTTTCCCGTTTTTTTAACTTGCTAAATTAAACTGTGCGTTTCAGGGTCTGATCTCGCTATAGCGAGGAGTGCTTCTCGCTATAGCGAGATCTCATAAGTTCTCATATTTCTGCTGTTCTCGCTACTGCTGCACTATGGCGAGTTTCTCCCTGGAATTTGTATGCTTCGCGACTTCGCTGTGGCGAAGTACCTCACTCGCTATAGCGAAAGTGTGTTCTCGCCATAGTGAGTTGAATCCTCGCTGTAGCGAGAATGCTTAATCCACTTGTACTTTCTCACTTCTCAGCTTCCTTCTCTTTTCTCAATTCTTTCTTTCTTCTTTTATTTTTCCTGAAATTGAAATCAATCATAGAGTGAGGCTCAAACTACTAAAGATAATACAATAAAATAATCTCTTTATTTTGTTTGATTGAATTCATTTTTAACTCTATTAATCAAGAAGAAAGTACTTGCCTCCCTAATTTGATCTCAAATATAATCCCTTTTTATATCATAAATTAGAGAGTCATCAGGTTGGTAGATATATTCTGATCATATAAGAAAATCAATTTATTTAAAATTGCAAATTTCATGAACCCACACTACTTAATCAATGGTCAAGTTCTAAAATCTTTCTCTTTTTTTTAGTTTATTTTAGTTACCCAAATCATCTAATGATTTCTACACACTTAAAAGCATGGAACACAAAGATTGAATAATTAAATCACATCATTAATTGCAATTAAATAGAGTAATTACAACATATTACAAGTTAGAGTTTATCACAACTCCAAATCAACTAGTTTAGCTAATAACTATAAGGAATAACAACATTAAGAGCATAACATAAATCAAATGGGTAAAGAAATATAAGGAAAAATAAGGGAAGAAGATAAAAACTAATTTAATCGATGAATTTTTTTTTAAAATTAAACTTCTTCCATAATAAATAAAGCTCCAAACCCTTCCGTTTCCTCCTTAAGATGTTTAGAATAGTGGCCTCCTTCAAAGAAATGTTGAAACCCTCTTAAAGCCCTAAAAAAAGGTGGTTAAAAATGGTGCTTTTTACATTTTTTTCCAATAAATGTGTTGCATTACAGCAAAATTTTTATTTACAGTGGTTAAAAGTGTTGCGACACAGAATTTTTACATTACAACACATTATGTTTCTATTTCTTTTTGGTGTTGTGGGCTTAAATTTGTTGGCACAGTGTTAAAATTTTTTTAGTAGCACTTTTGAGTGCCATATTTTCTTTTTCTAAGTCTTTTTTCAGCAAATTTTTTCAACTCTTATTACTTTACATTGAAAAACTTTTAAACTTGTTTCTTTGTAATTTTAACCTTACAAAGGTATAAAATTTATCTAATTATTATTTATAATATACTAACCAAGGTTAAACAATTTAATAACTTAAAAATCTAAATAAAAATACAAAAACATTGTTTATATTTAACTGATACAAAAATTAACTCAAAACTAAAGAAATAAAATAAAAAAATTATTAAATATTAGCTTAACTAAAATTTATTAATTATATATATAATATAAAAAAATTTTAATATTTTTATGGTAAGTCTCTTAAAATATTAAGAGATCCATGATAATTTAGAAACTTATCAATGTGCAAATTTTATGAAGTACTTTGATATAAAACTAGTTGACTTAGTTGAAGGTGAAGTTTAAGGAGATTCCCCAAGAAAATGTACTACTTGCCAATTATTCCTCGATTGCAAAAACTTTATGCCTTATGAGCTCTGCTGAGCTTATGCAATAGAATTGAAATAATAGAGAACGTAAATGTGTATTGTTTCATTGGCTAGATGGAGAAGCATATAAGCATTTGGATATGGTATATCTTAATTTTGCCATAAAGCCATAAAATGTTCAACTTTCCAACATATAGAATATTATCATGGTGGAGTATTGCTGAAAAATTAGCTTGTTCTTGTTGTATAAACAATTCAAAAGTTTTTACCCCAAAATACAGGAGGGAAAACTCCTAATTTAATTGTCATCAATAATTTTTACATATAAACCATATTTTTAGAAGGAATAAATATGCTTTCAAAAGGAATAGAATCGAAAATGATCCTTCTCTCTTGAGATTGGATAGGGAAGAATTATGACAAGATATGATAATCTTTCCTAAAATAATAGATTAAGGGATTTTTAGATTACCAAAAATGAGAATATTAAAATTGAACGAAGTAGAGTATATTTTTGAGTTTTCATATTAAAACATCTATTGGTTTGGCATAATATATTTCTTATTATTAATGTATTTTAAACTAACTATTTTGTAAGTCATATTAATATTAATATTACAATAACCATTTTGTAATTGATGTGAATATTAATTTTATATTATTAACATATATATATATAACAAAAAGTGAGCAACAAGTGAAGCACTTAATAAATTTTAATTTTATTAAATTATCTTATATTAGATTTTTTTTAATTCTTATTTTATTAAATTTCATACAATTACTTCATAACGTTATATATTATGCATGCCCTTAATAAATTGAATAATATATATTTTACAAATAGAGGGGCACAAAATTTTACAAAAAAAAATATATCACACCCGGTGAAAATGGGTAGAGCCTAGATGCCCAAAATTTAAAATTGCCAAATTATTTGATGCCAAATTTTTGTTTTTAGGTCTATACATATCCAAACTTTAGTTTTTTCTTTTATTTTTTCATTGATTTTGTTTCACTTCATGTTAGCTCTTATTTTCTTTTCTTTTTTTTTGTGGTCACTTTTTCACTTTGTTCTTCTCTCTTTCATCTCATCTTTGTTCATCTATCTATGGAGATTATATATGTTCTTTTTCCCTCGTTCATTTCTTTTTTATACTTGTTGTAAGTAAACAAAACAAAATTGAAATATTTTTTTATTGATATTTGGATTTGGATTTCCGTTGATTTTGATTGTAATATTGATATGAATATATTTTGATTACTAGTATATTTGGTTTTTTTTTATTGTTTCTTGATATGAATATGTTTTGATTATGAATGTATCTAGTTTCTTTTTATATTAATCACATTTCATTCCATATTTTGATTTGTTTTGGAATATTTTTTGAACTTGAATATTTAATCAAACTGAACTCAAACCTAAAGACACTGAATAAAAAAAATGAATAGAAATGAACCTAGAAGATGAATAAAGAAATGAAGCCAAAAAATGAAGAACATCAAAAACTCAAAATTTTAAAAGCATTGCACAATCACTTAATAAAATTTAAAAGTGAAAAAAAATTAAGAATAATAAAATAATAATATATTTTGAGGAAAAATTAGTATATTAATAAAAATATTATATGGTTTTAAAAAATATTTGCATTTATAAAAAATATTATAAAATATTTATATTTATAAAAAAATTTAAAAAATAAAGTCATCTTCAACCAAATTAATTCTATTGAATACTTCATTCTACTGCAATTCTGTAGGAAAAATGTACCGTATTAAATTTTTCAAAAAATAGTTATAATCCTATTTTTAAAAATTTTGTTTTTTAGATAAATAAATTAAAATTAATTATTCTTTTATTTTGCTTTTTTAAATTTTCTAATTATTATTTACATTAATTAAATTTTAAAAATTTTCTTGTTATTATTTATATTAATTAAAATAAGTATCATTAATTTTTAATTTAAATTTTTGTTAACATTATACTTTATTATTTATTGTATATTAAATACTTCTTTTGAATAAATTAAAAACTGGATAGATAGATATGACATGATTAGAGAGAGTGTAAAGAGAAAGCAGCTGCATTTGGTTGGCAACTACAATTTTGTCAAAAAACAAATACCAGCAATAGAAAATCTGACTAAATATTTAGTAAAAAATTATGTATTTCTGATCAAGATTAATATGTTTTTGACTCATCTTTCAACCAGTATTCATACATTTTGTTATAGTGTTTGTTTAATGAATAGCATGCTGTTATTATATGAGAAACTTGTTTCAGCGTTTTCATCTATCTCAAATGTCCATACTTTTAGGCTTCTTACTTCCAACACTTTTGAGGAACTTTAATTAATCATTGCGAATATCGCTTAGCTATATGTTCATTTCAAAAGATCGGCTCTTAACAAGGGATTACTTTAAAATATCAAACACAGTACATATATTTGGTTTTTTCATTTTTCTTGTACATCAATAAATACAAATTGTTTTCTTGTCATCAATTCATTAGAGCTTTGCTAATTAATTTTTGGTTCTTATAATTTATCTTAATTTTTAAATTAGTCTTTATAGTTATTTAAAGAAAAATCAGCCCTCATGCTTTCCAAATATTTAAGATCTGATGATTCCTACTGTTTGATTCTGTCATAACTCCGTTAATTGGTGGCGGCTGACGTGGCCAATAGATTTTACATTTGTGGTGAGGGATTCCGATTGACAAACTAACCTAGAAAATGGAGGCCAAATCTGCACCAGCTAAACTTTTCACTTGCTTGTACGTGTAGTTTAAAGGAGGGCCTGCATAAGTTTCTTCCAAGCATAGAGGCGGGCAACCAAATTCCTGGAAGAAGACGAAAACCAATTAAGTCCCTGTTTCCTCTATAAATATTGCATCAGTCACCTTTAAAACTAAGGAATTTTGTCAAGAACATTGCCGTCCCTGTTTCTTCTATGAAGTTGCTACTTGTTTAACTATTACGAATAGCTAAGTCACAAAATGCATTGCAGAGATATAACATGATTCCAGGGGGATTGCATTCAGTCCAGCTAGCTTATTCTTACAATAAAGCCAGAAGAAAATTTTCATCTCGATCGCATTAGATCCAAGAGATAGATGCAAAAGAAACTCCCCGTACCAAATCAATCTTTAAATATTCAAGCATTCTTTTCCAAATCAATTGCGTACGCCAAATCAAAATGTAAACTGCACATTGCCACAAAACTTTGCCATTTTTATTATGACCAAAGCTTTTTAACATTAAAAAATAGATCCAAATCCTCTAGGCAAGCCCAACTCTGACCAAAAATACCGAATAACATAATTCAAAGTGAAGTTGCCATATAATTACAATGTAAGAACAAGTGATCAGTTATTTCTCAATTGACCCTGCACAGAAAACAAATTGGTATAAGATTGATCCTACTATCCTATATGTTGCTAGAAGATCCTAGCATCTGAAGTTTGTTAAGCCATTAGTCCATTTGTGCTGTGAAGATTGGAGAAGTTGAAGAGAGAACAAAGATGTGAAGATTGGAGGAGAAGTCTGTGCGATTGAGTGACAGAAACTGATGCAGATGTTTATAGAAGATACAGGGACCATCATGGATTTTCGTTTCCTTCCACGAATTCGGTTGCTGGAGAGTGAATTGGATGGCCTTCCTTTAAACTTCACGTGCAAGACAAGTGAGAAGCATACCTGGTACAGATCTGTCCTTTTTTCCACGTCAGCAATTGCCAACTAGAATCTCCTAGTACATGTGTAAAATCTATTGGCCATGTCACCTACCAACCAATAGAGTTATGCTAGAACCCAACATGTTTGAAAAATAAAGGGACTGATTTAATTAAAAAAGACAAATTATAGGGATTAAAAGATTTTTTTCCTTAATTTTTTATGTCAAACTTATCCTTACTATCATCTACTTCTCAATTTCTTTTTTTAACAAATCTATTTCTCAAGCTTAATCATTTAAGTAGATGATAGGAAGGGTAATATCTATACCTTTTGACTTTCTTTTGTGCCTTAAAATATTTATTTAAATGATTGATATATATATTTCTTATGTTCATGACAAATGTATAGTTTTTGTCGGTTTGATTTTTGTGTTAAAAAATAATTGTATTAAAAAAGAAAGTTATTGGTGACCTAAAAATACGCAGCTTATAGTTAAGCCCGTGATTGACTAATTAACGAACAAAAATGCTGGTCACCTAATTAGTCAACTAATCTCAAATGGCCCAAGGTTAAAATTTAGTTGAAGGTAAATTAATTAAAAGAAAGAAGAAAAAACATTAAAAAGACATGTGCTATTATTTGAATTAAACTTAGATCTGATCTTTTATATATTTATCATATTTTTTAATTAAAACATGACAAATATATAATTTTATAATAATAACATAATAAATGTATAATTTAATTAGAGAATTTTACAAAAATTATATATTTGTCATATTATTATTAAAAATTTATATACTTATTATATTTTAATTTAAGAACCTGACGACAAATATATAAAAATTACACATAAATTTTTATCATATTCCTTTTGCTTTCTTAATTGGGGAAAGGCACAAGGTTGTTTGGCCAATTAGCCGATAATATCTTTATATATTGACTCGTTGTCTTCCCTATTCATGGCTGCAAATCTTCCATCATGCAACTTTCTACGTGTTACCTATGACGTCTTCTCTTAAAAATTCTTCAAATTCTTTGAATCAAACGGGAATATATGGTTGATGACAATGTACTTTGACTCACTTAGTTTGGTCCTTCTGTATTACTATAAATTTATTTATTTTAAAACTATTTTTTTGGATTGAAGTTTCATAAATAAACAATGTATTAAAAAAGGTAATTTTTTAATTGACAAAACCATTTAATCAGTACTCTTGTCAATATTATTGTGTTTTGACAAACTTTTTTTGAAAATCCTTTTTTTTTTGGCATGTGCACCCGGTATTCTAGGCCTACCTGCACACGAGTTGTGAGGACTTATCGCGGCCCAGGCTAATCCGGATTGGGGCGGGTGGCACCATATGGTGAGAACCCTTGGCCCCTTGCACTACTGCATTTCCAAGGCTCGAACTAGAGATCCTTGGTTAAACTAGAACAACTCCCTCCCAGTTGATCCAAGCGCTTGGGGTTAAATACTTTTATTATCATACTCCTAAAAGGGACAGATATAAAAAAAATTTAATTTGTAATTAATATTATTTGAATAAATAAATGATTTTAAATAATTGGTATGGTTAATTTTATTTAAATAAAATATAAAAAGTAAATTCACAGTAAATATATAAAATATTTCAATCAAAATAAGCAATTATAATATGTAAAATTAAAAAAAATATATCAAAATGAAGATATAAAAATTTTAATTATAGTTAATATTCTCATTAATCAAATATAGTGTTTTTTTTTTATAATATTTCAATTTTAAAGTAGAACAATGAAAAAAGAAGACGATTAGGTTAAAATAGAGAAGGAGCAAATTTATAATTAAAGATTTTGAATAAGGAGCAAAGCAAGCAATATCTTCCATCAGAGCCGTCTATTCCTTTGTTGGATAAACCAAAACCACAGCTGCTTTCTCTCTGCGTTAAAAGGGTCAGTTAAGTTGGGTCTAAAACAAGGCTTAGCCATAGGTTGCTACGGTGTTGTCTTTGCTATATGGTCCTTCATGTCCTATAATGGTAGTAGACTCGTCATGTACCATGGCGCTCAAGGTGGGACCATCTTTGCCATTGGAGCAGCCATAGCTCTTGGTGGGTTATAACAATAGCTCTTAATCATTATTCTTTATGCTTAAAAGGTGTTTATTTCTTTGTAAAACAAGCACTAGGTGCTGGTTTATCCAACGTGAAGTACTTCTTGGAAGCGAGCTCAGCAGGCTAACGTATAATGGAGGTGAGAAGGAGAATACCAAGATTACTGCTTCTCGGGCAAGACGCAGGGGATGGAGCTCCCGCGCGTAGAACTGACTTACACGTGATTCCTATGTGGCATCCACACGGCAAGATGAGCTCCACCTCAGCAAGCCGCTAGCCATGTCAAACACAGACAAACATAGTTGTGATGGCACCAAACTATAGGGACTAATTCTTGCTTTGAAAAGTATGAATATGGGTTTGAAAAAATTAAACTATGGGGACCAATTTAAAATTTGACGTAAATTGAACTAAATAATTATTTTTTTAAATAAAAAAAAAAATCAAAAGGAGGACTAGACATGCCCTAATTAAGTCAAGTACTTAATGCTAAATTAACACAACATCTAGTACCAAGATGAAAAAATCTCGGTATTTTAAATATGCTCTTTTTTTTATTGTAATGCTATATATACTATGCCCCTATTATTTTGCAAGGCATGTTATAGTTTTATAGATGTTCATAACAAAATATTAATAATTTTCAATGATTAATTCTCATGTTTAATAATACAAATCTTATAATTTTCAAAGAATTTGTATTATATAATTATGTATATCAATTTTTCTATTTATATTATTGTAACTCAGATTTTTTTTAATAGTTGGAAGCTTATAAATTGAGGCTATATACAAAACATGAGGTGTAAACATGAATAAGAATTATTCTTTTTTTTTTCTCAAATTTTTTTGTTAAAATAGTGTTATAATCCCTTAATTTTATTTATCATTTCAAAATAATCCTATAAATTTGAAGCATTTCAAAATAATTTTGTTAAGTTTTAATTTCGTCTCATAAACTCCTTTAATTAAAATCCATTAAAACACTTAATAACATTTATTTCTATAATAACATAAAAGCCATATGTATATTTTCTTTTATTTTAAATGATAAAATAACGTCTAATCACCATTTAAAAAAAAAAGATATCTGTTTGCTTTACAAAATATACCAGACAAAAGGTTTTAACTGGACCCCTAACCAGATCCTCTCTAGACCCTCAAGGTGCTCTTAACCTTCTGCTTTGCTATGGAAGACAACGATGCCTTGAGATTACTGCTTGCAAGCCATACGATTGGAGAATCATTCGTTATATCAATAAGAGTTAATTGGTCTTGCTACTTCCCGTTTCTTTGCCTTGATTTTGATAAAGTCTTTTAAAACTCTTCCATCTTTCTTGAAAGATGAGAAAAATACATTAACCCAAATTTTCAATCATAAAATCAATGAAATCTTCATAAAGAAAATGGGATTTCAATGTTTGGTAGTAAAGAAAGTGAATCACTTAAATCTGGGATAGGAGGATGTTATACAATGAATGAAATTGGAGGAATTGGCAAAAAGGAAAAAGAAAAAAGAGCAATCACAAAATGATAAATACTTGGGTGTTGTCCTTCTCTTTCTAGTTGACTTGTCTACCTCTCTGTTTTGTTTCAATGTATATGTTATATGGGAGATTAAGAAAATGCAGTTGCTCTTTTTTCCATATTAAATCTACTTAATTAATATGTGGATGACCTCTCTATGATTCATACATCACACAAAACAACATTTTTAATTTTATGGATTTAAGCATAAGTGGGAAAAATAAATCAATGACGCTGTGCATGGCTGAAAGCTTAAAAAAATACATAGACTTTAAATAAAAACAATATTTGCAGCAAACTTAAAAAACGAAGGCTTCTAAGCTTAGCCTGCCTTGCAGTTTGAATGGTAAAATCTACTCTTTTAAAAGAAAGAAAAAATAATCAAATATATTTGTGCAAAAAGTATCGGGGTAGAATTGGTATTGGAATTTTGAATTGTAAAGTGGGCAGGCGAAGGTTCACTCATTGTGAGAGTAACAAAGCCCTTTGTCTTAGATAATTTGCGAATCCAATAGATATCCTTTATTTTTTGTCTCTCTTTTGTTTTTAAATGTCCGTTAGATGTCAATTTATTGTTTAAAATGAAAAAAAAAAAACGCACGTAACTTTCAAGTAAATGTAAAAATAAATGCCATCTTAACGGATTTCACCTTTTTTTAAAAAAAAGCATTTTTATGAGACTAAATTAATATTTAATCAATTATTTTGAAACGTTTCAAATTTAAATTATCATTTTGGAATAATAAATAAAGTTAAAGGATCATAATATTATTTTATCTATTTTTTCTTGATCTTATTATTTTTATTAATTTTGTAAGAACTTTATCATTTTAAGAAAATTAATTGAAAGAAAAAAATTTAAAATCGAGGATCTTAAATTGAAGTTATTTATATTAAATCACTTTAAAATTTGGAATTATTTTAAAGAACTTAAAGATAAAAAATTATTACTTAAAATCTTGAATTATAATTTTTAAATTTTTGTGCATAATTTAAATTTTTGGTTATTAGATTTTTTAAAAATAATTTTAAAATTCAACATCATTCAATATAAATATTTTTAATTTAAAACTTTTTAGTTGTAATTTAAAAAAAAGAATTTAGAAGAACAAAAAGGGCACAATCCCTTGAACTTATTTGATATACAAAAAATAAAAATAAAAATAAAATGATCTTTTATTTTTATTTTAAAAATTTATAAAATATATAAAATATTATTAAATAATAATTATATGTGCATAATAAATATTATACAATTTTTTTTCAACTACCAATCATATCGTTGGTGAGAGAGAGAGAGAGAGAGAGAGAGGGAGGTACAAAGTGATTGCCAATAAAGAGAAATTCTTACATGCACCAGGAGCGCCACGTCATTCAAACACTCAATGGTCAAGATTTATTCTGCATGTGGACCTCACCTGTACTACACATGGACTCCACTTGTACAAATTAAATCCTAGCTATTCATTTGACTTGGTGCACCGTGCACCAAGTACACCCAAAAAATTTTCTGCCAATAAATTCAACCAGTAGAGAAAAGAAAGCTGCTAGAGAATAAAGTTACTAAATGATCATGCCTGATAAGTCCAATAGGTGATGTCTTTTCCGGAATTAAGATGCCAAGTGTCTGTTATGGCCTTACCGCATTAGGAAAAAGGAGACGTTTCTGGTAAAAAAGAAAAAGTGTCTCTTAAAACTGTTATATGTGGACAATATAGAGCGCGGCGTGAGGAGATTTAAAAGTAAAAATCATAAAAATAAGATGACCCTTTTATTTAGAAAACGACAACTCTGGTGTGCACTACAGAGGGCCGTGATCGAGTTCAACTTGGAAGCTTCCCAAAGAAATAAAAATGCTTTGCCATTACCGTTGGCTTTTGCACCGCATGATTTAAATTTTTTTTTTATAAAAATTAATTCTTTAACCTTCCTAATTTATTTTAATTTTTAACTTAATCTTTATAACTTTTTTAAAAAAATTTAATCCCTATATTTTTTAGACGTTTCAATATTAATTCCTATACCTTTTTAACTATTAAAATCTAATTCTATGCTCCGTCCACATGGCATTATTTCTATTAAATTAATCTGAGGTGTCAAATGTAAGCTTAGTTGGCTGCCACATATGGTTACATATAGGATGATGGGTTTAGGTATATCTAAAACGGTAAAACACGGAGCGGAAGGCACAAAACGCACGCACAGTAGAAGCATCGTTAAAACGCAAAGCAAGAGGAGTAGCAGATGCAGGGCTCAGCTTTTTTCTGAAACTTCACGCGGAACGGGAGATCAAGAGCGTAGAACAGACGTGAAAACGCGAAGGAGATCTGTCGCACACCCAAGGCTTCGAGAGCGCAAAGCAGCTTAAGTTCTGCATGTGTTCATTGGAATGCTAATAATGTTCATTGTACCAATTGACTTGCAATGTTAATTATGTGTTTTCTTTTCTCCTATACTTCCTCTCAAGTTGTTGATTCTGCAAAAATAGAAGTGTACAATTAATGATGTGTTTGGCACTTTCATAACAGCAAGTTTTTCACATTACTCTGTTAGGAAGAGGTGATGGATTTAAAATTTTAAATGGAAACATATATCTTACTTAGATAAATCAAATTTGCAAAAAAGGATTGTACTTTTAAATTTTAATACACGAAAATTAGCTATATAGCAGCAAGCAATGAATTATATAATGCAAGTGGCTGCAGCTGATAAATATTTTGTCAGCATGTGGCTGCATCTTTCTAATCAAATGGCACCTTAATAATTCAATTAAAAAAAGAAGGGAGTAGATAAATGAATTTAATCTGCAACTTTTGCCACTCGGCCAAATAAATCTGATCTACGACTTCTGTAACTCAACTAAATGGTGTAAATGAAATGGCACTTGCACCATGTTATTATTCTGCAACAAGTTGTGTGTGTGCGTGTATGCACTGCAACACCAGATGTACTGAAAATATCTCTTCGGAGTTCTTATTTCATCTAAAAATTTGTGGCTGTGGGGTACACCAGAAATGGATGGCGTTTCCCCTGCGTGCATTCTGAAGATGAAGAGGAGAAGAACGAAGCTTTGGGTGTGCGACACATCTTCTCCGCGTTTTCACGTCTGCTCTGAGTGAAGCCGGAGAAAACGGTGAACCCTTGCATAGCCAAAAAAAAATCCCATCGAACTTAAAGAGTCTGCGACTCCTCTTGCTCTTGGTTTTTGCAGTGCTTGCGTCTTGTACCTTCTGCTCTGCGTGTTAACGTTTCAGATATATCCAAACCCATCATCCTCCGTGTAATCATATGTGGCAGCCAACTAAGCCTCCATTTGACACCTCTGATTAATTTAACGAAAATTATGCCATGTGGATAGGATAAGGAAGTAGATTTTAAGGGTTAAAAAGTATACTGAGAGATTTGAAAAGTATAAGGATCAAATTAAAAAAAAATTATAGGGACCAAATTGAAAATCCAGATAAATTATAGGAAGTAAATGATTAATTTTTTTTAATAAAGTTAATACTTAGAAATGACCTGATATTACCTTGAGTCAATTGCAAGCTCCAAATTAATGAACTTAATGGCTTATAGACTTAATTACTTGACTATTAAAGCTTGAAACATTCATTTATGATTCACCTTCAACTATGCTGAGTCTAAATATATACTTAATGCTCTTTGATTGGTATGCAAAAATTAGACATGAAATTTAAATAGAGTAAAAAGTAAAAAGATAATTTTGAAAATACAAGATAACTTTAACATTTTAAAATTTAATGATTGAATAATAATTAATAAATAGTATTAAGTGACGGTTGAATAATAATTATAAAAATAAAATAAATATTATATAAAATTTTTCTTTTATCTTTCTCTTTCTTTCGTCCTACCAAATAAGGCTAATATATCAATCTTTTTCATGATAAAAATCAAGAAATTCTTACTTCACTATTTGTTATTTTTATTTAATTTTTTGGAATGTTATATTATGATATTATTTATATTATTAAAGTTTTCAAAGATTTGTTTATGATTATTTGTCTGGAGATTATAAACTAATTTTAAAAAAATTAAAAATAATTTTTAGTAATGAAAATTAAGTGCATTTCACCACCAAAACTAATTTTCAAATAAAAAAGTTACTACTAAAAATTGCCTTTTAAGTGGCAAGTGACAATAAACAATTGTCCCAACTAAATAATCTAAGTTGCGAAAGCAATTGCCATTGAAAGTCCCCGTCTAGCAATGATCCTTCTCAAATATATATTAAAAGTGTGTTTAAATGAATAACAAGAAATGAAATAATTAATATGGGCTAAACCATTGTTCAAGAGCTTTTTTTTAGTTGGAATCAAATGACAAATAAGGGATTCCAAAATCTCTCACCACCAACAAAAATTCAAAATTTATTTTATGCTTCCAAATTTGAAAGTTTGAGATGGAATAAAATAAATAAGTGATACAATTATAATTATATCTTCTTTAATTAAAAATTTACTAAGATCATATTCTTTGTAAGGATAATATTAAAAAATAATTTATAAGTTATTTTATTTCATGAATGGTTACATCTCTTTTCTCAATGAATCCTTAAATAATAGAATTGCATATTATTTGTTATTTTATTTATTGTCATTTTATTTCATTCCTTGATAAACTATCGAATCTAACTTAAATGAAAGTAGTCTAGTGGCAATATTTGGATGACAACTAAAAATGCTCACCATGAAAATTTTGAGTATCGGGACATGTAACTATTATTTTGTAGTGACCCAAATATCGTCATTAAAAAGCCAATCTTTTGCAGTGATGAGTGATGGCTATAATGTCATGTTTTAAAGATGTTATTTTTAGTTTTTTTAACCTCTATTGTTGTTAGTGTAGTTTTCTCGCTGGTATTTTGAAAAAGAAAAAAGTACAGGTGGAATAACTTATTGTGGAGGGTGCGAAACTTGGCGAGGGACAGAATTTGTTGGTTCTGCAGCAACGGAACTTTCCGTCGATACCTTTTTTTTTTCGGTGGGGGCAGCCAAATTTCGAAATTTCAACATCCTAATTTCAACGGTTTTGTATGGAGATTGGCATTTTGGTCTAAAGATACATGAACATATGCCACCCTGTCTTCCTCGTGACGACTTTCTAAATTTAATAGATTATTTTGAAATGTTTTAAATTTAAGAAATTATTTTAAAATGATAAATAAATTTAAAGAACTACAATATTATTTCATTTTTTACTTTTATTATATTTTGTTATTTTTAATTAAATTTTGCAACAACTTAGCTTTTTAAGAACATTCAATGTATAAAAAAGATAGAAAAAGTTACAGATTCCAAATCAAATATATTTATATTGAATGATTTTAAAATTTAAAATTATTTTAAAAGATATAAAGATAAAAAAATTTTAATTTGAAATTTTGAATTGTAATTATTTTGTACAATTTAAATTTTTTGTTATTAAAATTTTTAAAATAATTTTAAAATTAAAGATTATTTAATATAAATATTTTTTACTTTCATTTTTTCAAAAATGAATTTAGAAGAGCAAGACAGGCACAATCCTAGCGCGTGTGTGAGAGAGAAAAAGAGATACAAAGTGATTGCGAATAAATTCAACCAAAAAAAAAAACTCCTTGTGAATAAAGTTACTGAATAATTATAGCTGATAAGTACAAGAGATGATGTGTTTTCTAGAATTAAGGTGCCAAGTATATGTCATGGCCTTACCGCATTAGGGAAAAGAGACTGTTCTGGTATAAAATAAAATGTGGCTCTTAAGAAAGTTACAAGTGGAGGATATGCGAGACAAAGACTGTCAAAGTTAATTTCATTTTGGGCCCCCAAAAAAACAGAATTAATTAAAACACCAAAAACTTGGTTGTAACTTGTAACTTGTAGCCGAACGGACACAGCGTGGAGAAGATTATTAAAATAATACTAATAATAAGACGGCCATTCTAAAACAACAACTTTGATTAACATACAGGCTTTTCAAATAAATATAAATGATATTATATTGAAGGGATCAAACTCTCAACATTACCCAAATCCCCACTCTATCCTGCTTACTTGAATATAAGTGCTTTGATATTACTGTTGGCTTTTACACTTTTTTTATATTTAGGAAGTATTGGTTACTGCTTAGAATTTAGAAATGACCTAATAGTGCCTTGAATCAATTGCAAGCTCCAAATTAATGGACTTAATGGCTTATAGACTTAATTAGTTCACTATTAATGCTTGAAACATTTGGCTCACCTCAAACTATGCTAAATCTAAATATGTACTTAAATGCTCAACTATTATATCAATCTTTCCAACTGTACAAATAAAGAAATTCTTACTTTACTATTTGTTATTTTTATTTAGAATTTTTGGATTATATCATGATATTATTCATATCATTAAAGTTTTCAAAGTTTTGTTTATGATCATCTTAATATTATAAACTAATTCAAAAAAAATTAAAAAAATTACTTTTGAGAATTGAGTGTCACAACTAAAACCAATTTTTAGCCCAAAACAAAGTTATCATTACAAGTTCTTTTTCAATAACAAGTGACAACATACAATTGTCTTACCTAAATAACTTTGATTGTGACAAAAGTTGCTACTAAAAGTCTCTATTCAATAGTGATCCTTATCAAAGATTAAAGGTGTATTTGTCCCTCCAAATTGGAGGTTTGAGATAGAATAAATAAATAAGTGATACAATTATAATTATATCTTCTTTAACTAAAAGTTTGTTAAAATCATATTCTTTATAAGAGTATATTGAAAAACTAATTTATAAATCGTTCTATTTAATTAATAACTCCATCTCTTCTATATCTAAACTCTCAAACAATAAAATTACATATCACTTACTATTTTACTTATTGCTTCTTTATTATTTACCATTCCATTCCATTCTATTCCTAAATTTCCAAACATAACCTAAATAAAAGTAGTTTAGTGGCAATATTTGTGTGGCAACTAAAAATTGTCACCATTAACGAGTTTCAGTATTAGGACATGTAACCACGATTTTGTTGTTACGACTGATGATTATAATGTCATGTTTTAAAACTGGTGCAATAGCAAAGCTAGCAATATCTTCCATCAGAACCATCTATTCCTTTGTTGGGGAAGCTAATTTCTCCTCTGTTTTACAAGGTTCAGTTAAGTTGGGTCTAAAACAAGGCCTAGCCATAGGAAGCAACGGTATTGCCTTTGCTATATGGTCCTTCACGTGCTATCATGGTAGCAAAATTGTTATGTACGATGGTGCTCAAGGCGGGACCCTCTCTTTGCCGTTGGAGGAGCCATAGCTCATGGTGGGCTATAATAATAGCTCTTAATCATTATTCTTTATGCTTAAAAGTTGTTCTTTGTGAAACAAAGCACCAGGTGCTGGTTTATCCAACGTGAAGTACTTCTCGGAAGCAAGTTCAGCAGGCTAACGTATAATGGAGGTGAAAGGAGAATTCCCATCATTACTGCTTCTCAAGTATCCGTGTGTGTTAAAGAGGGTTTTTCAGATATGGAGGATTTGCTGCTTCTCGGGCAAGACGCAGGGAAGTTCGCGTGCGTAAAACTGACTTACATGTGATTCCTATGTGGCATCCACGAGTGTTTTCAAATAGTCCCTTAAGTTTCAATTTCAATTTATAAAAATTTCTTTTAAGTGCAATATGTTAAAACACTTAATGGCATTCATGATTGAAAAATTGGATGAATGTGTATTTTCTTTTATTTTAAATAATCTATTCGCATCTAACCAACAAAAAAAAAAACAGGAAAATGAAAGATATGGGAGACAACGACGTCTTGAGATTGGCTTCACAAAACATCCACGACAAAGGATCTTGACTCGACCCCTAAGTAGAGCTGCTCTGGATCCCCACTGTGCTCTTATGCTTCTACTTTGCTATGGAAGATAACGACATCTTGAGATTGCCACTTGCAAGCCCCACTATTGGAGAATCATTCGTTATATCAGTAACGGTTGATCAGTCTTGCTGCTTCCCATTTTCTTTGCCTTGATTTTGACAAAGTCCTTTCAGAATCTTCCATCTTTCATGAAAGATGAGAAAAATACACATCAACCCAATTTTTTAAATCATAAAATTGATGAAATCTTGACAAAGAAAATGGGATTTGAATGTTTGGTAGTAAAGAGAATAACTCACTTGAAACTGGAATGGGATGAGGATTTCACAACGAGAGCAATTAGAGGAATTGCCAAAAAAGCAAACCAATTGCAAAAAAAATATGAAGACTTGGTTGATGTCCTTCTTTCTCGAGTTAACTTGTCCACCTCTCTTTTGTTTTGATGTACTCCTTTCGATCCAAAATGTAAGTCATTTGGTAATAATAATAATTATTTTTCTTATAATTTCCTTTATTTAATGGCAACAGCTATGTTAAAAATATCTCATTTAATGATAACAGTTGTATTAATTATAGAGGTAAGGTTGGAAAGACATAGTAATATTTAAAAAATTTAAGAACATAACTATTTTTTTTTAAGAAACGTAAATCTGTTAAAAGTGACTTATATTTTGAATTAGAGAGAATATATATTATATTGGAGATTAAGAAAATCCAATAACTCTTTTTCCCGTATTAAATCTGTAGTTTAATTAATTTGTGCACGATCCCTCTATGATTCATACATCACACAAAACAAGAATTTTATTTTTATGGATTTAAGCATAAGTGGGAATAAAAAATCAATGATGTTGTATGTGGGTGAAAGCTTAAAAAACATATAGGGTATCGTCAAACTTTAAACCAAAACAATATTTCAAGCAAATTTACAAAGATGGCTTCTAGCTAGCTTAGCTTGCCTTGAAGTTTGGATGATATGATGATAGTTTTACTCTTTCAAAAGAAAGAAGAAATAACCAAATATATCTGTAAATTGGGAAGTGAGCAAGCAAAGGTTCACTCATTTCAAAAATAATAAGGCCCTTGGTCTCAAATAGTTTGCGAAGCCAACATATGGTTCTATTTGATTTTTTGTTTTCAGAATAATTTTCTATTTTCAAGAACAAAAAGAATAAAAATACTTGTTTAATAATATGTTTTTAACGAAATATTTTGTAAAATAAAAAAACATAATTTTGTTTTCAAAAACAGAAAAATCAGAACACTTTTTAAGTGTTTTGTAATTTTTATTTTATAGAATCAGAGAAAAAATAAAAAATAACTACTTTTCAGAATAATGATTCAAATGAATTTTTTAATTTTTTATTCTTAAAATTTGTTCTAAAAAACATCTGTTTTAAAATATTAAAACAAAAACAGTTTCAAACAGGCTCTTATATCGTTTGTTTTTTGTTTTGTTTTTCTAATTTTTGGTTTTGTTCTTAAATATTAATTAGATCCCAACTCACCATTTAACATAAAAGAAAATATACATAGAACTTTTATGTAAGCATAGAAAGAAACATCTCTCAACGGATTTTATTTAAAGAAAAAAGAATTTTTATCAGACAAAATTAAAACTTAATGAATTATTTTAAAATACTTCAAATTTAAAGGATTATTTTAAAATAATAAATAAAGTTAAGGGATTATAACACTATTTTAACCTTTTTTTCTCTTATTCTTATTATATATTATATATTATTTTTATTAATTTTGTACCAACTTGAGCTTGTTAGGAAAATTAATTGTAGGAAAAAAAGAAAAAACATATTTGTGAATTTTAAAGTTAAAGATATTTATACATAATGATTTTAAATTTTAAAATTATTTTAAATAACTTAAAGATAAAAAATTTTAATTTAAAGTTTTAAATTGTAATTTTTTTTATATAATTTAAATTTTATTTATGAAAGTTTTTATAATAATTTTAAAGATGATATAATATAAATATTTTAAACTTAAAAATATGTAATTTTTTCCAAAAATAAATTTAGAAGAACAAGGCACAACCCCTGCGTGTGAGAGAAAAAAAAGAGAGAGATACAAAGTGATTGCGAATAAATTCATCCAAAAAAAAAAAAAAAAAAGGCTGTCTGCGAATAAAGTTACTGAATAATTATGCCTGATAAGTACAATAGATGATGTCTTTTGTGGAAATAAGATGCCAAGTGGCCGTGTTGGCCTTACCGCATTAGAAAAAGAGTAATTCTGTCCCCGAACGGATCACTTACTATATCGTACGGCGTGAAGCGATTTTAAAAAAAAAAGGACAACCCTTCGAACAATTATTCCGGTTGTATGGGATATAAGGCACAATGCACAACAGCAGACCTGAGACCAACTTATAGGATCCTCAAAGAAATAAAAGTGCTTTCATATTACCGTTGGCTTTTGCTCCAAATGATTTTCAAAAGACCTTTCTTCTTCTCATAGGTTACTACTTAGAAATGACCTGATAGTACCTTGAATCAATTGCAAGCTCTAAATTATTAATGGACTTAATGACTTGTAGACTTAATTACTTGACTATTAGTGTTTGAAACATTCATTCATGACGCACCTTAAACTCTGCTAAGTCTAAATATGTACTTAATGCTCAACTAATATATCAATCTTTCCAACTGTAAATATCAAGAAATTCTTACTTCACTAGTTTTTAAATTTATTTAAATTTTTTCGAATGCTACATTATGATATTATTTCTATTATTAAAGTTTTCAAAGTTTTGTCTATGATTATTTGTTAGGAGGTTATGAACTAATTTTTTAAAAAAATTAAAGGTAACTTTCAGCAGTGACAATTAAGTGTTACCATTGAAACCAATTTTTAGCCAAAAAAATCACAATTAAAAAAATCCCTTTAAGTGGTAAGTGACAGTAAACAATTGTTCTAATTAAATAACTTTAAAATGGCGATATTGTCATTGAAAGTTCTTATTCATCAGCAATATGTGTTTGAATGAACTGCACGGAATGTAATCATCAATACGAGCTAAATCATTATTTGAGAATTTATTTTCTTAGATAGAATCAAATGACAAATAGGAGACTCCAAAACACCTCTGTCATTCAAAAACTAAATTCTTTTGTTCCTCTAAATTGAAGGGTTGAGATGAAATAAAATAAATAAGTGATACAATTATAATTATATTTTATTTATCTATAAGTTTACTAAAATCTTATTTTTTGTAAGGATAATATTGAAAAATGATTTATAAGCCATTTCATTTCATCAATAATTCTATCTCTTCTCTTATTAAATTCTCAGAAAATAGAATTGCGCATTACTTTTCATTTTATACATTACCTTTTTATTTCATTTTATTATTTTCCATTTCATTTTATTTTCTTATAAACTTCCAAACTTAACCTAAATGAATGTAGTTTAGTGGCAATATCTGGGTGGCCACCAAAAATAGTGCTCATTAAAAAGTTCCTGTATGGGGACATGTAACCACGACTTTGTAGTGACCCAAAAGTCGTCATTAAAAATCTAATTTCTGTTGGCGATGACTGACGGCCATAATGCCATAATGCCATGTTTTGAAGACGTTATTTTTAGTTTTTAACATTTGTTGTTGTTAGTGTAGTTTTCTCGTTGGTATTAAAAATAAGTACAGCCGGAATGTCTTATTGTGGAGAGAGCGAAACCTGGCGAGGGACAGAATTTGTTGGCTCTGAGCGACGGAACTTTCCGTCGGTACTTTTTTTTTTTTTTTTGGTAGCCAAATTTCAAAATTTCAACATCCTAATTTCAAAGGCTCTGTATGGAGATTGGCATCTTGGTCTAAAGATACATGAAGATATGCTGCATTATCTTCCTCATGACAACTGTCTGGACTGAAGAAAGCATCTTTTGAAGGTGGAAATATGTACCCCCGTACAGTGGGAAATATAATCATAGTTTTAAATTGCAGTTGCGGTTGCGGTTGTAATTGCGGTTACGTTGCGATTGTGGTTGCGGATGTTGCGCATAGTATAAGAAGGATTGCGGGCGTTGCGGCCGATTAATGTGGATGCGGCCGATGCCGCAATAGCAATATTGCGGCCGCATCACATGATGCGGACCGCAATTTAGAACTATGAATATAATTATTGTACAAATGGAGATGTGCCTTTCTAGCTGCTATTATTAGTGATACTCCAACACATGCATTTCACCAAATTCTATTCAGATATATATAAGCAAGTGCCTTTACGCTAACAGCAGCTAAATAACAATCATTTTAGTGCCCCGCTATATCTATATTAACATTTGTTTGTGAATTTTCATGGTATAGAGAAGGATAAACTATATAGATGATTTCATCCAAGTTTACACATAAGTTTAAGTACCTAAACATTTCAACACTTCATGGGAGAGGCATCATTAATCAGCACCCTTAAAATATTGATACAATGTTAATTAATGATTAATTATATATATGAAAACTCGAACTTTTTGGATAATTGTGTATATAAAAACTAGAACATTTTGGCTGATAAAGTTATTCTTTGACATATTTGTGGAATAAATTTTTATTTTTTAAATTTTTAGAAAGTCACATTCTTCTGGGTTCGTCTGTTAAACTCACTAAATAAATGGTAAAGAGATTCTTTAACTCTAGAACAGCATTAATTGGCAACCAGCGGAGGCTATTTAAAAGTAATATTCCGCTTTCTGAAAAGATTTCTCAGCGCAAAAGGTAAATCCTATAGTACTTTATAACTGCATGTTTTTTTTCTTTATTATAAAAAAATAAATAACATTCTTTTTGTCAAAGCAAAAAATACGTTTAATTGATAAAATACCCTACCATTGTAAATTTAGTAAATTTTAAATTAATTTAATAAAAATAAAATATTATTATTCTTATAAATAAAAATGCATTCACAAAATTTATTTTGAAAAAATTTAAACAATTAAAAATAATAATTGATAATATTTAACTTCAATAATGTGTATATTAAATACATGAAATTTAAATAAATTAAAATTTATTTCCTTAAAAAATAAATAAAATAAATTATTTAAGAATAAATATATTGATGAGTTATTTTTTTTAAAAAAAATAAAAGTATTTTAGTTATAATAAATTTAATTGTAGCGATATATTCTTTTAGTTGTAAGAAAAAACATATAATATTTTATAATAGATAGGAGGATTACTTAATTGTGTTATGTTTTAAGAAAGAGATAGTAATTGATTTTTTTTTTGGTAAGATTTGAAAAATTAAATTAATTTTACAAAATGAAAATTCATTAAAAAGAAAAAAAAGAAAGACTTGTAAGTCGTCGACTCATCGAATATGTGTTGACGTGGTTTTTGGACATGGGTTAGTGTAAGAAGACCAGAGATTAGCATTCCTTGAAAGGCTTATCCCCTTTAATTAATTATCGTAGTTGCTCCCGAGTTGGCAACAAAACTAACAAAGTTGGCTAAGTAATTGCATCAATTGAATAGTTAAAATACAGCTAAATCAATAACTTTTGACTAAGTAGTGTGAAATTGTTTTCGGTGCTAAAGAATATCAATTTTTTTGGGTGTATTTATAGATAAAGACGTTGAATGAGAATATTGTTTTAAAATAATTTTTTATTCTGCTTTAAATAAAAAAACTTTAATTTTTACTTCTTAAAAAGAATCATATTATCACTTATATAAGTAGTTCTTGAGTATGGCCAAACACGAATAAAAACTAAAATAGGTATTTTTTTAAAATAAGCAACTTAATTTTTTTCAGAAACATGATCAAACAGGCCTTAATTAAGTTAAGTGCGTAATGCTAAACTAATATAACAACTCGTACAGAGATATTAAAAAAAATTCTCGGTGTTTTAAATATACCCTTTACTTTTTTTTGGGTAGTGTATATAATATGTCTCTATTATTCTCTAAAGCACTAATCTTGATGTATATAATAGTAATTAACTTTTTATGTAAATAATAGTAATGAATCATTAGAATATTAAAAGATATCCTAAAGATATATTTTGTGCATTATCCATTCCCGAAAAAGTGGGAGCTCCTTAAAATACAAAATTAGAACTTCGAAATATGAAGATGGAAAAAATGAGCCTTCTTCAAAATTGAAAGTTCAAGAGCTTCTTTACCTAATGAGGGGCAGGTGAAGAATTTGAAAAGTTAATTAGACATAGCAGACGATACACGATTGAAGATTAAAGTAAAATTAATTAGAACTCGAAAAAATCTCGAAGTTATACATTGTGCATTATGTAATACCTACAGATTCTTTCAACGTGGTGTACTAAAACAAAGAATTATCCTTTTCCCCGAGAGAGGGAGCTTATGAAAATGAGAATCTTTGTGAAAAAAAAAAAAGCAATAATGGAAAGGAAAGGACGAAGAAACACACAACGAATCGATGTGTATAGCCTCGTTCAAGCCAAATATGGAGTCAGCCTTCAAACGATCATATGTAGGCAGTAAAGTGCTCCATTATAATTACATATATGTGTGTGTGTATATATATATATACATATATAGACACGCACACACACGTATGTATACATATATAAATTTAATCTTCTTCTACGAACCACCACCCTTATGACTTATAATGTCAAGTATGGCTGTCTAAGAATCTTATTTGAAAATGATTGTTGATTTAATTATAAAGTAAATTAATTACTTTAACTTCGCTAAATTGCACTCAGATCATTCCAAAGTCTACTTGGGTGGGCGCAAATTAACGCTGGTCTTCCTAAGCCTAAGCAGATTCTTTACTATCTAATGAGGGACACGTGAAAACTTTAGTATAGTGGAGCACACACTACTGAAGAAACCAATGAGGAGGGGCCAGAGAAATATAAATTGAAGCACAAATTATCCTGAACTTGCATGTTATATTAGCTATATCTCGTTATTCTTTCTGACTTGGTGTATAATTATTAAGCAAATTCGCCATCCATTCACGCAAGAGACGGAGCTCATGAAAATGGAAACTCCTCATCATCATGAAGATGAGAAAATGAGAGTTCTTTATGAGGCATCATACAAAGGGTGTGTTTCAATTTTGAACTCTCTGATACAGCAAGACCCACTAATTTTGCACAGAGTTAACTCGCGAACCATCTTTATCGAAACTCCCTTGCACATATCAGCTTTACTTGGCCACCTTGAATTCACGAAAGCCCTTCTTACTCACAAACCCAAACTCGCCCTTGAGTTGGACTCGTTCCGAAGCACAGCCCTTCACTTAGCTTCTGGGGAGGGCCACATCGACATTGTGAAGGAGTTGTTGCTAGCTTGTGACCAGGCATGCTTGGTTCTTGATCAAGAAGGAAGAATTCCCTTGCACTATGCAGTTATAAGAGGGAGACTAGAGGTTGTGACAGAGCTGATTAAAGTAAAGCCGGAGTCTTTGAGGATCCTTGACAAAGGGAAAACTATTTTCCACTTGTGTGTGACATACAACCATTTGGAGATCCTAAAAGCTTTGGTGGAATTGGATATTGACAACTACGAGCTCCTCAATTTGAGAGACTTTGATGGGAAGAACACCATTCTTCATCTGGCTATCATGTTGAAGCATGTCGAGGTACTTTTGCTTATTTTTATTATCAAAGAACTTCTGCACTATTAGCTAGAGTTTGAGATCCAGCCAAATTCAAACAAAGTCCACTTCTTCATTAATAAGCTAAATTTTGATCACAATTGAAATCCTCTACTTTTAATTGACAGTTGATAAATAAGGATAAACTTGATTAACTTCCTCGATCTTTGTTCCAACTTTAATTTTTCCCAATCAATTCATATCTGCTATCGACCCAATATTTCGTTTTCCCATAACATTCACATCTTTTAAATTAAATGCTATCTTTAACTAAATTATATTAAGAAGAGAAATTTTTACATATCTTCTTTGATCTTTGACTCCAATTAATTTGTCGAAAGAGAAATTCATTTGCGGCGAAGATCAGGGTGGACAAGTATAGTTTTTCTCATGGGATACGTACTAGTGTTAATTTAATTAGAGATAACATTTGATTTAGACAGTGAAAGAATAGTAGTAAAACGAATAGATCTAGGCGTCGATTGCAAAAATTAATTGATTGGAGAAAATTTTAAACTTATGGGCAAAGATTATGGTAGGTAAGTATACTTTTTTAAGGCAAAATTTTAAAATCAATCCCATGCTGAATTAGCTTGAGGACAATAGAGCCTTGCCATTAACCAAATATAAATTTTCGGGCCTCTCTGTTTCCATTAATATTTTTCTTGTAATGTTATACCTCACAAGCATTAAAAATATTTATATATTTACTTGGTTTCTTTAGATTGTAAGGTACCTCTTGTCAGTTCCTAAAATTAGAGAAGCATCAAACTTGGAGAACGACATGGGTCTTACGGCCCATGATATTCTTCAGCGAATTCCACAAGACTTCAAGAGCCTTGAAATAAAAGTCATATTGATGAACACTGGAATTGGAAAGAAAGAAATGGACACTCTTCAAGCACAAACGACTACTGATGTTGTCGACGACGCAGTGAGACCTCCGAAGGAGAAGTGTTGGAGAAATATTTTGGAGCGTACGGGAAAGTGGTTTAAGCATAATGGTAATTGGTTAGAAGAGATGACGGGGAATTTAAGTCTTGTGGCTACTTTCATCTCAACCATAACCTTTCTAGTTGCACTTAACCCTCCAGGCAGCTTCATTCAACAAGGTATATCTAGTTCCAACAGCAATTCCAGTTGCAAAAGTCCTAACTCTAGAGGACCCCTCGACTGCTTGTCGTTGAAGAATGATCATAGTAATTATTGCACTGATGCATGTCCCGGGCAGCGATGCTTGCTTCTCAAGATCCATATAACTTTCGCCACTTTATGATTTACAATAGCATCTCTTTCGTTGCATCTCTCGGTGTTACCCTCTTGCTTGTAAGTGGAGTTCCTCTCAAGAATAAAGTTGTGATGTACATTTTATCTATAGGCATGTGTATCGCTCTCACATCCCTAGCATTTACCTTCTTTACTGGCCTCTTCTTGTTGACCCCAGACCAACTTTGGGATTCGACTGATAAAGTGTTTATCATAGCCAGTTGGACTTGGATTGGATTGCTTGGACTCGTTGGTGTATACATCATAGCGCGCTTTGTTATATGGCTAATGAAGAAATGCATGAAGATAATTAAACATCGGATGTCAATGTGTCCATGGAACAGAAACGGAAACGGTTGTTGCTTGATATGATCTCAATCAAGGCGCTATGTTCTTTGGCGAATGACAAACGTTTACTAGGGTTTTTCAAGATTATTGTTGATGTTATGTAACTTCTTTTTGGGGTACTGTTAATTTTCTTCATATAGTAGTGCGTCCTTTGATTTTGTAATACAATTGCCAGCAGGGAAGGCCGATATGCGTCCAGTTATTTAATGAATGATGTGTGCACTTTCAGGATGTTTTCAATGGAGAACAGAACAAGAGAAGAAAACAAAAATCATCCAGTAGGTCCATTACGATGATTTTATTTAATAATGAAAATTACAAACGCAATAACATTGCCCACATTTCACTTGGTCCTTACGTACACAATTGGGTTCTCAATTTTACTTGTTGCGAGAGCAGAATTGAGGGGTTGTTTAGAAGCAATCTTTCACTTTCTACAAAAACCAAAAAATAAAATAAAATAATTAAAATAAAGACTTTCACTCACTTATACTTTCATTAAATACGATATTTAAAAACAAAATATGTAACGACTTGACATCTACTTACATAAACATTATATTTTATTAGCATTAATCATGAATCACATTACACAGTGTATCCATAAATTTTGATTAATGAATTATGTGTATAAATTAAAGAACAGCTGAAAAAATAAATTCTTTAGGGAGTGTTCATAGAAATTTTAGTTAGTTTTCCATAAAAATTTATTTATAAAACGTTTGATTATAACAAATCTAGAAGTTTTAGAATTTTTTGTATTTTATTATATTGATTTTCTTATATATTTTACACTCAAATTAGTTATATATAGATTTTTAAGAAGAAGAAAAACTAAGATAGCCAGGTATCAAATACCATCTTATAATTTACTGTTTCAGTGTCTGTTAACCCGACAAGTTTCCTTTAAAAAAAAAAACATAAAGTAGTTTTTATTTCTTTGTTATGAGATCTTTTAATAAAAACATGTGACAAGTACGTATACACGTTTTTAAATTTTAACATAACATGGTTGGGTTTTCTTAGAAAATTTTTTACATATGTTTGACTTTTATTGAAAAACTTCATGACAAAAATATAGAGTATGATATCTAAGTTCAATCCTTTCCTTTATTATGCTTATTGTTAATTTACAATACTTCAGTTTCAAGTGTCTAGGTTCCAATTTCTTTAGGTTAATCTTGGTAATGTTACGTCTTGTTTTGAAGATGTACTTGCATTTTGTTGTTTTATTTTTAGGGAAAAAATAACTACGTCTTTCTCTTTAATTTTATTTTTTTTCATTCAATTAATTTTTGAAACTGACCTTCTAATTATTTGTCCCATTGCACTGAATTAACATCACGTGTTTATCACATACAAGAAATTGCGCTTATGTATTTTGGTTTTTTTAATCATAATTTCTCCCCTAATCAATTAATAGCTATGGGTTAGACAAATGAATTAATTAATTATAAAATTTGATCGATTAGGAGAGAAAAATATTAACGGGTAAGTGCAATTTTCCTTTTTTTAATGTTAAGTCCGATGACCTCTAATTTAGACAGCAAGTGGGGCAAATAAATCAGGTTGTCATTTGTAAAAATTACTTGACTTTGTGGAAATTGCGACGGGAGGAAATATCAACGTGGGTAATTAAGTGTAATTCACCTTTTTTATTTAACAAAGGTTGTGGCGTTGTTTTAATAAGAATGTTAAGAAGCCAATTTTCGAATTTGTCATATTCTTGAGTAGCTTGCGATTGAAACAAACACCCAATGCCTTCCCGTCTCTTCTTTTCTAGAGAAGCAGTAATCTCTCACTCACTTATACAGCCATTAGGATTAATTAGCACTTAAAACAAATTAACATGAGTGGTACGTAGCGGGTCTTATACTGCGTACACATGCATTCTTTTCTAATCCCTGGTTCATGTGTTAAGGCTTTTACCTTTTTTAATTAGAAAATCATTCTTTTCTAATGTCTAATAAGCGAGAGTATGTGCAATGCTGTCTTCTGTCCCATTCACTCTTGTTGATTAATTAACCAAGAGGACATCATTAAAAGATGTTACAGTATGCAAAAGCATGATTGGTCACCCTAAGCCAAATACAGAAGTTTCAGACGTTGCAATTGCTGTAGGAGAAAATATGAACTAGGAAGATAAAATGCATAGTCATGTATGGCTTTCGAGTTGGAAGAACAGGCACATAAGATTTATGAATTTAACATTCACAGAATTTTGTGAATTTCTTGAATTATTTAATATTTATTTCTTTGCTTAAATACCTTTTGGCTGAGAATCAATGTAATTGTAAGACATAAATTCAACATTCATAAAACTTTTAAGTCTCTTAAAGGAAACGTAAAATTCTTCTTACGGTTGAATGGGAAGTTTGATGTTGAAACTGGAGAATGCGATATTGAAAAGGTGAGTTTGATTTATTATGAGGATTGTATTAAAAACATATTATTAGACTCTAGAAAATGGATAGATTTTCTAAGGGTTAGTTAGAAATTGGTTATTTGTTGTTGTATTTAGTTATATTTAGTTTTGTATAGCTTTATTTTTTCTCTGATGTATATATATACGAAGTGTACGTGTGAATAATAAGAAGTTAGTTCATTTTTTTACCACAGGATTTGTCTTATAGTATCAGAGCATATCACATAATGAATACTCCTCCCTAATCTATTCTCAACCCTTTAATCATTTCGCACTTTTCTCTTTCATTCTTCTCCTACTAGGGCTATAGGTTCCTTTGGTGAGAATCACCTCTCCGATTTGCCGATGACACCTCTCTGGCAGGATCCTTCCAATGCATGTTATCTTCATCCAAATCAGAATCCGGCTCTCATTTTAGTTTCTCCACCACTAGATGGTTTGAACTATCACGATTGGGCGAGAGCGATGAACATGTCACTTCTGTCAAAGAACAAATTTCAGTTCCCTGATGGTTCCCTTCCAACACCAAAGGTCATAGATTTTCTTTACTCACCGTGGCAGCACTGTAACACAATGGTTCTGTCATGGCTCACTAAGTCTTTGTCTTCGACCATCACTCGAAGCATTCTTTGGATTGACAAGGTGGTGGATGTATGGAGCAATTTGCATGACCAATTTAGCCATGGAGATGTGTTTCATATCTTCGATCTATAAGAAGAACTCTACAGTCTTCGACAAGGGGATCTTTCTGTAACAGAATATTTTACCAAGCTGAAAATCATTTGGGATGAGCTACTTGTTTTTAGATTGCTGCCGATTTGCACCTGTAATTCTTCTTGCTCTTGCGGTGCTATGTCCTTAGTTCGAAAGCATCAAGAGCATGATTATGTTATACAGTTTTTGAAAGGGTTGAACGAACATTTCTCCAATGCAAAATCGCATATCATGATGATGGACTCAATGCCATCCATTAATTGTGCTTTTTCCTTGGTAATTCAATAAGAGCGAGATATTTAGTCTGTTAATGAAGTTAGAATATGCGCTATTAAGAACTTTGCAAATTTCAATGGTCTATAGTGTTGACCATTCAATAATTAGGGAGGTGGTACAGGTAAAATCTGCACTCATTGTGGTAAAATGGGGCATACTATTAAGACTTGTTATAAGAAGCACGGGTTTCCTCTGGGCTTCAAGTTCAAGAATCAAAATTCCTCTATCAATAGCATAGCTTCTCAAGTACATGGTGAAGAGAAGCCAATGACACTCACTGCATCCCAAGGTATTTTGCCTACACTGCATCAATTCACATAGGCCTAGCTTTGGTGCAGCCATCGTTTGGTCCTACACATCAACTTAATCATGTTTCTTCCTTTATTTCACCTTCCACTAGTAATTCTCTTGTCCCTACCTTCCATTTAGGTAAATTCACAAACATTACCATTCCCACCGTTAATGTAGGAAGGTCTGTATGTATTTCAGTTAGTATGCCTCCTACTTCCTGGATAATAGATAGAGGTGCAACAGACCACATATATTGTTCTTTATCTCAGTTCACAACTATTGCTTTCTTTGAAAGCGTACACGCAAGTATACGTATCGCGAAGGCAATATAGTGATAAGAAAAGATTGTTCTCTTGAGAATTTGTTGTCAAAACAATGCCAAATACTGAAATTCACACCCTAATTTAAATCAAGCAAATCAATTCTTAAATGTTGGTGTTAAAAAGAAATTGTTTATGGATTCTAAGCTATATAGAAGTCGAGGTTAGTATTTGGATTTCCGGGTGAATATTAGCATATATGATTATTAGTCTTCTTGTACTTCATAGCAATTAGCTCAACATACATTCCCTTCTGCTCTCAATGATAATACATGTTGGTCTAGGATTTTGTTGTTCCTATATATATTTTTCCAAATCTTATATAGGGTACTCTGTTAATTTTATAATCCCTTACAAAATCAACTAAGATCAATCTATGATTATAATACCTAATTGGACCATGTGAGGTTATTAAGTATATTCCTATCTCAATAACTAAGCCATCCACTTACCTTAGTAAATTTCAAGCACCCACATCACTCAACTTTTGATTTAACTTCTCTTTCCCTTTCCCAAGTTCAAGTGAGGTATCACATCAATCTAAATGTTGGCCAATTAATCAGAAACATGAAGTATAAAGTTGAATGAACAAGCATTAACCATTGATTGCAAAATTAGAATGAAGAACAACCACTAATCCATACAAGAGTTTCAAATAATCCTAGATTAGATAGGGTTTAGCTATACATGATCATAAAAACTAAAGACAAACTTGAAGTAACAATCAAATACATCAGAAAAAATGATAAATACAAAAGAAAGTAAGAAGAAACTCAGAAATGCAATGGGTTCAGCTTCAATCTTCAATCTCCATCTTCAATTTGCTTCAAAATGTCTTCCTAGCTCTTCCCTTAGCCTTTACACACTTGGAATAACACAAAAACAACCCAAAATGACAGCTGCTTCGACTCCCCTTCACATATGAAGCTTTAAACCCTTGGAAATTCTGAAAGCAAAACGCTGCGTTCAGTTAATTTGTATTGCACCGCAGCTCAGAATATTGTGCCGCAGCAAGATTTGGTTCTGCAAGACTGAGCGTCACAGCCTGATTGTAATGAGCCGCGGCGAGGTTTGATTTTGTATGACTTCTGAGGGTATGCATGTTCCACGCCTCAGCTCACATAGATTCGTCTCAGCGAGTTTTGGTTCTATGTGACCTCTCGCCGCGGCTCCTCAATATCTCGCCACGGCAATTTTTGGTTCTGACTGAAGTCTTGCCGCGGCTCAAACATTTCTACCGTGGTGCACTTTGCACAGCATGCTTGCCTTCGAATTTTTACACTTCCCGCCTCGGCGCAATGAAACTTAGTCGCAGCAAAATATGCAAAACCAACATTTTACAGCCTTTTTCTCCTAAAATTGCTCAATACTCTTCAAAACATGCATCTTATAAGAAAACAAATTGTGATTAGTTATCAATATACTCAAAAATTAAGGTAAAGATGATGATTTTTCAAGTAAGTATTGAGTATAGAGCTATTCATCCTAAGTATGTTCATTTTCTTCTATGGATGTATTATTTACCCTATAAGTGAAGGCTAACATCATATTTACTGAGAGAAAATATGTACAATAACATGAATAGTTGGGAATTATCACACCTCTAAACTTAAACTTTTACTCGTTCTCGAGTAAAACAATCCAAAAACACTATTAGATTGACCATTGGCCGTGAGAACATTAGTGACTACTAGGGTCCTCACTTGCTGCAATCAGAAAGTGTATTCAATAGGAAGAACACACCATATATGCTAGAAACAAAGTTTAAACGATAAAATTAAGGCTTTCAACCATTTCAAAGTGTGTGTGTGAATTTGGCCAAACATTCATCTCAAGCAAGCATTAGAATTAATTTTCTGCACTCCAACATGTATAACCAACCTCAACAACAGAAACTTCATAAGCTCACCTTTTTCCCTCTCTCCACTAAATTAGGTACCATAAAACCACAAGATCAAAAGGACTTTTAAGCTTGTAATAAGGCTAGGATTTTGGCTACCAAGTATAGGCAAAGTCAGTACAAAAGGTCTTGAGAAAATTTATGTGATAGTCTACACAAACCTGAAGTCCTCTCAATGCACCTTCAGTGATGATTTAAAGGGATATCCATCTCAAATATATTTTATTTGTTTTGTTTTGTTTTGTTTTGTTTTTTTAGAGATCAACCATATTGCATGTTTCTTCATCCTCATGAATGCACTATTATCATTTTCTCAAGACAAGGGCAGGATTACAAACTTTTATAAGGTCAGACAGGTTTAGGTACTTTTGTTAGTAACTCCAGGATAAAAGAATGAAATACTATCTCTTACGATTTCTCTCCTTTTTTTTTTATGAACAAGCTCAAATGAGGTTCAAGCGTTTATGTAGTTACAATAGGGTTAGGCTAGAAAGGCACAATCTCAATCAAGGAATGCTTGAATCATCTCTAAAGGTTATGCCATACCTATTGGTTTGCCTTGAGAGGATAGGAGATAAGTTCTAAAGCCCTATATTTGAGACTAGTCATACAAATTAGATTACAGAGAATTCTCTCCTAGCAGTTGCAATTGATTTATGGATTGGCCAACGATGCATATTAAGGTTTTTAAATTGGAAGAATTCCTAATTTAGGCATTTGAACTAAGATCACAACACGGATAGCAAAGAATTCCTATCAAATATCTCTTGACACAGAACACTATCATTAGAAGCAGGCAATAACAAAATCAGCAGGCCAACAGACAAACTAATTTGAAATGAATTTCAAAAATTTTCTTGACAAGAAAAAGTTCAAGAACAAAATTTCATGTTACTCCCATCAATTATATTTTTCTAAACTATCCTACCCTCAAACTTAAAATCAACATTGTCCCCAATGTTGAAGAACAAGGAAAGCCTAAGAGAATTAAGGCGGATAGTCTGTGCATAAAGAAAATTTTTGTGTATGTTCATGTGTGTGTGTGTTTTTCTATTTCTCTTTTCTTTTTTTTTTTCTTTTTTTTTTTTGAAAAATGCTGAACAAAATGGGAAATGAAATATAAAGGCAATCACATAAACAAAAAAACAATAAAGAAACATTAAAACAATCCTACTGACGACAAAATAAAACAGTTAAAGGTCATAATGTCAAAAACTAAATTGATGCAATTGACATAAAGAGAAAATAAACAGAGAATGGTATCATATGTTAGGGTCTTATGGTGGTTGCTCAGATGGCTCCGGAGGTGGCTCCTGAGGTGGGGACCCAGCGGGACTGAGTACAAAGTTAGGAGGAAGTGAAAGCTCAGATGGGTCCCACTGTAGACGGCTGGCTAATAGCCTCCAACATTGGTACTGCCAGCGATCCATGGCCTGCGCTTGGAAGGAAAGATCCTGCATCATCTCAAATAGAGTTTCCAAGGAATGTGTCTACGCCGGAGCTGGTGGCGTATCCTAAGCTAATAGATGGGGTGGCTAATCGGGCTCAATTGGAAACTCTGTCGGCTTTTCAATAGGCTGCTCCATCGACTCGTCCATAGGCTCCTCTATCGACTCATTTTCCTCAGCCTCCAGATCACCAATTATCAGGATGGAAAATGGCTTCCTCGGGGGAAGGAGCTCCTCAGTTAGCTCAAACGGCACCCCAGCATTGGTGCACAACTCCGTGATCAAATGAGGATGTACAAGGCTGGAAACTGTAGACTGGGAGATCTTCTTAATGCTCTCAAGGATAATATAACCGACATCTATCGACCTCCCAGTCACGATGAGATAAATCAGAATAGCCCAGTTAATGGTTAGATCACTCAAATGGCCACTTGGGAGCAAGTTGGTGCAGATGAAGTAGGCCTAATAGCGAGCCACTCGATTCAAATTAGCCCACAAAATGCCTTTGGGTACCCCTCTTGACATCTTCCAAAAATTCTAGCCCAGGAGAGTCAGTTCTTCAACAATGTCATCCAAATTAGAAGTCTCCCCACTCATCCAGTACATGCAAAACTCACAGTCAGCCACCAAAGAAAGGCAGTATTTATCTCGAATTCCTTGTTCATTGATAGTAATTGTGCACCCTCAAACTCTATACAAGTGCTTACGACAAATCGGGCATTGGCGTAGAATTCCCAAACAATGGGCACCACAGCGGCTACTGGCTCATAACAAAATGTGCTCCATCGTCTAGCGAATATTTAATCCGCTACTTCCTGACTCTCGGTAGGCGCAATGCTGAATTTCCTTCCTGGAATCAAAGCTCAATGAAAAATGACTTTATTATATCGCTCTTGAGCTGCCAGGGACACAAAGCGAGAGCGACCAAAGGAAGAAGCAAATGATGATGATGCTTCACCCCAGGCTTTCTTTTTAGGTGCCATTCAGAAGAAACCTACCAAGAGAATTTAGAACCAATTAATAAGGGCAACTAAGTAACCAAGATGAAACAATAGCTCTAAACTCTTGCAATTTTAGTTTTTGCTAAACAATTAGGATCTAGCTCTAAAAAAAAAATTTCAACCAACATGCAAGCACCATGAGCCATGATCTATAATCTGATACTTGAACAATTGCACAACCCATGATCTATATATTCTATAATCCCAGTGGCCACAACATGGAATAAAATGATTGTCCAGACATTTCTAACCAAAAAGGATATATGGAGAAGTCAGCGTTGCACACAAACAAAGGCAAATCAATAAACAACTCTCTTTCATGCATTTTATCAAACAGTTGGTGTGCAAGGAGGCAATTCCAAAATTTAAAGCGTTCAAGACATCCTCGAGGCATCATCTATCATCTATGTGCAAATAAAGAGGAAAAACAATAGACACAGGCATGCAGAAAAGAGCCAAACATATTGACAAAGTCATTCAGGCATTTTAGTAAACAGGTGGTGTGCACAAATTTGCTTCACCATGGCATTTTAGTAAGCAAGATCTGGATAGAAGCTCAGTGAAAGAAGTTCTGATTGATCGTTTTCAAGAAATAATTGAGAAGGTGATATTTTCTTTCTATAAAACTCTTTACTTAATCATTATTTGTGACTTGGCTTTTGACTGAGCAAAATTATCTTTTGACATAGCCCTGACAAACTTTAGTAATTTAAATTAGAATATGGGGTTTAACTTCTTTGTTTGCTTTGCAGGCAATTTTAGTTGAGGAGGAGTTTACCTCTGCATTAAAGGCAAATTATATACCAGAAGATTTATCTGAAGAGGGCAGCTTTTGCAAGAGAAACTCTGCAGTGCTCAATACTGGATTTGATGAAGCCCTTAATTCTACATATAAACATATTGAATATGTTTTGCAGAAATTATGTTTGTCAAGCAACATCCTTGTGGCTGAAGAGTCCATAAATATAACTTCATGGAAATTGCTATTTGTTGACTTTGTAGCGGATCTCAGACTGGACATACTGTGTGAGAAAGTTTTCAAAACAATCACTTTTGGGGTAAGTTCTGTTCAGTTGCAGGTTATTTGAGAGCCCCTTATTGATATATGACTAAAGTGGTGATTCATTTTCTGTGTAGGAGAAGCCGGTGAATCATTCTGACAGTAAAATTTACAGATATACAGTTGGAGGCCATGTTAGAGATCTATATATGTTAATGGATCTCGTACAGAATTTTGGTGATGAGCTCTTGAAAAATTTCCTAGCCATGCATAGATCAGTAAGCTTAATACTCAGTTACCTCAATTCTATCTATCTATCTATCTATCTATATATATATCTCTCTCTCTATATATATACATAGAGAGAGAGAGAGATTTTTTTCTTTATATGATGTATGTTATATACTTCTCATATTTGATGTTTGTATAGCACAACAAAATCTGAATTTCAAAATTTCTGTAATTTATATCACACAATGGTTTATTTTTAATTTAGTTGGACTGTCCCACTCTCTGGTGGTTGGCAGGTATCGGTGACAACTCATGTGCTTGCGAATATTTTTGCTTCTTTATACTCAAAAGGTTTTGGAACTTCAACCGAACACCAGGAGGATGATGGAAATGTCAATACTTCTGAAAATGCAACTGGGACAGGCATGGGAGAGGGTATCGGATCAAAAGATGTCAGTGAACAGATCACTAATGAAGATCAGTTGCTGGGAACTTGTGGACAGGTCAGAATTAGATCTTGTTTAATTTTTATGGTTTGGTAATATTGTTTTGGCTATGTATCATGTTCCTCTAATTTCAATTCTGCAGCTGAGGGATAATCAAGATGACCCTAGTGAAGCGCCAAGTAAAAATGATAGGGGGATTGAGATGGAGCAGGATTTTCAAGCTGATGCTGTAAGCATCAGTGAGGATTCAGGAGAAGATGAAAATACAGATGCTGAGAATGAGCAACTAGAGTCTGAAATGGGGCCCACTGGACCTGAAAGTGAAGCAGTTGGAGAGAAAGCTTGGGATAAGAATGAAGACGAAACTCCCAATGATACAAGTGAAAAACATGAATCTGGACCATCAATTAGGGATATAGATAGAAACAGTGGGGAGCTTAGGGCCAAGGATGACTATGTGACTGATGAACCTGGGAAAGCTAATTATGATGAATTTGATGATCAGAATGATGAAACTGGAAGCCAAGATGACATTGATGATGGAGAGACTACAGATGCAGTCAATCTGGAGAAAGAAGCAGCAGTAGCTGATCCTACCAGAATGCAGCCTGATAAATTGGAACAAACCTCCGATATGGATATGGATCTGGATGGGATGGCAGAAGAGGATTTTATGGAAGAGGGAGATCCTGGAGAGCAAGGTGATTCAGCTGAGGATGCAAACCAAGAAATGAAGCATGATGAAGAGACATTTCCACCTGATGAAATCATGGAGGATGCCCATACTGATGTTGGTGTAACCTCGGAAGAGGATAATCTAAGTGGGGACCATCAAGAAAATGCTGAGACAAACTCTGTGGAAACAAAGAAAAGTATATCTGAACCAGGATCTTCTGGCTTGGTTAATGAACGAGTGGCTCCTCTTGAACTGGCATCACAGTCCAATGTTGATTGGCAGACATCAGCCTCTGAAAATATAGCAGCGGAATCAAATTGGTCAAATATCAATCAAAGTTTTGACAACCCTACTCTCTTAGGAGGCTTACCTTCTAGTAGTATGTCTAAGATGGATCTTAAGATGTCAGACTCATCTAATGCTGGGGGATTCACTGAAAATCAAGCTAAGTCTCGTTTTCCACAGTATGAACATTCACTTGTTCAGGAAAGGCTACCCAACCCTTATCGAAATTTAGGTGATGCACTTGAGGAGTGGAAAGAAAGAGTTGAAGTATCTGGTGACCTTCCCCCCGATAACACAGAGAAGCAGGGTGAAATGGAGGATGAAAATGCTGAGGAGTATGGGTTTGTCTCTGAGTTTGAAAAGGGGACAGCTCAGGCTATGGGACCTGCTACGTCAGAGCAGATTGACAGAAATATTGATGGTAATAAGCTTGATAAAGAATGTCTTACTGCAGAAAAAGATGCAGAATTGCAGTTTGAGAAGCAAAATTCTGACATACAATCTATAACTGATTCTACTTTAATCCCAAAAAATGAGAAAAGGGAGCGTATAAATGTCTCGGGTTTGGAGAAGTCACATCATGGTTTTAAATTGCGATTGCGGTTGCGGTTACATTGCGATTGCGGTTGCGGGCGTCGCGGATAGTATAAGAAGGATTGCGGGCATTGCGGTCAAAAAATGCGGATGCGGTCGACGCCGCAACAGCAATATTGCGGCCGCATCACATGATGCGGACCGCAATTTAAAACCATGAGTCACATGATGAAGGATCAGTGAAAACTAGTGCTACTGAAGGTGTTGATCTAGAAAAGCTTTCTGATGATCTGATCTCTCTCAAGAGATCATACTTCAGTGAGGATATACATAAACTAAGCCAACTCTCTGTGGAAGATAATAATTTGGGTAAAGCCCAAGATCCTCAGGATGTTCCCAGTGATGTAAAAGATAAAGCTATTGCTCTCTGGGGAAGATATGAGCTTAGGACAACAAAATTATCTCAGGAGTTGGCGGAACAATTGCGCCTTGTAATGGAGCCCACTGTTGCCAGCAAACTCCAGGGGGATTTTAGAACTGGCAAAAGGATAAACTTGAAGAAGGTAGATAAAGATATTCTTTAATTCTTTTTATATAGGATTATAACAAATGATTGTTTGAGAAAATATTTCTTAACCTTTACTTATTTTTAATGAAAAAAAAAAACTGTCAGGTAATTCCATACATAGCAAGTCATTATCGTAAAGATAAGATATGGCTGAGGCGGACCCGACCCAACAAACGTGATTACCAAGTTGTGATTGCCGTTGATGATTCAAGTAGTATGTCAGAGAGTTGCTGTGGAGACATTGCTATTGAAGCCTTAGTTACAGTATGCCGTGCTGTTTCTCAACTGGAAATGGGGAGCTTGGCTATTGCAAGCTTTGGAACAAAAGGCAATATAAAATTGCTGCACGATTTTGATAGGCCATTCACTGGAGAGGCTGGGGTTAAGGTTAGCGAGATCAACAGTCTTACTGCTAGTTATATTGACACCATTGTGCAAATTTTTGTGTTGTATATATATCAGCAAATGGATCTAACTGTTGATTATGATACTGGAAGCAGATGATCTCCAATTTAACATTCAAGCAAGAGAATACCATTGTTAATGAGCCGGTTGTTGATCTGTTGAAGTTCTTGACTGACAAGCTAGATTCTGCGGCTGCTAAAGCACGACTTCCATCTGGGCATAACCCCCTACAACAACTTGTTTTGATAATTTCAGATGGTCAGTTCCATGAAAAGGTACCGAATAAAAAATTTATTATGCCTTCTACTACTTATTGAAAAATGCTACCTGCCTCCGCCATTACTAGTCTTAAATTTTAATCCGTCCAATTCCAGGACAACTTGAAGCGGTGTATTAGAGATCTCTCAACTGGTAATCGAATGGTTGCTTTCTTGCTTCTGGATAATTCCCAAGACTCAATTATAGACCGCACGGTATTCTTCATTTTGCTCGAGTGATTTTTACAAGAGTATATGCTACTTTAGTTTCCTCATTATGATTCTCTGGACTGCAGGAAGCATCTTTTGATCGGAATGGAAAAATGAAGCTCTCAAAGTATATGGATTCTTTTCCCTTTCCTTACTATATTGTTCTGAGAAACATTGAAGCACTGCCCCGCACCCTTGCAGACCTACTTAGACAGGTAATGACATTAGTTTGAACCAAACCCCCAGCCCTAACCCAAGGGAAAAAGAAAAAATAAATTTAGAGGTGTAATATTTAAACATTTTCTGTTGAGTTCTTCAATGAAAGCATGATGCCTGATGGTAATTTTTTTTTTTGCAAGAATCAATAGTGCCTACATGTTATATTTTCATTAAAAATACCTTAATGGTAGACATTTAGAACAAAAAATAAGAAAATAAGGAAAGTGAAATTCAAGAAGCGGTTATTCTTATCAACGATGTTTATTGTATGTCTAGAGAGACCTTTCCTTCAGTTAGTCATTTTCAATTTGCTGGTCTTCTTTCAGTGGATGGAGCTTATGCAGAATTCAATGGGCTAGATTGGTTGAAGACTCAGCTACATCTTGCAGGATCCATTTTTTTTGTCAGTAAGAATGCAGATTTCACCTGCTTTCTGGCATGGGGAAAAACGAAAAGGGTTATTGTGTTACTAGTGGTCTCTGCCTAGATGCAGATATAAATTTGTTAACTGTAAGAGGGAAAAATGGAGAAAAAAATGATATGGGGTTAGAACAAAAATGAGAAGTTCGTCTTTCCCTAGTATAATTTGTATAGTATTGGTAAAGCCCCTCAAAGTGAAGAGGGAAAATTGTATAGTGACGACGGGTTTCAATGTACAGATTCTTGTCTTATTATTGATTGACGAAATCCTGGTAGCTGCATTGCAGGTATCTTAGTAAAAATGGTAATTTTATGGAGTCAGTGTGTTTTTTTTCATCGTGCTGTCTAAGATTGTTATCTTAATAATTAAAAAGTTAAAATAAGAATCTTAAATCTTAAAATACATTTAATGATAAAGTATAATCACACCCTAATGATAAATTTAGTAGTGTAATGTTTAAATATTTGCTGTTGAGTTCGCATGACGTCTGATGGTAATTTTTTTTTGGGAAAGAATCAATAGGGCTTACATGTTATATTTTCTTTGAAAATATCTTAGGGTAAACATTTAGAAGAAAAAGTACTTTATAGGATCGGCATCATTCCTGAGGTTTTCTCTCAGCACGTTTTAAATATAGGTTAAGGAATATATTAAAATATGAAAAAAATTTAGGGATGAGTTCTTGAAGCAATTTTGATGTAGTCATATTCTATATGTTCATTTGCCAATACCACTATATCAGTTAAAGCACATAGGCAGACGATCACAAGACATGCAGGGATTAAATTAATTAATGATGGGATATGCTCTTCTTCTCAAAGATATTGATCGGGTAAATTACTTTGTTTTTCCTAGATGTTCGCAAATTTTGTATTATCTGTTGTTTTAAATATTTATACATTTTATATTTGAAAAAGATGCGCTCTTATAACAAAACACTTATATATATATATATATATATATATGGTTGTAAACTCTCAAAATATTTCAGTCCCAGACACCAAAATTAGGTTTTGATAACATGTTTATACCATCATTTTGGGCCTGGATCAAATTGTTGGGAATGGGGATCACGATGCGGATGATCTGGATCAGCCTCCCCCTGTGGCTCCTGGCTTTTCCACTCATTCATGATAGGACCCGTCTTCCTTCTGTGTCACCTCAATAAAAAATATGGGCTAATGGTCTCAAGGACATGGTTTGCCAAGTTCAGCAGCACGGTTGAGAGGAGTTGTATCTCTTTGGGCTCATTGGAGTGTTAGTCGAGATGCGCCCAATCAAGATGTCAAGACGAGCAAGGACGAAAGCGAATGTTGCTATTCAGAGTTTTTATCTATTTCAAGTGTCTATTCTCAGTTTGTTTGGCTTCGTTGTTTCCAGCACTTGAGAAAAGGAGAGTACTAGCCCATTGTCACCCTTTGTGGGGAAGACAGTTAATCATAATGACTCATCTCTTTTAGCTTTATTTGTTTGTACAATATTTTAAAATTTTTTGCATTGACCCAAACAAACTCACGTCAATGTGATACCGCGACCTTGATGGATTTCTTTGCAAAATTGGTGCCTCAATCTAACATTAGTATTAAGTAGCATTCGCCATAGTTGAACTTTCAACTTAACTAACGAATTAATTAGTTGCACGTATCAATATTAGCAACTGACCCTTGCTGAAAGTTAGAATCCCATAGGTTCCTCCACCATGTGAAACATAGAAATCAGGGAACTTTATCCCCTCGGGATGAAAAATTGATAAGACATGAGGTGGGAGGAAAATTAAGCATCTCCGTTCCCACCTTATCCCATATCTGTTGCCATCCCTGTGGGGATAGAGATCAAGAATGTAGGCCATGTTTGGTACATCAAAGAGTTGAACGTTGGAGAGAGAAAATGAGTGAAATTGAGATAAAAGTATGTTTAGTAGAGAATTTTACTGAATAAAAAAATTAATTCTTTCTCAATTAATTTTTTTTATTAAAGGTAATAAAAAATGAAAAGTTAAATTAAAATATTATTTATTATTATTTTATTGTTATTGATAATTAGAAATAATTATTTTATAATTTATTATTATTAATAATTAAAAATAAATATTTCATTACATTTTATAATTATTAGTAATTAAAAAAGAGTTAGAGGTATTTTAAAAATTTAATTATCTTCTCATTATATTTTTATGTCATTTCTATCCAACTAAATATAAAAAAAATAAAAATATTCATATTTCTTTTTTTATCATATCAAACTAACTATGGAGTACAAAATTTTTTTTTATTCTCATTCTATTTTTTATTTCTTTTCCATCAAAAATTAATTCTCAATGCTAAGCGAAACTTTACTTTTCACCTATTTAGGGGTGGAGTCCGGGCTTTAGCTTAAGAGGATAATATAATTAAAAAAATGATAAAAAATTTAAATATATATAATTGAATAAATTACATAAATTACTTTCCTTGTGATTTTATATTTTAAAATCGTTAAGCAATTAAATCCATTGTCAATATTATTAAAAAATATTTTTTATATTAGACAATTATTCATTTATAAATCTCTCGTTCAATTACGTGGTTGATTTTTTATGAATTTTATTGTAAAAAATGTTTTTTTTACAATTATTGTGACAATAGATCAAATCATTACTAATTTTCAAAATATATATACTAATGGATGAAGATCATGTCTTCTAATTTTAACTATAAGTTTTCTATTTTGGATATATTCATCAATGTTATCACAGTTGAATAATGCCTTGATGGGATTGCCAATGCCACGCACGTTCAAAATCTTGATTTTGGCCTTTAAATTTCCAACATGTCATGTCTTGCTTTTTGACTTCTCACCTAACTCGAACGCCCATGCATTCTAGGGAAGCCCCGCTTAAAATGACATACCACACGTATGCTTTAAAGTTTAAAATAATTTTTTTTTGGTGGGCGGGGGTGGGTAGTACCCTCGTGGCCCCCATGCATCCATCTCTGGGTAAGAAAACAAAATAAGAAAATGGCAAAATAGCAGGGGAAAGCAGGAAGGGAAACATTCCTTTGCTAATTAACGGGGAATTAGCGAAAACACGGCGAAACTTCCTTGTTGATTTATTGCGGTCTGGAAAGAAAAAAAGTCCGAAAGCTTGCACACCAACTTTTGCGACGACTTAGCAATAGAAGGGCGAAATTTTTTTTTCTTACTAAGTTGTATCCATCGCTAACTGTTCCACAAGAAAAAAAGCTTGCCTCTTATGTCCTTTCTCACTTATATGGTGAACCCGGGTTCCGATATTGTAGTACGTATATAGCCGCTTGATAGTGCATAAAAAAAATTTATCAAGCTCATATATATGTATATATATATTTCTAATTTTCTAATATTTGAGGGTCATAGCCAGCCACTTTTAAATGTGTTTGCAGTTCCTGCACAATCGAAGCAGTATAATCTTCAACTTTAGCTGATTTGCTCCTCGTCCTTAAAGAGCAGGTGTCTGTTTGCTACTGTTCTCTTGCCTCCTGTAAGTATAATATATTTAAGGAAAAATAAATTAAAATAAAAATGCTATTTATATAAGTTCATTTTGCAAAGCCTCCTTGGTCTTTTTCAAACTTGGAAGCCCAAGCAGTTTCTTTATTCTCTTTACCTAACGAGGAGCCAAGGAAAAATTTTAAAAGTTAATCAAACAATGTAAGAGTTTTATTTTAGAAGAATTATTACTTTTAGGATTGTGAATATGAGTATTGTACTCAAAGTTTTGATATAATTTTAAATTATTTTGATAATAATAAATTCTTAAATTTAATTTATAAAAATATTTAGTTGAATATTATTTATTATTTACTACATTGAGCTATGTAATTAAATTTATTTTAGAAAATAATAATTATTTAAAAGAGATAAAATATATTAAAATAGAGCATTGTATTAATAAAATTATGATTGAGCTTATAAATATGTTCGGTCCATTTTATCTAAGTCAATTTTTAAGCTTCATATAATTTGCATTATCTTACTAAGCTCCATATTATTTATTCTATTTACTCTATTGAACTTTGTTGATCGGTACATTTTAAAGTAAAAAGAAAAAGTTTATAAAATAATTCTTTGAAAAAATGTGGCATGAAACAATTAAAGGAAGTAACAAAATGCTTTTAGACATATAATATTCTATTCTAACTTTTCAATCAAGGCTTAGGATCCTTTTGTAGAAGCTCTCTGCTCCATCGAAGAACAAGCCAAACGTAGCAGCAGAAGAGAAGGAAAGCACGCACGACCTCGAAAATGGTCCCTGGGTTTTGCATTAGCTTTCAGCAAATGAGCACACAAAGGATTTCTCGAAGATGTTGGCTAACGTGATCGCAAGTCGATGATCCGATTACTGTCTCTGTGCTCAGATCTATTGATGGTTGAATCTCGTAGAAGAGAAGCAAAGAGAGAAAGACCCGACTGAGGAAAAGAAAATAGCGGCAAGAGAGAAAAGTGTGCTGATCGTGCAGTAGCTATGGATTGTGAAATGGTTGGTGTCGGCCAAAGAAACAAAAGACATGGAAGGCACTTAAAAAACCATATCCAAAAAAACCACAAAGCCCTCAGTTTGGAAGCTACAGGAAAATGGTGATCAAAGTAGGGAGGTGGAAGAAAGCGAAGATTGTTGACCCCAAGAAAATAGCATCAAAGAACAGAACAAGAAGAGATGAAAACAGAAAAAGATTGGATAGGATTAAGGAAAAAAAGTATTATTATTCTATTTTATTTTGTTTTATCTTCACTCACATTTAAAAGTATTTATTGCTAGTAGTAAAACGCATTAAATGAAGATAAGAAAAGTCAAAAGAGAAAGTCCTTTCTCTTTGCACTTGTTGATACATAAACAAGGAAGAAGAGCTAACTTTGAATAGTTAAAAGCACTGATCTCTATAGCAGTTCAAGTTTTTTTTGATAAAATCTCTCTTTTTCAATGGCTAGAAGTTGCTTCTCAATGGGGATTTTGACTTACATGCTGTTATAGAAAAAACTAATTCTTGAAAAGTGCACCTACAAAAATTAATTCCTTGAATGCTTAATATTTTTTTTTATTATGAATGAGCCGCGTCATCAGAGATGCCGCGACTCATTTTTCACTTTTATGAGTCGCGGCATCAGACTCAAAAAAAAAAATAAATAAATAAATTTCTTTTTAGGAAGAACTTACCGTGTGAATAACTATTAAGTCAGCCAATGAGGGAAACTAGTTGGAGAATTAAAATCTAATATGTCATGATCTTTTGGATCTTAGGTTATTATTTGGATTAATCTTCAAAAAAAAAAACATTATTTTTAAAAATTAAAGTTATTATCAAGTTTTATGATTACAGTTTTAAAAAAATTATTTAAATTGTAATTTTTTTAAATCATAATAATAAGTTTCTGTTATTTTGATATTTGAAAATAATTTTAATTTTGAAGATGTTTTATTGTAAATTTTTTAAAATTTAAATCATTAAATATAATTTTTCTTAATAAAAAAGAAAAGGGGGAGAGAGAGAGAAAGATGGTGAGAATGAAAGTGACATCATATGAAAAAGTTTTGGTTAAATTAGTATTTTCATGTCTTAAATTTGTTTATTGTTCTTATTTGGTCCACAATATGAGATATTAATCATTTAATTCCTAATTCATACACACATGTCTTCATATGGTTAATGATTTAGGATACATGTAATATAAATTAAAATCTATAGGATCAATTTGGAGTGAAAAAATTCAAGCTAGACAATAGATAAAGGACCAAAAATGTTAATTTAACATAAAACTTTTATGGTGTTATATCAAATATGAATATTAATAATTAGTAATACATAAATATAGAGTTTAATCCCTGTATTCTATTTCTTGAAAATTAACGTCTAATTCATGTTAAGAGTTTAATGTGTGAAATCTATTCCTTAAAAATAAAATATTTGTCTAACCCTAGAAGACGAATCTAACATACTTAAAGATGGATTGTTATTTTACTCTTCATCTTACTATTATTGTTTTTTTTTTTGCGATTGAATAAGCAACCCGCAACCTATTTTTTCCCTTTGAGTGATGCTGTGACAAAAAAAAAAAACTTAAATTTCTTTTAATTATGGTAAGTTCTTCCTGGGGAGAAATTTAATTTTTTTTTATTCTTTTAAGTCGCAGCATCGCTAACGCCGTGACTCACAAAAGTGAAAAATGAGTTGCGTCATCTCTAATGCCGCGACCCATTCATAATAAAAAAAATATTAAACATTTGGGGAATTGGTTTTTGTGACTACGCTTTTCAAGAATTAGTTGTTCCTGTAGCAGCATGTGAGTCAAAATCCCTCTCAATGGATATATTTTGGGACTTATATGTGACAAGAAGAAAGAAGAATAGTAATATAAAGAGAGGAATATTAAAAAAAAAAAGAAAAATTAAGTTACATCGTAATTCTCTTTATTATATTGCTTGAGCATAATTTTTGGTTTTATATAACTTAGAAGAGCTTTAAAAAGTGAATTTATTGTATCTTCTTTGTTTATAAGAGTTCAAAATCTACTCTCATATTATTGTGTAAATCCTTCTTAAGCGTAAAGAAAATGAGTTTAATATGAATTTAGTGAAAAATTTAAATAAAAAGATTTTGAGTGAACTTGTGTAAAATTTAAATATTGTAAAGTTTAAGATGAGTTTAAACTTTGTGTTGGCAGTGATGATATGTAAAATCATATTATTGTAATCTAAATTTAATTAAAGAAAATTCCTTAAAATTTTAAGGATTTAGACGTAGGCTTATGGTTAAAATAAGATAATTTTGGTAATGGCTCTCTTTATCTTACTTTGTCTTTTATTGCTTTAGTTTATAGTTAACTCTATCATTTAAAGTTGACTCCAAGTTTTCTTAAATACACAAGTTGACTCCAAGTTTTCTTAAATGATAGAGTTAACTCTAAATTATTTTGGGATTAACTCCAACTTATTAGTTTGCAAAAAAAAAAAAAAAAGAAAAAGAAAAAAAATACTTAATTTGTTTACTTATTACCCTTATTTATCCTCTCTCTAGATATAACTTTTAATAAGTTTATTTGGGAGACTAAACCACGTCAAATTTTTGTATTTTTTTTCTTCTTTCTTTTTTTGTATATGTTTCTGCCTTTGGTTTGATCACCCCTTGCTTGTAAGTGGAATTTGTTTTAGGAATGGAACTATGATTAGGATGTTGTCCATAGGTATGTGTATCACTCTCCCATTCCTAGCATTCACCTACTTTTTTGCCCTCTCAATGATGATGCCAGAACATTTTTAGGAATCAGATTTTGATAACATGTTTATGCCATCATTTTTGGCCTGGATTGGATTGCTTGGGCTCACTGGAGTGTTGATCATAATGCACTTTTTTATTTGGATAGTGAAGAAATGTGTCAGGGCAATCAAGAAGATGTCAGGATGAGCAAGAAACAAAAACGGATGTTACTGTGTATAATATGTCAAATGGATTTTCTTGTTTCGCAAGTGACAAACACTAGAGGTTGTTTTTGGGATTATTGTTATTGTTGTAATGAAGTTTCTTCTTGCTCTGTTGTTGTGTACTTCGAATTTGTAATAACATTGCCGGTAGAAGACCATTGTGCATTCAAGTGTTTGTTTAATGAGTGGGACGTTGTTATTACCTGAGAAACCTTTTTTTAGCATTTTTATCTATTTCAAGTGTCTATTCTTAATTTGTTTAGGTTCATTGTTTCCAGCACCCGTGATAAGGATAGTACTAGCCCACTATCACCTTATGTGGGGGACAAAGTCAATCATAACGACTCGTCTTTGTTAGTTTTATATGTTTGTACGATATTTAAAAATTTTTTTAATTGACCTAAAAACACACACACACACAAGTCAATATGATACCGCTACGTTAATGGATTTCTGTCCTAAGGAAATTGGTGCCTCAATCCAACATCAGTATTAAGTAGCATTTACCATAGTTGCACTTTCGACTTATACAATTGCGTTCATCTAACAAATTAATTAGTTGCACATATCAAAATCAGAAATTGACCCTTGGTGGAAAAAAGAATTTCACAAGTTCCTCCACCACGTGAAACACAGAAATGAAGGACTTTATCCCTTTGGGATGAAAAATTGATAAGACAAAAGGAGTGGAGGAAAATTGAGCATCTCTATTTCTACCTTATCCCATCTTGTTGCCATCTCTATGGGGATAGAGACTAAGAATTTTCTCTCCACCTCCACCTATCTAAACGCGGAGCCAGGACTTTGGGTTAGGAAGGTGATCTAATTAAAAACTTATAAATCAGTATATATATATATATATATATATAATCAAGTAAAATTACATATCTTACTATTATTCTCTATGTGATTTCATATTTTGAAATATTTAAACAATCAACTCATTGTTAATATTATTGAAAATATCTCTAATTCGATTGCATAATTGATTTTTCACAAACTTTATTGCAAAAAAATGCTCATTCTATATTTGTTGTCACAACAGGTAAAAATAAAATCATTGCTAACTTTAGAAGTAGATGACAAACATGTCTTCCAATTCAACTAGTTTTTTTATAAGATTACCAATTCCTTTCAATGATGCACATTTAGCACTATTTCGTATATCAATGATGTAAATCTTAAGTTGATTATTAAGCATTAGTAAATCAGTTTAAAAAAATTCACAGGTATAAAACTTGGAAAATTCAATAAACCTTTTTTTATCAAAAATAAAGGACAAATTGGTTGGATTCAAACAAGTCAAGAAATGAAGGCATTTGTCTTACTGAAACAATTATTGAGTACCTGAAGTTGCATGTCTACAATAATATAAAATAATTTAACATGGAAATGATGTTCTATTATGACATCTTGAGCTCTACCTATATGTCATGATCTTTCTTTAGACAACTTCATCCATATTAAAAATGTCAATGTCATGCATATTGCAAAATAAAGACTTCCATCTACTACCCCTTGTAGCTTGTAATCACTACTCTGATATGTTACCCAAGCTCATAGCATTGATTATATATTGATCTTTTTTTTTTTTTTTGCAATGTTTGTGAGAATTCATTTTAGATATCCAACACATTTTTCATCAAATGTAATGTGAATGCAAAATCAAAACCTTTTAGGAAACATATACTAAATAGGTTGACATGGTCCTTTTTTCAAATAGGCTCTTCATATCTTATCTTGGTTATTATGATTATGGACTAAACTTTTAATTTTTTGCTTTCTTGGGTCTGATAGCAAATTTTTAAAATTAATCTCAACCTGCTGTTAGAAGATATTAGATTCATGGCTCCAGATAAAGATTGTTGTTCTAATATCAATTTTCTCTTTAATTTTTTTTTTCATATCTTATTCCAAAAAAAAAAAAAATTAAGAGTAGTGATAACTCCCTAATTTATGATATAAAAAGGATTATATTTGAGATCTAATTAGGGAGTCAAATGCTTTCTTCTTGCTTAATAGAGTTAAAATGAATTCAATCAAATAAAATAAAGAAAGTGTTTTATTATGTTATCTTTAGCAGTTTGAGCCTCACTTTTTGATTAATTTCAATTTCAGGAAAGATAAAAGAAGAAAGAAAGAATTGAGAAAAGAGAAGGAAGATGAGAAGTGAGAAAGTACAAGTGGATCAAGCATACTCGCTACAGCGAGGATTGAAGTCGCTATGGCGAGAACACACTTTCGCTATAGCGAGTGAGGTACTTCGCCACAGCGAAGTCGCGAATCATACAAATTCCAGGGAGAAGCTCGCCATAGCGTAGCAGTGGCGAGAAAAGAAGAAATCTGGGAACTCTAAGAGAGCTCGCTATAGCGAGAGGCACTCCTCGCCATAGCGAGATCGGACCTTGAAACGCACAGTTTTATTTATCAAGCTATAGAAGACGGGAAGAAGTAGGGTTTTGATTCATTCAGCAATTAGAGAGAGTTCTGGCCGACTAGGAGAGAAGAAAACACATCCAAGGTGTTGGAGAGCTTCAATTTGATTGGGGAATTCGTCAATTCTATTGATTTCTCTTCCGATTAGGTGTTTCTACTCCATCTCCTCTCTTAGTTGATGATATTAAACATGTTTGCTGAACTTGTCAGTGGATTTCAAGCCATGAGCGGCTAGATTTTGTAATCCTTAGGAATTTTATGAACCTTTTATCTGTAGAGATTATTTTCCCTTGTTGATTCTGCAGTTTATTGAGAATAGTATTGTTTAATCTGAATTATATTCCATTCTATTGGGTGGCCTCCTTTAGTTTGATTGTGGATTGAGTAATTAACCTTTGATGAAAGGAAATTGCTTATAGACCATTAGTTAAACAACTTAGGATTAGATATAATCTGATTTGCACTTGAGATAGAAATATTCTCAAGGGCCCTAGGTAGTCGAAAGAAGGTCTGCACGTAATCAAGTATTAACCTCTCCTTGAGACATCAAGAGTGAGTGGATATAAGGGTTCAATTGGATCGAAAGACAATTGCACTTACTTTAACCTTGACTATAAAATTTGCTTTAAGCTGTTTAATTAAAAGGGAAATAATTGACATTTGATAAAAAGGGGATTAAAATTCCTAAGGTGTTTTTGATTGCATAATTCCAATACAACTATCGTTTATGATTTGTCTTTGCATCATTCTCATAAATCCATCTACAATTTGATTGTTTAACTAAAATGAACATGAGAACTCTAATGCCTAATTGCCAATTGTATTGATTCTCTGAGGGAACGACCTTGATTCATCACGTACTACATCTGCGGCCCGTACACTTGCGGTGTCATAATTTAGTGAGCATCAAGTAGCAAGAATATCATAATCAAATATTAAATAGATGCATATAAAAAGTGAATGAAAATATATATATATATATATATATATAATACAATAAAAGAAAGTCCATTATCTTTGAATCAATATATATATAAATATTGCTGAAACTTGTTTTCGATGCGCACAGTATATAAACATTAAAACTTGTTTTCAATCAATATAATATTATTATTATCCAATATATAAAACTTTCAATCACAATTCACGCAGCTCACCAACGGACAACCAGCAAAGGACAGCCAGCAACGGACGGAGGAGCCCGCCAGCAACAGCAATGGGCTTTCAATCACCTTTCTCTTTCACTCTCTCTCTCTCTCTCTCTCTCGCGGACAGCCAGCAATGGAATGAGGAAAAACAGAGATGGGGAGGGAAAGAAGCTACAAGGAACAGTTGTGCAGTGTCTGAAACAAGGAAGAGCAGGGAAGTTAATGTGTTCGAGTGTCAAAAACTTTTTTTCACTAATTTGGCAAGCAGGCAGAAAAAGAAAAAATAGAAGAAAGATAAAGATAAAATAAGAAATGAGAAAAAAAAAAAAACATGAATTTTTTTTTTGGTTAAAATTGTATGTATAAAATATATGTGAGAGTATATTGGGTTCAAGTTAATATGTCAAATACTAAAAAAGTTATATAATCAATTATATATATGTATATATATATATGTGAAAACATAAGAGTTTAAAATTATATAAGATTAAGGCATAATATCATAACTTAATCTCTATACATGGGATTTTTAAAAACAATACCCCTTCCCCTACACCTATCAAACCTCTGAAAGTTGACTCAGTCACTTGACTCCCGTCCAACATTTGGATATGTTAAGAAAAAGCTCCCTTAAATAATTGCATGATACTCAAAAGTCCAGGTGTCCAAAATCCTAACCCATCCATATAAAGGATACCGTATAATGAAGCATTATCCCATTCTCGCAAGAAATGGAGCTCATCGAAATGAGGGCTTCTCATCAAGAAAGTGACAAAATGAGTGTTCTTTATGAAGCATCATATAGAGGGTGTGTATCGACTTTGGAATCACTGAAACAACAACACCCAAAAATCTTTCACGAAATTTCACAAAGTTCCTTCACTGAAACTCCTTTACACATATCAGCTTTGCTAGGCCACCTTGAATTTACAAAGGCTCTTCTCACCCACAATCCCAAACTCGCCTTTGAATTGGACTCCTCCCGAAGATCAGCCCTTCACTTGGCTTCAGCAGAGGGCCACGTCGGCATTGTGAAAGAGTTGTTGCAAGTTTATGATCAGTCATGCTTGCTTCCTGATGAAGAAGGCAAAATTCCTTTACACTATGCAGCTATGAGAGGGCGAATAGAGGTTGTACAAGAGTTGATTAAAGCGAAGCCAGAATCTCTAAGTTTTCGTGACAACAATGGGCAAACTGCTTTTCACTTGTGTGTGATATACAACCATTTGGAGACCCTCAAAGCTTTGGTGGAATTGGAGCTTGCCATTACACGAGAGCTTCTTAACTTCACAAGCTCTGATGGCACAGGGAACACCATCCTCCATTTAGCTATCTTGTTGAAGCGAGTTGAGGGACAATATGCTTTCCTCTCTCCATTTTCTCAATCGTGATAGTAGTTTTTTTAGATGGTGTTATTTTTCAAAATTAGATTTAGTAAAGTTTGCTGTTATTCTTCCATAAAAATATGACATATGAATTATTTTTTTTTTTTAAAAGACCTCTTCATGTGTTGCTAGGTTGCAAAATATTACCGACTTCTTTTATGTGGTTTTTTTTTATGTGTATACAGGAATTTTAATTTTTCATCAAATGTTTGTGAATTTATAATTTTTTAAAACATAAAAGATATAAAAGTTTTAAAATTTATATGTATCATAAATATAACAAAAACAATTTTTTTTAAATGTATCTTATATTTAAATTGTTTTTATAAAAAATCAGATTATTTTATTTAAATTTATTTTTATATTCCTTGTGGGAATCCTGGTAACATTGGAATATATAGGTTTATAGTTTTCACACACTGCTTGGTGAAATTTAAATGCCAACACTAGTTAACAACTGAATTAGTTCTGATATTATTAACTACTTGATTATTTCATCTCAAGATGAATACAATATAGAAAAAATTGTATTCACGAGTCACGATTGAGCCAATCATTTGGCACTTGCACAATATACTAACATGTTTACTGTTTAGACCGTAAAGTACCTCCTTTCAATCTCTGAAATGAGAGAAGCAGCAAACTTGAAGAACAAGATGGGTTTTGCAGCACATGATATCCTAGAGCATAGTCCAAAAGACTATAAAATCCTTGAAATACAACTCCTGCTGAGGACCGCTGGCATTGAAGCTGAAAAGAAAGGAATTGACACTCAACCACCCCCACCACCAGTACCATCAGCAACTACTGAAGTTCGTGACCGACCAGATAAAAGTCCTTCGAAGGATAATTGTTGTATAAAGATTTTAAAGATCATTTCAAAGCGTTTGGAATCAATATGGGATCAACGTAAAGACAGCTGGTCAAAAGAGAGGAGGGAGAATCTCAGTCTAGTGGCTACAGTGATTTCAACCATAACCTTTCAAGCTTTAATTAACCCACCTGAAGGTGGCTTCACTCGACAAGGTTTATCGTCATCACTAAATGACCTTATGCCACAAGGTGACTCCCTTCCCGGGGAAGCAATCTCATCTTCTCCCCGTTCACTTTATTTCCTCCGATACCTAATTTGCAATACCATCTCTTTCATTTCTTCTCTTAGTGTCACCCTCTTGCTTGTAAGTGGAATTTCTATCAGGAATGAAGGTGTGATATGGATGTTATCCTCAGGCATGTGTTTCACTCTAGCACTCGCCTACTTTTATGCCCTCTACGTGGTGGTGCCAGAACATCTTTGGGAATCAGCTGATAACATATATATACCATCATATTTCGCCTGGATTGGATTGCTTGGGCTCATTGGAGTGTTATTCATAATGCGCTTTTTTGATTGGATAGTCTGCAAAATCAAGAAGATGTCAAAAGGAGGAAAGAACGAAAACGGATGTTACTGTGTATGATATGTCAAATGCGCTTTGTTGTTGAAACCAGTGACAAACCCTGGGGGTTGTTTTTTATGATTGTTATTGTTAAAGTCTCTTCTTTTGTTGTTGTGTACTTTGATTTTGTAATAAAATTTCCGGTAGGAAAGACGATATGCATCCAGTTGCTTGTTTAATGAATGATATGCTGTTATTACTTGAGAAAAAATTTTCAGCATTTTTATCTATTTCAAGTCTCTATAGTCAATTTGTTTAGGTTCCATGTTTCCAAACTCACAGAAACTTTAATCATATTGTAAATGATCGATTTAGATGTATGTTTAGTTCAAAAGTTGGCTCTTAGAAAAAAGACTCTAAAATATCAAACACAGTAAATAAATTTGGTTTTTCTCTTATACATTAATAAATAGAGATTGTTTTCTCTTCAATTCTTTGGAACTTTGTTTATTAATTTTTATGTCAAGCTTTGTTATAGTATGAGAAAATCTCTCATTTCGAAACTATTGTTTGATTTCTGTTTCCAGAAATAATTTTTTTTTTCAAATAATGTGGTGATATAAGGGGCCAGAGGCCCAAGGACAGGAAAACAAAAGACACCACAACAATGTTATGAAATTTTGATAGAAGGGTCTAAGATTTTGACTAAAATGAACCGTATGCTTTTTTTGATATACTTTTATATGATTTTTGACCGAATAATAGTTAAACAAAATTGTCAGTTTTTACAATGAAAAGTAGTGAAAAAATAGTGAAGGTTGCAGGGGAGGCAGACGGCTACGTGGCCGATTGTTTGGCCAACCATTTTTTACTCGGCCCTTTAGGCCAATTCATTAAATAATAATTATTTATTTTTTTCTCTTTTAACATTAATTTTCATGCATAGCCGTTGTTTTAAATTACATTTATGGACTTAAGTTTTATAAAATTTATAATAAAAGATTCTAAAAATTAAAATTATTCTTAAAAACCAAAATTATTATCACTTACTATTAGGGTTTAAAAAAATTATTATTAGATTTTAGAAAAATTTCTACTAAAGTTATTTATATTATGGTATTAATTTTTCTAAGCCTAGTAGTAAGTCTTTTAAAATTTAGTAGTAATTTTGGTCTTTAGAAATAATTTCAATTTTTAAAGTTATTTATTGTAAATTTTATAAAATCTGAATCCTTAGATGTAATTTTCTCTTTTTTTTAACCTTTTAAACTTTTTTGTGCATAACTTATTTTGAAAAAACTTATTTACTAATGTAATTTTTTCTACTTTTTAACCATTAAAAAGTAGCTGTTTAAAAATAACCATTAAATGAGCCACTGAATGAATATATGGATACTTATATAAATTACATTTTATTGTATTTTTTTTATTTCACTTGTTCCTTATTTTCTTTCTCTCTTCAATATTTCTCTTTTCTCTTCTATTGCTCTTCTCTTTTCTGTTCCCTTCCTTTTTCTCTCTTTGTGTTTGCATGCTTTATTTTTTAATTTCAGCTACTGAGTTATGTGATATCAAGTCATTGAGCTGTACATATATATTTGAAGTTTCTACATCTGAACAATTTCTTTGATTGGAGATTGGGTTGCTAAAAATTTATTTGATTGGAGATTCGGATTGTGTTTCTTTAAGACGTATGTATAAATATTTCTTGATATTTAACATTGTTATTTATTGATTATTTATTAATTATAAATAATTGATTGATAGTATTGATTATGTATTAATTTGTGATAATATAGTAAAGAAATACTTATTACTATAGTATTGATTATTTATGATTTGTTATAATACTTTGGAGAAATATTTATCATTGAATAATATTTAGAAATTAATATTAAAAATTTTTGTGATAACTTTTTGTTGTCATTTAATGTAGTAAAAAATTTTTTGTTTATCAAAATTTGTAAAATAATATTTAAATTGATTATTATAATAGAAAATAGAAATTTTTGGCAATTGAAGGTAAATATATAATACATTGAATCGTGAATGAAAATAATATTCTAATGAATTTTTATAATGGGTATAATAGTTTATTACTTTTGCTTGTGGAAATGGATCCAATTCAAGAAATGAAAAAAAAAATAGATGCCTAAATGCAAAAATAGAGCATATTTTAGGATTGAAGATGTAAAAATTGATCTTTACAAAAGAGGGTTTTAATATGGATATTGGTATTAGACATGCCACAGTGAGATTGAACTATTGCCAATTAATATATACATTGGAACAATATTTAAGTTAGAATTAGTAAATGATGACCATAATAATAATAACTATAAAAGAATGATTTTTGATGTAGCTGGTCATAACTTCAATGTTGGTAGCTATGATGAAGTAAATCATGATGATAACATCAATCAGGTTAAGGAGCCTCTAAACTTAGAAGCTTAAAATTTGTTTGATTTATTGAATATGTATCATCAATCACTGTGGCCAAGATGCACCAATGAGTCTAAGCTGTCTGTTATTATGCAAATGTTAAGTGTTAAATATGATAGTAATATCTCAAAGTATAATTTTAATTAATTTGTAGTCTTATAAAAAATAGTTGTCCTCTTATGTCATACCCAATAATTGGTGCATAAAGAATGAACTAGTATTAAAACTTGGTCTTTTTGCTTAAAAAATTGATGTTTGCATTATGTTGTATTACAAAGATAATATAAACAAGATAATGTATAAATTTTGTAGAGCATTTTGATATAAAAATAGCCAACTTGATAGAAGAAAAAGTAATGAGGATATTTCAATAAAAAGAATATATTATTTAATAATTACTCCTAAATTACAAGGGCTTTATGCCTCAATAAGCTCTGCCAAGTAAGTACGATGGCATTAGAATAATAGAAAGCATGAATGTATACTTCGTCATCCATCACATGGGAAAGCATAGAAACATTTGAATTGGGTATATTCAAAATTTGCCATGCAACTACAAAATGTTAGACAGGGCCTGAACAAATGGGTTCACTACTTATAGTCAATTTCCCTCACCGTATTCATACTGGCTAATAATAATGACTTCTTACTATCTCCCTCTTGAATTGTCCGTAGCTTTTCCTTAGTTATTTTTAACTTCAATTATTCTTGAATTACAAAATTCCAAAACTAATATTAATGTATTTCTAAAACCATTAATTGATGAGTTAAAATTATTATGAAAGGAAGGAGTACCAACATATGGCATCTCAAAAAAACAAAATTTTCAAATAAGAACAACATTAACATGGATGATAAACGACTTTCTAAAATATTGTCAAGGTAGAGTATTGATGGAAAGTTAACTTATCCTTATTATATGTACAACTCAAAAGCTTTTACTATAAAATATAAGGGAAAGAACTCATAGTTCAATTATCATCAATTACTTCTTCTAATGAACCATGTTCTTTAAAGGAATAACAATACTTTCAAGAAACATAGAGTTGAAAATGATCCCCCTCATTCGAGATTAAATGGAGAAGAATTGTGACAACATATGAGTACTCTTCCTAAAATAGTAGATTAAGGGTTTTTTAGATTACCTATCCATAGGCAATAACACAACTATATGAAATAGAGCATATTTTAGGAGTTTTCATATTAGAAACATCTATTACTTTGACATAATCTCGATGTCATGCACATTGAGAAAAATGTGTTTGATAGTATATTTAACATTGTTATGGATGTTAAGACGAAGACTAAATATAACATAAAACCCAAGATAGATTTGAAGGAATATTGTAGGAGAGAGATTTATAGTTGCAATAATTAGCCAATGAAAAAGTGGTCAAACTAAAAGTGAAGTTCACTTTCATACTTGATTAAAGAAGAGCTATCTATGAATAGGTAAAAGGATTAAAAATGTCTAATGGGTGTTCCTCAAATGTGTCCAAATATTTGGACTTAAAGAAAAAAAGTTATTTGAACTTAAAAGTCATAAATGTTATATCTTTATGAAATTTTTATTGTCAATAGATTTTAGTGTATTTCCTTGGTAAATTTGGAAACTTATAATTGGGTTGAGTCAATTCTTGAGTTGAATTGATTTTTTAAAGAATTGTGTTTAGTGACATTCAAAGTGGATGATTTAATGCAAATGGAATGCAACATTCCTATTATTCTATGCAACTTAAAAAGAAAATTTTCACATAGATTCTTTGATTCTATGGAATATTTATTAATCCATTTGTCATTTGAAGCTAAGATTAGTAGCCTAATTCAATATCAATGGATATATCTATTTAAAAGGTAATTGATATTTAGGTGATATTGTACCTAGTTAGATGTTGTTTGTCTCCAGTTACTTGTCATCTTGTCAATATAACTAAAGTTTGAATAGATTGAATTTTAGTATTCTATATGTACTTTTTTTAAAAAAATTTTGTGTATATAGCCTCCCATTCTACACTAAAGCATCACACACATGAAAGCATTTTCATCTCTCATTATGCACATGAAGCATTTTCATCTTTTATAGGCTCTTAGACTCTCACTCTCTCTTAATCTCTCTTATTCCTTAATCAATCTCTTTTTTGTACAAAAGTTAGTGTTCATTTATATTCATTTTATTTAATTATTTTTATTTTATATTTAAAATAATTTTTATCTAGATAAATTTTTTTATCTCTCAAATTATTTAATTTTTTAATCCAAATATCTCAAGTAAAAACATCATCAAGCAAGGGACGATCACAACCTCAAAACACTCATCACCTAATGCATAAAGAGAATCAAGCTCAAGTTCCAAGGACAAATCAAAAATAATTTATTGAATCAGATGGTGATAAATTACTACTTACTTTTTGTTTATTATTTAAATTTGTTATAACTTTTAATCATTTATAAATTTAATTAATACATGTTTATTTTATGTAAATTTAAACCAAATAATGATACAACTCATTCTTGCATAATAAATATTTTTTAAAGTAAATATGAAGAGGTTTGGAATAGTTGGAGAGATGTTTCTCCAGAATATCAAAATTTATGATTTTTAGAATTTTAGGTGATTTTTCTTAATCATTTATTAGATTATGATATTATTGTGTTTTTTTAATTAATAATTGAAACATCTATTTTTTAATAGAAATATTATCGGAGTCCCCAAGTATTATTATTATAATCCTGAATATCACAATCAAATTTATTTAAATTGAAAGAAAAAAGTAATTGACCATTTAAGAGATCTAATCAGTGATGCTCAAAAATCTTGAAAAAAAAAACCTGAATGAATTGAATAATCCTTTTGGGATGAACTATGTAGAAAGTGAGCGACTGAAAAAGTTTTAATCAAGCAATGCACAAATGAAAAGGAATAGAGCATCCACCTTTGAGTTTGGTTCATATCAACATAGAGGAGGTTCTATTTTAATGTTTGAGCATGCAAGGAAATTGGTAATTACTTTTATTTTTTCAAATTCTTACTTATTATTTAAAATATATATGTCTGACTAGTAAAATTTTATTTTACAAGCATGAGAATTGGAGGGAAACGGATCCCCTGCTCATACTTCACCTGCTCAGCGCTTGTTGCTCTGAGAAAACGACATCGTTCGTCTGCGATGATCTTAGCCGTTCGAGACATCAACGCTCCTAGACTTCACACGCAACCGAACTAATCCCCACGACGCCGTTTCGATGTTACCTGGAAAACCACTTCTTTGACGCGTTCAGATCCCCCACTTCGATGGCATCTGATCTCTACCCCTTCTTCATCTGGATTTGTTGCTCGTTACCTAGAGATATAACTTCTTCGGTCTCCCATCTTCGTCTCCAGCAGTGTGTCTTCGTCTGGATCTGTTGCTCGTTACCCAGAAAAATAGCTTCTTCGGTCTCCCATCTTCATCTCCAGTAGTGTGTGTTTTGTTTATTTAAACTCTCCATTTCCAGCCAAAAATTCTCAAATTCGTTTCAAGTTTGGGTGAATGTATTTCATGAAGTTGCATATGCCGTTTCTGTTTGTTTGCTCGCTGAATTGGGGTTTGTTTTCATTTTCAAATGTATTTCCTGAAACTAGCATTAAGTTGGATATCCATCTTGCAGAAGCTAGGAGGAATGTTAAGTTGATTCATAGTGAAAAAGATGCTAGGGTTGGAGAATTGTCTGAAGCCTCAAAAGATGCTAGCATTGGAGAATTCTTTATAAAGTTGATTCATAGTGAAAAAGAGAGAATCAAATTACTTTGGGGATTTAATAGCAACAAAGAGGTATCCTCACTTAAGAAAGAATCACCTGTCTTGCCATCTGCTGTTAATGATAGCTTTGATAATGAAAATGTGATTAGGTGCAAGATATGCTCTGCCGAATTTCCTGATGAGCAAGCTCTTAGCAGCCATTGGATGGACAATCATAAAAAGGAAGCACAGTGGCTGTTTACAGGTTATGCATATGCCATTTGTCTAGATTCTTTTACTAACAAGAAAGTCTTAGAAACTCATGTCCAGGAGAGACATCATGTGCCATTCGTTGAACAGTGCATGCTTCAACGATGTATTCCATGTGATAGTCATTTTGGAAATACTGACCAATTATGGCTGCATGTTGCATCAGTTCATCCTGTTAATTTTAGACCATCAAAAGCACCTGAGCAGCAAACTCTAAATATATTTATATATATAAACTTTAAATAATATCAAACTCTAAATATATATATATATATATATTTATATTTACATATATACAAATGAAATACATGCTTTGAATAAATATATATACACACACGTCTGAACGCAACGCTAGAGAAGAAAATGTACAGAGTTGGAGAGTTGGAGAGTTACAAGCTACGGTTTTGATGAAAGTAGAATGAAATATATGCTTTAAACAAATATATATACACACATTCGAATGCACACAACTGGAGAAGATATATACAGTGTTGGAGAGTTGCAGGCTACAAAGTTGCAAACAGGAAAAGATGCTGGAGAAAAAGCTACAGAATTGCAATCTACAAAGTTGCAGACAACACAAAACGCGGGAAAGATGAAGCTTCCACTGATTTAGTTGTTCAGAAGAGCTTCCCGCCTTTTTGGAATAGCAGAAAAGATTAAGTTTATTTTTCCGCGAGTGCAGCATCGTCCAGGAGCTTGGCTGCTGCTCAGCCTCCTTCATAATAGAGCAACGGCCAGGATTTCACGAGTGTAGCAACATCGAAACGGCGTCGTGGGGATTAGTTCGGTTGCGTGTGAAGTCTAGGAGCGTTGATGTCTCGAACGGCTAAGATCATCGCAGACGAACGGCGTCGTTTTCTCGGAGCAGCAGGCGCTGAGCAGGTGAAGTATGAGCAGGGGATCCGTCTCCGAATTGGAGAGAGCCCTAACATATTTTGAGCTTTTTCTTAAGACTCATAGATTAGTTGGCATTTGGGTGGATTAAAAAATTTTGAAATTATATATAAGTGTCTTTTAATATTTAATTTATATTTGTTATTAAGATTTTATAATTTTGACTTCTTTTATTCAACTCAAAAATAAGTATCAAAAAGAAAAAAATGCAATGGAAACTAAAGGAGAAAATATATCAAAATTGAATTTATGAATGAAGGCTTCAAGAGGAAAGGAAAAAAGGCTTTGTATATGGTTTAGGGAGTATATCATATGATATATTTGAAAATCCAATGTTTGGATACTCCCACTCTCAATATCCAACATACAATTGCTCTGAATATATACAAGAAATGACAAGAAAATTTTTTTTAACTTTTTCAATACAAAGTCACAATGCTAAGCATAAAGAACTAAGGAGATAAATCAAAACACTTATACAACAATTAAATTTTTTCATACAACATTGAAGTCAAGATGAACCCGGTCTAAGTTCTAGACATAAGCTAGATATATCTCATATTAATAGAGATAATGAAGAGGAGGATGAGGATGAGGAGTGTTTGTTAATTTAATTTATGTAATTTAATTTGAAGGAATATTATTTTATATTCAAAATTTTTTATTCTCATTTTGTTTATATTTAATATTTTTTACTTCATAAATTTATATATCATATATGTTCAGATACTAAAGTTAATAATATATATATATATTAAAGTTAATAATATATATATATATATTTAACTTTCATCTATATAAATTTCATTTCAATTACTAAATTACCAAATTTTTGTTCCCTTCCTTTCTATATAAATTTCTTTTCTCTCATTTCATCTGTTAGATATTTTCGATTGATTGAATCGCCTTATTGTTTTCCTCTTCAGGCTTTAAATTTCTTTTTCATTTTCTTCTTTCTCATTTCATGTATGATTATCTCTCTTTTTTGGTTTATTTTTGGTTTCTCTATTATTGATTTCAAACTTTTTTTTGCTGGTAAAAATTTTTATTTTTAGTTGAAATATTTTTTTTATTGAAGTTTTGATTTGATATTAGAATTTATGGATGGATAGGAATCAGTTTTGATTATTACTATTTTTTTCCCTCCACGTTTGCTAATATTTTTTTTTCACATTTGTTTATCTGTTTCTAATGTGATTAAATCTGTTTTATTGTTACTGTATTTGGGGTGCTTTTTTATCTGGTTTTTTAATTCTGTTTCATGAATTTGTTTTGATTATTAATTTTTTTTATTTGGTTTATAGGAGGAAGGAAACTAAGGTAAAAAGTGTTTATTAGATTCCTAGAAAAGCAAAAAAATACAAAAGTGATGAATTGGATGTGAGAAAATGCATAATAATAATAATATATTTGGATAAACTAAAATAAATACGATATAAATTATTATTAACTATAAACAAATTTATTACATCAATCATTATATTAAAAAAATTAAAAATTGAAAAAAGACCTTTAAAAAATTTTCAATTCTGACCAAGTGTCCAACCAAGCATAAGAAACTTTTGTCCGACCACGTTTTGTTTGGAATTAATTTCCAACGTCTGACCAACCTTCTGTAGGAAAAAAATTTGACAAAAGATGTTTACCAGAAATACAGACTTGTAATATGTATATCTATTTTAAACCAAAATTTTTTATAAAAATTATAATCTAATTTTTTAAATAATTAAATAAATATTAATTAAATTTTTTTAAAATTATTTACTTAACATTTATATCAATTTTTATTATTTGAATTTTTATTAACATTATTAGTTATTTATTCATTTTATGTTAAATATAATTTGTATTTGAAAATTAAAAAGTTGTCATTGATGTCATGGGATAGAGAGAAGGAGAAATCTGCTGTATTCCAATTGAATTATAATTGCAATAAAATATCAATAGTAAAAAACTTCAATTGATTGCCTAGCTAAATTTTTAGTAGGAATTTTTTGATTTCAAATCAAATTTTAAATTTACCAATTGAAAGTTCAATCAACAAATATAAGTTTTGTTGTAGTGAGAGAACTAATAAGTAGCGTATTCGAGTGTGTAAGCAGGATGCATGTTGGTTAAGTAACATCCATGTTAAGTGTATTAAAAACGAGGCTAAAGAATGACACCCCTTATTAGCATAAATAAGTAACCCCATCCTTTCAATTTCTTCTTGAGATTAACAATGTTAATTTGAAAAAAAAAAAAAGGAAAAAAAGACAATGAGTATATAAGATTTATTGTATAAATGGATTCAACACATTCAAGTAAGACTCATGACTCAATCAGATATGTCTCTCTTTCTAAAATTAATATCAAATTTTGAGAGAAATTAAAAAATCCATTTTTGCTAAATGTGGATGAAGATGGTGCATGACGTGCAGGTCATGCTTCATGCATCTTGAGGAATAGAATGCTTGTTTTGTAAAAGTATTAAAAAAAATTCCTTTGACATTTTTAAAACTAAATTTAAAAATTGACATAATTAATGTTATAAACTATAACTTAAATGAAGAGAAATTAAGCTTTAAATTTATAATTTTTAAACTAAGTTATATGAAATATTTTCAAAACTATTTCACCAGGAAACTTTTTAAACAATTTTTTTGTTATTTATTTTTTAAAAGCTGTGTTTAAGATTAGTTCAGGTAATGTTTGAAAAAGCATAATCGTATTTACCATCAAAAACCCAATTGATAAATTCCTAATTTATCATACTTTCCTTATTATTTTAAGGAATTTATCATATTTCTTTTATTTTTTTGGTATATAAATTTAATAAATTTTAATTAAGTTAATATTTAGTAGATTTTACTTTTTATTTATTTAGTTTTGAGTTAATTTTTGTATTAGGTCAGTATACATTATTTTTTTTATTTATATTTTTAGGTTGTTAAATTGTTTAATCTTTGTTAATAGATTATAAATTGTAATTAGATGAGTTTTATGTTTTTGTAGGGTTAGAAATATGAAGAATCAAGTTTACAAAGTTCAGAATGCAAAATAACAAAAGCCAAAAAAGGTTGCTAAAAAGTGCAAAAAATTATTACCAAAAATAAAAACCACTACTAAAAAAAATTCTAGCTCTTGGAGCTTAAATTTCAACAATTTTAGTTTGAAGACTAGAATGCATAGCGCAATGACACCAAAATATGGCATCGTGGCACTTGTTATGATAGCATTAGATGACAGCAATTTTTGGAATAATTTTTGGAGTTTTAAGTAGGGTTTCCCTACATTTTTGTGGTGGCCACATTCTTGACATTTTGAGAGGTTGAAGGCACCTTGGGGAGAGTTTCATGCTAGGGGAGGAGTTTGGTTTCGGAAGAGACTTCTCGATCAATTCCATTTTTCTCTTCCTCCCTTGTTTTCCCTTACATTTTTAGATCCATTTGATGTATTCTTGTAACTATGAGTTGAAATTATTGATTTGGAGATTGTGATAAACCCTAATTTGTAGGAGGTTATAATTATTCTCTTTATTTGTAATTAATGATATGATTTGTTTACTCAATCCTTATATATTTGTAAGTGTGTAAAAATTATTAGATAATTTTAGTAATTTAAATGAATTTGGGAAAAGGTAGAATTAGATTATGGATTAGGTAGTGTGAGTTCATAAAACTTATAATGTCTAGTAGATTGACTTACTTATAGAATAAGAATATTCCTACTAGTCATTAAGGCCTATTCTTGATTGAACCTTTGGATTAAATGCATAAAGAGTTATGAATTAGTTAGGAGAATATCTATAGGTAATTAAGAAGATGCTTACAAGTAAATTAGAGTCCTAATTTAGCAGAGATTACTCTTAAGAGCAATATAAAGAGAGATTAATTGGCTTTCTATGAAATATTAAGGAAAATTATAATCTTAAACCTTTTACTTCTTAATTTAGTATAGAATAGTGTCTTTCCTTTATTTTGTCATTTTTATGTATTTAGTTTAGTTTAATTTCTTATTATCTTTGTTATTGATTTAATTAAGATTAAGGTACATAATTTTAGTACTTAGCAATTATTTTAGTAATAAATACTCATAGGAATAATATTCTACTCTTCACCATAGTACTTGTGCAATGTATATACTTACATATATACTTTTATAGTGCAACACTGATATGAGGTGCACTTGGTCCCAAAATTGAGTTAGAGCAAGGCATGGGTCCAAGTCTATACTCAAACCTAAATATCTCTACTAATTTGACTCCAAATAGGAATTTTAAATTTGAGATGGGTGTGGACTTGATTTGGAGTTTAAATTTTGGCAATGGAAGCTTGGGCCTAAAATTTGAAACTTAAAAATGTTAAGAGTCGGACTTAGGCTTAAATCTAATTAACATTCCTATTTAACTTGAATTCAAACCACAACAAAATTGGAAATAAGTAACCCAAGTTTTAATTTTGTTTAATCTTTGGCCAAGAAAGAATTTTGAAATAGTTGTACTTAGGCTTAAACCTGATTCTTTTAAAAAGGCCCAACTCATGTCCAATAATCGAGTTTATCAGTTATAACCATCATGAGTCATCACATACACCAAACCTAGTGTTAATTATAATTAATTTGATTGATGAGTTTCCTATTTGCCTCATTTCAGTTTCCTTTTATTTAGGGATTATTTGATTTATTTCCTATTCTCTAGGGATTTGATTTAATTTCTTTAATTGTAATTATGATAGTCAAATCCCTCTTTCTCCCTTTCTCTTGTATATATTTGACCTAATGTATAGTGAATATATGAAGCTTTTCACCATTGCCTCATATTTAGCTTTCATGATATCATAGCTTTTCTTGCATCTCTCCCGCACCTGATTGTTCATTCTTCAAGAACAATCTAGATTTGCAATTTTCTCTCCGCTGCAGTCTTTTTCTTTATGTTTTAATCTCTGTTTGTCTCTGCTTTGTGCTTCTGTCATGCTCCATCCACCCATGCGCTGACCACCACATTTGCCATCGTCCGGAGATGCCACCGTCAAAACTTCACGGCCATTGGACCACCATTGGATTACTGAAATTCCAGTTTTCTTCATTTGTTCAAGTCACTGATTTCTAGGCCGAGTTCTGAAAGAGTTGAATCAGTTCCTAAGGTTTTTGGGTGTGTTCTTTCCATTTCTGGCCTCTGTTTCTACAAAATCCAATTGTATTTTGTGTTCATCACTACTATGGACAAGAATGATGTTACACAACCTATTTTCGTACTTCTGAATGGATCCAATTACTGTCATTGGTTGGAGAGCATGCGAGGGTTCCTTAAAGGTCGCACATTGTGGCGATATGTTATAGGTGATATAAAATATCCTCTTCGTAATGAATTAGAAATTGATACTAAGTTTGCTAAGCGTTTGGAAGATTGGGATAGCAAAAATCACCAAATTATCACATTGTTTTGAAACACCTTTACTACCAATATTAATCAACAATTTGGACGATATGAGACTGCTAAGAAGGTATGGGATCATCTTGCCAGTTGTTATATTTCTTTCGATATCTCTAATCAATTTCAGCTCCAGAAAGATCTAAGTACTCTAAAGCAAGAACCTAGTTAGCCTGTGTATGAGTTTCTTACCAAGATGGAATTTGTCTAGGATTAATTGGCATATTCTGAGCCACAATTCAAGTGTGCTGAAGATGCTAATGCTTTCACATCTTACCATGATCGTCTGAGACTTATTCAATTCTTGATGGCACTTAATGATGAGTTTGAGCCTATTCGCGCCTCTCTATTGCACCAAAGTCCACTTGCTACTCTTAAGGATGCACTCCATTAATTGAAGTCAGAGGAAACTCGATTGGGAATTTTAAGGCGCAGCACCGATATGGCTTTTGTGGCAACTAAGAAAAACTCTAAATTGTGTCATCGCTGTCCCCAGGCCAATTATCTATTCTTTAAGTCTGATTGAATGTCGCACCTGTAAGAGGAAGGGACATATTGCTATAAACTACTCTTTTCTATTTTGTCGTTACTGCAAGAAGCCTGGACATGTCATTGAGCATTGCCCTATTTGTCCTCCCAGATCTGATCAAAATAAAAATTTCATACGACCCAGTCAACTGTCCAAGTCTGCTCTCTCCACACCTATTGCTGCTGATGATACATCTACTTCTACAAGCACTTTACTAGTTTCTAGTGATCTTGAGGCCCTCTTTAAGCAATTACTTTCTGGTACCTCCCCTCCACCTACTACTTTTGCTACTCCCTTAGGTAACCTTCCTCGGTACTTTGACTCTGCTTGTTATAATCACATGACTAGTTAATCAAAAAATTTTTCTTCCTGGTCACCTAACACTACTACCCCTCCAATTAATACTGTTGATGGTTCATTGATGTTTGTTAGTCACAATGGTTCTGTTTCTTTATCCATGCTATCCCTTGATGATGTTTATTTTGTTCTTGCCATATCCTTTAATCTTATCTCTGTTGGCCAATTAGTTTATCTTGGTTATGATGTAAACTTTTCTTCTAATGGTTGTCGTGTGCAGGATCCTCGGACGGGACAGATCATTGGAACGGGACATAAAGTTGGATGTATGTTTGAGCTCAATTCCTTGCATATTCCTCTATCCACATCACCTTGCTTATGTGCTGCTTCCCCTGCTGTTTCTTTTGAGTTATGGCATTATCGTCTTGGTCATTATTCTGTCCACAAATTGTTATCTTTAATTTCGAATGGTCTTTTAGGCAATATCATTGAAAAATCTTTAGACTGTGTTTCTTGTCAGATTGCAAAACAACCTGCGTTGTCATTTAATAAGAGTACTTTTGCTTCTGAGTCACCTTTTGATTTGATTCACTATGATATTTGGGGTCCCACTCCTACTTCTTTTATGGGAGTATCCTATTATTTTGTTATTTTTGTTGATGATTATTCTCATTTTACTTAGATTTACATGATGAAAAATCATTCTGAATTGTCTGTGATTTATATTAAATTTGCAAATATGATTCGCACTCAATTTTCTAAAACTATCAAAATTTTTCGGCGAGATAATGTTATGGAATATCATGATTCCTAACTTCTTAGTTTTCTTGATGCATAGGGCATTCTATCTCAATACTATTACCCTTATACCTCCCAGTAGAATGGTCGAGCAGAGCGAAAACACTACCATATTCTTGATACTGTGCGAGCAGTTCTTATCTCCTCTTCTTGTCTTGAACGCTTTTGGGGAGAGGTAGCTCTCATAGTTGTTCATATTATAAATCACATTTTATCCTTAGTTATTAGTAATATCTCTCTTTTTGCACATCTCTATGGTACTTCTCCTGATTACACTGAGTTCAAAATTTTTGGTTGTACTTGTTTTGTTCTTCTTCCTCCTAATGAGTCTACTAAACTTAGAACTTGTACTCGAATTTGTTGTTTCTTAGGTTATGACCCTGAGCATAAAGGATATCATTGTTAGGATCCTCTGTCTCATTGCATTCGTAACTCTCGACATGTTATATTTTGGGGAGCATGTTATGTTTTCCAATCTATCTCAATTTTCCTCTATTCCACCCACCTCATCTCCTCTTTTCATAGATCCCTCTGTTGATCTTTTTTCTAGTGATACAGGTATTGAATCCTTTGACTAGGTCATGCATACGTCTGATAACATGCCCTCCACCAATGACTCTACCCCTTTTGAAGATCCTACACATGATGTGCCTTCATCTTCTACCACTCGTCCAACATTAGTAAGAAATCTCCCTTCCTATCTTCATGATTATCATTGGTTTTCTACTATTCTTTCTCTGAATGAACCATAGTCCTATAAAGAAGCCTCTAGTGATTCTCATTGGCAACAAGCAATGAAAGATGAATTATAGGTTTTGGAGCAAATGCATACTTGGGACTTGGTTGAACTTCCACCTGACAAAACTTTAGTAGGAAACAAATGGGTCTACAAAATAAAAACTAATTCTAATGAATCTATGGAACGATACAAGGCTCACTTAGTGGCACAAGGGTTTACTCAGGAATACGGCATCGATTATGAAGAGACGTTTGCTTCGATTGCTCATATCACTTCATTCCAAAGTTTACTTGCTATTGCTATTGCTAAACAGTGGGTTCTTCATCAAATAGATGTCAAGAATGCCTTTTTGAATGGTGATCTAGAAGAAGAGGTATATATAAGGCCTTCTCCTGGCTACACTCACTCGAGAAACAAAGTCTGCCGCCTTCATTGTGCTCTATATAGCCTCAAACAAGCTCATCGAGCTTGGTTTGCTAAATTTAGCTCCATTATCAGTCAGCTTGAATTTTCTTGTAGTCCTCATGATACTGCACTTTTTCTTTGCAAAACTGATCATGGGATTGTTCTACTACTCTTATATGTTGATGATATGATTATTACTGGTGATGACATCACAGGAATTCAAGAACTTCAGGACTTTCTCAAGCGACAATTTGAATGAAGGATCTTGGGAACTTGAGCTATTTTCTTGGCTTAGAAGTACTTCCTATGGTTGATGGTATTTCTCTTTTTCAAGTTAAGTATGCATCTGATTTGATTTCTCGAGATCAAATTCCTGATAATGAAACTACAAATACTCCTACAGAACCGAATGCGAAGTTCACACTTATTGATGGCACTTTGCTGAAAAACCTCACTCGTTATCACGAGCTAGTTGGAAGTCTCATCTACCTCACAGTGACTTGTCTAGATATTACATATGCTGTTCATATTGTTAGCCAGTTCATGTCCGCTCCTTGGACCACCCACTATGTAGCAGTCCTTCGCATTCTTCGGTATGTTAATGGTACCTTGCCTCATTACCTATATTTCTCTGCCAACTCCTCCCTTACCTTACGAGCCTATTCTAATGCTGATTGGGGAAGTAATCACAGTGATCGTCGTTCTACCACTGGCTTTTGCATATTCCTTATGGAATTTCTAATCTCATAGAAAAGTAAGAAACAGACTTTGGCTTCTCTTTCTAGTGTTAAATCTGAGTATTGAGTGCTAGTGGATGCTACTTCTGAGATTTTATGGCTCTGGTGGTTGCTTGCTGATATGTGAGCTTCACAAACCTCCTTTACTGATCTCTATTATGATAGTCAGAGTGCCAAACAAATTGCTCACAATGATGTGTTTCATGAATGGACCAAGCATATTGAAATTGACTGTCATTTTACTCGATAGCATGTCACTCGAGACACACTTCGATTACTTCCCATTCGGACATCTGAACAGCCAGTCGACCTTTTCACCAAGTCACATCAACCGAGACGTTTTCAGATATTACTGAACAAACTTAAAATGATTTTCATTCCCCCATCTTGAGTTTGAGGGGAGATGTTAATTGTAATTAATTTGATTGATGATTTTCCTATTTGCCTCATTTCAGTTTCCTTTTATTTAGGAATTATTCGATTTATTTCCTATTTTTTAGGGATTTGATTTAATTTCTTTAATTGTAATTATGATAGTCAAATCCCTCTCTCTCTCCCTTTTCTCTTGTATATATTTAACCTATTGTACAGTGAATATATGAAACTTTTCACCATTGCCTCATTTTTAGCTTTCACCTAGAATTACTTATTATCTCACATTATCAACCATCGCTTTGCTAAAGGAGTGCAAAGGTGGCCTAATGGCTAGCTAACTTGGATTAGGCTCAAAAATTTTTTTTTTTTAGGATCAGACCAGGTTAGACACCAGCTATGTTGGAAAATTTTCTCTAATCCAATTTGGTTATATATATATGATTTTACAAAAATGCATATAAAAATTTTAATTTTTTAAAAAGTAAAATGTAATTTTATATAGACATGTAAATTTTTTTTAATGAGCCATTTCATAATTGTTATCAAAATTTTTGACAAAAAAGTGGCTTGACTAGACTCAACAAGCTAGATTGGGGTAAAAAAAAAAGCCTGATGCTAAATTATATCAAATATCCAATTAAGTCAAAACTCGACTCATATATATTCTTATTTTGCCAGCACAATTTAGCATTTGTCACTTTTTTTATTTAATCCATACAAAAAATTAAAAAAATTATTTAATTAAACAAAAAATAAAAATTTTTATTATGAAATTATTTTTTAAAAAATATTTTCAATAAAAAGAAACACAAAATTTTCCCCATTAAAAACTGAACCTTAATGAATTTCATTTGGCCCCCCCCCCCCAAAAAAAAGAAACCTCTTGCATTTACAGATGTCATAACTGACCCTCTAATAGCATCTTGACATGTGGCGATAGAGTGCATCCTATACTAATGAAAAATAGGCTACAACGGATGAATGAAATTGACGTTCTCCAAATAATTCATCTTATGTGGAATACAAATATATAAAGGTGAGTCATGCCTCTTACCCCTAACCCAAGTAATTTGACTGGAAAACTACAAAGAAGTCCCATCGATCAGGCCAATCTCATTATATCACAACGGTGTTTTAAACTCAAACATGCAACACCATATATTGTCGTTCGTGAACGTCTATGGGTCTTCTTAGTACACTCCAAGGAAGCTGTTAAGCTGATTCATGATGCAGCTTCTAATGATCTTTTTCCTTTTCGGTTTTTTTTTTTGGGGGGGGGGGGGGGGGGGGGTTACAGCTTCTCATAGTTTACTAGATTTTATTCTTATTTTTAAGACATTAGAAAGTTTCACTTCAAGATGTTTAAGCTCATATATAGAAAAGCAGGCAATTCAACGGGTTTTATATGTTGGTGACTTGATAGAGAAAAAGGGAGCATGCATAGAAATTTTTACGTAACCAAAAGTTTTGCAAGTCTTGAAGACCAGTAAGTGTTGGATTTCTAAGAGTGAGGAAACAAAGGATAGAGTACTCTGGGACGTCACCAAATTGGAATTAATATACATTTGCAGTTCGAATAAAATTTCTTAAATAATCATCTTAGATTAATAAGGAAAATTAAAATACATCCTACTTGCTTAAGTAAATAAAGAACATTGAATATTTGGATTGAAGAAAAAGGATACAGAAGCAAAGTAATAGTCCATTGTGTAGGGATGAAGCAAACGGTACCATGCGCTGACGAAGATTAATATTTACTAACATTATGTTTGCTACATAGAATTATTAGGTATAAAAATAGAAAGGGAGTGAATGTGTGAATGAAATGAAATAATATAGAAAGAAACAGAAATGTTATTTTATCTATATGTTTGGTTAAATAAAAAAGTGTTGGAATAGAAATGAATGATAAGGAAATAACCATCATACTTCTACTTAAAAAAAAATAATGATAATAAAGATATAATAAACTTTATGTAAACTAGAAATAATAATTAATCTTGATTTACGTGCTTATTTAAAGGCAATAAATTACTTCTCTCTTTCTAATGTTTAGACAAAATTTTGAATATCAAAGGAGACGTAGAAAAAGATTTCTTTTCCATTTCCATCTACTTCATGTAAGAGTTCAAATTAATTATTTTAAGATTAATTATTATAATGTCATCTTAATAACCTCTAAAATTTGAGAGGTGATCAGATGAACTCAGATTTTGTGCGAGAGACATGGCTTGCGATGGGAATGTGAGTGCTATATGGCTTCCTCTTAATTTTTTCTTTCCAATTTTTTCTCACTTTGGACAGAGAAAGAGTGAGGAAGAGAGAGTAGGTGGGATCACTAACCCACTCTCCCCCTTTCTTTTTCCTAATTTCTCTCTCCAGATTAAGAACAATTAAGAGAAATGAAATTGATAAGATTCTTATTCGACTCGGTTTGTGTATACCCATCTCAGTACATACACAATTGATTATAAGCTAACTTTGGCTTAAATACATTTTTAGGCTCTTTACTTTTCATTTGTTTTCCCTAAATTAAAAACCGACAATGTTATTCTCCTATTATTTAAAATGATCATATTTTACCCTTTTGTCTTATAATCCATCCAATTTTTAATATCAAATTTGACAACATGTTGACTTGGACATCAAATTTGAATATGAATTAATGATATTACATAAATAAATAATATCTAAGTTAACAAATTATTAAGTTTGGCATTAAATTTTATCTGGATTATGAGACAAAAGGGCAAAATTAAATTATTTTAAAAGAATAAGAAGACAACATTGTCTATCTTCAAGTTGGGGGACCAATTCGAAATTCTTGTAAAACTAGAAGAACTGAAATTGCATTTAAGCCATTAACTTTTCATAAATTAATTAAAAGATTATGACATTTTATATTCTTATATTTTAAACAAAAATATTATTAATTATATAAAAATAATTAAATTATTATGTTGGTTCTTAGAGTTTTATCAAATTTTTAATTTAATTCCTATAATTCAAAAATTTATAATTGGATAGCTATGATTTTAAAATACTTTAATTTAGTCTCTATCATTAAATGTCAATAACCTGATCTAACGACAAACATGTCAATTTAACAATCTAATATGCATTATTTATATTAATAAAAGAAATAAAAATTGACAATATACTCACTTGTGTGCCAAGTGATGTAAGTGGTTGTGGTGTTGATATAAATCATATATATTTAAAATGTTAAGATGATACAACATTAGTTACATCAATAAAGTTTAATAATATGCTAACAAAGGTTTAATGACAAGGACCAATTTTTTTATTTTAAATTCTGAGAACTCAATTACAAATTTTTTAAAATATAAAAACCAAATTATAAAATAAAATAAACTTTGAGAATCATAGCTAATAACACAGTAATTTAATTTACAGAAATTCTTCTTTGCATTGGGTGCATGTAATGACCAGGATTTACTCTATACAGTTGATTCCACATGTAGAATCAAATCCTAACAGTTTGGTGCACTTGCGCTTGGTGCCCGCCAAAATTTTTCTTTAAATTTTGATTATGGCTCAAATTGAAAAAAAATTACGAAAAATGGTGATTTATGGCTATAAACATTCTTTAAATATTTATTTACTTTTTCAAACTTTTTTTTATAGCTAATCATACTTAAAAATAAAAATCAGAAGATTAAAATAATGACATAGTCTCTTAATTTTATTTATCATTTTAAATTGATCCCTTAAGTTCGATGCATTTCAAAATTATTAATTAAGTTTTAATTTTGTCTCCTAAAAGGCCTGTTTTAATAAAATCCATTAAGAAACTACCGTCCCTTTATTTCTCTACTGACATGGAGGCCATGGTTGTGTTATTCAATATTTTAAATTATGAAGTGGTACGTAATCAGTATTTGTCTGGAGAAAAAAAAAAGAGGTTTGCTTCAAGGCCGTTACTTGCAGCATCCGTCCCTTCTCCTGAATCTTGAGCATCAATTTGCAAAACTGAGTAGCGATATGAAAGCGGCATTGATTAATTCAAAGATCACCTATATGTCCCGTTAAAGCTGTCTTCTTTCATTTCACATCGGTCGTGGAACGTAAAAGGCGAAATCATTGGAACTCTGTTAGGCTTTCAATTTATCTTTCCATTTGAATCCCTTGTCTATGTTTTGCTTTCTCATTGTATGCTCAATTTTGATTGATGAAGTATTTTGCTCAAAAGATGACGATAACGATAATAATGACAATGATGATAATAATAATATAAATTTAACCATTATTAAAAAAGATGCAAAAGGAGTCATGTTAAGCAAACATTATTGCACAATAGGTATCAATGCTTTATGCAGACTTCCTGCTTTAGGTATGATACTGTTGTCTCATCTTATGCTTCCCTCTTTTCTTTCCCTCTTCTCTTTGTGTGCACTTTCTTGTTATATTTGCATCATTCAGAATTAATTGATTGTTTTTTAAGAAAATAATATTATTATATGGTGCTCTTTGAATTAATCAATGCCACTTGCATAACACTTGTTAGTATCCAAAACTAAATAAGTTGGACTAATTTTTGGGTGAACCGTTAGAGTATATTACCTGGACTGGGCTATATTTTTTGACAAGAGAATTAAGTTGGGCTTTTGAGACTAAAAATAGGCTATAAAGTCTTTGGGCTTTGAATTTAATTGATTAGATTTTTGAAATATTTAAGGAAAAAAGCCTAATAATATGCAGCTAGAATATAGGAGAATATTTGAGTGTTTCCAAGCTATTTTATGATATCTATCTACTTTTCTACAAATTAAGGATTGGGCCTACAAAATATTTTAAATGTAGTTAACCAAATCAACTAGAAGTAAAGAAGATTCATGAGTTGACCAAGTCAATGAAGTATAGAATATCCTAGACGACCTGTTTTTCTAAATTTTAGATATATGAGTGGTATGGTTAGATGATGAGGTAGTTAGTCAGCAAGTAAAAATATTATTTTAACCTTTAACCCAGTTGAAGTGACATAAATTGACACTAAGATTGTTGGCCATGATTTTATATTATTGCTAACATAGATTGCAATTTTAAGAAAAGTAGCAAATAGTTTTTGTGGAGTTAATGGCTATTTTTACCAATAAATACTTATTATGCATTTGTTTTTGAGGACACACACATCTAGTTAATGAAACACAAGCCTTTACATTTTATCCTTTATATTTCTTTAATTTCTAGAATTTATTGCTTTATTTACAACTTTTTTTACTGCATTTATGCCTTTACTTTCTTTTATTGCTCATTCTAATTGAAGGAGTTAGTCACTCTTCAAACTAGATATTTTCTTTAATAGCCTAGGGATAAAAGGTTAAGGAATAAAATCCTTTCCTTAGCATTTCGCCTGAATGTAAGAATCAAAAGTGTGAGTTGGCTAATTTGTTTACTTAATCAATCTAAATTCATAAACAACAAATTTTTCCATGCTCAATGGGACTAAAAGAAGAGTTTCCAATGAAGTTTTGATAACTACTAATTTTGTAATGCATTTCATAAACATACAGATTGAATATATAGTATAGTGGATCAAGGTCATCTCATAAGGAATTGATTTAGATACAGTTGGGCCTAAGAAGTTTCTCTTTTGTTTAAGTCAAGATAAATACCAACATAATAAAAGAAACTAAAATCAAAAAATAAACTGAGTGTTTAGAATTGTTCCAAAAAAAAAAGAAATAAAGTAATTAAAAAATTTAAACACTAAAGGTCAAATGGTCCAGGTATGTCTTAGGAATTTGAATCATGTGGAAGGACAATAATAAAAGATAGAGGCACTTCTGAAGGTGGTGGTGGAGGGTTAGGCACCAGACAATCCATTAACATCTGCGGCAGCTCCCGCATAGAAAGTAAATAACCCTCCAATCTCTTAATGGACTCTCTCACCCAGCCCTCAAACTATGTCTAAGGTGGTGCATCATGAACCACAGGCTTTGGTGGCTGCTCTTGCAGAGATGGAGGTGGAGGTATCTCTTACTACTACTATGCTCGAGGTCTTTTAGGCTTCCTCGACTCATCTTTCATATTATCATATTTGAAGGCACCATTAGGTTTAAATTGTGCATCATTTTAGGACACTTAACTACCCCTTATTTGAAGCAACTCTATAAACATGTGGGGTAAGCCAGACTCGCCCTCTCAAGGTGTGCCACTTATTTGAAGTTCAAGATCATAAGGCAAGGAAAAATTACCTGCTTTCTCATCATAAAGCAATATGTAAGAAGAGCGCTCTTTTGTTTGATCCATGGGAGCTTGTGATAATATTACTGGAAATGAATTGAAGCCAATAGCAAGTAGGTTTGTTCAACTAGGCTATTGTATATACTTTGTTTGTCAATTGAGCTCGTCCTTCGTTGGCTATTGTAACTTCAACCTTCTCCCACGAAATAGATTGCTGATTCTCCATAAAAGCCTTATAGGCGCAGTGCTCAACATCAATCTTCAATGACCTTTTCATTAATCCAAACCCATGCAATCCTACAATAATACTCGTCCTCATCTTCTTCAGTGTCTTCAAAATTTGCATAGAATTCTTGTACCATGATAGGAATACGATGCATAGGCTTTTTAGTAAAGTCCTGTAGATGGTGCCATTCAAAATCACTGAAAGTGAGGTCTAGTAGATGAGGCTTATAATATCTATCTTCAGTAAGGCCTCTATCTGAAAATCTCTACTCAAAACAGAATTCAGCTCTTGCAAAAGTGAATCGCTCCTTGTCAACTCTTTTTCTTTTGTTTAGAGGAGGATATTTGAGCTGTCTTGGCTTACTTCTTAGGTGTCATAGAATTTGCATAAAGAGTGAAAATATGAGATGATATAGAGATAAGTTTAACGAATAGTAGGCACAAAGAATAAAAATAGGTATTCACTTTTGAAATAATTTGATCATTGAAAAATTTGCAACAACCAACCCAATTATTCATAATTCAAAACCAAATCAAATAAAAGCAAAGGCACCCTAATTAAATAGTGTATGGAATGAAAATATGAATTTCTGCAATATGTGTTCATACTCGCTATAGTGAGTTCATCTTCGTAATAGCGAGAAAGAATAGAGAATGTGGAAATGAATTTCTGAGTCCATAACACCTGAACAAATGAAAACACATGTACAGAGAGATACGAACAACACACCTACAATCATTATTACAATCATAGCAACCTACATTTATCAAATCAAGGCCATGCAACTTGTAACCTTAAGTTCTCAAAGCCACGCAATCTTATACATAAAAATGCATAAAAGAACGAAGAGACAACATACCTAGTGTTGCGTGAAGATGAGGAGATGAAGATGATGACGTGAAAAGATGGAATGGTTTAGCAGAAAGCAAGATGCATAGAGAGCACGAGGGGGTGGGAAGTGGCTAAGCGATAGTGAGTAAGAACGGGAAGAAGAGAGAGAGGACAGACATAATTAGTTTTGTCTTGTTTTGTTTTATTTCTTTAAACAAAAATAACTTAAAACTTGAGATAACCAGAGACCTTCATCATTGCGCAAGCAATAGCGAGGAGTTCTCTGGAAAATGTATCATGCAACAAAATTGCCATATCTCACAATTGTGAAGTGATCCTCTCGTAGTGGCGAAAACACTTAGCAAGTTTTGGTCTACCTAAGGAGTCTTGCTATAGCTTAAGCTATAGCAAGCAACTCCTTGAAATTTGTACCGGTCTAGAAAAATAAGGAATTCATTATTGCAAAAAGGCAAGTATGCCATAGTGACAACACTTAGAATGAATTTCAAAGATGAGATTTCTTGCAATAGCACGTGCCATGGCGAGGAACCCTTTGGATTTTGTACCAAGACCTAGAACAAGTGACACTTGCAATAGCTAAAATAGGAACTCGCAATAGCAACCAATGAAATTGCAGAAACTTAGAAAATTTTAAGAATAAATTTTGTTTTACTTTGTTCAATCCCTTGACGTAATTCATTTCAATTTAGAAAAAACCTAATTAATTGAAACAAAATAAACACATTAACCCAATTAATAAGAACTCCCTACTTGAATTAGATGCTTCATTGCAATGCAATGCTTCCTCCAAAAAGAAATTGTCCTAAACCATTTTAGATGAAATTGGAAAGTAAAAGGATTTGGGATAATAATTCCCCTTAGCATTTTATATGATCTAATTACTTCTCTTTATCTTGCTATTAATGTCATTAATAGTTTAACACTCTAATTTACCTACAAATATCTTTTAAATTACCTATAGGTATTCTCCTGACTAATTCATAATTCCTTATGTAATTGATTTAGAGGCTTAATCAAGAATAAATCTTAATATAATTATTGTGAGGTTGGTAGATATATTCCTATCTTACAAGTAAATTAATTCATTTAACATTGCAAATTTCATGAACCCGCACTATTCAATCAATGGTCAAGTTCTAAAATCTTTCTTTTTTCTTTTAGTTTCTTTTGGTTATCCAAATCATCTAATAATTTCTACACACTTAAAAGCATGGAACACAAAGATTGAGTAATTAAATCACATCATTAATTGCAATTAAATAGAGTAATTACAACATATTACACACTAGAGTTTATCACAATCCCAAATTAACTAGTTTAACTAATAACTATAAGGAATAACAATATTAAGAGCATAATAAGGAATAACAATATTAAATGGGCAAAGAAATATAAGAAAAAATAAGGGAAGAAGATAAAAACTAATTTAATTAGTAAATCTTTCTTAAATCTAAACTTCTTCCATAACAAATAAAACTCCAAACCCTTCCATTTCCTCCTTAAGATGTTTAGAATAGTGGCGTCCTTCAAAGAAATGTTGAAACCCTCTTAAAGCCCTAAAAAAGGTGGTTAAAAATGGTGCTTTTTACTTTTTTTTTTTCTAAAAATGCATTGCATTACAACTAAATTTTCATTTGAAGTGGTTAAAAGTGTCATGACATATAATTTTTACATTACAACACATTATGTTTCTATTTCTTTTGGTGTTGTGAGCTTAAATTTGTTGGCACAATGCTAAATTTTTTTTAGCAGCACTTTTGAGTGCCATATTTTCTTTTTCTAAGCCTTTTTTTAGCAAATTTTTTCAACTCTTGTTACTTTACATTAAAAAACTTTTAAACTTGTTTCTTTGTAATTTTAACCTTACAAAGGTATAAAATTAATCTAATTATTATTTATAATATACTAACCAAGGTTAAACAATTTAATAACTTAAAAATCTAAATAAAAATACAAAACATTGTTTATATTTAACTGATACAAAAATTAACTCAAAACTAAAAGAATAAAATAAAAAATTACTAAATATTAGATTGACTAAAATTTATTAATTATATATATATAATATAAAATAAATTTAATATTTTTATGATAAGTCTCTTAAAATATTAAGAGAACCATGATAATTTAGGAACTTATCAATGTGCAAATTTTATGAAGTACCTTGATATAAAACTAGTTGACTTAGTCAAAGATAAAGTTTAAAGGAGATTCTCCAAGAAAAAGTACTACTTGCCAATTATTCCTCGATTGCAAAAGCTTTTATGCCTTATGAGCTCTGCTGAGCTTATGCAATAGAATTGAAATAATAGAGAACATAAAGGTGTATTGTTTCATTGGCTAGATGGAGAAGCATATAAGCATTTGGATATGGTATATCTTGATTTTGCCATAAAGCCATAAAATGTTCAACTTTCCAATATATAGAATATTATCATGGTGGAGTATTACTAAAAAATTAGCTTGTTCTTGTTGTATAAACAATTCAAAAGTTTTTACCCTAAAATATAGGAGGAAAAACTCCTAATTTAATTGTCATCAATAATTTTTGCATATAAACCATATTTTTAGAAGGAATAAAGATGCTTTCAAAAGGAATAGAATTGAAAATGATGCTTCTCCCTTGAGATTGGATAGGGAAGAATTATGACAAGATATGATAATCTTTCCTAAAATAATAGATTAAGGGATTTTTAGATTACCAAATATGAGAATATCGAAATTGAACTAAGTAGAGCATATTTTTGAGTTTTCATATTAAAACATCTGTTGGTTTGGCATAATATATTTCTTATTATTAATGAATTTTAAAATAACTATTTTGTAAGTCATATTAATATTAATGTTACAATAACCATTTCGTAATTGATGTTAATATTAATTTTATATTATTAACATATATATATATATATATATATAAAACAAAAAGTGAGCAACAAGTGAAGCACTTAATAAAATTTAATTTTATTAAATTATCTTATATTAGATCTTTTTAATTCTTATTTTATTAAATTTCATATAATTACTTCATAACGTTATATATTATGCGTGTCCTTATTAAAATTGAATAATATATATTTTACAAATAGAGGCGCACAAAATTTTACAAAAAAAAAAAATATCACACCCGGTGGAAATGGGTAGAGCCTAGATGCCCAAAATTTAAAATTGCCAAATTATTTGATGCCAAATTTTTTTTTAGGTCTATACATATCCAAACTTTAGTTTTTTCTTTTATTTTTTCATTGATTTTGTTTCACTTCATGTAAGCTCTTATTTTCCTTTTTCTTTTGTGGTCACTTTTTCACTTTATTCTTCTCTCTTTCATCTCATCTTTGTTCATCTATCTATCGAAATTATATATGTTCTTTTTCTCTCTTTCATTTCTTTTTTATACTTGTTGTAAGTAAACAAAATAAAATTGAAATATTTTTTTATTGATATTTGGATTTGGATTTCCGTTGATTTTGATTGTAATATTGATATGAATATATTTTGATTATTAGTATATTTGGTTTTTTTTTTATTGTTTCTTGATATGAATATGTTTTGATTATGAATGTATCTAGTTTCTTTTTATATTAATGACATTTCATTCCATATTTTGATTTGTTTTGGAATATTTTTTGAACTTGAATATTTAATCAAACTGAACTCAAACCTAAAGACACTGAATAAAAAAAATGAATAGAAATGAACCTAGAAGATGAATAAAGAAATGAAGCCAAAAAATGAAGAACATCAAAAACTCAAAATTTTAAAAGCATTGCACAATCACTTAATAAAATTTAAAAGTGAAAAAAAATTAAGAATAATAAAATAATAATATATTTTGAGGAAAAATTAGTATATTAATAAAAATATTATATGGTTTTAAAAAATATTTGCATTTATAAGAAATATTATAAAATATTTATATTTATAAAAAAATTTAAAAAATAAAGTCATTTTCAACCAAATTAATTCTATTGAATACTTCATTCTACTGCAATTCTGTAGGAAAAATGTACCGTACTAAATTTTTTTCAAAAAATAGTTATAATCCTATTTTTTAGAATTTTTTTAGATAAATAAATTAAAATTAATTATTCTTTTATTTTTCTTTTTTAAATTTTCTAATTATTATTTACATTAATTAAATTTTAAAAATTTTCTTGTTATTATTTATATTAATTAAAATAAGTATCATTAATTTTTAATTTAAATTTTTTTAACATTATACTTTATTATTTAATGTATATTAAATATTTTTTTGAATAAATTAAAAACTGGATAGATAGATATGACATGATTAGAGAGAGTGTAAAGAGAAAGCAGCTGCATTGGTTGGCAACTACAATTTTGTCAAAAAACAAATACCAGCAATAGAAAATCTGACTAAATATTTAGTAAAAAATTATGTATTTCTGATCAAGATTAATATGTTTTTGACTCATCTTTCAACCAGTATTCATACATTTTGTTACAGTGTTTGTTTAATGAATAGCATGCTGTTATTATATGAGAAACTTGTTTCAGCGTTTTCATCTATCTCAAATGTCCATACTTTTAGGCTTCTTACTTCCAACACTCTTGAGGAACTTTAATTAATTATTGCGAATATCGCTTAGCTATATGTTCATTTCAAAAGATCGGCTCTTAACAAGGGACTTACTTTAAAATATCAAACACAGTACATATATTTGGTTTTTTCATTTTTCTTGTACATCAATAAATACAAATTGTTTTCTTGTCATCAATTCATTAGAGCTTTGCTAATTAATTTTTGGAAAGATTAATTTTTGGTTCTTATAATTTATCTTAATTTTTAAATTAGTCTTTATAGTTATTTAAAGAAAAATCAGCCCTCATACTTTCCAAATATTTAAGATCTGATGATTCCTACTGTTTGATTCTGTCATAACTCCGTTAATTGGCGGCGGCTGACGTGGCCAATAGATTTTACATTTGTGGTGAGGGATTCCGATTGACAAACTAACCTAGAAAATGGAGGCCAAATCTGCACCAGCTAAACTTTTCACTTGCTTGTACGTGTAGTTTAAAGGAGGGCCTGCATAAGTTTCTTCCAAGCATAGAGGCGGGCAACCAAATTCCTGGAAGAAGACGAAAACCAATTAAGTTCCTGTTTCCTCTATAAATATTGCATCAGTCACCTTTAAAACTAAGGAATTTTGTCAAGAACATTGCTGTCCCTGTTTCTTCGATGAAGTTGCTACTTGTTTAACTATTACGAATAGCTAAGTCACAAAATGCATTGCAGAGATATAACATGATTCCAGGGGGATTGCATTCAGTCCAGCTAGCTTATTCTTACAATAAAGCCAGAAGAAAATTTTCATCTCGATCGCATTAGATCCAAGAGATAGATGCAAAAGAAACTCCCCGTACCAAATCAATCTTTAAATATTCAAGCATTCTCTTCCAAATCAATTGCGTACGCCAAATCAAAATGTAAACTGCACATTGCCACAAAACTTTGCCATTTTTATTATAACCAAAGCTTTTTGACATTAAAAAATAGATCCAAATCCTCTAGGCAAGCCCAACTCTGACCAAAAATACCGAATAACATAATTCAAAGTGAAGTTGCCATATAATTACAATGTAAGAACAAGTGATCAGTTATTTCTCAATTGACCCTGCACAGAAATCAAATTGGTATAAGATTGATCCTACTATCCTATATGTTGCTAAAAGATCCTAGCATCTGAAGTTTGTTAAGCCATTAGTCCATTTGTGCTGTGAAGATTGGAGAAGTTGAAGAGAGAACAAAGATGTGAAGATTGGAGGAGAAGTCTCTGCGATTGAGTGACAGAAACTGATGCAGATGTTTATAGAAGATACAGGGACCATCATGGATTTTCGTTTCCTTCCACGAATTCGGTTGCTGGAGAGTGAATTGGATGGCCTTCCTTTAAACTTCACGTGCAAGACAAGTGAGAAGCATACCTGGTACAGATCTGTCCTTTTTTCCACGTCAGCAATTGCCAACTAGAATCTCCTAGTACATGTGTAAAATCTATTGGCCATGTCACCTATCAACCAATAGAGTTATGCGAGAACCCAACATGTTTGAAAAATAAAGGGACTGATTTAATTAAAAAAGACAAATTATAGGGATTAAAAGATTTTTTTCCTTAATTTTTTATGTCAAACTTATCCTTGCTATCATCTACTTCTCAATTTCTTTTCTTAACAAATCTATTTCTCAAGCTTAATCATTTAAGGAGATGATAGGAAGGGTAATATCTATACCTTTTGACTTTCTTTTGTGCCTTAAAATATTTATTTAAATGATTGATATATATATTTCTTATGTTCATGACAAATGTATAGTTTTTGTCTGTTTGATTTTTGTGTTAAAAAATAATTGTATTAAAAAAAAAGTTATTGGTGACCTAAAAATACGCAGCTTATAGTTAAGCCCGTGATTGACTAATTAACGAACAAAAATGCTGGTCACCTAATTAGTCAACTAATCTTAAATGGCCCAAGGTTAAAATTTAGTTGAAGGTAAATTAATTAAAAGAAAGAAGAAAAAACATTAAAAAGACATGTGCTATTATTTGAACTAAACTTAGATCTGATCTTTTATATATTTATCATATTTTTTAATTAAAACGTGACAAATATATAATTTTATAATAATAATATAATAAATGTATAATTTAATTAGAGAATTTTACAAAAATTATATATTTGTCATATTATTATTAAAAATTTATATACTTATTATATTTTAATTTAAGAACCTGACGACAAATATATAAAAATTACACATAACTTTTTTATCCTATTCCTTTTGCTTTCTTAATTGGGGAAAGGCACAAGGTTGTTTGGCCAATTAGCCGATATATATTGACTCGTTGTCTTCCCTATTCATGGCTGCAAATCTTCCATCATGCAACTTCTACGTGTTACCTATGACGTCTTCTCTTAAAAATTCTTCAAATTCTTTGAATCAAACGGGAATATATGGTTGATAACAATGTACTTTGACTCACTTAGTTTGGTCCTTCTGTATTACTATAAATTTATTTATTTTAAAACTATTTTTTGGATTGAAGTTTCATAAATAAACAATGTATTAAAAAAGGTAATTTTTTTAATTGACAAAACCATTTAATCAGTACTCTTGTCAATATTATTGTGTTTTGACAAACTTTTTTTGAAAATACTTTACTCGAGATCCTTGGTTAAACTAGAACAACTCCCTCCCAGTTGATCCAAGCGCTTGGGGTTAAAATACTTTTATTATCATACTCCTAAAAGGGACAGATATACAAAAAATTAATTTGTAATTAATATTATTTGAATAAATAAATGATTTTAAATAATTGGTATGGTTAATTTTATTTAAATAAAATATAAAAAGTAAATTCACAGTAAATATATAAAATATTTCAATCAAAATAAGCAATTATAATATTTAAAATTAAAATAAATATATCAAAATGAAGATATAAAAATTTTAATTATAATTAATATTCTCATTAATCAAATATAGTGTTTTTTTTATAATATTTCAATTTCAAGGTAGAACAATGAAAAAAGAAGACGATTAGGTTAAAATAGAGAAGGAGCAAATTTATAATTAAAGATTTTGAATAAGGAGCGGAGCAAAGCAAGCAATATCTTCCATCAGAGCCGTTTATTCCTTTGTTGGATAAACCAAAACCACAGCTATTTTCTCTCTGCGTTAAAAGGGTCAGTTAAGTTGGGTCTAAAACAAGGCTTAGCCATAGGTTGCTATGGTGTTGTCTTTGCTATATGGTCCTTCATGTCCTATAATGGTAGTAGACTCGTCATGTACCATGGCGCTCAAGGTGGGACCATCTTTGCCATTGGAGCAGCCATAGCTCTTGGTGGGTTGTAACAATAGCTCTTAATCATTATTCTTTATGCTTAAAAGGTGTTTATTTCTTTGTAAAACAAGCACTAGGTGTTGGTTTATCCAACGTGAAGTACTTCTTAAAAGCGAGCTCAGCAGGCTAACGTATAATGGAGGTGAGAAGGAGAATACCAAGATTACTGCTTCTTAACTATCCGTGTATGTTAAAGAGGGTTTTTCTGATATGAAGGATTTGCTGCTTCTTGGGCAAGATGTGTAACATCCGGTCCTTCCGTAAACGTGAGAAACACAATGTTCAGTTTCTCCGTAAACGTCAGAAATTGGCTAAATATAAAAGGAAGTCCTCGAAATAGAAGGAATTAGGGCCAATTAAAATTATGATAAAATTTTAAATATTAGAAAAATGAGGATTTGAGGTTTGAGATGTTCAAAAACCAGAGCCAGAAGAGCTCAGAAAATTTGCCGAAGAAAGTAGGGGTATTTTTGTAATTTTTGAAAAAATTTGAAAACTCACAAGAGAGCTTTTTAAATGAAAAATTTGAGCTTTCTGGGGTTCTCAGAGGCCCTAAAAACCATGGGAACCCCTAGAATAGTTGAAACCCTTCCAGTGAGCGATTTCGGCAAAGGTTGACCAAAACTTTGACTGAACGGTTCGGAATGGTTTCAGATCCTTTTTGAGTGATTCCAAAGGCAATTCTTATGATTAAGAGCCTAAGGAATATGATGGAAAAGATGGATTTTAAAAAGGATTTGATATGAGTTTAAAATGAAAAAGCTAAAAAAAGGGACTAAAATGCAAAAGTAAAAAGTTAAATAAAGTGACTTTTAGCTCCTTCTTATCCACGTTCCAGCAGCTCCTCACTTCCATGATTTGTTTCTGCCCCAAAAATAGAGAAGGAAGCTAGCTCTCTTGGGCGCACAAGGAGAAGAGATTTTGAAGAGAGAAAAAGTAAGGAAAAGGTAAGAAAAGTGTGGAATTTTATGCTCTTCCTTTGAGTAAACTTGTTCCTCTCATTCTCCTTTTAATTTCTATGGTTTGATTGATAGATTTGGTGATGTTTTGAGTCTGGTGCAGGGGAGGAATAACAGAATTTGAAGGAGAGGAACTTATCACTTGGAAGAGCACTTGAGAAAAGCTAGGAAATCAAGATAACTTGTTGTCTTCCATGCTTCTTCTTCCCTTCTCCTCCTTGTGATAATTTCATCCCATATAGAGCCCAATCAAAGGGAGATGAATTCTGGTCCTAGCAAGGGAGATTCATAGATTTTGGAGTGTGAGAAGCAAGTAGGTGCAAAGAAATCAAAGAAAGAAGCATGAAAACACAAGACAGAAAAGTGAAGGATTCATGGAGACATTGTGAAATCTATTTTGATCCATGAATTCCCTAGCTTAGATGAGTGTTTGCTTGAGTTCCTAAGATCCCTAGAGACCTCCCCACACACCTCTTCTATCAAGAAAACAAAGCAAACCCATTACTTCCGTTTTTCATGTGTCATTTCAGCCTAGGACAGAACTATAGGTTAGGGATAGTTTTAATTTGTTCCAAGCTTAGTTTTGAGTCATATATGATGGAAGAGGATGAGAGGAAGCCTTGGAAAAAATTTAGAACTCATAGAAAGTGATTTGGTGTCTTAGGTTCCATATTATGACCTAAAGAAGCAACATGGTGCTAGGCCTTTTGTTTTAATGATGTGATGACTCCAAGAGGTTTAAAAGGAGTCAAGAATCATATTGAAAGGAAAGAATGAGGCCTAGAAGTCCCTTGAGGGGTGTTGCTTCATTAGGTGCCTTTATGGACCATAATGGAGCTTATAAAGTAATCTAGTATTTTATTAAGTGATGTAGCCTTAGAATATGTTTCATGGACCTAATTGGCTCCCATAAATTGTATCTAGGCCAAAAGAAACTATCTCCACCAAATTGTGGGTGTGTGGCCAAAAGAGGAGGCTTGAAAGCTAAGGAAAAAGTGTGTGAAATTGTGCAAAGTAGCTCTCTCCACCTTCTCTCATGCATGGATGTGTGTTTAGCTTGTTTTAGAATGTGTGTATGTGTATTTTCAAGCTAAGAAAAGTATGCTAGTATGTCTTTATATTCCATGATCCTTGATGCCATGTTATGTTTTAAATGAATCTATGATATTTGTATGAGTTCGCTTGAGTAAGGAGAGGCCAAGAACTCTTCCCTTTGGTGAGGATGAGCCAAGAACCCTTGAGCTTGGTTGAGACATAGCAAAGAGTCTCCCAAAAGCAAAGTGGGCTCCCAAGAGTATGGTTGAGTCCAAAGCTCTTAAAGAATAGGTGAGGCAAGTCCAAAATCCATGAGGAGAAGTGTGAGGCCAATCCAAACACTTAGGGAACTCTTGAATGTCTTGTATGATTAATTCACATGCCAAGGTTGCTTTGAAAATATCCATGACTTTCATTTTCCATACATGCATTTGAAAAGCTTGCTTTGTACATATTATGTGTGATTGAATGGGAGATGAGCTATTGGGATTCTTTGAATCTCATCCCCTCCTTTCCAATGCTCTAAAGTGCTAGGTGAATTAAGTGGATATGCTAATGGGAGCCAACAACTAAAGAAGAGAGATTGACATTCATATGTCTAGCTTTTACCCTTTTTTAAACTATAATGATGTTCAATGATGTATATGATTATTGTAAATGGCACATGACCCTTGAGACACATGTAAATATGATATTATGTGATGTATACATATATGGATATTATGTATGAACTTTAGAAATGAACTTGGGTATGTAATGCCAAGTTATGCAAATTGGAAGTTTGATGCAAATGTGTATAAGTGTGGATGAAAAGGCAAAAATGAGATGCATGGGGTTTGGGACCATTTGGGTAGCTCACACAAGTCTTAAATATACTTTTAGACTTGCTCAAAAGGTGCCAACACTAAGGGAAGACCATTTGGCAAGTTTGGTACCTCATATGGAGCCAAATTTAACTATTATGGAACCCTATGCCATTTTTTGTCCAAATGAGTTAGTCTTACCCTGAAACTTGGCATGAAATTAGGTCTCATTAAAAGATTTTTGGAAGCTAAAGATCATAATTTTTGGAGACCTAGAGAATATTTGATGAATTTTCAAAGTTGGGATTTTTCATGGATTCTGGTATAGCTACTGTTCATACTAGCAGTTTTGAATTCTGTGTCACCCCATGGCCAAATGATGTCTAATGCTTATGAAATTTTATATTCATAAAATAGAGGTCATAAGCTTTCTGTGGCCACTGAGATCACCTCATTTGGAGGTCTGAGCAGTGAGTTATGCATGTTTGAAGTTAACTGTCAGTATCAATAGCGCCCCATGAGTCCGGTTATTGTTTCATAGGGTCCAGTTGACTAAATGTATCTGTTTCATTCTGGAATTATTTTTAGTATTAGGTTAACATTTTTATCTTTCTAGAATGACTGAATTTGTGTGATTTTGATTTTTATAGAATGAGTTATGAATTTCAGAAATTTGTATCAGTAAACTGAACAACAGCCCAGGCAGCCAGCGACTCTATAGCTTTTTGGATGTCAAACGTCTTGTGTGATGAATTTTATAACCTGGTAGTATTTTTAGTGTGAAGTAGATATCCTAATATTTCCATAATGACAAAGATTTCATGATTTTGAATTTTCTAGATTTAGTTATGATTTTCTAAAGTTGGGTTAGAAAATGGAGCAAATCTGGCAGAAAATGTGCTTGTTTATTTTGAGCTCCATTTTGGTTTTCATAGGTTGTAGGCATATTTTTGTGATACAAATGAATTGTAATAATGAAATTAAATATGAGAAAGTATAATATGAGCTCACACAGTCCACGTGACACTAAATTGAAATTGTTTGACATAGCACAATTTGGTGTCACATGGACTGTGTGAATTCATACTATACTTCCTCATATTTAATTTCATTATTCATTTGTATCACAAAAATATGCCTACAACTCATGGAAACCGAAATGGAGCTCAAATTAAAACAAAAGGCCTAGCACTATGTTGCTTCTTTAGGTTATAATATGGAACCTAAGACACCAAATCACTTTCTATGAGTTCTAAATTTTTTCCAAGACTTCCTCTCATCCTCTTCCATCATATATGATTCAAAACTAAGCTTGGAACAAATTAAAACTATCCCTAACCTATAGTTCTGTCCTAGGCTGAAATGACACATGAAAAATGAAAGTAATGGGTTTGCTTTGTTTTCTTGATGGAAGAGGTATGTGGGGAGGTCTCTAGGGATCTTAGAAACTCAAGTAAACACTCATCTAAGCTAGGGAATTCATGGATCAAAACAGATTTCACAATGTCTCCATGAATCCCTCACTTTTCTATCTTGTGTTTTCATGCTTCTTTCTTTGATTTATTTGCACCTACTTGCTTCTCACACTCCAAAATCTATGAATCTCCCTTGCTAGGACTAGAATTCATCTCCCTTTGATTGGACTCTATATGGGATGAAATTGTCACAAGGAGGAGAAGGGAAGAAGAAGCATGGAAGACAACAAGTTATCTTGATTTCCTAGCTTTTCTCAAGTGCTCTTCTAAGTGATAAGTTCCTCTCCTTCAAATTCTGTTATTCCTCCCCTACACCAGACTCAAAACATCACCAAATCCATCAATCAAACCATAGAAATGAAGAGGAGAATGAGAAGAACGAGTTTACTCAAGGGAAGAGCATAAAATTTCACACTTTTCTTACCTTTTCTTTACTTTTTCTCTCTTCAAAATCTCTTCTCCTTGTGCGCCCAAGAGAGCTAGCTTCCTTCTCTGTTTTTGGGGCAGAAACAAATCGTGGAAGTGAGGAGCTGCTAGAACGTGGATAAGAAGGAGCTAAAAGTCACTTTATGTAACTTTTTACTTTTGCATTTTAGTCCATTTTCTTAGCTTTTTCATTTTAAACTCATATCAACTCCTTTTTAAAATCCATCTTTTTTATCATATTCCTTAGGTTCTTAATCATAAGAATTGCCTTTGGAATAGGGATTCCCATGGTTTTTAGGGCCTCTAAGAACCCCGAAAAGCTCAAATTTTTCATTTAAAAAGCTCTTCTGTGAGTTTTCAAAATTTTTCAAAAATTACAAAAATACCCCTATTTTCTTCGGCAAATTTTCTGAGCTCTTCTGGTTCTGGTTTTTGAGCATTTCAAACCTCAAATCCTCATTTTTTAATATTTAAAATTTTATCATAATTTTAGTTGGCCCCAATTCCTTCTATTTCGAGGACTTCCTTTTATATTTAGCTCATTTCTAACGTTTATGGAGAAACCGAACATTGCGTTTCTCACGTTTATGGAGGGACCAGATGTTACATTTCTCCTCCTCTTAAATAAATTTCATCCTCGAAATGTAGGGGTACACTTTCTCTTACTCTTTTATATTCTGTCTAACTGTTCCTTTCTTTCCCTTCTTCCTGGCTCTATATGTTTTTTTCTCTGGTTTTACTTATTTAAATTTTCTCTGAGCCAGGGAATTTTCATTGTTAGCCTATAATTAAGGCTCTATGATTATAGAGTACTAGCTAATTTTTCTTATAAGGGAAATAAATTTCTAGCTTTGGAGGCCTATTTTGGGAAAGCTTACTAATTATATCGGGTTAGTCTTAACCCGTTCATAGGAGTTAACGTTTCTTTTAGTGGACTCATTTATACATCTAGGGAGGGAACTCATTTCATATCACATCTCCCGTATCCTCTCTAAATGGCTTCTCATAACATTTCATCGTCTCTTTTATGATCATTAGAGCCATCAAAGGTTTTTATTTGTTTACTGTTTTGAAGTATACTGTCCACTGTTTATCTTTGCGTTCTTTCTTACTAGCTCATCCCATGATTATAATTCACATCTCTTTCTGTCATAGGCCTCATATCGTAACTCTTTACTAGGATTACAGCTCTCTTGAGGAATTTCTACTTTTAATGATCTCAATTTCTCTGTTTACTACTACATCTATCTCTATAGGTTAGGACTTTTTCTCACTTTTTTTTTGCTCACTTATAGTGACATTTTATAGTCCCTCCTTTCAGCACTGATAAGCCTAACATGTGTATCTCATACTAGCACTGAAGAGCTACTACCACTGACTACTGCTGATTTCTGTTGGGATGCTAGCTATTCTCATAATTTTGCTCATTGGAGATATACTATACCACTCACCTCATATAAAAATTGCACCTGACCCCTTTTTGAGTACATAAGTTAGCATGTGGGGATCTCTCTATCCCTCGATCAGGGCTACTGCCTGTTAGGTAGTAGTTCATCTAGCTCTAACTTTGGAAAGCTAATTTTTTGCTTTCCTTATCCCATATACTATGCTCATCACTAAAGGGAGCTAGTCAGTAGTCTAATTGTCTGAGCAAAGCCTTCATGTCTCTGTGGCAATGGTCTACCAGACTCAGGAGGTCTGTAGTCTCTGAGACAAAAGTTAGCTGAAACTGTACTGGTTTCTGAGACTAACTGCTCTGTAAAATTATCTCAGGCTGTCATCTCTACCAGAGAGCTATCATGCTGTGGCTAGGGCTCTCTGTAACTCTGTGGGATCTACTATGACCCCTAGGTCTACTGTGACCTCTCAGAACCCTATTAGGGTCTACTGCAACCCGCTGTGACATACTAGGATCTACTGCGATCCATCTCTGGGAGACGTCAAAGCCTAAGATCATTGTATCTGATAGTGAAATACATACTCACCAAGTCCGGTAACTATCGCCCATAATAGCTGAGGCTAAACTCAGAGGTACATCGTGCTCTTCGTGCGAAGTGGGTTCTATGTAATCTGATTCTCTAGGATCCTGTCATACTAATACTAGGGAGCATTTTAAATTATTATTCATCGCTCCTCATAGGATCCTCAGATTCCCACTTCAACCCCTTTTTGCTTGGGCTTTCCTTTATTACTCTATTGACTTACTTTCTTTATGTGTACTCATTCTAGTCTTCTTCTCTTATCCTACATATCCTGCAGTTTGTAACTATGCCCATATTCAGCTTTTAAGTGCTTTGGCACTAGAGCATCTCACACATTAAGTGTGGTTAACATCTCTGGCAGGAGAGAGGCTATGCACTGGTCCCTTCTCATTTCATTTATATGTACTATAAGGGACTCGGTCTATGCATACTAAATCTGTACATTTTCTATTGGGAATCCCTTTCTGTATGCTTTTCTCATTATTCTGATATTATTAGAATCCTTTTACCTTTCTTTCCTGACTTATCTCGTTATCTAGCTAACTAGGATACCCTTCGATTATCAGAACACTTTGGTGATTGATGTCGTCGTTTGCTACGCACTTAAGCCACATTACCATTAGGTTGATCAGGCCTAATATCATGTAACCATTGTTGTAAGCAAACCATAACATCAAGCACTAATACACGGGTGCCTCATGACTGAATTCAGGGCCACTATCTCCAGTATATTACAAGTTTCCTAACAATCTAAAGTATTCCTCTCATACTTTTCTTTATCTGTCCTATTCTCGTAGGATACTTGGGGAAAATAAGATTCTTTCTCTACTTCATCCTGAGATCACTTTACATTGCCCGACTATTTTTACTTCGAGCACTATCATGCGAAAAGGGCATCTATACCAAGTACAAGTGTGCTTTCTCGAATACTCAAGCACATTAACTAGATATTTATTCTTAATCTAATATGTTTTCGGCTTGTACACTATCATATCTTCTCTTTTTACCTTTCTTATCCTCTTAAGTAAAAAGGATATTTTACTACTGGCTGTTTCTGTTGCTAGTTCAGGTCTTCCTATGCTCAAGAGCACTTACATTTTTTCTGTGTTCCTCCACTTATTCACTCTCTATAATATCAAAGGGGTCTACTTTTTGTTCATACTCGTGTTCTGTTCTTAGCTAGACCATCCCTTGGTAAGAAGGATTTTATTTCACATAATCCCAGGAATTTCATTCTATGGTGCTCTCGGCTTACATTCTCTCTCTATGTAACACGAGGCTCGCCTTTTGAAGTGGTCTCTAGCTCTCTCGAGCTTTTTCTGAGGGTACGAAGACATTAGCTGTTTGTCTCAGCTCATTTCTACGTTCGGATCAGAGTTGGGCTTTCTCTCTGTTTAACCTCTTTAGCCTCATCCCCAAGAGCACAATATATTATTTTTAGGGTTCTGCTAACCCAATTCAGAATATGTACTCTCAATGTCTAGATTCTACCTCACTGAAGCTGATGCTCTACTGGGTGCTCTAATCACTCACGTGCCTTAACCCTATATTATTCTCATATTAGGGAACTCGTCTGACAAACTATTGGACTCCTATCTGTTTACCTTTCTAGGCTTAGCTTACTCATTTAATCATTATTAAAGCGAGGGTATCTTTTTTATGACTAGTTTCTCAGTTCTTCCTCGCTTCCTTTATCACTATGCTTTATGACTTAGGGGGTCTATTTAGGGGAATTTACTAATCACTATTGGGTAGTTTCTTCGACTCAGGGTGTCTCATCTTTCTTTCTTGATCCAGGAGAGAACTTTCATTGAACCTTTCATTTACATATCTTGCCTGAAACAATGCTACTGGTAATCTCCCCTAGGCTTTAGCTTACACTCAACTTGGGTTAGCCATCTCATTGGACTTGTAGCTTACTAACTATCCTCATTCTTTTTCTGGGTCTCTGTTACTAGCTACTCATATTTACTTCTAGGTGTTATCTATGAGGTATACCTTTCTAGGTCACTCACTATGTGCTTCTTTGCTGGTAGCTTTATCTCACATTATCTCAAGGCTACACTAGCATTCTATCATTCAATGTCTCACAGGGTAGCATCCTAGGTTGGAGTCAATACCTTAAAAGTGGGTCTCAATAACCTCATTATCCCTGTGTCTAACTTTCTCTATGTTGAGCTCTTTCCTCAATCTCATTGCTAGGCCTATGGATTTCTTACTAACCTTCCGTGACTATTCATTACTCCTTTTCCCTACTTATACTAGGGGTTCTCGCTTGCTGTGGGTTGTCTGACCCCTTATTAACTCTTTTTTTAAATTGGCCTGAATATGACCAATAAGGCATTTATGATGCTATTCGCCGCGACTAACACATCATTCACTGTGGCTAACTTTTTAATTGGCCGCGACGAGAAACTCTCTGGATTGTCTCGCTACTATTTGGAATAATTGGCCGCGGCTAACAGCCTCTTATTGGCTTACTTTTCTAGGGATCGGATTTTCATCTTTAGCTACCAACCCGAGCCTTACTGCCTCATCAAGTTAGAGGGTTCATCTCAGGGTCGTCGAGCTCTAGGGTGTAGCTTATAACTCAAATCTCTGGCTTTAGAAAATTAACCTTTCGGGCTCTAGTACTTATCTAGACATTTGGGTGTTGTGGCTAAGGGGTAACTTTCTTTCTTATCCCCCTCTAAACTGGTCTTGTACAGCTATAGTCTCATCTCATGCCATGCTGCATCATTACTTGTCTCTGTATTAAGCGAGACATCTTGGAATGGCCTGAGTATGATTACCAGGGAGGATTAGGCCTCATACACTCTTTCTAGCAAGCCTCTTCATATCAATGAGATTATTTCTCATTGTTTATGTCTAGGGCTTGCCACTGATCCCAGTAAGCTATCATATCTCATCAAGCTCTAGCTGTTGGATCTCTCAGCTTTGCTTAAGCTTAACTCTGCTCAAACTACTTTAGAGGCCACTCTTTCCCGGTATCTATTAACTACTCTAAGACTATCATACAATTTACTCATTATGAATAAAGCCATAAACTATACTCATACATCCAACAATCCTCATACAAGGCTCTACTTATCCATTCAAGCCTTTTACATAACCCTATTACTACATCCTTAAGCCAAATCCAGTCCGAGAGAGCCTGGAACTTTGCTCTGATACCAAATATCTTACAGAGCCCTCGACGATATTGTCCCTAGTTCGGCCATGTCCGAAACTGGGTTCCGTAGCCAGGGTTTTATTCTTCCTGGAAGATGGCTTCTCCCATTAGCTCCCAAGAAAAGGCCTCGTCGAAAGGGAGAGCTTTGCTCCCATTTATAAGGACCTAGCCTAGGACCTTCCTATCCGATGTGGGACTTTACAATCCACCTCCCTTTTGGGGCCAACCCGTCTCGGGTTGCACATGCAGTTAGGTCGGCTCTAATACCAACACACTTACAGAGCCTTCAATGGTATTGTTCCTTGGTCGTAGTGCAAGCATGCGCTCCTAAGGTTTTTGTCTTCTCCCGAGCTTCGAGGGCTTGGTTATCCATCCTTCGCTCAAAGGAAAAGCGCACCGTTGGTGGGGAGAGCTTCGCCCCCCACTTATAAGGCCTTTGCCCAGGACCTTCCTATTCGATGTGGGACTTTACAAGATGCAAGGGATGGAGCTCGCGCACGTAGAACTGACTTACACATGATTCCTATGTGGCATCCACAAGGCAAGATGGGCTCCACCTCAACAAGCCGCTAGCCATGTCAAACACAGACAAACATAGTTGTGATGGCACCAAACTATAGGGATTAATTCTTGCTTTGAAAAGTATTAATATGGGTTTGAAAAAATTAAACCATAAGGACCAATTTAAAATTTGAGGTAAATTAAACTAAATAATTATTTTTTTAAATAAAAAAATCAAAAGGAGGACTAGACATGTCCTAATTAAGTCAAGTACTTAATGCTAAATTAACAAAACATCCAGTACCAAGATGAAAAAATCTCAGTACTTAATGTCCTAATTAACTTTTTTTAATCAAGAATAAGTAGGGTGAATTTTTCTACAATATATATAAAAAGAACGAGAACTGGTTGTAATTTTTAAAATAATATAGATATTATATTTAATTTAATTAAAACTTACAAAAATTACCGTAATTTACTCTTATATATTATATTATAATTTCTAATAGTCAAGATTTTGGTTAAAAGTATGATACGTACTCATATTAGAACACGACCCTGATACCATCCAGATATTCCTTTGCAGCCTTATGTCAATTAAAACAAAAAAAAAAAAAAACACTTTCCACTCATAATTTTGCCTCTTGTTTGAAAGCAGAACCAGCTTATGTGGAAAGGAATTCATCACGCTTATTCTCTAATGTCAACTTGTGTGGCCGTTTAGACTTTAAAGATCAAGCAAACATACACGAATGAAGATTGTAATAATTTATTAAAAACTCCTGATCATACATTATTGTACATTATGTAACACTTGCAGATTCATCCAAACAATGTATAATAAAATGACGCATTCCATTCAGGTAATAGAGGGAGCTAGGTCAATCAAAAAGAAAACTGCTTATCATGACGATAAAATGAGTGTTCTCTACAACGCCTCACATACAGGGAATGTATCAATTTTGAACTCATTGATATAACAACCCCCATTATTCCTTTTTAAAATTTCACAAACTGCCTTCACAGAAACTCCTTTACACATATTAGCTCTGCTTGGCCATCTTGAATTTAGAAAGGCCTTTCTGACCTACAATTGCACACTCGCCCCTGAGTTGGACTCTCTCCACAGAGCACAGCCCTCCACTTGACTTCCACAGAGGGCCACATCGACATTGTAAAGGAGTTGCTTTAAGTTTATGACCAGCAATGTTTGTTTCCTGATGAAGAAGGCAGAATTTCCTTGAAACATGTAACTATGGTAAGGAGAATAGAGGTCGTGAGAGAGTTGATTAGAGGAAAACCAAAGTCCTTAAGGATTCTTCACATGTGTTTTAGGTACCACCATTTGGAGACTCTAAAAGCTTTGGTGGAACTTGATGTTGATGACACCAATAAGCTTTTAAACTATAGAGGTTTGGATGGGTAGAACCACATTCTCCATTTGTCTATCATGTTGAGGTACTTTAAATAGGAATTAAACCAATTCTCTATTTTGATATGTTTCTTATACCATTTGATAAACACACTTAAATGAGGATAAATAGGTGTTATATGCAAAAAAATTTGAAAATATTTGCTTACACCATTAATTAGTTACTATTTATAGTTTATGTAGCAGGAAAGCACTCCAATTTATGTGGACAATCAAGAGCCATTGCAATATCCAAAAATCCAGTTTTCCATGGCAAAACAAAGCATTTTGATATCAAGTTATATTTTATTAGAGAAGTTCAACAAAATGGTGAAGTCACATTGACTTATTGTAGAAACTCTGATCAAGTGGCTGATATTTTTACTAAAACTTTACTGAGAGACAAGTTTGAAGCACTAAGGATGAAGCTAGGCATGTGCAGCTACTGATGCAAGGAGGAGATGTTGAGATATGCCTCATTAGCTATCAACATGTGGTTGTTGTTTATTTTAGGAATTAGTTGCATTTCAAAAAATAAAATTGATAAAGTTTGTTTCTGTCAAAGTTTGTTTCCTAATATTTAGCCATTTAGTTACTAATTTAGTGAGATGTTAGTAGTTAGCCCATAATTGCTGATTCAGTGGGATTTTAGTGGATTTTTCTATTTATTTTAATCATGATTTGATGTATTTAAATACTCAATGGTAGACTCAATAAATATCATCCTCCAAAAATATTTTTCTCTGCTCTTTCTTCACACTTTCTTTGAGAGTTTTATTTCTAAAACCAACAGTGTTACTAGTGGTCTCTGCCTAGATGCAAATATAAATTTGTTAACTGTAAAAGGAAAAAGGAAAAAAAATGATACGGGGTCAGAGCAAAAACGAAAAGTTTGTCTTTCCCTAGTATAATTTGTATAGCATTGGTAAAGCCCCTCAAAGTGAAAATTGTATAGTGATGACGGGTTCCAATGTACAGATTCTTGTTTTATTATTAACGAAATCCTGGTAGCTGCATTGCAGGAATTTTATGGAGAAAAATTGTAATTTTATGGAGAGTCAGTTTATTTCTTTTTAATTGTGCTATTTAGGATTCTTTTCTTAATAGTTAGAAAAATTAAAATAAGAATCTTGAATCTTAAAATACATTTAATGATAAAATATAATATATATATACACACACACACATAAGATTTCATCCAAGTAAACAAAATTGATTAACTTCTCAAACATTAAATACTTTATAGGATCGGCATCATTCCTGAAGTTTTCTCTCAGCACGTTGAAAATATAAAGGTTAAGGAATATATTTAAAAATTTAAGGGATGAGTTCTTGACACAATTTTGATGTAGTCATATTCCATATGTTAATTTGCCAAATCCACAAGATAACTTAAAACACGTAGGCAGTTTGATCACAAGACATGCAGGGATTAAATTAATTAATGATTGAATATGCCCTTCTTCCTTCTCAATGATTATTGATCGGGTAAATTACTTTGTTTTTCTTAGATGTTGGTAAATTTTGTTTTCTCCATTGTTTTAAATATTTATACATTTTTTTTTGAAACTAAACTGATGCGCTATCTCATAACAAAAGATCCTAGATGTCAAAATATGCCGAATTCGATAACATGTTTTTACCATCGTTTTTTGGCCTGGATTGAATTGCTTGGGCTCATTGGAGTGTGAATCAAGATGCGCTTAATCAAGACGTCAAGACGAGCAAGGAACGAAAACGAATGTTACGTTTCAGCGTTTTTATCTATTTCAAGTGTCTATTCTCAATTTGGAGCATACTAGCCCACTGTCACAAATACAGTTAATCATAATGACTCATCTCTTTTAGCTTTATATGTTTGTACGATATTTTATTGCATTGACCCAAAATTTCCAAAGGAAATTGGTGCCCCAATCTAATATGAGTATTAAATTCGCCATTTCAACTTAACTAACAAATTAATTAGTTGCACGCATCAAAGTCAGAAACTGACACTTGGTGAAAGTTAACCCCAGCATGGGGGACATAAGGGGGGAGGAAAATTAATTAAGCATCTCCGTATCCATCTCTACTGCCATCCCTCTGGGGATAGAGAGCAAGAATTTACTTTCCACCGTTTGTGGGGAACACATTTAATCATAATGACTCATCTCCTTTAACTTTATATGTTTTTTTTTAAATCTTTTGCATTGAAAGTTAGAATCCCACCATGTGAAACATAGAAGGGAACTTTATCCTCTCGGGTTGAAAAATAGATATGACGGGTGGAAAATTAAGCATCTCCGTACCCACCTTATCCCATCTCTGTTGCCATCCCTCTGGGATAGAATTTACTTTCTACTAGGGGTAGACTTTGGGTCAAGAGGATAATATAATTAAAAAAGCTATAAATTAATATATAATTAGGCAAATTATATATTTTACAATTGTCTTCCATATAATTTCATATTTTGAAATTATTAGACAATCAAATTTATTGTCAATATCACTAAAAAACATCTCATTTAATATAAGTAACTAGAGAATCATTTATTTATACATCTCCCATTCGATTAGGTAATTAATTTTTTACAAAGCTCATTACAAAAAATACTCTTTCTACAATTGTGACAACAGGTAAAATCATTGTTAACTTTAGAAACATATAAACCAACAGATCAATAACATATCTTCCAATTTTAACTAGTTTCTCTGCAAAACTACTAATTCATTTTAATGATGCAAATTCAACACTATTTTGCATATATTCATCGTTGTTATCACAGTTGAATAATGCCATGATGGGATTGCCAATGCCTCGCACGCTCAAAATCTTAGTTTAATGGTTTAGGCCTTTAAATTTCCAACATATCATGTCTTGTTTTTTGACTTCCCATGTTACTCCAACACCCGTGCATTCTGGGAAAGTCCTGCTTAAAATGACATACCACACCCTGCATGTGCTTTAAACTTTAAAATGTTTATTTTTTCTTTCTTTGGTTGTTGGGGGGTGAGGAGTACACTCGTGGTCCCCGCGCATCCATCTCTGGGTAAGAAAACAAAATAAGAATGGTAAAATAGCAAGGGAAAGCAGGAAGGGAAACATTCCTTTGCTAATTAGCGAGGAATTAACGAAAACACGACGAAACCTCCTTGTTGATTTAGTGCGGTCAGGAAAGAAAAGCACGAATGCTTGCACACGAACTTTTGTACGATATTTTATTGCATTGACCCAAAATTTCCAAAGGAAATTGGTGCCCCAATCTAATATTAGTATTAAATTCGCCATTTCAACTTAACTAACGAATTAATTAGTTGCACGTATCAAAATCAGAAACTGACACTTGGTGAAAGTTAATCCCACCATGTGAAACATCTCCCCTCGGGATGAAAAACAGATAAGACATGAGGGGAGGAAAATTAAGCATCTCCGTACCCATCTCTGTGACCATCCCTCTGGGGATAGAGATCAAGAATTTACTTTCCACCCCTGGTGGGAAACACAGTTAATCATAATGACTCATCTCCTTCAGCTTTATATGTTTTCTAAAAAGTTTTTGCATTGAAAGTTACAATCCCACCATGTGAAACACAGAAATGAGGGAACTTTATCCCCTCGGCGTGAAAATAAGATAAGACAAGAGGAGGGAGGAAAATTAAGCATCTCTGTATCCACCATATCCCATCCCTGTTGGCATCCCTCTGGGATCGAATTTACTTTCCATCTATCTAGTGGTAGACTTTGGGTCAAGAGGATAATATAATTAAAAAAGTTATAAAAAATTATAAATTAATATATAATTAAGCAAATTATATATTTTACAATTGTCTTCCATATAATTTCATATTTTGAAATTATTAGACACTCAAATTTATTGTCAATATTACTTAAAAATATCTCATTCAATATAAATCATTAGAGAATCATTTATTTATACATCTCTCATTCGATTGGGTAATCAATTTTTTACAAACCAAAAAATACTCGTTCTACAATTATGACAACAGGTAAAATCATCGTTAACCTTAGAAACATATAAATCAACAGATCAATAACATATCTTCCAATTTTAACTAGTTTCTTGTAAAACTACTAATTCATTTTAATGATGCAAATTCAACACTATTTTGCATATATTCATCATTGTTATCACAGTTTAATAATGCCATGACGGGATTGCCAGTGCCTCGAACGTTCAAAATCTTAGTTTAATGGTTTAGGCCTTTAAATTTTCAACATATCATGTCTTGCTTTTTGACTTCCCATGTAACTCCAAGACCCGTGCATTCTGGGAAAGTCCTGCTTAAAATGACATATACCACACGCTACATATGCTTTAAACTTTAAAATGGTTTTTTTTTGGTTGTTGGGGGGTGAGGAGTACGCTCGTTGGCCCCGCGCATCCATCTCTGGGTAAGAAAACAAAATAAGAATGGTAAGAAAGCAAGAGAATGCAGGAAGGGAAACATTCCTTTGCTAATTAGCAAGGAATTGGCGAAAACACGACGAAACCTCCTTGTTGATTTATTGCGGTGGAAAGAAAAAAAAAGTATGAATGCTTGCACGGCAACTTTTGCGACGACTTAGCAATAGAAGGGCAAAAAAATTTTTTCTTACTAAGCTATATCCATCACTAACTGTTCCACAAGAATGAGAGCTTGTCTCTTATATTATGTCCTTTCTCACTTATATCGTGAACCTCGGTTCTGATATTGTATAGTACGTGTATAGCCGCTTGATAATGCATAAAAAATTTATCAAGATCATAGAGATATATATATATACTTCTAATATTTGCATAGCTAGGCACTATAAAATGTGTTTGCAGTTACTGCACAATCGAAGCGGTCTAATCTTAAACTTTAACTGATTTGCTCCTTGTCCTTAAAAGACCAGGTGTCTGTTTGCTACTGTTCTCTTGCCTCCTGTAGGTTTAAGGAAAAATAAATTAAAATTAAAAATGCTATTTATATAAGTTCATTTTGCAAAGTCTACCTCGGACTTTGTAAAACTTGAAAAAGCCCAAGCAGTTTCTTTATCCTCTTTACCTAATGAGGAGCCCAGGAAGAATTTTAAAAGTTAATCAAACAATGTAAGAGTTTTATTTCAGTGAATTTTAGGATTGTGAATATAAGTATTGGACTCAAAATTTTGATATGATTTTAAATTATTTTAATAATAATAAACTCTTAAATTTAATTTATAAAAGTATTAACTTGGATATTATTTATTGTTTATTGTATTGAGCTATGATGTTAAATTTATTTTAAGTAATAATAATTATTTAAGAGAAATAAAATATATTAAAATAGAGCATTGTGTTTATAAAAAATATGATTGAACTTATAAATCTGTTTGGTTCATTTTATCTAAATCAATTGTTAAACTTCATATAATTTGCATTATCTTACTAAACTTCATATTATATACTCTATTGGACTTTGTTAATCTGCACATTTTAAAGCAAAGGAAAAAGTTTATAAAATATTTCTTTGAAAAAATGTGGCGCGCTGAAACAATTAAAGTAACAAAATGCTTTTAGACATATAATATTCTATTCTAACTTTTTAATCAAGGCTTAGGATAAAGCTCTTTGCTCCATCGAGGAAGAAGCCAAACGTAGCAGCCGAAGAGAAGGAAAGCTTGCACGAATTCAAAAATGGTCCCTGAGTTTTGCGTTAGCTTTCAGCAAATGAGACACACAAAGAATTTCTCGAAGATGTTGGCTAATGTGATCACAAGTCGAAGCTTCGATTACTGTCTCTATGTTCAGATGTGTTGATGGTAGAATCTCGTAGAAGAGAAGCAAAGAGAGAGAGAGAGAGACGCGACTGAGGTAAAGAAAATAGCAGCAAGGTAGAAAAGGGTGCCGATTGTGCCATAGCCATGGATTGTGAAATGGTTGGTGTCGGTCAAAGAAACAAAAGACATGGAAGGCGCTTAAAAAACCATATCCAGAAAAATTATAAGCCAAAAAGCACTAAGTTTGGAAGCTATATGAAAATGGTGATCAAAGTAGGGAGGTGAAAGATTGTTGACCCCAAGAAAATGGCATTAGAGAAAAAAAATAAGAAAAGATGAGAACAGAGAAAGATTGAATTGGATTAAGAGAAAAAAATATTATTTTATTTTATTTTGTTTTTTCTTCCCTCACATTTGGAAATATTTATTACTATTACGAAGGGACACTAAATGAAGATAAAAAACGTCAAAAGAGGAAGTGCTTTCTCTCTGCACTTATTGATACATAAACAAGAAAGAAAGAAAGAAAAAACTAAGTTTGAGTAGCCAAAAGCGCTTGTCTTCATAGCCGTTCGAGCTTCTTTAATAAAATTCTCTCTTCTTCAATAGCTATTTTGGAAGTTGCTTTTGAGTGGATACATTTTGGGGCTTTGTTGCTTTCCTTGAAGCGTACATGCAAGTATACGTATCGTGAAGGCAATATAGTGATGAGAAATGATCGTTCCCTTGAGGATTTGTTATTAAAACAATGCCAAGTACTGAAATTCACACCCCAATTTAAATCAAGCAAATCAATTCTTAAATGTTGGTGTTAAAGGAAATTGTTTATGATTCTAATGCTATGTAAAAATCTAGGTTAGGATTTGGATTTTCGGGTGAATATTAGCATCTAGGATTATTGGTCCTCTTGTACTTCATAGTAGTTAGTTCAACATTCATTCCCTTCTGCTCTCCATGGTGATACATATTGGTCTAGGTTTCTATTGGTCCTATATATATTTTTCTAAATATTGTATAGGGTACTCAGCTAATTTTATAATCCCTTATAAGATTAACTAAGATCAATCTATGAGTGCAATACCTAACTGGACCATGTGAGGTTATTAAGTATATTCCTATCTCAATAACTAAGCTATTCAGTCACCTCAGCAAATTTCAAGCACTCACACCATTCAACTTTTGATCTAACCTCCCTTTTCCTTTCCCAAGTTCAAGTAAGGTATTATATCAATCTAAATGTTGGCCAATCAATCAGAAAGTATGAAGTACAAAGTTGAGTGAACAAGCATGAACCATTGATTGCAAAATTAGAATGAAGAACGACTACTAATCCATACAAGAGTTCCAAATAATCCTAGAGTAGATAGGGTTTAGCTATACATGATCATAAAATCCAAAGTCAAGCTTGAAGCAACAATCAAATACATCAGAAACTATGAACAAGACAGAAGAAATGAAGAGAAAACTCAGAAACACAAGGATTCGGCTTCAATCTTTAATCTCCAGCTTCTCTTTGCTTCAAGATGGCTTCCTAGCTCTTCCCTCAGCCTTTGCACACTTGGAATAACACAAAACCAACCCAGAATGATGGCTGCCTCGACCCTCCTTAGCATATGAAGCTCCAAACCCTCAGAAATTTTAGAAACAAAACGCTGCGTTCAATTAATTCGATTTGCGCCACGGCTTAGAATGTTGCGCCGCGGCGAGTTTTGGTTCTATGAGACTGAGTGCCGCGGCCTGGTTTGAATGCGTCGCGGTGAGTTTTGATTCTGTCTGAATTCTGAGGTCTTCTTGTCTCGCGCCTCAGCGTACACAAGCCCGCCTCGGCGAGTTTTGGTTCTGCCTGAGGCCTTGCCGTGACTCAAACATTTCCGCCGCGGCGCATGTTGCCCTGTACACTTCCTTCGGATTTCTGTACTTCCCGCCTCGGCGCAATGAACCACGCCGTGGCGAGATGTTTGAATTCATCACTATGCAGCCTTTCTCTCTTGAATTTGCTCCAAACTCTTCAACACATGCATCCTAAGAAAACCAAGTATGATTAGCTATCAGAATACTCAAAAATAAAGGTAAAGATGATGGTTTTTTCAAGTAAGTATTGAGTCTAGAGCTATTCATCCTATGTATGCTCATTTCTTTCTATGGATGTATTATTTACCCTATAAGTGGAGGCTAAACTCATATTTACTAAGAGAAAAATATGTACAATAATATGAATAGTTGGGAATTATCAGGCTTCTATATAACAAGAAAAAAGAAGAAGAGTAATATAAATAAAGAAATAAAAGAAAAGAAAGAAAAACTAAGTCATATTGTAGTTCTTCTTATTCACTTCATCATATTGGTCGACCTTAATTTTTGGTTTTACGTAACTTATGAGAGCTCTAAAAAGTGATCTTATTGTACCCTCTTTGTTTATAAGAGTTCAAAATCTACTCTTATATTATCGAATAAATTCTTCTTAAATGTGAGGAAAGTGAGTTTAGGATGAGTTTAATAAAAAAACCCTTGACTAGAAAAATTTTGGGTGAGCTTGTGTGAAATTTAAGTATTGTAAAGTTTGAAATGAGTTTAAACTTTATGTTGGCACTGATAATGTTTAGAACCATATTAGTTGTAATTTAAATTTAATTGAAGAAAATCCCTTAGAATTTAAAGGAATTAGATGTAGGCTTGACCACGAAAAATTATATGTGTTTTTGCAAGTATACGGGTCGGATCAAGTAGTTCAGTGATAAGTATGAGTATCATTCCCACGAGAAATGACTTAAATGTAATTAGGAAATGCACAACCCACTTCCATCCACGTTAAGCTACCAATTAAACAATTCATGACTTAGAACTAATTTTCAAACAAAATAATTTAAAGGAAACTTGGTTGGCAAAGAAAATTTAGACAAAAATCCAAGGTTTTGAAATTACCTAGAGTCACTATTCTTTTGATGTTTACTAGAACTTAATTACTTGTTCAATTGCAATTAATTATCACCTTGTGGGTTAAGAGATTCATAAGCTATAACCGTCCGTCGATGTAATTATAGCCCTACTCTTCCTTAAAATCTAAGTATCCTTAGAATTAAATTAGAGTGCATTAAATATTATAACCCTCTACAAACCAATTAAGGCAATTAGGTATATTTCTATCCCAATTACAAATTAGAATATTCTAAACTTAATCTATCCAACTCTTAGGTCCAAATAGAATTCCTTTTTCAAGGTATATTCTAATTACCCAAATCAAATCTAAGAGGTGGCCAATCCCTAAGTAAGCATTAAGCAAGAGAAGGATACATAAAGCTCCAATCATTACAATCGACAAGAAAAACAAAGATCTAGTTCACATAAAGTTCATAGTGCTTTAGGTAAAGAGAAGTTTAGCTATACATAGTTGAATCTAACAATGAATCCCAATCAAATACATAGAGAAGATGAAGAAAAGCAGAGAAAGCAAACAAAGGAAGGAGAGATATGCAGAAAATTAAGCTCCCCCTTGGATTCTTCCTCTTCCTTCACTCCTCCAAGCTTAATGAACCACCAAAACCTCCCAAGGATGCCTCCTAGACGTTCAGAAACCTCCTCTGCTACTAAATGCCCGAAAACCTAGCTACAACTCGTGTTTTCTATCCTCATTAATCAAAACGCAGAGTTTTAACGCCAATTTTCGCGGCCGCATCTTCAAATAAAGCGATCGCATCTTTGCCTGGAGCTTAAGAACAAAATAATGGCTTCTAGATCCTTATAGATAATAATTCTGAAACAAGAAATATTTTCCATTAATGCAACATCTACTCAATCATAATTAATCGCAATTAACTTTGTTTTTCTCTTTCACTTTCAATTCCCTAACTTATTTAAAAATAGTGAATGAATCCTACTAAAACTTTAATAGATGACTCCCAAATTTAATCAAATTAACTTTAAGTAATACAAAATATTGGGAGTCATCAAGGCTAATAGTTGGATCAAGATAATTTCAAGTAGAAAAATTTTGGATGAGCTTATGTGAAATTTAAGTATTGTCAAGTTTGAAATAAGGTTAAACTTTATGTTGGTGATGATTACATGTAGAGCCATATTAATTATAATCTAAATTTAGTTGAAGGAAATTTCTTAAAATTTAAAGGAACTAGATGTAGGCTAATGGTTGAATCAAGATAATTTTGGTAATGATCCTTTTTACCTTGCCCTATCTTTTAGGGCTTTAGTTTATCATTTGAAGTCAACTCCAAGTTTTCTTAAATACACAAGTTTGAGTTAACTTTAAATTGCTTTGGGATTAACTCCAACTTATTAGTTTGCAAGAAAAATTACATTTAATCTGTTTGCTTGTTACATGTATTCATCTTCTCTCTAGATGTAACCTTCAATAAGTTTATTTGGGAGACTAGACCACATTAAATTTTTGTGTTATTTTTCTCCTTTTCTTTCTTTGTCTATGTTTGTGCTTTTGGTTTGAACACCTGTTGCTTGTAAGTGGAATTTCTTTTAGAAATGGAGCTGTGATCCAGATGTTGTCCATAGGCACTCCTAGCATTCACCTACTTTTTCACCCTCTCAATGATGATGCCAGAACATCTTTAGGAATCAAATTTTGATTACATGTTTAAGCCATCATTTTTGGCCTGGATTGGATTGCTTGGGCTCATTGGAGTGTTAATCATAATGCACATTTTTATTTGGATAGTGAAGAAATGTATCAGGGCAATCAAGAAGATGTCAGGATGAGCAAGGAACAAATGAATGTTGCTATGTATGATATGTCAAATGCATTTTGTTGTTTCACAAGTGACAAACACTAGAGGTTGTTTTTAGGATTATTGTTATTGTTATAATTAAGTTTCTTCTTGCTTTGTCATTGTGTGCTTTGCATTTGTAATAACATTGCAGGTAGAAGAACATTGTGCATTCAAGTGTTTTTTTAATGAGTAGGACGCTTTTATTACTTGAGAAACCTTTTTTCAGCATTTTTATCTATTTCAAGTGTTATTCTTAATTTGTTTTGGTTCGTTGTTGCCAACACTTGAGATAAGGAGCATACTAGCCCACTGTCCCCTTGTGAGGGGGACAAAGTTAGTCATAACAACTCATCTTTTTTAGTTTTATATGTTTGTACGATATTTTAAATTATTTTTTAATTGACCTAAACACACACACACACAAAAGTCAATATGATACTGCTATATGTTAATGATTTCTTTCCAAAGGAAATTGGTGCCTTAATCCAACATCAGTATTAAGTAGCATTTACAATAGTTGAACTTTCAACTTAAACAATTGTGTTCATCTAACGAATTAATTAGTTGCACATATCAAAATTAGAAATTGATCCTTGGTTAAAAAAAGAATTTTGCAAGTTCCTCCACCACGTGAAACGCAGAAATGAAGGACTTTATCCCTTTGGGATGAAAAATTGGTAGGACATGAGGAGGGGAGGAAAATTAAGCATCTCTATTCTGACCTTATCCTATCTTGTTGTCAACCCTATGGGATAGAGACTAAGAGTTTTCTCTCCACCTCTACCTATCTAAAGGCTGAGCCAGGACTAGTTTGGGTCAGGAAGGTGATCTAATTAAAAACTTATAAATCAGTATATATAATCAAATAAAATTACATATCTTACTATTGTTCTCTATGTGATTTCATATTTCAAAATCTTTAAACAATCAACTCATTGTTAATATTATTGAAAATATCTCCAATTAGATTGAATAATTGATTTTTTACAAACTTCATTGCAAAAAAATGCTCTTTCTATATTTGTTGTGGGAATAGATAAAATCATTGCTAACTTTAGAAGTAGATGATAACCATGTCTTCCAATTCACCTAGTTTCTCTACAAGATTACTAATTCCTTTCAATGATGCAAATTTAGCACTACTTCACATATCAATGATGTAAGCTTCAAGTTGATTATCAAGTATTAGCAAATCAGTTCAAGAAAATTCATATGGATAAAACTTCAAAAATTCAATAAACCTTTTCTTATCAAAAGTAGAGAACAAATTGGTTAGATTCAAACAAGCCAAGCAAAGAAAGTATTTGTCTTAGTGAAACAATTATTAAGTACTTGAAGTTGCATGTCTACAATAGTATAAAATAACTTAACACAAGAATGATGTTCTATCATGACATCTTGAGCTCTACCTATGTGTCATGATCTTTCTTTAGACAACAATTTCTCATCCATATTAAGAATGTCAATATCATGCACATTGCAAAATAAAGTAACTTCATGCAATAAAAACTTCCATCCACTACCCCTTGTAGCTTGTAATCACTACTTTGATATGTTAACCAAGTTCATGGCATTGATTATATCTTGATCTTTCTTTTGCAAATGTTTGTGACAATTCATTTGAGATATCCACACATTTTTCATCAAATGTAATGTGAATGCAAAATTAAAATCTTTTAGGAAAATTATACTAAATAGGTTGATATATATGGTCCTTTTTTCAAATAGGCTCTTCATATCTTATCTTGGTTACTATGATTATAGACTAAAATTTTAATTTTTTGCTTTCTTGGGTCTAATAACAAATTTTTTGAAATTAATCTCATCCTACTGTTAGTAGATATTAGATTCATGGCTCCAGATGAAGATTGTTGTTCTAATATCAATTTTCTCTTTAATTTTTGTTTTTCATGTCCTATTAAAAAAAAAGAATAACAAGAATATCACAATAAAATATTAAATATATGCGTATAAAAAGTAAATGAAAAAAAAATATATATATATATATATAATACACTAAAAGAAAGTCCCTCATCTTTAAATCAATATATATAAATATTGCCGAAACTTGTTTTCTGTGCGCACAGTATATAAACATCAAAACTTGTTTTCTATGCGCACAGTATATAAACATTAAAACTTGTTTTCAATCAATATAATATTATTATTATCCAATATATAAAACTTTCAATCACAATTCACGCAGCTCGCCAACGGACAACCAGCAAAGGACAGCCAGCAACGGACGGAGGAGCCCGCCGGCAACAGCAACGGGCTTTCAATCACCTTTCTCTTTCACTCTCTCTCTCTCGCGGACAGCCAGCAATGGAATGAGAAAAAACAGAGATCACCAAGCCAAAAAAAAAAAAAAACAGAGATGGGGAGAGAAAGAAGCTACAAGGAACAGTTGTGCAGTGTCTGAAACAAGGAAGAGAAGTTACAAGGAAGAGCAGGGAAGTTAATGTGTTCGAGTGTCAAAAACTTTTTTTCACTAATTTGGCAAGCAGGCAGAAAAAGAAAAAATAGAAGAAAGATAAAGATAAAATAAGAAATGAGAAAAAAATAATAATAAACATGAAGTTTTTTTTTTTTGGTTAAAATTGTATATATAAAACAAATGTGAGAGTATATTGGGTTCAAGTTAATATGTCAAATACTAAAAAAGTTATATAATCAATTATATATATATATGTGAAAAGATAAAGAGTTTAAAATTATATAAGATTAAGGCATAATATCATAACTTAATCTCTATACATGGGATTTTTAAAAACAATACCCCTTCCCCTACACCTATCAAACCTCTGAAAGTTGACTCAGTCACTTGACTCCCGTCCAACATTTGGATATGTTAAGAAAAAGCTCCCTTAAATAATTGCATGATACTCAAAAGTCCAGGTGTCCAAAATCCTAACCCATCCATATAAAGGATACCGTATAATGAAGCATTATCCCATTCTCGCAAGAAATGGAACTCATCGAAATGAGGGCTTCTCATCAAGAAAGTGACAAAATGAGTGTTCTTTATGAAGCATCATATAGAGGGTGTGTATCGACTTTGGAATCACTGAAACAACAACACCCAAAAATCTTTCACGAAATTTCACAAAGTTCCTTCACTGAAACTCCTTTACACATATCAGCTTTGCTAGGCCACCTTGAATTTACAAAGGCTCTTCTCACCCACAATCCCAAACTCGCCTTTGAATTGGACTCCTCCCGAAGATCAGCCCTTCACTTGGCTTCAGCAGAGGGCCACGTCGGCATTGTGAAAGAGTTGTTGCAAGTTTATGATCAGTCATGCTTGCTTCCTGATGAAGAAGGAAAAATTCCTTTACACTATGCAGCTATGAGAGGGCGAATAGAGGTTGTACAAGAGTTGATTAAAGCGAAGCCAGAATCTCTAAGTTTTCGTGACAACAACGGGAAAACTGCTTTTCACTTGTGTGTGATATACAACCATTTGGAGACCCTCAAAGCTTTGGTGGAATTGGAGCTTGCCATTACACGAGAGCTTCTTAACTTCACAAGCTCTGATGGCACAGGGAACACCATCCTCCATTTAGCTATCTTGTTGAAGCGAGTTGAGGTACAATATGCTTTCCTCTCTCCATTTTCTCAATCGTGATAGTTTTTTTTAGATGGTGCTATTTTTCAAAATTAGATTTAGTAAAGTTTGCTGTTATTCTTCCATAAAAATATGACATATGAATTTTTTTTTTTAAAAAGACCTCTTCATGTGTTGCTAGGTTGTAAAATATTTCCGACTTCTTTTATGTGGTTTTTTTTATGTGTATACAGGAATTTTAATTTTTCATCAAATGTTTGTGAATTTATAATTTTTTTAAACATAAAAGATATAAAATTTTTAAAATTTATATGTATCATAAATATAACAAAAACAATTTTTTTAAATGTATCTTATATTTAAATCATTTTTGTAAAAAATCAGATTATTTTATTTAAATTTATTTTTATATTCCTTGTGGGAATCCTGGTAACATTGGAATATATAGGTTTATAGTTTTCACACACTGCTTGGTGAAATTTAAATGCCAACACTAGTTAACAACTGAATTAGTTCTGATATTATTAACTACATGATTATTTCATCTCAAGATGAATACAATATAGAAAAAATTGTATTCACGAGTCACGATTGAGCCAATCATTTGGCACTTGCACAATATACTAACATGTTTACTGTTTAGACCGTAAAGTACCTCCTTTCAATCTCTGAAACGAGAGAAGCAGCAAACTTGAAGAACAAGATGGGTTTTGCAGCTCATGATATCCTAGAGCATAGTCCAAAAGACTATAAAATCCTTGAAATACAACTCCTGCTGAGGACCGCTGGCATTGAAGCTGAAAAGAAAGGAATTGACACTCAACCACCCCCACCACCAGTACCATCAGCAACTACTGAAGTTCGTGACCGACCAGATAAAAGTCCTTCGAAGGATAATTGTTGTATAAAGATTTTAAAGATCATTTCAAAGCGTTTGGAATCAATATGGGATCAACGTAAAGACAGCTGGTCAAAAGAGAGGAGGGAGAATCTCAGTCTAGTGGCTACAGTGATTTCAACCATAACCTTTCAAGCTTTAATTAACCCACCTGAAGGTGGCTTCACTCGACAAGGTTTATCGTCATCACTAAATGACCTTATGCCACAAGGTGAGACTCCCTTCCCGGGGAAGCAAACTCATGACTCATCTTCTCCCCGTCCACTTTATTTTCTCCGATACCTAATTTGCAATACCATCTCTTTCATTTCTTCTCTTAGTGTCACCCTCTTGCTTGTAAGTGGAATTTCTATCAGGAATGAAGGTGTGATATGGATGTTATCCTCAGGCATGTGTTTCACTCTAGCACTCGCCTACTTTTATGCCCTCTACGTGGTGATGCCAGAACATCTTTGGGAATCAGCTGATAACATATATATACCATCATATTTCACCTGGATTGGATTGCTTGGGCTCATTGGAGTGTTATTCATAATGCGCTTTTTTGATTGGATAGTCTGCAAAATCAAGAAGATGTCAAAAGGAGGAAAGAACGAAAACGGATGTTACTGTGTATGATATGTCAAATGCGTTTTGTTGTTGAAACCAGTGACAAACCCTGGGGGTTGTTTTTTATGATTATTATTGTTGAAGTCTCTTCTTTTGTTGTTGTGTACTTTGATTCGGTAATAAAATTTCCGGTAGGAAAGACGATATGCATCCAGTTGCTTGTTTAATGAATGATATGCTGTTATTACTTGAGAAAAATTTTTCAGCATTTTTATCTATTTCAAGTCTCTATAGTCAATTTGTTTAGGTTCCATGTTTCCAATACTCACAGAAACTTTAATCATATTGTAAATGATCGATTTAGCTGTATGTTTAGTTCAAAAGTTGGCTCTTAGAAAAAAGACTCTAAAATATCAAACACAGTAAATAAATTTGGTTTTTCTCTTATACATTAATAAATAAAGATTGTTTTCTCTTCAATTCTTTGGAACTTTGTTTATTAATTTTTATGTCAAGCTTTGTTATAGTATGAGAAAATCTCTCATTTAGAAACTATTGTTTGATTTCTGTTTCCAGAAATAATTTTTTTTTTTTCAAATAATTTGGTGACATAAGGGGCCAGAGGCCCGAGGACAAGAAAACAAAAGACACTACAACAATGTTATAAAAATTTTTACCAAAAAAAAAATGTTATGAAATTTTGATAGAAGGGCCTAACAGATTTTAACTAAAATGAACCTTATGTTTTTTTTTAATATACTTTTATATGATTTTTGACTGAATAATAGTTAAACAAAATTGTCGGTTTTTACAATGAAAAGTAGTGAAAAAATAGTGAAGGTTGCAGGGGAGGCAGACGGCTAAGTGGCCGATTGTTTGGCCAAATATTTTTTACTCGGCCCTTTGGGCCAATTGATTAAATAATAATTTATTTATTTTTTTATCTTTTAACATAAATTTTCATGCATAGCCATTTTTTTAAAAATTACATTTAAGGACTTAAGTTTTATAAAATTTATAATAAAAGATCTTTAAAATTGAAATTATTCCTAAAGGCCAAAATTACTATCACTTACTATTAGGGTTTGAAAAAGTTATTATCAGATTTTAGGAAAATTACTACTAAAGTTATTTATATTGTAATTTTCTTAAAATATGGTAGTAATTTTCCTAAGCCCAGTAATAAGTCTTTTAAAATTTGAAGTAATTTTGGTCTTTAGAAATAATTTCAATTTTTAAAATTATTTATTGTAAATTCTACAAAATTTGAGTCTTTAGATGTAATTCTCTTTTTCTTAACCTTTTAAACTTTTTTGTGCATAATTTTTTTTTTTGAAAAACTTATTTACTAATGTAATTTTTTCTGCTTCTTAAACATTAAAAAGTAGCTGATTAAAAATAACCATTAAATGAGCCATTGAATGAATATTTGGATACTTATATAAATTACATTTTATTGTATTTTTTTTATTTCTCTTGTTCTCTATTACTCTTCTTCCTTGTTTTCTTTCTCTCTTCAATATTTCTCTTTTCTGTTCCCTTCCTTTTTCTCTCTTTGTGTTTGCATGCTTTGTTTTTTTATTTCAGCTGCGAGTTATGTGATATCGAGTCATTGAGTTGCTGAAAATTTCTACATTTGAACAATTTCTTTGATTGGAGATTGTGTTGCTGAAAATTTCTTTGATTAGAGATTCGGATTGTGTTTCTTTCAAGAGGTGTGTATAAATATTTCTTGATATTTATCACTGTTATTTATTGATTATTTAGTAATTATAAATAATTGATTGATAGTATTGATTATATATTAATTTGTGATAATATAGTAAAGAATACTTATTACTACAGTATTGATTATTTATTGATTTGTTATAATACTATGGAGAAATATTTATGATTGAATAATTTTTAGAAATGAATATTAAAAATTTTTGTGATAATTTTTTTGTTGTCATTTAATGTAGTAAAAAAAAGTTGTGCTTATCAAAATTTATAAGATAATAAATAAATTAATTATTATAATAGAAAAAAAGAAATTTGTGGCAATCGAAGCTGAATATATAATAGATTGAATCCTGAATGAAAATAATATTCTAATGAATTTTTATAATAGGTATAATAGTTTATTACTTTTGCTTGTGGAAATGGACCCAATTCAAGAAATGAAAATAAAAAATTAGATGCCCATGTTCTAAATGCAAAAATAAAGCATATTTTAGGATTGATGATGTAAAACTTGATCTTTACAAAAGAGGGTTTTAATCTGGATATTGGTTATAAACATGCCATGGTGAGATTGAACTATTGCCAACTAACATATACATTGGAACAATATTGAACTTAGAATTAGTAAATAATGACCATAATAATAATAGCTATAAAAGAATGAATTTTGATGTAGCTGGTCCTAACTTCAATGTTGGTAGCTATGATGAAGTAGATTATGATGATAACATCAATCAGGTTGAGAAGCCTCCAAACTTAGAAGCCTAAAATTTTTTTGATTTATTGAATATGTATCATCAATCACTATAGCCAAGATCACTAATGAGTCTAAGCTGTCTATTACTATACAAATGTTAAGTGTTTTATATGATAGTAATATATCATAGTATAGTTTTAATTAATTTGCAAGTCTTATAAAAAATAGTTGTCCTCTTATGTCGTACCCAATAATTGGTACATAAAAAATAAACTAGTATTAAAACGTGGTTTATTTGCTCAAAAAATTGGCATTTGCATTATGTTGTATTACAAAGATAATATAAATAAGATAATGTGTAAATTTTGTAGAGCATCTTAATATAAAACTAGCCAACTTGATAGAAGACAAAGTTATAAGGATATTTTAGTAAAAAGAATGTATTATTTACCAATTACTCCTAAATGGTAAGAACTTTATGCCTCAATGAGCTCTACTGAGCAAGTACGACGGCAGTAGAATAATAGAAGGCGTGAATGTATACTTTGTCATCTATCATATGGAAAAGCATAGAAACATTTGAATTGGGTATATTCAGAATTTGCCATGGAACCCCAAAATGTTAGACAAGGCTTGTACAAATGGGTTCACTCCTTATAGTCAATTTCCCTCACCATATTCATGCTGGCTAGTAATAATAACTCCTTACTATCTCCCTCTTGAATTGTCCATGGCTGTTCCTTAATTATTTTTAACTTCAATTATTCCTGAATTACAAAATTTCAAAACTAAGATTAATGTATTCCTAAAACCATTAATTGATGAGTTAAAATTATTATGGGAGGAAAAAGTACATGACATCTCAAGATAACAAAATTTTCAAATAAGAGCAGCATTAACATAGATGATAAATGACTTTCTAAAATATTGTCAAGGTAGAGTATTGATGGAAAGTTAGCTTATCTTTATTATATGTACAACTCAAAAGCTTTGACTATAAAATATAAGGGAAAGAACTCATAGTTTGATTATCATCAATAACTTTTTCTAATGAACCATGTTCTTTAAAGGAATAATGATACTTTCAATAAACATAGAGTTGAAAATGACCTCCCATCTAAGATTAGATGGAGAAGAATTGTGACAACATAGTACTCTTCCTAAAATAGTTGATCAAGGGGTTTCTAGATTACCTATCCATAGGCAATAACACAACTATATGAAGTAGAGCATATTTTAGGAGCTTTCATATTAGAAACATCTATTACTTTGGCATAATCTAGATGTCACACACATAGAGAAAAACGTGTTTGATAGTATATTTAACATTATTGTGGATGTCAAAATGAAAACTAATTATAATATAAAAGCCAAGATGGATTTGAAGGAATATTGTAGATAAGAGATTTATAGTTGCAATAATTAGCTAATGAAAAAGTGGCCAACTAAAAGTTAAGTTCACTTTCACGCTTGATTAAAGGAGGGCTATCTATGAATAGGTAAAAGGATTGAAAATGTCCGATGGGTGTTTCTCAAATGTGTCCAAATATTTGGACTTAAAGAAAAAAGTTATTTGAACTTAAAGGTCATAACTGTCATATCTTTATGAAAATTTTATTGTCAATAGATTTTAGTACATTTCCTGAGTAAATTTGGAAGCTTATTACTAGGTCGAGTCAATTCTTGAGTTGAGTCGATTCTTTAAAGAATTGTGTTCATTGACATTGGAGGTGGATGATTTAATGCAAATGGAACACAAGATTCCTATTATTCTATGCAACTTAGAAAGAAAATTGTCACCTAGATTCTTTGATGCTATGGAATATTTATTAATCCATTTGTCATTTGAGGCTAGGGTTAGTAGCCTAATTCAGTATCGATGGATGCATCTATTTGAAAGGTAATTGATATTTAAGTAATATTTTACCTAGTTAGATGTTGTTTGTCTCCAGTTACATGTCATCTTGTCAATATAACTAAAGTTTGAATAAATTGAATTTCAATATTCTTTATGTCCTCTTTTTTTTATTTTCTAAATTTTATATAGCCTCCCATTCTACACTAAAACATCACACACATGAAAGCATTTTCATCTCTTATTACACAGATGAAGCATTTTCATCTCTCGTAGGCTTTTAGACTCTCGCTCTCTCTTAATCTCTCCTATTCCTTAATAAATCTCTTTTTTATACAAAAGTTAGTGTTCATTTATACTAATTTTATTTAATTATTTTTATTTTATATTTAAAATAATTTTTATCTAGACAAATTTTTTACCTCTTAAATTATTTAATTTTTTTAATTTAAATATCTCAACTAAAAGTATCATCAACCAAGGGACGATCACAACCTCAAAACACTCATCACCTAATGCATGAAGAGAATCAAGCTCGAGTTCCAAGGACAATTCAAAAATAGTTTATTGAACCAGATGGTGATAAATTACTATTTAATTTTTGTTTATTATTTACATTTGTTATAACTTTTAATTATTTATAAATTTAATTAATACATGTTTATTTTATGTAAATTTAGACCAAATAATGATACAACTCATTCTTGCATAAAAAATATTTTTAAAAGTAAATATGAAGAGGTTTGGAGTAGTTGGAGAGATGTTTCTCCAGTATATCAAAATTTATGGTTTTTGGAATTTTAGGTGATTTTTCCTAATCATTTATTAAATTATGATATTATTTTGTTTTTTAATTAATAATTGAAACATCTATTTTTTTAATAGAAATATTATTAGAGTCTCCAAGTATTATTATTGGAATCCTCAATATCACAACCAAATTTATTTAAATTGGAAGAAAAAAGTAATTGACCATTTAAGAGATCTAATCAGTGATGCTAAAAAATCTTGAAAAAAATACTTGAGTGAATTGAAGAAACCATTTGGGATGAACTATGTAAAAAGTGAGCCATTGAAAGGTTTTAATCAAGTAGTGCACAAATGAAAAGGAATAGAACATCCACCTTTGAGTTTGGTTCATATCAACATAAAGGAGGTTCTATTTTAATGCTTGAGCATGCAAGTAAATTGGTAATTACTTTTATTTTTTCAAATTCTTATTATTTTAAATATATGTCTAACTAGTAAAATTTTATTTTACAAGCACGAGAATTGGAGAGAGCCCTAACATATTCTGAGGTTTTTCTTAAGACTCAAATTAGGTGGCATTTGGGTGGATTAAAAAAATTTGATATTGTATATATAAGTGTCTTTTTATATTTCATTTATATTTCTTATTATGATTTTATAATTTTGACTTCTTTTATTTAACTCAAAAATAGGTATCAAGAAGAAAAAATACAGCAAAAACTAAAGGAGAAAATATATCAGAATTGAATTTATGAATGAAGGCTTCGGGAGGAAAGAAAAATGGCTTTCTATATGGTTTAAGGAATATATCACATGATATATTTGGAAATTCAATGTCTGGATATTCCCACTCTCAATATCCAACATACAATTGCTCTGAATATATACGAGAAATGACAAGAAAAGAATTTTTAGCTTTTTCAATACAAAGTCACAATGCCGAGCATAAAGAACTAAGAAGATAAATCAAAACACTTAGACAACAATTAAATTTTTTCAAACAACATTGACGTCAAGATGAACCTGGTCTAAGGCCTAGATATAAGATAGATATATCTCATATTAGTAGAGATAATGAAGAGGAAGAGGAGGAAGACGGGTGATTGTTAATTTAATTTATGTAATTTAATTTGAAGGAATATTATTTTATATTCAAATTTTTTGTTCTTATTTTGTTTATATTTAATATTTTTTTTTATATATCATATATGTTCAGATACTAAAGTTAATAATATATATATATATATATATAACTTTCATCTATATAAATTTCATTTCACTTGCTAAATTACCAAATTTTTTTCCCTTCCTTTCTATATAAACTTCTTCTCTCTCATTTCATCTGTTAGATATTTTCAATTGATTGAATTGCCTTATCGTTTTTCTCTTCAGGCTTTAAATTTCTTCTTCATTCTCTTCTTTCTCATTTCATGTATGATTATCTCTCTCTTTTGGTTTATTTTTGGTTTTGTCTATTATTGATTTCAAATTTTTTTTGCTGGTAAAAATTTTTATATTTAGTTGAAACTTTTTTTTATTGAAGTTTTGATTTGATATTAGAATCTATGGATGGATAGGAGTCAGTTTTGATTATTACTATATTTGGTTTTTTTTCCCTCCAGGTTTGCTAATCTTTTTTTTTTTTCACATTTGTTTATCTGTTTCTAATGTGATTAAATCTGTTTTATTGTTACTGTATTTGGGGTTCTTTTTAATCTGGTTTTTTAATTTTATTTCATGAATTTGTTTTGATTATTAATTTTTTTTTCTTATTTGGTTTATAGGAGGAAGGAAACTAAGGTAAAAAATGTTTATTAGATTCCTAGAAAACCAAAAAAATACAAAAGATGATGAATTGGATATGAGAAAATGCATAATAATAATAATAATAATAATAATAATAATATATTTGGATAAAAAAATAAATACGATACAAATTATTATTAACTATAAACAAATTTATTACATCAATCATTATATTAAAAAAAATTAAAATGTGAAAAAAGAGCTTTGAAAAAATTTCAATTCTGACAGAAACTTTCCAACAAAAACATGGTTAAACAAGTGTCCAACCAAGCATAAGAAACTTTTGTCCGACCAAGTTTTGTTTGGAATTAATTTCCAACGTCTGACCAACCTTCTGTAGGAAAATATTTTGACAAAAGATGTTTGCTAGAAATACAAACTTGTAATATAAACCAAAATTTTCTATAAAAATTATAATTTAATTTTTTAAATAATTAAATGAATATTAATTAAATTTTTTTATTTTTTTAAAATTCTTTACTTATCATTTATATCAATTTTTATTATTTGAACTTTTATTAACATTATTAGTTATTTATTCATTGTATGTTAAATATAATTTATATTTAAAAATTAAAAAGTTGTTGTTGATGTGACGGGATAGAGAGAAGGAGAAATCTGCTGTATTCCAATTGAATTATATTTGGAATAAAATATCAATAGTAAAAAACTTCAATTGATTGCCTAGCTAAATTTCTAGTAGGAATTTTTTGATTTCAAACTAAATTTTAAATTTACCAATTGAAAGTTCAATCAACAAATATAGGTTTTGTTGTATTGAGAGAACTAGTAAGTGGCGTGTTCGAGTGTGTAAGTAGGATGCATGTTGCTTAAGTAACATCCATGTTAAGTGTATTAACTTTTTAGTGTTTGATTTTTTTTTTCTTTTCAAAAACACATAAGCTAAACGAGGCTAAAGAATGACACCCCTTATTAGCATTAATAAGTAACCCTATCCTTTCAATTTCTTTTTGAGATTAACAATGTTAATTTGAAAAAAAAAGGAAAAAAAGACAATGAGTATATAAGATTTATTGTATAAATAGATTCAACACATTTAAGTAACACTCATCACTCAATCAGATATTCATTTTTTGTCTCTCTTTCTAAAATTAATATCAAATTGAGAGAAATTTAAAAATCCATTTTCGCCAAATGTGGATGAAGATGGTGCATGACGTGCAGGCCATGCTTCATGCATCTTGAGGAATAGAAAACTTGTTTTGTAAAAGTATTAAAAAAAAATCCTTACATTTTTAAAACTAAATTGTAAAATTGACATAATCAATGTTATAAACTATAACTTAAATGAAGAGAAATTAAGCCTTAAATTTATAATTTTTAAACTAAGTCATATGAAATATTTTCAAAACTATTTCACCAGGAAACTTTTTAAACAATTTTTTTGTCATTTATTTTTTAAAAACTATGTTTAAGATTAGTTCAAGAAATGTTTGAAAAAGCATAATCATATTTACCATCAAAAAACCAATTGATAAGTTTCTAATTTATCATACTTATTATTTTAAGAAACTTATTGTATGAATATTGAATTTATTTTATATTTTTGGTATATAAATTTAAAAATTTTAGTTAAGTTAATATTTAGTAAATTTTAATTTTTAGTTCTTAGTTTCAAGTTAATTTTTGTTTTAGGTGAGTATAAGTTATGTTTTTAGTTATATTCTTAGGTTGGTAAATTGTTTAATCTTTGTTAATAAATTGTAAATTGTAATTAGATGAGTTTTATGTATTAGATGAGTTTTTGTTTTTGTAGGGTTGGAAATACAAAGAACTAAGTTTACAAAGTTTAAAATGCGAAACAACAAAAGCCAAAAAGGATTGCTAAAAAGTGCAAAAAATTATTGCCAAAAATAAAAACCATTACTGAAAAAAATTCTAGCTCTTGTTGCTTAAATACCAATGACTTTAGTTTGAAGACTAGAATGCATAGCGTTGTGACACCAAAATATGGCATCATGGCACTTGTTATGATAGGATTAGATGACAACAATTTTTGGACTAATTTTTGGAGTTTTAAGTAGGGTTTCTCTACATTTTTGCGGCGGCTATATTCTTGACATTTTGGGAGGTTGAAGGCACCTTAGGGAGAGCTTCATGCTAGGGAAGAAGTTTGGCTTTGAAGGAGACTTATCGATTAATTCCATTTTTCTCTTCTTCCCTTGTTTTTCCCTTGCATTTTTAGACCCATTTGATGTATTCTAGTAACTATGAGTTGAAATTGTTGATTTGGAGATTGTGATGAATCCTAATTTGTAAGAGGTTGTAATTACTTTCTTTACTTGCAATTAATGATTTGATTTGTTTACTCAATCCTTGTTTTTCATACTCGTAAGTGTGTAGAAATTTTTAGATGATTTTAGTAACTTAAATGAACTTGGGAAAGGTAGAGTTAGACTATGGATTAGGTAGTGTGAGCTAATAAAATTCATAATGTTTAGTAGATTGATTTACTTGTAAAATAAGAATATTTGTATTGGTCATTAGGGCCTATTCTTGATTGAACCTTCGGATTAAATGCATAAAGAGTTATGAATTAGTTAAAAGAATACCGATAGGTAATTAACAAGATGTTTATGTCACTACTAGAAAAATCACTTTTTCAGACGGCATTTTAGATGGATTTGAGACGAATTTTAAATGGTTTTTAGACGGAATTTTAACATAACTTTTATTTCAAACAGATTTTAGACGGAATATATTCTGTCCCTAAAAACCTTGTCGCAAAATTATTTTCGTCTAAAAATCTGTCTCAAATTAGTTTGAGACAGATTTTCAAACAGAAAAAATTATTTCAGACGAATTTTTGTGTGAACGTTGTTTTAAATAATATAACTAATTTAGGGATGGATTTTAGACAGAAATAAATAATTTATATTTATTAAATATATTGATTTTAGACGAATTTCAAAAGGGAATAAAATGTTTTTCAGACAAATTTTGGACAGAAATTTAAAAAAATTATTTGATTTATAGATGAATTTTAGACGAAACACATATATTTCAGACAAATTTTGGACGAAATTTGTTGTGCTTCTTAGACAGATTTGGGACGGAAAATAAAAAACTATGAATTTTTTTTTGTTTTCTTTTTTGTTATTCTTTTAAACCTGCTAAATTCTGAAATAGTAAAATAAGAACCTTTTTAACTAATTTGTCATAAGGATAATATTAAATATTCAAATTCAAATATATGAGATTATAAATACCTAAAACATTAAATACAAAACATGGCATATTCTATAAAAGTTCAATTACAACATGTGTCCAATGAAAACAAAAGGAAAGAAGATATAAGCTAGTCAATACAAATCACTCTCATCATCCTCATCACCGTCCTCCTCCTCCTCCACCGTTGGCGGAATGTTCAAAGTTTATAACACCAATGCAAGTCTTTTTTCATTTAACAACATTCTTTTTTCCTGTTTAACTATTTTCTGGTCTTGTTCAGCTATCTTACGTGTCTGCTCCTTATTGATTCGCCCTTGATCCTCATATTTTTTTTTTGCCACATTAAAAGTTCCTCTTGCATGGTTTCATCCACAGATAATGTGCAAGAAGATGTGCCAACAGAAGATTTTGCACTAAGATGTGATCCCATAGAACCTAGACCACAAACAACCCCTTTCTTCCTTCTAGAGACAACCTCTTTCCAAATGCTCAAGTCATCTGGTATAGACTGGCTTGCATTAGATGACCCTTCTCCTTCTACATCATCATTAGATATGGCCATCTATGAAATCTCTGTCCTTCTCTTTTTAAAGTTTTCCTAAAAAAATATGATGATTAATTAAACATTTGGCAAACAAAATATTTATAAAAAATTATAAGTTAGTCAGCTTCACATACTATGGCATTTTTCGATCTCTCATTAACCCAAGATTTGTCTTTTCTCATATGAGTTTTAGTAAAAACCTCTACAATATCAAGATCCACTCCTGTAGCTTTCTTATGCTTTTTTCATAAGTTAAACAAGTAAATTCACAATATTTTATATTTAAAATTAACATCTGTTGCTAATTTTGAAGCGTACACGCAAGTATACGTATCGCAACAGTAATAAAGTGATGAATAGAGTATCGTTCCCACGAGGATTTGTGACTAAGATAATTGCTAAGTACTAAAATTGTGCACCTTAATCTAAATTAAGCCAACAATAAAAGGTAATATGAAATTAAACTAAACTAAAGACATAAAAAAATGAGAGACACCATTTTAGATGAAATTGCAAAGTAAAATGATTTGGGATTATGACTTCTTCTAGCATTTCATATGAATTAATTACTTCTCTTTATCTTACTCTTAATATCATTAATAGCCTAGGATTCTAATTAACCTATAAGCATCTTCTGAATTACATACAGGCATTCCTTTAACTAATCCATAATTTCTTATGCAATTAAATCAGAGGCCTAATTAAGAATATGTCCTAATATGGCTATGTGAGGATGGTAGGTATATTCCTATCCTATAAGCAAATCAATCCACTCAACATTACAAATTTCATGAACCCATACTACACAATCCATGGTCAAGTCCTAAAATCCCTTTTCTAAGTTCATTTAGGTTACCCAAATCATCTAATGGTTTTCACACACTTAGAAGCATGAAGCATAAGGATTGAGTAATTAAATCATATCATTAATTGCAAATAAAGAGAGTAAATATAACATATTACAAATTAGAGTTCATCACAATCCCAAATCAACAAGTTTAGCTCATAACTATAGGAAATAGCAATATTAAGAACAGAGCATAAATCAAATGGGTAAAGAAATACAAGGAAAAGCAAGGGAAGAAGAGAAAAACGGATTTAATCGATAAATCTTTCATAAACCCAAGCTTCTTCTATGGCATTTGAAGCTCCAAACCCTTCATTCTCCTATCCAAAACCTTTAGAATGGCGGCCTCTCTCTCGAAGAAGTCTTGGAAGCCCTTTAAAACCCTAAAAAATGCAACCAAAAATGGTGCGTTCTACATTTTTTACGAACTGCGCCGCGGCGGTGCTCAAATGCGCCGTAACGCAAATGAATTTCTTTCAGCAGGGTGAAAAGCGCCGCGGCTTGAAATTTTACATCGCGGCCAAGTAAGCTTCTGTTTCTCCACGCACTGCAGCACTTAATTTTGTCGCCGTGACGCTGAATTTTCTTCAACAGCAGTTTTGAGTGCCATCTTTTGCTCTTTTGTCTTTTCTTCCTTTTTCTTTTTCTATTTCTTTTTGATCATTTTCCAACAAATCTCAATACTTGTTCTTTGCATTTCAAAACTTCTAAACTTGTTTCTTTATAATTGTAACCCTGCAAAAATATAAAATTCACTGCAAGGTGTTTTTCAGTCACAACGTCAAGCAAAATCTGGTTCGTAGACAGTGGTTGCACTAGTCATATGACTAGCAATCAGGAGTTATTTATTGATCTAGAAAAGGTAGAAGGCTCTAAAGCAAAGATAGGTAATGGAGATTACATGACGATTAAAGGCAGAGGCACTATTGCATTGCAAACTCCTTCAGGTATAAAGAAGATTTCAGATGTTCTTTTTATTCCTGAGGTATATCAAAACTTACTTAGTGTTGGCCAATTGATGGATAATGGTTTTGAGGTGTCATTTAAAGATAAAATGTGCTAGATCAGTGATGCTCATGGTCAATTATTGTTTAAAGTCAAAATAAAAATTAAATGTCTTCCCTTAGATTTGACTGATATTGATCAAAGAGTTCATGTTGTAATTAGTGATGAAACAGAGCTTTGGCACAAAAGGTTAGGCCATTGCAATGAGTATGTTTTATAGGATCTTAGCAAGAAAGATTTAGTGCAATGAGTACCTTCATTGGAACGTCTCAAATCAGTATGTAAAACTTGTCAATATGGGAAACAAACTAGGCTACCATTCACTCAATCAGTTTGAAGAGCAACTAAAAAACTATAGTTGATCCACACTGATCTTTGTGGGCCTATGTCTAAGCCATCTTTGAATGGAAGTCTCTATTATATAGCTTTTATTGATAATTTAACTAGAATGTGTTGGATTTATTTCTTGAGATTCAAAACTGAAGTTGCAGGAGTGTTTTGGAATTTTAAGGCATGGATTGAAAATCAAAATGGTTTCAAGATTCAGACCATTAGATCAGATAATGGGATTGAATACACATCAAATCAATTCACTAGGTTTTGTGAAGAACCTGGAATTGAGCATCAATTAATAGCTCCTTACACTCTTTAGCAAAATGGAGTGAGTGAAAGAAAGAATAGAACTATTATGGAGATGTCTCGCTGCATGCTTCATGAGAAGGATTTTGTTTGCCAATCGGCTTACATTGTAAGTGCATGGGCCATGACAAAGTAGTATAAAAAGATTATCGTTCCCATGAAGATTGGAGTTGAATTTAGTTAATCATTAAACTTATGCTTTATACTAGGTTGAGCAGAACAATCGTTTATCGAAGTTGAGTGTAAAAATGACTTTGCAAATTAATTTATAAAGGGAGTTAAGAGATGCTTTTTTACTTCAAGTATACAAGGGGCCTAGGATTATTTCTCCCCCTTGCATTTCATAGCACAAGAACAATTTCTTCTCACAAAAATGGCTAACAACGATATATGCAAGTCTAATACTACTTGAAAAAGCTTTTTCAAGTCAAGAACAAGTGTTTAATTCTATTAGTTGCTCAATCTCTCTCACAACTAAATAAATCCTAATTTTAAGCTCAAACCCAAATATGACTATACAGGATTAGTGAGTGTATCTCTACCTCACCAACAAAACCATCCATTCAATACATAAATTTCAAGTTCTTGCATGATTTAACTCAAGCTCAATACCCAAGCTAGCTCTCTCAAGCATCACTCAAGCCAACAAACAACTAATTGGTGGCCAATCAACTAGAAGCAGTAAGAATGGAGTAAAATCAACACATATATGTCATTAATCAATGGAAGTGGAGGAGAATCAAGTGTCAATCCATACAAGGGTTCAAAATAATCTTAGAACAAATGTCTAGCTACTCATTATCAGCCACAAGCTTACAAAACACTAAGAAGTTGAAGCCATAGTAGAACACAAGAGAAGGAGAAGGAGAGGATGAGAAAAACTGATGGAAAGCACTTCAAATATCTCTAAAACTTCAATCCTTGGTTGATTGGCCACCAATTAGTTGGTATCATGAAAGAACATCTTCAATTGATGTTGTTTTAGATTAGGGGGAACCACTCTACACACTAGATAATTAACAATATCCACAGACCAAGGATCTATAGTATGCTGAACATTCAATAGTTATTCATCAGGGAATGCCTCCTTAATGTTTTAGGCAAATTCTGGTTCAACTTCGGTATTCAACTAAGAAAGATGATCAGCCACTTAATTTTCGCACCCTTTCTATCTACAATCTCTAAATCAAACTCTTGCAGCAAAAGCACCCATCTAATTAACCTGACCTTAAAATCTTTCTTGTTAACCAGGTATTTTAAAGCTGAATGATCAGTGAATACCATCATTTTAGATCCCATAATATATGCCTTAAACTTATCACAAGTAAATACCACAGCTGACATCTCCTTCTCTGTAGTGGTGTAATTCTCTTGGGCTTCATCAAGGGTTTTGCTGGCATAGTAGATGGGGTGGAAAACTTTATCTTTTTTCTGACCTAAGGCAGCTCCAACCGCATAATCACTTGTATCAAACATGATAATGAATGGCAAGCTCCAATTAGGTGCGGTCATAATGGGTGTGGAGACAAGTCTTCTTTTTAATTCTCCAAATGCTTGCAAGCAGGCATCATTGAGATTAAACTCAACATCTTTTTCAAGCAATCTACACAAAAGCTTGGTAATTTTGGAGAAGTCTTTGATAAAGCGACGGTAAAAATCAGCATGTCCAAGGAAACTCCTCACACCTTTAACAGAAGTAGGTGGGGATAGTTATTCAATGATAGACACTTTAGCCTTATCCACTTCCAATCCCTTTTTAGATAATCTATGGCCTAGCATAATGCCTTCTTGTGCCATAAAATGACATTTCTCCCAATTAAGCACTAAATTAGTTTCTTCACAATGCTGCAACATAACATCTAAATCATGGAGACACTCATCAAATGAATCACCAAATACTGAAAAAATCATCCATAAAAACTTCCATAGATTGCTCAATCATGTCAGAAAATATAGAGATCATGCATATTTGAAATGTTGTTAGTGTATTACATAAGTCAAATGGCATCCTTCTAAATGAGAAAGTACCATAGGGACATGTGAAGGTCATTTTCTCTTAGTCTTCTGGGGCAGCAATTGCAATTTGGTTGCACCCTGAATGACCATCCAAAAAATAGAAAAATTCCTTCCCAGCTAGTCTATCTAGCATCTAATCAATAAAAGGCAAAGAAAAATGGTCTTTTTGGGTTACAGCATTCGGTTTGCGATAATCCATACAAACCCTCCATCCAATTACTGTGCGGGTGAGGATGAGCTCATTCTGAGTGTTAGCCACTACAGTCATGCCTCCCTTTTTGGGAACACATTAAACTGGGCTCACCCAAGAGCTATCTAAGATAGGGTATATGATACCCGCATCTAACTATTTAAGAATTTCCTTTTTCACCACTTCTTTCATATTGGGATTCAATCTTCGTTAGTGCTCTATGGAAGGCTGATGGTTATCTTCCAAAAAGATCTTTTGCATGCAAATTGAAGGAATGATACCCTTGATATCCGCTATATTCCATCCCATCGCCTTCTTATGTTTCTTCAACACTTTTAAGAGCTTCAACTCTTGCTCCATGGCTAAATTAGCAACAATGATGACTGATAAAGTATTAGACTCTCCCAAGAAGACATATTTTAGATGTGCTGGGACTGTCTTTAACTCCAATTTAGGTAGCTCTATAATGAAGGGTTTTACGGGAGGTTTATCAGCTAAAGTCAAGTCTAAAACTTCAAATTTTACTCTAGACGGAGGAATGACTAGAGTTGCACTCACTATAGTTGTGCATTCTTCCTCTCCCTCCTCATCTTGTTCAATTCGCATAAGAGGTGCTTCACATTTGCCTTCTATCATAGACTATTGAAATTCATAGTAAATTAGATAGTCGATCATATCTAGATAGAAACAGTGTTCCGGCGCATCTGGCAATTTGAGAGCTTTGAACATGTTGAATGTCACTTGCTCTTCACCAACTCTCATGGTGATGTCTCCTTTTTCCACATCAATGAGGGCTTTACCCTTAGCCAAGAAGGGTCTTCTGAGAATAATGGGAATCTCTCGATCAGCTTCACAATCAAGAACAATAAAATTCGCTAGAACGATATATTTATCTACTTTTACTAAGACATCCTCAACTATTCCAGGAGGATACGCCAAGCTTCTATAAGCAAGTTGTAAAGTAACCATGATGGGCCTAGCTTCACCCAACTACAACTTCTTGAAAATGGATAGGGGCATTAAATTAATGCTGGCACCCAAGTCACATAATGCTCTAACCATGAAAGTTGTGCCGATGTGACATGGAATGGTAAAACTTCCAGGACCTCCCTTCTTTTGCAGTAATTCCTTAATGAGATCTGAGCTACTTTTTGTCAATGCCACCGCTTTATGTTCTTGAAATCTTCTTTTTCTGGATAGTGCATCTTTCATGAATTTTGCATATTTAGACACCTATTCCAAGGCTTCCAGAAGAGGGATATTGATATGCAATTGCTTGAAGGTATCTAAGAACTTCTTATATTGAGTATCTTCAGTCTGCTTCTTGAATCATTTAGGGGAGGGTAGTGGTGGAATCTGAGTCTTGGTTGCATTTTCTTCCCTTCACTCCTCTTTTCTTCCATGTTCTCATGCTCCTTATCATCCACCCTTAGTTCTTCTGCACCATCCTCCTTAAAAGAAGAGGTCTCTTCATCTTCTGCCTCAAGGGGCATCATGTTAGGCTTAAAAGCATTTAACAAAACTTTACCACTCCTCAAGGTAATGGCCTTGCACTCATTTTTGGCTTCCCTTATAAGATTGGGAATGGTATCACTAGGGAGATTTCCTCTTGACACAACATTCATTTGGGAGGCTAGTTGTCCCACTTGCACTTCCAAGTTCTTAATAGCTGTGTCATGCAAAAAGAAAGTGGCCTTTGTTTCAACCCTATGAGTTTCTTGATTAGCCAGTATTTGAGCTAATATTTTCTCTATCTTGGACTCTTCTTTTTTAATAGGGATTTGTCTTGATGGCACCTGAAATTCGGGGGGTTAAGCAGGTCTTGCACCTGATGAAGAAGCTTGATTCAATTTTAGACCTTGACTCCATGAAAAGTTTGGGTGATTCCACCACCCCGGATTATATGTTTGAGAATAAGGATTGTTTTGTTGACTATGCTGAGCAATGTTCATGTAATTCATAGACTCTAATGTGTAATGACATTCTTCAGACGAGTGCCCCTCTCCACAATGATCACAAATAGTAGAGGATGGTTGTATGCATGAATTTCCATGGGGTTGGGTTTCTTCATTTGAAGTTCCAAGTTGTCAAACCTTCTATTCATAGCTTCAAGTTGTACTACAATATCATTAGATGGGCTAGAGGATTGTCTTCTTCTTTGAGATGATCTTCTCTCGGACGCATATTGCATGGTGTTGGAGGCCATCTCATCATATAGATTGTAAAGCTCATTCACTTTCATCTTTCCAATTCCACCACTAGAGGTATTATCCAGCATTCTTTTTGCATCCTCATCAAGACCATTCCAAAAAGCTTCTATTAATACATATGTTTTCTGTTCATGGTTGGGGCATATTCTACACAACTCTTTAAATCTCTCCCATGCTTCATAAAATAGCTCTCCAGGTTGCTGCTCAAAATTCAAGATTTCTCCTTTCATGGTTGCTTTCCAGCCTCGAGGAATAAATCTTGCCTTGAATCTGGCCACTAAATCTTCCCATGTGCCAATAGATTATCTTGGAAGAGAGTTGAGCCATACTTTAGCTTTATCTTTCAAAGTCATAGGAAACAACCTTAATCTTAATGCATCCTTGGACACTCCATTCTATTTGAAGGATTCACACACCTCAATAAACTTGCTAAGGTGTACATTGGGATCCTCGTTATAATTGCCACCAAACAATCCATTCATCTACAACATTTGAAGCATAACTTGTTTAACCTCAAAGTTTTTAGCTTGAATATCTGGCATCCGAATACTAAAGTGATAACTTTGTGCCCCTCGGTTGAGGAAGTCATCTAATGTATAAAGATCATTTTCGTCCATGTCAACCATATTAGGTTGTGGAGGCACTTCTGGCTCTGGATTGGCTCTTACAAAAATATCTTCTATATCCAAAATTATTTCAAGACTATCTGGATGTAACCCTTGCATGCGCGAGGTAGGTACCTACAAAGAAAACACTTCAAACAAGTATCAAACTAATTACAGAAAATTAAAAATGCAAATTAACCTATTAAAACTATCTACAATTTCAGATACAAGCTTAATCATAATTTACTAACACTGATTTAATGATAAACCAGAGAAATTTCAACTTTCAATCCCCAGCAACAGCACCAAAAACTTGTTCGCCAATCGGCTTACATCGCAAGTGCACGGGCCATGACAAAGAAGTATAAAAAGATTATCATTCCCATGAGGATTGGAGTTGAATTTAGTTAATTATTAAACTTATGCTTTAAACTAGGTTGAGCAAAACAATCGTTTATCGAAGTTAAGTGTAAAGATGACTTTGCAAATTAATTTATAAAGGGAGTTAAGAGATCCTTTTTTACTTCAAGTATACAGGGGGCTTAGGATTATTTCTTCCCCTTGCATTTCATAGCCCAAGAACAATCTCCTTTCACAAAAATGACCAACAACTATATGTGCTATCCTGGGGATCAAATACTACTTGAAAAAGCTTTTTCAAGTCAAGAACAAGTGTTTAATTCTATTAGTTGCTCAATCTCTCTCATAACCAAATAAATTCTAATTTTAAGCTCAGACCCAAATATGACTACATAAGGTTAGTGAGTGTATCTCTACTTCACCAACAAAACCATCCATTCAATACATAAATTTCAAATTCTTACATGATTTAACTCAAGTTCAGTATTCAAGCTAGCTCTCTCAAGCATCACTCAAGCCAACAAACAACTAATTGGTGGCCAATCAACCAGAAATAGTAAGAATGGAGTAAAATCAACACATATATGTCATTAATCAATGGAAGTGGAAGAGAATCAAGTGTCAATTCATACAAGGGTTCAAAATCATCCTAGAACAAATGTCTAGCTACTCATAATCAGCCACAAGCTTACAAAACACCAAGAAGTTAAAGCCATAGCAGAATACAAGAGAAGGAGAAATAGAGGATCAGAAAAACCAATGGAAAGCGCTTCAAATCTCTCTAAAACTTCAATCCTTGGCTCCAACTACTTCTCCAAACTCCAAACCCTAGCACACTAGCTCCCCAAGCTACCCAGAAGACGGAGGATGCCCCCTTTGGTTGAAAATGTGGGATATATGAAGCCCTAGAGTCTGTCAAGCCTCAAAATGCAGTGTTTCAGTAAACCATAGTTTGCTATGATCAACATATTCTTCACCGCGGTGAAATGGCCTCGGGTTCTCACCAGCATCTCTGTTCAACAATTAGCCACGACGAATTTGGCAAAACTTCTAGCATATGAATTCCAGTAATTAACTTTAAAATCCAAAAGTATCTGCAAAAATATGAAGCTGTAAATGTACCAAAATATCCTAAATTAAGATTGAAATTTACATAATTAAATTAAAAGTGAGTCAGTTAAGTTTAGCTATCAAAAATGCACATTTTCCTATTTTAATTATAATTTATATACAAAAATACACCAAAAGATATGGACAGCTCAAGGAAAATGTGCTGAAAAGGCATGAATTTAGAGAGGTTATCAATCTTCCTAAGAAGTTTTAGGCTGAAGCAGCTAATACTGCTGTATTTTTGCAAAACAGGTTGCCTACGAAAGCATTGCAAGGGAAAACGCCATTTGAAGCCTGGTATGGTTACAAGCCAATTTTAAAGAGCTTGAAAGTGTTTGGTTGTATCTGTTATACTCTTGTGCCACATATGAAGAGAGACAAACTTGACAAGAGAGCTGATCTGGGCATCTTTGTAGGCTACAACAGTGTCTCTAAAGCTTATAAAGTATTTCTTCCACAATCTGGAAAAATAATGATCAGTAGAGATGTTCAATTTGCAAAACAAGAAAAGTAGCATTGGGAAGAAAAATAGAGTATACTAAATAACAAATCATCATCACCTATAGCTTCACCATTAAATGAGACTATCGATGATCTTCCAGTTAGAGGTACAAGACTATTATCTGATGTATATCAGAGATGTAATGTGTCTATAGTAGAGCCTAAACATTTTACAGATGCAGCAAAGGATCCAAAGTGGATTGATGCTATGCAAGAGGAGCTAAATATGATTAAGAAGAATCAAACTTGGGTTTTGGTTGATAGACCAGAACATAAGAAAGTTATAGGAGTGAGATGGGTGTTCAAGACAAAGTTGAATGCTGATGGCTCCATTAACAAATACAAAGCAACGTTGGTGGTCAAAGGCTATGCACAAGTGTATGGAGAAGATTTTACAGATACTTTTGCACTTGTTGCACGACTAGACACCATCAGATTAATACTTGCAATTGTAGCTCAAAAAGGATGGATAGTATGGCAACTTAATGTAAAGTTAGCCTTTCTCAATGGTTACTTAGAAGAGGAGATTTTTGTAGAACAACTACAAGGTTTTGCTGTTCAAAGGCAAATGGACAATGTCTACTTGTTAAAGAAAGCCTTGTATGGGTTGAAGCAGGCTCCTAGAGCCTAGTATAGTAGAATAGATGAGCATTTGCAAAGCCTTGGATTCACAAGAAGCTTAAATGAATCAACCTTGTACATCACATACTCACATGTTGATTTATTGATTGTCTCTTTATATGTTGATGATCTCTTGGTGATAGGAAGCAATGTTAAGCAGGTTGATTTATTCAAGCAAGAAATGCATAAACTCTTTGAAATGACAGATCTTAGAGCTATGGCCTATTTTCTAGGCATAGAGATAAAACAAGATCAAGAGGGAATTTTTATCAATAAGAAGAGATATGCAAAAGAAATTTTGATCAAATTTGGCATGGAAGGATGTGAAGCTATTGCTTCTCCAATGAATTAAAAGGAGAAGTTGAGTAAGAATGATGCTACAAAGAAGACTGAAAAGGGCATTTACAGAAGTCTTGTTGGTTGTCTCATGTATTTGACTGCAACAAGACCTGATATCCTCTATGCTGTAAGTGTTCTTTCAAGATTTTTGCATTGTGCTATAGTGAATCATTACAAGGCTACAAAGAGAGTCCTAAGATATATTAAAGGAACTCTTGATTATGGTATTAGGTAATTAGAAGGTTATTCTGACTTAGATTGGGGAGGATTTTTGGATGATTTGAAGAGCACTTCAGGATACTATTTTACTTTAAATTCTGGGGTATTTTCTTGGAGTTCAAAGAAGCAGGAGGTGGTAGCTCAATCAACTGTAGAAGCATAATTCATAACAGCAAATGCAGCAGTCAAGCAAGCTCTTTGGCTAAGGAAGTTACTGATTGATTTATAGTTTATGTAGCAGGAATGCACTCCAATTTATGTGGACAATCAAGCAGCCATTGCAATATCCAAATATCCAGTTTTCCATGGCAAAACAAAGCATTTTAATATCAAGTTATATTTTATCAGAGAAGTTCAACAAAATGGTGAAGTCACACTGACTTATTGCAGAAACTTTGATCAAGTGGCTGATATTTTTACTAAAACTTTACCGAGAGACAAGTTTGAAGCACTAAGGATGAAGCTAGGCATGTGTAGCTACTGATGCAAGGAGGAGATGTTGAGATATGCCTCATTAGCTATCAACATGTGGTTGTTGTTTATTTTAGGAATTAGTTGCATTTCAAAAAATAAAATTGATAAAGTTTGTTTCTGTCAAAGTTTGTTTCCTAATATTTAGCTATTTAGTTACTAATTTAGTGGGATGTTAGTAGTTAGCCCATAGTTGCTAATTCAGTGGGATTTTAGTAGACTTTTCTATTTATTTTAATCATGATTTGATGTATTTAAATACTCAATGGTAGACTCAATAAATATCATCCTCCAAAAATATTGTTCTCTGCTCTTTCTTCACACTTTCTTTGAGAGTTTTATTTCTAAAACCAACAGTGTTACTAGTGGTCTCTGCCTAGATGCAAATATAAATTTGTTAACTGTAAAAGGAAAAAGGAAAAAAAATGATACGGGGTCAGAGCAAAAACGAAAAGTTTGTCTTTCCCTAGTATAATTTGTATAGCATTGGTAAAGCCCCTCAAAGTGAAAATTGTATAGTGATGACGGGTTCCAATGTACAGATTCTTGTTTTATTATTAACGAAATCCTGGTAGCTGCATTGCAGGAATTTTATGGAGAAAAATTGTAATTTTATGGAGAGTCAGTTTATTTCTTTTTAATTGTGCTATTTAGGATTCTTTTCTTAATAGTTAGAAAAATTAAAATAAGAATCTCGAATCTTAAAATACATTTAATGATAAAATATAATATATATACACACACACACACATAAGATTTCATCCAAGTAAACAAAATTGATTAACTTCTCAAACATTAAATACTTTATAGGATCGGCATCATTCCTGAAGTTTTCTCTCAGCACGTTGAAAATATAAAGGTTAAGGAATATATTTAAAAATTTAAGGGATGAGTTCTTGACACAATTTTGATGTAGTCATATTCCATATGTTAATTTGCCAAATCCACAAGATAACTTAAAACACATAGGCAGTTTGATCACAAGACATGCAGGGATTAAATCAATTAATGATTGAATATGCCCTTCTTCCTTCTCAATGATTATTGATCGGGTAAATTACTTTGTTGTTCTTTGATGTTGGCAAATTTTGTTTTCTCCATTGTTTTAAATATTTATACATTTTTCTTTTGAAACTAAAATGATGCGCTATCTTATAACAAAAGATCCTAGATGTCAAAATATGCCGAATTCGATAACATGTTTTTACCATCGTTTTTTGGCCTGGATTGAATTGCTTGGGCTCATTGGAGTGTGAATCAAGATGCGCTTAATCAAGACGTCAAGACGAGCAAGGAACGAAAACGAATGTTACGTTTCAGCGTTTTTATCTATTTCAAGTGTCTATTCTCAATTTGGAGCATACTAGCCCACTGTCACAAATACAGTTAATCATAATGACTCATCTCTTTTAGCTTTATATGTTTGTACGATATTTTATTGCATTGACCCAAAATTTCCAAAGGAAATTGGTGCCCCAATCTAATATGAGTATTAAATTCGCCATTTCAACTTAACTAACGAATTAATTAGTTGCACGTATCAAAGTCAGAAACTGACATTTGGTGAAAGTTAACCCCACCATGGGGGACATAAGGGGGGAGGAAAATTAATTAAGCATCTCCGTATCCATCTCTACTGCCATCCCTCTGGGGATAGAGAGCAAGAATTTACTTTCCACCGTTTGTGGGGAACACATTTAATCATAATGACTCATCTCCTTTAACTTTATATGTTTTTTTTTTAAATCTTTTGCATTGAAAGTTAGAATCCCACCATGTGAAACATAGAAGGGAACTTTATCCTCTCGGGTTGAAAAATAGATATGACGGGTGGAAAATTAAGCATCTCCGTACCCACCTTATCCCATCTCTGTTGCCATCCCTCTGGGATAGAATTTACTTTCTACTAGGGGTAGACTTTGGGTCAAGAGGATAATATAATTAAAAAAGCTATAAATTAATATATAATTAAGCAAATTATATATTTTACAATTGTCTTCCATATAATTTCATATTTTGCAATTATTAGACAATCAAATTTATTGTCAATATTACTAGAGAATCATTTATTTGTACATCTCCCATTCGATTCTACAATTGTGACAACAGTTAAAATCATTGTTAACTTTAGAAACATATAAACCAACAGATCAATAACATATCTTCCAATTTTAACTAGTTTCTCTGCAAAACTACTAATTCATTTTAATGATGCAAATTCAACACTATTTTGCATATATTCATCGTTGTTATCACAGTTGAATAATGCCATGATGGGATTGCCAATGCCTCGCACGTTCAAAATCTTAGTTTAATGGTTTAGGCCTTTAAATTTCCAACATATCATGTCTTGTTTTTTGACTTCCCATGTAACTCCAACACCCGTGCATTCTGGGAAAGTCCTGCTTAAAATGACATACCACATCCTGCATGTGCTTTAAACTTTAAAATGTTTATTTTTTCTTTCTTTGGTTGTTGGGGGGTGAGGAGTACACTCGTGGTCCCCGCGCATCCATCTCTGGGTAAGAAAACAAAATAAGAATGGTAAAATCGCAAGGGAAAGCAGGAAGGGAAACATTCCTTTGCTAATTAGCGAGGAATTAACGAAAACACGACGAAACCTCCTTGTTGATTTAGTGCGGTCAGGAAAGAAAAGCACGAATGCTTGCACACGAACTTTTGTACGATATTTTATTGCATTGACCCAAAATTCCAAAGGAAATCGGTGCCCCAATCTAATATTAGTATTAAATTCGCCATTTCAACTTAACTAACGAATTAATTAGTTGCATGTATCAAAATCAGAAACTGACACTTGGTGAAAGTTAATCCCACCACGTGAAACATCTCCCCTCGGGATGAAAAACAGATAAGACACGAGGGGAGGAAAATTAAGCATCTCCGTACCCATCTCTGTTGCCATCCCTCTGGGGATAGAGATCAAGAATTTACTTTCCACCCCTTGTGGGAAACACAGTTAATCATAATGACTCATCTCCTTCAGCTTTATATGTTTTCTAAAAATTTTTTGCATTGAAAGTTACAATCCCACCATGTGAAACACAGAAATGAGGGAACTTTATCCCCTCGGCGTGAAAATAAGATAAGACAAGAGGAGGGAGGAAAATTAAGCGTCTCCGTATCCAACATATCCCATCCCTGTTGGCATCCCTCTGGGATCGAATTTACTTTCCATCTATCTAGTGGTAGACTTTGGGTCAAGAGGATAATATAATTAAAAAAGTTATAAAAAATTATAAATTAATATATAATTAAGCAAATTATATATTTTACAATTGTCTTCCATATAATTTCATATTTTGAAATTATTAGACACTCAAATTTATTGTCAATATTACTTAAAAATATCTCATTCAATATAAATCATTAGAGAATCATTTATTTATACATCTCTCATTCGATTGGGTAGTCAATTTTTTACAAACCAAAAAATGCTCGTTCTACAATTATGACAACAGGTAAAATCATCGTTAACCTTAGAAACATATAAATCAACAGATCAATAACATATCTTCCAATTTTAACTAGTTTCTCGTAAAACTACTAATTCATTTTAATGATGCAAATTCAACACTATTTTGCATATGTTCATCATTGTTATCACAGTTTAATAATGCCATGACGGGATTGCCAGTGCCTCGCAAGTTCAAAATCTTAGTTTAATGGTTTAGGCCTTTAAATTTTCAACATATCATGTCTTGCTTTTTGACTTCCCATGTAACTCCAAGACCCGTGCATTCTGGGAAAGTCCTACTTAAAATGACATATACCACACGCTACATATGCTTTAAACTTTAAAATGGTTTTCTTTTTGGTTGTTGTTGGGGGCTGAGGAGTACGCTCGTGCGCCCCGCGCATCCATCTCTGGGTAAGAAAACAAAATAAGAATGGTAAAAAAGCAAGAGAATGCAGGAAGGGAAACATTCCTTTGCTAATTAGCAAGGAATTAGCGAAAACACGACGAAACCTCCTTGTTGATTTATTGCCGTGGAAAGAAAAAAAAGGTATGAATGCTTGCACGGCAACTTTTGCGACGACTTAGCAATAGAAGGGCGAAAAAATTTTTTCTTACTAAGCTATATCCATCACTAACTGTTCCACAAGAATAACAGCTTGTCTCTTATATTATGTCCTTTCTCACTTATATCGTGAACCTCGGTTCTGATATTGTAGTACGTGTATAGCCGCTTGATAATGCATAAAAAATTTATCAAGATCATAGAGATATATATATATATACTTCTAATATTTGCATAGCTAGGCACTATAAAATGTGTTTGCAGTTACTGCACAATCGAAGCGGTCTAATCTTAAACTTTAACTGATTTGCTCCTTGTCCTTAAAAGACCAGGTGTCTGTTTGCTACTGTTCTCTTGCCTCCTGTAGGTTTAAGGAAAAATAAATTAAAATTAAAAATGCTATTTATATAAGTTCATTTTGCAAAGTCTACCTCGGACTTTTTAAAACTTGAAAGCCCAAGCAGTTTCTTTATCCTCTTTACCTAATGAGGAGCCCAGGAAGAATTTTAAAAGTTAATCAAACAATGTAAGAGTTTTATTTCAGTGAATTTTAGGATTGTGAATATAAGTATTGGACTCAAAATTTTGATATGATTTTAAATTATTTTAATAATAATAAACTCTTAAATTTAATTTATAAAAGTATTAACTTGGATATTTGTTCACTCCAAACAGCTTATTCCGCAAGTGCACGGGCCGTGACAAAGTAGTATAAAAAGATTATCGTTCCCACGAGGATTGAAGTTGAAATGGATTAGTCATTAGATTTATGTTTTAAACTAGGTTGAGCAGAACAATCGTGTAATGAAGATGGGTGCACGTAAAAGAGTTAACTTTTCAAATGAATGTATAAATGCGTTAAAAGATTCTGTTCAACTCCAAGTTTGTAAGGGATCTAGGATTATCTCTCCCCCTTTGTATCTCATAGCACAAGAATAATCTCCTCTCACCCACAATAATCAACAACTATATGCACTAGTCGGGGACTCATTTACTACTTGTAAAGGCTCTCTCAAGTCCTAAACAAGTATTTAATCCCATTAGTTGTTAAATCTCTCTTTCAACTAAGGAAACTCTAATTTTAAGCTCTGACCCAAGTTTGACTATACAAGGTTAATGAGTGTATTTCTACCTCACCAACTAAACCGTCCATTCAATTCCTAATTTCAAGTTCTTGCATGATTTAACTCAAGTTCAACACTCAAGCTAGCTCTCTCAAGCTTCACTCAAGCAAACACACAACCGATTATTGGCCAATCAACCGGAAGCATTACAAATGAAGTAAAATCAGCACATATATATATCATTAATCAATGGAGGCGGAAGAGAGTTCAGATGTTACTCCATACAAGGGTTCAAGATAATCCTAGAACAAATAGTTAGCTACTCATATTCAGCTACACGTTTACAAAAACCATTGAGATCAAACCCATAGCAGAATACAAGCAAAGGAGAAGGAGAGGGTCAGAAAAACCGATGGAAATGACTTCAAATCTCTTTGAAACTTCAATCCTTGACTCTAACCACTCTTCATACTCCAAGCCCTAGCACACCAGCTCCCAGAACTGCCCAGAAGTCGAAGAATCCCTCCTCTGGTCGAAAATTGTGAATATATCCAACCCTAGAGTTCCTCAGACCTCAAAACGCAGTGTTTCAGTAAACATTAGTTCGCCGCGGCTAACATATTATTCGCCGCGGCGAAATGCTCTCGGGTGTGCACAGCTTTTCTGAACTAAAAATTGGCCGCGGCGAACAACAGAATTGGCCGCGGCGAATATCTCTCTGATTGCTTCTTCCTCCACGCAACAATTGGCCGCGGCGAACTAACTAATTGGCCGCGGCGAACATCTTTGTATTCAGCAATTAACTTTGAAACCCAGCTATATCTGCAAAAAGAATGGAATTATAAATACCTCAAAATATTCCTAAACTAAGGTCAAAGTTTGCAAAATTTACTAAAATTGAATCAGTTAAGCTCAGGTATCAAAAATGCACATTTTCCTATTTTGAGTATACTTTATATACAAAAATACACCAAAAGTCAATCCCAGCTGAAGGAAAATGCACTGTAAAGGCATGAATTTAGAGAGGTTATCAATATTATTTATTGTTTATTGTATTGAGCTATGGTATTAAATTTATTTTAAGTAATAATAATTATTTAAGAGAAATAAAATATATTAAAATAGAGCATTTTGTTAATAAAAAATATGATTGAACTTATAAATCTGTTTGGTTCATTTAATCTAAATCAATTGTTAAACTTCATATAATTTGCATTATCTTACTAAACTTCATATTATTTACTCTATTGGACTTTGTTAATCTGCACATTTTAAAGCAAAGGAAAAAGTTTATAAAATGTTTCTTTGAAAAAATGTGGCGCGCTGAAACAATTAAAGGAAGTAACAAAATGCTTTTAGACATAATATTCTATTCTAACTTTTTAATCAAGGCTTAGGATAAAGCTATTTGCTCCATCGAGGAACAAGCCAAACGTAGCAGCCGAAGAGAAGGAAAGCTTGCACGAACTCAAAAATGGTCCCTGAGTTTTGCGTTAGCTTTCAGCAAATGAGACACACAGAATTTCTCGAAGATGTTGGCTAATGTGATCACAAGTCGAAGCTTCGATTACTGTCTCTATGTTCAGATGTGTTGATGGTAGAATCTCGTAGAAGAGAAGCAAAGAGAGAGAGAGAGACGCGACTGAGGTAAAGAAAATAGCAGCAAGGTAGAAAAGGGTGCCGATTGTGCCATAGCCATGGATTGTGAAATGGTTGGTGTCGGTCAAAGAAACAAAAGACATGGAAGGCGCTTAAAAAACCATATCCAGAAAAATTATAAGCCACAAAGCACTAAGTTTGGAAGCTATATGAAAATGGTGATCAAAGTAGGGAGGTGAAAGAGTGTTGACCCCAAGAAAATGGCATTAGAGAAAAAAAAATAAGAAAAGATGAGAACAGAGAAAGATTGAATTGGATTAAGAGAAAAAAATATTATTTTATTTTGTTTTGTTTTTTCTTCCCTCACATTTGGAAATATTTATTACTATTACTAAGGGACACTAAATGAAGATAAAAAACGTCAAAAGAGGAAGTGCTCTCTCTCTGCACTTATTGATACATAAACAAGAAAGAAAGAAAAAAAAAACTAAGTTTGAGTAGCCAAAAGCGCTTGTCTTCATAGCCGTTCGAGCTTCTTTAATAAAATTCTCTCTTCTTCAATAGCTATTTTGGAAGTTTCTTTCGAGTGGATACATTTTGGGGCTTCTATATAACAATAAAAAAGAAGAAGAGTAATATAAATAAAGCAATAAAAGAAAAAAAAGAAAAACTAAGTCATATTGTAGTTCTTCTTATTCACTTCATCATATTGGTCGACCTTAATTTTTGGTTTTACGTAACTTATGAGAGCTCTAAAAAGTGAGCTTATTGTACCCTCTTTGTTTATAAGAGTTCAAAATCTACTCTCATATTATCAAATAAATTCTTCTTAAATGTGAGGAAAGTGAGTCTAGGATGAGTTTAATGAAAAACCCTTGACTAGAAAAATTTTGGGTGAGCTTGTGTGAAATTTAAGTATTGTAAAATTTGAAATGAGTTTAAACGTTATGTTGGCATTGATTATGTTTAGAACCATATTAGTTGAAATTTAAATTTAATTGAAGATAATCCCTTAGAATTTAAAGGAATTAGATGTAGGTTTGACCACGAAAAATTATGTGTTTCCGCAAGTGTACGGGTCGGATCAAGTAGTTCAGTAATAAGTATGAGTATCATTCTCATGAGGAATGACTTAAATATAATTAGACAATGTACAACCCACTTTCATCCACGTTAAGCTACCAATTAAATAATTCATGACCTAGAACTAATTTTCAAACAAAACAATTTATAGAAAACTTGATTGACAAAGAAAATTTAGACAAAAATCCAAGGTTTTGAAATTACCTAGAGTCACTATTCCTTGGATGCTTACTAGAACTTAATTACTTGTTCAATTGCAATTAATTATCACCTTGTGGGTTAAGAGATTTATAAGCTATAACCGTCCGTCGATGTAATTATAGCCTTACTCTTCCCTAAAATCTAAGTGTCCTTAGAATTAGGTTAGAGTGCATTAAATACCATAACCCTCTACAAACCAATTAAGGCAATTAGGTATATTTCTATCCCAATTACAAATTAGAATAATCTAAACTTAATCTATCCAACTCTTAGATCTAATTAGAATTCCTTTTTCAAGGTAAATTCCAATTACCCAAATCAAAGCTAAGAGGTGGCCAATCCCTAAGTAAGCATTAAGCAAGACAAGGATACACAAAGCTCCAATCATTACAATCAACAAGAAAAACAAAAATCTAGTTCACATCAAGTTCATAGTGCTCTAAATAAAGAGAAGTTTAGCTATACATAGTTGAATCTAACAATGAGTCCCAATCAAATACATAGAAAAGATGAAGAGAAACAGAGAAAGCAAACAAAGAAAGGAGAGTTATGCAGAAAATAGAGCTCCCCCTTGGATTCTCCTTCTTCCTTCACTTCTCCAAGCTTAATGGACTACCCAAAACCTCCCAAGAATGTCTCTTAGACGTTCAAAAACCTCATCTACCACTCAATGCCCGAAAACCTAGCTGCAACTCATGTTTTCTATCCTCATTAATCAAAACGCAGAGTTTTGACGCCAATTTTCGCGGCCGCATCTTTAGATAAAGCGATCGCATCTTTGCCTAGAGCTTAAGAACAAAATAATGGCTTCTAGATCCTTATAGATAATAATTCTGAAACAAGAAATATTTTCCATTAATGCAACATCTACTCAATCATAATTAATCGCAATTAACTTCGTTTCTCTCTTTTACTTTCAATTCCTTAAATTATTTAAAAATAGTGAATGAATCCCACTAAAACGTTAATAGATGACTCCCAAATTTAATCAAATTAACTATAAGTAATACAAAATATTGGGAGTCATCAAGGCTATTAGTTAGATCAAGATAATTTCGAGTAGAAAAATTTTGGATGAGCTTATGTGAGATTTAAGTATTGTAAAGTTTGAAATAAGGTTAAACTTTATGTTGGTGATGATTACATGTAGAGCCATATTAATTATAATCTAAATTTAATTGAAGGAAATTCCTTAAAATTTAAAGGAACTAGATGTAGGCTAATGGTTGAATCAAGATAATTTTGGTAATGACCCTCTTTACCTTGCCCTATCTTTTAGGGCTTTAGTTTATCATTTGAAGTCAACTCCAAGTTTTCTTAAATACACAAGTTTGAGTTAACTTTAAATTGCTTTGGGATTAACTCCAACTTATTAGTTTGCAAGAAAAATTACATTTAATCTGTTTGCTTGTTACATGTATTCATCTTCTCTCTAGATGTAACCTTCAATAAGTTTATTTGGGAGACTAGACCGCATTAAATTTTTGTGTTATTTTTCTCCTTTTCTTTCTTTGTCTATGTTTGTGCTTTTGGTTTGAACACCTGTTGCTTGTAAGTGGAATTTCTTTTAGAAATGGAGCTGTGATCTAGATGTTGTCCATAGGCACTCCTAGTATTCACCTACTTTTTCACCCTCTCAATGATGATGCCAGAACATCTTTAGGAATCAAATTTTGATGACATGTTTATGCCATCATTTTTGGCCTGGATTGGATTGCTTGGGCTCATTGTAGTGTTAATCATAATGCACATTTTTATTTGGATAGTGAAGAAATGTATCAGGGCAATCAAGAAGATGTCAGGATGAGCAAGGAACAAATGAATGTTGCTATGTATGATATGTCAAATGCATTTTGTTGTTTCGCAAGTGACAAACACTAGAGGTTGTTTTTAGGATTATTGTTATTGTTATAATTAAGTTTCTTCTTGCTTTGTCATTGTGTACTTTGATTCATAATAACATTGCAGGTAGAAGAACATTGGGCATTCAAGTGTTTGTTTAATGAGTAGGATGCTTTTATTACTTGAGAAACCTTTTTTCAGCATTTTTATCTATTTCAAGTGTTATTCTTAATTTGTTATGGTTCGTTGTTGCCAACACTTGAGATAAGGAGCATACTAGCCCACTGTCACCTTGTGAGGGGGACAAAGTTAGTCATAACAACTCATCTTTTTTAGTTTTATATGTTTGTACGATATTTTAAATTATTTTTTAATTGACCTAAACACACACACACACACACAAGTCAATATGATACTGCTATATGTTAATGATTTCTTTCCAAAGGAAATTGGTGCCTTAATCCAACATCAGTATTAAGTAGCATTTACCATAGTTGAACTTTCAACTTAAAAAATTGTGTTCATCTAACGAATTAATTAGTTGCACATATCAAAATTAGAAATTGATCCTTGGTGAAAAAAAGAATTTTGCAAGTTCCTCCACCACGTGAAACACAGAAATGAAGGACTTTATCCCTTTGGGATGAAAAATTGGTAGGACATGAGGAGGGGAGGAAAATTAAACATCTCTATTCTGACCTTATCCTATCTTGTTGCCAACCCTATGGGATAGAGACTAAGAATTTTCTCTCCACCTCTACCTATCTAAACGCTGAGCCAGGACTAGTTTGGGTCAGGAAGGTGATCTAATTACAAACTTATAAATCAGTATACATAATCAAATAAAATTACATATCTTACTATTGTTCTCTATGTGATTTCATATTTCAAAATCTTTAAACAATCAACTCATTGTTAATATTATTGAAAATATCTCCAATTATATTGAATAATTGATTTTTTACAAACTTCATTGCAAAAAAATGCTCTTGCTATATTTGTTGTGGGAATAGATAAAATCATTGCTAACTTTAGAAGTAGATGATAACCATGTCTTCCAATTCACCTAGTTTCTCTACAAGATTACTAATTCCTTTCAATGATGCAAATTTAGCACTACTTCACATATCAATGATGTAAGCCTCAAGTTGATTATCAAGTATTAGCAAATCAGTTCAAGAAAATTCATATGGATAAAACTTCAAAAATTCAATAAACCTTTTCTTATCAAAAGTAGAGAACAAATTGGTTAGATTCAAACAAGCCAAGCAAAGAAAGTATTTGTCATAGTGAAACAATTATTAAGCACTTGAAGTTGCATGTCTACAATAGTATAAAATAACTTAAAACGAGAATGATGTTCTATCATGACATCTTGAGCTGTACCTATGTGTCATGATCTTTCTTTAGACAACAATTTCTCATCCATATTAAGAATGTCAATATCATGCACATTGCAAAATAAAGTACCTTCATGCAATAAAAACTTCCATCCACTACCCCTTGTAGCTTGTAATCACTACTTTGATATGTTAACCAAGTTCATGGCATTGATTATATCTTGATCTTTCTTTTGCAAATGTTTGTGACAATTCATTTGAGATATCCAACACATTTTTCATCAAATGTAATGTGAATGCAAAATTAAAATCTTTTAGGAAAATTATACTAAATAGGTTGATATATATGGTCCCTTTTTTAAATAGGCTCTTCATCTCTTATCTTGGTTATTATGATTATAGACTAAAATTTTAATTTTTTGCTTTCTTGGGTCTAATAACAAATTTTTTGAAATTAATCTCATCCTACTGTTAGTAGATATTAGATTCATGGCTCCAGATGAAGATTGTTGTTCTAATATCAATTTTCTCTTTAATTTTTTTTTCATATCCTATTAAAAAAAAGAATAACAAGAATATCACAATCAAATATTAAATATATGCGTATAAAAAGTAAATGAAAAAAAATCTATATATATATATATATATAATACACTAAAAGAAAGTCCCTCATCTTTAAATCAATATATATAAATATTGCCCAAACTTGTTTTCTGTGCGCACAGTATCTAAACATCAAAACTCGTTTTCTATGCGCACAGTATATAAACATTAAAACTTGTTTTCAATCAATATAATATTATTATTATCCAATATATAAAACTTTCAATCACAATTCACGCAGCTCGCCAACGGACAACCAGCAAAGGACAGCCAGCAACGGACGGAGGAACCCGCCAGCAACAGCAACGGGCTTTCAATCACCTTTCTCTTTCACTCTCTCTCTCTCGCGGACAGCCAGCAATGGAATGAGAAAAAACAGAGATCACCAAGCCAAAAAAAAAAAAAACAGAGATGGGGAGAGAAAGAAGCTACAAGTAACAGTTGTGCAGTGTCTGAAACAAGGAAGAGAAGTTACAAGGAAGAGCAGGGAAGTTAATGTGTTCGAGTGTCAAAAACTTTTTTTCACTAATTTGGCAAGCAGGCAGAAAAAGAAAAAATAGAAGAAAGATAAAGATAAAATAAGAAATGAGAAAAAAATAATAATAAACATGAAGTTTTTTTTTTGGTTAAAATTGTATATATAAAACAAATGTGATGTGAGAGTATATTGGGTTCAAGTTAATATGTCAAATACTAAAAAAGTTATATAATCAATTATATATATATGTGAAAAGATAAAGAGTTTAAAATTATATAAGATTAAGGCATAATATCATAACTTAATCTCTATACATGGGATTTTTAAAAACAATACCCCTTCCCCTACACCTATCAAACCTCTGAAAGTTGACTCAGTCACTTGACTCCCGTCCAACATTTGGATATGTTAAGAAAAAGCTCCCTTAAATAATTGCATGATACTCAAAAGTCCAGGTGTCCAAAATCCTAACCCATCCATATAAAGGATACCGTATAATGAAGCATTATCCCATTCTCGCAAGAAATGGAACTCATCGAAATGAGGGCTTCTCATCAAGAAGGTGACAAAATGAGTGTTCTTTATGAAGCATCATATAGAGGGTGTGTATCGACTTTGGAATCACTGAAACAACAACACCCAAAAATCTTTCACGAAATTTCACAAAGTTCCTTCACTGAAACTCCTTTACACATATCAGCTTTGCTAGGCCACCTTGAATTTACAAAGGCTCTTCTCACCCACAATCCCAAACTCACCTTTGAATTGGACTCCTCCCGAAGATCAGCCCTTCACTTGGCTTCAGCAGAGGGCCACGTCAGCATTGTGAAAGAGTTGTTGCAAGTTTATGATCAGTCATGCTTGCTTCCTGATGAAGAAGGAAAAATTCCTTTACACTATGCAGCTATGAGAGGGCGAATAGAGGTTGTACAAGAGTTGATTAAAGCGAAGCCAGAATCTCTAAGTTTTCGTGACAACAATGGGAAAACTGCTTTTCACTTGTGTGTGATATACAACCATTTGGAGACCCTCAAAGCTTTGGTGGAATTGGAGCTTGCCATTACACGAGAGCTTCTTAACTTCACAAGCTCTGATGGCACAGGGAACACCATCCTCCATTTAGCTATCTTGTTGAAGCGAGTTGAGGTACAATATGATTTCCTCCCTCCATTTTCTCAATCGTGATAGTAGTTTTTTTTAGATGGTGTTATTTTTCAAAATTAGATTTAGTTAAGTTTGCTGTTATTCTTCCATAAAAATATGACATACGAATTTTTTTTTTAAAAGACCTCTTCATGTGTTGCTAGGTTGTAAAATATTACCGACTTCTTTTATGTGGTTTTTTTTATGTGTATACAGGAATTTTAATTTTTCATCAAATGTTTGTGAATTTATAATTTTTTTAAACATAAAAGATATAAAAGTTTTAAAATTTATATGTATCATAAATATAACAAAAACAATTCTTTTAAATGTATCTTATATTTAAATTGTTTTTATAAAAAATCAGATTATTTTATTTAAATTTATTTTTATATTCCTTGTGGGAATCCTGGTAACAATGGAATATATAGGTTTATAGTTTTCACACACTGCTTGGTGAAATTTAAATGCCAACACTAGTTAACAACTGAATTAGTTCTGATATTATTAACTACATGATTATTTCATCTCAAGATGAATACAGTATATAAAAAATTGTATTCACGAGTCACGATTGAGACAATCATTTGGCACTTGCACAATATACTAACATGTTTACTGTTTAGACCGTAAAGTACCTCCTTTCAATCTCTGAAATGAGAGAAGCAGCAAACTTGAAGAACAAGATGGGTTTTGCAGCTCATGATATCCTAGAGCATAGTCCAAAAGACTATAAAATCCTTGAAATACAACTCCTGCTGAGGACCGCTGGCATTGAAGCTGAAAAGAAAGGAATTGACACTCAACTACCCCCACCACCAGTACCATCAGCAACTACTGAAGTTCGTGACCGACCAGATAAAAGTCCTTCGAAGGATAATTGTTGTATAAAGATTTTAAAGATCATTTCAAAGCGTTTGGAATCAATATGGGATCAACGTAAAGACAGCTGGTCAAAAGAGAGGAGGGAGAATCTCAGTCTAGTGGCTACAGTGATTTCAACCATAACCTTTCAAGCTTTAATTAACCCACCTGAAGGTGGCTTCACTCGACAAGGTTTATCGTCATCACTAAATGACCTTATGCCACAAGGTGACTCCCTTCCCGGGGAAGCAATCTCATCTTCTCCCCGTCCACTTTATTTTCTCCGATACCTAATTTGCAATACCATCTCTTTCATTTCTTCTCTTAGTGTCACCCTCTTGCTTGTAAGTGGAATTTCTATCAGGAATGAAGGTGTGATATGGATGTTATCCTCAGGCATGTGTTTCACTCTAGCACTCGCCTACTTTTATGCCCTCTACGTGGTGATGCCAGAACATCTTTGGGAATCAGCTGATAACATATATATACCATCATATTTCACCTGGATTGGATTGCTTGGGCTCATTGGAGTGTTATTCATAATGCGCTTTTTTGATTGGATAGTCTGCAAAATCAAGAAGATGTCAAAAGGAGGAAAAAACGAAAACGGATGTTACTGTGTATGATATGTCAAATGCGTTTTGCTGTTGAAACCAGTGACAAACCCTGGGGGTTGTTTTTTATGATTATTATTGTTGAAGTCTCTTCTTTTGTTGTTGTGTACTTTGATTCGGTAATAAAATTTCCGGTAGGAAAGACGATATGCATCCAGTTGCTTGTTTAATGAATGATATGCTGTTATTACTTGAGAAAAATTTTTCAGCATTTTTATCTATTTCAAGTCTCTATAGTCAATTTGTTTAGGTTCCATGTTTCCAATACTCACAGAAACTTTAATCATATTGTAAATGATCGATTTCGCTGTATGTTTAGTTCAAAAGTTGGCTCTTAGAAAAAAGACTCTAAAATATCAAACACAGTAAATAAAGTTGGTTTTTCTCTTATACATTAATAAATAGAGATTGTTTTCTCTTCAATTCTTTGGAACTTTGTTTATTAATTTTTATGTCAAGCTTTGTTATAGTATGAGAAAATCTCTCATTTAGAAACTATTGTTTGATTTCTGTTTCCAGAAATAATTTTTTTTAAAAATAATTTGGTGACATAAGGGGCCAGAGGGCCAAGGACAAGAAAACAAAAGACACTACAACAATGTTATAAAAATTTTTACCAAAAAAAAATGTTATGAAATTTTGATAGAAGGGCCTAACAGATTTTAACTAAAATGAACCTTATGTTTTTTTTTAAATATACTTTTATATGATTTTTGACTGAATAATAGTTAAACAAAATTGTCAGTTTTTACAATGAAAAGTAGTGAAAAAATAGTGAAGGTTGCAGGGGAGGCAGACGGCTAAGTGGCCGATTGTTTGGCCAAACATTTTTTACTCGGCCCTTTGGGCCAATTGATTAAATAATAATTTATTTATTTTTTTCTCTTTTAACATAAATTTTCATGCATAGCCATTTTTTTAAAAATTACATTTAAGGACTTAAGTTTTATAAAATTTATAATAAAAGATCTTTAAAATTAAAATTATTCTTAAAGGCCAAAATTACTATCACTTACTATTAGGGTTTGAAAAAGTTATTATCAGATTTTAGGAAAATTACTACTAAAGTTATTTATATTGTAATTTTCCTAAAATATGGTAGTAATTTTCCTAAGCCTAGTAATAAGTCTTTTAAAATTTGAAGTAATTTTGGTCTTTAGAAATAATTTCAATTTTTAAAATTATTTATTGTAAATTCTACAAAATTTGAGTCTTTAGATGTAATTCTCTTTTTCTTAACCTTTTAAACTTTTTTGTGTATAATTTTTTTTTTGAAAAACTTATTTACTAATGTAATTTTTTCTGCTTCTTAAACATTAAAAAGTAGCTGATTAAAAATAACCATTAAATGAGCCATTGAATGAATATTTGGATACTTATATAAATTACATTTTATTGTATTTTTTTTATTTCTCTTGTTCTCTATTACTCTTCTTCCTTGTTTTCTTTCTCTCTTCAATATTTCTCTTTTCTGTTCCCTTCCTTTTTCTCTCTTTGTGTTTGCATGCTTTATTTTTTTATTTCAGCTGTGAGTTATGTGATATCGAGTCATTGAGTTGCATATATTTGAAATTTCTACATTTGAACAATTTCTTTGATTGGAGATTGTGTTGCTGAAAATTTCTTTGATTAGAGATTCGGATTGCGTTTCTTTCAAGAGGTGTGTATAAATATTTATTGATATTTAGCACTGTTATTTATTGATTATTTAGTAACTATAAATAATTGATTCATAGTATTGATTATATATTAATTTGTGATAATATAGTAAAGAATACTTATTACTACAGTATTGATTATTTATTGATTTGTTATAATACTATGGAGAAATATTTATCATTGAATAATATTTAGAAATGAATATTAAAAATTTTTGTGATAATTTTTTTGTTGTCATTTAATGTAGTAAAAAAAATTTGTGTTTATCAAAATTTATAAGATAATAAATAAATTGATTATTATAATAGAAAAAAAAGAAATTTGTGACAATCGAAGCTGAATATATAATAGATTGAATCCTGAATGAAAATAATATTCTAATGAATTTTTATAATAGGTATAATAGTTTATTACTTTTGCTTGTGGAAATAGACCCAATTCAAGAAATGAAAATAAAAAATTAGATGCCCATATTCTAAATGCAAAAATAAAGCATATTTTAGGATTGATGATGTAAAAATTGATCTTTACAAAAGAGGGTTTTAATCTGGATATTGGTTATAAACATGCCATGGTGAGATTGAACTATTGCCAACTAACATATACATTGGAACAATATTGAACTTAGAATTAGTAAATAATGACCATAATAATAATAGCTATAAAAGAATGAATTTTGATGTAGCTGGTCCTAACTTCAATGTTGGTAGCTATGATGAAGTAGATTATGATGATACCATCAATCAGGTTGAGAAGCCTCCAAACTTAGAAGCCTAAAATTTTTTTGATTTATTGAATATGTATCATCAATCACTATAGCCAAGATGCACTAATGAGTCTAAGCTGTCTATTACTATACAAATGTTAAGTGTTTTATATGATAGTAATATATCATTGTATAGTTTTAATTAATTTGCAAGTCTTATAAAAAATAGTTGTCCTCTTATGTCGTACCCAATAATTGGTACATAAAAAATAAACTAGTATTAAAACTTAGTTTATTTGCTCAAAAAATTGGCGTTTGCATTATGTTGTATTACAAAGATAATATAAATAAGATAATGTGTAAATTTTGTAGAGCATCTTAATATAAAACTAGCCAACTTGATAGAAGACAAAGTTATAAGGATATTTTAGTAAAAAGAATGTATTATTTACCAATTACTCCTAAATGGTAAGAACTTTATGCCTCAATGAGCTCTACTGATTAAGTATGATGGTAGTAGAATAATAGAAGGCGTGAATGTATACTTTGTCATATGGAAAAGCATAGAAACATTTGAATTGGGTATATTCAGAATTTGCCATGGAACCCCAAAATGTTAGACAAGGCTTGTAGAAATGGGTTCACTCCTTATAGTCAATTTCCCTCACCATATTCATGCTAGCTAGTAATAATAACTTCTTACTATCTCCCTCTTGAATTGTCCATGGCTGTTCCTTAATTATTTTTAACTTCAATTATTCCTGAATTACAAAATTTCAAAACTAAGATTAATGTATTCCTAAAACCATTAATTGATGAGTTAAAATTATTATGGGAGGAAAAAGTACATGACATCTCAAGATAACAAAATTTTCAAATAAGAGCAGCATTAACATAGATGATAAATGACTTTCTAAAATATTGTCAAGGTAGAGTATTGATGGAAAGTTAGCTTATCTTTATTATATGTACAACTCAAAAGCTTTGACTATAAAATATAAGGGAAAGAACTCATAGTTCGATTATCATCAATAACTTTTTCTAATGAACCATGTTCTTTAAAGGAATAACGATACTTTCAAGAAACATAGAGTTGAAAATGATCCCCCCCCCCCCATCTAAGATTAGATGGAGAAGAATTGTGGCAACATAGTACTCTTCCTAAAATAGTTGATCAAGGGGTTTCTAGATTATCTATCCATAGGCAATAACACAACTATATGAAGTAGAGCATATTTTAGGAGCTTTCATATTAGAAACATCTATTACTTTGGCATAATCTAGATGTCACATACATAGAGAAAAACGTGTTTGATAGTATATTTAACATTATTGTGGATGTCAAAATGAAAACTAATTATAACATAAAAGCCAAGATGGATTTGAAGGAATATTGTAGAGAAGAGATTTATAGTTGCAATAATTAGCTAATGAAAAAGTGGCCAACTAAAAGTTAAGTTCACTTTCGTGCTTGATTAAAGGAGGGCTATCTATGAATAGGTAAAAGGATTGACAATGTCCAATGGGTGTTTCTCAAATGTGTCCAAATATTTGGACTCAGAAAAAAAGTTATTTGAACTTAAAGGTCATAACTGTCATATCTTTATGAAAATTTTATTGTCAATAGATTTTAGTACATTTCCTGAGTAAATTTGGAAACTTATAACTAGGTTGGGTCAATTCTTGAGTTGAGTCGATTCTTTAAAGAATTGTGTTCATTGACATTGGAGGTGGATGATTTAATGCAAATGGAACACAAGATTCCTATTATTCTATGCAACTTAGAAAGAAAATTGTCACCTAGATTCTTTGATTCTATGGAATATTTATTAATCCATTTGTCATTTGAGGCTAGGGTTAATAGCCTAATTCAGTATTGATGGATGCATCTATTTGAAAGGTAACTGATATTTAAGTGATATTTTACCTAGTTAGATGTTGTTTGTCTCCAGTTACTTGTCATCTTGTCAATATAACTAAAGTTTGAATAAATTGAATTTCAATATTGTATATGTCCTCTTTTTTTTATTTTCTAAATTTTTGTATATATAGCCTCCCATTCTACACTAAAGCATCACACACATGAAAGCATTTTCATCTCTCATTACACACATGAAGCATTTTCATCTTTCGTAGGCTTTTAGACTCTCACTTTCTCTCAATCTCTCCTATTCATTAATAAATCTCTTTTTTATACAAAAGTTAGTGTTCATTTATACTAATTTTATTTAATTATTTTTATTTTATATTTAAAATAATTTTTATCTAGACAAATTTTTTACCTCTTAAATTATTTAATTTTTTTAATTTAAATATCTCAACTAAAAGTATCATCAACCAAGGGACGATCACAACCTCAAAACACTCATCACCTAATGCATGAAGAGAATCAAGCTCGAGTTCCAAGGACAATTCAAAAATAGTTTATTAAACCAGATGGTGATAAATTACTATTTAATTTTTGTTTATTATTTACATTTGTTATAACTTTTAATTATTTATAAATTTAATTAATACATGTTTATTTTATGTAAATTTAGACCAAATAATGATACAACTCATTCTTGCATAAAAAATATTTTTAAAAGTAAATATGAAGAGGTTTGGAGTAGTTGGAGAGATGTTTCTCCAAGATATCAAAATTTATGGTTTTTGGAATTTTAGGTGATTTTTCCTAATCATTTATTAAATTATGATATTATTGTGTTTTTTAATTAATAATTGAAACATCTATTTTTTTAATAGAAATATTATTAGAGTCTCCAAGTATTATTATTGGAATCCTCAATATCACAATCAAATTTATTTAAATTGGAAGAAAAAGGTAATTGACCATTTAAGAGATCTAATCAGTGATGCTAAAAAATCTTGAAAAAAAAAACTTGAGTGAATTGAAGAAACCATTTGGGATGAACTATGTAAAAAGTGAGCCATTGAAAGGTTTTAATCAAGTAGTGCACAAATGAAAAGGAATAGAACATCCACCTTTGAGTTTGGTTCATATCAACATAGAGGATGTTCTATTTTAATGCTTGAGCATGCAAGGAAATTGGTAATTACTTTTATTTTTTCAAATTCTTATTATTTTAAATATATGTCTAACTAGTAAAATTTTATTTTACAAGCACGAGAATCGGAGAGAGCCCTAACATATTCTGAGGTTTTTCTTAAGACTCAAATTAGGTGGCCTTTGGGTGGATTAAAAAAATTTGAAATTGTATATATAAGTGTCTTTTTATATTTAATTTATATTTCTTATTATGATTTTATAATTTTGACTTCTTTTATTTAACTCAAAAATAGGTATCAAGAAGAAAAAATACAGCAAAAACTAAAGGAGAAAATATATCAGAATTGAATTTATGAATGAAGGCTTCCGGAGGAAAGAAAAATGACTTTCTATATGGTTTAAGGAATATATCACATGATATATTTGGAAATTCAATGTCTGGATATTCCCACTCTCAATATCCAACATACAATTGCTCTGAATATATACAAGAAATGACAAGAAAAGAATTTTTAGCTTTTTCAATACAAAGTCACAATGCCGAGCATAAAGAACTAAGAAGATAAATCAAAACACTTAGACAAGAATTACATTTTTTCAAACAACATTGAAGTCAAGATGAACCTGGTCTAAGGCCTAGATATAAGATAGATATATCTCATATTAGTAGAGATAATGAAGAGGAAGAGGAGGAAGATGAGTGATTGTTAATTTAATTTATGTAATTTAATTTGAAGGAATATTATTTTATATTCAAATTTTTTGTTCTTATTTTGTTTATATTTAATATTTTTTACTTCAAAAATTTATATATCATATATGTTCAGATACTAAAGTTAATAATATATATAACTTTCATCTATATAAATTTCATTTTACTTGCTAAATTACCAAATTTTTTTCCCTTCCTTTCTATATAAACTTCTTCTCTCTCATTTCATCTGTTAGATATTTTCAATTGATTGAATTGCCTTATCGTTTTTCTCTTCAGGCTTTAAATTTCTTCTTCATTCTCTTCTTTCATTTCATGTATGATTATCTCTCTTTTTTGGTTTATTTTTGGTTTCTCTATTATTGATTTCAATTTTTTTTTTTGCTGGTAAAAATTTTTATATTTAGTTGAAACTTTTTTTTTATTGAAGTTTTGATTTGATATTAGAATCTATGGATGGATAGGAGTCAGTTTTGATTATTACTATATTTGGTTTTTTTTCCCTCCAGGTTTGCTAATCTTTTTTTTTTTCACATTTGTTTATCTGTTTCTAAGGTGATTAAATCTGTTTTATTGTTACTGTATTTGGGGTTCTTTTTAATCTGGTTTTTTAATTTTATTTCATGAATTTGTTTTGATTATTAATTTTTTTTTCTAATAGGTTTATAGGAGGAAGGAAACTAAGGTAAAAAATGTTTATTAGATTCCTAGAAAACCAAAAAAATACAAAAGATGATGAATTGGATATGAGAAAATGCATAATAATAATATTAATATATTTGGATAAAAAAATAAATACGATACAAATTATTATTAACTATAAACAAATTTATTACATCAATCATTATATTAAAAAAAATTAAAATGTGAAAAAAGAGCTTTGAAAAAATTTCAATTCTGACAGAAACTTTCCAACAAAAACATGGTTAAACAAGTGTCCAACCAAGCATAAGAAACTTTTGTCCGACCAAGTTTTGTTTGGAATTAATTTCCAACGTCTGACCAACCTTCTGTAAGAAAATATTTTGACAAAAGATGTTTGCTAGAAATACAAACTTGTAATATAAACCAAAATTTTCTATAAAAATTATAATTTAATTTTTTAAATAATTAAATGAATATTAATTAAATTTTTTTTATTTTTTTAAAATTCTTTACTTATCATTTATATCAATTTTTATTATTTGAACTTTTATTAACATTATTAGTTATTTATTCATTGTATGTTAAATATAATTTATATTTAAAAATTAAAAAGTTGTCGTTGATGTGACGAGATAGAGAGAAGGAGAAATCTGCTGTATTCCAATTGAATTATTGTTGGAATAAAATATCAATAGTAAAAAACTTCAATTGATTGCCTAGCTAAATTTTTAGTAGGAATTTTTTGATTTCAAACTAAATTTTAAATTTACCAATTGAAAGTTCAATCAACAAATATAGGTTTTGTTGTATTGAGAGAACTAGTAAGTGGCGTGTTCGAGTGTGTAAGTAGGATGCATGTTGCTTAAGTAACATCCATGTTAAGTGTATTAACTTTTTAGTGTTTGATTTTTTTTTCTTTTCAAAAACACATAAGCTAAACGAGGCTAAAGAATGACACCCCTTATTAGCATTAATAAGTAACCCTATCCTTTCAATTTCTTTTTGAGATTAACAATGTTAATTTGAAAAAAAAAAGGAAAAAAAGACAATGAGTATATAAGATTTATTGTATAAATAGATTCAACACATTCAAGTAACACTCATGACTCAATCAGATATTCATTTTTTGTATGTCTCTCTTTCAAAGATTAATATCAAATTGAGAGAAATTTAAAAATCCATTTTCGCCAAATGTGGATGAAGATGTTGCATGACGTGCAGGCCATGCTTCATGCATCTTGAGGAATAGAAAACTTGTTTTGTAAAAGTATTAAAAAAAAATCCTTTGACATTTTTAAAACTAAATTTTAAAATTGACATAATCAATGTTATAAACTATAACTTAAATGAAGAGAAATTAAGCCTTAAATTTATAATTTTTAAACTAAGTCATATGAAATATTTTCAAAACTATTTCACCAGGAAACTTTTTAAACAATTTTTTTGTTATTTATTTTTGAAAAACTATGTTTAAGATTAGTTCAGGAAATGTTTGAAAAAGCATAATCATATTTACCATAAAAAAAACCAATTGATAAGTTTCTAATTTATCATACTTATTATTTGAAGAAACTTATTGTATGAATATTGAATTTATTTTATATTTTTGGTATATAAATTTAATAAATTTTAGTTAAGTTAATATTTAGTAAATTTTAATATTTAGTTCTTTAGTTTCAAGTTAATTTTTGTTTTAGGTGAGTATAAGTTATGTTTTTAGTTATATTCTTAGGTTGTTAAATTGTTTAATCTTTGTTAATAAATTGTAAATTGTAATTAGATGAGTTTTATGTATTAGATGAGTTTTTGTTTTTGTAGGGTTGGAAATACAAAGAACTAAGTTTACAAAGTTTAAAATGCGAAACAACAAAAGCCAAAAAGGATTGCTAAAAAGTGCAAAAAATTATTGCCAAAAATAAAAACCACTACTGAAAAAAATTCTAGCTCTTGTTGCTTAAATTCCAATGACTTTAGTTTGAAGACTAGAATGCATAGCGTTGTGACACCAAAATATAGCATCATGGCACTTGTTATGATAGGATTAGATGACAACAATTTTTGGACTAGTTTTTGGAGTTTTAAGTAGGGTTTCTCTACATTTTTGCAGCGGCTATATTCTTGACATTTTGGGAGGTTGAAGGCACCTTAGGGAGAGCTTCATGCTAGGGAAGAAGTTTGGTTTTGAAGGAGACTTATCGATTAATTCCATTTTTCTCTTCTTCCCTTGTTTTTTCCTTACATTTTTAGACCCATTTGATGTATTCTAGTAACTATGAGTTGAAATTGTTGATTTGGAGATTGTGATGAATCCTAATTTGTAAGAGGTTGTAATTACTTTCTTTACTTGCAATTAATGATCTGATTTGTTTACTCAATCCTTGTTTTTCATACTCGTAAGTGTGTAGAAATTATTAGATGATTTTAGTAACTTAAATGAACTTGGGAAAGGTAGAGTTAGACTATGGATTAGGTAATGTGAGCTGATAAAATTTATAATGTTTAGTAGATTGATTTACTTGTAAAATAAGAATATTTCTATTGGTCATTAGGGCCTACTCTTGATTGAACCTTTTGGATTAAATGCATAAAGAGTTATGAATTAGTTAAAAGAATACCGATAGGTAATTAACAAGATGTTTATGTCACTACTAGAAAATCACTTTTTCAGACGGCATTTTAGATGTATTTGAGACAAATTTTAAATGGTTTTTAGACGGAATTTTGACGGAACTTTTATTTTAAACAGATTTCAGACGGAATATATTCTGTCCCTAAAAACCTTGTCGCAAAATTATTTCCGTCTGAAAATCTGTCTAAAATTAGTTTGAGACAGATTTTCAGACAGAAAAAATTATTTTAGACGAATTTTTGTGTGAACGTTGTTTTAAATAATATAACTAATTTAGGGACGGATTTCAGACAGAAATAAATAATTTATATTTATTAAATATATTGATTTTAAACGAATTTCAGAAGGAAATAAAATGTTTTTCAAACAAATTTTGGACAGAAATTTAAAAAAAAATTATTTGATTTATAAATGAATTTTAGACGGAACACATATATTTCAGACAAATTTTGGACGAAATTTGTTGTGCTTCTTCGACAAATTTAGGACGGAAAACAAAAAACTGTGAATTTTTGTTTGTTTTCTTTTTTGTTATTCTTTTAAACCTGCTAAATTCTGAAATAGTAAAATAAGAACCTTGTTAACTAATTTTTCATAAGGATAATATTAAATATTCAAATTCAAATCTATGAGATTATAAATACCTAAAACATTAAATACAAAACATGGCATATTCTATAAAAGTTCAATTACAACATGTGTCCAATGAAAACAAAAGGAAAGAAGATATAAGCTAGTTAATGCAAATCACCCTCATGATCCTCATCACCTTCCTCCTCCTCCTCCACCGTTGGCGGAATGTTCAAAGTTTGTAACACCAATGCAAGTCTTTTTTCATTTAACAACATTCTTTTTTCTTGTTTAACTATTTTTTGGTCTTGTTCAGCTATCTTACGTGCCTGCTCCTTATTTATTCGCTCTTGATCCTCATTTTTTTTTGCCATATTAAAAGTTCCTCTTGCATGGTTTCATCCACAGATAATGTGCAGGAAGATGTGCCAACAGAAGATTTTGCACTAAGACGTGATCCCATAGAACCTAGACCATAAACAACCCCTTTCTTCCCTCTAGAGACAACCTCTTTCCAAATGCTCAAGTCATCTGGTATAGACTGGCTTGCATTAGATGACCCTTCTCCTTCTACATCATCATTAGATATGACCATCTGTGAAATCTCTATCCTTCTCTTTTTAAAGTTTTCCTAAAAAAACATGATGATTAATTAAATATTTAGTAAACAAAATATTTATAAAAAATTATAAGTTAGTCAACATCACATACTATGGCATTTTTCGATCTCTCATTAACCCAAGATTTATCTTTTCTCATATGAGTTTTAGTAAAAACCTCTACAATATTAGGATCCACTCCTGTAGCTTTCTTCTGCTTTTTTCATAAGTTAAACAAGTAAATTCACAATATTTTATATTTAAAATTAACATCACATAAGCAAATTAGAGTTTTTCTTACAATCCTACGTGCATGCTCACTCGTAGATATAGAACCACCTGTATACAAGGAGCCACCTTGACTTGAAGCACGATTTGTTGTATTTGCTATTGACAAATTCTTGAACTTGTTATCTGATGCCCAATGACGTAGTAATTGCCTCCATATTACCTCAGACATGTATTTGGGCTTATAATTTGAATTCTTACCATAATTCTTCCTTTCTTGATACATCATACTCCTAAATCGAGCATTTCCCTTAACGTCAAAAATTTGGCGGACCCTTATAGTATATTGAGGTTCCCATGTACAATACTTCTGCAAATATTAACAAAAGTTATATATACACACACTTATATACATAATATCAATAAGACTTATCATCCAATATAATTTTTACCTTAAATTCCTCAAACCATAAGTCCGCATATCCTTAGTTATTTCTTTTCAAGTTGGACAAAACTAATCAAATTTGCTCTTTATAGCAGAGGTCAAGAAGTGCACAGCAGTTGATGGATTAAACCTATTAACAAATATTATGATAAAAGATATATGCATGTATGTAATAAATAAAATATATTGTTAAATACAATTGTGTCAAAAAATATACTCATTTCCATAAGGCTCTATTTCTGGAAGCCCTTCTTGAACTACACATGTTTTTTCTTGAGAATTAGCTATTGATGATTAAGTATGTGGCAAAGTTGGTGATGATGTAGAAGGCATATGTGATGGCGTAGGTGTAGGTGTAGGTGGAACATTTGGTGATGGTCCAGGTGTAAGTGTAGGTGGGATATGTGGTGATGGCGTAGATGATATATCTAATGGTGGATTTGTAGGTACTAATCTAGTTGATGTAATCAGTGGTTGTATAGGTGAGACATTTGGAGGAAACTGAATAGATAGTGAGACTTTCTCCCCTTTATTAGATGAGCGTCGACCTCTAGATAATGGGGTCTTCCCACCTTTAATTGAACCTCTACCTCTGCCTGTCATCTAAAATCATAAGCACATTAACATCTATTTTTCTCATTAGTAACATTAAAGGCATGTGGAAAATTTTAATATTACCTAAGTACTTAAATACAAATTAAGAGATACAAATTCAAAATACTAACTAAAGTATTTAAGCATAATACATTAAAATAAGGCTGCAATATTTCAAATTACATAAAAATCAAAAAGAAAGATGTAGCAATGCTAATTTAAGGAAGATAACATAAATAACTCCTGCAATCAATGTAGTTTAACCATCATTGTCTATGTGATAATCGCTATGGTCTGATTCTTCAGCATTAGCTAATTATTCTTCTTCTTTTTCTATTTCTATTTCTTCTTTGTCCTCTTCCTCCTCCTCATAAATAAATCTCTCATGCCCATCATTAATTGCATCAACTTCATCAAACCTTCCATTGTTATCTAGTAAAGTATCAGGTAGATCAAGGTCAATTGTGAAGTCACTAATATTTTGACCCATGTAGTCCTCTTGATAAGCAAAGTAACCCTTGTGCTCATCCTCAATTATACCCCTTGCTTTAGTTTTGATAGCAAACCACCACTCTGCTTTGTCCCTTATGTTTATTGGATACGATGCATAATACACTTGAATTGCTTTTTGTACAATAATAAATGGATTGTACTTACCATAAGACTTAGTATGCCGGACCTTAATGATTCCATATTGTTTATTAACTTTTGTTCCTTTACCAATTGTAGGATCAAATCATTTACATTTGAATAATACTACTCTTTTTAATGGTAATCCAGGATATTCAATTTGAATGATTTCTTCAACTTGGCCATAAAAGTCATTTTCATATTCACCGAATCCTGTTCCTTTAACACATACACCAGAATTAATGGTGGACTTTCCTGATGAGTGTGCTTTTATATGAAACTTAAATCCATTTACAAAGTAAATAGGCCAAGTTTTCACAATTCTTAAAGGACCCCATGCTAATGCACGCATATTAGGATCTAGCACATGATTTGTAGGATTGTTTACCTATATAATATCATTAAAGAGTGGGGAGTTAATAGAAATGATTTAAAAATAAGTATCAATAGGAAAACATTTTAGTATATAAACTTACATAATCTTCTAACCATACTGCAAAGTTTTCCTCAATAAGTCTATCAACATATTCATCACTTAGATTAGGCTGACTCATTCGCAGTGTCTCCACATATATCCTACATATAATAATGGATAAAAACAAATTCCATAAAATTAAGCATATAATAATAATATACAAATTTAAATTTATAAAAAAAACTCACTTCATATAAGGTTGAACCTCATCACAATTGATTAATATATGATTCATGGCAGCATTAAATTCTCTTGAATCTAAAAAACGAGTCTTGCATTCACCAGCAAGGTGACCGGGCAAATTGAAAATGGATAAAGTTGGTTGGACTAAATCATTTTCACCCGTATCATCATTTCTTCTAAATCTAGTTTGATGGGAGTGGAGGTGTGGCTCAAAATAGAAAGAAGTAAAGTGAGAAATCTCCTCAATAATGTATGCCTCAATTATAAATCCTTCAACACGAGCTTTGTTCTTAACCTTCTTCTTAAGGTGATGAAGGAACCTATAAGATTAGAAGAGTTTAACATGTGATGGGCTCCAAGATCAAAATAAATGACCAAAAAAAAATTATATGTGTTTTTGCAAGTGCACAGGTCGGATCAAGTAGTTCAGTGATAAGTATGAATATCATTCCCACGAGGAATGACTTAAATGTAATTAGGTAATGCACAACCCACTTTCATCCATGTTAAGCTACCAATTAAACAATTTATGACTTAGAACTAATTTTCAAACAAAACAATTTTAAAAAAACTTGGTTGGCAAATAAAATTTAGACAAAAATCCAAGGTTTTGAAGTTACCTAGAGTCACTATTCCCTTGATATTTACTAAAACTTAATTACTTGTTCAATTGCAATTAATTATCACCTTGTGGGTTAAGAGATTTATAAGCTATAACCGTCCGTCGATGTAATTATAGCCTTACTCTTCCCTAAAATCTAAGTGTCCTTAGAATTAGGTTAGAGTGCATTAAATACCATAACCCTCTACAAACCAATTAAGGCAATTAGGTATATTTCTATCCCAATTACAAATTAGAATAATCTAAACTTAATCTATCCAACTCTTAGATCTAATTAGAATTCCTTTTTCAAGGTAAATTCCAATTACCCAAATCAAAGCTAAGAGGTGGCCAATCCCTAAGTAAGCATTAAGCAAGACAAGGATACACAAAGCTCCAATCATTACAATCAACAAGAAAAACAAAAATCTAGTTCACATCAAGTTCATAGTGCTCTAAATAAAGAGAAGTTTAGCTATACATAGTTGAATCTAACAATGAGTCCCAATCAAATACATAGAAAAGATGAAGAGAAACAGAGAAAGCAAACAAAGAAAGGAGAGTTATGCAGAAAATAGAGCTCCCCCTTGGATTCTCCTTCTTCCTTCACTTCTCCAAGCTTAATGGACTACCCAAAACCTCCCAAGAATGTCTCTTAGACGTTCAAAAACCTCATCTACCACTCAATGCCCGAAAACCTAGCTGCAACTCATGTTTTCTATCCTCATTAATCAAAACGCAGAGTTTTGACGCCAATTTTCGCGGCCGCATCTTTAGATAAAGCGATCGCATCTTTGCCTGGAGCTTAAGAACAAAATAATGGCTTCTAGATCCTCATAGATAATAATTCTAAAACAAGAAATATTTTCCATTAATACAACATCTACTCAATCATAATTAATCACAATTAACTTCATTTCTCTCTTTCACTTTCAATTCCCTAAATTATTTAAAAATAGTGAATGAATCCCGCTAAAACTTTAATAGATGACTCCTAAATTTAATCAAATTAACTATAAGTAATACAAAATATTGGGAGTGATCAATAAAGATTTTAAAAAAATTAAAAAATACCTTTCAAAAGGATACATCCATCGATATTGTACAGGACCACCAACTAATGCTTCATATGGCAAGTGAACAGGTAAATGTTCCATTGAGTCAAAAAAACGTAGAGGAAAAATGTGTTCTAATTTACACAAGACAATTGGAATGTTCTATTCAAGCTTAGTTAACTCATCTTCCCGCACTGATGTTGAGCACAAATCTCTAAAGAATTGGCTAAGCTTAGTCAAAGGCTTCCATATTTTCTCTGGCAATGAACAAAATGAAATTGGAAGCAAATGCTCCATAAACACATGACAATTATGACTTTTCATTCCATATAATTTTTTCTCTTTCATGTCCACACATCTTGCCAAATTTGATGCATACCCATCTGGCATTTTGAAGTCCTTCACCCATTCACATATTTCTCTCTTTTGTTCTATGGTAAATGTGTAGTTTGCCTTAGGTTTTATAACTCTGTCATCACCTAATTCTTGCAATTCCAAATCTCCACGTTTACAATGTTCTTTCAAATCCATTCTCGCCTTTACATTACCTTTGGTTTTGTCTTTGATATCCATAACAGTGTTAAAAATATTGTTGAAAACATTCTTCTCAATATACATGACATCAAGGCTATGACGAATTAAATTAGTGCTTCAATAAGGTGAATCCCAAAATATACTTCGTTTTGTTCAATTATGAGTAATTCTATATCCTGGTATTTGAATTGGAAATAAATCAGTTATCTTAAGATACATACAAACTCTTTGCCATATTTGCTCTCCAGTCTACCTAGGAGGAGTTTCTGATTTCTCAATTCTATTTTTATAAAATGCATCCTTATTTCTCCTAAACATGTGATCATTTGGTAAGAACTGACGATGACAATCAAACCATGATGTCTTTCCCACATGCCTTAATTGGAAGGCCTTTGAATTTTCCATACAATATGGGCATGCCAATTTCCCTACTGTCATCCAGCCAGACAACATTCCATAAGCAAGAAAATCATTAATTGTCCACATCAAAGCAGCTCTCGTCAAAAAATTTTGCTTGGTAGAAATATCATAAGTTATGACACCATCTTCCCACAATAGCTTTAACTTATCAATCAAGGGTTGCAAATACACATCTATCCTACTTTTAGGATTATGAGGACTAGGAATGATCATGGTTAAAAACATGTAAGGAGTTGTCATACACATCAAAGGAGGAAGGTTATAAGGAGTAACAATTACTGGCCAACATGAATATTGCGAACTAGATTGACCATATGGAGTGAATCCATCTGAACATAATCCAAGTCTAACATTGCGTGGTTTAGAAGAGAATTGTGGATGCATTCTATCAAAATGCTTCCCTGCTTTTGCATTAGATGGGTGTTCAATGACACCTTGAACTTGTTGGTGCTCAAAATGCCATCTCATATAAGGGGCAGAATTCATGGAAGCATACAATCTTTTTAACCTAGGTATGAAAGGCAAATAGTGCATTTGCTTTACCCTTTACTTGTCTCACGTACCTTATACCTTTTAGCATGACAAAACTTACATTCCTTTTCTATATCATTTTCTTTATAGTACAACATGCAACCATTAATGCAATAATCTATTTTGGTACTTCCCAACCCAAGTTTCGACACTAACTTCTTTGTTCTGTAAAAATCAAATACCAACACATTATCTTTAGACAAACTCTCTTTCATAGCTTGAAGTAGCTCATCAAAGCATTGTTGTGACATATTATGGTCAGATTTAATACTCAACATTCTAACTGCCATAGATAACTCTGAATGGTCAACACACCCTTCCCACAGTGGTCGTTGTGCAGAGTGCAACATATCATAAAATTTTTGAGCTTCCATATTCGGAGGCTCTTCCATATGTTGTTCAAAATGACCCCTACATTCTGGCCCAGCAATATCAAAAACCATATATTCATATAGATTTCTTTGTGAATCATCATCTAATGCATGACTGCTAGTAGCTTCTGAATTTACACTATTAGCATTGTTGTTATTGAAACTTAAAGAAGGGATTTTCCCCATGTGAATCCCAACACCAATATCTTGGCATGAAACCATGTTTATACAAATCAACTATAACTTCATTTGGAGTTAACAATGCTCTATTTCTATGCTTTGTGCAAGGACATCTAAGTATATAGCCATCATGAGCGAATAAAGGTTAGTTCATTACATGATTAATGAACCCTTTAACCCCTTCTACATATTCCCTTTTTAATCCCCCTCGGTTTGGATGAAGTCTATCATACATCCACTTTCGATGTTCTGGAATTTCCATATTCTAAATCAAGCAAAATAATATATTACCATTTAGACACTAGCACATAAGAACAATATTATTTTTATGCACACCTTATGATCATGTTAATTAAGAAATTGAAAAGTTGAAAAAGAAATTAAACAAATTCATTTATTAAAAAGTTTTTAAAATAAAGTCTATCTAAAATGAGGCTGTAACAGCCACTGAAACATCATGAAACAAGAAAAGAATTAATCAATTTCAATGCCAAAATTGTAAGTCATAGGAAAAGGAAAGAGTTGAGAAGCAGTAATATTTTGAAACCTTCTTGTCCAACCTAGTATTTATATTTGAGTTCTATGCTATAGTTTGGAAACAAAGAGAAAAAATCATGACATCATCTTGCACATCATTGTGCTGTTGTTGTTTTAAATGATGGCAATGGGATATTGAACTAGTAAATTTTATAGTTAAATCAAAGTCATTGCAAAAATCTATAGAGTTTCCCAATCAAAATCATTTTCATTTGGTGCCATCTTATACAATTCAAATTCACATGAATCATGCCAGCAAGGTAACTACTAAGTTTACAGTCCAGTATACCCACCTTAAAGAAACTCTAAAGACTAACCTAAGATTACAGGATCCTACAACCATATTCAGAAAAGAAAAACTGGGGGGCAACTTTAGGAAAAGGGTAAAAGATGGATGGTTGAATAGAGGAATATAAACTTCCCCTAAGAAAAAATTAAAGGTGAAACTATTTGAACCAAAGGACTGAAGTAGAGAGCAATAATTATGCAGTAAGGGTAAGAGATAGTTCTGGTAAACACACCAGAAGCTAGCACCAAGTAAAGAATTAATTAAAGAAACAGCATCACCAGTTAAACAAAATTAAAGTACTGCATTATTGATAATGCCCAATGAATATGATACAGCTAGGAAACATAATAAATTCAAAGGTAGTTGTCTCATCTTTGAACTAATAGATGAAAAGTATGATACATTCCGAGGAGATTAATATGCCAAATATATAAATAAGCAAAAGCAGAGCAACCATCAGCCATCAGTACAGCACCAACTCAGTATTAATATATTGCAAGTCTCTCACAAGAACTTCAAACACTCAGTATTAAACAAGATTCAAAGACATAATAGACAAGGTTGGAGTACATCATAAATGGTATCAGGGTGGAGTACATACCTTCTACAAACTAGATCTGAGCATAAACAAGATTTTTATACATCTATTACATCACAGTAAATCCATTGCATCTTCTTCACAATGCAGATCCAATACTCTGGAATGATAAACCCATGAAACCAGCACCAATTTTTTAGCTTTTGAAAATAAAATTTTGCAAACAAAAATGCATAAGATTTTGACCTTTTACAGCTTAGATTTTGCACCTTCAAATTTGGGCATCAGTGTTTGAATCTCTAATGGCAGAAGTGTGAGGAAGCTCAACTCTACTATTCAGACAAGCTCTCTCATCTGCGTTGCATCCCACCTCTATAGTTGAGCTCTAGATCCGCAGTGTGTGAAGTTTCCGTGAGCGACTTGCGAATACAGAAGTGGCTTCTCTGCATCTTCAAAAATGTAGATATTCTTGCTCCTAAAAAAATGACGGTGTTTTGGATTTTAAGAGTGGCTTCTCTGTTGCTATTCATAATGGTTCAGGAGTATCATATATATAATATAATATAATATATTACTTATATATATCATTATACATAGTATATTATGATTAATAAGACATTATAAGTTGTTTAATTGAAACAATTAAAAATATATAAAATATGCAATAATCAATAATAAAAATTATTTCATCTGATTACTTTTTTAAAAAAATTAATAACAATCACTTGAGAATTAGCGGGACCACCGTGGATATCTAATCCTAGCGCATTATATTCTAATTTAAAAGAAAATTATGTCTTTTGGTAATAGTTATTGAACAATCGTCAACAAAATGATTAATAGTAATATTACATAATTATTCAAAGGTTTACAAGCTATTATTATGATATCCTTAAATTAATGGTTAATTAATTCATTTGCACCATATTATAAAAAAAATATGTTAAAAATCTTATAAAACTTATTATTTTACTATTTTATAAAAATTCAAGCAAAGTTTATTAATAGGCATATATTGCATATCAATGCCATATGCACAATTTCAGCCATTTTATTGAAATAAAGTTTGAAAATAAAAGGAAAAAAATTAATCACTTTCTATTTACTACACTTGAAAAAATATGTAATGTTATTAGAGTTATTATCATTATTATTATTACAATTAAAGAAAACATCTTACTATTTTCTTTATTTATTCTCTTTACACATTTTTATTTTTATTTTTTTTATTTAAAAAAATTCTTCTCATTAACTTGTTCCTTTATAAATTTTACAAATTATTCTATCTTAAATCTATCTAAAAGCTTAGATGTATTTTAAATAACTTAGCTTTTATACAAATATAATGTTAATTTATATAACATTTCTTCTTTAAATTTAAAAGAATTTTTGCATAAATAAAACTTAAAAAAATATTATTATTATATTATATTGTATTTTGTCCCTAATTCGTCTCAAATTAGAGATGAATTTGGGACAGAAACACTATTGTACAAAAAATTTTATTCTTGTATAATATTTTATCTAAAAATTGTCGCAAATTTAAGACAGATTTTAGACGGATATTATATGACAAATATTCCATCATAAATTTGTCCAAAAGCCGTCAAAAATATTTTGCCTCCAACTTGGTATGAACTGTTGGGACGAATTTTGGACGGATTTGATACAAAAGTCTTTTTCTATATTTAGTCTTTGATTTCATAAAAAATTTGTCTGTAATTTCAGACAAAATATAATCCGTCCAAAAATTTCGTCTAAAATTTACAAATTTCTAGTAGTGCGTGTAAATTAGAGCCCTAGTTTAGTAGAGATTGTTGTTAAGAGCAATATAGAGAGAGATTAATTGGCTTTCTATAAAATGTTAAGGAAAATTATAATCTTAAATTAACCTTTTACTTTTTAATTCAGTATAGAATGATGTCTTTCCTTTATTTTGTCATTTATATATATTTAGTTTAGTTTAATTCCTATCATCTTTGTTATTGATTTGATTTAGATTAAGGTACACAAGTTTAGTAGTTAGCAATTATTTTAGTAACAAATACTCATAGAAATAATATTCTACTCTTCACCATAGGACTTGTGCAATATATATAAATATATATTTACATATATACTTTCATAGTGCAACACCAATATGAGATGCACGTGGTCCCAAAATTGAGTTAGAGCAAGGCATGGGTCCAAGTTTATACTCAAACATAAATATCTCTGTCAATTTGACTCCAAATAGGAATTTTAAATTTGAAATGGGTGTGGACTTGATTTGGAGTTTAAATTTGCAATGGAAGCTTGAGCCTAAATTTTGAAACTTAAAAATGTTAAGATTTGAACTTAGGCTTGAATCTAATTAACATTCTTATTTAAGCTAAGTTCAAACCACAACAAAATTGGAAATAAGTGACCCAAGTTTTAACTTTGTTTAATCTTGGGCCAAGAAAGAATTTTGAAATAGTTGTACTTAGGCTTAAACCTGGTTCTTTTAAAAAGGCCCAACTCATGTCCAATAATCAAGTTTATCAATTATAACCATCATGAGTCATCACTTACACCAAACCCAGAATTACTTATTATCTCGCATTGTCAACCATCGCTTTGCTAAAGGAGTGTAAAGGTGGCCTAATGGCCAACTAACTCGGATTAGGCTCAACAAATTTTTTTTTTGGGATCAGACCAGGTTAGACACCAACTATGTTGGAAAATTTTCTCCAGCCCAATCTGCTTATATATATATATATATATATATATGATTTTACAAAAATGCAAATAAAAATTTTAAAGGTAAAATGTTATTTTATATGGACATATAAATTTTTTTAATGAGCCATTTCATAATTTTTATCAAAATTTTTGACAAAAAAGTGGCTTAACTAGACTCAACAAACTAGATTGGGGCAAAAAAAAAGCCTGATGCAAAATTAAATCAAATATCCAATTTAAGTCAAAACTCAACTCATATATATTCCTATTTTGCCAGCACAATTTAGCATTTGTCCGTTTTTTTATTTAATCCATACAAAAAATTACAAAAATATTATTTAATTAAACAAGCAATAAAAAATTTTATTATGAAATTATTTTTAAAAAAATATTTTCAATAAAAAGAAACAAAAAATTTTCCCATATATTACAAACCAAACCTTAATGAATTTCATTTGGCCCAAAAAAATAAAAACTCTTGCATTTCAGATGTCATAACTGACCCTCTAATAGCATCTTGACATGTGGCTATAGAGTGCGTCCCATACTAATAAAAAATAGGCTACAACGGATGAATGAAAAGTATAAACACCCGCGTAATGAATTTGATGTTCTACAAATAATTCATCTGTGTGCAATACAAATATATAAAGGTGAGTCATGCCTCTTACTTACCCCTAACCCAAGTCATTTGACTATAAAAGCACAAAGAAGTCCCATCGATCAGGCCAATCTCATCTCATCACAACGGTGTTTTAAACTCAAACATGCAACACCATATATTGTCGTTCATGAACGTCTATGGGTCTTCTTAGTACAATCCAAGGACGCTATTAAGCTGGTTCATGATGCAGCTTCTAATGGTCTTTTTTTTTGTTGGGGGGGTGTTACAGCTTCTCAGTTTACTGATGGGTGTCGAAACCACAAAAAATAAATTTATACTCTCAAAATAATATTTCTTGCAAATAAGGTGAGTAAGGTCGTACTCCACAGGGACTAGCCAAATTATTCAACCCAAAAATAGTAAAATAAAATGAAGGGGGTTTTTCTTGATAAAGAAAATTAAAAATAAATAAAATTAGAAAATATTCTTAATAGAGAAAACTTTAATGTAAACAACTCCCAACCAAGGTTTATTTCAGATTTGACCTAACTAATTTGATCATTGAATACCCGAAAGGTAAAAAAATAATTTCTCTTCTAAAATAAACTGGTTATAAACATCAACAAGCTCTAATGTTCTGTTTTTCCTTAATAATATTTAAAAGGAACAAACTCTCCAATTAAACCTTATTCATAAATCAATCCCAAATAAGCTCTTGGAATTTAAACCTTGAATAGCATTAAGAAAAAAGAAAAGCAACCAATCACCGTTCAACAATACATAAGCTCGTATGTTTAAAACAGAAGAAATATTTTCTTCAACACACAAAAACAATTTTAATTTATCAAAGGTATTGAATTGCTACTCTACCAAATCAAATGAACAATTACGAATTCAAAAGAATTCAGATAACAATAATTACTTAACTAAAATAAGGTACCAATTAAATTAACTGAATAATATCATAATAATAGAAAATATTTCAATATTCAAGAAAAGAAATAATTAAATCAAACCTTTCACAAATTATTTAGAGTCAAACCTCAATAACCTTGACTAGGAAACAAAGAGATTAGCCACCCATGGCTTTGAAACACGCAAAGAATTTTTCTCAGAAATTTTTGAGAAGATGAAAAAATAGAAAAAGAGCGCAAAGAAATTAACAAAGAAGAGAAGTCTTTGATCTCTCTGTATCCTCCCTCTCTGGTCCTTCACCCCTCCTTTTATAAGCTTCCTCGGTGTGAATCTGAGTAAATCTATTCTAAAAAAAAAATCTGCATAAATCTCTCTTGATAGTTTTTCCACGATAAATATCATCTTATCTAATCTTGCAAATAAACATCATCTTATTTGATCCTGTAGATAAATATCATCTTATCTAATCCTGTAGATAAACATGAGAGAAGATATAAGATCAATTAAATAGATATAGATTATCTATAAATTATATTAGTTAAAATCTTAAAATTACAACTATTTAAGCAATTAAAATATATTTATCAAATTCCCCTACACTTAAATCATTGCTTGTCCTCGAACAATTATACCAGAATTAGAGGCCTTAGCATAATGAGATGGTACTGCTTCTTATATTCTTCATTTTTTAACAAAAAGCTGTTATAAATAAATGCAAGAGTTATTCAATCAAGAAAAATTGTAGTTCAACTTTCACCCATCCATCACTAACAATCACCAGGTAACTCTAGTGTGTGTGTGTGCATGTCTAAAATATGATCACTGTTAACAATTTGACAAGTATGAAGGCTGAAAATTACCATATTTATCTAAGAATTTACTAAGCCTCAATCAACCATACATACACATAAATGACACAATAGAAATCATTAGAGTCCTTCAATTTAGCTTCCCCTACACTTTTAATTTTGCTTTATTTATTAAGGGGGTTATTTTATTATATTTTTGCCTCTTTCTTGGGCCGTTATGGTCTCTTTTGACGCGAGTGTCAATATTGGTGATGAAGACCCCCGGTTACTCAAGCTTACATAACTCGACTGGCACCAAGATGCTTTGCACACTCATAGCTTTTATTGCACTATTTAAGTATAGCTTAAGCTAGCGGAGTGGAATTGGCTCTCTCTTTTTTCTTTTTTTCTTTTTTTTTCTTTTTTTGCCTCTTTCTTGGGCCGTTATGGTCTCTTTTGACGCGAGTGTCAACATTGGTGATGAAGACCCCCGGTTACTCAAGCTTACATAACTCGACTGGCAACAAGATGCTTTGCACACTCATAGCTTTTATTGCACTATTTAAGTATAGTTTAAGCTAGCGGAGTGGAATTGGCTCTCTCTTTTTTCTTTTTTTCTTTTTTTTTCTTTTTTTGCCTCTTTCTTGGGCCGTTATGGTCTCTTGTGACGCGAGTGTCAACATTGGTGATGAAGACCCCCGGTTACTCAAGCTTACATAACTCAACTGGCACCAAGATGCTTTGCACACTCATAGCTTTTATTACACTATTTAAGTATAGCTTAAGCTAGCGGAGTGGAATTGGCTCTCTCTTTTTTTTTTTTAAATCATATTATAACTCTAAGGATGTGCATGCAAAAAAAAAAAATTAATTCAGGCATATAAATTCAAAAATAAATATATAATAAACTACCTTCCTTACTCAACGACTTGTTTGCATATCACATAATTAGACAATTGTGCTCAGTTTAAGTTCCCAGGTCATACTCATAACTTATGGGTTAATATTTTACTACTCAAATTCAAAATTAAATAGCTTAAAAATTTATAAATAACAACTAAATCATTAAAATAAGAGAATAATGAGAAATAGTAAGAAAAAAATTCCTCTAACTCAATATAGTAGCATGTATATGTATAGCTATAAATCCCTCCCCTACACTTAAAATCAGCATTGTCCTCAGTGTTGTAGGCATATATATAAATGTAAAAAGAAGAAGGAACTAAAACTCCCCTGGTTTATGAATAGCTTTATTGCAATGGGGGGTCCTTGAGCTCCTTATATCTTACCTGCCACAAGTCTAAAGGGGGAGTAGTAACTTATAGAGAGGATGGCAAAATAAATAAGAACATACTAACAATGTGTAAGGTTATTGAGGTGAAACAAAAACAAACTAGAAGAAAGATTAATTAATTGAAATAAAAAAATATTCAAATTTTTATTATGGTGGGTTGCCTCCCAAAAGCGCCTCTATTTAAAGTCTATGGCCAGAAAAAATTCCTCGTTACTTAATCTTTATAAGTTAGGAGTTGCAGCTCAATTACATCTAAGTTGCTTACTTGAAATCCCTCATAGTAAGGTTTTAGACGATGACCATTAACCTTAAATATTTTATTAGTGTGAAAGCTTTGGATTTCAACTGCACCATGAGAAAATACTTTTGTGACAACAAAAGGTCCAACCCATCGGGATCTCAATTTTCCAGGAAATAACTTGAGTCTAGAGTGAAATAAGAGAACTTTTTAACCCACCTTAAAACATTTTCTAGAAATATTTTTATCATGATAAAGCTTGGTCTTTTCTTTATATATTCTAGAATTTTCATAGGCCTCATTTCTTATCTCATCAAGTTTCTACAATTGTAATTTCCTATGTTCACTTACCTCATCCATATTCATATTACACTGTTTAATAGCCCAATAAGCTTTATGCTCCAATTCTATTGGAAGGTGACAGGGCTTACCAAAGATTAAGCGATATGGAGACATACCAATAGGAGTTTTATGTGCAATTTTGTATGCCCAAAGAGCGTCATCTAGTCGTGTGCTCCAATCTTTCCTATTTGGATTGACAGTTTTTTCAAGAATTAATTTAATCTCCCTATTTGACACCTCTGCTTAACCACTTGTTTGAGGATGGTAGGCTGTTGAGATTCTATGAGTCACATTATATTTCTTCAACAAGCTTTCAATTATACGGTTGCAAAAGTGGGTTCCTCTATCACTAATGATAGCTCTAGGTACTCCATACCTAGTAAAAATATGACTCTTGACAAAACTAATGACAGTTTTAGCATCATTAGATCTAGTGGCTTTTGCTTCCACCCATTTTGAAACATAATCCACAGCTAAAAGGATGTAGTAATTACCAAAGGAAGATGGAAAAGGCCCCATAAAATCGATTCCCCATACATTAAAGATCTCACAAACCAAAATTGGGTTCAATAGCATTTGATCTCTATGACCTAAACTTCCACTCCTTTGGCAATTATCACATGCTTTACAAAACAAATATGAGTCACGAAACAAATTCGGCCAACAAAATCCACATTCCAACACTTTTCGAGTAGTTCTTTTTGGGCCAAAATGTCCACCACATGCATATGAATGACAAAATTCTAGAATAGATGGAATTTCATTTTTAGAAACACACCTTCGAATTATTTGGTCAGAACAATGTTTTCATAAATAAGGATCATCCTATACATAATATTTAGACTCACTTTTGATTTTATCTTTTTAAGCCTTAGTCAAGTTATATGGGAATGTTCTAATAACCAAATAATTTACTATATCAGCATACCAAGGTATTGAAATTTTAACCTCAAAAAGATGTTCATCTGGAAATGCATCTTGAATTGGTTCAGGCTTCTCATTGAGCACCAATCGACTTAAGTTATCTGCAACTGAGTTTTCTGTGCCCTTTTTATCTCGAATCTCTAAGTCAAATTCTTATAACAATAGAATCCACCTTATCAAGTGGGGTTTAGCCTCCTTTTTACTGAGTAAATACTTTAGAGCTGCATGATCTGAAAGCACAATAACTTTAGTGCACAATAAATATGATCTAAATTTTTCTAAAGCAAATACTATAGCAAATAACTCCTTCTTTGTGGTAGAATAATTTCTTTGAGCATTATCAAGAGTCCTCCAGGCATAATATATAGCATGGACATTCTTTCCGATCTTTTGACCAAGTACTATTCCTATTGCATAATTGCTAGCATCACACATAATTTCAAAAGGATACTCCCAATTTGGCAGTTGAATAATAGGAGCTGAAGTCAGTAACTCTTTTAATTGGTCAAACGCCTTTTTGTAACTTTCATCAAAATTAAAAGTGACATCTTTTTGCAACAGCTTACAGAGAGGGTGAGAGATCTTAGAAAAATCCTTTATAAATTGTCTGTAAAAGCCTGCATGACCAAGGAAAGAACAAATTTCTCACACTGATGTGGGGTAAGGCAAGGATCTAATTAAATCAATTTTGGACTTATCAACCTCTATTCCTCTTGAAGATACTATGTGGCCTAATATTAATCCTTGATCTACCATAAAATGGCATTTTTCATAATTAAGGACCAGATTAGTTTCAATACATCGTTTTAGCACTTTAATTAGATTTTCCAAACAATCATCAAATGAATTACCATAGATAGTAAAATCATCCATGAATACCTCTATAATATTTTCTACATAATCTAAAAAAATACTGACCATACATCTTTGAAACGTCGCTGGAGCATTACATAGGCCAAACGGCATTTGGCGGTAAGCAAAGGTACCGAAGGGACACGTGAATGTTATTTTTTCTTGATCTTCAGGTGTCACTGGAATTTGATTAAATCCTGAAAAACCATCTAAGCAACAATAGTGAGAATAACCAGCTAATCTCTCAAGCATTTGATCAATAAAAGGTAATGGAAAGTGATCTTTTCTAGTTGAAGCATTTAGCTTCCTATAATCTATACAGACTCTCCATCCATTTTGCACACGAGTTGGCACTAACTCACTATTATCATTTTCAACTACTGTAAAGCCAGTCTTTTTAGGAACTACTTGAATTGGGCTTATCCATTTACTATCAGAAATTGGAAAGATCATACCAGCATCAAGTAGCTTCAAAATCTCCTTTTTGACTACTTCCATCATTGGTGGGTTAAGACGACGTTGAGCTTCTCTTGCAGGTTTACAACCTTCTTCTAATAATATACGGTGCATACTGACCACGAAAAATTATGCGGGCTTCTGTAAGTGCACGGATCGGTTTAAGTAGTTCAATGATAAGTAAAAGTATCGTTCCCACGAGGAATGACTTAAATGCAATTAGGCAATGCACAACCCCCTTTCATCCATGTTAAGCTACCAATTAAACAATTCATGATTTAAAACTAATTTTCAACCAAAACAATTTAAAGAAAACTTAGTTGGCAAGGAAAATTTAGACAAAAATCCAAAGTTTTGAAGTTACCTAGAGTCACTATTCTCTTGATGCTTACTAGAACTTAATTACTTGTTCAATTGCAATTAATTATCACCTTGTGGGTTAAGAGATTCATAAGCTATAACCATCCGTCGATGTAATTATAGCCCTACTCTTCCCTAAACTCTAAGTGTCCCTAGAATTAGGTTAAAGTGCATTACAAACCATAACCCTCTACAAACCAATTAAGGCAATTAGGTATATTTCTGTCCCAATTACAAATTAGAATAATCTAACTTAATTTATCCAACTCTTAGGTCCAATTAGAATTCTTTTTTCAAGATAAATTCCAATTACCCAAATCAATTCCAAGAGGTGGCCAATCCCTAAGTAAGCATTAAGCAAGAGGAGGATACACAAAGCTCCAATCATTACAATCAACAAGTAAAACAAAGATTTAGTTCACATCAAGTTCATCGTGCTCTAGGTAAAGAAAAGTTTAGCTACACATAGCTAAATATACAGTAAATCCCAATCAAATACATGAAGAAGATGAAGAGAAACAGAAAAAGCAAATAAAGGGATGAAATAAATGCAGAAAGTGGAGCTTCCCCTTGATTCTTCCTCTTCCTTCACTCCCCCAAGCTTGAAAAACCTCCAAAGACCACCCAAAAATGCTTCCTGGACGTTCAGAACCACCCAAAAATGCTTACAGGCTACTAAACAATTTGTTTTTATTTTTGTTTTTATTATTATTATATATTTTTTTGATTTTTTTTGTTTTTTTTGTTTTGTTTTGTTTTGTTTTTTGATAAAAATGACACAAGAAAAGATGTGGCCACATGCTCAGAACAAGCTATCGCATCATGCTATTCTGGAAAATGTATGGGAGGATGTTGCAGCATTTTTAGCGACTGCTAAAACTGAGTATGCGATAGCTAACCTACTAAACTTAAAAAATGTTGTCACTTTCCCAAGACAATGCTACCGCATTTAGCACTTCTGGAAAATATAGGGGAAATTGACTGCAGAGATTAGCGATCGCTAAAATCAGAGATGCTATCGCTAAACAAGATAGAACCAAAAATCAACAAGGATTCGAATTTTTTTTTTAAGTTCCAAAAAATTTAACAAATCTTAACCAAACCTTACTCAATTCAACTCCCCTTAAGTAACCCAACATTTTTCTTAATAACCCATGACAAAACAATTCATCACCAACAACTTCTATATCATCATTAAAGATTTAAATGGGTTAAGAAATACTCCTTTTTTTATGAGATTGTTGCCCCTTGAATCAATCCATCCTCATGCTTTTCAACCAAAAGATTCTTTGGGAAGAAGATTTGCTCCATTTACAAAATAAAAACAAGCAATTAAATCTACAATAAACTAGCAAATGAACTAAGAAATGAATAAAGAAAAAGACACTTGGGTTGCCTCCTAAGAGCGCTAAGTTTAAAGTCTTTCCGCCAGACTATCTTGGCACTTCTATGAGAAGTCTTGGAGCTACACATTGGCCTTCATCCTATCCACCGGTCCACCAAGGTAATGCTTTAAGCGTTGGCCATTTACCTTAAAAGTTTCTCCACTTTTCTCATCTTGAATTTCAATAGCACCAAAGGTAGTGGTAGACACAACCTTAAAAGGACCAGACCACCTTGACTTAAGCTTTCCTGGAAACAACCTCAAACGAGAGTTATACAATAACACTAAATCACCAGGTATCAAATCCCTTTTTAAAATCTTTCTATCATGCAAAATCTTTGTCTTTTCCTTATATAATCTAGAACTCTCATAAGCTTGCAACCTAAATTCATGAAGTTCATTAAGGTCCAACAACCTCTTCTCACAAGCCTCTTTATAATCCAAATTCAACTTCTTTATGGCCCAAAAAGCTTTATACTCAAGTTTCAAAGGCAAATGGCAAGCTTTACCAAACACTAATTGATATGGAGACATACCAATTGGTGTTTTGTAAGCTGTCCTATATGCCCATAAAGCTTCATCTAACTTATCAGACCAATCTTTCCTGTTAATACTCACTGTTTTTTCTAAAATTCTTTTGATCTCCTTATTAGATACTTCATAGAGGCCATTGGTTTGAGGATGGTAAGCTAAAGCCATTTTGTGGTGAACTCTATATTTTTCTAGCAAAGATTTAAACAAGCAGTTATTAAAACGAGTTTCACCATCACTAATGATAGCTCTAGGGGTGCCAAAACGAGAAAAAATATTTTTCTTTATAAATCGCACCACTGTTTGAGCATCATTATGTTGGCAAGCTACCGCCTCAACCTACTTACTCACATATTCAACTGCCACTAAGATATATTACTGGCCTCTAGAAGAAACAAAGGGACCCATAAAATCAATTCCCTACAAATCAAACAACTTAACTTCAAAGATACCAGTTTGAGGAAGTTCATGTCTTTTAGAAATATTACCAGATCTTTGACAAGCATCATAGTGAGAAACAAACAAATGAGAATCCTTAAACAATGTAGGCCAATAAAAACCAGATTGCAATACTTTAAAAGCAGTTTTCTGACCACTAAAATGTCCCCCAAATGGTGATGCATGGCATGCAATCAAAATATCATGCTGTTCAATCTCAGGAACACATTTCCTAAGAACTCCATCTACACATCTTTTGAACAAATAAGGCTAATCTCAGATGTAAAGCTTGACCTCATTCAAGAATTTCTTCTTTTGATAATAGTTTAATTCAAGAGGTAAAACTTCACAGACAATATAATTTGCTAAATCAGCATACCAAGGTACATTTAGCAAATTAGCAGCCATAATGCGTTCATCAGGAAAAACATCATTCACAAGCCTATTATCATTAAAATGCTCAGGATCCAACCTAGACAGATGATCAGCCACTAGGTTTTCACTTCCCTTCCTATCCATTATATGCAAGTCAAACTCTTGAAGTAGTAAAACCCACCTAATCAATCTAGGTTTGGATTCTTTCTTTCTCAGCAAATATTTAATAGCAGCATGATCAGTGTGTACTACAACTTTGACTCCCAACAGATAAACTCTAAACTTCTCAAAAGCAAAAATAATAGCTAACATTTCTTTCTCAGTGGTAGAATAATTTACCTGAGCATCCACTAATGTCCTGCTGGCATAGTAGATAGGATGAAAAACCCGATCTCGCCTTTGTCCAAGAACAGCTCCTACTGCATAGTCACTTGCATCACACATAATCTCAAAAGGCAATGACCAATCCGGAGCAACTATTACCGGTGCAGTCACTAGCTTCTGTTTTAGCTCTTCAAAACTTTTCAAGCAATCGTCATGAAAAAGGAATTTAGTATCTTTTTCTAATAGCTTGCACAAGGGCTTCGAGATTTTTGAAAAATCTTTTATGAATCTTCTATAGAACCCCACATGCCCAAGAAAACTTCGGACTCTTTTGACACTGGTAGGAGGAGGCAACTTCTCAATTAATGATGTCTTGGCCCGATCTACTTCCAAACCCTCCTTAGATACCTTATGTCCTAATACTATTCCTTCTTTCACCATGAAATGGCATTTTTCCCAATTCAAAACTAAATCAGTCTCCTCACACCTTTTAAGCACCTTAGAGAGATTCTTCAAACAAACTTCAAATGAGTCCCCAAAGATAGAGAAATCATCCATAAAAATCTCCATGATATCTTCGATGAAGTCAAAAAAGATTGATGTGATGCATCTTTGAAAGGTTGCTGGTGCGTTACACAACCCAAATGGCATTCTCCTGAAAGCAAAAGTGCCATAGGGACAGGTAAAGGTTGTTTTCTCTTAGTCTTCAGGTGCTATAGAAATTTGGTTGCACCCTGAATAACCATCCAGAAAATAAAAATATTCCTTCCCCGCTAGCCTATCAAGCATTTGGTCAATGAAGGGGAGAGGAAAATGATCTTTTCTAGTGGCTGTGTTTAATTTCTGGTAGTCTATGCACACTCGCCATCCAGTGACAGTTCTTGTGGAGATCAATTCTTCTTTTTCATTTGCCACAACTGTCATTCCCCCTTTCTTAGGGACACACTGTACTGGACTGACCCATGCATTATCTGAAATTGGATAAATGATTCCGGTATCCAGCCACTTGATGATTTCTTTCTTAACAACTTCCTTCATCATTGGGTTAAGCCTCCTCTGATTCTCTATAGATGGCTTATGATCTTCCTCTAATAGAATTTTATGCATCACAATTGAAGGGCTTATCCCTTTAATATCTGCAATTGTCCAACCTAAAGCCTTTTTATGACTCTTTAACACTTCAATTAGTCTTTATTCTTGGTAAGAGTCCAATGATGTAGAAATGATGACAGGAAGTGTCTCTGAATCCCCTAAATACGCATATTTCAGATGCTCAGGGAGAAGTTTTAACTCTAAAATTGAAGGTTGCACAATTGAAGGCTTAAGAGATGGCACTGAACGGGAAGCTAAATCTAGAGATTCCACTTGCCAATGCTTTTTAACCCGAGTGGTTGAAAAATTAAGCACTTGAGCTACCTCATGACTAGCTTCAGCTTTCTCATGCTTCATTCCCATTAATAATACTTCAATAGGATCATGGGCTATCATTGTATTAATTGTTTTTGAGCTAAATCATCAATCACTGAAACTCTGAGGCAATCTTCAACATCTCTAGGATATTTCAGTGCTTTGTCCATGTTAAACACCACATGCTCATCCCCCAATCTCATCACTATTTGCCCTTTCTCTACATCAATAAGAGTTCTAGCTGTAGCTAAGAATGGACGGCCAACAATCAATGGATTATCTTTATCTTCTTCACAGTCTACAATAATGAAATCAGCTGGATATATGAACTCACCCACCTTCACTAAAACATCTTCAATTATACCCCTTGGATATGCTAAGCTCCGATCCGCTAATTGCAAAGTTACTGTAGTGGGTCCTGCCTCACCAAGTTGCAATTTCTCGAAGACAGATAATGGCATGAGATTGACACTGGCTCCAAGATCACATAAAGCTTTACCTTAAAAGTGAGTACCTATTTTACAAGGCACAGAGAAGCTACCAGGATCTTTACACTTCATTGGAATCCGTGGGTTGATTATTTTGCTGCACTCTTCAGTAAGTGCTAAAATTTCAAATTCACTAAATCTTCGCTTCTTGCTCAGCATCTCTTTTAAAAACTTGACATACTTAGGCATGTACTCCAAAGCTTCTGAAAATGGAATATTTATATGAAGTTGCTTGAACACTTCCAAAAATTTTTGATATTGCTTATCTTCCACCTTCTTTTGAAGTCTTTGAGGAAATGGTAATGGAGGTATTGTCCTTGGTAATGTTTGCAGTTTCTCTCCTTGTTTCTCACCCTTATCAAATCCATATGTTTTTTTACTTCTTCTCCACTCACTTTTCTCTTCTTTTCAGCTGTTGCATCCATATGTTCTCCTCCTATTCTTTTATCATCACTCTTCTCCTCTATAGCAATTTCACCTTTATAATCCTCTTCAAGAGCATTTGATGTAGGTGTGTGGCTGACCACCCTTGGTGCTTGAATATCTGGCAACACTTTTCCACTTCGAAGAGTTATAGCCTTACACTCTTCCTTGCCTTCTCTTTTAGGATTAGGCACCGTATCACTTGGCAATCCCCCTTGTCTTAATGAATTCATTGCTGAAGCTAATTAACCCATTTGCAACTCTAAATTTCTCAAGGAGGTGTCAACTCTAGCATTCACTTGAGCTTGTTCTTCATTTTGCTTACTTTGGATGTTAATGAATTTAGCCAAGGAATCTTCCAAATTCGTCTTAGGTACTTGAATAGGTGCATTTTGCCTCACAGGTTGAGCAAAACCCGATGGTTGAGTAGGCTTAACACCTGAAGAAGATGCTAGTTGATTCAGTGATGGGCCATGCTTCCAAGAGAAGTTTGGATGATTCCGCCACCTAGGATTGTAATTATTAGAGTAGGGATTCTGATTTTTTGGAAAGTTCCCCACATAATGAACTGATTATGAAGATGCTAAGGGACAATAATCCACTGAGTGTAGATCCCCACAGTTTTGACAAGTAATTGGGCCCACTTGAGTAGAACACACATTCATATGTTGACTTCGCTGTACATAAGATTCTAGCATATCAAATCTCTTGTTCAGAGCAGAGAGAATAGTTGCAAGTGGAATAGTGTTTCTTTCCTAGAAGCGTACACGCAAGTATATGTATCGTGAAGGCAATATAGTGATAAGAAATGATCGTTCCCTCGAGGATTTGTTATCAAAATAATGTCAAGTACTGAAATTCACACCCTAATTTAAATCAAGCAAATCAATTCTTAAATGTTAATGTTAACGGAAATTGTTTATGATTCTAAAGCTATGTAAAAATCTAGGTTAGGATTTGGATTTTCGGGCGAATATTAGTATCTAGGATTATTGGTCCTCTTGTACTTCATAGTAGTTAGTTCAACATTCATTCCCTTCTACTCTCCTTGGTGATACATGTTGGTCTAGGATTCTATTGTTCCTATATATATTTTTCTAAATATAGTATAGGTTACTCAGCCACTTTTATAATCCCTTATAAGATTAACTAAGATCAATCTATGAGTGCAATACCTAACTGGACCATGTGAGGTTATTAAGTATATTCCTATCTCAATAACTAAGCTATCCACTCACCTCAACAAATTTCAAGCACTCACACCACTCAACTTTTGATCTAACCTCCCTTTTCCTTTCCCAAGTTCAAGTAAGGTATTATATCAATCTAAATGTTGGCCAATCAATCAGAAAGCATGAAGTACAAAGTTGAGTGAACAAGAATGAATCATTGATTGTAGAATTAGGATGAAGAACTACTACTAATCCATACAAGAGTTCCAAATAATCCTAGATTAGATAGGGTTTAGCTATACATGATTATAAAATCCAAAGTCAAGCTTGAAGCAACAATCAAATACATCAAAAACTATGAACAAGACAGAAGAAATGAAGAGGAAATTCAGAAACACAAGGATTCGGCTTCAATCTTCAATCTCCAGCTTCTCTTTGCTTCAAGATGGCTCTCTAGCTCTTCCCTCAGCCCTTGCACCTCTGGAATAACATAAAACTAACCCAGAATGACGGCTGACTCGACTCTCCTTCCCATGAGAAGCTTCAAACCCTCAGAATTTTTAGAAACAAAATGCTGCGTTCAGCTAATTCGACTCGCGTCGCGGCGAAGAATGATGCGCTGCGACGAATTTTAGTTCTGCCTGACTGAGCGCCGCGGCTGGTTTTACTGCGCCATGGCAAGTTTTGATTCTGTCTGAAGGCCTTCTTGCCTCTCGCCTCGGCACACACAATCTCACCGCGGTGAGTTTTGGTTCTGTCTGAGTCCCCGCCGCGCCTAAACTGTTCCGCCGCGGTGCAATGTACCCAGTACACTTCCTTCGAATTTCTGAGCTTCCCGCCTCGGCGCAGTGAATCCAGCCGCGGCGAGATGGTTGAATTCAACACTTTGCAGCCTTTCTCTCTTGAATTTGCTCTAAACTCTTCAACACATGAATCCTAAGAAAACCAAGTATGATTAGCTATCAAAATACTCAAAAATTAAAGATAAAGCTAATGGTTTTTCAAGTAAGTATTGAGTCTAGAACTATTCATCCTATGTATGTTCATTTCTTTCTATAGATGTATTATTTATCCTAGAAGTGGTGGCTAAAGTCATATTTACTGAGAGAAAAATATGTACAATAACATGAATAGTTGGGAATTATCACACCCCCAAACTTGAACTTTTACTCGTTCTCGAGTAAAACAATCCAAAAATACTATTAGTTTGACCATTGGCTGCGAGAACATTTGTGACTGCTAGGGTCCTCACTTACTGCAATCAAAAAGTGCATTCAATAGGAAGCACACACCATATATGCTAGAAGCAGAGTTCAAACGATAAAAGTAATGTATTCAACCATTTCGAAGTGTGTGTGTGAATTTGGCCAAATATTCATCTCAAGCAAGCATCAGAATTACTTTTCTGCATTCGAACTTGTATAACTACCCTACCAACAGAAACTTCATAAGCTCACCTTTTTCCCTCTCTCCACTAAATTAGGTACCACAAAACTACTAGATCAAAAGGACTTTTAAGCTTGTAATGGGGCGAGGGCTGTGGCTACCAAAGATAGGCAAGGTAAGTACAAACAATCTTGAGAAAATCTACGCAATAGTCTATGAATACCAGAGGTCCTTTCAAAACACCTTCAACAATGATTTAAAGGGATCCCCCTCTTCCAAAAATAACAAATATTTTGTTTTTTTGCTTTTTTTCTGCACAAGCATTTGCTTGTTTGTTTTTGTTTTTTATTTTTTTGTTTTTTGTTTTTTTGCAATCTAACCAACCATACTGCTTGATTCTTCAACCTCATGAATGCACTATTACCTTTTTCTCAAGATAGAGGTAGGATTATAATCTTTTATTAGGCCGGTCAGGTTAGGAACTCAAGTTAATAACTCCAGGACAACAAAATGAAATACCATCTCTTACGGTTTCTCTTTCTCTTGCAACAGGCTCAAATAAGGTTCAAGCGTTTATGTTATTACAGTAGGGTCAGGCTAGAAGGCACAATCTCAACTAAGGAATGCCTGAATCATTTCTAAAGGTTATGCCATACCTCTTGATTTGCCTCGAGATGGTAAGAGATAAGTTCTAAAGTTCTGAATTTAAGACTAGCCATACAAATTAGATTACCGAAAATTTTCTCCTGGAACTAGCCATTGATTTATGGATTGGCCAATAGTGCATAATAAGGTTTTCAAAATGGTAGAATTCCTAATTTAGGCATTTGAACTAAGATCAAAACATAGATAGCATAGAATTCCTACCAAATGTCTCTTGACACACAACACTATCATTGGAAGCAGGCAAAAACAAAACAAAACCAGCAGGCCAACAGACAAACTAGCTTGACATGAATTTCAAAAATTTTCTTGCTTGACCAGAAAAAGTTCAAGAACAAAACTTCATGCTATTTTCCATCAATTATGTCAGTTATGCCTAAATCCTCCCCCCAAACTTAAAATCAACATTGTCCTCAATGTTGAAGAACAAGGACGACCAAAGGGAATTAAGGCAGAACAGTTGTGCAAAAGTAAAACCCCGTTTGAAATTTTTTTTTTTGAATAAGCATGATACTGAATAAAATGAGAGATAGGATATAAAGCTAGTCACAAAAACCAAATAAACAGCCAGAAAAACATCAATAAGTCCTACTGACAATAACATGAAACAGCAAAGCTCACAATGTCATAAAACTGAAATTAATGCAAGAAACATAAAACAAAAGGAAGCATAGAGAGATGTCAGATGTCGGGGTCCTGTGGTGGCTGCTCAGAGGGCTTCGGAGGTGGCTCATGAGGTGGGGATCCAACAGGACTGAGCACAAAGCTAGGAGGAGGAGGAAGCTCAGATAGGTCCCACTGCAGACGGCTGGCTAAGTGCCTCCAACACTGGTACTGCCAGCGGTCCATGGCCTGCGCTCGAAAGGAAAGATCTTGCATCATCGTATAGAGCATCTCAAAGGAAGGGGTCGGCGCCGGAGCTGGTGGCATATCCTCAGCTGGCATCTGGTGTGGCTGATCAGGCTCAACTGGAAGGTCCACTGGCTCGTCAATAGGCTGCTCCATGGGCTCATCCATAGGCTCCTCTATGGGCTCGTTTTCCCCAACCTCTAAGTCCCCAATCATCAGGATGGAAAAAGGCTTTCTTAGGGGAAGGAGCTCCTCAATCGGCTCAAACGGCACCCCAGCATCGGTGCACAACTCCGTGATCAGGTGAGGATGCACAAGGCCGGAACTGTAGACTGGGTGATCTTCTTAATGCTCTCAAAGACAATAAACCCGACATCGATCGACCACCCAACCATGATGAGATAAATCAGAATGGCCTGGTCAATGGTGAGATCACTCAGATGACCACTGGGGAGCAAGTTGGTGTAGACGAAGTGGGCCCAGTAGCGAGCCACTCTATTCAAATTAGCCCGCAGAATCCTTTGGGCACCCCTCTTGACATTTTCCAAAAGTTTCGGCTGGGGAGAGTCAGAGCATCAATCACGTCATCCAAATTAGGGGTCTCCCCAGCCATCCGGTACAAGCAGAACTCACAGTCGTCCACCATAGGAAGGTGGTATTTATCCCGAATGACTTGCTCATTGATGACAACTGTGCGCCCTCCGATTCTATATGAATGCTCACAGCAAAATGGGGCGTTGGGGTAGAATTCCAGGACAAGGGGCACCACAGCAACTACTGGCTCAGAACAAAGTGCGCCCCATTGTCTAGCTGATATCTGACCCCCTACTTCCGGGCTCTCGGTACAAAAAGTACTGAATCATCGGCCTGGAATCAAAGCTCGGTGAAAGACGACTTTGTTGTATCGTTCCTGAGCTGCCAGGGACACAAATCGAGAGCGATCAAAGGAAGGGATAGATGATGATGAGGCTTCACCCCGGGCTTTCTTTTTAGGCGCCATCTACTCCCTATTCTTCGTTTTTGTAATCTTGACCTTGCTACTGCATGAAAGTGTTGAAATTTGTTCCATAGCTCTGCATGATCAACCCTCTTCCCTAGATCCTCCTAAAACCAAAAACATGCAACCATAAATTACCTACACAGTATTCTGACATTTTTTATTTTCAAAAACACAAACCAAGAAAAGAACTTGGGTTGCCTCCCAAGAAGCACTAAGTTTATAGTCATTAGCCCGACTTTCAGCGACTTCACATGCAATCCTTTAGGGTGATGCTGGACTTTTAACGGTCCACTTCTCCTCCTTGATGGTGTTTGAGTCTCTGACCATTGACTTTGAATTTTTCGTTTGACTCCTTCTCCATGAATTCCACTGCACCGAATGGAGTGACCTCAACTACTTCAAAAGGTCCTGACCACCGTGACTTAAGCTTGCCCGGAAAGAGCTTAAGCCTTGAGTTATATAGCAGTACCAGTTGACCAGGCTCAAACTTCCTCGGTAAAATTTTCCTGTCATGCCATTGCTTGGTCTTCTCCTTATAAAGCTTGGAACTTTCATAAGCATGAAGCCGGAATTCATCCAGCTCATTCAGCTGCAGCAATCTTTTCCCACTAGCTTTTCTTGAGTCAAAATTTAATTTTTTCACAGCCCAAAAAGTATTATACTTAAGTTCTACTGGTAAGTGACAAGCTTTACCGAAGACAAGCTTGTAAGGAGACATGCCAATTGGAGTTTTGAATGCTGTACGATAGGCCCACAAGGCATCATCTAATTTCTCTGCCCAATCCTTTCTTGAAGGGCCCACCGTTTTCTCTAAAATCCTCTTTATCTCTCAATTAGACACTTCACACTGGCCATTAGTCTGAGGATGATATGCCAAAGCCATCTTGTGTTGCACTCCATATTTCCTTATGAATGCTTTGAGCTGGTGATTATTGAAATGGGTACCCTCATCATTGATGATTGCTCTAGGGTCCCTAAATCTGGTAAAGATGTTCTTCTTTAAGAATCTCACTACTGCCTTCGCATCATTAGCATGACAGGCCACCGCCTCAATCCACTTTGTCACATAATCCACAGCAACAAGAATATAGTGGTTGTTTTGAGAAGAAAGGAAAGGCCCCGTGAAGTCTATCCCCCAAACATCAAAGGCTTCCACTTCTAAAATATTATTTAGAGGCATCTCATGTCGTTTAGATAGGTTACCAGCTTTTTGGCGCTTGTCACATCTCCCTACAAAAGTGTGGGCATCCTTGAACAATGAAGGCCAATAAAAGCCCGATTGGAGGATTTTGGCTACAGTTCATTGCCCATTAAAGTGTCCTCCATACTCAGCTGCATGACATCTTAGTAAGATAGACTCTTGCTCCTCGTCTGGGGCACACCTTCGCAGTATTTGATCCGCACACATTCTAAATAAGAAGGGCTCATCCCAGACATATAACCTCACATCATGCAGAAACCTCTTCCTTTGGTGCGAACTTAAATCTGGAGGCAATACATGACACACTAGATAATTTACATAATCCGCGTACCATGGCATTTTGCTTTGCTCCACAAAGAATAAGTTCTCATCCGGAAAAGTGTCACTGATCTATTTCTCTTGACCTCCCTGAGTATCACTACTCAGTCTAGACAAATGATCGGCCACATGGTTCTCACTACCCTTTTTGTCAACTATCTCCAGATCAAATTCTTGCAGAAGCAGAACCCACAGGATAAGTCTTAGTTTGGAGTCCTTCTTCTCGATCAAATACTTGATAGCCGCATGGTCTGTGAAAACCGTAACCTTGGTGCCCACCAAATAAGATCTAAACTTCTCAAAGGCATATACTACTGCCAACAACTCTTTTTCGGTGGTAGTATAATTCAATTGAGCTTCCGATAGAGTTTTACTGGCATAGTATATTGGGTGAAAGATCCTCCCTCTCCTTTGCCCTAGCACAACACCCACGGCATAGTCGCTAGCATCACACATCACCTCAAAGGGTTCAGCCCAGTTAGGTGCCACAATAATAGGGGCAGATACCAATTTCTTCTTTAACTCCTCAAAAGCCTTATGACACTGATGGTTAAACTTGAATGGAGCGTCTTTCTCAAGTAGTTGACAGAGGGGTTTGGCAATTTTAGAGAAGTCTTTAATGAACCTTCTGTAGAAGTCTGCGTGTCCCAAAAAACTTCGAATTCCTTTTACACTAGCCGGAGGTGGAAGTTGCTCAATTAGAGAGATTTTGGCCTTATCCACCTCGAGGCCTTTACTGGAAACTCGATGACCAAGCACCACTCCTTCTTGCACCATAAAATGGCACTTTTCCCAATTTAGATCCAGATGAGTTTCCTCACATCTCTTCAAAACTTGTTCTAAATTAGCAAGGCCTTCTTCAAATGAGTCCCCAAAACGGAGAAGTCGTCCATAAAAATCTCCATGGTCTGCTCAATCATATCAGAAAAAATGGACATCATGCATCTCTGGAATGTAGCGGGTGCATTGCATAATCCAAATGGCATCCTTCTGAAAGCGAATGTGCCATAAGGACATGTGAAGGTAATCTTTTCCTGGTCCTCAGGTGCAATGGCAATCTGATTATATCCCGAGTACCCATCCAGAAAGCAAAAGTAGGCCTTCCCAGCTAATCTATCCAGCATTTGGTCAATGAAGGGTAATGGGAAATGATTTTTCCTGGTAGCAGTATTAAGTTTCCTATAATCCGTACAAACCCGCCACCCCGTCACTGTCCTTGTGAGAATCAACTCGTTGTGGGTGTTAGCCACTACAGTCATGCCTCTTTTCTTGGGGACGCATTGGACTGGGCTCACCCAAGAGCTATCTGAAATTGGGTAGATGATCCCTGCGTCCAGCCATTTCAAGATTTTCTTCTTCACTACCTCCTTCATTATTGGGTTGAGCCTTCTCTGATGTTCAATAGCTTTCTTGTGGTTGTCCTCCAACAGGATTTTATGCATACAAATGGAGGGACTTATCCCTTTAATGTCTGCTAATGACCATCCAATGGCTTTCTTAAAACTGCCCAGCACTCGAAGAAGTTCCCTTTCTTGATGATCAGATAGGGTGGCAGAGATTATTACTGGTAGTGCACCTTCCTTCCCTAAGTAAGCATATTTCAAATAAGGAGGTAGTGGCTTCAACTCCACAGATGGAGGCTCCTCTACAGATGGGTTCAATACAGACTTGACTCCAATAGATGCGTCCAGTGGTTTAAACTGTTGAGAAGCTTTGAAATTGTTTTGAGTAGCTTCTAACAGTTTAATGCATTCTCTCACTCCATTGTGCTCTTTCCTAGCTAATCCAACTAATGTTGCTTCTAGAGGATCCTTGAGAGTTGATTCAATGAACTCATCATGGACTGCATGGGTGATTAGACGCACAAAGCAACATTCCTCTGATTCATTCGGGCTCTTCATTGCCTTGTACATGTTGAATGTTACCTCTTGGTCATTAACCCTCATAGTAAGTTCTCCTTTCTGTACATCAATTAATGTTCTACAGGTGGCCAAAAAAGGTCTACCCAAAATGATCGGAATATCTTTATCTTATTCATAATCCAAGACTATAAAATCTGCTGGAAAAATTAACTTATCCACCTTCACCAGAACATCTTCTATAACTCCATTTGGATAGGCCAAAGATCGGTCAGCTAGGTGCAAGGTGACAGTTGTAGGCCTTGCCTCGCCCAATCCAAGCTTCTTGAATGTTGACAGTGGCATTAAGTTAACACTTGCCCCCAAGTCACACAGAGCATTTCCAGCAAAATGTTTCCCAATGTTACAAGGAATAGCAAAACTCCCAGGGTCCTTCATCTTAGGTGGTAATTTCTTTTGCAGGATGGCACTGCATTCTTGAGTTAGGGCCACCGTCTCAAATTCTCTAAACTACCTTTTATTAGACAGCACATCTTTCATGAACTTGGCATAACTGGGCATTTGCTCCAAAGCCTCTGCAAATGGAATATTAATGTGGAGCTATTTAAAGATTTCTAAGAATTTCTGATATTGCTTGTCCAGATTTTTCTTCCTGAAACGTTACGGAAAGGGCAGTAGGGGAATGATTCTCTCTTGCTCTATCTTTTGACTCTTCTCAGCACTGTCTTTCCTCTTCCCATTCGCTTCATTCTTCTCTTCCACCTTGTTCTTCACTTCCAAAGGTTCTTCCTTATCACCCTTCTGTTCCACCTTGCCTTGGTCTAGGCTTGACTTATTGGCTTGCTTTGATGGCAGAACTTCAGACAACTCCTTGCCACTTCTTAATGCTATAGCTTTACATTCCTTTTTTGCCTTCTCTTCTGGGGTTAGGAATAGTGTCACTTGGTAGCACCCCAAGCTACCTTGAGTTTACAGAAGAAGCCAATTGACCGATTTTTACTTTTATATTCCGAATTGCGGTCTCATGTCTTGTCATTGTGGCATCTTGTCTGGCTAAGATGGCATCTTGCTTAGCCATATATTGCATGAGCATTTCTTCCATGTTTGGCTTCTTTTCTGGCATTGGTGATCTTCCTTGAGTAGAAAATCCTGGGGGGTGAGAAAGTCTCATACCAGAAGAGGATGACTGGGGCTGATTTTGTCCCTGACTCCATGAAAAATTTGGATGATTCCTCCATCTCGGGTTGTAGGTGTTGGAATAGGGGTTGTTTTGGGCCTTCCCGTAGTTGCCCATGTAGTTAACTACTTCTACCAAGGAAGGGCATTGTTCACTGCTGTGTTCTTCTCCGCAATGATCACAAGTGATGACTGGAGCTTGAATAGAGTTGACCCCCACTGGTGCACTGAAACATGTTTCAAGGCTATCAAACCTCTTATTCATTGCAGCCACCTGAGCCGAGAGTGCGGTTAGAGCATCTATTTTATGTATCCCAGCTACCTTCTTCTTGTGAGGTCTGGATGCAAACCATTGGAGGGAGTTAGTTGCCATATTTTCCAGCAAATTATAGGCCTCTTCAACATTCAAATTGCCTGTGATACTCACATTTGAAGCTGAGTCGAAGATGGCTTTTGTTTCAGGCAACAGCCTATTATAGAAGGTTTGCACCTGCACCCATTTAGGAAATCCATGATTGGGGCACTTTTTTAACAGTTCCTTGAATCTTTCCCAAGCTTCATATAAGGGTTCATCATCTTGTTGCATGAAGGAGGTAATGTCATTTCTCAACTCTACTGATCGAGCTGGCGGAAAAAATCTGGCTCTAAATATTGTGCCTAGATTATCCCAAGTGGATATGGACCCATCCAGCAGTGAGTTGAGCCATACCTTAGCCTTGTCCCTTAATGAAAGTGGGAAGAGCCTCAGCCGAATAGCATCATCCATCACTCCATTCTGCTTAAATGAATCACACACCTCTAGGAAATTGGAGAGGTGAGTGTTCGGATCTTTAAGAGGAGAGCCACTGAATTGTCCAGCCATTTGAAGCATTTGCAGCACCACTTGCTTCATTTCAAAATTGTTTGCTTGAATGGCTGGTCTTCTTATACTTGAGTGGTACCGTTGCATATTCAAAGTTGCAAAATCGTTCACTGTGTAGACACGATTTTCATCCTCTTGTGCCATGTTTGTGGTTGAGTCAGAAGTTTCGCTACCGTCTCTCTGAGCTTGATTAGAGGCTTAATCAAATTCTTCTGGAAACAAAACCACTTCGAGACTCACAATCTCTTGCATATGAGGTTGTGCACACACAGAAGGTATTCACTGCAAAATAGAACAGAGGAAGAAATTGAAAGTAGATAAAGTAAAAATATGCACAGAGCTTAAGTTCAAATTAGGTATGATAGTATCAATATTGACACACAATATTTTGGCACACAAATTCTTGGCAACGGCACCAAAAACTTGTTGCTTTCCTAGAAGCGTACACGCAAGTATACGTATCGTGAAGGCAATATAGTGATAAGAAATGAACGTTCCCTCAAGGATTTGTTGTCAAAACAATGCCAAGTACTGAAATTCACACTCTAATTTAAATCAAGCAAATCAATTCTTAAATGTTGATGTTAACGGAAATTGTTTATGATTCTAAAGCTATGTAAAAATCTAGGTTGGGATTTGGATTTTCGAGCGAATATTAGCATCTAGGATTATTAGTCCTCTTGTACTTCATAGTAGTTAGTTCAACATTCATTCCCTTCTACTCTCCTTGGTGATACATGTTGGTCTAGGATTCTATTGTTCCTATATATATTTTTCCAAATATTATATAGGGTACTCAGCCAATTTTATAATCCCTTATAAGATTAACTAAGATCAATCTATGAGTGCAATACCTAACTGGACCATGTGAGGTTATTAAGTATATTCCTATCTCAATAACTAAGCTATCCACTCACCTCAACAAATTTCAAGCACTCACACCACTCAACTTTTGATCTAACCTCCCTTTTCCTTTCCCAAGTTCAAGTAAGGTATTATATCAATCTAAATGTTGGCCAATCAATCAGAAAGCATGAAGTACAAAGTTGAGTGAACAAGAATGAATCATTGATTGCAGAATTAGGATGAAGAACTACTACTAATCCATACAAGAGTTCCAAATAATCCTAGATTAGATAGGGTTTAGCTATACATGATTATAAAATCCAAAGTCAAGCTTGAAGCAACAATCAAATACATCAAAAACTATGAACAAGACAGAAGAAATGAAGAGGAAATTCAGAAACACAAGGATTCGGCTTCAATCTTCAATCTCCAGCTTCTCTTTGCTTCAAGATGGCTCTCTAGCTCTTCCCTCAGCCCTTGCACCTCTGGAATAACATAAAACTAACCCAGAATGACGGCTGACTCGACTCTCCTTCCCATGAGAAGCTTCAAACCCTCAGAATTTTTAGAAACAAAATGCTGCGTTCAGCTAATTCGACTCGCGTCGCGGCGAAGAATGATGCGCTGCGACGAATTTTAGTTCTGCCTGACTGAGCGCCGCGGCTGGTTTTACTGCGCCATGGCAAGTTTTGATTCTGTCTGAAGGCCTTCTTGCCTCTCGCCTCGGCACACACAATCTCACCGCGGCAAGTTTTGGTTCTGTCTGAGTCCCCGCCGCGGCCTAAACTGTTCCGCCGCGGCGCAATGTACCCAGCACACTTCCTTCGAATTTCTGAGCTTCCCGCCTCGGCACAGTGAATCCAGCCGCGGCGAGATGGTTGAATTCAACACTTTGCAGCCTTTCTCTCCTGAATTTGCTCCAAACTCTTCAACACATGAATCCTAAGAAAACCAAGTATGATTAGCTATCAAAATACTCAAAAATTAAAGATAAAGCTTATGGTTTTTCGAGTAAGTATTGAGTCTAGAACTATTCATCCTATGTATGTTCATTTCTTTCTATAGATATATTATTTACCCTAGAAGTGGAGGCTAAAGTCATATTTACTGAGAGAAAAATATGTACAATAACATGAATAGTTGGGAATTATCAAATAGTGGAGTCTTCTTGTGTATTGGCAACATTCGCACTCACCCTTTTGTCACCTCCTCTTTACACATAGCTTTCAGATAATGTGTCCAATGCCTGAACAACATCATCTACAGGCATTTCATCCCAACGCCCATTTAAAATAGCGTCCAACATTGTATCAGTTTGTGGAGTTAGACGTGTCCAGAAATTCTGAACAATAGCACAGTTGTCCATCCCATGGCTTGGGCATTGGCGAAGCAAATGCTTGTACCTCTGCCATGCAGCATATAAGTGTTCATCTGAAGCTTGCTTAAAGTTGATAAGCTCACGACGGACATCCGCTATTCTGTTGTTTGGAATGAAGCGAGCTCTGAACCTTGCCTCTAGCTTATCCTAAGTATCAATTGAACCCTCTGGTAGAGTCAGTAACCACTCCTTAGCCTTTCCTTGTAGAGAAAGTAGGAATAGTCGAAGTCTCAGAACATCCCTTGGTACCCCATTCTGCTTAAATGAATCACCCACTCCCAAAAATGACAAAATATGACGGTTGGGATCTTCATCAGACCTCTCTCTAGTGAATTGGCCATTGAGCTGCAATATCGAAATCATCACGGGCTTTAACTCAAAGTTAGCAGCTTGAAAGTCTGGCACTACTATGCTAGATAGAGTGCCCTTCATAGTACTGCCCACAAAGTCTTTTATAGACTGATTTTGATTCCCTTCTTGAGCCATTTCTTCACTTACTGAATTTTGAACTTTAGAAGGAGTTTCTTTAAGGTTCAAGTTCACCACAAGATCACAAATTTTCTTTGTTGTGCGATTCTTCTTTGTAGGGGATCGCTTCGGCATATACCGTGGTACCTATAAAAAAATAAAATTCACCCAATTGTATTACTTTAAACAAAAAGCAAAAGCAAATGACAGAATGAACAAAAAATTTTAACTAATTAACTAACTAATGCTTAATTGAGGACTACTAAAGATTACACACTTCTAACTAAACATTTAAACCACTCCCCGGCAACGGCGCTAGAAAACTTGACCACGAAAAATTATGCGGGCTTCCGCAAGTGCACGGATCGGTTCAAGTAGTTCAATGATAAGTAAAAGTATTGTTTCCACGAGGAATGACTTAAATGCAATTAGGCAATGCACAACCCCCTTTCATCCATGTTAAGCTACCAATTAAATAATTCATGATTTAAAACTAATTTTCAACCAAAACAATTTAAAGAAAACTTAGTTGGTAAGGAAAATTTAGACAAAAATCCAAGGTTTTGAAGTTACCTAGAGTCACTATTCCCTTGATGCTTACTAGAACTTAATTACTTGTTCAATTGCAATTAATTATCACCTTGTGGGTTAAGAGATTCATAAGCTATAACCGTCTGTCGATGTAATTATAGCCCTACTCTTCCCTAAACTCTAAGTGTCCCTAGAATTAGGTTAGAGTGCATTACAAACCATAACCCTATACAAACTAATTAAGGCAATTAGGTATATTTCTATCCCAATTACAAATTAGAATAATCTAACTTAATTTATCCAACTCTTAGGTCCAATTAGAATTCCTTTTTCAAGGTAAATTCCAATTATCCAAATCAATTCCAAGAGGTGGCCAATCACTAAGTAAGCATTAAGCAAGAGGAGGATACACAAAGCTCCAATCATTATAATCAACAAGTAAAACAAAGATTTAGTTCACATCAAGTTCATAGTGCTCTAGGTAAAGAAAAGTTTAGCTACACATAGCTAAATATACAGTAAATCCTAATCAAATACATGGAGAAGATGAAGAGAAACAGAAAAAGCAAACAAAGGGATGAAATAAATGCAGAAAGTGGAGCTTCCCCTTGATTCTTTCTCTTCCTTCACTCCTCCAAGCTTGAAAAACCTCTAAAGACCACCCAAAAATGCTTCTTGGACGTTCAGAACCCCCCTCTGCCGCAGAATGAATGAAAACCTAGTTGCAATTCGTGTTTTGTATCCTTATTAATCAAAACGTAAAGTTTTGACGCTGAATTTAGCGCCCGCTTCTTTTCCTGGAGCTTACCCAATTTAGCGGCTACTTCTTCAAATAAAGCGACCGCTTCTTTGCCTGGAGCTTATCATTGAATAAAATTCTGAAACAAAAAATATTTTCTATTAAGGCAACATCTACTCAATCATAATTATTCACAATTAACTTCATTTCTCTTTTTAACTTTTGATTTCAAAAATTATTTACAAATAATGAATAAATCCTATTAAAACTCTAATGGATGACTCCCAAATTAAATCCAATTAACTATAAGTAATACTAAATATTGGGAGTCATCACATACACATAAAAGGGCTTATACCTTTTATATATGCTATTGTCCACCCAATTGCTTCTTTATACTCCTTGAGGACTCTAACCAACTTTTCATTCTCCAAGGAAGTTAGTTTGTTGGAAATTATCACTGGTAAAGTTTGGTCATTGCCTAAATATGCATATGTTAAATGACTTGGTAGTTCCTTCAATTCTAGCTTGGGTGCCTGCAAAACAGATGGAAGTAGCTTGTTGTAAGATGAAGGAAGATCAATATAAGAAATATTATACCTGAATTTCTTCAATGTCTCCAATCCAAAGATAGATTCCCTCAACTCTTCATCAATAGCAAATTTATCGTCAAGAGATTCTAGCATCTTATGATCAAAACTTTCAGTGATTGCAAGCTACAATTTATCTGCATATGTTAGCTCAAAAACCTGTTGAGTAGATGGATCAATAACATCAATAACAAAAATAGAATCTATATCAGTAGGATATGTCATAGCATCATACATATTAAATCTTATTACTTCTCCATCAAACTTCATAGATAGTGTACCTTCAGTAACATCTATTTTTGTCCTTGATGTTTTCAAAAATGGTCTTCCTAGCAAAATTGGTACTGATTTGGAGGAGTGGTCCTCTTCTATATCTAAAATATAAAAGTCAGCTGGAAAGACTAACTCATTAACTTGCACTAAAACATCTTCTAGGACTCCTTTAGAGTATGTGATAGACCTATCAGCTAATTGAATAATTACACTTGTTTGTGTAAGTGATCCCATACTCAAAGATTGATAAATACAATTAGGCATTATATTTATGGAAGCTCCTAAGTCTATCATTGCTCTTTCAATCTTTACATTGCCTATTTTGCAGGGGATGGTAAACACACCTGGGTCTTTGCATTTTTGGGGTAATTTCCTTTGAATTACAGCAGACACATTTTCTCCCATACAGATTTTCTCATTACCATTTAATTTTCTTTTATTAGTGCACAATTCTTTAAGAAATTTTGCATACCTGGGCACTTGCTTAATAGCATCAAGAAGAGGAATGTTAATTTGCACCTTTCTGAAAACATCGAGAATCTCCTTCTCTTGTTGCTCTTTTTTAGAATTTGCCAATCTACTTGGGAATTGAGGAGGAATGACTAGTAGTTGTTTGGCTTGGGATGGCTCTAAATTTTCTTGTGGCAACTTAATTTCCTTTTCTAACTCTTCATCTTCGACATACTTTGGGGCTTTCTTTTAAGGCTCTTTCAACTCCTTGCCATTTCTCAAAGTTACAGCACTAACATTTTGTTTTGGATTCAACTGAGGCTGAGATGGTAACCTACCAGAATTCTGACTTTCCAGCTTTCCTAGATTTGTGGCTCACTGCCCCACTTGATTCTCCAAGTTGAGTATACTAGACTTGGTTTCTTGTTGAAATTGTTGCATGTTAGTAGCTAAAGCAGAAACTATTTGGTCTAAAGACATACCCGACTTAGGAGGAAGAGGTTGACAATTTGGCTGTTGGAATACAGGAGCCTGTTGCCTTGGTTGATAGTTTGGCTGCTGGAAATTATTGAGTTTTTGTCCATAACTAAGATTTGGGTGGTCCCTCCATCCCGGATTGTAGGTAGTGGCATAAGGATCATATTTCCTTTGGAATTGACCTTGGAATCCTCCTACAGCGTTGACTTGTTCGCCTTCTTGAAGAGTTGGGCACATATCTGTAAGGTGGCCAATATTTAAGCAAACCTCGCAAGCCTTGACCTATTGATGATTCTCTACAACCATTTTCTGAACAAGAGAAGTTAGTTTATCAAGCCTATGTTCAATAGAATTAATACTTACCTCATTTACCTTTTTTGTGGGAGGATCCTCACGAGTTCCAAACTGTTGAGTATTGGCAGCAACTTTAGTAATCAATTCTTTGGCTTGTTCCATTGTCTTATCCACTAATGCTCTACCGCTAGAGGCATCTATCATATTTCTATCACTCTGTAACAGCCCTTCATAAAAATATTGAATCAATAAATGGTTTGGTATTTGATGATATGGGCAGCTTGCGCAGAGCTGATTGAATCTCTCCCAGTACTCATAAAGAGTCTCTCCATTGTATTGACAAATCCCACAAATATCTTTTCTAATTGCTGTGGCTCTAGAAGCTAGGAAAAATTTTTCAAGAAACAGCTTTCTCAGTTGGTCCCAAGTCATAATTGACCCCGGTGGAAGATAATATAGCCAATCTTTTGCTTTGTCTGTCAATGAAAATGGAAAAGCTCGTAATTTGATTTGCTCTTCACTTCTCCTTGTGGTTTCATACTAGAGCAGACGACGTGGAATTCTTTTAAATGCTTATGGGGATCTTCACCTGCAAAACCACGAAAGGTAGGTAGTAAGTGAATTAGACCAGATTTTAGTTCAAAACTTACCTCTACATTTGGAAATTGTATACACAGGGGTTGTTGGTTCACATCAGGATTAGCCATCCTTCTCAGAGTTTGTTCTGCTTCAGCCATGATTTCGGGTTCTCTGAATAATTCAGATAAATTGACTACAAAATCACTGTTAGAATTAGATGAAGAAAAATCCTTTCATTGCTTTGTCTCCTTTCTTAGCCTTCGAGCTGTCTTCTCTATCTCAGAATCAAAGATTAAGTTACCTGTGTGAGAAGAACGAGGCATAAAACAAAACAAAAAAATAAATTAAATAATGACACCAGTCCCCGGCAACGGCGCCAAATTTTGATGGGTGTCAAAACCACCAAAAATAAATTTCTACTCTCAAAATAATATTTCTTGCAAATAAGGTGGGTAAGGTCGTACTCCACAGGGACTAACCAAATTATTCAACCCAAAAATAGTAAAATAAAATGAGGGGGGTTTTTCTTGATAAAGAAAATTAAAAATAAATAAAATTAGAAAATATTCTTAATAGAGAAAACTTTACTGTAAACAACTCCCAACCAAGGTTTATTTCAGATCTGACCTAACTAATTTGATCATTGAGTACCTAAAAGGTAAAAAAATAATTTCTCTTCTAAAATAAACTGGTTATAAATATCAACAAGCTCTGATGTTCTGCTTTTCCTTAAGAATATTTAAAAGGAACAAACTCTCCAATTAAACCTTATTCATAAATCAATCCCAAATAAGCTCTTGAAATTTAAACCTTGAATAGCATTAAGAAAAAAGAAAAGCAACCAATCACCATTCAACAATACATAAGCTCGTATGTTTAAAACGGAAGAAATATTTTTTTCAACACACAAAGACAATTTTAATTTATCAAAGGTATTGAATTGCTACTCTACCGAATCAAATGAACAATTACGGATTCAAAAGAATTCAAATAGCAATAATTACTCAGCTAAAATAAGGTACCAATTAAATTAACTGAATAATATCATAATAATAGAAAATATTTCAATATTCAAGAAAAGAAACAATTAAATCAAACCTCTCACAAATTATTCAGAGTCAGACCTCAATAACCTTGACTAGAAAACAAAGAGATTAGCCACTCATGACTTTGAAACACTCAAAGAATTTTTCTCAGAAATTTTTGAGAAGATGAAAAAATAGAAAAAGAGCACAAAGAAATTAACAAAGAAGAGAAGTCTCTGATCTCTCTGTATCCCCCCCTTCTGGTCCTTCACCCTTCCTTTTATAAGCTTCCTCGGTGTGAATCTAAGTAAATCTATTCTAAAAAAAATCTGCATAAATCTCTCTTGATAGTTTTTCCATGATAAACATCATCTTATCTAATCTTGCAAATAAATATCATCTTATTTGATTCTGTAGATAAATATCATCTTATCTAATCCTGCAGATAAACATGAGAGAAGATATAAGATCAATTAAATAGATATAGATTATCTATAAATTATATTAGTTAAAATCTTAAAATTACAACCATTTAAGCAATTAAAATATATTTATCATTTACTAGATTTGATTCTTATTTTTAAGACATTAGAAAGTTTCACTTCAAGGTGTTTAAGCTCATATATAGAAAAGCAGGCAATTCAATGGGTTTTATATGTTGGTGACTTTATGGAGAAACAGGGAGCATGCATAGAAATTTTTACGTAACCAAAAGTTTTGCAAGTCTTGACGACCAGTAAGTGTTGGATTTTTAAGAGTGAGGAAACAAAAGATAGAGTACTCTCGGACTTCACCAAATTGGAATTCATATACATTTGCAGTTCGAATAAAATTTCTTAAATAATCATTTTAAATTAATAAGGAAAATTAAAATACATCCTACTTGCTTAAGTATATAAAGAACATTGAATATTTGCATTGAATACAAAGGATACGGAAGCAAAGTAATAGTCCATTGTGTAGGGATGAAGCAAACGGTACCATGCGCTGACGAAGATTAATATTTACTAACATTGTGTTTGCTACATAGAATTATTAGGTATAAAAATAGAAAGGGAGTGAATGTGTGAATGAAATGAAATAATATGGAAAGAAATAGAAATGTTATTTTATTTATATGTTTGGTTAAATAAAAAAAAGTGTTGGAATAGAAATGAATGATAAGGAAATAACCATCATACTTCTACTTAAAAAAAATAATGATAATAAAGATATGATAAACTTTATGTAAACTAGAAATAATAATTAATCTTGACTTACGTGCTTATTTAAAGGTAATGAATTACTTCTCTCTTTCTAATGTTTAGACAAAATTTTGAATATCAAAGGAGACGTAGAAAAAGATTTCTTTTCCATTTCCATCTACTTCATCTAAGAGTTCAAATTAATTATTTTAAGATTAATTATTATAATGTTATCTTAATAACCTCTAAAATTTGAGAGGTGATCAGATGAACTCAGATTTTGTGCTAGAGACATGGCTTGGGATGGGAATGTGAGTGCTATATGGCTTCCTCTTAATTTTTTCTTTCCAATTTTTTCTCAATTTGGACAGAGAAAGAGTGAGGAAGAGAGAGTAGGTGGGATCGCTAACCCACTCTCCCCCTTTCTTTTTCCTAATTTCTCTCTCCAGATTAAGAACAAATTAAGAGAAATGAAATTGATAAGATTCTTATTCGACTCGGTTTGTGTATGCCTATGTCAGTACATATACAACTGATTATAAGTTAACTTTGGCTTAAATACATTTTTAGGCTCTTTACTTTTCATTTGTTTTCCCTAAATTAAAAACCGACAATGTTATTCTCCTATTATTTAAAATGATCATATTTTACCCTTTTGTCTTATAATCCATCCAATTTTTAATATCAAATTTGACAACATGTTGACTTGGACGTCAAATTTGAATATGAATTAATGATATTACATAAATAAATAATATCTAAGTTAACAAATTATTAAGTTTGGCATTAAATTTTATCTGGATTATGAGACAGAAGGGTAAAATTAAATTATTTTAAAAGAATAAGAAGACAACATTGTCTATCTTCAAATTGGGGGACCTATTTGAAATTTTTGCAAAACTAGAAGAACTGAAATTGCATTTAAGCCATTAACTTTTCATAAATTAATTAAAATATTATGACATTTTATATTCTTATCTTTTAAACAAAAATATTATTAATTATATAAAAATAATTAAATTATTATGTTGGTTCTTATAGTTCCATCAAAATTTTAATTTAATTCCTATAATTCAAAAATTTATAATTGGATAGCTATGATTTTAAAATGCTTTAATTTAGTCTCTATCATTAAATGTCAATAACCTGATCTAACGACAAACATGTCAATTTAACAATCTAATATGCATTATTTATATTAATAAAAGAAATAAAAATTGACAATATACTCACTTGTGTGCCAAGTGATGTAAGTGGTTGTGGTGATGATATAAATCATATATATTTAAAATGTTAAGATGATACAACATTAGTTACATCAATAAAGTTTAATAATATGCTAACAAAGGTTTAATGACAAGGACCAATTTTTTTATTTTAAATTCTGAGAACTCAATTATAAATTTTTTAAAATATAAAAACCAAATTATAAAATAAAATAAACTTTGAGAATCATAGCTAATAACACAGTAATTTAATTTACAGAAATTCTTCTTTGCATTGGGTGCTTGTAATGACCAGGATTTACTCCATACAGTTGATTCCACATGTAGAATCAAATCCTAACAATTTGGTGCACTTACGCTTGGTGGCCCGCCAAAATTTTTCTTTAATTTATAAGTTTAAAATTAAATAAAAATTGAAAATTATGGCTCAAATAAAAAAATTATGAAAAATGGTGATGTATGGTTATAAACATTCTTTAAATATTTATTTACTTTTTCAAACTTTTTTTATAGCTAATCATACTTAAAAATAAAAATCAGAAGACTAAAATAATGACATAATCTCTTAATTTTATTTATCATTTTAAATTGATCCCTTAAGTTCGATGCATTTCAAAATTAATGAAGTTTTAATTTTGTCTTTTAAAAAGCCTTTTTTAATAAAATCCATTAAGAAACTACCTTCCCTTTATTTCTCTACTGACATGGAGGCCATGGTTGTATTATTCAATATTTTAAATTATGAAGTGGTGCGTAATCAGTATTTGTCAGAGAAAAAAAAAAAAAGAGGTTTGCTTCAAGGCCGTTACTTGCAGCATCCGTCCCTTCTCCTGAATCTTGAGCATCAATTTGCAAAACTGAGTAGCGATATGAAAGCGGCACTGATTAATTCGAAGATCACCTCCATGCCCCGTTAAAGCTGTCTTCTTTCATTTCACATCGGTCTTGGAACGTAAAAGGTGAAATCATTGGAACTCTGTTAGTTTTTCAATTTATCTTTCCAGTTGAATCCCTTGTCTATACTTTGCTTTCTCATTGTATGCTCAATTTTGAGTGATGAAGTATTTTGCTCAAAAGATGACGTAATGATGATAATAATAATATAAATTTAACCATTATTAAAAAAGATGCAAAAGGAGTCATGTTAAACAAACATTATTGCACAATAGGTATCAATGCTTATGCAGACTTCCTGCTTTAGATATGATACTGTTGTCCCATCTTATGCTTCCCTCTTCTCTGTACTTTCTTATTATATTTGCATCATTCAGAATTAATTGATTGTTTTTTAAGAAAATAATATTATTATATGGTGCTCTTTGAATTAATCCATGCCACTTGCATAACACTTGTTAGTATCCAAAACTAAATAAGTTGGACTAATTTTTGGGCTGAACCGTTAGAGTATATTAATTGGATTGGGCAATATTTTTTGACAAAACAATTAAATTGGGCTTTTGAGACTAAAAATAGGCTATAAATTCTTTGGGCTTTGAATTTAATCTATTAGATTTTTTTGAAATATTTAAAGAAAAAGGCCTAATAACATGTAGCTAGAATATAGGAGAATATTTGAGTGTTTCCAACTATTTTATGATATCTGTCTACTTTTCTACAAATTAAGGATTGGGCCTATAAAATATTCTAAATGTAGTTAACCAAACCAACTAGAAATAAAGGAGATTCATGAGTTGACCAAGTCAATAGAAGTGTAGAATATACTAGATGACCCATTTTTCTAAATTTTAGATATATGAGTGTTATGGTTAGATGATGAGGTAATTAGTCAACAAGTAAAAATATTATTTTAACCTTCACCCCAATTTAAGTGACATAAATTGACACAAGATTGTTGGTCATGATCTTATATTATTGCTAACATAGATTGTAATCATTGTGGGTTATCTAGTATATTCTACACTTCTAGATGACTTATTTTTCTAAATTTTAGATATAGATTGTGGAATTAATGGCTATTTTTAGGCCAATAAATACTTATTATGCATTTGTTTTTGAGGACACACACATCTAGTTAATGAAACACAAGCCTTTACATTTTATCCTTTATATTCCTTTAATTTTTAGAATTTATTGCTTTATTTACAACTTTCTTTACTACATTTATGCCTTTACTTTCTTTTATTGCTCATTCTAATTGAAGGAGTTAGTCACTCTTCAAACTAGATATTTTCTTTAATAGCCTAGGGATAAAAGGTTAAGGAATAAAGTCCTTTCCTTAGCATTTCGCCTGAATGTAGGAATCAAAAGTGTGAGTTGGCTAATTTGTTTAATTAATCAATCTAAATTCATAAACAACAAATTTTGCCATGCTCAATGGGACTAAAAGAAGAGTTTCCAATGAAGTTTTGATAACCACTAATTTTGTAATGAAGTTCATATATATATACAGATTGAATATATAGTATAGTGGATCAAGGTCATCTCATAAGGAATTGATTTAGATATAGTTGGGCCTAAGAAGTTTCACTTTTGTTTAAGTCAAGATAAATACCAAAATACCAGCATAATAAAAGAAACTAAAATCAAAAAATAAACTGAGTATTTAGAATTATTTCAAAAATAAATAAATAAAGTAATTAGAAAATTTAAACACTAAAGGTCAAATGGTCCAGGCATGTCTTGGGAATCTAAATCATGTGGAAGGACAATAATAGAAGATGGAAGCACTTTTGGAGGTGGTGGTGGAGGGTTGGGCACCACACAATCCACTAACATCTGCAGCAGCTCCCGCATAAAATGTAGATGACCGTCCAATCTCTCAATGGACTCTCTCACCCAGCCCTCAAATTGTGCCTAAGGTGGTGCATCATGAACCATAGGCTTTGGTGGCTGCTCTTGCGGAGATGGAGGTGGAGGTATCTCCTACTACTACTGTGCTCGAGATCTTCTAGGCTTCCCTGGCTCATCTTTTATATTATCATATTTGAAGGCACCTTTAGGTTTGAATTGTGCATCATTTTTAGACACTTAACTACCCCACATTTAAAGCAACTCTATAAACATGTGGGGTAAGCCAGACTTGCCCTCTCAGAGTGTGCCACTTGTTTGAAGTTTAGGATCATAAGGCTAGGAATAATTACCCGCTTTCTCATTATAAAGCAATATGTGAGAAGAGCTCTCTTTTTAGTCATGTTTGATCCATGGGAACTTGTGATAATATTATTGGAAATGAATTGAAGCCAATAGCAAGTAGGTTTGTTCAACTAGGCTATTGTATATACTTTGTTGGTCAATTGAGCTCGTCCTTTGTTGGCTATTATAACTTCAACCTCCTCCCACGGAATAGACTGCTGATTCTCCATATAAGCCTTATAGGTGTAGTGCTCAACATCAATCTTCAATGACCTTTTCATTAATCCAACCCATACAATCCTATAATAATACTCGTCTTCATCTTCTTCAGTGTCTTCAAATTTGCATAGAATTCTTGTACCATCATAGGAATGCAATGCATAGGCTTTTTAGTAAAGCCTTGCAGATGGTGCCATTCAAAATCACTGAAAGTGAGGTCCAGTGGATGAGGCTTATAATATCTGTCTTCAGTAAGGCCTTTATCTGAAAATCTCTACTCAAAATAAAATTCAGCTCTTATAGAAATGAATCGCTCCTTGTCATAACTCTTTTTCTTTTGTTTAGAGGAGGATATTTGAGCTGTCTTGGCTTGCTTCTTAAGTGTCATAGAATCTGCATAAAGAGTGAAAATATGAGATGGTATAGAGATAAGTTTAACGAATAGTAGGCACAAAGAATAAAAACAGGTATCCACTTTTGAAATAATTTGATCATTGAAAAATTTGCAACAACCAACCCAATTATTGATAATTCAAAACCAAAGCAAACAAAAGCAAAGGAACCCCAATTAAATGGTGTAGGGAATGAAATATGAATTTCTGCAATATGTGTTCATACTTGCTATAGTGAGTTCATCTTCGCAGTAGTGAGAAAGAATAAAGAATGTGGAAATGAATTTATGAGTCCATAACACCTAAACAAATGAAAACACATTACAGAGAGATATGAACAGCACACCTACAATCATTATTACAATCATAGCAACCTGCATTTATCAAATCAAAGCCACGCAACTTCTAACCCTAAGTTCTCAAAGCCATGCAATCTTATGCAAAAAAATGGAGAAAAGAACGAAGAGACAACATACCTAGTGTTGCGTGAAGATGAAGAGATGAAGATGATGACATGAAAAAATGGAATGGTTAAGCAGAAAGCAAGATGCATAGAGAGCACGAGGGGGTGGGAAGTGGCTAAGCGATAGTGAGTAAGAACGAGAAGAACAGAGAGAGAGGGCAGACATAATTAGTTTTGTTTTATTTCTTTAAACGAAAATAACCTAAAACTTGAGATAATCAGAGACCCTCACCATTGCATAAGCAATAGCGAGGAGTTCTTTGGAAAATGTATCATGCAAAAAAATTGCCATATCTCACAATTGTGAAGTGATCCTCTCGTAGTGGCAAAAACACTTGGCAAGTTTTGGTTTGCCTAAGGAGTCTCACTATAGCTTAGGCTATAGTGAGCAACTCCTTGGAATTTGTACCGATCTAGAAGAATAAGGAATTCGCCATTGCAAAAAGGCAAGTATGCCATAGCGACAACACTTATAATGAATTTCAAAGATGAGATTTCTCATAATAGCACATGCCATGGTGAGGAACCCTCTTAATATTGTACCAAGACCTAGAACAAGTGACACTTGCAATAGCTAAAATGGAAACTCACAATAGCGACCAATGAAACTGCAGAAACTTAGAAAATTTTAAGAATAAATTCTGTTTCACTTTGTTCAATCCCTTGACATAATTCATTTCAATTTAGAAAGAACCTAATTAATTGAAACAAAATAAACACATTAACCCAATTAATAAGAACTCCCTACTTGAATTAGATGTTTCATTGCAATGCAATGCTTCCTCCAAAAAGAAATTGTCCTGAACCATTTTAGATGAAATTGGAAAGCAAAAGGATTTGGGATAATGATTTCCCTTAGCGTTTTATATGATCTAATTACATCCTTCATCTTGCTATTAATGTCATTAATAGTTTAATACTCTAATTTACCTACAAATATCTTCTAAATTACCTATAGGTATTCTCATGAGTAATTCATAATTCCTTATGCAATTGATTTAGAGGCTTAATCAACAATGAGTCCTAATATGATTATGGTGAGGTTGGTAGATATATTCCAATCGTACAAGAAAATCAATTTATTTAACATTGCAAATTTCATGAACCCACACTACTTAATCAATGGTCAAGTTCTAAAATCTTTCTTTTTTCTTTTAGTTTATTTTAGTTACCCAAATCATCTAATGATTTCTACATACTTAAAAGCATGGAACACAAAGATTGAATAATTAAATCACATCATTAATTGCAATTAAATAGAGTAATTACAACATATTACAAGTTAGAGTTTATCACAACTCCAAATCAACTAGTTTAGCTAATAACTATAAGGAATAACAACATTAGAGCATAACATAAATCAAATGGGTAAAGAAATATAAGGAAAAATAAGGGAAGAAGATAAAAACTAATTTAATCAATGAATTTTTCTTAAATCCAAACTTCTTCCATAACAAATAAAGCTCCAAACCCTTCCGTTCCCTCCTTAAGATGTTTAGAATAGTGGCCTCCTTCAAAGAAATGTTGAAACCCTCTTAAAGCCCTAAAAAAAGGTGGTTAAAAATGGTGCTTTTTACATTTTTTTTTTCCAATAAATGTGTTGCATTACAGCTAAATTTTTATTTACAGTGGTTAAAAGTGTTGCGACATAGAATTTTTACATTACAACACATTATGTTTTTATTTCTTTTGGTGTTGTGGGCTTAAATTTGTTGGCACAGTGTTAAAATTTTTTTAGTAGCACTTTTGAGTGTCATATTTTCTTTTTCTAAGTCTTTTTCCAGCAAATTTTTTCAACTCTTGTTACTTTACATTGAAAAACTTTTAAACTTGTTTCTTTGTAATTTTAACCTTACAAAGGTATAAAATTTATCTAATTACTATTTATAATATACTAACCAAGATTAAACAATTTAATAACTTAAAAATCTAAATAAAAATACAAAACATTTTTTATATTTAACTAATACAAAAATTAACTCAAAACTAAAGAAATAAAATAAAATAATTAGTAAATATTAGCTTAACTAAAATTTATTAATTATATATATAATATAAAAAAATTTAATATTTTTATGGTAAGTCTCTTAAAATATTAAGAGATCCATGACAATTTAGAAACTTATTAATGTGTAAATTTTATGAAGTACTTTGATATAAAACTAGTTGACTTAGTCGAAGGTGAAGTTTAAGGAGATTCCCCAAGAAAATGTACTACTTGCCAATTATTCCTCGATTGCAAAAACTTTATGCCTTATGAGCTCTACTGAGCTTATGCAATAGAATTGAAATAATAGAGAACGTAAAGGTGTATTGTTTCATTGGCTAGATGGAGAAGCATATAAGCATTTGGATATGGTATATCTTAATTTTGCCATAAAGCCATAAAATGTTCAACTTTTCAACATATAGAATATTATCATGGTGGAGTATTGTTGAAAAATTAGCTTGTTCTTGTTGTATAAACAATTCAAAAGTTTTTACCCCAAAATATAGGAGGGAAAACTCCTAATTTAATTGTCATCAATAATTTTTACATATAAATCATATTTTAGAAGGAATAAAAGATGCTTTCAAAAGGAATAGAATCGAAAATGATCCTTCTCTCTTGAGATTGGATAGGGAAGAATTATGACAAGATATGATAATCTTTCCTAAAATAATAGATTAAGGGATTTTTAGATTACCAAATATGAGAATATTAAAATTGAACAAAGTAGAGTATATTTTTGAGTTTTCATATTAAAACATCTATTGGTTTGGCATAATATATTTCTTATTATTAATGTATTTTAAACTAACTATTTTGTAAGTCATATTAATATTAATATTACAATAACCATTTTGTAATTGATGTTAATATTAATTTTATATTATTAACATATATATATATATATATAACAAAAAGTGAGCAACAAGTGAAGCACTTAATAAATTTTAATTTTATTAAATTATCTTATATTAGATTTTTTTAATTCTTATTTTATTAAATTTCATACAATTACTTCATAACGTTATATATTATGCGTGCCCTTAATAAATTGAATAATATATATTTTACAAATAGAGGGGCACAAAATTTTACAAAAAAAAATATATCACACCCGGTGAAAATGGGTAGAGCCTAGATGCCCAAAATTTAAAATTGCCAAATTATTTGATGCCAAATTTTTGTTTTTAGGTCTATACATATCCAAACTTTAGTTTTTTCTTTTATTTTTTCATTGATTTTGTTTCACTTCATGTTAGCTCTTATTTTCTTTTCTTTTTTTTGTGGTCACTTTTTCACTTTGTTCTTCTCTCTTTCATCTCATCTTTGTTCATCTATCTATGGAGATTATATATGTTCTTTTTCTCTCGTTCATTTCTTTTTTATACTTGTTGTAAGTAAACAAAACAAAATTGAAATATTTTTTTATTGATATTTGGATTTGGATTTCCGTTGATTTTGATTGTAATATTGATATGAAAATATTTTGATTACTAGTATATTTGGTTTTTTTTTTATTGTTTCTTGATATGAATATGTTTTGATTATGAATGTATCTAGTTTCTTTTTATATTAATGACATTTCATTCCATATTTTGATTTTTTTTGGAATATTTTTTGAACTTGAATATTTAATCAAACTGAACTCAAACCTAAAGACACTGAATAAAAAAAATGAATAGAAATGAACCTAGAAGATGAATAAAGAAATGAAGCCAAAAAATGAAGAACATCAAAAACTCAAAATTTTAAAAGCATTGCACAATCACTTAATAAAATTTAAAAGCGAAAAAAAATTAAGAATAATAAAATAATAATATATTTTGAGGAAAAATTAGTATATTAATAAAAATATTATATCGTTTTAAAAAATATTTGCATTTATAAAAAATATTATAAAATATTTATATTTATAAAAAAATTTAAAAAATAAAGTCATTTTCAACCAAATTAATTCTATGAATACTTCATTCTACTGCAATTCTGTAGGAAAAATGTGCCGTACTAAATTTTTTTCAAAAAATAGTTATAATCCTATTTTTTAGAATTTTGTTTTTTAGATAAATAAATTAAAATTAATTATTCTTTTATTTTTCTTTTTTAAATTTTCTAATTATTATTTACATTAATTAAATTTTTAAAATTTTCTTGTTATTATTTATATTAATTAAAATAAGTATCATTAATTTTTAATTTAAATTTTTGTTAACATTATACTTTATTATTTATTATATATTAAATACTTTTTTTGAATAAATTAAAAACTGGATAGATAGATATGACATGATTAGAGAGAGTGTAAAGAGAAAGCAGCTGCATTGGTTGGCAACTACAATTTTGTCAAAAAACAAATACCAGCAATAGAAAATCTGACTAAATATTTAGTAAAAAATTAAGTATTTCTGATCAAGATTAATATGTTTTTGACTCATCTTTCAACCAGTATTCATACATTTTGTTATAGTGTTTGTTTAATGAATAGCATGCTGTTATTATATGAGAAACTTGTTTCAGCGTTTTCATCTATCTCAAATGTCCATACTTTTAGGCTTCTTACTTCCAACACTTTTGAGGAACTTTAATTAATCATTGCGAATATCGCTTAGCTATATGTTCATTTCAAAAGATCGGCTCTTAACAAGGGACTTACTTTAAAATATCAAACACAGTACATATATTTGGTTTTTTCATTTTTCTTGTACATCAATAAATACAAATTGTTTTCTTGTCATCAATTCATTAGAGCTTTGCTAATTAATTTTTGGTTCTTATAATTTATCTTAATTTTTAAATTAGTCTTTATAGTTATTTAAAAAAAATCAGCCCTCATGCTTTCCAAATATTTAAGATCTGATGATTCCTACTGTTTGATTCTGTCATATAACCTCGTTAATTGGTGGCGGCTGACGTGGCCAATAGATTTTACATATGTGGTGAGGGATTCCGATTGACAAACTAACCTAGAAATGGAGGCCAAATCTGCACCAGCTAAACTTTTCACTTGCTTGTACGTGTAGTTTAAAGGAGGGCCTGCATAAGTTTCTTCCAAGCATAGAGGCGGGCAACCAAATTCCTGGAAGGAGACGAAAACCAATTAAGTCCCTGTTTCCTCTATAAATATTGCATCAGTCGCCTTTAAAACTAAGGAATTTTGTCAAGAACATTGCTGTCCCTGTTTCTTCTATGAAGTTGCTACTTGTTTAACTATTACGAATAGCTAAGTCACAAAATGCATTGCAGAGATATAACATGATTCCGGGGGGATTGCATTCAGTCCAGCTAGCTTATTCTTACAATAAAGCCAGAAGAAAATTTTCATCTCGATCGCATTAGATCCAAGAGATAGATGCAAAAGAAACTCCCCGTACCAAATCAATCTTTAAATATTCAAGCATTCTCTTCCAAATCAATTGCGTACGCCAAATCAAAATGTAAACTGCACATTGCCACAAAACTTTCCCATTTTTATTATAACCAAAGCTTTTTAACATTAAAAAATAGATCCAAATCCTCTAGGCAAGAAGATTGGAGGAGAAGTCTCTGCGATTGAGTGACAGAAACTGATGCAGATGTTTATAGAAGATACAGGGACCATCATGGATTTTCGTTTCCTTCCACGAATTCGGTTGCTGGAGAGTGAATTGGATGGCCTTCCTTTAAACTTCACGTGCAAGACAAGTGAGAAGCATACCTGGTACAGATCTGTCCTTTTTTCCACGTCAGCAATTGCCAACTAGAATCTCCTAGTACATGTGTAAAATCTATTGGCCATGTCACCTATCAACCAATAGAGTTATGCTAGAACCCAACATGTTTGAAAAATAAAGGGACTGATTTAATTAAAAAAGACAAATTATAGGGATTAAAAGATTTTTTTCCTTAATTTTTTATGTCAAACTTATCCTTACTATCATCTACTTCTCAATTTCTTTTTTTAACAAATCTATTTCTCAAGCTTAATCATTTAAGTAGATGATAGGAAGGGTAATATCTATACCTTTTGACTTTCTTTTGTGCCTTAAAATATTTATTTAAATGATTGATATATATATTTCTTATGTTCATGACAAATGTATAGTTTTTGTCTGTTTGATTTTTGTGTTAAAAAATAATTGTATTAAAAAAAAAGTTACTGGTGACCTAAAAATGCGCAGCTTATAGTTAAGCCCGTGATTGACTAATTAACGAACAAAAATGCTGGTCACCTAATTAGTCAACTAATCTCAAATGGCCCAAGTTTAAAATTTAGTTGAAGGTAAATTAATTAAAAGAAAGAAGAAAAAACATTAAAAAGACATGTGCTATTATTTGAACTAAACTTAGATCTGATATTTTATATATTTATCATATTTTTTTAATTAAAACGTGACAAATATATAATTTTATAATAATAATATAATAAATGTATAATTTAATTAAAGAATTTTACAAAACTATATATTTATCATATTATTATTAAAAATTTATATACTTATTATATTTTAATTTAAGAACCTGACGACAAATATATAAAAATTACATATAAATTTTTATCCTATTCCTTTTGCTTTCTTAATTGGGGAAAGGCACAAGGTTGTTTGCCCAATTAGCCGATGATATCTTTATATATTGACTCGTTGTCTACCCTATTCATGGCTGCAAGTCTTCCATCATGCAACTTTCCACGTGTTACCTATGACGTCTTCTCTTAAAAATTCTTCAAATTCTTTGAATCAAACGGGAATATTATGTGGTTGATAACAATGTACTTTGATTCACTTAGTTTGGTCCTTCTGTATTATTATAAATTTATTTATTTTAAAACTATTTTTTTGGATTTTCATAAATAAACAATGTATTAAAATAGTAATTTTTTGCTCGACAAAACCATTTAATCAGTACTCTTGTCAATATTATTGTGTTTTGACAAAAAATTTTTTAAATAATTTGCGAATCCAATAGATATCCTTTATTTTTTGTCTCTCTTTTGTTTTTAAATGTCCGTTAGATGTCAATTTATTGTTTAAAATGAAAAAAAAAACGCATGTAACTTTCAAGTAAATGTAAAAATAAATGCCATCTTAACGGATTTCACCTTTTTTAAAAAAAAAAAAGCATTTTTATGAGACTAAATTAATATTTAATCAATTATTTTGAAACGTTTCAAATTTAAATTATCATTTTGGAATAATAAATAAAGTTAAATGATCATAATATTATTTTATCTATTTTTTCTTGATCTTATTATTTTTATTTTATTTTTTTATTAATTTTGTAAGAACTTTATCATTTTAAGAAAATTAATTGAAAGAAAAAAAATTTAAAATCGAGGATCTTAAATTGAAGTTATTTATATTAAATCACTTTAAAATTTGGAATTATTTTAAAGAACTTAAAGATAAAAAATTATAACTTATAATCTTGAATTATAATTTTTAAATTTTTGTGCATAATTTAAATTTTTGGTTATTAGATTTTTTAAAAATAATTTTAAAATTCAACATCATTCAATATAAATATTTTCAATTTAAAACTTTTTAATTGTAATTTAAAAAAAAAGAATTTAGAAGAACAAAAAGGGCACAATCCCTTGAATTTATTTGATATACATAAAATAAAAATAAAAATAAAAATAAAAATAAAATGATCTTTTTATTTTTATTTTAAAAATTTATAAAATATATTAAATATTATTAAATAATAATTATATGTACATAATAAATATTATACAATTTTTTTTTCTACTACCAATCATATCGTTGGTGAGAGAGAGAGATAGAGAGAGAGAGGTACAAAGTGATTGCCAATAAATTCAACCAGAAGAGAAAAGAAAGCTGCTCCAGAATAAAGGTACTAAATGATCATGCCTGATAAGTCCAATAGGTGATGTCTTTTCCGGAATTAAGATGCCAAGTGTCTGTTATGGCCTTACCGCATTAGGGAAAGGGAGACGTTTCTGGTATAAAAGAAAAAGTGCCTCTTGAAACAGTTATAAGTGGACGATATAGAGCACGGCGTGAGGAGATTTAAAAGTAAAAATCATAAAAATAAGGAGCCTGTTTAAAATTATTCTTGTTTTAATGTTTTTAAAACATATATTTTTAAGAATTAATTTTTGAAAACAAAAATATTAAAAAATTTATTTGAATTATTATTTTAAAAAATAATTATTTTTTATTTTTTATCTGATTCTGTAGAACAAAAATTACAGAACACTTAAAAAGTGTTTTAAATTTTTTGTTTTTGAAAATAAAATTTTGTTTTTTTATACAAAACACTTCATTAAAAATACATTATCAAACAAATTTTTTTATTTTTTTATTTTTAAAAACAAAAAAATTGTTCTACAAAATTAAATCAAACAGGGCCACCCTTTTATTTAGAAAACGAAAACTCTGGTGTGCACTACATAGGGCTGTGATCGAGTTCAACTTAGGCCCCGTTTGGTAGGCAGGAGAGAGCATTCATGGAATGGGAATGAGAAATGGAATGGGAATGGAAAGAAATCCTGTACCCCATAAGTATGTTTGGTATGATGGAAACAAAAAAAATATTTTTATTTTTTTATATTTGAAATGGGATGAAAGAGAGATTGAAAGGTCAAAATATTCTTAATTATTTTTTATTATTAATAATTATAAAATATAATAAAATAATTATTTTTAATTATCAATAAAAATAAAAAATGAGAAAAATAATTATTTTTTATTTTTGATAATAATAAAATAATAAAATTTAATTTTAAAAAATTAATTTTAATTATTTCTACCATCAGAAATTAAAACACACAAGGTTAAAATGGTCCAAAAATTTACTTTCCCTCAAGGTAGACTACTTTCCATCACAAATATGAAGGTTTGCACCCTCCCATGTTTGAGGGTTTGGACTTTCCCAAAAAAAAGATTACGCTGCATACCAAACATGTTTTCCTTACTCTCCTATTCCCTTTTCCATTCTAGGAGTGGTCTTTCCTGCGTACCAAACGGGCCCTTAGAAGCTTCCCAGAGAAATAAAAATGCTTTGACATTACCGTTGGCTTTTGCACCGCATGATTTAAAAAAAAAATTTTATAAAAATTAATTCTTTAACCTTTCTAATTTATTTTAATTTTTAACTTAATCTTTATAACTTTTTTAAAAAAATTTAATCCCTATATTTTTTAGACGTTTCAATATTAATTCCTATACCTTTTTAAGTATTAAAATCTAATTCTATGCTCCGTCCACATGGCATTATTTTATTAAATTAATCCGAGGTGTCAAATGTAAGCTTAGTTGGCTGCCACATATGGTTACATATAGGATGATGGATGGGCTTAGGTATATCTAAAACGGTAAAACACAGAGCGGAAGGCACAAAACGCACGCACAGTAGAAGCATCGTTAAAATCAAAGCAAGAGGAGTAGCAGATGCAGGGCTCAGCTTTTTCTGAGACTTCACGCAGAACGGGAGATCGAGAGCGTAGAGGAGACGTGAAAACGCGAAGGAGATCTGTCGCACACCCAAGGCATCGAGAGCGCAAAGCAGCTTATGTTCTGCAACTCAGTTTGTTAATCAACTTTTGTTCATTGGGATGCTAATTATGTTCATTGTACCAATTGACTTGCAATGTTAATTATGTGTTTTCTTTTCTCCTATACTTCCTCTCAAGTTGTTGATTCTGCAAAAATAGAAGTGTTACAATACAATTAACGATGTGTTTGGCACTTTCATAACAGCAAGTTTTTCACATTACTCTGTTAGGAAGAGGTGATGGATTTAAGATTTTAAATGAGAACATATATCTTACTTAGATAAATCAAATTTGCAAAAAAGGATTGTACTTTCAAATTTTAATACACGAAAATTAGCTATACAGCAGCAAGCAATGAATTATATAATGCAAGTGGCTGCAGCTGATATGTATTTTGTCAGCATGTGTCTGCATCTTTCTAATCATATGGCACCTTAATGATTCAATTAAAAAAAGAAGGGAGAAGATAAATGAATTTAATCTGCAAATTTTGCCACTCAGCTAAATAAATCTGATCTACAACTTCTGTAACTCAACTAAAAGGCATAAATGAAATGGCACTTGCACCATGTTATTATTCTGCAACAAGTTGTGTGTGTGTGTGTACTGCAACATCAGATGTACTGAAATTATCTCTTCGGAGTTCTGATTTCATCTAAAAATTTGTGGCTGTGGGGTACATCAGAAATGGATGGCGTTTCCCCTGCGTGCATTCTGAAGATGAAGAGGAGAAGAACGAAGCTTTGGGTGTGCGACACATCTTCTCCGCGTTTTCACGTCTGCTCTGAGTGAAGCCGGAGAAAACGATGAACCCTTGCGTCTGCGACTCCTCTTGTTCTTGGTTTTTTCAGTGCTTGCGTCTTGTACGTTCTGCTCTGCGTGTTAACGTTTCAGATATATCCAAACCCATCATCCTCCGTGTAATAATATGTGGCAGCCATCTAAGCCTCCATTTGACACCTCTGATTAATTTAACGGAAATTATGCCATGTGGATAGGATAAGGAAGTAGATTTTAAGGGTCAAAAAGTATACTGAGAGATTTGAAAAGTATAAGGATCAAATTAAAAAAAAATTATAGGGACCAAATTGAAAATCAAGATAAATTATAGGAAGTAAATGATTAATTTTTTTTAATAAAGTTAATACTTAGAAATGACCTGATATTACCTTGAGTCAATTGCAAGCTCCAAAATTAATGAACTTAATGGCTTATAGACTTAATTACTTGACTATTAATGCTTGAAACATTCATTTATGATTCACCTTCAACTATGCTGAGTCTAAATATATACTTAATGCTATTCGAGTGGTATGCAAAAATTAGATATGAAATTTAAATAGAGAGTAGAAAGTAAAAAAATAATTTTGAAAATACAAAATAACTTTAACATTTTAAAATTTAATGATTGAATAATAATTAATAAATAATATTAAGTGACGGTTGAGTAATAATTATAAGAATAAAATAAACATTATATAAAATTTTCTTTTTATCTCTCTCTTTCTTTCGTTCTACCAAATAAAGCTAATATATCAATCTTTTTCATGATAAAAATCAAGAAATTCTTACTTCACTATTTTTTATTTTTATTTAATTTTTTGGAATGTTATATTATGATATTATTTATATTATTAAAGTTTTCAAAGATTTGTTTATGATTATTTGTCTGGAGATTATAAACTAATTTTAAAAAAAAATTAAAAACAATTTTTAGTAATGACAATTAAGTGCATTTCACCACCAAAACTAATTTTCAATTAAAAAAGTTACTACTAAAAATTCCCTTTTAAGTGGCAAGTGACAATAAACAATTGTCCCAACTAAATAATCTTAGTTGCGAAAGCAATTGCCATTGAAAGTCCCCGTCTAGCAATGATCCTTCTCAAATATATATTAAAAGTGTGTTTAAATGAATAACAAGAAATGAAATAATTAATATGGGCTAAACCATTGTTCAAGAGCTTTTTTTTAGTTGGAATCAAATGACAAATAAGGGATTCCAAAATCTCTCACCACCAACAAAAATTCAAATTTTATTTTATGCTTCCAAATTTGAAAGTTTGAGATCGAATAAAATCAATAAGTGATACAATTATAATTATATCTTCTTTAATTAAAAATTTACTAAAATCATATTCTTTGTAAGGATAATATTAAAAAATAATTTATAAATTATTTTATTTCATGAATGGTTCCATCTCTTTTCCCAATGAATCCTTAAATAATAGAATTGCATATTATTTGTTATTTTATTTATTGTCATTTTATTTCATTCCTTGATAAACTATCAAATCTAACTTAAATGAAAGTAGTTTAGTGGCAATATTTGGATGACAACTAAAAATACTCACCATGAAAAATTTGAGTATCGGGACATGTAACTATTATTTTGTAGTGACCCAAATATCGTCATTAAAAAGCCAATCTTTTGCAGTGATGAGTGATGGCTATAATGTCATGTTTTAAAGATGTTATTTTTAGTTTTTTTAATCTCTATTGTTGTTAGTGTAGTTTTCTCGCTGGTATTTTGAAAAAGGAAAAAGTACAGGTGGAATAACTTATTGTGGAGGGTGCGAAACTTGGCGAGGGACAGAATTTGTTGGTTCTGCAGCAACGGAACTTTCCGTCGATACCTTTTTTTTTTTTCGGTGGGGGCAGCCAAATTTCGAAATTTCAACATCCTAATTTCAACGGTTTTGTATGGAGATTGGCATTTTGGTCTAATGATACATGAACATATGCCACCCTGTCTTCCTCGTGACGACTTTCTAAATTTAATAGATTATTTTGAAATGTTTTAAATTTAAGAAATTATTTTAAAATGATAAATAAATTTAAAGAACTACAATATTATTTCATTTTTTACTTTTATTATATTTTGTTATTTTTAATTAAATTTTGCAACAACTTAGCTTTTTAAGAACATTCATTGTATAAAAAAGATAGAAAAAGTTACAGATTCCAAATCAAATATATTTATATTGAATGATTTTAAAATTTAAAATTATTTTAAAAGATATAAAGATAAAAAAATTTTAATTTGAAATTTTGAATTGTAATTATTTTGTACAATTTAAATTTTTTGTTATTAAAATTTTTAAAATAATTTTAAAATTAAAGATTATTTAATATAAATATTTTTACTTTCATTTTTTCAAAAATGAATTTAGAAGAGCAAGACAAGCACAATCCTAGCGCGTGTGTGAGAGAGAAAAAGAGATACAAAGTGATTGCGAATAAATTCAACCAAAAAAAAAAATGCTTGTGAATAAAGTTACTGAATAATTATAGCTGATAAGTACAAGAGATGATGTGTTTTCTAGAATTAAGGTGCCAAGTATATGTCATGGCCTTACCCCAATTGGAAAAAGAGACTGTTCTGGTATAAAAGAAAATGTGGCTCTTGAGAAAGTTACAAGTGGAGGATATGCGAGACAAAGACTGTCATAGTTAATTTCATTTTGGGCCCCAAAAAAAACAGAATTAATTAAAACACCAAAAACTTGGTTGTAACTTGTAACTAGTAGCAGAACGGACACAGCGTGGAGAAGATAATAATAATAATAATAATAATAAGACGGCCATTCTAAAACAACAACTTTGATTAACATACAGGCTTTTCAAATAAATATAAATAATATTATATTGAAGGGATCAAACTCTCAACATTACCCAAATCCCCACTCTATCCTGCTTACTTGAATATAAGTGCTTTGATATTACTGTTGGCTTTTACACTTTTTTTATATTTGGGAAGTATTGGTTACTGCTTAGAATTTAGAAATGACCTAATAGTGCCTTGAATCAAATGCAAGCTCCAAATTAATGGACTTAATGGCTTATAGACTTAATTAGTTCACTATTAATGCTTGAAACATTTGGCTCACCTCAAACTATGCTAAATCTAAATATGTACTTAAATGCTCAACTATTATATCAATCTTTCCAACTGTAAAAATAAAGAAATTCTTACTTTACTATTTGTTATTTTTATTTAGAATTTTTGGATTATATCATGATATTATTCATATCATTAAAGTTTTCAAAGTTCTGTTTATGATCATCTTGGATATTATAAACTAGTTCAAAAAAAATTAAAAAATTACTTTTGAGAATTGAGTGTCACAACTAAAACCAATTTTTAGCCCAAAACAAAATTATCATTACAAGTTCTTTTTCAATAACAAGTGACAACATACAATTGTCTTACCTAAATAACTTTGATTGTGACAAAAGTTGCTACTAAAAATCTCTATTCAATAGTGATCCTTATCAAAGATTAAAGGTGTATTTGTCCCTCCAAATTGGAGGTTTGAGATAGAATAAATAAATAAGTGATACAATTATAATTATATCTTCTTTAACTAAAGTTTATTAAAATCATATTCTTTATAAGAGTATATTGAAAAATTAATTTATAAATCATTCTATTTAATTAATAACTCCATCTCTTCTATATTTAAACTCTCAAACAATAAAATTACATATTACTTACTATTTTACTTATTGCTTCTCTATTATTTACCATTCCATTCCATTCTATTCCTAAATTTCCAAACATAACCTAAATAAAAGTAGTTTAGTGGCAATATTTGTGTGGCAACTAAAAATTGTCACCATTAAAGAGTTTCAGTATTAGGACATGTAACCACGATTTTGTTGTTAAGGCTGATGATTATAATGTCATGTTTTAAAACTGGTGCAATAGCAAAGCTAGCAATATCTTCCATCAGAACCGTCTATTCCTTTGTTGGGGAAGCTAATTTCTCCTCTGTTTTACAAGGTTCAGTTAAGTTGGGTCTAAAACAAGGCCTAGCCATAGGAAGCAACGGTATTGCCTTTGCTATATGGTCCTTTACGTGCTATCATGGTAGCAAAATTGTTATGTACGATGGTGCTCAAGGCGGGACCCTCTCTTTGCCGTTGGAGGAGCCATAGCTCATGGTGGGCTATAATAATAGCTCTTAATCATTATTCTTTATGCTTAAAAGTTGTTCTTTGTGAAACAAAGCACCAGGTGCTGGTTTATCCAACGTGAAGTACTTCTCAGAAGCAAGTTCAGCAGGCTAACGTATAATGGAGGTGAAAGGAGAATTCCCATCATTACTGCTTCTTAAGTATCCGTGTGTGTTAAAGAGGGTTTTTCAGATATGGAGGATTTGCTGCTTCTCGGGCAAGACGCAGGAAAGTTCGCGTGCGTAAAACTGACTTACATGTGATTCCTATGTGGCATCCACGAGTATTTTCAAATAGTCCCTTAAGTTTCAATTTCAATTTATAAAAATTTCTTTTAAGTGCAATATGTTAAAACACTTAATGGCATTCATGATTGAAAAATTGGATGAATGTGTATTTTCTTTTATTTTAAATAATCTATTCGCATCTAACCAACCAAAAAAAAAAAGCAGGAAAATGAAAGATGTAGGAGACAACGACGTCTTGAGATTGGCTTCACAAAACATCCACGACAAAGGATCTTGACTCGACCCCTAAGTAGAGCTGCTCTGGATCCCCACTGTGCTCTTATGCTTCTACTTTGCTATGGAAGATAACGACATCTTGAGATTGCCACTTGCAAGCCCCACTATTGGAGAATCATTCGTTATATCAGTAAGGGTTGATCAGTCTTGCTGCTTCCCATTTTCTTTGCCTTGATTTTGACAAAGTCCTTTCAGAATCTTCCATCTTTCATGAAAGATGAGAAAAATACACATTAACCCAATTTTTTAAATCATAAAATTGATGAAATCTTGACAAAGAAAATGGGATTTGAATGTTTGGTAGTAAAGAGAATAACTCACTTGAAACTGGAATGGGATGAGGATTTCACAACGAGAGCAATTGGAGGAATTGCAAAAAAAGCAAACCAATTGCAAAAAAAATATGAAGACTTGGTTGATGTCCTTCTTTCTCGAGTTAACTTGTCCACCTCTCTTTTGTTTTGATGTACTCCTTTCGATCCAAAATATAAGCCACTTAAAAAAAAAATTTTTGACCCAAAATGTAAATCATTTGGTAATAATAATAATTATTATTTTTCTTATAATTTCTTTTATTTAATGACAACAACTATGTTAAAAATCTCTCATTTAATGATAACAATTGTATTAACCATAGAAGTAAGGTTGGAAAAACATAGTAATATTTAAAAAATTTAAGAATATAACTAATTTTTTTTAAGAAATGTAAATCTGTTAAAAGTGATTTATATTTTAGATTAGAGAGAATATATGTTATATTGGAGATTAAGAAAATCCAATAACTCTTTTTCCCGTATTAAATCTGTAGTTTAATTAATTTGTGCACGATCCTTCTATGATTCATACATCATACAAAACAAGAATTTTATTTTTATGGATTTAAGCATAAGTGGGAATAAAAAATCAATGATGTTGTATGTGGGTGAAAGCTTAAAAAACATATAGGGTATCGTCAAACTTTAAACCAAAACAATATTTCAAGCAAATTTACAAAGATGGCTTCTAGCTAGCTTAGCTTGCCTTGAAGTTTGGATGATATGATGATAGTTTTACTCTTTCAAAAGAAAGAAGAAATAACCAAATATATCTGTAAATTGGGAAGTGAGCAAGCAGAGATTCACTCATTTCAAAAATAATAAGGCCCTTGGTCTCAAATAGTTTGCGAAGCCAACATATGGTTTTATTTGATTTTTTGTTTTCAGAATAATTTTCTATTTTCAAGAACAAAAAAAATAAAAATACTTGTTTAATAATATGTTTTTAACAAAATATTTTGTAAAATAAAAAAACATAATTTTGTTTTCAAAAACAGAAAAATCAGAACACTTTTTAAGTGTTTTGTAATTTTTATTCTATAGAATCAGAGAAAAAACAGAAAATAACTATTTTTTAGAATAATGATTCAAATAAATTTTTTAATTTTTTGTTCTCAAAATTTGTTCTAAAAAACATCTGTTTTAAAATATTAAAACAAAAACAATTTCAAACAGGCTTTTATATCGTTTGTTTTTTGTTTTGTTTTTCTAATTTTTGGTTTTGTTTTTAAATATTAATTAGATCCCAACTCACCATTTAACATAAAAGAAAATATACATAGAACTTTTATGTAAGCATAGAAAGAAACATCTCTCAACGGATTTTATTTAAAGAAAAAAGAATTTTTATCAGACAAAATTAAAACTTAATGAATTATTTTAAAATACTTCAAATTTAAAGGATTATTTTAAAATAATAAATAAAGTTAAGGGATTATAACACTATTTTAACCTTTTTTTTCTCTTATTCTTATTATATATTATATATTCTTTTTATTAATTTTGTACCAACTTGAGCTTGTTAGGAAAATTAATTGTAGGAAAAAAAGAAAAAACATATTTGTGAATTTTAAAGTTAAAGATATTTATTTATACATAATGATTTTAAATTTTAAAATTATTTTAAATGACTTAAAGATAAAAAATTTTAATTTAAAGTTTTAAATTGTAATTTTTTTTATATAATTTAAATTTTATTTATGAAAATTTTTATAATAATTTTAAAATTTAAGATGATATAATATAAATATTTTAAACTTAAAAATATGTAATTTTTTCCAAAAATAAATTTAGAAGAACAAGAAAGGCACAACTCCTGCGTGTGAGAGAGAAAAAAGAGAGAGATACAAAGTGATTGCGAATAAATTCATCAAAAACATAAAAAAGGCTGTCTGCGAATAAAGTTACTGAATAATTATGCCTGATAAGTACAATAGATGATGTCTTTTGTGGAAATAAGATGCCAAGTGGCCGTGTTGGCCTTACCGCATTAGAAAAAGAGTCATTCTGTCCCCGAACGGATCACTTACTATATCGTACGGCGTGAGCGATTTAAAAAAAAAAGACTTTAAATTAAAAGAAAAAAAAAGGACAAACCTTCGAACAATTTTTCCGGTTGTATGGGATATAAGGCACAATGCACAACAGCAGACCTGAGACCAATTTATAGGATCCTCAAAGAAATAAAAGTGCTTTGATATTACCGTTGGCTTTTGCTCCAAATGATTTTCAAAAGACCTTTCTTCTTCTCAGAGGTTACTACTTAGAAATGACCTGATAGTACCTTGAATCAATTGCAAGCTCTAAATTATTAATGGACTTAATGACTTGTAGACTTAATTACTTGATATTAGTGTTTGAAACATTCATTCATGACGCACCTTAAACTCTGCTAAGTCTAAATATGTACTTAATGCTCAACTAATATATCAATCTTTCCAACTGTAAATATCAAGAAATTCTTACTTCACTAGTTGTTAAATTTATTTAAAATTTTTCGAATGCTACATTATGATATTATTTCTATTATTAAAGTTTTCAAAGTTTTGTCTATGATTATTTGTTAGGAGGTTATGAACTAATTTTAAAAAAAAATTTAAAGGTAACTTTCAGCAGTGACAATTAAGTGTTGCCATTGAAACCAATTTTTAGCCAAAAAAATCACAATTAAAAAATCCCTTTAAGTGGTAAGTGACAGTAAACAATTGTTCTAATTAAATAACTTTAAAATGGCGATATTGTCATTGAAAGTTCTTATTCATCAGCAATATGTGTTTGAATGAATTGCACGGAATGTAATCATCAATACGAGCTAAATCATTATTTGAGAATTTATTTTCTTAGATAGAATCAAATGACAAATAGGAGACTCCAAAACACCTCTGTCATTCAAAGACTAAATTTTTTTGTTCCTCTAAATTGAAGGGTTGAGATGAAATAAAATAAATAAGTGATACAATTATAATTATATTTTATTTATCTATAAGTTTACTAGAATCTTATTTTTTGTAAGGATAATATTGAAAAATGATTTATAAGTCAATTCATTTCATCAATAATTCTATCTCTTCTCTTATTAAATTCTCAGAAAATAGAATTGCGCATTACTTTTCATTTTATACATTACCTTTTTATTTCATTTTATTATTTTCCATTTCATTTTATTTTCTTATAAACTTCCAAACTTAACCTAAATGAATGTAGTTTAGTGGCAATATTTGGGTGGCCACCAAAAATAGTGCTCATTAAAAAGTTCCAGTATGGGGACATGTAACCACGACTTTGTAGTGACCCAAAAGTCGTCATTAAAAATCCAATTTCTTGTGGCGATGACTGATGGCTATAATGCCATGTTTTGAAGACGTTACTTTTAGTTTTTAACATTTGTTGTTGTTAGTGTAGTTTTCTCGTTGGTATTAAAAATAAGTAGAGGCGGAATGTCTTATTGTGGAGAGAGCGAAACCTGGCGAGGGACAGAATTTGTTGGCTCTGCAGCGACGGAACTTTCAGTCGATACTTTTCTTTTTTTTTTTTTTGGTAGCCAAATTTCGAAATTTCAACATCCTAATTTCAAAGGCTCTGTATGGAGATTGGCATCTTGGTCTAAAGATACATGAAGATATGCTGCATTATCTTCCTCATGACAACGGTCTGGACTGAAGAAAGCATCTTTTGAAGGTGGAAATATGTACCCCCGTACAGTGGGGAATATAATTATTGTACAAATGGAGATGTGCCTTTCTGGCTACTATTATTAGTGATACTCCAACACATGCATTTCACCAAATTCTATTCAGATATATAAAAGCAAGTGCCTTTACGCTTAATCAGCACCCTTAAAATATTGATACAATGTTAATTAATGATTAATTATGTATATAAAAACTCGAACTTTTTCGATAATTGTGTATATAAAAACTAGAACATTTTGGATGATAAAGTTATTCTTTGACATATTTGTGGAATAAATTTTTATTTTTTTAATTTTTAGAAAGTCACATTCTTCTGGGTTCGTCTGTTAAACCCACTAAATAAATGGTAAAGAGATTCTTTAACTCTAGAACAGCATTAATTGGCAACCAGCGGAGGCTATTTAAAAGTAATATTCCGCTTTCTGAAAAGATTTCTCACGCAAAAGGTAAATCCTATAGTACTTTATAACTACATGTTTTTCTTCTTTATTATAAATAAATAAATAACATTCTTTTTGTCAAAGCAAAAAATACGTTTAATTGATAAAATACCCTACCATTGTAAATTTAGTAAATTTTCAATTAATTTAATAAAAATAAAATATTATTATTCTTATAAATAAAAATGCATTCACAAAATTTATTTTGAAAAAAATTAAACAATTAAAAATAATAATTGATAATATTTAACTTCAATAATGTGTATATTAAATACATGAAATTTAGATAAATTTAAATTTATTTCTTTAAAATATAAATAAAATAAAATATTTAAGAATAAATATATTGATGAGTTATTTTTAAAAAAAAACCAAATAAAAGTATTTTAGTTATAATAAATTTAATTGTAGCGATATATTCTTTTAGTTGTAAGAAAAAACATATAATATTTTATAATAGATAGGAGGATTACGTAATTGTGTTATGTTTTAAGAAAGAGATAGTAATTGATTTTTTTTTGTAAGATTTGAAAAATTAAATTAATTTTACAAAATGAAAATTCATTAAAAAGAAAAAAAAGAAAGACTTGTAAGTCGTCGACTCATCGAATATGTGTTGACGTGGTTTTTGGCCATGGGTTAGTGTAAGAAGACCAGAGATTAGCATTCCTTGAAAGGCTTATCCCCTTTAATTAATTATCTTAGTTGCTCCCGAGTTGGCAACAAAACTAACAAAGTTGGCTAAGTAATTGCATCAATAGAATAGTTAAAATACAGCTACATCAATATGTTTTGATTAAGTAGTGTGAAATTGTTTTCGGTGCTAAAGAATATCAATTTTTTTTTGGGTGTATTTATAGATAAAGAATTGGGTGTATTTATAGATAAAGACCTTGAATGAGAATTTTTTTAAAAAATAATTTTTTATTCTGCTTTAAATAAAAAAACTTTAATTTTTACTTCTTAAAAAAATTTTATTATCACTTATATAAGTAGTTCTTGAGTATGGCCAAACACGAATACAAACTAAAATAGTCTTTTTTTTTTAAATAAGCAACTTAATTTTTTTCAGAAACATTATCAAACAGGCCTTAATTAAGTTAAGTGCGTAATGCTAAACTAATATAATAACTCGTACGGAGATATTAAAAAAATTCTCGGTGTTTTAAATATACCCTTTACGTTTTTTTGGGTAGTGTATTTAATGTCTCTATTATTCTCTAAAGCGCTAATCTTGATGTGTATAATAGTAATTAACTTTTTTATGTAAATAATAGTAATGAATCATTAGAATATTAAAAGATATCCTAAAGATATATTTTGTGCATTATCCATTCCCGAAAAAGTGGGAGCTCATTAAAATACAAAATGAGAACTTCGAAATATGAAGATGAAAAAATGAGCCTTCTTCAAACTTGAAAGTTCAAGAGCTTCTTTACCTAATGAGGGGCAGGTGAAGAATTTGAAAAGTTAATTAGACATAGCAGACGATACACGATTGAAGATTAAAGTAAAATTAATTAGAACTCGAAAAAATCTCGAAGTTATACATTGTGCATTATATAATACCTACAGATTCTTTCAACGTGGTGTACTAAAACAAAGAATTATCCATTTCCCCGAGAGAGGGAGCTTATGAAAATGAGAATCTTTGTGGGAAAAAAAAAAAAGCAATAATGGAAAGGAAAGGACGAAGAAACACACAACGAATCGATGTGTATAGCCTCGTTTAAGCCAAATATGGAGTCAGCCTTCAAACGATCATATGTAGGCAGTAAAGTGGTCCATTATAGTTACATATATGCGTGTATATATATATATATATATATATATATATATATAGACACGCACACACACGTATGTATACATATATAAATTTAATCTTCTTCTACGAACCACCACCCTTATGACTTATAATGTCAAGTATGGCTGTCTAAGAATCTTATTGGAAAATGATTGTTGATTTAATTACAAAGTAAATTAATTACATTAACTTCGCTAAATTGCACTCAGATCATTTTCCAAAGTCTACTTGGGTGTAGGGGTGTACATGGGTAGGGCCGGGTCAGGGCGATGCTTAGCTCGAAGTCCTGCCCGATTAGGGTCTTGGGCGTATTTTTATGCCCGTGGCCCTGCCCGGCTCGGAGAAGCCCAATTTTAGGGCGGCCCGGGACGGCCCGAATAAGTAGGGCTGTATATGAGTAGGACCAAACTGAACATCTAGTATGTCCGATATCTGACCCGATTAAGACATGAAACTTGTTTTTATACCTGTGACCTTACTCAACTCTAATAAGCCTGATTTATGTTGGGATAGGGCGGGTTAGGGCCACCCAAATTAATTTTTTTTTTAATGAATTGATACTTGTAATATAAAAATATTTTTACACAAACTTATAGGCATATATTTCAAAACAATGGACTTTTAGAACTCTTATATTTGTATCAATGATAAAAAAATAGTCTAGTATTATCAAATAAAATATAAGATATACTAATATAATTAGTCTTAGGTAAATATATATTTTTTCATTATTTAACACAAAAAATATCAGTAAAGATTCACATCAATGATAAAAATAATTAAGAAGTAAAGAATATTTGAATAAGTAATAAAAATTGCAATATGCAGAGATAATTAAATGAAATAAAAAAAATAAGATGACAAGATATTAATAACTAAAAAAAAAGTAACTATTAGGGCGAGTTGAGCGGAACATACCTTCGCCCGTGGCCCAACCCGACCCGGAGTAGTCTTGTTTAAAGTTATGCCTATTTATACTTTTAACCCGACCCGACCCGACCCGATTAGACCGAGCTAAGGCAGGCCCCTAGGGCTAACCGGGCCGATGAACACCCCTACTTGAGTAGGCGCAAATTAACGCTGGTCTTCCTAAGCCTAAGCAGATTCTTTACTATCTAATGAGGGACACGTGAAACAATTTAGAAGTCAACTTTAGTATAGTGGAGCACACACTACTGAAGAAACCAATGAGGAGGGGCCAGAGAAATATAAATTGAAGCACAAATTATCCTGAACTTGCATGTTATATTAGCTATATATCGATATTCTTTCTGACTTGGTGTATAATTATTAAGCAAATTCGCCATCCATTCACGCAAGAGACGGAGCTCATGAAAATGGAAACTCCTCATCATCATGAAGATGAGAAAATGAGAGTTCTTTATGAGGCATCATACAAAGGGTGTGTTTCAATTTTGAACTCTCTGATACAGCAAGACCCACTAATTTTGCAGAGAGTTAACTCGCGAACCATCTTTATCGAAACTCCCTTGCACATATCAGCTTTACTTGGCCACCTTGAATTCACGAAAGCCCTTCTTACTCACAAACCCAATCTCGCCCTTGAGTTGGACTCGTTCCGAAGCACAGCACTTCACTTAGCTTCTGCGGAGGGCCACATCGACATTGTGAAGGAGTTGTTGCTAGCTTGTGACCAGGCATGCTTGGTTCTTGATCAAGAAGGAAGAATTCCCTTGCACTATGCAGTTATAAGAGGGAGACTAGAGGTTGTGACAGAGCTGATTAGAGTAAAGCCGGAGTCTTTGAGGATCCTTGACAAAGGGAAAACTATTTTCCACTTGTGTGTGACATACAACCATTTGGAGATCCTAAAAGCTTTGGTGGAATTGGATATTGACAACTACGAGCTCCTCAATTTGAGAGACTGTGATGGCAAGAACACCATTCTTCATCTGGCTATCATGTTGAAGCATGTCGAGGTACTTTTGCTTATTTTTATTATCAAAGAACTTCTGCACTATTAGCTAGAGTTTGAGATCCAGCCAAACTCAAACAAAGTCCACTTCTTCATTAATAAGCTAAATTTTGATCACAATTGAAATCCTCTACTTTTAATTGACAGTTGATAAATAAGGATAAACTTGATTAACTTCCTCGATCTTTGTTCCTACTTTAATTTTTCCCAATCAATTCATATCTGCTATCGACCCAATATTTCATTTTCCCATAACATTCACATCTTTTAAATTAAATGATATCTTTAACTAAATTATATTAAGAAGAGAAATTTTTACATATCTTCTTTGATCTTTGACTCCAATTAATTTGTCGAAATAGAAATTCATTTGCGGCGAAGATCAGGGTGGACAAGTATAGTTTTTCTCATGGGATACGTACAAGTGTTAATTTAATCAGAGATAACATTTGATTTAGACAGTGAAAGAATAGTAGTAAAACGAATAGATCTAGGCGTCGATTGCAAAAATTAATTGATTGGAGAAAATTTTAAACTTATGAGCAAAGATTATGGTAGGAAAGTATACTTTTTTAAGGCAAAATTTTAAAATCAATCTCATGCTGAATTAGCTTGAGGACAATAGAGCCTTGCCATTAACCAAATATAAATTTTCGGACCTCTCTGTTTCCATTAATATTTTTCTTGTACTGTTATAGCTCACAAGCATTAAAAATATTTATATATTTACTTGGTTTCTTTAGATTGTAAGGTACCTCTTATCAATTCCTAAAATTAGAGAAGCATCAAACTTGGAGAACGACATGGGTCTTACGGCCCATGATATTCTTCAGCGAATTCTACAAGACTTCAAGAGCCTTGAAATAAAAGTCATATTGATGAACACTGGAATCAGAAGTGGAAAGAAAGAAATGGACACTCCTCAAGCGCAAACGACTACTGATGTTGTCGACGACGCAGTGAGACCTCCGAAGGAGAAGTGTTGGAGAAATATTTTGGAGCGTACGGGAAAGTGGTTTAAGCATAATGGTAATTGGTTAGAAGAGATGAGGGGGAATTTAAGTCTTGTGGCTACTTTCATCTCAACCATAACCTTTCAAGTTGCACTTAACCCTCCAGGCAGCTTCATTCAACAAGGTATATCTAGTTCCAACAGCAATTCCAGTTGCAAAAGTCCTAACTCTAGAGGACCCCTCGACTGCTTGTCGTTGAAGAAAGATCATAGTAATTATTGCACTGATGCATGTCCCGGGCAAGCGATTCTTGCTTCTCAAGATCCATATCACTTTCGCCACTTTATGATTTACAATAGCATCTCTTTCGTTGCATCTCTCGGTGTTACCCTCTTGCTTGTAAGTGGAGTTCCTCTCAAGAATAAAGTTGTGATGTACATTTTATCTATAGGCATGTGTATCGCTCTCACATCCCTAGCATTTACCTTCTTTACTGGCCTCTTCTTGTTGACCCCAGACCAACTTTGGGATTCGACTGATAAAGTGTTTATCATAGCCAGTTGGACTTGGATTGGATTGCTTGGACTCGTTGGTGTATACATCATAGCGCGCTTTGTTATATGGCTAATGAAGAAATGCATGAAGATAATTAAACATCGGATGTCAATGTGTCCATGGAACAGAAACGGAAACGGTTGTTGCTTGATATGATCTTAATCAAGGCGCTATGTTCTTTGGCGAATGACAAACGTTTACTAGGGTTTTTCAAGATTATTGTTGATGTTATGTAACTTCTTTTTGGGGTACTGTTAATTTTCTTCATATAGTAGTGCGTCCTTTGATTTTGTAATACAATTGCCAGCAGGGAAGGCCGATATGCGTCCAGTTATTTAATGAATGATGTGTGCACTTTCAGGATGTTTTCAATGGAGAACAGAACAAGAGAAGAAAACAAAAACCATCCAGTAGGTCCATTACGATGATTTTATTTAATAATGAAAATTACAAACGCAATAACATTGTCCACATTTCACTTGGTCCTTACGTACACAATTGGGTTCTCAATTTTACTTGTTGCGAGAGCAGAATTGAGGGGTTATTTAGAAGCAATCTTTCACTTTCTACAAAAACCAAAAAATAAAATAAAATAATTAAAATAAAGACTTTCACTCACTTATACTTTCATTAAATACGATATTTAAAAACAAAATATGTAACGACTTGACATCTACTTACATAAACATTATATTTTATTAGAATTAATCATGAATCACATTACACAGTGTATCCATAAATTTTGATTAATGAATTATATGTATAAATTAAAGAACTGCTGAAAAAATAAATTCTTTAGGGAGTGTTTATAGAAATTTTAGTTAGTTTTCCATAAAAATTTATTTATAAAACGTTTGATTATAACAAATCTAGAAGTTTCAGAATTTTTGGTATTTTATTATATTGATTTTCTTATATATTTTACACTCAAATTAGTTATATATAGATTTTTAAGAAGAAGAAAAACTAAGATAGCCAGGTATCAAATACCATCTTATAATTTACTGTTTCAGTGTCTGTTAACCTGACAAGTTTCCTTTAAAAAAACATAAAGTAGTTTTTATTTCTTTGTTATGAGATCTTTTAATAAAAACATGTGACAAGTACGTATACACATTTTTAAATTTTAACATAACATGGTTGGGTTTTCTTAGAAAATTTTTTACATATGTTTGACTTTTATTGAAAAACTTCATGACAAAAATATGGAGTATTATATCTAAGTTCAATCCTTTCCTTTATTATGCTTTTTGTTAATTTACAATACTTCAGTTTCAAGTGTCTAGGTTCCAATTTCTTTAGGTTAATCTTGGTAATGTTACGTCTTTTTTTGAAGATGTACTTGCATTTTGTTGTTTTATTTTTAGGGAAAAAATAACTACGTCTTTCTCTTTAATTTTTTTTTTCATTCAATTAATTTTTGAAACTGACCTTCTAATTATTTGTCCCATTGCACTGAATTAACATCACGTGTTTATCACATACGAGAAATTGCGCTTATGTATTTTGATTTTTTTAATCATAATTTCTCCCCTAATCAATTAATAGCTATGGGTTAGACAAATGAATTGGTTAATTATAAAATTTGATCGATTAGGAGAGAAAAATATTAACGGGTAAGTGCAATTTTCCTTTTTTTTTAATGTTAAGTCCGATGACCTCTAATTTAGACAGCAAGTGGGGCAAATAAATCAGGTTGTCATTTGTAAACATTACTTGACTTAGTGGAAATTGCAAGGGGAGGAAATATCAACGTGGGTAATTAAGTGTAATTCACCTTTTTTATTTAACAAAGGTTGTAGCGTTGTTTTAATAAGAATGTTAAGAAGCCAATTCTCAAATTTGTTATATTCTTGAGTAGCTTGCGATTGAAACAAACTCCCAATGCCTTCCCGTCTCTTCTTTTCTAGAGAAGCAATAATCTCTCACTCACTTATACAGCCATTAGGATTAATTAGCACTTAAAACAAATTAACATGAGTGGTACGTAACGGGTCCTATACTGCGTATACATGCATTCTTTTCTAATCCCTGGTTCATGTGTTAAGGCTTTTACCTTTTTTAGTTAGAAAATCATTCTTTTCTAATGTCTAATAAGCGAGAGTATGTGCAATTCTGTCTTCTGTCCCATTCACTCTTGTTGATTAATTAAACAAGAGGACATCATTAAAAGATGTTACAGTATGCAAAAGCGTGATTGATCACCCTAAGCCAAATACAGAAGTTTCAGACGTTGCAATTGCTGTAAGAGAAAATATGGACTAGGAAGATAAAATGCATAGTCATGTATGGCTTTCGAGTTGGAAGAACAGGCACATAAGATTTATCAATTTAACATTCACAGAATTTTGTGAATTTCTTGAATTATTTAATATTTATTTCTTTGCTTAAATACCTTTTGGCTGAGAATCAATGTAATTGTAAGACATAAAGTCAACATTCATAAAACTTTTAAGTCTCTTAAAGGAAACGTAAAATTCTTCTTACGGTTGAATGGGAAGTTTGTCGTTGAAACTGGAGAATGCGATATTGAAAAGGTGAGTTTGATTTTTTCTGAGGATTGTATTAAAAACATTTATCAAACTCCAATTTGTGTTTTCCCTGAACCAGACAGATATTGATTTGGAATGTCCATTCTTCTAGAAATTCCACAATGAGGGAAGATTATAAATATTTAATCAATCTCAGCGCAGACCAACTATAAATCAAGAGGGATCATCAAAGGAGTTTATATAGAAGTCAAGTCTTTCTTGCTTATTAGCTTTCTCTATTTCTATGGAAAATCAGAAGGAATGCCCCTTCCATTGGGTCACAATATAATTTGCAGAAATTTTAAAATTGCTGGATTATGTTCCTTTGGTTGCCAGTAGACAGAGGACATTGATTGTGTCTTCCTAACTTAATTAAGCTCAAAAAGACTCAAGAGGAGAAGCCAAGAAGATGCTTGACCGGATCACTTTATTATGATGGTGTTAGTTTGCTTTAATCATAAGACTCTTGCAATGAGTGTGCTGTTCCAATTCCTGAAGCTGAGACTGGATTATGCTGTCATTCACCAATTTAAAACTAAGAGGGCAAATTTGCTGCAACTGGAAATTGACTTCTATTATAGTGACAAAGAGATTGAATTCAGAGTAAATGAACAAAAGAGGGCTCAGCTTAATGAATACGCTAGAGCCACTGTGAGATGAATTTAAGCACGATTCTGTTACACAACAGCCAATGGAATCCCTCCAGCTCACAGGCCAAAAACAATGCTAAAAATATATGCATAACTGTACAGAAATAAACCTATTAAAAGACTAGAAAATGGGCCTGGCCCATATGAGTGTGTTAACCGGAATCCTTAACATCCCCCCTCAAACGAGAGGGTGACTGTGTAAGCCCGAGTTTGGTTCTAAGAGAAATAAACCGAGAAGCACTAAGTGCTTTTGTCAAACAGTCAGCAAGCTGATCCTTTGATGGAACATATCTAACTACAAGCCTCTGAGATAATACTTGATCTCGAATGAAATGAACATCCACTTCAATATGTTTGGTGCGGGCATGAAAGACTGGATTTGATGCAAGAGAGCCAGCACTTAAATTATCACACCAGATAACAAAAGGAATTGAAGGAGAAAAACTCAATTCAACAAGCAATGAGTTAATCCAAAGTAGCTCAGCTGTTGTGCTAGCAATTGAGCGATATTCAGATTCAGTGCTTGATCTTGCAACAACAGATTGCTTTTTAGAGGACCATGAAATAAGGGAATTACCCAAGAACACAAGGAACCCTCCAGTGGACTTTCTATCATCTGGACAAGAGGCCCAGTTAGCATCTGCATATGCTGTAAGTTCAAGTGAAGAAGACCCTCGCAAATGCAAACCAAGTTTGGAAGTGCCTTTGATATACCTCAACACATGTTTAACTGCAAACCAATGAGAAACAGTGGGTGAAGCCATAAACTGACTCAATTTATTGACAGAATAACTGATATCTGGTCGAGTATTAGTGAGGTATTGAAGGGCTCCCACTGTTTGACGATAAAGAGTAGGATTTTCAAAAGGTTCTCCATCATTGATTGACAAGGAAGAACCTGTAACCATTGGTGTAGTAACAGGTTTAGCATCAGTCATTCCACAACGAGATAAAATGTCATTAACATATTTTTCTTGAGTGAGATAAAAACCAGAAGAATCATGAACAACCTCAAAACCAAGAAAATAATGTACTGCTCCCAAGTCTTTAAGTGAATAAAGTTGATTCAGCCGAGAAACAAATTGCTGCAAACTGACATTATTGCTACCAGTAACTAGAATATCATCAGCATAAATCAAAACCATCATAATCTGCTTACTGTCACGATAGAAGAACAAAGAAGTATCACATTTACTATTAGAAAAACCCCAAGACTGTAAGGTAGTGCGCAAACGATCATACCAGGCACGTGGTGCCTGTTTAAGCCCATACAATGCCTTAGACAATTTGCAGACATGATGTGGATATGATGGGTCAACAAACCCTTCAGGCTGTACCATGTAGACAGTTTCAGTTAATAGCCCATTCAAAAAGGCGTTATTAATATCTAATTGTCTAACTTCCCAATTAAAAGATGCAGCTATTGTAAACACAATACGAATTGTGGAAGGTTTAATCACTGGACTGAAAGTCTTACCAAAATCAATACCAGGTTCCTGGTGGAACCCCTTTGCAACAAGTCGAGCTTTAAATCTATGTATAGTACCATCTGGTTTAAATTTGGTCTTGAAGACCCACTTACTTCCAACCACATTGTAAGCTGAATTAGGAGGCACTAGAATCCAGGTTCTGTTTTTCTGCAATGCATCAAACTCATGCTGCATGGCTTCTTTCCAGTGTGAAGTCTGTAAAGCATCCTTCACTGAAGAAGGTTCTTTGGTATATGATTCAGCAGTAACAATACCAGTAAATGGAATTTTGGCCTTGAAGATTCCACTCTTTGATCGAGTTATCATGGGATGAGCTACTTGATGAGCAAATTGTTGATTTAGTTGATCATTAACAGCTTCTGTTGCTGAAGACTAAGCTGATAGTTCACCAGAACCAAGCTGTAGCTGACTAGAATCAGAGGTTTGATTAATCTGCACATGTTCTGAGGAATAGTTAGTGAATTCATTGACAGAAGTATCCTCTCTTGTTGAAGTTTTTGCTAATTCATTGACAGAAGTAGTCTTTCTTGTTGAAGTTTCTGCTTCACTAGCAACATCAGTTGAATTTACAGCTTCTGAAGATGCTTTAGTAGTATTGAACCACTGAGTCAAGTTGTCAATACTTGTCAAGTCTGACATATCACCACTTAACCTGTAAGAATTCTTATGCAAGAAGGAATTAGTGAAAGGAAAATCATTCTCATTGAATACTACATGCCTTGTGATATATATCCTTCCCTTCGAATTCATGCATTTGTAGCCTTTGTGTGCTCCACTATATCCCATAAAAAACACACTTCTCTGAATGAAATTGAACCTTATGTCTATTATAAGGCCTCAAACAAGGAAAACATGCACAACCAAAAGTTTTCAAGGCTTTATAATCTGGTTTCTTAAAAAACAGAGCTTCATAAGGTGATAAACCATGCAAAACAGGGGTAGGTAACCTGTTAATAATATGCACTGCAAAAGAAAAAGCCTCCCACCAATAATAAAGAGGCATGTGTGCTTGTGCAAGTAAACTCAACCCTGTCTCTACTATATGTCTATGTTTTCGTTCTACTCTCCCATTTTGGGCTGATGTATGAGGGCAAGGATGACGTGCTATAATCCCACACTCATTTAGCAATGGAGTAAAGCTCCGAAATTTACCGCCCCAATCACATTGTATTGATTTTATACTCTTATTAAACTGATTCTCAACTAGTTTCTTGAAATGCACAAAGGCGGTTAAAGCATCACTTTTAACTTTCAGAGGATGAATCCATGCAAAACGACTGAAATCATATAGAAAACTGATATAATAGCGATGTCCTGAAGTAGAACAAATGGGTGCTGGTCCCCATAAATCCATATGAACTAATTCCAACACAGACTTTGCTCTGGACAGTGAAACAGTAAAGGGCAGAGAATGCATTTTCCCACTTTGACATGCATCACAAAACTCTAAATTTTCATTAGATTTGAACTTTTGATTACAATCATGTAGAACATGTTTAACAGTTTTATTTGAGCAATGTCCTAGTCTTCGGTGCCAAGTGTTCAGAACAGAAACATAGGCTTGACATTTAGCAGGAGTACAACTTGAGAAATCAGGATGACCAAACACTCTGTACAGCCCATCACATTCCTTCCCTCGCAGCAGTGTTCTGTTTGTTGTTTTGTCCTTAACAATACAATCATCAGAGTCAAATTGAATCAGTACATTATTTTGTTTAGTTAGCTTTGAAACACTAATCAAGTTCTTTTGCATCTCAGGAACAACCAGGACATCATTGAGAACTAGATGTTTATAATAGTCACAAGGAAGTAAACCAGCAGTAGTCTTTTTAATCATGAGTTTTTGACCATTACCTACAGTGAGGCTACCAGAACTTTCTGAATTCTGATTCATCACTCTCCCTTCATTAGTGTGAGTCACATGATTAGTCGTTCCGCTGTCAATATACCACTCTGGATCACTGATAACATCAGTTGTAGCTAAATAAGCTGAAGGGCCACCACTGCTTCGCTGAACATTATTCTTACCATAATTTTTATCAAATCTGTAATAGCACTCAACAACAGTATGGCCCTGCCTGTTGCACACTTGGCAGGTAGGTCGATTTCCTCTTGAATATCGACCTCGACCTCTTCCTCCTCTCTGACTTCGTGGATCATAGTTTCTCCACTGATTACGATTCCCCTGTTCAGCACTAGCAGAACTGTTAGTTTTTAAAGCCAGATTAGCAAACGAGTTACTCACAACATTTAGAGAGGGTCGATGTATCCTATCAAGTCTATTTTCATATGATAAGAGTTTAGCCTGCAACTCAAGCCAAGAGACATTATCTTTTTCAGTGACTTGAACCACTATAGGAGTGTATTCCGCGTCCAAGCCGGCTAACGTTTGCATCACAAGGTCAGCAACTGAGACTGGGCTGCCTGCAAGCATAAGCTCATCGGACAATTGCTTCATCCGATTGAGATATTCCTCTATTTTCTGACTTCCCTTCTGAGCACGCTGAAACTCGCCTTTCAAGGCTACAACTCTAGAACGAATCTGAGTTCCCAATAGCTCTTGTGTAGCGATCCATAGTTGATTTGAGCTGGTGCAGTGTAGCAATTGCGTCTGCATTTCCTTTGTCATTGTGGTGAGCACCCACGCACAGAGAAGCTGGTCGTTGGCCGTCCACTCCTCAAATTCTGGGTTCACCTTCACACTGTCGCCATCAACTATATATTCCTGAGGACATTTCTTTGTTCCCAGCAAGTAGCCATCTAAACGATGACCCTTAACCAACGGCAAGACGAGCGACTTCCAAATAAGAAAATTTGTTCGATCCAATTTGGGGATTTCGGCCTGATTGAGACTGCTGAGGAGAGACACGATTTTGTGTTGCACCACTGGCACAGTGGGTGCCAGTGAAGATCCATCTCTGCCTGTTGACGCTGAGCCTGATGAATTTGCTCCACTTTCCATGACGGTCGTTTTGGCTCTGATACCAAGATTGAATTCAGAGTAAATGAACAAAAGAGGGCTCAGCTTAATGAATACGCTAGAGCCACTGTGAGATGAATTTAAGCACGATTCTGTTACACAACAGCCAATGGAATCCCTCCAGCTCACAGGCCAAAAACAATGCTAAAAATATATGCATAACTGTACAGAAATAAACCTATTAAAAGACTAGAAAATGGGCCTGGCCCATATGAGTGTGTTAACCGGAATCCTTAACACGAAGGAACCAAAATTATATCTCCAAATTGTGATGCAGCTAATGCTCGGGAAGGCCATAAGAAATCCATAATAAATTAAGACCCACCACCACTAATACATAACAAATAAAGACCCACCACCAACAACCGCTCCAATCCATCGTCCACGAAGTCTCATATTGAAGCTGCTGTGCTCGTGTGAAGAGAAGAGAAGAGAAGCCTCCGGAATTCCAACCCACCGCTGCTGCTGTGGTCATCATGCGAGGAAAAGACAAAAAGCGTGTGCGCAAGGGAAAGGCAGAGGAAGTAGAAACCACATCAATCTCACGTGACTTGTAGGCGGCACCAATGTGGAAAGTAAACTCCACCTCAGCTTCAAATGTGAACATCTGTTAGTCACATTAGCCACAAATAAATGGCGTTATAACATTTTTTTCAATATGGATTAAAGCTTAAATGATTGAAAACTATAGAGACCTATTGAAAAAACAAATTATAAGAACCAATTTTAAAATATGGATAAATTATAAAAACCAGATGATTAATTTTTATCGTCTTTATTGAGATGATGTTGTTGATTGTGTAGTAGACTATTTGTACAAGGGAAAATGTCCAATTTTTAAGGGAGACCTTATCAGATTTTTGGCAACTCAGGCCCTAATGGATTAAGTTAATGGATTGAGTTTTTTTAATTGACATGTCAAGTCTGACATGATTCATTAGGCTTGCTAAATTAAGTTAGCCCAAAGTTGGCTTAATCTATGCTTTAGTTACGATCATAGATTTTGGACCATGACATGATTAGTCAAAATGAGTGATTCTTTTATACTTATTTTATGAGTATGATTAATTTGGAGGTACAACCCTTAACTCCAAATATGAATGAATGAGTATGATTAATGAGGATGTGTAACGCTACATGATCCCATGCATGAAAATGCTCGATGTGTGTGGCCCCGTGATTGTTTTATATATATATATATATATATATATGCATAAGAAGTACATCTTAACTCTCTTTTTTTTTGTGGTCCTAATTATGCATATGCTTGCTAGTTGATTCTTTTTATCTATTTATGTTGAAGATGTTTTAGTTGTATCCACTCACGAGTCAATGTGAATCACCTCATTTATCTTCTCTTCCTTTTAGCTCTGTCCTACCTTAAACTCTTATGGCATGTTTGGTACATAGGTTATGGCATGCCAGGAAAGGGAATTGCAAAGGGAAAGTTGGTTTTATGTGTTTGGTACAAAGTTTACTATTTGCTAGGGCATAGTGATTCCAACAAACGTAGGAGGCAACTCTCCTTCAATAAATCAATGGAGTGAGGTCAAAGTTGAGGGAGAGGAGCAAAAGATGACCATTCTACTCCTATGAATCCAGTTATTGTACTGTTGCTCAATTGATGCCTCATAAATAGCTACGAAAACATAGCATTCTAGAAGCATCTAAATCATCCAACTTTTCTTGTCAAAACTTGCTCTTCCCCAGGACACGGTAGCCTGCGAACACTATCAACAAATAAGGACAATTGCAAAAATTTCACTGTAATTTATCCTTGAGGTTGAGCAAGGTATTCACCATTTCTCCTTCGAGCTGATTCTTTGCATTGTTTGATAAATTCTATTCATTTCCTAATTTGTGGTCTTCTTTCAATATCTGGTTTGAGTAATGGAGTTATACACTGTGATTCACTGTTGACCTAAAAAAAATTAGTGCCATGTATTTGCGTGGGTTTTTTTTTTTCGTGTTGATGTGAGTTTTGTTTTATTGAGGGTTAGGAGGTTGAAGTGCATTTCAGAACCTTGCATTTGTAGGTTCACCATTGATGCTAAGGCACAGGAGGCAAGAGGAATAATTTCTCTTTTTTCTTTTTATTTAACAATTGAGAAAACAATTTATGTCCTTTGTTTTTGTTTTAATTATGAGGAATATTTTGACCTTTTATCTATCATTCTTTCCATTCTTATCTTTTTTTTTTTAATCTAACCAAGCATAAAAATTTAATAGTATTTCCTTTCCTTATTTAATCAAACCAAACATGATCATGGGCTTAACATTCCTTTCCATTCCTCTTTCCTTTCCTTTTTTCATTCCCATCAAAATTTTTTCTACATACCAAATGAAGCCTTGGAGTTGTCATCTTTCTTTGTTAAGTAGGCAACTCATTTTGGTAGCTTGGAACTAGATAGACAATTATTGCAATCACTTATAGGATTTTAATTATCTCATGTCTTTATGCTAAAATTTGTCATATTTTTATTTTAAATAGGTAGCAGAACTCTCATTGTTCACTATTTGAAATCAAAATTTGGGAATTTATTCGACTTATGGGGTGACTCCATCAAAAAATTTTCAGAAAGTTTATGAGTTTGGTTTAGAAAAGGGATTTGTATTGTGTGGTGTGATGTTCGGTATCTATTAGTCTGAGGCTTGCAAGATCAAGTTATTTCTTGTCCTCGTGCCTGGCATGTGCCCATATAGATTGTGGCATTAAGGCAATAAGATTATCTTGTTTGTCTCGGACACCTTGAAATCCAAATATAATAGACTCCAATGCTACAACAAATTTGGGAGTAGATCTTTCTATATTCCTTTTTGTTTTTGGAAACACAAGCGAAATATTTGTGTTTGGAATTCAAAATTATATCTTGTCTAGGTCAAAATATGTCTATTTGGCTTCAAAATGACAAATAAAGATTTATGAAAAAAAGAAGTGTCTAGGTTTGAAATAGTGAAAGGAATAGTTAGGTTTTGAAACCAAAACCAACCCATGATTGTTTAGGTTGAAATTGTGTTTGGACGTGAAAATTTGCAAATGAAAAGGTGTGAAAGAAGGGAAAAATATTAACTTCAGAGTCTACCATAGTACAACAATCTACTATTTGAATTTTAGAGAACATGATAGCCATTTCCAAAATAGGTCAATTTTTTTTTTATTTTTTTATTGGTCATCAAATATGATAATTTTAATTAATTAAAATTTAATTTAATTCGAAAAAAATTTTGCTTCATTCCTATTTTTTCACACAAGGAGGGACCTATACAGATTCCCATGTGTCTCATCTTTCATCTGGATGGAAAAGAAAATTGAGTTAGAATGTGAAATAAAAATAATCATAAAAGAAAATGAATAAGTGCGGAGAGCCATTGGATACAGTCATTATTGAGATATTTGTATATGGTTATTCCAGTAAAAATAATATGTAATTTTTTAAATCCAATCACATATTATTAACTCTACTAAAAAATTGTTTTATAATTTTACAATTTTATTAAAGATATGTTATTGTTTTACATTATTATTTTTTATTTTCTTAATAACAAAGACACATGAATGGTTTGATGATGATAATGACGATGACGATGATGACAATGATGATGATGATGATGATTATTATTATTATTATAACAATAACAACAATAATAATGATTTTGATAATAAAAATAATAATAATGACAACAATGATAATGATGACGATGATAATAATAAAAAGAGTAAATTATACAAATCTCTTTATATTTTCAAATATATATATAAATATCATGTGAAACAAAATGTTACCTTATATTTTAGTTCAATTTTAAATATCCTGATTAAAATACACTCATTTAATTTTTTTTTTTTAGTTTGAAAAATACGTGTTTAAGTTAAAGGAGTATATTTTAATCAAAAATTTTAAAATTGAATTAAAGTATAAAATAACTTTTTATTTGAAGAGAGGTCTATGTATATTTTGAAAAAAAATCAAATTTTGTATATTTTACTCTAATAATAATTATAATAATAACAATGATGATAATAATAATAATAATAATAATAATAATTATTATTATTATTATTATTATTGATAATAATAAGAGAAAACTATATTTTTTGGCTTCTATAGTTTCACTTATTTTTTAATTTGGTCTTTATAATTTAAAATTTTTTAATTAAGTCCTTATATTTTAAATAATTTTTAATTTGATCCATCTCATTATATTTTCGTCAATTTGTTGCCATATATGGGAGTTAAGTTTACTTCATTGTCTACTTTTATATCTTTTGTTAATACTAATCATATATATTCAAGATGTTAAGATACATTAATAAAATTTAACAAAATACCAGAAAAATTTAAATAGTGGGGATTAAATTAAAAATTTGTCACTAATAATAATAATAAGAGAGCTTTAAGGTATATAAAATAATTAAATTTAATAAATATTTAAATCTTTATATGTATATTATTTTAAAACTATATATACTATTCGACTATCCTATATATTGTTATAAGTCATTAAAATATTTTTATTTAATTTAATATAAAATTTAATTATAATATGCACATAAAATATATGCATATACTATTTACTATATTTTATTTAAATATTAAATATTTTTAATTTCATATATATTTAACTATATATAACATATATATATATATATAATTGTTCTCTATGCAATCCAACTAAGTTTTAAAAAAATTTATAGCAAATAATTTTTATTTTATGTGCATTATATTATAAGAAATTCTGATTTCTGCAAAAGAAAAAATGTCAATTGCAACCTTTTTATAAAAATAATATTAAAGGCACAAAGTTTTCATGAGATTTACATTTTTTCATATTTGTTTATAAAAGTTAGTCGAAAAGTAAGTTGAAAATAAAATAAAATAAAGAACAGAAGTAGTCGAAAGCTAGTTGAAGACTCAGTTAACATTGATTAACATTATTGTAATGATATATTAATTACCATAATTATTTCATTTCCAGATTGTTAGATTAGATGTCAAAGGGTTGAACTGGGTAATACAGGTTTTTCAAGGAAAATTTTTTAGCCTCTTATTTTAGGTTCCTATATATTTTTCAAAAGTATAGTAGATACATATTACTTTGAAAGTAGTCTCCTTTTTCTTCCAAAAGAATTAAAGCTACTGAGGTGTATTTTAAAATTCTTGTAATTGAAGAAAAAGTAGGATTGTAAAATTTTAGTTAAAATCACTTTCAACTATATGTTTTTCAAAACATACACTAGATAACAAGAGCTTTTGAAAAACTTAAGATCAAAGTAGAAGGAAATGAAGATCACACAAAAATTTATAAAAAATAAAACTAATTTGGTCTCTCTCTCTCTCTCTCTCTCTCTAAAATGAATAGTTGTAGATTCTTTAGATGTGGGACTAATTTTGTTTGGGATTCATGACTGTCCTTCTCGACAAGCATAAAGCATAGGAATTTTTGTAAAATTTGGGCAACCACATGTTATAAGAGGCCACCCTAAACCATAGGGATCAACATACTTGCATTTAGTACCTGATATTACGAATGTACAAAATTTTTCACTCTATAAACCTAGCCAAAACTTTTTATATAAGTATACTATCATCAAGTCTTTACAACCTTTTCATATGGATTAGCCTTAAGATGTATTACCTTTATACAACCCAGGTTTTTTTTTTCTTTTGTCTTTTTCACAAGTTTAAAAGGAATTCAACCCCTGAACTTTTTTCAAAAAATTCAACAAACTTGGCAAAAATAAATAAAAGGGCTTATCAAGAGTTAGATTCTAACTTCTCAAAAAGCAATGAAGAACTCAGTAAGTGCAATAAATTCACATAAAGAAGTATATGAGAAATAGCCTTTGGATGGAACCAGCCTTTAGTCTTATCATATGTACTCTTGATTTTCTCCAATGACCATATTTTCTTCCATCAATGCTCTGCCTTTTCAATATCTCTTTTCAAACTTAAAAAATGCTAAAGTGCCTTTCTTTTTTCATTTCTCTTGCTCCTTTCTCCTACAAATCCTTCTTTTGAAAAAGCAAGATAAAAGCAAAAATGGAAGGTCCTTGTTTACATTTACACCATCTAGCAGAGATGGATAGTTTCAGATCTTTTATGGTGCCCTTCACAATTTCAAATCCTTAAACAAATCCCCAAGATGAACTCTAATAACTCATACCCCTTAAGTGGATTATTAACCATGAAAAAAAGTTTCATAGTCAAAAGGTTTGTCACACTTTCACTCCACTTGTCATAGAAAAGCTTGGAGATGATTAAATCAACCTTCAAAAGACTTGACCTAAAAGAAGGGACTTCCACAACTATATTTAGAATGCCTATGATAAATCAATCTTTGGTGATCACACCCATCATGAAGCAACAACAAAAGAAAGGCATCATCTCAATATCTTTTTTCTTTCCCTAATGACAGACATAGTTATGTGGCAAAAATAAATAGTCATTTATCTCAAATTATGATTTCTCTATGTGTGATCCTAACTGTGGATGTCACACAAATAGTTGGGAAGGACTATAAGATAATGAATATAAACCTTGAGATTTAGTTGCAACATCAAACTAGAAAAAGAAAGAAGTCATGCTATATTTGAGGATTCTGTTCTTATAAGAAGAAAATAGATTTTGATGATGTAGATGATGAGCCTAGCTTAAAACCTTGGGTAGGTATTAGAAATTCAAGGCCTAAACCTAGCTCCATCAATGAGCTGCTTAGAGAATTAGGTCATGATGATCTTATTCCAAGGTCTGAATCCATCATTAATCCATAGGTCTTACCACAACCAATCCCTTGTTTGATGTTCTACTTCTCATCCTATATGATATAGAATGTCCACCAATGGAAAGAAGGACTAATCTAGAAACAAAAGTCACCTATAAGCTTCTCTATTCCTATAGAGGTTTCTCTTAACAAAGGAATGAAATTAGTCTCTTAAACAAAAGAAGTGTTTAATTGGCACACTTATAATACAGTGGCTCAAAATCGAGTCTTTCAAAGGATAGATTCCTGTCTTGACAACTTGACAAGTCAAGCTATCCAAACCAACTCTTATGTTAATGAACTTTCAACTTAGATCTAACAATTCTATTATCAATTGCAACATCATATTGCAACATTTGATGCAGAATTAAAAGGATATATAAGCCTAGCATTTTCTTAAAAAAATAAGAAATTAGAAGATTAAAGTCATATCTTGAACAAATTAAAAGAGACTTGGCAAAGAACTAGACCATAGGCATTTATAAGTCATACTCTACTCTATACACCCCTATCCATAACTCATACACAACCTATTCATATTCCCCTTATCTTCTTGAAGTAGATTATAAAAAATGCTTTAAGATGACTCTTGAAGTTCTTAGAAAAGCAAAAGCTTATCTTCAACCTTTGTAACCTCTTTAACCTTCAAAGACAACACCTCTTCCTAGAGTTCTCAAACCACCTCAAAGACCTCCATAAACTAATTCAAGATATGAAGTGTCCTTTCATGAACTAAGCCTCTAACAACCACTTAAACATTTGAAAATCCAAACACGTTATTCTTCTCTAAAGAAAAATTAGTCATACCCTCAAACATCAAAGAAAAATAACTTATTCAACTAGAAAAACTACCTATTTATTCTGAAAACCCAAAAACCTAAAAGACTCAAAAGACCTTTGGTACCATAACCCTTGCATAGAGTTTGCCTTATTATCTTAATTCTAAGTTAAAAAATACAGATGAAACTATTCTAGAAAAAGAAATAAGTTTTGATAAATCTAATCAAATTGTTGATATCTTAGCTTTCCATATGGCCACTCCTAGTCCAATCAAAGAAGTTGAAGAATCCAATATTGATCATGTTGATAAAGTAAAATATGTCGAATATTATCCTTATATGGAAACTACCCCAAATCAAGCTTAAAGTTAAACTTGTCCTGCCAATGACCATGGTTTAGATTTGATGATATTCCTCTAGAAAAATGGTGAAACAAGTTACATGAGTTTGCAACATGGACTAATATTTAACTGACAAAGCCATAAATAAATTAACAAGTAATACTTATAGAATTTGTTTCCAAATTGATAGGAACTCTCCGAGAATGGCTTCAAAACCTAAGAGAATATGGACAAGTTCAAGCTACTCAATCCCCAAGAGCCCATGCAATTCTTGGTATAATTTACAAAGAATTCCTTGGTGATTTTCACTTGGTTGATAAATAAGAAAGGCAAGAGTACTTTCAAATGAAATGCTATTCTTTTAACAAAAAAGATTTTAATTCCATTACTATAGGATGGCTAAAAGGTACTATATATTAAATGGATTTAATGACTGATAACTTTTAACTATTCATATTATTGTACATATTTTCTCTCAGTAAAGATGATGTTAGCCTCCAATTATAGGGTAAATAATACTTCTATAGATAAAACAAACATACTTAGGATGAATAGCTCTATACTCAATTTTTACTTAGAAAATGATAATTTCTATCTTAACTTTGAGTATACTAACAACTGATCACACCTTATTCTTATTATAGGATGCATATTTAAGAGAACATTGAGCAATTTCAAGTGAAAGAGGCTTCAAAGTTAGTTTCTGTAGTATTTTTGAAATCTCGCCGCAGCCAAAAGTTCATGACGCCGCGGCTGAAAGGGAAGAAATCAAGGACAAGCGTGCTATGCAACCTACACCGTGGCGGATCATATTATCGCTAAGGCGAAATGCCAAACAGAAGCTGACAATGCCACAGTAAGAGCATGATGAGCCACGGCGCTAATTAAGTGAAGCCAAATCCACAAAGAGTGTGTGTTAAGCCGCGGCACAAAGTCACACAGAAGCCAACCTTGCCATGGTGGAAATACTATGCGCCGAGGTGAAGAGCATGCTTACCACTCAAGCTTTCACAAAAGCCAATCTCACCACAACACATATTGTGACAGAACTTAATATGGTCGTAGCGCGAAATGCTGAGCCACAGTGTAATACGAATTACCTAAATGCAGCATTTTGTTTCCAAACTCTTTGAGGGTTTGAGACTTCATATGAGAGGAGGGAAGGAAGGAGCTGTCATTCTAGGTTGCATTTGCTTTGTTCCAAGTGCGTGGAGGCTAAAGAGAGCTAAGGAGGCATCTTGGAGAAGAAGGAAGCTGAAATAAGCTTTACTTCTAAGTTTCTTCTTCCTTTCTTTTATTCTTTTGATTATTTCTTATGTATTTGACTTGCACTTCAGGTTTGCCTTTAGTTTTCATGATCATATGTAGCTAAACTTTCTAATGTATAATTATTAGGAACTCTTATATGAATTAACGATTATTCTTCACTTTTATTTTGCAATCAAGGGTTTAATATATGTTCATTCACTGTTGTGCTTCATGCTCTCTAATTGATTGGCTAACATTTAGGGTGATTTGATACCTTACTTGAACTTGGGAAAAGGAAAAAGAGGTTAGATTAAGAGTTGAATGGTGTGAGTACTTGAAACTTGTTAGGGAAGGTGGATGGTTTAGTTAATGAGATAGGAATATACTCATTAGCCTCACATAATCCAATTAGGTATTATGCTAGCAAATTGATCCTTATTGATTTTATAAGAAATTATGAAATTGATTAGATAACCATATATGAGATTTGGAAGAATACTTATAGGAATAAATGAACCCTAGGCCAACATATATTATCATTAAGAGAAAAGATTTTGAATGTTAAGCAATTTGTTATGAAATACAGGAGGAGCTAATAATCCTAGATGCCACTAATTACCCAAAACATCTAAATATTTATCTTGAACTTTGTATAGCTTTTGATCCATAAACAATTTCTTTTTAACACCAACTATTAAAAATTGATTCGCTTGATTTAAATTAGGGTGTGAATTTCAATACTTGACATTGTTTTGACAACAAATCCTCGAGGGAACGATCTTTTCTTATCACTATATTGCCTTCGCGATACGTATACTTATGTGTACGCTTTAAAGAAAGCAATAATAATGTTAATCTTAGACATACCTTTATAGTTTCACTTCCTAAAAAACTTCAACTAAAACTTTTGAGAGTCATTCAATCACTTAGAAGAGAAATGTCTAAAATCTCTTTAGATGAAATATTTCAACTTACCCTTACTACTCTTGAGAAGCTACATGAATAACACAAAATGTTTGATTTTATAATAAAAGGAAAAAGTAGCTCTGTAGCGAGTCTACAAGCAACCATACCTCTATATCAAGTGTAAAAATAAAACCAAATATACTTGCCCTACCAAAAAGAAATCTCATTTCCATAAAGCCCATTTCAAGTATCATAAGAAATTCAAGGAAGAGATAGAAGGCTTGTAAGATTCTTTAGAAAAATGACTATCCAATATAGATAAAAGAATGTATGCTATATTTATGGAAGAAAAGGATACTTTGCAAATAAATGTATTAATAAGTCCAAGAAGGATGTTAAGCTACTTAATATTCTCCCTTAGTAAGATAAAGAAATAAAAGAACTCTTCTTAAAGCAAGAAGATGCAAATGAGAACACTGTATTCACCTTTCATGTTTTAAAAATCTCAAACTCATAACCATCCTCAAACTCAGATGATTCCAGTATTCTGGAATACTTAAAAGTTTCTCATCAATATAGTTATTTGATCCAACCTTGTAACTAATCTAGAAAAATAGAATCACCTTTGCCATACATAGAAATGCAAGTTCTTAAAAACAAATATCACAAGCTAATTTTTCTCATCACATATATGGACACTAAAGCTTCAAAGGGTTTGATAAACCCTACTATTCTTTCCCTTAAGGCTTGGAATAAATGTTCAAAATAGTTTAGTGCAATAGATGGAAAGATCTTCAAGGTTAATCTTATTACCAAAAAGAAAATTGGCATAAGGTTTTTCCCAAACTGCATTATTTGGATAGAGATTTTTGGAATCAACTTGTCAAGCAAAGTAGTTATAAATCCTTCCTAAAGGAATTAGGTACAAAAAAAATTTTAAGCCTACACAGGCATTCCAAATTTGTTTAGACTCTAACAAGTTCCTTAAGGATATGAAGAAATTAGAGATCAGTTTATGGAACTTTGTCCTAAAAGTCATAATCAATTTAACCATCATTCTATACTCTGGAAGAATAAGGACTTTTACATCTAACTTTCTTTTAAAAGGAATGATTATATATCCAACAAAATTATCACACTTAGGAATGAACCTTGAAGATTTTATGCTTGCCAAAAAGGAATATACTTCTTTATTAAAACAAGGTCTCATTGAGCCAACCAAATTAGATTGGGCATGTCAAGCTTTTTACATTAAAAAAAAATCAAGATGAAATGAGGAAAGAAGAGATTAGTCATTAACTACAAGCCTCTCAATGCATTTCTTCAAAAGCATAAATTTCCTCCCCCAAAGATCATTTCATAAATAGCCTTGCCCAAAGATGCAATTTTTTTTTTCCAAATTTGATCTCAAGGTTGAATTTTAGCAATTAAGTATTGATCCTTCAGAGAGATACAAAACAACATTTTGTGTTTCTAATGCTCAATATTGTCCTATTCAATCTTAAAGTGGCACCATCTTTCTTCCAAAGAGCAATGATAAAAATTTATGAGCCAATTATCTATAACACTCTCATTTATGTTGATGACATTTTTATTTTCTCTAAAAATGAAGAAGATCATAAAAAGCTCATTCGACTATTTCTAGATATCACTAAATAATACAAGATCACATTCTCAACCTGCAAAAGCCAATTGGGCTAAGTGCAAATTGAATTCCTTAGTATGCATATAATAAATGGATATTATTATCCAAGCCTACACATTACTTAGGAACTTCTTAAATATAATATTTTATTGAAATAGTCAACTTCATCAAAGACTTTATCCCACATGTTTTAAATCACACCAACCAACTGTCTAAGTTCTTAACAAAGAAAGATCCCCTACCTTAGGATATGAACAAATAGTAGCTAGAAAGCACTTTAAGTAGATAATATAAAATTATCTATCTTTAAAGGTTCCTAACAAAGAAAATAGAATACTCTATACTAATGCTAGTGATGACTAATGGGGAGTTGTTCTCATTAAAGATGAAAAGAGGCAATATTATTATAGTCATGCCAGTGGACAATTTAAGAACTCTGAAAAGCATTATTATGCCATTTACAAAAAGATTCTAATAGTTAAAAAAAGGAATCAAAATTCAGTTTCCATCTTAACCCCTACAACTTTGTGGTTCAAATGGACAACTTATCTTTTCTTGAGATACTGGAACCCAAAAGAAAACTCTTATAAGATAAATAGCAACTTAAATGGAAAGATTAGTTCTCACATTATAAATTCATAATTTAACATATCAAGGGTTATACAAATCTCACTGTAGATTATCTCTCTTAACTTAAAATAATAGACCTGATTACTACAAAAGAAAGTAGTTCCTCTCATCTTTATGGCTCAACCCATTATGACTTGTACTATTCACTATCTAACCCTTCTTAAACATCAAACCAAAAGGACTTTCTCTTTACCCCAAAAACCAATCACTCTAGCTAAGGTTAAGAAACATGCTGAAAAATCCATCTTTTACTACTTCTACCATTATCTTAAAGCTTGTTCCCTTCCTGAATATCCTCTTTTACTTCAATCCCTAAACTCCATTTCTTATTCTCTTCAAAATCTAAACTTTAAACACTAATGACATAATTTGGTACTTATGGACACTCACTGCTCTTTATATTGGTGCCATAAAGTTACCTCTATTACTGATCTATAAATTCCTATGCCAATTAGAAAGTAAGAATTCCAACCTTTAAATCCTCTTGGAATGGTTCTCACTATTATAATGGTCGTGTAAGGGATTAAAAAAATAATTCTCCATAATTATCTCTGGGAGATCCCATTGAAAGACTAACAAGTTGCTAGCATCTTCATCCAACATAGATCTTATTGGACAACAAGAAATAATATACTTATTAACAGAAACCATGCTTACCAATAATATGCTTTCACTAACCGGCCAAACCAAAAAGTCTAAGCCTTCCAAAACCTCAAGACATTCCTTTGTGACCTTAACAATTATGAGGAATAACTGTAATACCATAATTCATTAACCCCTTTAGACTAGTGTTCATGCTTAATCTCATACAAGTTTAAAGAAAAGGAATAAAAAAAATGGTATTTTTTTACGTTGTGTAGTACTTTAAAAATTCAGATTTCACCCCATGGACCCCGGGGACTCCCCAATATCCCTAATATTATCCGTTACTCATATTCCATCTAAAGAAGTCATAACCATTGCAAAACATTCCATACATTTTGGTTTAGGAGCCACACATCAGAAAAAATGGAGTTTTGCTTCGAGTCCAAAATTCAAGTTCTTATCACCAACTTTGAAAAATTATAATTAATTTCAAAAAAATAAAAATCAAGAAAATGATAGCTTTTTAGAAAGATCTAGATGTAAAATATAGGTTAAAAATCATTTCAAGCCATTAAAACCCAGCTGGATCATTATTAACAATAGAAAAATACTAAATATCTGGCTGCCCAAGTTTGCTGTCACAAGTTATTGATATAAATTTTAAAAATTCATAACTAATTCTAAAAAAATAAAAACCTAGCAAACCATATTATTTTAGAAAAATATTGATGTTAACTAAAGGCTAAAAATAACTTCAGACTAAAATAGAAGAACATAACCCCTAAAAACTAATAGAATGGTGACAAATGTCTGGCTGCATCCTTGATACTAATATAGAAATTCAAAAATTCTTTTCTCTCTTAATATATATCCAAATGAGGTGCTTTCAAGTTCTACAAAAAGGTTATCATGTCTAGTTTATATTTGTAAAATTTCATAACTATTGGACAACATCTGTCCTATGAATGACATAAGCAAAGAATTTGACCAAATGAACAATATATCCTACCATTAAGCATTTTTCTCCCAACTTTGAAAAATCATAATAAATTCTATAGAGCTCTAATTTGGGTGCTCTTTAGCTCTACAAAAAGCTCTAAATGAGACCTATATGCAGGCTAACTTTCATGGAAAAAGTCACTCATTTGGCCACTTTGTGATATAGGGTTTTAAAATGGTAATTTCAAGCATCTAAAGGGGTCAAATGGGAGCCATTCTTACTTCTAGTTTGTTCATGGCCACTTGGACACATGAGAAAGCTTACAAATAGTCCCATAAACTTTCCCAAAAGGTCTAAATCTCCATAAATCCCAAAATTACTATCCCTCTTGCCCACATACACAAGATCTTACAAACTCATCCATGCATCTCAATGTCAAAAACATTCAATCTCATTCATATGCTTCCAATTCCCATACATATATCATATATCCATATATTTACATATGTTCAAGTGACTATACATCTTATACAACATGAGCTTAATTCATTTGACAACAAAGTAGTTACAAAAGGATCATTTAACACATTCTTTTGTAAATCTTTCATCTTCAAGTGTAGTAGCTTCCATCTCTTTGCTCACTTGGTCCACTAAGATATGTTTAGGCAATGGAGAGGGAAGAGTGAGATTCTAGGAATTCTAATAGCTCTTAACCCTTTCAATCATACATACAAGTCATGATTTCAAGTCCAAGAATGCATGCATGAACCTTTAGCTACTAGTGATCATATATATAACCATTTTCATGTTCAAGAAACTCATACATATCACATATTAGATTTCAAGAGCATTGGTTTAGCCTTACCCCATTTTCTTAGGACTTATAAACTTGCCTCACCCATTTTCAAGGGACTTTTGAATAAACCTCACTTTTCTTGAGATTTTGGGTTTTGCCTCATCCAAGCCTAGGAACTTTTGACTCATTCTCACATTTGCTAAAGGGCTTTTGGCTTCACACAAGCTCATTCAAGCCAAACCACATTCATAAAATACATATTATGCACATAATGGTACTATGGTATATAGAAAATCACTAGAAGCATTTTTCATAGTAAAATTATACATACACACGTCAAAAGACAAGAAAACAATTAAGTATGTATGAGAGAAAAGTTAGAAAACTACCTTGAATGCAAACACACATACTTTTGCTTGATTTCTCTTCCCTCCTTTTAGCTACACCCTTGCAAGTGGGTGGAGTAGGATTCTTTTAGCCTAGACACATTAAATAGGATACAATTACACTCTTGAAACAAACCCTAACACCACACATACTATAGGAAAGTTTAGTTTCTTGTTTGGTTCAATTATGATTTTATAAAGTACCTAATGAACAACCTTAAGAATTTATGATCTTGTCTCTATTCTCTCCTTTAATCTATAACTCTTGACTCCATTTAGACTCCTTTGAGTCATCACACAATCATTTTAAGGAGCCTAACTATATGTTACTTTTTTAAGTCACTTTATGAAACCTACACCTCCATCTCACATCTTAGGCTTTCTAAATTTTTTTCAAGACTTTCTCTCATATTCTCCTATCATATATAACGCAAATCTAAGCTTAGAAAAATTTAAAACATTCCTTAAGTGCTACTTTCCCTCTAGGTCGAAACCATGCTCCTTCTTGGTACCCATAGACTCATAGAAACTCTCATATGAGTTAGAAAATTCTTGAATCAACCCAGATTTTACAATGCACCCATGAATCCCTAGCTTTCCTATTTTGCATTTCACTTGCTTCTCTTCAAGTTTCTTTGCATTCCTTAACTTTTCATAGCCTAAACCTTAGGTTTCTCACTTGCTTTTGGTCTAAAATTCCTCCCCCTACAAGCTCTCCCTTTGGCTGAACTAACACACACAAGGAGCAAGGAAGAAGAGGCAAAGATGCATAGATATTTACCTTAATTTCCTTACTTCTTCAAGAGCTTCTTTCTTTACTTTAGCCTCCTTTTTCAAGGACTAACATTCTCCCTCTAAATCAAGGCCAAAACAATCTTATATCACTATCCAAAATAATGGAAAGAAAGAGGGAAGAAAGGGGAGCAAGGTTCCTAAAGGTTCAACCATACAAAGTCTTGAATTTACATACCTTTCCATCTTTACTAAAAAATGTTGTTTATGTCATGTTTGCATGCATCTTGATTTATTTATTAGTTAGAGACATTTTTGAATTCACCAGCTTTTTCTTGATTTTCTAACATTCAAAAAGTCTTCTTAGATTTTGTTTATTTTCAAAATCTTGACTAGTCTTCTCGCATTTAATGTTAGCAACCACTGAGCTTGAAACGAGATTGATGTTTAATCATATTTTTTACATTAGTCACTGTTTTTATTCTATTTGCTCTTTCTTAACATATATGCTCATTATTTGTTTGTCTTTTATACATAATATATTTTGTCATTCAGTTCATAAGTAGGACTAGTCTATTCACAATATTGGACTTATGAACATTCAATAAATTAGAAGGAAATTATTGGGCCGATCTTTCGTACGAATTTTTTTACAAAAGTTTAACAAAAGTTTTGTTATCATCAAAGTTATTGGGCTTAATAATCTTAGGCCGAAGATCCAACATTGTCTTGCATACGTACTTTGAATGCAATTGTTTGAAGGGATCTAAATATGAAATAGTATATATAATCTTTGTTATTTTTCCAACCATATATCAATAAGATTATATTGAACTAGATGTGAGTTCGTCAAGTTAATTTATACTTAAATTATCTTTTTCCTTTCCTTAATAAGTATCATGCTCTTCTTCCTTCTCAATAGGATCCCTCCTAAGAATTATTATGCATTTTTGCCTCAATATAATGTGGCTTTCAGCAATATCTACGTACGTGTGTGTTCTTTCAACTAGCATCTGGATTTGGTTGCTGGTGCTTGTGGCCGTGTGGTTCATACTCATGGGTCGAATAGAAAATTTTAATTTTATCTAACTTAAAAGATTTCGACGAATTTGTGTACATGCATAATAAAGTTCGAAATCGACCCCACAATCAAGTCTATTTCTAAGACCTTGGTTTAGGGTGATCAAGAGTTGTGTCTATAGGCAAATTCTATGTTTGATTGTTACTACATAGTTGCTTTGGCATTTTATTCTATGCTTATTTTATTGCTATATTCAAAACAATATATTTAACAACCCACTTAACATAGAAAACCTAATCGCTTTAGAGACTAAGAGTTACAAATATTTTAAGATCATTATGATATTATTTAATAAGAATTTTATCCTGCATTTCATCTTGAATTGGTATTTCCCCTTCGTGGCTGTAAAGCATCCTTCTTCGCAAGGATTGCATAATTTTCTATTATTGAGACCAATTAACAAAAACTTTCTGATGTAGACTCTGGAGTTTTGCTTATTACTCCAAAACAAAACTTCAATTTCTTTATAAAACATGAAACTTTTGGTTGTTAATACTCCAAAAAATTTTTTGTTGGCACTCCTCAAAGAATCTCTAGAGAAATCCCACGGAGGATTTAAAACATGCTTGGCTAAAACATTTATAATAATCAATTCACTTTTTCTTTGATATAAGAGTAAATCATATGGATTTTCTCTTTATTTTCAAAAATATACAAACTTCTTTTAAAACAAAAAGTTAATTACACAAACCCTCCCTTCTATTTCTAAACTTATATTTTCTAGCAACTCTTTGTTAGTGGCCATTTGTTGACGTGATTTTTTGACCAAACTACCTTGAGACCATCATCGTCATCACCTGTAGCCACACCCAAACACTAAGTCTGCAAATGAGTCTCCTCAAAGGTCTCCAGCAACTTAGCCTCCAAGCCCAACTCCCCTCAACAGGGAGTGTCAAAAGTTAGAAAAAGTAAATTGACAAGAACAATGTCAAATGTTTGTCTTCTAAACTACTTAAAGAATTGTGTAGAAATACCTTTAAGAAAATGACATGGGTTCTATAAAGAATTAACAAAACAAATATAGAAAAAATAGGTGGGGGTGCTGGAAACCATTCGACTCAGTGAGTGCATCTGTAAGGGTCCCATTGGCGCTACACCATGAGAAGGACACCATGGAGTTGTGGAAGGTTCGCATGGGGTCCAAGTTCTTGCCAGTGTACAGGGGCTTCGGGCATCAACAGAAAAGGTGGGTAAACAAAGATAAAACTAGTCCAATTTTGATGTGCTCTTCGTCTTCAATTCAACTAAATCCTCTATAATATTCCCCCCAAAACACAATAGTGCATCCTCTCTGTTTTTCCAAATTGGGATTGGATTGGATCCAAAATGACCAATGAAGTTGTTGAGGTTTCGATTTCCTCAAAGTCTCTGCATTGGTGGCTGTCAATTTGAATGGCAATGAAGCCATCGACGATCATGACGTCAGATGCATCATTCCAGCTTGGCGATGACCCTGAGGCTACATGGATTTTCAATGAGTTGCTCTCTTCCCCTGTATCATCAACAGTAGGAAGATCAAGGTAAGAGACATCAGTTTCAACAGTTTTTTGTCGTTGCTCGCTTCCCTTTTTAGCCAAAAACTTGTAATTCTTCTTCCTTTGATCTTCATCATCTTCTTCAGAATCCTCCATTGGAAGACTGAAAAACTAGCTTCTTAGTCTTGCTCATTCTAAACCCACTTCTTGGAAACTGTGTTAGAAAATTTTATATTTGAATCATTAGCTACAAGCGCAATTACATATGTACTGTAATGTTTAAACAAGATACTTAAGGAATATATATAGGTGCAAAAATGAGAAACAAATAGATGACATATCTTGAGTTATAACAGATTATAGTTATAGCAATATAATCAAAATATCTAAAATTAAATAACACTTTAGCTTTTTCTTTTTTCATTCAAATAAGACTATAATACTTATAAGATGATGGGACTTGCACAAATTTTGATGATGAGTGAAGAGAGGGATTGAGAGCCCTATTTATAATCTTCATAGCTCATCCCATCAAAGAGTTTTGACTTTTTACTTTCTTTTAGTGTTTATTCATCCAATTAATTCAGAGGATTAAGTGAAAGACTTGTCAAGTAATTCGTCTCGTTGTTTGGCGAGTGACAATTAGTATGGGCTGATTTTAGGATTGTTGTTATTGTTATATTAGGTTTACGTTTCTCTTCCTGTAATGTTGCTGCATGTGTTGTGAGTTTGTAATAAAATTGTTGGTAGAGAATGAAGAATGCACCTAGAGGGGGGGTGAATAGGTGCTTTTGTAGAAAAATAGAATTAAAGACAATTAAATCGATTATATGTTAATATCAAATGATTTCAATAAAAAACTTGATAAAGAGTACTGGTGCGAAAACCTTGTAGTCAAACTAAGATTTTGTCGACAGGATCTTCTAAAGGATAATTGAGAAGTAAAGATCAAGGAGATAAAACAGGACCTTGTCGACAAGGTTTTAGTACAGAGGCTGAAACAAAATAAAAACGCAGTAGAGGAAGGAAAACACCAGATGTATCCTGGTTCGGTCTTCAAGACCTACGTCCAGTCCCCTTGATACACAACAAGGGATTTCTACTATAAAATCAGAGTATACACCCACAGAACTTAGGTTTCCAAGCTCACCTAAAACTTTTACAGTACTTGGGTTTTACACAAGCTTACCCAAAATTTACTTTCCTCACACTTAGGAAAGATTTACAGAAAAGTGATATGAGAATATATCTAAAATCCTTATCAATAAAGGATTACAATAAGCTCACTTTCAAAAGCTCTCACAAGTTAGATTTACCCAGAAACTAAGCTCAGAATGTTTAAGATGAAGAGAACAATGAATAATATAACTTAGCTTTGCTTTCTTTGCTTTCGGTTCTCTCTATATATTTTCAGTTCTTCATCCTACTGTTATATATTGGCTTCAATGGAAATATATCTGTTGAAAATACAGTAGAGCTTGAGTGGTAGCTGAGAGGTATCCGTTGGAATGCAATAGATGAGTGGTTGAGTGGTATTTGAGCATTTCAGTGGAAGATCAGTGATGCCAGCTCAGAATATCTCTCACCAATCTTATCTTTCGGTCAACATGTCCAGAGGAGTGGGTAGATTTAATCAATTAGCTCAGAGTTTCTTTTCATCTATCTTCTTTCGTTCAGCAAGTCAGAGAGTAGGTAGTTTTTATGTTTTCTATGACTGAACAAACAGGGAGTGGTTGACTTAGACCAGAGCAGAAATATAGACCCAGAACAGAGACAGCTTTCAGCTTTTCGGAGTCTGTGCGTTTCGCTTCTTTAAAGATCAGAATATTAACACAAAACACAATGACTGTTGAGGCAAGATGTTTTAGCTTCCCTCTTTCCCATTTTCTGTCTTTATCTTTTGCTTTTCCTCCCTAAAGCGTCTAAGAGAACTTCTAAACAATCATCTTTTTTCTTACTCTGTTTTTCACCGATTTGCTTCTGCAACTTTCCCTCTTTATCTCTCTTCCATTTTCTTCTTTCTTTGATGCAGCAATCTGACTGTATGTGGTTTCCCATACTCCTTCATCTCCAACAATGGTTTTTGTTTGCCTATTTTATTTCTCTTGCTCTTTTCATCTTTCTTGCTCTTCTCTTCTTCTTTGATATGGCTTTTGTTTTCTTTTTTTTCGGGTAGCTTTTCTGGACTTGTCAAAGTTTCATTTTCTGTTTTTACTTTCTAGCTTCATTTAATATTCTTTGCAGATCAGAGTCTTCAAATGGGTACCATCGATTTCCAAAGCTAAATCGCAATCTTCCAATGCAGAATGAAACTCTTTCAATCTCGATCTTGCTTCAGCTCTGTTTGAATGGTTTTGGGTCTGAAGGATTTGGTTTTTGCAGAGAGTGCTGAAGAGTGAATAGGCTTCGATGGACTCCTTCCATTCTTCTCTTAGGAGCAATTATGATGCTTTAGATATGAGTTGTTGCATATACTCTTCTTCAGCTATTGCTATCTGTGGCTTTGTCTCTTCCACGATCATCTTTGCTGCTACCATCTTCTTGTTTTTCTTAACAAATGATTTAACTTTAATGCTTGTATAAATTTTAACTTAAGAATTTTGTTATCATCAAAATAATTAAAACCTTGGAGCTAACAATCTCCCCCTTTTTGATGATGACAAAACTTTAAGTACAAAATTTTGTATAAGCATTAAGTGCAAAAAGCAACAATATAAAATCCTCAAGACTTGAGTTTGAAATACTCCCTTTGCCTTTTTGAGGTTAGAAGCTCCCCCTTAATATGAGCTTGTTATGACCATGTAAATGCTCCTTGAAACTTGCTCACAACAGCAACTTAATCAACTGCATTTTGTACTACAAATATTTCTCCCCCTTTTTGACATCATCAAAAAGGTGGTTCAACATTCTTTGTAAACTTTCCAATACAATGGCTGTTTGTTTGGACCACTTTCTTTGGTGTTCTTTCAACCTTCATACCTAATTTCTTAATGAAACTCAGATAAAAGCATTAGGTAATATATTTGCAGAACTTCTCTCATTAAAAGAGTGGATAAACTCTAAAGAATAATAATATAGTGAACAATTAATTACAAGAGTTATCCAGATAACTTTAAGAACATATAAGTTCCAATGAAGTGTAATGAATATAGCATCAAAATAATTAAGAAACACTATAAAAGAGTATGTTGATCAAAAGGAGTGTTTGCATTGAATTAGCATTCATAAACATTGTCACATTGGATTACCAAAGTCATCATGTGGAAGTTTGAGCATAAGGAATATCAAAGTCATATAGTAATTATAAGATGTACCAAAACATATATCATATGGATAAGACAGAATCAAACTAAATAATTCCAAGATCAATGTATGTTCTAACCTTTTAGTCATATAGATATCTCAAAGTATAAGATGTTAGAACACAAAACAAAGTGTTAACTTATTACCAATTTAAAACATATTTTGCATGAGATTCTTAAAAGGATAAGATAGAAAAGAGTTGTATACTCCCCCTATCTAAGGTAATATGAGATACCACTTCTTCCTTACATTATTTAAAGCTTCTCTTGTATGTACACCTGAAAATTTTAACAGATACCAAGTGCACATATATGTAGCAATAATTAGAGCTTGCTTTCAAAGTTTCATAAAACTATCTTTTACGGCTTGCATGTGTTCTCTTCCTTTCCTTTGACATCATAAAGATGGATTAGTATACTAAGTAGCACAAAAGAAAAGATAAAGAAGAAGAACATAAAAATATAGTAATTTAAAGCATAGATGCTCATGATCTTACTCCTTTATTTGAATCCCTCATGATGTATTGCATAGGGTATAAGAAATGATGCCTCCACTTTCTTGGAAGATTTATATTTATTTCGGGTATTTCAAGTTTTGAAGGCCTGCATTGAATCTTTTCAATTTCTGGTGTTGTAACTTCTATTGAAGTTTGTCTTGGAATATCTTGTTGACAAGATGTAAGATCTTGTCGACTTGATCTTTGAGCAGAACCTTCAAACTTTTCTTTAACAGTTATTTATACTTTTCTAATGCTGCAGAATCTATTCTTTTCGATGAATATTCTAAGTCATGTGCAGATTTGTTGCATCTTCATCATCTATATTCATAATTTTTCTCATGGAAGAATTGATTCTATCAAATAGCATATCAATGATTCAAAACTTTAGGAACGAAATACTTCTAGTTATCTTATACAAAAACATCAAATGACTGATTTAGATATGGATCAAGTAAGTTTCATAAGCAATCATTTCAGACAACAAAAATAATTTAATATTTATATGAGTCACAAACATTTTAGTGCTTGGTTAACTAGGATGTAGAGTTAATCAACTAAGTCATGTGACAGAATCAACACCCACATTTAATTTTAAGTAGCATTTTCAGAATAATTCCAAATATTCAGTCAAAGATTATAAAAATATTTCAGGTATGCAGGACTTTCACCCTTGTGAAGTAGTTAACTTCAAGTAAATAACTCTAACAGGCATTATGGATAGATAACTAGAAAATATAGTTAACTTTAAATTAACACAGGGCAAGCAAGCTTTACAAACATATAGATAATCAATTTTGCCCAAAGCTTTTTAAACAAGGATAACTAGAGCTCAAAAATAGTAAGCTTCAACTCAAACATATGTATTTTTCATCAACTTAAACACATTTCATGAGATGGGGTCAGTCACACAGCTTTTTCTGTCACAACTTCGAAAATTCATAACTAAATCGACAAAAATCGAAACCCAACAAACTTTACCATTCTAGAGATCTCTGGATGTCTATTCTATGGTAAAAAATAATTTCAGTTCATGAATCATTAAGAGGAGAACATTTGACATCCGAAAATCCACAAAGGTCGCTGCTGTCTGGGCTACAAGTTCAGATTACTGATATGAAGTTTCAAAATTCATAACTAATTCTAGAAAAATTGAAATTATATATTTTTTGCCATTCTAGAATGCTACACATGTCTAATTTATGAAAAAAATATGTCCAGGTCATGAAACATAACATAGAAATCATTTGACATGCAGAAATGGGCAAAGGTTCGGATAGCTACTGGTACTGATGCAAGTGTCTGCTACAAACTTCGAAAAAGTCTAATTAATTCCATAAAAATCCAATCCATGAAAATGATATCAATTTGGAAAGCTATGAATGTTAAATTTATGGTAAAAATAGGCTCAGATTAGAGAAACTACGTTCAGCTACTAAAATTTAATGGAACAGTGACTCAGGTCATGCTGCATAACTGTTGCTGTTCCAGAAATTTAAAAATTCATATCTCTTAGCTCAGACCTCCAAATGAGGTGCTTCCAATTGCTACAACTCACTTTAAATGCCTAGTTTCTACCTATAAAATTTCGTACCCATTAGACCATGTTTGCCACTCAGATGACATAATTTTACAACTGACCAAATGAACAGTACTGGTGCAAGACCATAATTCTGATACCAACTTTGAATAAACATAGAAAATTCCATAGACTTACAAATGACTTGATCTTTAGCTCCTCAAAAATATCTAGGCAAGATCTAATTGCATGCAAGATTTCAAGTCAAGAAGAAGTCATTTGGTCAGATGTTGCTATAGCTCAAGAATATGGCACTTTTGGTTCTAACAAGAGACAAATTTGGTCCAAATGAACCATCCATTGTTCCACACCTATTTGAACAACTTGGAAAGTATAAATATAGTAGAAATAAGTCTCTTATAAGGTCTGAACCCTCATGCAACTCAAATTCATCATGCCACTTCCATAAACATACATGCACAAGTGGGCTCCCAAGTGGTCGAAATGTACAATTCTATTTATTTAACTCTATTTTTGATTCATACACTAACTTTACATAGTTTTGAACTTGTTCAAAGTTTCATGGCTCAAAAATAACATTTACATATATACTTTGACACTTAGTATCACTAATAATTTATTCAAATTAATAATCTAAGGATATGAGTTATGATCCAACTATATATCAAAGACAATATATTCATGATGAATGCAATACCTATACCTAAGGTCATAAATGATATACCTCAATAAATATCAAATATAGTAACATAAGAGGTTTTATAATTTGATACCTTGACCTTGGTATATGAGGAATCCCTTTTCCTCACCTTTGACTTCTCATTATAAAGTTTAGACTTTGCAAGTTTCACTTTGCATACTTGAGAAGTATTCTTTGGTGGTTCCTTCTTCTTTGGACCAATTTGTCCATTCTTTTCAAAAGTATTCTGCACAGTTAAAGTACTAGAAGCATATTTTGGTACCCACTTTATCTTGGGTCCTACAAAGTCAGTCTTTTCCTTTATATGTGCATAAGTACCTTTAGGTATCCATAAAACTTTAAAACAAGTATGTTGATTTTTCTTTAGAGCACAATTGTATGATATATAACCATTTCTACAACAATAAAAACATCTCACAAAAGGACTAAAGACTTTTGAAAATAATTTCTTATGAGGTTTAATTTTCTTAGAGAAATCAAAACTATTTTTGTTCAAAGCGACTTTCAAATATTCCTTTTCTTGTTTAAGAGTTGCAACTTGTTGTTTTAACAATTCATTTTCTTTCTTCAACTTTTGAAAATCTGAGATATGATAATTTTTAATTTCTTGAAGTAAATCTTTATTTTCTGCCATAACCTTTTTTGATTCATTTTTCATAATATGAAGGCTTTCTTCAAGTTTAGATTTTTCTTTACTAAGTTCCTCATCTTTTGAAAGTAATTCTTGAAAATCAATGAAAAGTCCATCAAGAGTTTTTTGCAATTCATCTTTACTATAAGAAGTTTCACATTTTACCTCATTGTCTTCGATAGCCATACAGCAGAAATGCTTCATTTTTGCTTCTTCATCGTCCTCTATATCCTCATTATCTTTCATTTGGGAAAGCTCATGTTGATCATGAATGAGCACATTAATCTTAGTTTCCATAGTGTTACTAATTCCTTCATAAGTTGCTTCCAACTGATCCCATATTTCTTTAGCTGTTTCACACCTTAAGATCTTGTCAAATTCTTGCATACCAACAGCACAGTAAAGAGTATTGATGGCACGATTATTTGCTTGGATGAGCTTTATGTCATCTTCATCCCATTCACTCTGAAGTTTCTTTATTGTTTCTCTCTTATCATTCTTCTTTGTAGGAAACTTTGGGCCATCTCTAATAATTTCCCAAATTGGATAATCTGTAGATTGTATGAAGATCTTCATATTTGCCTTCCAATGGGTGTAGTGATCTCCATTGAAGTAAGGAGGTCTTGTTGTAGAAGAGTCTTCAAGAAAGTAGGATCCTTCATGTTGTTGATTCATCATTTTCTGTAAAAACAAGGATCTTTTCTCTTGGCTGTAAAGCACAAATCAAGTGAGACCAGCTCTGATACCAATTGAAGAATGCACCTAGAGGGGGGGTGAATAGGTGCTTTTGTAGAAAAATAGAATTAAAGACAATTAAATCGATTATATGTTAATATCAAATGATTTCAATAAAAAACTTGATAAAGAGTACTGGTGCGAAAACCTTGTAGTCAAACTAAGATCTTGTCGACAGGATCTTTTAAAGGATAACTGAGAAGTAAAGATCAAGGAGATAAAACAGGACCTTGTCGACAAGGTTTTAGTACAGAGGCTGAAACAAAATAAAAACGCAGTAGAGGAAGGAAAACACCAGATGTATCCTGGTTCGGTCTTCAAGACCTACGTCCAGTCCCCTTGATACACAATAAGGGATTTCTACTATAAAATCAGAGTATACACCCACAGAACCTAGGTTTCCAAGCTCACCTAAAACTTTTACAGTACTTGGGTTTTACACAAGCTTACCCAAAACTTACTTTCCTCACACTTAGGAAAGATTTACAGAAAAGTGATATGAGAATATATCTAAAATCCTTATCAATAAAGGATTACAATAAGCTCACTTACAAAAGCTCTCACAAGCTAGATTTACCCAGAAACTAAGCTCAGAATGTTTAAGATGAAGAGAACAATGAATAATATAACTTAGCTTTGCTTTCTTTGCTTTCGGTTCTCTCTATATATTTTCAGTTCTTCATCCTACTGTTATATATTGGCTTCAATGGAAATATATCCGTTGAAAATACAGTAGAGCTTGAGTGGTAGCTGAGAGGTATCCGTTGGAATGCAATAGATGAGTGGTTGAGTGGTATTTGAGCATTTCAGTGGAAGATCAGTGATGCCAGCTCAGAATATCTCTCACCAATCTTATCTTTCGGTCAACATGTCCAGAGGAGTGGGTAGATTTAATCAATTAGCTCAGAGTTTCTTTTCATCTTTCTTCTTTCGTTCAGCAAGTCAGAGAGTAGGTAGTTTTTATGTTTTCTATGACTGAACAAACAGGGAGTGGTTGACTTAGACCAGAGCAGAAATATAGACCCAGAACAGAGACAGCTTTCAGCTTTTCGGAGTCTGTGCGTTTCGCTTCTTTAAAGATCAAAATATGAACACAAAACACAATGACTGTTGAGGCAAGATGTTTTAGCTTCCCTCTTTCCCATTTTCTGTCTTTATCTTTTGCTTTTCCTCCCTAAAGCGTCTAAGAGAACTTCTAAACAATCATCTTTTTTCTTGCTCTGTTTTTCACCGATTTGCTTCTGCAACTTTCCCTCTTTATCTCTCTTCCATTTTCTTCTTTCTTTGATGCAGCAATCTGACTGTATGTGGTTTCCCATACTCCTTCATCTCCAACAATGGTTTTTGTTTGCCTATTTTATTTCTCTTGCTCTTTTCATCTTTCTTGCTCTTCTCTTCTTCTTTGATATGGCTTTTGTTTTCTTCTTTTTCGAGTAGCTTTTCTGGACTTGTCAAAGTTTCATTTTCTGTTTTTACTTTCTAGCTTCATTTAATATTCTTTGCAGATCAGAGTCTTTAAATGGGTACCATCGATTTCCAAAGCTAAATCGCAATCTTCCAATGCAGAATGAAACTCTTTCAATCTCGATCTTGCTTCAGCTCTGTTTGAATGGTTTTGGGTTTGAAGGATTTGGTTTTTGCAGAGAGTGCTGAAGAGTGAATAGGCTTCGATGGACTCCTTCCATTCTTCTCTTAGGAGCAATTATGATGCTTTAGATATGAGCTGTTGCATATACTCTTCTTCAGCTATTGCTATCTGTGGCTTTGTCTTTTCCACGATCATCTTTGCTGCTACCATCTTCTTGTTTTTCTTAACAAATGATTTAACTTTAATGCTTGTATAAATTTTAACTTAAGAATTTTGTTATCATCAAAATAATTAAAACCTTGGAGCTAACAGAGAAGACCATTATGCGCCTTGTTTGTAATAATATGTCACCGCGCGTTTATATCTACTTCAAGTGTCTATATTCAAATTGTTTAGAATCCTTGTTTCCAACTCTTGAGAAACTTTGTGAATGATCAGTTAGCTATATGTTCAGTTCAAATGAAGGGCGTGAGAAAAAGAAAAGAAAAAAAAAAAACTTGCACAGCAGGTGCATCTAGTTGTTCTCTTATAAAATAGTACATACAAATTGCTTTCTCTTGGTTCTTTTATGTCAAATTTACCCTGACTATTATCTATATTTCAATGTGATAATCAAATCTATTTCCCAATTCTTAATTATGGTCGTCGTCTTTTGTTTTCTTTTTTTTTTGCTTTTCTTTTGGGGGTGCTATCTTCACTGTTGTCTTTTCTCCAGAATATCTATACGCTTTCACTTTCATTTTGTGCATTAAAATTTTTATTTAAGTGATTCATGTATATTTCTTTTATTCGTGATAGTTTGAGATAATCTCTGATTTAGAAACAATTGTTTGATTTTTGTTTTAAAAAATAATTTGAATTTTAAAAAAAATATATTTTGTGTAACATGAGGGACTAGAGATCCAAGGACAAGAAAAACAAAAGAACTACGCAGGTAAGGCGCAGCTAAATATGAACACAGCCATCACACTCCACCCCACCCACCCCCCCCAAAACACAAAAAAACGAAAAAAAAAATTATAGCTAAAACAGACAACGAACCTCTTAGCTATCAGCAAATAAGTAACCCCAGTTTTGGATGAGGATGGTCCATGACTACGTCCAGGCCCAGGCTCCAATAGTGGAATAGAAAACCTTCCTCCCAAGAAAAAGGAAAAAAAAAACATTTATGACATTTTTATAACTAAAATTTAATATTAGCCTAATTAATATTATGAGTTACAATTTAAATGAAGAGAAATTAAACCTTTATTTAAACTTTTAATTTCAAGTTATATGAAATATTTCCAAAATTATTTCATCAGGAGCAAACTTTCCAAACAAACTGTTTGCTCTGTTATTTTTAAAAGCTATGTTTAAGATTACATGTAGGAACTGTTTTTTTTTTCCGGCCAATAATTTAGGAATTGTTTAATCAAACAAAACCATATTTGCAATAAATTTGTATGTATCGGTGACAGTCTTTTTTTTTAGGCACCGTTTGTTGCATACAAAAAAAAAAATCTAACCAAAAACTTGTGTTTGTTTCATTAGAAAAATAATATTTAAAAAATTCAGTGGTTTAAATTTTTCTTAACCTTTTAAAAAAGTATTTGGTTAGAGAAAAAAACAAGACAGAGGTAGTACGTAAATCATCACGTTTGTCCGTAGTCCTCTGACATTACGATTGAAGCCTATCATGAGTTGCCCTTGGGCCTAAAAATGAGTTGGACCAAGGTCAGGTTTAAGTTCACATCTAAATTTATATATGGGATTAAGCTTAATATTTTCCTTTTTATTTTTATCTAAATAGAAATTTAAAAAATGAAACAGACCTTAGGCCCAAAAATTAAAATTTGGGCTAAGAAGTTTAAGCCTAAATTTTGAAATTTAGAAAAATTTTCATTTGGGCCTAGGTTGAATTTAAACATTTTTATTGAGGACAAACTCAAATTAAAAAAAAAAAAAGATTTAAAACGAATCTTGCTTTGTACTAGACTAGATCATGGGCCAAGAAGCCCGCTCGGTCCGATAGGCCGGACTTAAAAAAAAGAATGAGCTTAAAAAATTTTTTTGAAAAAAAAGCTCATTTTAAAAAAGTCCGAATATAAAAAGACTGAGTTTGAACTTTTTTTAAAACTCGGCCCGAGTCCGAGCCCGTCGGTATTATAATTATTTTTTATATATTATTAATAAATAATATTATTAGAGCATTTATTTATAGCTACAGATATAAATAAAAAAGAATTATATAACATATATGATTATTATTATTTTTATTTTTACTTATTGTATAATATATTATTAGGAATAAATTATAATTCAAATAAAATAAATTATTAATAGTAATATTATTAAAAAAATTATTATTTTGAGAGGTTTTACTATATCATATATATATATATTAAATTATTTACTATCTTATATATATATAAGTTATTTAAATTTTTTGTAATTTTTTAATAAAATAAAAATAAAAGTATATCTAACAAGTAATGAAATATATATATATATATATATATAATATTTAAAACTAAAAAAAGATAAAAATATAAAAAAAATTATGCAAAACGGGCTCGTCTCGTTTTAATAGGGTTTGAACCTTGTCAGGGCTTAGGCCTAAAAAAGTTTGTAAATTTTTTTAATGAGTTCGGCCCGTGATTAGGTTTACTTTATACGAAGCTCAATTTGGGTCTAAGGTAGAGCCTAAAAAATATTTTGAAAGAGAATTGTAATTAGGCTTGAACTCAATTTATGACATTTTGCTCAACTCCTCTTATGATCAAGTTTATCAACCATGCCATCGCTGGTTAGCTCCTAAACCATCACTACACTACCAGAAAAACACATCTAGTTGTGGTTAGATAACTACAATTGTCCAAAACTACCACTAAACCAGAATTTAATGGCTGTTCACTAAGACACTAACGACCACTAAGTTCGTGACTTTAGTGGCATTTTGAGCATAAACAGCGATTAAGTTCTTTTCAAAAAAAAAAAAAAAATCCCCGATACTCTATTATTCCTTTTATGTTTCCCGTCAGCCATAGCCACCAAATCCCTTGTGCTACTATGCTATTCTGCCGCTAAGAGAATAGAGTTCCAGTATGCCACCATCGCTGAGTTCCACCAAGAGCCTCCACTGAGTCCATGTTTCTTACCAAAAACCAGTTCCTAAATCCCTTTCCCCTTTCATCAACTCGGACCATCATCGTTATAAAGGCCATCGTGTTTTGCTTTCTTTCTCCCTTCTCTTAGTTTGGCTTCATGTTCACTTCAAAAGGTTAGTCTCTGAAATTCTTGCCATTTTCCTTTTCTCTGTTAGAGATGTGATTGGGTTATGTTGTTTGCAAACTTGATTGAATAGCTGTGACTAGATTTATCTATAATACAACCATGAACCAAACACCCACCATTCCCACAAAATGCCCTTGTTTTAGTAATTATGCCTTTACTGACAATGAGGACACTGGCAGCAAGAGCACTGTCAGCCAATAAGGGACAAGGAGGTCGAGCTCAAGCCCCTTAGTCCCATATAGTGTCACAATTTGGAAGGGAAGAGAGGTTACCGATGAGTATGGAATAGTAACAGTAGCGGTGCGATCACCAACAACACTGTGGTGGTGAGAAAAAGAGAGGAAAATGAGTGAATTTCGGCCAACGGTGCAAAATGTCAGGGGAGAATTGAAGATTTTGACATCAGTTAAAGATTAATAAGGGGCTGGCAAGGAATTTTTCCTCGCCAATTAATTTATCAAAAAAATAGTGAGAAAATGTCGAGAACAATTCCTCTCTAAACCTTGGTAAACATATAGAATTTATCTTGTGAAGATATAGAGGGACATATCCCTCACTAAATGGATAGGGAGAAATTTTTGTTTCAGGAGGAAGTTTCCCTCCCTCTTCCTTCATTATTCTGATGCTGATAAGATGGGAAATCTCACCGCCATTTGATTGAGGGATATAGCAAGGTATATTCTAACTCTCGTTGATCTCTTACTATATAGCAAGTAATTGACAAGGGACTTATTCTTCACTATTGGAATGTTTTCTTGTTGTGATATGTTTAATTGAAAATATTGGTTTTTCTATTATAAACTAATATTTTTTTTCTTTTGTTTGTTATATTTTAAGAAAATCTCTTATTTAATAACAAATGTTTGATTTCTTTTTCTAAAATTATTGTTTGTTCTTTTTAAAAATTCTTTTTGTGAGCCAGAGGTCCAAGGACAAGAAAAAAAAGACGTACACAATTACCCCATATTCACCTACAAAATCAACACTTGCTAGCGTTACCTCGTCCTTTTTCATTTGGAGCTAGTAGTTCTTCAAGCGCTTAACATTCCATGACCACGGGATTGCTATTCCCTCTAAGGTCTATAAATGGCATGCCCATCCATTCAAGGCTTCTGTCACTACAAAGTACTCTTGAAGTTGGGGGACCAAATTTCCCCGTACTTTGAGCTTGTCCTTGCCTTCTGATTTTTTGAGTACGAAGTCAAAAATTTGAAATCTTCTATGTTCGACCCTTTTTGTTGTAGGAGCTTTCAATTTTTCTTCTATGAATGTTACTTCTTGAGTTCGCTTCAAAATGAACTCCCTTAAGCTTCAAAATGAACTCCCTTAAGCAGGCCTAGGTTGTTTGGGAATTCCCAATCACTTGTCCCTTCCTTGTAATTATGACTTAGACCCCACCAATTGTTAGGAGGTCAGCAAGTGCCGTGACATATGAGAGTCAAAGTTATTTAACTTTTAATTTCTTTTTATTTTTCTTAAATATAAAAAGTAATTATAATTTATTTTTTTAAAAATATTTTTGACATACACCTATATTTCAAGCTACTAAGTCAAAGTTTTGATAGAAAATAATAAAGAGGACATCATTTACTAATCACAAAAGTGATTGGAAGGTTGAATTGAAGTCAATGGTAATATAATATTAATATTGTATGTTTGCATTCAAGTAATTTCCTCAACATATATATATATATATATATATATGTATGTATATATAATTTTTTATATTTTTACTAACAAATTTTTTAATTGAAATGTGATAGATATATAATTATTTCATAATAATATAACATGTATATTATTAATATACAATAGATTTAAGTAGCTAGTAGATTTTATCACTCCAAAAATTTTATTGGGCCTAACCCAAGTTTGATTGGACATATTTTCTTTGTCTTGTCCTTAGTTTTGGAGCTGGAGCTAATGCTTCTTTTACTAGTAAAGTTGCTGTTTGTAATATCCTTGAATATTTTACCAAAAAAATTTCCTTGAATAGGCTTTTTTAATCAAGAAAGCGTAAGAATGAAAAACGATTTGCAAAACTAGTTGTGCAGTATCTGTAGGCAATTCATCTTTGCAGGGAACGCCTTGGATGCTTGTAATAGGAGCCAGTGTGGTTATAGCAGCAGGTGGAAGAGCAATAGATGTGATTGCAGAATAAGGGATGGAAGATTGAGACTTGAAAAAATGTGGCGTACGAACTGGAGGGGATTGCATGTGGCGTGGAACCTGCCCCGGAAAATGTTGTTGCCACAAATGCGAAACCAAATCCTTCATGCTTTGCGCCTGTGCTTCCAGATTAACCATTCGATCATTTACTTTGGTGAGGTTATTTTCCAATTAGCTAAATCGATCTTCTAAGGAGCTGTAGGTATGTTCAACCTTGGAAAATCGGATATCTTATAGGCAAGGAGGATGCAATTTAAGCATCATTGTTGGCTGTTAAAGACTAACGTAAATCACAGAAACAACTAAACTCTCTGAGTAAGAAGAGCTACTTCAAAGCCACCATTTTTCATTCTTACCTTCTCTAAAATATGAGAATTTATGTCAACCAAAAAAAAACAAAAACTATGATAATTTATTTAAGTGTATTACAAATAAGCTGGCAAAATAAGATAAGTCTCGGCTCCAAAGCCCATAACCAAAGACAAGACAAATAAAATATGCCCAATCAAACGTGTGTCAGACCCAATAACATTTATGGCGTCTTAATGGTTATCCCTGCACATCGTTGGGATTCAGCAGAGAAAATGTCTGTTGTATCAGTTTGTTATTAAGATTATTATGAATATTTTTTAACTTCTATTTTGGCGGTAGTGCTAAAGTTTCTTGAACCCTTGTCTTGTGTACGTACTACGTACTTTGAATGCAATTGCTTGCAGGGATCTATATATGAAATAGTATAGATAATCTTTGTTATTTATCTAACCATATATCAATAAAATTATATTGAACCATATGTGAGTTCGTGAAGTTAATCTATACTTAAATCATCCTTTTGCTTTACTTAATAAGTACCATGCTCTTCTTCCTTCTCAATGGGTACCTCTCAAGAACTATTATGCATTTTTGCCTCACTGTGGCTCTTGGCAATATCTACGTACATGTGTTCTTTCAGCTAGCATCTGGATTTGGCCGCTGGTGCGTGTGGGTGTGGCTCATTCTAATGGGCCGAATAGAAAATTTTAATTTTATCAAATTTAAAAAATTTCGACAAATTTGTACACTTGCATAATGAAGTTCGAAATCGATCCCGCAATCAAGTCTGCTTCTAAGACCTTGGTTTAGGGAGATCAAGAGTAGCTATAGGCATATTCTATGTTTCATTGTTATTGTAAGAACCGACGTGATGCAGGAGAAGGAAAAGCGACGTGAATTCATGCATGAAGGATTGACTTTTCAACGCAAAACATGCAGCTGCCACGTTGGAGATTTTCTCTTCCAGAAATTACAGATGTACCCTTCCTCTCCTTCTTCCTTCAGCTGGTTCTTCGGTCATTTCCCATCCAGACTTGCTGCAGTATTTATCTTCCAGCGCAGCATCACAGAACCGCCAGAAAATGTCACTCCTTCATCCCCTGTTTCGTTAGACGCTGGTTGTTCATCTTCTTCGAGCTGCTGTACACTGCTGTGGCTGTTTCTTCATGCTGTAAACTTGCTCCAGAATTGATGCTCCATCCAAGTCGCATAGGAAGCTCCCTACTGGACGAATCAAAGCGTTGAAACAAGCTGTAAGTTTCCTCCTCTGTTCAGTGTTTCTGCTGCCCTGTTTCAGCGCTGATTTTGTTCAAAATTTCAGCTGCAGCTTCTCCTTGAATTGATTCTGTTTTGCTGCTGGTTTGGGGTGAGAGTATGCCAGAAAAAGTTCATTTCATCTCCTCATGTCAGCGCCTTTTTACTGCCCCTGTGTAGCGCTGATTTGTTCTGGTTCTGGGTTGAATTTCAGCTGCAGAAATCCTCTCCCTGGGTTGCTAGATTTCAGCGCTGGTTTGTTGGGAAGATCACGCCAGAAATTCTGATTCTTCTCCTCTGTCCAGCGCCTCATCTCCCTATACCACCTCCACTTCATTTTTCTGGTTTGATTCTTGTTCCTTGTTTGCTCCTCATTTGAGCTGAGTTAGTGGCTGTGTGTGTGGCTTGAAGTAACGCCATTTAGGGCCCATTAGGTTTGGAAAAAATTTTGGTTGCATGTGTTGCTTCTGTGATTCCAAATTTTGGCACTCCTCTCCCCTGTATCTTAAGGCTGTAACACATTTTTGTACTGGCCAGCTGAGGGAAGTCTTGTACAAGAGAAAAAGTGATGCAAAAAGTGACTTTAGTTGGTTCAAATTTGATTTTCCTCATGCTAAATTGTATATCCATTTTTCTATACACTAAATTCCTTCAATTTCTGCATATACCTTCCTCAAAATTGATTGTTATACTTCTTCTTAATTATTAAATTATAATTATGCAGAATAAACTTCCTGATTAAAAATGGTATACCTTTCTTTTAGTTTTGAATTGGGGTTTAGCTCCTAAGTGGAACCAAGGAAGAGAAGGCACAAAATATGTATAAGAAACATACTGTACGCGTATGGAAGGCGTAAAATTAGTAGAGGATTAAATATTAAATTTTGATAAGTTCGAGTCCTGCATGAAATTAATTTGGGTGATTCATTTTCTAAACTCTGGTGAACGGGTATTGTAGGAGATTCTGAGGGTTGAGGTCTAGCCGAGGAACGGGTCAGAGAATTCCTGAAGCATCTCGGAAGGTGAGTAAGTATGCGGACTAAAGACTCAGGAATTTCTTTTTTTTGATACTAAGTTTCCTTGCAGTGTTTCAAAAAAAAATCTGATTATCTATTTATAGAGATATATATTTCAATGCTTGGTCATATGCATATTTCTCTAAAATCGGTTCGAACATGAATATGTTTAAAATCGATAGATGTTTGAATTATTTGGAAATTTTATGATGAACTCGATCTGGAAGGTATTCTGTCTGAAAAAATTGCATGATTTTAAGAAGTTATCTGCTCAGAACCCTGTAGCTAACAGCAGTAGATGTTAGCCTTGGTGCACCATGATCTGAACCTCAGCTAGCAGGGGTGGTGCTAGCCCCGTGTGTAGGCCACCCCTGCTAGCTGAGGTTCAGATCATGGTGCACCAAGGCTAACATCTACTGCTGTTAGCTACAGGGTTCTGAGCAGATAACTTCCTAAAATCATGCAATTTTTTCCGACAGAATACCTGAAAGCTTTTTCAAAATCCTTTTTCAAAATCTTCGCAAGCTGAAAGCTTTGCGCCTGTAGTGATTTTTCCCCGCGAGCTGTGTGCTCTGCGTCTGTATTCCAATTGGTTCTGTTTAGATGCGTTCGGTGTATTTTGAAAAAGGAGTTTGTTTAAAATCTGTTTCATATGATCTATATCTGTATATATGTATATGTAAACCTATTTGATCTATGATTATTTTAAAAAGTGGTCTGTGTGCTTATTCACTGAGTATTCGACTCATTCTTTATATATATATATATTTTTCAGAGAGCAGTAGGGACTCTAATCTGCCCCCAGCCGCCTTCTAGTGGCTGACCTCTTGAGAAGTCCTTTGGCGAGCCTGCGGAGCTTCTGTGGGTGCATTTTGATTGTATTTGCATTTTGTTTTGAAACTTTGTAAAACCTTGTAAATTAGCTCCACTGAATCATAGTTAGGGTATCCCCACACCCCAGATGTTTTCTTTTGGTCTGATTGCGCCCTTTCGGGCTATATTGTACTGTCTGAGACTTTGTAGAAATTTCGGGAGGTCTACGTTATAGAGGAGACTTTGCCGAAATTTCTACAAATGTCCTCAAAGGAAAAGTTTATATGTTTTATACCATTCAAATTTATGCCTATAAGTACTTTCTCTATGTTTCGGCTTCCGCGTCAGAATACTCAAATTGTGGGGTGTGACAGTTATCGTTGCTTTGGCATTTTATTCTAGGCTTATTTCATTGCTATATTCAAAATCATTTCATTTAACAACTCACTTAACTAAGCATAGAGAACCTAATCTCTTTAGAGACTAAGAGTTATAAATATTTTAAGACCATTATGATATTATTTAATAAGAATTTCACTCTGCATTTCATCTTTAATTGGTTCTTCCCCTTCGTGGCTGTAAAGCATCCTTCTTCTCAAGGACTGTATAATTTTCTATTATGGAGACCAATTAACAAAAACTTTCTGATGTAGTCTGTGGAGTTTTGCTTATTACTCCAAAACAAAACTTCAATTTCTTTATAGAATATGAAATTTTTGATTGTTAATACTCCCAATTTTTTTTTTGGGTTGTTGGCACTCTTCAAAGAATCTTTAAGGAAATCCCACAAAGGATTCAAAACATCCTTGGGTAAAACATTTATAATAATCAATTTTTTTCTTTAATATAAGACTAAATTACATATATTTCCCCTGAATTTTACTAAAATTATATGAACCTTTCTTTATTTTCAAAAATTATACAAACCTCTAAAATAAAATGTTAATAACACAAATCTCTCTTTTATTTCTAAGCTAAGCATTTTCCATCCAACCCTCTGTCAGTGGCCGTTTGTTGACATACCAAGTCACCTTAGAGACCTTCATCATCATCACCTATAGCTACACCAGAACATTGAGTCTACAAATGAGTCTCTTCAAAGGTCCCCAGTGACTTAGCCACCAAGCTCATCTCCCCTCAAGATGTAGTGTAAAAATTTAGAAAAAGTAAAATGACAAGAACAATGTCAATAGTTTGTCTTGTGAACTACTTGAAGAATTTGAGTAGAAATACCTTTAAGAAAAAGACATGGATTATTTAAAGAATTAACAAAACAAATATAGACAACATTGATGGGGGTGCCAGAAACTAGTCGATACAGTGGCAGACATTGTTGAGGGTGTCGTTGGCACTACACCACGAGAAGGACATCATGGAGTTGCAGAGGGTTTGCATGGGGTCAGAGTTCTTACCAATGTCTAGGGGCTTCAGGCATCAACAGAAAAGGTGGGTAAATAAAAATCAAACTTGTCCAATTTTGACATTCTCTTTGTCTTCAATTCAACTGAATCCTGTATAATATTCCCCCTAAAACACAATGGTGCATCCCCTTTGTTTTTGCAGATTGAGATTGGATTGGATCCAAATCAACCAATGACGCTGTTGAAGTTTCAATTTCCTCAAGGTTTCTGCATTGGTGGCCATCAATTTCAACGGCAATGGAGTTATTGATGACAATGTTGTCTAATGCGTCATTATAGTTTGGCAACGACCCTAAGGCCACATGGATTTTCGATGAGTTGCTGTCTTTCCTTGTAGATCAACAGCAAGAAAATCATGGTGGGAGACATCAGCTTCAACAGTGTTTTTGTTGCACTCTTCTCCTCTTACCCAAAAACTTGTAATTCTTCTTCCATTGTTCTTCATCATCTTCCTCAAAATCCTCCGTTGAAAGATTGAAAATCTAGCTTGTTAATCTTGCTCATCCTAAACCCACTTTGAAAGCTAATCAAAGGCTGATAGTTTTGAACTTTATGCTTTTTTCTACCCATCTCCCCTCAAGATGCGGCCACCATGCTAGTTGCCGAAATCCAAGTCTTGGGTAGTGATTCAAAAGCAGTTGGGGATTTTGGATAAAAGGGTAGATTGGTAATTATATATTACTTTAATGAATATTTAATTAAAAAAGTATCTTAGAATCTTTTGAGAAATATTCGTAGTAGTGTTAGATAATTGGACTAAAGTGTAGATTTTGAAAATAAGAAAAAGTATGTGTAGTTTCAGCAAAATTCAATAGATATTTATATAATTTACTCTCAATATAATGGTTAAAACATTCTGTTGATATGTTCTAAAACGAATAACCAAATATACATTATAGGAACTCAAGCGAATGGAATGGTGAATATGAATTTTATTAGAGATAACGAAGTAAAAACATATGTAAAGAAATAGAGTGGAAAAAATGGATGACAATCTTCTTATTGGATCAAACACATCGCACATAGGCTAAATGCTACTTTTCAACTATAACTAGGTCTCAAATTTAGACCTCTATCATGAGACAATTGCTATCACATGATGACCAACACTTCCTTCTTTTAAGTAAAGGAAGTAATCCACTGCTTTTTACATCAAATTTGTCACAATATGCTTACCTTCCTCTAATGCCAGTACCCCCCATGATTTAAAGGGAAATAATACAATAAGAAAACATAACAAAAAAATGAATCTCAACCTCATGACAGTCTTGTGCCAGCTTGCCCTCTAACATAACCATCAACTTCTACCCTTAATTTTCCGCACATGATTTCCATGTAGTACGAGCACTTTTCTTACCATATTCCTACCATCTGTCCTCATAAAACACAACCTTCTTGGATAAAATAAAATGAGCCAAAATATATGTTTAGTTGAGTTTTATGAAAACATTTTTTAGTGAACATTTCTTAAAATGGGTACAAATCTAAAATCTGCTCCAGAAAGACGTTTTCATCATTTTCTTTTTTGAAAGTTTGAAACTTAAAAAAGTGGAAACAAGGAAAACGCGGTGGCACTTTTGCAATAATAAATAAATCAATTTTAGTTATTTTTTGGGAGCTCTCTTCCATGCACCCATTGTCTCCTTTTTACGTAAATTCATGGCATTGAGGTGGGAAAGTAAAATATCTAAATGATAAAGTGAAAATTACAAAGAAGCTCTAAGTAACAGGAAAATTATTTTGTTGTATTAATATTTTATCTCCAACCATTTTATATATTATGTTTATTAACCCATTACTCTTAATTTTTGAAAATCTTAACTGTTCCCCTCAACTTATTTATTTTCTCAACCCCTCCGAAAAAAAAATCCCTTCAGAAACTATACCCTTTTGCTTTCTTTATTTCACCAAAAAAACCTAGTGGCCAACGTTACCCATATAATGAAAAGAGCAGTTCCCGTAAATGCCAAAATCTCCCAAAAAAAAAAAAGCCAAAGAAATAGTCCAAGAATGTGTCTCTGAGTTCATCAGCTTCACTCATCAGCTTCTCCACTATGTTGACTCTGCTGGCGATGGTGGTTCCTAACTACATACGCATCTAGTTTTTAGTACGTTTAATATAAAATTAAATTTTTTTGTTTGTTTGTTTGTCGAACATTCAAAATTATACATGTTTACGTTGTTTCAATTTTAAAACCACGTTTTAACTTTGCAAATGAAACATATTTTCTGAAATGATGAAAATTTGAAAACAAAACCATTTTTAGAAAATAAAAATAAGAAGTAAAAAAAATGTTTCACAAGCCAGACACCCTTAAGCCTTAACTTTCATAGAAAATCAAAATCCCAGTCAAAGAGAAAAGTTGAAATTCATATCGTTCTGGAAAAACAAAAAACAGAAGAAGGAAAGGAAAGGACGAAGAAACACAAAACGAATCGATCTATATCGGCCTCCTTTAAGCCGCATATGAAGTCACCTTCGTGGCATCATATGTAGGTAGTAAAAGGCAGGTCCATTATAATAATTTGCCATATATATATAATGTGGAGAGCAGATCTCTGAAGTAAATTTCCCTGAATTCCGTAAAGTGCCTCACAAAATCAGAGCTTTTGTTTATTAAAGAAAAGAAAAAATGTTAAAAAAACAGAAATAAACAAATTTGAGAAATACTTCAAAAAAAATTCAGAGAATGTTACTTCAGAGGATCTGCTCTTATATGTGCGTGTATTAAAATTAATGTTCACCTACTTCAACCTCCACCCATATAAAGTCAAATATGGCCGTTTAAGAATTTATTGGAAAATGATTGTTGATTTAATTATAAATTAAATTACGTTAATTTCTTTTAAGGATTTGTTAAATTGTATATTATACTTTTCTGTTTTACGAATTATACATAACTCTTATCCAATTTATTTTCTGTCAATAAAACTAATTTTTTATACAGTATGTATTTTTTTAGAATAAAATTACTTATTTGTCTTAGTATTATATTCATAATAAAATCATAATCTTTGTGCAAAAAAGAAAAACTACTTTTTATCAAGAATAAATAGAGTGAATTTCTCAGCAATATGTATAAAAGGATGAGAACTAGTTGTAATATTTAAAATAATAAAGATACTATATTTAATTTAATTAAAAGTTACAAAAATTACCGTAATTTACGTTTAATTATATCTTATATTATAATTTCTAATAGTCAAGATTTTGGTTAAAAGTATGATACGTACTCATATTAGAACACAACCTTGATACCATACAGATATTCAATTGCAGCCTTGTGTCAATTTTTTGTTTCAAATACACTTTCCGCTCATAATTCTGCTCCTTGTTTGAAAGCAGAACAGGCTTATGTGGAAAGGAATTCATCCAGCTCATTCTCCGGTATCAACTTGGGTGGCCGCAAAGTTGACCTTCAAACTTCAAGCAAACATACACGAATGAAAGATTGTAATAATTTATTAAAACACTTAAAAACTCCTGAACATTCATTATTATACATTATATAACACTTGTAGATTCATCCAAACAGTGTATAATAAAATGACGCATTCCGTTAAGGTAACAGAAGAAGCTAGGTCAATCAAAATGAGAACTGCCCATCATGAAAATAACAGAATAAACGTTCTCTACGGGGCATCATATAGAGGGAATGTATCAATTTTGAACTCATTGATACAACAACACTCATTATTCCTATTCAAATTTTCACAAACTGCCTTCACTGAAACTCCTTTACACATACCAGCTGTGCTTGGCCATCTTGAATTCAAAAAGGCCCTTCTCACCCACAATCCCAAACTCGCCCTTGAGTTGGACTCTTCTCGGAGCACAGCCCTCCACTTGGCTTCTGCAGAGGGTCACATCGACATTGTAAAGTAGTTGCTTCAAGTTTATGATAGCCATGTTTGTTTCCTGAAGAAGAAGGCAGAATTCCTCTGCTGCACTATGCAGCTATGAGAGGGAGAATAGAGGTCGTGAGAGAGTTGATCAGAACAAAACCAGAGTCCTTAAGGATTCTTCATAAAGGAGGAACATTTTTCCACATGTGTGTTAGATACAACCATTTGGAGACTCTAAAAGCTTTGGTGGAACTGGATGTTTGCGACACCAATGAGCTTTCAAACTACAAAGATCTGGATGGGAAGAACCACATTCTCCATTTGTTTATCACATGATGAAGCAAGTTGAGGTACCTTTACAATAGTAGTTAAACCAATTCTCTGTTTCAATTTGTTTCTTATACATTTATGCCTCACGAACATGATAAACATCAATATATTAATAGGTTTACTGCTTAGACTGTCAGGTACCTCCTTTCAATTCCTAAAATAAGAGGAGCAACAAATTTGGAGAAGGAGATTGGTTTTCAAGAACAAGATGTCCTAGAGTGTAGCCCAGAAGATTTCAAAAGCCTAATACGACTCATGTTGATGAACAATAGCATTACAAGTGAAAAGAGAGGAATAGATCATAATAATCCATAGCCGTCTCTTGAGCAAGCCGTAGTAAGACCTCCGAAGAAGAAAGGTTAGATAAAGACTTTAAAAAGCATGGGAAATTGGTCAAGGCACAACGGTAATTGATTGGAAGAGATGAGGGGAAATTTGAGTCTGGTTATTGTGATCTCAACTATAGCCTTTCAAGCCACAAAAAACCTACTAGGTTGCTATTGGCTCAAGGGTCATAAATTTGATGATTACAAGATTTAAAATTTATTAATGTAAAAGCCAATTTATCTCTGTTGGTCTACATGTGTGTTTGGATTGATAGTGAATAGAATTAACTTTTGTAAACTTGATTTTGCAGAATTAATTTTGTGTAAAAATGAAATTAATTGAACGTGATTTATGTTTGAAAACTTCAATTAACAAGTAATTTTGTTAATGCATCTTCAATGTAACTATGTTTGTGTTTGTAGAAAGTAAGTGTGAGTTGCTTCAACCCAACGTGGTTTTCGGACATTCCAAAATTATGGTGCATCATGATGAACGCAGATCTAAACATGTTGTAAACGAGTTTTTCCTGTGCAAACCAAGGTTTTAAAGGAAACATGGGTAGATGGACACTAAACCAAACACACACTACATGTGTTTATCATCATTAACTAGAAGACATAAACCTTAACATGCAAATGACAAAAAGAGGACAACTTCTTAACAAGCAAAATATAAATTGAGTATGAAATTGTTATTCTTTTTGCATCTCTCTCTATTGTAGCTGCCTCTATTACATAGAAAGATGATAATTTTTCTCTTACTCATGTATTGAGCTTTGAATAACATTCATAACAATTAGACTAAATGGGTTGTATGGGAAGAATTGTTCAAGCTGCCAGTAATTGCAAAGGTGAAAACTTATGAACATTGGAGACACGCCTTACTTGCTCCAGCTAAAAAGGCTATGCACAATCAAAATTATTTCTAATAGTTAGGAGCTATTGAAAGTCTATATATATGCAAGAAATCAAAGAGCAAAGAGAAGAATAAGAAAAATTTGTTTAATATCATTGTAAATGTTGTATTTCCTATTCTTTGATTTATTAGCTTATTAGAAGCAATCTTTGAGTTTAGAAATAATCTAGTAAAAAGAAAAAACTCTTCCCTTGAATTGTGAATTTTTTAGTGAATTAGTTGAGGATGAGTTATATAAAACCTTATAGAAAATTTTAGGTGAGTTTGAAAAACCTATGTTGGTAATGGGTATACCACAATCATCACTGCTGTAAAATTGTTTCGAAGATTAAAGAAAAATCTGTTAAAAATTTAAGAGAATTAGATATAAACCTAAAGAGTTGAACTAAGATAAATCTTTGTGTATTTCTCTTATCCTTAATCTCTTCTACTTACTTCATAGTTTGTCTCCTCCACTATTGGAGGATCTTTTGCTCGCATATTATGTGAGTTTGTAAAGTTCACTTTTTACTCCACTTACTTTCTTTACTTGCACTTGGTTATCTTGTTGCACTATAGGACTATTTGCCTCCTCCACTCTTAACATAGCATGTTTGAATATAAATTGTTAATTGGTCACTCTACTTGCACTTCATGTATTGCATTAAGATTATTTAATTTATTTAATCACTGTTTGCTCGTTCCAATAAGTTTCTATTCACTCCACTTGTACATCATCCATTTTTTATCAGTAAACTTTTAATTAGTTAATTTTTTCTACATATCAAACCTATTCACCCATTCTTTTAATTAGTTGCTTCATTCAACGAGGCATTTCTTCTTGCAGTCAGATAACCCCTTTGCGTGCTTAAGGCTGCAGGATGGTCATATTGTATGTCTAGGCCAAGCAATGTTAGCATTTCTATTCCCAGTGTGGTTTGTCCCTCACCTAATTTGCAACTCCATTTCTTTCATTCCATTTCTCAGTGTGAACCTCTTGCTAGTAAGTGGAGCTCCTCACAAGAATAGAGCTGTGATGTGGATATTATCTATAGGCATGTGCAATGTTATTAAACTCGCGAGTTAACTCGTCGAGTTTACCGAGTTCAAGTTTTTACTTACAAAAATCGAACCAACTCGTTTATAAACTCGCCTTCAATGTAAACTCGCTTTAACTCGTTCTCAACTCAGATAAACTCGGTATAAAAATCGAGTTTAACTGAGTTATATAAAACTGAGTCAAACTAATTTTCTTTTAAAAAAAATATTAATCTTAGCCCAGCCCAATAAATAATGACCCAAAAATAATGAAAAAAATTTAAAAAATCTATAAAACTATACCCTAGTGAAGATACCCACATCAAATTTCTCTATTTTGCACGGCGCTTTTGCTCCACATTCTGCAGCTTTGCTTTGAAACTCTTCCTTACTTCAATTCTACGCCATGTCCAACGACATAATATGTTGGAGAAGGTTCAATCTTTACTATTGATTACTAACTGAAGCCCGACTCCTGAACTATCAAGTGAGATAAAGCAAAATTTGCTTCCGACAACGTTAAAGAGAGGAAGAAAGTGAGTGACAAAGAACAGAACTTTGAAAAGAGGGAGAGAGTGAGGGATGTAGAAAAATGGTCAAAAGATTCAAAAAGCAAATAGTGCAATTGTAGCCTTCCTTGAAACTTGTTTTTTCTTCCATTACGTAGCATCACACAATTGGATGGAGTTGGAGTAATTGTGGCTTGTGGGTCCATCTTGTCTCTTCTTATTTTAAGGTAAATATACCATCATCCACTCAAAATTAATTTTTTATTTTTATATTTTTTGTAAATAAAAAATTTAAACTTAGATAAAGATAATAATATATTTTATATTTGATAGATTTTAGGTAGAATTATTTAAAACCATATTTGAAGGTCTTTTTTTTTATATTTAATAAGGTATGGCAAAATATTATTTTTATTTGATAAATTTGAGTAGCTTAAATTTTTTTATATTTCAATTTTAAACCATTTAAATTTGAGCATCTCAAAAAATATTTATTATATTTTTATAATTATTATTTAATAATAATTTTTTATAATTTTTTCAAAATAGGAATATAATAATTTTCTTTTGGTTACAAGTAATCACAAAATAAGATTCACAAGTTTGCATGTTTATAAAATATGATTTTATCTTTATATTTATACTAGTTGGTATACTTTTGTTTAACATGTTTATTTCCCCTTAATTTTAGAGCTTTCTATTGAATTCAATATGTCTTCAAGTGCAAGTGGAGTTACTGAAAGAAAAGTTGTTATTGCAAGAAAAAACCATCCTGGTGATAGGTCTGATATAAGGTGGAAACATGGGATGGATGTTGATGGAAATGGTAAAAAAGTGCAATATAATTATTGTGGCAAAGTTGTTAGTGGAGGCATTTATAGGTTTAAACATGATTTAGGATGCACTAAAATAGATGTTGAAGCTTGTGTTAGTGCTTCGGATGATGTGAAGGCAATGATGTTACAACATGTTTATGAAGCTAAATGTGCATCATCTAAAAGAAAAAAACAATGGGTTGATATTGGTGAGGAGGAGGATAAAGGTACACAAACACAAGTTGAATCTCACGAGAAAGGGAAAGGACTCATGAATTTCTTAAAAAGTACTAAAAATAATAGTAGTGGAGTGGGTAGCGCACAATCAACCATTAATCAAATGTTCAAGAAAGACTTAAGGGAATAAGCTTGCCAACAAGTAGCTCAATTTTTCTACACAAGTGCCATTCCTTTTAATTGTGTAAAAAATCCAGAGTTTACAAAGATGTGTGAGATTATTGGGAAATATGGCTAGGGGTTTAAACCTTCTTCTTATCATGAAATTAGAGAGCAATACTTAAATTTAGAAGTGAAAAATACACAAGCAATGCTTGGAGATTTTAAAAATGAATGGAAAGCAACTGGCTGTTCTATCATGTCTGATGGGTGGACTGATAAAAAAAGGCGTTCCATTTGCAATTTCTTAATGAATAGTCCTAAAGGGACTGTATTTTTGTATTCATTGGATACTTCTAATATTTCTAAGACTGCTGACAAAGTTTTTGACATGCTTAATGAAGTTGTGGAGAAAGTAGGAAAGGAGAATGTGGTGCAAATAATAACTGATAATGCTGCAAATTACAAAGCAGCTGGACAAAAATTAATGGAGAAGAGGAAGCACTTGTATTGGACACCATGTGCAGCCCATTACATTGACTTGATGTTGGAGGACTTTGAAAAAAAAATTATGTTGCATAAAGAAACCATAAGCAGGAGTAGAAGAATTACAACCTATATTTATACAAGAGCAGTGCTTATTAGCTTGCTGAAACAATTTACGAAAGGGAGAGATTTGATTAGGCCAGCTGTGACTCGATTTGCCACTGCTTATTTGACAATTGCATGTCTTAATGAGCATAAAGCAGCATTAATAAATTTGTTTAGTTTTAAGGAGTGGAAGGACAATAAGTTTTCATCTACCAAAGATCGAAAGGAAGTGGCCAGAATAGCTATGGATAATAATTTATGGAAGAATATCGTGACATGCCTTAAGGCTGCCACTCCTCTCATTAAAGTTCTTCGCTTGGTTGATTCAGATGAGAAGCCAGCTATGGGATTCATATATGAAGCAATGGAAAGTGCAAAGGAAAAGATTAAGAAAAACTTTAATAATATTAAAAAGAGGTAATTAAATAATAAACTTAATGTTTATATCTTTAATTTTATTACTGCAAATTTTATCTTTTAACTTTGATTTTTATTGGTTATTGTAGTTATGAGCTTATATGGAATATAATTGATGAGAGTTGGGAAACTCAATTACATACACTACAAAAAAATATGGAATTTGTGGCAGCAAAAGTTGTCGCTAAAATATCATAAGTCATTGCAAAAACTATTTAGCAACGACAATGTAATTGTCGCTAAGTCGCCGCAATTACAGCCGTTGCTAAAGAGATTTAATGGCCAAAAAATTGTCGTTGCTAAAAAGACCTTTTGCAACGACAAAAATCGCCCTTAAATATATGTAATTTTGCCGCTAAAACTCCTAAACTTTTGGGGCCACGGCATTTAGAGGCGAAAAAAGTTGTCACTAAATGTATGGTTTTAGCGACGACAAATATCTTTTGACACTAAAAACTTTTAGCGACGACTTTTGCTAATAGTTGTGGTCACTAAATACATACTTTTAGCGACGACCTTTTAGTTCAAGAGATTTAGCGGCGACATTAGTAGTCGCTAAAATTCTTTTTTTTTGGTACACTATTAGCGACGACTTTAGTCGCCGCTAAAAAGGTTTTTTTTTTAGTATTTTTCTTAATTATTTTCTTTAATCCTGTTTACTAAAACAGATTTTATAATATTATAAATGGTGAAAAATAAATCTTCTAAATCTCTAATGACATATACCCTTTTACAAAATCTAACATTTTAAAATACATAAGTAAAAAGAGAGCAAATCAAACTTTGTTAACAAGTTTGATATATACATTACTGCAAAGGTCCATCCAACAAGTATAAATACAAAAATTTGTCATATGAATAATTTTTTAAACTCACTCATACACTCAACTATTCAATGTTTAAAATAGCATTACAATATTACTAAACAAGAGGAAAAGAACAAGAAGTTAGTATTGGTAATTGCTTGAATCTTCGTAATTCAAGGGAGGGGCACTAGCATTCAATCTAGACACTTCATTTTGTTTTGTAAATGTCAAGACTTTCTCCATCAAAGCAATTACCTGTGTGACAAATTGAGACCACATACCAATTTCAGTAAAGCATAATGTTTGAAAGACTATATATGCCATAAACAAATTAATGTCAAAAATTTAAAAAGAAAATGGTGTTATAAATTAAGATGCATTATTTGTGTTAGTTAAATAATCAATCATTAAAATTCTTAATTACTCACAAAATTATTGAGCTTCTCCACTTGAAGCATTGTTCATCAGAGGTACATTTCCCTGCTGAAAAGAAACATAACACTAAGTTTTTTAACATTGAAAAGAAAAAGAAAAGTGAAAAGATACTTGTTGGAATGTGGCCATGAAGGCAGTCATTTGAGCATGAATTTTAGCTTGCATCTGTGCTTGCATTTGGGCTCGCTCCTCTTGTAGTTTTTATTCCATTTCTTGGCGCATCTGTTCACGCACTTGTTCTATTGCAAAAGAAACTCTAGACTCCACTTCATATTCGCTAATGCTTCTCTTTCTCGAGGGTTTCTTCCCATATCCCTTGCCACGCATATACCCCGATCTCTCCCCCAGCATGGTAGCTAGTATCTCATCTCTAGTTAGGCGTGCCTCTTCATTTGTTACTTGTTGTTAAATAACAAGATCGTGAATGCGTGATTGTAGTGCAGGATATGAGTTAGAAGTATGGAAAATTGTATAAACAATTTGTTTAAAGTTAATGAATTTGAGAACATTACATGGATCTCCTGGGATTGCGGATCAGCCCACACTATCTCCCCCTCTTTTGTCTGATGAGTATGTTGTACCTCCCATACTCGATCAGCTGTTGCTGGGTCCCTTGTTTTTGGGTCCCTCTACATATTTTTCAGACATTAGTATTCAAAGCTTTTTAGCATGAAAAAAATAGTAGTGAATATAAAAACGAATTTCTCCTAAAATACAATGAGATGCTCACCAAAGACTCTTCAACCTCTACAAATGAGTGGGTACCACATGTATGTAATGTTACCTACTTTGACCTATTTCTACTATTTCTACTACTTGCAGGCTGCATATAAAGCCAAAGTGTTGTTAATGATAATTTTAATTAATAATAGTACAACTGCAATAAAGTTTGAACTAAGGACCTGAAACTTATCAGACTTAAAGTGCTGAATTAGCCAATCCCAATCTTCAAGGCTAACATCCTTTGGTTTTGCTGCTTGCCTCTCCTCGTCAGTCATGTAGTTCTTATATATTTTTGACAATGAAGACTCTAATTCTTAAAGAGTCATTGCATCGAGTCCATGCAGTAAGACTTGAATGCCACCTCCTGTTAAGGATCGCGAACTTCAAATTTGTCCTATACATTAAGAATAGAATAGAATAGAATAGCAAATTCAAATTATAAGTAGTTATAATTGCAAATATAACATAGGTATTTGCATATTAATTAAAGATATGCATTTAAAATATGTAACTTGTTACCTTCACTTTCAACCACATGGTGTCCCCATCTTTATTTGTAATATCTTTCTCATCACCATCTCTTAAGGACACAGTAGTCCGCACCACCCAACCAATATAACTAGATAAGTCTCGAGCCCCATCTCCAATCGAGCGTTCAATAGTCCTAGACATGATAATTAAGATCTTGTTGCCAAATTTTGTTTTAAGATCAACTCCTAAACACTTATACTTCCCTCGACCCTTTTTAACAGTGCTGCAAGAAGCTGAACAACATAGAAAAAAGAAAACGATTAGATGATGATACATAAAAAATAAATATACCTATATATGACACAAGGCAAAAAATTAACCAAACACTTATATTATTTCCCTTGCTTACCTGCACTACTCTGATTTTGTGATGGCTGGGTAAGAGGTGAACCATCTTGTTCTTGTTCTTCCTCACCAACTGGCTCTAGTGGCAATAGAGAATATTGAGCTTTTAGAACTTCTAGTGCATCATGCTCAAGTTACCCTCTCGTACGTGGTGGGGATGCAACATCGCTCATATTATTCTGCCTCCCCTATCCATTTCCCCGTCCTAAGCCTCGTCCACCTTGTCCAACCCCTCTCCCACGCCCAGCACTTGACATTTCCTATATAATTCCACATTTATTATGAGAATAAGGTAGTTGAACAATGTCAATTTGTAAAATTATAAAACTTTAAACCAAGAAATGAATTATAAAAAGGGAAGTTTAAAAAATTTAAAACAATGATAATAATAATAATAATAATAATAACAACCTTATAGAAACTGTCATAATTATCACTTATTATGTGTTATAACTTATTATGATCGAAAACCTTGTTGACAAGGTATTGGTCAAATCAACAAGATCTTGGCTTTTCTAAGTTTTTCAATTAAAGAATACCTTGTTGTAAGATAACAAATCCTGTTGACAAGGTTTTAAACTTCTCTCTATTAAATTCAGGATCTTGTCGACAAGATCTTTAATTGTGTCAACAACATATTATCCAGCCACTGAATTTAAAGACATTGTTGATAAGATCTTCAATCTTGTCGATAAGATCTTCTACTTTATGAACAAGATCTTTAACCTTATCAAAATAAAAAATACTCAATGAAATAGGATGCTATCTACGAATTTAATATTTTATTCATTTATTATACGTACCATTAAATACCATAGAATCTTAGTTAATCTTGGTTTGTATCTGTGGTGTCAGTATCGACTTCATCATCTCCCTAAGTATGTCTTCTAATTCTCCTTTGTCAGTGGACACATCCTCATCATTGTCATTAATGAATTCATATTCTGCATTAATTGCACTTGGGCATTGTGTTCGTAGGCATTCGCTTGAATGGCTTAGAGTCTGTGGAGCAACATCATCCTTCTGCAATTGGACCACAAAGTCATTTCCCACATTATCGTCAAGGACCACATATAGTTCGATCTCATCTTGTTGATATGCCTCATCAATGGGCCCTCCTTCAAAGTCCCCACTGATGTCATCATCAGTCACCTCAGGCATATTGAATAGGTCATGGGGATTTGTCTTAACAACAATGAGCCAATTTGCGTCAACTATGTCATTTAAATAGATCACTTGTTCGGCTTGATATGCTAAGACAAATGGCTCATTAGAGTTGAGTGAATAATGGGTATTCACGCTAGTGATTCCAAATTTATCAACCTTGTATCCTCTTCCAGATGAGCCACATCCCACCAATGATACTTGAATAAATGCACTTTTTTATGTCCAATATATGACAACTCATATATGTCATCTAACACACCATAGTACTCTTTATTCTCGTCTTCATCATTAGCTTTCACAAGTATTCCACTATTATTTATTCTTCGGCCTAAGACACGATCTTTTGTGTGGAATCTAAAGCAATTCACTGTAAATGCTGAGTAGCAGTGAACCACTTTGAGTGGGCCAACTGCTAAACTCATGAGATCATCACTAATCTCACCCTGTGCGCTTAACTTTGCAATTTACAATGAGAGATTACCATTGATAAATTCTATTATAATCAAAATTTATCACATAATTCTTACATTCCTAGCGCGGTGTCCAGAAACTAACTTGTTCATAAAACCATTTTAGGAACTCTTTAACTGTTGATCTGTGCATTTCCATCTGCTTCTTATGCTCTCTGCAATGAATAACATAATTAAGGCAACAAATTCTTGAAAAAGTTATTATTTGGAAGGAGTTACCAAGCTCCACGAATGTACTCTATGATTGGCCAAACCTCTTCATAATTGTAGAGCACATACATACAAGCTTGATTGAACTCCACACTAGAGAGAAATCTTGATTCGTAACCTCCCCAGACTTGGCCACTTTTATTGAAGATGGATGTCTCATCCTTTCCCATAAGTCCATCATCATTTATGACAGGCCTATTGAACTTGGTGGGGATGCCTTTCAAGTAACGGGAACAAAAAGTAAGACATTCATATGCCAAATACCCTTCGGCTATTGAACCTTCTAGTCGAGCCTTATTGCGAACATATGTTTTTAATATCTGCAAATACCTAAATACATAAGAGGATTTGAATAAAGAATTTAGCATAGAGTATTAATAAAATTTATAAAAGGCATATCTAGTGTAGTAAGTTACCTCTCGATAGGGTACATCCACCTATATTGTACGGGCCCTCCAAGCTTTGCCTCTCTTGCCAAATGGATAAGCAAGTGGATCATGATATCAAAGAAGGCTGGTGGGAAAACCATTTCCAATTTACATTATGTGCTTGTAATTTGGGATTCAAGATGATCAAGAGCCTTGGTTGTTAGGCACTTGGAACATAAATTCTTAAAGAATTTACCCAACTCTAATATACAGATACCTCATTGGGCAACAAGCCACGTAATGCTATAGGGAATATATCTTGTAACAAAACATGGTGATCATGGCACTTCAATCCATAGATTTTTCTGTCATGAACATTAGTACATCGTGACAGATTTGAAGAGAAGGCATCAGACACTTTCAAAGTAGCTAGAAAGTTACAAACTTTTAACTTTTCTTGTGGGGACAATGCATAGCAAGCAATTGGAATCAGAACTTTGTTTCCTTCTTCTATCGGGTATAATTCAGATCTAATTTTTATGTCAACCAAGTCATACTGACTCTTTACTGTATCTTTTGTCTTTCCAGCTAATTCCATAACAGTTGACACGATGTTATCTGAAACATTTCTCTCAATGTGCATAACATCAAGGTTGTGTCGGATTAATAATATTTTCCAATAAGGTAAGCAAAAAAAGATACTTTTTTTTCTCCAATTAAATGCCCCAGTGACATGGCCACACTTTTGCCTTTGACCTTTCCCCAGAGTTACATTACTTAGTGCTCGTAATTGACAAAGTGCCTCATCACCGGTTAAAGGAGAGGGTGGAACTCGATGCTCAACTTTCCCATCAAATGCCCTTCGATTTCGCCACTATGGATGATGGGTTGGCAAGAAGTGACGATGGCCCAAGTAGCACAACTTATTTCATAACGAAATAGAATATGTGTCTTTATGACAACAGGGGCATGCAAGCTTTCCTTTTGTAGACCATCCTGATAGGTTCCATATGCTGGGAAGTCATTAATTGTTCACAATAATGCTGCACGCAACTTGAAATTAGACTTCTTATAGGCATCATATGTCTCTACTCCTTGCTCCCATAATTCAAGTAACTCTTTAATCATTGGTTGGAGGTACACATCTATGTCATCACCTGGACTTTTGGGGCTTGGAATTAAAAGAGTCATCATAAAATATAGGTGCTTCATGCATTGCCATGGTGGCAAATTATATGGAACTAATACAACTGGCCAAATACTATGATTAGTACTAATATTTCCCCAAGACTGAGACCCATCACTTGCTAGGCCCAACCGAACATTTCTTGGATCACTATAAAATTCTGGATGCTGCTAGTTAAACGATTTCCATGCAATAGAGTCAGCTGGATGCCGCAAAACACCATCATCAATGCGTTCCTCATTATGCCACCTCATCTCCTTAGCTGTATGATGAGACATGTATAGCCTTTGTAGCCTAGGCTTTATAGGAAAATATCGTAGCACTTTATGAGAAATTTTCTTTCCTCTATGACTGTTTGACCTCCATCTAGGCATATTGCACTTAGGACATGACTGAGCATTGGTGTGCTCTTGCCAATACAAGATGCAGTCATTCTCACATGTGTCAATCTTGGTGTAATCCATTCCTAACTCTTGAATAACTTTCTTTGCTTCGTAGTAGGAGTTAGGTATTAATGCCCCCTCCGGAAGAACATCCTTAAATAAACTTAGTAATGAATCCATGGATTTGTTGCTCCAATGGTTAAGGCACTTAAGGTGGAGTAACCTAACTATAAAAAAGAGTTTCAAAACTTTGTCACAGCCTGGATAGAGGTCAGTCTAAGTAGCCTGCAACAAGTCAAAGAACTGTTTTGCCTACTTAGTAGGTGGCTCATGGTTCCTTTTATTTGAATCTTTGTGACCATATGCATCATGGAGCATCCCAATAATATCATCTTCTTCATCAGTTTCATCAACTATATCATCAGCTACCTCACCACTATTATCTTGATGCAATGAACTGTAAGCACCAAGACAACCTTCTCCATGTGAGTCCCACACTTCATAACTTGGGCTGAAACCCTTCCTTAATAGCTCTACCCTTACGTCAATGCGACTCTTCCATTCTGTATTCCTACACCCCTTGCATGGGCATCGAATCATATCTGTCACCCTTGGCTGATTAAAGGCCCATTGTAAAAACTCATTAACTCCTCGTATGTATGCTGGATTAACTCTATTATTGGTCTTTATCTAACTTTTATTCATCTCTGTTACTTCCTACATTTTAATCAACATCATTGCAAGTTAAGTTGTGGACAAGTCAAATCTTTTTACATGTAAAGAATTATATACTTACGTTAAGTCCATGCCTTCACTACTTAACTTTGTTCTAGTTACATGTAAATAATTATATACTTATGTTTTGGTTCAGATCTCCAAGTTTTAGATCTAAACTAAAACCAAACTCTGTTCTAGCATAAAATATAATGAGGGATTCATAATGTCACATTCTCCTTTATATTACTTCTAAGAGCATGACATTAACATTGATAATAGTATAGGCTTTGATGTAATATGTTGCTCATGAAAAGTTGTACACGATATATTTATAATGAAAACATTCCCACAAGTAAAAGTATTAAGAGTTGGAACATATCTTAATTTCAGTTTTGGGCCCCTATAGTTCCATTTCACCTATGGAAAGGTTGTGAGACCAAGGCTAAACATTGAATATGATTGCATTTTGATGATGGAAAGGTTGGAATGAATATGGAGAATAAGTCATCCTTTTTCTAAAGGTAGTAATAAGATCCTGTTAACAAGGCAAACAATATTATTAATAAGTTATAAGATATTGTTGATAGAGTAACAGATCTTGTCGACAAGATAAGACCTTATCAACAGGATCTCAAATTTAACAAAGAAAAATTGAAGACCTTGTTGATTAGATAAAACTTTGTCAACAAGATCTCAAATTTACCAAAGGAAAATTGAAGACCTTGCCGACAGGATAAGACCTTGTCAACAGGATCTTCTACCTCATGACAAAATAATCTATAATTGAGAAGCTTTGAAGAAACTCAAAGTTGGGCAACTCCTTTAGAATCTTTTCAATAAGGTCTTAACTGTAGAAAGGTAGAATACATAATGTATGATGGTATGACACACATAGGTATAGAAATAAGACAAAATGTAATTTGAACACTAAGTTTACAGCACTTAAAAAACTTAAGCACCATACTTCATCCTAAAAAAAAAATAACAATAGTCTTCAGCAGTATTAAAGGCAACAGAATTGGATCAAATCTCTAAAGCACATATAAGAACTTAAAGGCATATATCAGAGTTTAGGCACATATAAAAACTTAAAGGCATATATCGGAGATTAGGCACATATAAGAACTTAAAGACATATATCAAAGTTTAGGAATCTACAGAACTTATAGGCATATATCAGAGTTTAGGCACATATCAGAACTTATAGGCATATATAAGAGTTTAGACATATATAAGAACTTTTAGGCATATATCAAAATTAACACCAGACTTCAGCAGTATCACAGCAAACTATCAAGGCAACAGAATTGGACCAAATCTCTAAAGCACATATCAGAATTTAAAGGCACATTTCAGAACTTAAAAAGCACATTTCAGAACTTATAAGCACTAAATTTATAGCACTCACCAAACCTACAGCACTTATAAGCACTAAACCTACAGAACTTATAGGCATATATCAGAGCTTAGGCACCAAATTTATAGCACTTAAAAATAACCATTGCACCCTTAAAAGACTTAGGCACATATCAGAATTTACGTAGGTACATACGCAGGTAGAATTATTGAACCAAATCTTGTTTAGACACGAAATTTACAACACTTAACAGAACCATTCCACCCTCAAAAGGCTTAGGCACACATTAGAACTTAAAACCATTTCATCAGTATCACAGCAAACTATCAAGACAACAATAGAATTGACGATCAATGTCATAGCAAAATATTACAATTCCAAGCTTGATAGTTCACTCCTTTAGAAAAATAATACCTTAATGGTTCAGCAGCTACAGTAAAGATTCGAGGAGCAACAATTGATTTGTTTGAGGAGCTAACACTTGAGAATCTGTGTTGTATGAAGTAAGTTTAAAATATAAGAAATTATTTTCAGATGTTTAGCAAAATGTACTATAAATTTACATATCAGAAGAGGAAACCAACACAAAAAAGAAGAAATTTCTAAAAAAAAGAAAGTAAATTCGATTCAAAATTGGCATTATTCAGTTCTGCTAGCCACAGCCACAACACTCAACACAAAATCAATTGCACAAAGAAGGAGCAAATAATAGACCAGAGAAGGAGCAAACAATAAACCAGAGGAGGAGCAAAGAATAAACCAGAGAAGGAGCAAACAATAGACCAGAGAAGAAGCAAACAATAGACTAGAGAAGGAGCAAACAATAGACCAGAGAAGGAGTAGACAATGAACCAGAGAAAAAGCAAACAATAGACTAGAGAAGGAGCAAACAATAGACCAGAGAAGGAGCAAACAATAGACCAGAGAAGGAGCAAACAATGAACCAGAGAAGAAGCAAACAATAGACCAGAGAAGGAGCAAACAATGAACCAGATTACCACTTACATAACTTCCTTCCTCTTCAGTTTCTGTGTTCTCCTCTTCCACAGCGAAATCAGCTCTTAGGGATACTCTGTTTTTCGTGCGTGAAATGTTTTGGTTGGAATAGCTTCACTCACAATGAAATTGACCAGAGGGATGTATTGGAACGAAGATTGAGAAGGATTTCCAACAGCCTTTGCCAGCAGATACGAAGAAGGTTTGAAAATGGAAAAGGGGGAAAGGGGAAAGACGGGGAAAACAAAGAGGCGGGGAACAAAAACTGACCCTAGGTTTTACTGTTGAAGTGCTTTTGTTTTATTGTTTTAGTAAAGCTCTATTCAAAATATATTGATAATTAAATAATTAATAATTGATAATTGATAATTGATAATTGATATATAAATGAAAAAAATAGTTTGAGTGATAAAAAATAAAAATATAGGTTAGGTTTAGAGCAGAAATAATGAAGAAAATATAAGATTGGAGGGTAAAACTTTAAAATGCCATAACTTTGTGTACCGTACTCCGTTTGATGTGATTTTTTTTTATTTTGGGTATTTTTTCGAGATCTACGCGTGGCGAATGCCGGAGGCGATTTAGTCACTTATTTTTCCTAAAAAAGATTTTTAGGGCTTCAATTTTGTGATTTTTATTTTTTACTACCTTTCACTAACATTAAAATAAGCCTATAATTATATAATGCTTTTTATAATTTACTTAAGTTTTATTCTATTTAAGTTCTGAATTCAAGTACTTGATTAACAATATAAAGAAGGTAAAAATTAAGAAATACATAATTGAACTCAAAAATTAATTAAGAATTTAGAATTTTTATTCTTCAATAGCCTAATATATCTTTTTCTATGATCTACCCATTATATATTTTTATTTAAACTAAAACATTTGAAGTTCTTAATCTTAAATATAAATCATCCTCCAGCTTATCTCTCTAGAATTTGTATACGTGGCTGTCTCAACAGGAAATGCATGTTAAATCATTACACTAGGACTCATTACATTACAACTGGGCTCATCTTCATAAAAAAAAAATCATTTAAGGTCTCTCCAAGTTTAAAGTATCAAGATTGAAGTTCTAAATTCACATCCATGACTGCCCCCTCATCAAAAAATTCATAGAAATCATTATATTTTTGCTTTCATTATAAAGTATCAAGTTTAAAGCCGTGGAACATGAGAGAGAAGAAGACATTAGTGGATGAAAAAGAAGACAGAATAGGAATTTAAAAGGGTTACCTAACTAAAATTAATGTTGCAATGATAAGAGATTAAGGTGGAGTTCAATCTTTTATCCATTCTTTTTTTTTCTCTTTCATTTTTTTTCTTTTTTTCTACCTCTTTGTTGTTTACGTTGTTTCAAAAGTTGAAAAGGACACATTAATAAAATAAATCATAGAAATAAAAATTAAAATTTTAGATATGTAGATTCTTCGACATATGAAATGTTAGACATATTAATTTCATGAATTATAAAAATTAAAATTTTAACTTCTTAAATCTACTAAGTTTTTTAAGCTTAATAAAAATTCTAGTTTTATTTTTTTAATTAATGATCATAATTAATGACTACAACTAAAATATTTTTTAGTCTTATAAATTTGTATATATTAATTATTAACTTTAAAAATATTTTTTTAACTTAAAAATATTCTAATTAATTTTTTTATCTTGTATATTTGCATATATTAATTGACACGTATAATTTATTTTTTTAATTTAAAAATATTCTAATTTCAAATATTTTTATTTGTAAATAAGTTACAAAAGTATTTCATGCAAAAATTTGTAATAAATAAAAAATTTTATGTCAAAACTTTTAGTGGTGACTATTTTAGCCGCCGCTAAAAGCTAACTTTTAGCGATGAATACAATCAGTCGTCGCTAAAAGATTTGGTGCAAATATTTTTATTTGATAAAAAATTTGGCGTGAGAACTTTTAATGGCGACTAAACTGGTCGCCGGTATAAGGTATCTTTTAGCGACGACTAAATCTGGTGGTCGGTAAAAGTTTTATCAGTAATATAGTAGATAATGGATATTTGGATTTTTAGTGACGATCACTTTTAGTCGTCGCTAAATCACACTTTAGTGACGACTAAAGCTAATGGTCGCTAAAAGTTTTGTCAGATAATGGGCATTTGGACTTTTAGTGACGATCACCTTTAGTCGTCGCTAAATCACACTTTAGCAACAACTATGTCAATGTTGCCGCAAAAAATATTTAGCGGTGACTTTTTTGTTGCTACTAAATAGTTTTAGTGATTATTTTTTTTGTCGTCGCTAAAAATCTTTTCAAAATCAAAAATATTTTTTTAGTGACAATTTTTAGTGACAACTTAATAAAGTCGTTGCTAAAAATATTTTTTTAGTGACCATTTTTTTAAGTTGTCACTAAAAGTCGTTACTAAAGATCTATTTTTTTTGTAGTGATAAGCCTTTACATGTAGCTGCATACTACCTCAATCCTCATTTCCACTATAACACTAATTTCAACCCTACTTATGGGATTAAGCAAGGACTCTATGATTGCTTGACAAGAATGGTTGATGATCAAGATGAAAAAAAAATTGAGTTTCAATTGACTGACTTCCATTATGCACGAGGTATGTTTGGCCGTGACACTGCACAGGCATTAAGAACAAAGATGGCTCCAGTAGAATGGTAGAATTCTTATGGAGATGGATGCCCAGAACTTAAAAGAATTGCAATTCGTATTCTCAACTTATGTTGTAGCTCTTCTGGGTGTGAACGTAATTAGAGTACTTTTGAAATGGTAAGTAACTAAATTTGATATAAATTACTTTCATTCTTCATGTTCTTTTTTTTTAAAGGTTAGAATACTTATGAATTTTCTTTTATTTTGTTTAGATTCATACTAAGAAAAGAAATCGCTTGCACCAAAAAAAGATGAATAATTTGGCATTTGTGATGTGCAATTTAAAGTTACGAAGTAAGCAAAATAGTAGAACTTATATTTATGACTTTGACGATATTCATTCTGATGATGAATGGATAACTGAAGGGAGGAGAAATGAAGATGATGTAAAAGAAGAAGATGATGATGATGAGATTTTTCAACCTATTCAAGTTAATGAGAATGTTATTGATCCTACTCTTGAGCCATTGATAGAGTTGCGTGATCATTTGGAGGTTGATTTGAATGTTGATAATATAGGTGGTACTGCTTCAAATATGACTTTGGATGATAACATTGAAGAAGAATATAATGATGATGATTTTGGTGATAATAATAAAGGTGAGATAGGTGAAGATGATGATAATCAAACTTTTGAAGATTTTTATTGAATTTTTATTTATTTTTTTTAAATTTGGATATATTGAATGACTCTTTATGTATGAACTTGATTGAAATTTCTTTGGTGAAAAATATAAATTATGGAATATATATATTTTTTAAATTAGTATGATTTGAATTGTATTTAAATAAATTTCTTTTTATATATTATATTTTAAATATAATTATTAACAGATGTAAACTCTTACAAGTCTACGACATGAGTCTACATTACAAGTTCACCTCCTCTTTACGAATTTACTTAAACTTATGAATTTGACAACCTTAGGCATGTGTATCGCTTTCACATTCCTAGTATCAGCCTACATTTATGGTGTCATTCTAGTGATCCCACAACGTTTTTGGGGTTCAGCTCAGAAAATGTTTGCCGTATTGGTTTGGATTTGGATTGGATTGCTTGGGCTCGCTGGTGCATTCATTACAATGATGTTTTTGACTTGGCTAGTGAAGAAATGCTTCAAGCAAATTATGCGTCTGATGAAACCTATGCGTTCAAGGAACGGACGCGAATCTTGCTTTACATAATGAGTTATATATATGTTATTTGATAAGTGACAAATATTGTAGTTAATTTTCAAGATTACTGTTATATTAATCTGTAAATTCTTTGTGGGGTCGTTTTATAAGTAATTTCTTGTAGTGTGCTTCAGTATGTACTCTTTGTAATACAATTGACTGGAGGGAGCCACGCCAATCTGTTTGCAGTTATTAAAGGAATGGCGTGAATGCAGATATTGTAAATGGAGTGGACTGGGCTGGTATATCACTAGCTTATTTAAGACAAGGTCATGCAGCGGCCAGCCTACTCAATTTTTTTTTTCATTAAGATTGATAATTTAATTAGTAATGTTTGAATCGAACCCAATAATAATAATAATAATAATAATGTTTGGCACTTGAGGCTCGTAAATAAAGCTCAAAATGACTCAAAGAATTATGTTGCCTCTAAAGATTAGTAATTAAAATATTTTGTTGTTTAAGGAAGAAACAAGAAAGCATACCTTTCTTACTATTTTAAGAGTGCACCTCTTATATAGGATTTGTGCATTTGAGAAAATAAATTTTCTTAGATGTTAATCCCAACATTTGAACCCAAATATTCAAGGGAAAAAGCGTATCTTTTTGACTAGTAGACGAAGCTCAAATGTAAAGAGGGACTCTCTATATTATATTGCCGGTGACATTAAACAAAGTAGGGAACAGAGAGTCATATATGAACACTCTTCCAACCACAACTACCATCATCAACCAGTGGTGCCGTTGTTGTAAAAGCAGTGAGACCTCCGATGGAGAAGTGTTTAGAAAGGACATCAAAGTGTATGGGAAGTTGTTTAAGAGATGAGGAGATTTTTGAGCCAAGGGGCTACCACGATCTCTATCATAACCTTTCAACATTTAATTAGTTAACCCATTCAGTAAAGTATATCCAACACTTTGCTCCTGGACTGCTTAAACCTTGACGCTGATGATTCTGGGAAGCAATTTCAGCTTCTTAATCCCCAAATTATTTTCAGCATTACCTAATTTTTACAGCACCATCGTTTTACTGCATTTGCATCATTGAATTTCACTCTCTTGCTGTGATTGGAAGTCATCACATCCCTAATGTCTTAAAGTATGCACGGATTATGAAAACTATAGGAGAAAGAAAAAGGGGTGAAATTCTAATTTTTAACGTTCTCTTTAAATTATATTTGAGATCAATATTTTTTTTTCTTTTTAGAATATATTTGGATTGGGAAAAATAGATGAGGAAAAAATTAAATTTAAATCTAAATCAAAGAAAATATCAAAATTAAACCTCTTTTTGAAAAAAAAACTTAAATGAAACTGCCTACATATTCTTATTATCAAATTCTACAATTAAAACATAACAAGTATATGAATTTTGCAAACTATTATATGATTGTTTAATTAAACTATAAACTTTTTATACTTTTATTAAAGAATTATATATTTATTATATTTTGATTAAGAGACTTATAGTAATGATATAAAGAATTACATGTAAATTTAGTTTTTTTTCCTTTTTCTTTTTTTTTCTCTTTCTCATCTATTCTCCTCAATTCAAATATATCATTAATATGTTAGATTTAAATTTTAAAAAATTTAAAAAAAGTCTCCTCTATCCAAACGTACCACTAATGTTAACCCATATTCTTTTTGAATCAGCTCAGACAATGGATACAGTGTCATTTAGGAGTTGGATTGCATGTCTTGCTTGGCCTTGTTGGTGTGTTGGTCACAATGCGCTTTGCTATTTGGCCAGTGAATAAATGGTCGAAGAAATTCAAGCGTCTACATACTAGGAAAGGAATGCAAACGAATCTTGCTTTATATGCTGTCCTTAATGCATGCGTTTTGTTTCCGAGTACAAAGTGCTAATTGTCTTTTGGAAAAAGAGAGAGAGAGAGAGAAGGAAAAATGTTTCTAGTGCGTAAATGTTGTACAATTTATATGTTTTTCATCTCTTTATTCCAGCCACCCAAATTTATATGATGGCGAAATAATTATAAGTTGTCGCTCCCTGTTGTGTTCACCTTTTTTGTGTAAAGTTAATATCATCATGATTTCTTGTGGAAATTAATGATAATCATTAACTGTTTTACTGTTACTATGATATGATAATTAATCGTAAATTTTTTTAGTTTGTCGATATTACTCTTTCGCTCTTTATAATGCCTTCTTTTTAATTGAAAAGAAAAATTGACTGCCTTCGTAATGGGAAGAAAAAATGAAAAAGGCAAAAATTCTTATATACCTTAAAATTTTTCACACTAAAAGCTCTCATGTTATATTAGATATTATAATAGAATTATTCATGAGTTTTATTTAAATTTTTGTGTTGAAACTATTATTAATATATTATCAGAGTTTCTATAACTAAATAGTTGGAAGACCATCGTATAATTCTCCATTCTCTTAATTATAACATTAAGTTTTAGCATAAATAGATTTGTATTTTGTCCACACTTTAAGCCTTAAGCCTCAAATCCCAAGGTCTTCTTGAGGGAATATGTTAAAATTTGCTTGCTTCAAGTCTCTTGCCTCTAGTATAAAAGTAGAATTTAACAAAAAAGGATTACTTAAAAATTAGTTCATTTTTCGAATTCTCGATGCAATACTGTTCACTTGGCTATTTTATTTCAAAAACCTTAAATTCTTAATAAGAAGGTATACAATGATTAATTTGGATAAATACATGCCTCATGGAAAAAGTTTTCAGACTTGAAAAGCGCACAAAACACTAATTCACACTTGGCTTAAAATTCCAAAATTAATTAAATAAATGGAATATGACAATGCTGAACTTTAGATCACTTCACCATGAAACCTATAATGATATGTGGAGACCATTTAATCCCAAAGTGTAGAGGAACATACTTAGAAATTATAGTGTTGATAACGATATGTGTATCTTCAACAAAGTTCTTACTGAAATCATTTTCCAAAGTTTACTTGGGGGGGCCCCGGGGCGCAACTCGCAAATTACCGCTGATCTTCCAAAGCTTGAGCCAGATTCTTTACTCTCTAAAGAGATACACGTGAAAAAAATCAAAAGTTTACTTTAGCATAATGGAGATTGCAATAATAAATTGGAGCAAAATTATCCTGAACTTGCATTGTACAATAATCATATATCAATATTATTTCTGACTTAGTGTATAATTATTAAGCAAATGCGCCATCCATTCACGCAAGAGACGGAGCTCATGAAAATGGAAACTGCTCATCATCATGAAGATGAGAAAATAAGTTCTTTATGAGGCATCATACAAAGGGTGTGTTTCAATTTTGAACTCATTGATACAGCAAGACCCACTAATCTTGGACAGAATTAACTCCCGAACTATCTTTATTCAAACTCCCTAGCACATATTAACTCTACTTGGCAACCTTGAATTCACAAAAACCCTTCTTACTCACAAACCCAAACTCGCCCTTGAGGTGGACTCCTTCGGAAGCATAGCTCTCCACTTAGCTTCTGCAAAGGGCTACATCGACATTGTGAAGGAGTTATTGCTAGCTTGTAACCAGGCATGCTTGGTTCCCAATCAAAAATGGAGAATTCCCTTCTATGCAGTTATAAGAGGGAGACTAGAGGTTTTAACAGAGTTTATTAGAGTAAAGCCACAGTTTTTTAGGATCCTTGACAAAGGGAAAACTATTTTCCAGTTGTATGTTGAAGAATGCACCTAAAAGGGGATAAATAGATACTTTTATAGAAATATGTAAAATTAAAGAAAATTAAACTAATGAAATGTTAATACATAAATGAATACAGAATAATTTAAGAAAGTATACTGGTGCAGAAACTTTGTAAAAATAAAAAAATCTTGTTGATAAGATATTTTTAAAATATAGTGTATATTTTGAAAATCAAGTAGACTTTAGAAAACTTTGTTGACCAGATATTCTATCATGATACAATGACAAAAATAAAGAGAGGGGAGAAGAAGTATAATGTATATTATCTTGGTTTGGACTTCTTTGTCCTACATATAGTTTTCTTCAATCTCAAGGGACATTCTTTAACTCAATCTAATCACAAATATATAATTGGATAGTTTTATGCATGGTTACCATCGACAAAAGATTTAAACTTATCTTAAACTTAACAATACTCAGTTTTTATACAAACTTACATGAAGCTTTTCTCACTAAGGGGTTTTTACTAAACTTTCTCTAAACTCACTTTCCTCACACATAAAAACAATTTACATAATACTATGAGAATATATTTGAAACTCTTATCAAGAAAATGATTACAATAATCTCACTTCTTGAAACTCTCAAAAACTAGATTTAACTAGAAATTAAGTTCAAAATTTTAAGATGAAGAGAACAAAGAAAACTACAATACACTTAACTTTTCTTTCTTTTCTTCTGCGTCTCTATATTCTTCTACTTCATCTTGTTGTTATATAAAAGCTCCCAAAAATATATCCATTGGAAAGAATAGCTTCTCAAATAGCCATCGAAGGGGTGAAAGTTTTGACAAGAAGCTTGAACATCTATGGAGGCTAGAAACTTTCGACTGCACAGGCTATGTTCAAGTGGTTTCTATCTTTTCCCTTCTTTTTTGCATTGCTAGTCTAAGAAGAGGAAAGGGATTTCTAGAAGAAAGAGGGAGTTGAAATATAGAGAATTTTTTTTTTAAAAGATAGAATATAAGAGAAATAAAGGCATGTATTTGATTATTTCTTGAACTTGCTTTCTATTATGTTATATCTCCTAAAAATATTTCTTTTAAATATCAAGGTATTTGGCTAAAATTACTATTTGTTTTTTGTTTATCTTTTTAATGATAAGTAGAATCTTAATATAATTTGGGAATTCCAAAAGTTTAATATTAAATACTCTTAACATTTCATCATAAGTAGCTTTTGCTTTTTCAATTAAAAAATAATTTATCAAATATTTTAAGAAATATTAAATTAGTAATCAAATATTTAAAATTTACTAATATTTATTTGTTATATTAATATTTTAGTGTATAAATTTTTAAAAAAATATATTTAATTATTACTAATTTGACTATAATTCAATTATGATTCTAACAATGAATCATGAACAAGTAACTTCACCAATTCAATAACCAATTCAATTTAAAAATATTGGTTAGAAGAGATGAGAGAAAATTTGAGTCTTGTGGCTACTGTTATCTCAACCATAACCTTTCAAGTTGCAATGAACTGTCCAGGCAGCACCATTCAACAAGTTATATCTAATTCCAACATTGCAACAATGTCAATAAATTGTGACAAAAACTTTGGACTGATTATAATTGATATGATTTTTTTATTTTACTTTTATATATTTTTGACTGAATTTCAGTAAAAAAATGTCAATTCTCAACAATAAAAGCTACAAAAAAGCAATAAAAATTTGCCAATAGATCAAAATGGTCCAACTGAATTTTGGTTAGAAAAAGCAATTTATAATAATCTTGATGCAACAAAATAACAAAAATAATGCAATAATAATATATAAATAAGAAAACATTAAATGAAAATAAAGATATTATTTTTTGAAACTAAAATAAATATAAAATAAATTATTATTAATTATAAACAAACCAAAATATAAAATTCATAAATTGTGTTCATTAATTATAATATTATTAATTATTAATATACAGCAATACTTAATATGTTACTTAAAATATTTTGTTAGTTTTAAAAGGTATTTATATTTATAAAAAAATTTAAAAATATTAAAGAAAATTAAAGAAAAAACTATAAGTTGTTTGCATTAATTATTTTTGACTAAACTATAGTTAGACATGTTCGGCTATGATTCAATCAAAGGTCTTTTTCCCACATCCCACCATAGTTCCGTCAAAAGTTTTTTTACCTATTGAAAATTGGCAAGAAAGTTTCCTACAAATCTTTTGTAAGAATTTTTCTTTTTTAAATTATGTTTTTTTCCTTTTCTTTCTTTCTTTTTATCTATCATTAATTAATTTTTATTTTTATTTTATTTTTAATTACATTTATATTTTGAAATTATATTTTTTATTAATGATTAATAATATGTATATTTATTATTCTTATGTAATTGAGCTATATGCAATTAATATTTTTCTATTCCATTACTATTACATTTTTTACTTTTAATTTGTGGAAATTTAATATTTCACGTTTTATTCTTTGTTTTTCTTCTTCTCTATTTCTCCTCCTCTGTATTTTTTCTCTCTTCTTCTCTATTTTTTCTCTTTATGTCAATTCCCTCCTGTTATTTTAAATTCTTTGATTTTACTACATAATTGATTTATAATTTCCTAATCTTCTTTGGATATTATATTTGTTTGATTGGAGAGAATGGTCTCAATTTCTTTCTTTATCTAAAGATTTGTTTGATTGGAGATTTAGTTTTAGTTTCTTCCAAAGGTACATAAATAAATTTTTTGTTTGAGTTTCTTTAAGAAACATATAATGTTGTTTTTTTCTCATTAGAAATAATTGCTTGATAGTATTGATTGTGCATTGATTTGTGATAGTATAGTGGAAAAATATTTATTATTGGACCTAGTTTAGGAAATGAAAAAAAAAGATATCCATATAAACCCAAAATAGAGCATGAAGTAATTGACCGTTTAAAAGATTTAATAGGTGATGCTCAGAAAATTAGAGAAAAAAAGGATCAAAGCCTCTGCCTTTGAGTTTGATTCATCTATATATACAAAAGGTTATATTTCAATGCTTGAGTATGCCAGAATATTGCTAACTAAATTTATTTATTTTTAAATGTTTACTTATTATTTTAAATATATATTTAACTATTAATATTTTATTTTGTAAGCAGAAAAATTGAGAAGACAACTCACATATTCTAAAGTCTTCATTAAGACCTATAAAAATGAGGTGGACGTTGAGGTTGACAAATAATCCCAAGTTGTAATTGTAAGTATGATTTTATATTTAATTTATATATGTAATTACAATATTATGATTTTGACCCCTTTTATTTGCTTTCAAAATGAATATACTCGTTAAAAAATTGAGCTAGAAAGTAGAGGGGGGAGCATATCAAAGACTAGATTTATGGATTCAGGTTGTTACGAAAAAAAAAAGCTTAGTGTATAGTTTATGGAATATGTTACATAATATACTTGGAAATCCAACGGCTGGATACTCTCACCCACTGTTCACTCACTCTGCTTATATCCAAGAAATGATAAGAAATGAATTTTAAAACTATGCAACACAAACTCATAATGCTGACCTTGATGAGCACATAAGACAATTTCAAAATATACAACAATAATTAAACGAATATAAGAGTTTTTTTCAACAACACTCAAAACAACAATAACATCAACATAATGTTAACCCAAGTTCTACGTATAAGTTAGATATGTCTCATTTAAATAACTACACAGATAAATTTTATTTTGAAATTTTATGTAATTTAATTTATGTAATTAAATTAATGTAATTTTTTTATTAGATTATCTCATATTACAAAATTTTATTTCTTATTTTTTTAATTCAATATTTTTACTTCATAAAATTATAATTACATATTTAGTTTATATATATATATATTAACCTATAATATATAACAAAACACGAAATTTTACCCCAAAAAAATTAACATCCTCATGAAAAAATAGAGAACATGGGTACACGTGAATTTTAAAAAAGAAAAAGAAATTGACATCCCATGTAAATAGGTAAAGATAAAGGCACAAATTTGAAAAGATGAAAGAAATTTCGAACTTGCCAAATTCTCGATCTTCCTATCTACAAATTTGAAAGTTTTGTTCTCTCTTTGTTTTTTTGCTCTCATCATTTTCATTTTTTCTGAGTCATTCATCTCTCTACAGGCTCAACTCTCTTTGTTTTCTCTTATTTATCTTGTTTAAGTCTCTTTTACTCTAGTCTCATGCTCTTCTTATTTGGTTTCGCTGTTTATTTTCTCTTAATTTAAATTCTTTTCTCTTTCATTCCATATCTGATCATTCCTCTTCTCTTCTATTAATTTTCAATTTTTGGGTTATTGATGATATGATTTTTCATTTTTGCAAGTGAAAATTTAGAAATTTATTTAGTTAAAATTTGAAAATTTCTAGATCTTATTGAAGTTTTAATTTGATTTATTTGATTATTAATGTTCTGAGCCCCTATAACCCAGAAAGTTGATCCAAAGGTTTTAAGACCTTTTAAATAAGAATATGAAGTTCAAATCTACAGAAAAATGAGCTAGAATGTAGAAATTTTAAAGTCCAGAGAAATAGGGACAAAATGGTTATAAAAGTCAAAAAGTCAACCATGAAAAGCCTTTTTAAAAAAATATTTTAAAAGGGGCTTTGTCTCTTTTAGCCTCACCACCGCCATATTCATTAAAATTTCAGATCTTTCAAGTGTAGCCATGGTGTTACTTTGAGGAGATGAGAGAGAAAAGGAAGACCAAGCAAATAGGTAAGCAAAAGCCCCCCATTTTGCATAGCTCTAGTTGTGAAATTTATTCCTTTTATCAAGAGCTTTAATTTGATGGTTTTAAATTTTATATTAAAGGTATTTAAGATGCTATCAAAGGGGAAGAATGTGCTCTTTTAGAAAACCAATCGTTGGAAATTGGAAGCCATTGATCGAGCTTTGTTTTAAGGTAAAACATGCTATGGTTTAAGTTAAGATTTCTTGAGCTTTTAGTCTTTCATCATGTCTAGAGAGATAAAATCTCTCTCTCTCTACATCCTCTTACGTGTAATTGATCATATGGAGCATGTAGAATTCTTTTAGGTAATGAAAACGAGGAGAAATTACCAAAGGAAACAAAAAAACTCCATATGGCACTATATATGCATAGTCTCGGGTGCTCGATAAGAAATAGAACTAGATGAGCTTGTTTTTAAGTTCTAATGAATTTAGAGGCCTTCTAGAAAATTATAAAGGCCAGGGAAAGCATTGGTTTGAATTATAGATGCTAATTGTGGAAGTCAAAATTTCTATGTATTTAAGAAAACCTAATTCGGATAAATAGTTATGTTGGTGTTTGGCATTGTATTTAAGCATTCTAGTGAGTTTAATGGAAGAATAAAAAGCTATCTAAAATGTTGGAATGAGGTCTTTAAGTATAAGAGTGAGCTTAGCAAGAATGGCTTAAAGTCACTAAATATATCAAAGTGAAAAATATCTAAAGGAATAGTGTAATGACCAAATGAATAGTAAAATGCTAATTTTGGGCTCAAAATAAGAATTTAGGGAGCTTGAATTGCCTAGGAAAACTTGCTCATGAAGGACGCTATATCAAGTGCTCAAAAAAAGGGCAAGTGAGAAGGATAAACTAGGCAAGCAAGTAAGATAAGTTTTGAGCTCCATTTTAAGCTAAATGAAAAGTTATATAAGCCTAGAAAAAAATAGTCATTTAGCTAAACAAGAAAAGTACCAAAAAAAGAGTCTTTAAGTCCCTTTAAAAGGATTGATGTTTCTAAAAAATAGCATACTATTACATATAACCAGCTTATAATGGCCTTGGCTTTGATATACGAATTGATATGGTATTCTAGGCCACTAGTGTAGCAAAAGGCCGCATTGTCAATGCCTAATAGGGAAAGGAAATACTAGTACTTGTAGAGTTAGGGATAGACTTCTATTAGGTGGCATTTCCTCATCTCTTTCATACTTTTAACTATTTGAGTGCTCTGATTGCCTGTATGATGTGTTTACTTGATGTTTGAATGAGTTTTATGAGTTTTATAGTATTTCAATGATTTTTAGCCTAGTAGGCAAAGCTTTACCTAATATTGGCTACGAAAAGAGGGCTAGAGAATTAAGCACAATAGTTCTTTCCTGTGCTAAGTATCAAAGCCACTCAAGAAAGAGTCCAGTAAGTGATGCTAACTTGAAGCGTACATGCAAATATATATATCGTGAAAGCAATATAGTAATAAGAAAAGATCATTCCCTAGAGGATTTGTTGTCAAAATATTGTCAAGTGCCAAAATTCACACCCTATCTTAAATCAAGCGAATCAATTGTAAGTGTTGGTATTAACAAGAAATGATTATAGATTATATGCTATACGGAGTTTAGGATTAGTATTTGGATTTCTGGGTGAATATTAGCATCTAGGATTATTAGTCCTTTTTGTATTTCATAGCAAGTTGCTTCAACACTTAATACCCTTGCTCTTAATGATGATATATGTTAGTCTAGGATTTGTTTGTTCTTATAAGTATTTTCCAAATCACATATAAGGTTATCTAATTAACTTCATAATTCCTTATGAAATTAACCAAGATCAAATGGATAGCACAATACCTAATTTGACCATGTGAGGTTGATGAATATTCCTATCTCATTAACTAAACCATCCACTTTCCCAAACAAGTTTCAAGTATTCACACTACTCAACTCTTGATCTACTTTACTTTCCCTTTTCCAAGTTCAAGCACAAGTAACAAATCATTCTAATTGTTGGCCAAGCAATTAGAAAGTAATAAACATAGAGTTAAATAAACATATAATTATCACTAACTGCAAGTTTAGAGTGAAGAACACCTACTAATCCATACACAAGTTTTTAATAATCCTGAATTAGGGGAAACCAACAACAAATTCAAAGCAAAGCTTGGATACATTAGAGAAAATGCAAAGAAAAGAAGAAGAAAAGAAGAAACTCATAAATGAATTTTTTTTTGCTTCAATCTTCAATCCCTTGCATCCCTTTGCCTTAAATTCCTTTCTTAGCTTCTCCCTAGCCTTTACACACTTAGACTAGAACAAAGAATTCCCAAAATGATGGCTCCATTCACAAAAAAGTCCATATAAAGCAAGAAATCCTCATAATTTTAGCAAAGAAAATGTAGCATTTTAATAAAATGTATTGCACTGCGACAAAGTTAGGTCCTAGATGAATATGTGTTGTAGCCTGACTATTCTCATCGTAACGAGTTTGGCTACTAGAATGGGTATGCTCCACGCCACGGCTCAGCATGTCACGTCGTGGCGAGTTTTGCTTCTGTGTGACAGTGTGCCACGACTTAACATTTTCCTCATTATGGCTTTAGTTGTCTCACCTCGTGCAGTGGTGTAGCAAGCTCTTGCCATGGCACTTTCAGCTTCTGTGTGGTGTTTCACCGCCACATGATTAGGATGTGTCACAGTGCAACATGCCCTACAAGCTTGCCTTCATTTTCTTTCCTTTCAGCTGTGGCTTGATGAGTTCTGGTTTCGACGAAGTTCTAAAAACAACAGCAATAAGCACTCTGGAGCCTCTTTGACATAAGGAATTTTAATTTTCTCTTAAACATGCATCTTATAGTAAGAGCAAAATATGATTAGTTCTTAATATACTCAAAATTAAAACAAAACCTATCATTTACAATATAAAAGTTGAGTATGGCATTGTTCATCCTAAGTGTGTTTATTTTATCTATAAGAATATTATTTACCCTATAATTATAAGCTAAATTTGTATTTACTAAAAAAATGCACAATAACATAAATAACAGGAGTTATCTGTGAGCTTGGCCAGATTTTAGTTACATGCATGCATATTTTCACATGCTTCAAAGCTCATATATGAAAAAAATAACATTCATGCATACATGCATACCTATCGTAATTCACTGATTATTGTGTGTTAGAGTATGATTATACTATTGAGTTCTTCCCAAAATCCTAGTCTTGTATCCACTAACCCCCTTTCTAAGTGAAAGTAGCCAAATAGATTGAGGAAAAATCCATAGCTCCATGAAGACTTATGTAGTTGATGTTGTATTTCGATAGATATCTTGTCAGACTATATTTTGAGACCAATATGTATGTAATATAATTATGTATACATCTTGGGCCTAGATAGGATAGTTTAGAGATGGATTAGAAAGTATATGATTAATTTTAGTAATGTAAATGTCATATGATGCACTTATGAGTATTTCATATTCTTAACTATATGAGTAGTCTAGGTGGAAGGGCTAGCTGATATTGAAGCCCAAGGCCTTTGGAAGTGAATATATTGTATTTCAATAATATGTAGGCAATAGACTTCAATAGAAAAGAGGGCTAAAGTGCTCAGACAGCCTCAAGTTCTAGCCGTTATGTTGCTTAAATTTTTTTAAACTTAAAAAGGGCCTAACCATATGATTTAAGTACAACTATGTGATTGAAATGTGATAACTGATTAAATAATGGGTAGGAATAGAAGACCCAAAAGCATTTCTAGATTATTGAAATCCACCTGTGGCATTGACTCTTGTCTAGTATACCATCTGGGTATAATAAGAGGTTAAAGTTATGCATACATGACTATTTATTGATAAAGAGTAAATAGAAGAAAAAGTTTTAGTAATTTTGCATTTTGATTATGTTTAATGCTTGAATTGATAACCATGGTTATTCCATTTGCTTAAACCTGATTTGAAAATTATTAACAAGAACTAAGGTAGTAACTAAAGGTAAAGAGGTCTGACATATACATCATAGGGTGCTTGTTATATGGCTAGTGAAGAAATGCATGAAGATAATTAAGCATCATATGCCAATGTGTTGAAAGAATAGAAACAAAAATGGTTCTAGCTTGATCTGATTTCAATCAATGCACTTTGTTCTGTGGCTAATGACAAACGTGCATTAGGGTTTCAAGATTATTTTTGATGTTGCATAGCCTTGTTAGGGTAGTATTAATTTTCTTCATCTATGTATCCTTTGATATTGTCATATAATCACCAGCAAGGAAGACTGATATGTGTCTAGTTATTTATTGAATGGCATCTGCACTTTCATGATGTTTTCTTCAATGAAGAAAAGAACAAGAGAAGAAAACAAAAAAAAAACTATCTAATAGTCCATTACAATGATCTTATATATTAATGAAATTACAAACCAATAAGATGTTCACATTTCACTTTCATTATGATCCTTACTTACATAATTGGGTTCTAATTTTTCTTGTTCCAAGGCAGCAAGTGATGTACTATAAGCAAAATTGGGGGTAATTTTGAAGCAATCTTCCACTTTCTACCAAAAATAACAAAAAATCAAATCAAAGCAATCTTTCACTCACTTATAACCCGTTTGGTTCAAACTTTGCAATATAATCCATGATATAATCTTTACAATGGTTTTTATATCCTTATAATTATTACTTAATAGTGTTTTTATCTTTTTATTACTTTTTCAAAAATAGGGGGGTATGAGTATCATTTTCCATCTTACCTACCTACATTTTACATTTATTTTTTCTTTACATAACATTTTAGCAATCAAATGAGATACTTTCATTAAATACAATATTTATAAACAAAATGTGTAACGTCTTGACATCTACTTACATAAATATCATATTTTGTAAGAGTTAATCATGAATGACATTTGATAATTCCCAACTATTCATGTTATTGTATATATTTTCTCTCAATAAATATGATGTTAGCCTCCACTTATAGGGGAAAATAATACTTCCATGAAAGAAAATGAACCTATTTAGGGATACTCAATACTTACTGAAAAATCATCATCTCTACCTTAATTTTGAGTATATTGATAACTAATCACACCTTATTTTTCTTATAAGCCGCATGTTTTAAAGAGTATTGAGCAATTTCAGTAGAAAGAAGCTGTAAAGTGTTGGTTTTACATATCCCGCCGCAGCCAAGCCTCATCACGTCGCGGCTGAAAATGCAGGAATCCAAGGGAAGCGTGCTGTGCAAAGAGTGCCGCAGTGAATAATGTTCTCACTGTGATGAGAAGTCAGACAGAAGCAAATCTGGCCGCAGCAGCACAATCAATGGAAGCCAAATCCTCAGCGCAAGTGTGGTGAGTAGCGGCGAGAGGTCACACAGAACGAAAACTCACCGCGGCGGAATATATATGCACCGAGGTGAGGACCCTGCACACACTCAGAATTCACTCAGAAGTTAACCTCGTCGCAGCTCATGATAATCAGGCCGTGGCACTTAGTCTCCCAGAATGCAATCTCACCGCGGTGCAATATTCTGAGCCGCAGCACAATACGAATTAGCTGAACGCAGCATTTTGTTTTCAGAATTTTCAAGGGTTTGAGGCTTCATATGCGAGGGGGAGTCGAAGTAGCCATCATTCTGGGTTGTTTTTATGTTGTTCCAAGGGTGTAGAGGCTAGAGGAAGAGCTAAGAAGGCATTTTGAAGAAAAGTGAAGCTGGAAATTGAGGATTGAAGCTGAACCCATTTCATTTTTGAGTTTCTTCTTCCTTTCTCCTGTCTTTATCATTTTTACTGATAGTATTGATTGTTGCTTCAACTTTGTCTTTTATTTTTTATGATCATATTTAGCTAAATCCTCTCTAATCTAGGATTATTAGGAACTCTCTTATGGATTAGTAGTAGTTCTTCATTCTAACTTTACAATCAATGGTTAATGTTTGTTCATTCAACTTCATGCTTCATGCTTTCTGATTGATTGGCCAACAATTAGATTGATTTGATATCTCACTTGAACTTGGGAAAGGGAAAGGGAGGTTAGATCAAAAGTTGAGTAGTATGGGTGCTTGAAACTTGCTAAGGTAAGTGGATAGTTTAATTATTGAGATAGGAATATACTCAATAACCTCACATGGTCCAACTAGGTATTGTGATAATAGTTTGATCTGAGTTGATTTTGTAAGGGATTATAAAATTAATTGGGTAACCCTATATAAGATTTAGAAAAATATATATAGGAACAATAGAACCCTAGACCAACATGTATTACCATTGAGAGCAAAGGCACTGAATGTTGAGCTAATTGCTATGAAGTACAAGAGGACTAATAATCTTAGATGCTAATATTCGCCTGGAAATCTAAATACTAACCTTGACTTCTATATAGCTTAGAATCCATAAACAATTTCTTTTTAACACCAACATTTAAGAATTAATTTGCTTGATTTAAATTAGGGTGTGAATTTTCAATACTTGGCATTGTTTTGACAACAAATCCTTGAGGGGAACGATTTTTACTTATCACTATATTGCCTTTACGATACGTATACTTGCGTGTACGCTTCAAAGAAAGCAACAACATTACTTAGTGTATTCATAAATTTAGATTAAAGAAAAGCTAATAGATATATAAAATATTGAAGTTAATGCATTCTTTGTACAAATTATAAAGAAAACTGCTGAAAAAAATATTCTTTAGGAGGTGTTTATAGAAATTTTAATTATTTTTCATAACAATTTATTTATAAGATGTTTGATTATAACAAATCTAGAAATTTTAGAATTTTTTATTGTATTATAATAGGGATATTGATTTTTCTTATATATTTTATACTCAAATTAATTATATTTAGCTTTTTACGTAAAAGAAAAACTAAGGTAGCCAGGTAACAAATACCATCTTATGATAGATTCTTTACATGTGACAAGTGTATAATGTTTAAAATTTAACATAATATGATTTGGGTCTTTTAATTTGTTTTACATATGTTATTTTTTATTGAAAACTTGACATAAAAAATATAAATTATTGTACCTAAGTTTCAATCCTTTCCTTTTATGGAAGAAAAATTTATATACCGTTACTTATATCCTTAATGTCAAGTTCTCTTATAAAACATAATTAGTGCATGGTTTTCTAATAATAATATAACAGGTGTATGGTTTTTGTAAACAATTGTAGATCCCTTAATTAAACCATATATATGTAGAATTATACATTTATTATATTTTGACTACGAAACCTAATAGTAAGGATATAAGGAGCTATATACAACTTTAATCCTTCCTTTATTGTTGATGACTCTTAATATTTTGTATTATTTATAGTCAATTTGATTGAATTTGGGAGTTGTCCATTGAAGTTTTAGTATGATTTATTCACTATTTTTTAAGTAATTAATGGAATTGAAAGTGAAAGAGAGAAATGAAATTAATTGTGATTAATTATGATTGAGTAGATGTTGCATTAATGGAAAATATTTCTTGTTTCAGAATTATTATTTATGAGGATTTAGAAGCCATTATATTGTTCTTAAGCTCCGAGCAAAGATGCAATCGCATTATCTGAAGATGTGACTGTGAAAATCAGCGTCTAAACTCTGTGTTTTGATTAATGAGGATAGAAAAAGTGAGATGTAGCTGGGTTTTTGGGGGTTTGCGACAGAGAAGGCTTTTGAGCATTTTAGGAGGCGATTTTCAAAGCTTTTAATGGTTCATTGAGCATATAGAAGTGAAGGGAGAAGAAGAATCAAAAGAGGAACTCAAATTTCTGCATATCTCTCATTCTTTTGTTTGCTTTCTCTTCTTTTCTTCATCTTCTCTATGTATTTGATTGGGATTCAATGTTAGATTTAGCTATGTATAGCTAAAATTCTCTTTACCTAGAGCACTATGAACTTGATGTGAGCTAGATATTTGTTTTTCTTGTTGACAGTAATGATTGGAGCTTTGTGTATCCTTCTCTTTGCTTAATGCTTGCCTAGGGATTGGCCACCTCTTGGATTTGATTTGGGGTAATTGGAATTTATCTTAAAAAAGGAGTTCTAATTGGACCAAGAGTTGGATAGATTAAGTTTAGATTTATCTAATTTGTAATTAGGATAGAAATATATCTAATTGTCTTAATTGGTTTGTAGAAGGTTATAATATTTAATGCATTCTAACCTAATTTTAAGGACACTTAGATTTTAGGGAAGAGTAAGGCTATAATTACATCTACAGATGGTTATAGCTTATGAATCTCTTAACCCACAAGGTGATAATTAATTGCAATTGAACAAGTAATTAAGTTCTAGTAAGCATAAAGGGAATAGTGACTCTAGGTAACTTAAAACCTTGGATTTTTTGTCTAAATTTTCTTTGCCAACCAAGTTTTCTTTAAATTGTTTTATCTTCAAATTAGTTCTAAGTTCATGACTTGCTTAATTGGTCGCTTAACGTGGATGAAAGTAGATTGTGCATTGCCTAATTGCATTTAAGTCATTCTTCATGGGAACGATACTCATACTTATCACTGAACTACTTGATCCAACCCGTATATTTGCGGCAATACATATAATTTTTCATGGTCAATTGTGATCTTTGTTAATTTACAATACTTTAATTTCAAGTTTCCATGTTCCAATTTGTTTAAGTTATTTTTGGCAATGTTGCATATTGTTTTGAATACTTACTTGCATTTTGTTGTCTTATTTTTAGGGGAAAATAAACAGCTTCATATTCCACATAAACAAATTCACAAGTTATAAGGGATGTTTTAAAAATCAAACTAATAATTGAATTGAACTAATATAAGCATGAGGTTGAACCACAATTTGACTAATAGTAATAGAAAAATATATAATTTAAAAATTTATATGATATATATAACACGATATATATAAAAGGATTTCACATTTAATAATTAAGTGAATAAAGCATACTTAAAGAACGAGGAAGTGATTCCCTTTCATAAAGTGAGCCCATATAGGTAATTTTGTAATTTAGTCCTAAAAGGTTGCTCACAATCTTCATGGGTGGGAAACCATAAGTTTATGCAACTAACAACTAGGGTGAGTGGTTCCTTCTAAGGTACCCTCTATATTGAGGATTTTATTTGTTGAGAGATGTTGGGAATAGTTTAAAAATTATGATAAATTCAAGTTTTTCAAAAACCATTTGATTGGTCAAAGTGATCAATTGACTAATGCCACACAGAACCATCATGGATCATTTCTAAAACACACCAATCAACCATTCTAGGGACCAGCCAACTAGTCCAAGACACCAGTCAATAAGGGATCAACTCCCAATCAACTAGTCTGACAAGAGATTCCTAACATTATTTTAGAATAGACCAATCAACGAGTCTTATAACTCAATCAATTAGTCCATACTCACTAGTCAATTAATGGCCTATGATAATGAACTGGTCAAAAATAGTAATATTAGATTTGACAAATTTAGTGCATGTTAGAGTATGTATCATAAGGTTTCACTATATAACAATTTAGTGACTATTGGAAAGAGTCAAAACTTTGAAAAGACATGCAACCAACATGGTTATTTAAGTGAAAAGATCTAATGATTCAAAATCAACTCTATACAAGATTGATTTTGAACACATACAAAAAATGAGAAAAAACCAAAAATTCTTTACTTCATCCCAAATTCTTTGAACTTTTTACATACTCTAAAATGTGAGAGTCTACTATTTGACAAGTGTATCTTTCTAGAGTGCTCCTAATAGAATGTTTGTCAATACCCTACAACATTACATTAAGGGCAAATATTAATTTAAGGACAATGTGGTATGCACATGTTTTAAAGGCTATAAGTATGATTTTGACTTTATTTTTACTATATTATTACCTTATGTTCTAACATGAGAAAGGGTAGAATTTCACTAAGAAGGAATGGTGATTAGAAAGCATAGCAAAATTAACAATGATCAAAATAAGAAAGGAACTATGAGATTCAAAGCATTTGATGTTTCAAAGTAGTTGATGAACATCCTGATAGGAATCCATTTCTTATAGATGACTTCATGTTTAGGAATCCATTTCTTATAGGTGGCTTCGTGTTTGTAGACTTCTTGATATCATAGCTATAATGTTGTCTAGTTATATTGTTTTGAATTAAAAATTGGTGTTTGTAGGCCATATGATGGCCATATATTTTGTCCTTAGAGTCTACTCAAATTTTTAAATTAGTCCATATAGTTTGCTTTGTTAAAAAAAAATCAAGGCTTTATAATTTTCAATTATTTAAGCTTCAGTCTTTACCATTATAATCTGTCATAACACCATCTATTTGTAGTTGATAAGGCTAATGAATGTCGACATGTAAAGTTAAGGTGGAGCTCAATTATCACATTAGCACCACCTATGCATCATGTGAGATTTATGTGAATCTCAAATATATCCTCTACCTTTTGCTCACATGACAAGACATATAAAAGATTCGACAAGTTGGAAACAAACAAACACCCATCGACAAAGTCTAAGTGAACTACTATTTAATAATTTCTCTCATTACAAAAAAATTCTTGCAAAATTTTTTCATGAGAAAAACCTTAAAATTTTGTGAAAATTGTTGTTCTCATTGAAATTTTCATTGATTTTAGGTTGTGAATAAAATAGCTATAAGAATTCACAATTCTCATAGAAAGTTTCCATAAGAATGCGAAATTTTTTTGTGAAAATGTGGTTCTCAAGGAAAATTTGTATAAAAATATCAAAAAAGTTTTGTGAGAATATTTTTTTTCAAAAGTTGTGATGAAATTTGTGACTTTCTCACAGAATTCTTATGGTAATTCATTATGAACACAAAAAAAATTGAATATTTTTGGGGTGTTTTTATAGTATTTTATCATAAGAACCATAAAAAGTTTGCAAATGAAGGAAATTTTTCTTAACAATTATCATGAGAATAGAAAAAAATTTGCAATTTTTTTTGTTATCATAGTAATTTACCACAAGAACACAGAAAAAAATTCAATTTTTTTCTCACAATAAATTATTGGAGAACTATTAAAAATTTTTCCAAAATTTGCAAATTTTATTTTATGCTTCACAGGAAAGTTTGAATTTTTTATGTTCTCATGGTAAAGAACTTTGGCAAATTTTTTTAGCATTTTCACAATTTTTTATTGCGAGAGCACAAAATACTAAAATTATATTTTCCTGTGAGAACACAAAAAAAAAAAAATCAAATTTGCAACATTCTTATAGAAAAATTCCATGGGAATTGCAAATTTTTGTTGTTGTTTATATTGCATTTAACCATCAATACCCATTTAAACAAGTGGCTCTTGTTTAAACAGTTAAGAAACACAAATTTTGGATGCAACCAACCAATAACAAAGTATTATACACAAGAAAATATTAATAGATTAGTAGTAAATATATTAAATATGTCACAAATTAAATTAAACCTAAGATAAGTATGTGCTCAAAATCATAAAGTTACAAATTACAAAGTCATAATAATGTCAAATAAACAACAACCCTAGAATCATTCTTCTTCATCCTTCTTCCCCTCCTTATCATCATCACCATAATCATCATTAGCGGGTTAAGGTTAGGAAGTGTCACCTCTCTTAGTGCCTATCTTTATGTGATATATAATCTTGTTCATTAAGGCATCCATCTTAGCTTCTTAAGCCTTCTACATCTTAGTAACAACCTTGGAAAGACTTTTCTCATAAAGTTAGACTTGTTCAATCAATTTTTGTGAGAGCTTCTCCTCCAATTTCTTCTCAAAAGAGGCCTCTAATCACTCTTTCATTTGAGAATGCTCACCAAGGCCATATCCAAAGTTCTATGTGCCATAAGAATTAAAAAGACTAGCCTCTAACCTAAACCTATATGCATGGCCTTTCTTGTTCTTTTTACTAACAATCTTAAGCATATAGAAGAGTCTGTGTCATTCAACCTTGATAACATCAAGGATTTTAGTAAATTATACACATTCATGCTCAAACTTGTTATGGATAATCTAAGACAATATGGTGACTAGTTTAACATATGGATAAAATTTGCGAAATGGAGAGAGTTGTATAGTAAAACTACAAAAAAAGTAGCAATTGCAATACAAAAAATGCAATATGTTTAAAGGATTCTTACTGTTCAACACTACAAGGTATAATAATCAAACATCTATTACTCAGTCTCGTCCTCAGCTCATAACTATAAGATGAAAAGATGAGCCACTGGCATCTGTGCTTAGAATATGTGTAGAAGGTGCCTTTGAACTAATGAAAGTGGATTAATTAGGTGATGTTTGAATGCGTGGAAAAGAAGATGATGTAGCCACTAATCCCAACAAAAGTCTCATCATGTGGAGATAACTGAAAAGGTGATGGCCATGTAGCAGCTAATGGTTTCTAAAATGGCTCAAACTGCTGCACGACCTTCCTTTTACCAAGTTAACACTAAATAAAAAAATCATACTTTAGAAGATTAAAGTGGTGGAATTTGGAATAAGCCAAACCAAATCCAAATGAAGCATAAAGCAATGGGTTTGAAAATAAAGGTTGGTTAGTAAGATTTCAAAAATGAGGACAAAAGAGATATGGGAGCACAAAAGGTGATAAAGACATTGATGTAAGGCTTTAGATCAATTAGGGAAAGAGTGTCACACCCGAAAATGCGATCGCGTGGCGCTTTGAACAAAGAAAAAGAAGTAAATTTGATTTTCTCTTTGATATTGAAAACCGAAATAGAAATTGAAATACGTGTAAGTAGGGTTCAGGAGTCGCCACCAAAATTTTAAATTTTAAAAGGCAAAAATTTGGAAAAGCCTTTTTATTTTGGAAAATGATTTACGAACCAGAAAATGGATCTGGGAGTCGATTGTGAGTAGGGAAGGTGTTAGGCACCCCACTATATCCGTTACTAAGAACGGTTACCCTAAGTCAGTTATGCAAAAATAAAATGGCCTAAATTCTATTTCAATTCTTCCTAACAAATCACATGTAAAATAGGAATGAAGAAATTAAAGGAAATAAAGTTAAAAGTAGAGAAGAAAGGAAATCAATTTTAAAATGAAACATAAAGAAATTCAAGAATTAAAATAAGAAGGAAATGAATAAAATTAAAAGGAAAAAATGTTTATTTACAAGAGCGGACTTGACCTAGGATGAAAGCCTAGGGTCTACGTACCCATTAAGAGGGATCAAAGTCCACGTAGTTCGATTGGGGTTGAATTTGGTTGATGTTTTTGTTTTGTTTGGTTTTTTTTTTTTTGCTTTTGTTTGACTTTTGATTTTTGATTGATTTTATTTTATTTTATTTTATTTTTAGTTTTTTTTTTACTTTTGGTTTTTATTCTTTGCTGTTGTTTTGTTTTTTGTTTTTTTTATTTTATTTTTTGTTTTTGTGTTTTTTTTTTATTTTTTTTGTTTTTGTTTTGTTTTTTGTTTGTGTTTTTATTTTTATTTTTTGTTTTTGTTTTTGTTTTTTGTTTGTGGTTTGTTTGTTTTTTTTTCTTTAACTTTTACTTTTGTTGTTTTTTTTTATTCTTTCTCTTGTTTTTTCTTTTGATTGAAAAGACGAAAAAAATAAAATTTACTTTTTCTTTTAACAAATAAAATGATTTTGAAGTTGGTTGAGGTGTTTTAATTTGCTAAAAGTAAATGTAATTTCATCTTCTGTATATTTTCAATTCTTTACTTTTTATCATCCTTTGTTTCTTATCTTCTCTTGCTAAGTCTTCTTTCTTCTTCTTTTTTTATGTGTTTCATTTTTCTCTTCTTCTTTTTTTGTTTTCCTTTGTTTCTTCCTTTTTCTTGGTTAATTATGTGTTTTGTTTTATTTTATTTATCTTTGTTTTGTTTATTCTTTTTTTTTTGTTTTCATTTTTTTGATTTTCATCTTATTGCTTTTATCCTCTTTTTTGATTTTCTTATTATTATTTATTTTTTTACTTCTGTTTTATTTTATTGTTTTTTTTTGTCTTTTGTTTTTGTTTTTATCCTCTTTTTTTGATTTTCTTATTATTATTTTTTTTTTACTTCTGTTTTGTTTTATTGTTTTTTTCTTTTGTCTTTTGTTTTTGTCTTTATCTTTTTTTTTTAATATTTTTTTTGTTTACCTTTGTTTCTTCCCTTTTTCTTGGTTAATTGTGTGTTTTGTTTTATTTTATTTATCTTTGTTTTGTTTATTCTTCTTTTGTTTTTTGTTTTCATTTTTTTTGTCTTTCATCTTGTTGCTTTTATCCTCTTTTTTTATTTTCTTATTATTATTTATTTTTTTACTTCTGTTTTGTTTTATTGTTTTTTTTGTCTTTTTTTTGTTTTTATCCACTTTTTTTGATTTTCTTATTATTATTATTATTATTTTTTTTTTTTTTACTTCTGTTTTGTTTTATTGTTTTTTTCTTTTGTCTTTTGTTTTTGTTTTTATCTTTTTTTTAATATTTTTTATCTTTTTTTTATTAACTTTTATTTCGTGCTCTATTTTTCCTTGTGTTTTGTTATTCTTTTTTTTTGTTCTTTAATTTTGGTTTTGTTGTTTGTTTTTTTTGGTTTTGTTTTGTTTGATTTTTTTTTTATTTTTTTTCGTTATTACTTTTATCTTCTTTTTGTACTTTTATTTTTCTTGTTTGTGTTTTTCTTTCTCTTTTTTTGTTTATTTATTTATTTGGTTATTATTATTTTATTATTCTCTTCCGGTTTGTTTTTTTCTTTTTAGTTTTGTGTTGCTCCATCCCTTTATTTCTTTAATTTTTTTTGTTCCTGTTTCTCTCTTGCTTGTTTGTTTATTTTTTGTTTTTTTCATTTTTTTTTCATTTTTTGTTGTTTTATTCTTTTTGCCCTTATCTTTTCATTACTATGATTATCATATATATATATATATATATATGTCTGTCTCTTTTTCTTTTTTTCTTTTAATCAAACCCCCTTTCTTTTTTTTATTTCATTTCATTTGTTTGCCTATTTTAGAGACCAAGTTCAAATACATTCACTTGAAACCTTGGAATAACATTTTTTTTTGCAAAAGAATCTCAAAAAATCCTTAAGGCCCGACAATGCTCTTCTTTCTTTTTTTTTTTTTTCTAATCTTTATTCTGCAGTTGGTTTTTTTTATTGTTATTATTTTAAAAAAATCTTTTTAAATGAGGCCATTAAAGCCCAAAACATTGAAATATGGACCCTAAAGCCCAAAAGGAGTCAAGGAAGCTACATTGCCACGCGTGGCCTTTTAGTTTGTGTCTAGATACCTGAGGGGATATAAAATCCCACACGGCTGCCCTAATAAGGTAAAATAAAATAAAAATTAGAACTAAAAATAAATGAAAAAATAGAATTAAAAAGAGGAAAATAAAAATAAATAAATAAAAAGAAAAAGGAACAATAAAAAAAATGCGGACAGATAATTTGTGAGAGTGTATGTTTGGTGTGTAGCCATACTCCAATACATTATTCTCAATTACATTTACAGGTTACATGGCTGATAAAATTAAAATGATACACATTACACTTTATCTCCTTCCTACTGCTGTGGAAGAGAGGGCCATTTCCAGTGAGCTTGGGCACTCCCTCATTGGCTCCATCAACACGTAGGTTCATCAACAAACAGAAGTCCAATAAGAGCATTTGAGTCAACAACTTAAAACCACTTCAAAGCTAAATCAGTGTGGTGTTTCTTATTGGCTATCTCAAACTATAAATCTAATGTACCTCTCAGACATTTTATCAGACATTTGTTAGGCGTTCTTAAATGCTGCTCCCTCATGACATCCAAACAACAAACAAACAACACAACCCAGCACAAGCATTGCAAATGAAACATCTTAAAGGCATTTCCAAATTAAAACTATGACCTCAAGCTTAATATAAATATCAGATCATCCCCGTAATAATTTTTCAATGAAATCAAAATAGTCTACCGTTTTTCAATTGCAGAGTTCTTTCAAACATTTTATCGAATACTTGTCGAACGTTTTCTCGGGAATGGATAGAGAACAGCACCTAAACCAACACTCACTCTTGTATTTCAAACAACCAGGAGGCCTTAAATTGATTTCCCTTTTCATTAAACATTATCAACACCCATAGACAGCAAGCTTTCAGCACATTATCACAAATGCAGAAATGAAGCAAGGATGAGGCAAATTGCTAGAAAAGCTAATCAGTTGCAGAAATGAAACCAAACAAGCTATTATTCAGCAATCCAACATCAAAAATGAAACATACGATTCAACAGTACAAGAATAGATCCAATCATTTGGAATTAAGGCAGTCATACACAAAGATCAGATTAATGCATTTCCAGTGACCTAAGACCAAATATATTGCAAAATGGAATGGGACAAAATGAAAATCGGACCTGTATCCTTACTGGAATCTGAAGTGCTTCGCTTGCCTTCGAGATACACCCAGCCTCTCTCTGCCTCTTCGTGCTTCTGTCTCTTCCTGAGACTGTTCCTCTGTAACCTGACAACAGTCGAACCCTCAGAGGAAACCTCCCTACTGCGTCTACCTCGATTGCTCACCGGTAAACCGGAGGTCAAAACAAAACTCCCCCTTTCTCTTTCACAGTTCCTTTACCCGATCAAAACCCCTTTCCCCTCGTTCTCCTTCGTCCCTCCGATTGTTTTCTCCCTCGACTCCTCTGAATCTCTCATCCCCAGAGCAAAATCCTGCAGCAATTTCCCTCGACCCCTTCGCCTCTTTAATCTCTTCCCCCCGAACCGAATCCCCAGAGTCTCCTCTTCCCTCTGTTTTTATAGACTATCCACCTGGTCCCCGCCATCTTCGTACCCCCTCTGCTCCACTAACCCCAGCGTTTATGCTCACGCATCCCCCTCGTACCATCGCGTTGCCTTGCCCCTACAGGCATTGTGCAAGATACGGCCAGACACACGAAAGGGAGGGAGGACCAAGGCATCTAGGGTTTTTTAGTTGATTCCTTTCATCTCGGGTTAACAGGCTCCTGGTGCCTCATTCGGGTTTGGGTTAGGGAAATCAGAGGTCCAGTGTGCATCGGTTGAACGAGACAGGCCCATTCTCTTTTTCTTTTTGGCCCAATTCTGGTTTAGCTTTAGGTTGGCTTCCCCTCTCCTTTTTTTGCTTTCTATTTTTGTTGGGCTCTCTCCTTTTGGTCCAATTTCTGGACTAGTTTTGGGTTGGGTTCCTTTTTTTTTTTTCGGCCCAATTTCGACTTTCTTTTGGATTGAACTCTTTTTTATTTTTTTATTTTTTTTGTTCTGATTTGGGTTTTCCTAAACTATGCTTCAAAATCTTACTATTATTTTATTTTATTTTTTTATATCTATTTATTATTTATTATTTATTATTTTTTTAATAACTATTTTTTTTATATTCTCTCCTTCTTGTAGCACCCTTTTTGATACTTTTAATTAATTAATTTTTTTTTGCTTTTATTCTTATATTATTGTCTTCTTTTATTTATTTCCTTTTTCTTATGATTTTATTTTTGTTATTCCCTCTTTGATTGTTCTTTTGTTTTAAATTTTGACTTAATAAGCTTTTACTTCTTTTCTTTTACATTTTCTTTGATTTTGTTTCTTTCAAGCTTATCAGGCTAAAAGGACTTGTTGTTTATTTTGTTTATTTTTATTGTTATTATATTTATTTTTTTTATTAGTTTAATTTGATCATTATTTTTGAAGTGTGCCCGGACAAAATACAGTATTCACAGTTGCCCCTCTTTACTTGTTTCTTGAGCAAAGAAATTAAAAATATAATTTTTGATATGTTTTGCATAAGAAATAAGTAAAGATTAGAACGCGTATTTTGTCTAGGGCGATTTGATTGCCTTTTTTCTTTTGACAACCTGTAGGAGGGAGGAGCAACCCAAACAAAATATGATGTTTAAAAGAGATTAAGGGAAGATGACACAGTTGGGGTTGTAAGGGTGGAGAAAATTAACAACGTAAGGAGAAGGATGTAGAGGTGGCATTAATGGAAGTGGCGAGAAAGTAGAGAGGCAACAACATTAGGGTATAGGTAAAGGTTGGCTATTGATATTCAAAGAGGGATGAAGGGGAAACGAGTTTTGGAAAACAAAAGAAGATAAGAGGTGGGTTAAGGATATGTTAAGTATTGAGTAAGAATATGGTTTGGATAAATAAGGCTTTTGGAAAATGAAAGGAGGAAAGGGAGGAAAGGGGTAGTTTGGGTCAAGTGTGGGTAAAGGGGCTTGGGGATAGGTAGAGGGTTTATGTTTTAAAAAAAATGTTATTCTCAATTCTCATGGTAAAACATGTGAGAAAAAAAATACATTTTTCCTTTTGAATTTCTTAAAAATTTTTGAAATTCTCACAATAAATCAATATGAGAATTAAAAAAAATTCATAATAAAATATTGTGAGAATTTAAAATTTACACAATTTTTCTTTATTCATATAGTAATTAATTGTGAGAATCACCATGATATTAGTGATATTGGCAAGCAATTTTTTTAACTATCTCATGGTAAATTATCATGAAAATTAAAAAAAAAGGTCTACAATAATTTACTGCAAGAATAATAAAAAAGTGTAAGGAAATTTCTTTATTATGAGAATAAAAAAATTCAAATTTTTTCTCCTTTCATGGTATTTTACTTTACCATAAGAATAGTAAAAAAAATTTCATGATTATTTCTTTATAATTCTCATGGTATGTTTCCAAAAGAATTAAAAAATACTTGTTAAATTCTTTTTCTTATAAAAAAATTTTGCCAGAATTGTTAAGGCCTTATTCCTACCAAATTGTGCATTTTTGTCACAATATTTCTTTCCAAATTCTCTTGAATAATTCTCACAAAAAAGGGTGAGAATTTACTGCAAAAACTATGAAAGACTTATAAGCTATGACAAAGTTTGCAATAATTTTTCATGAGAAAAACCTTAATTTCTTATAGTGTCTCATGCATACATCTGTTCTCTATTTTGATAATTTTCCCACATCAAGTCGACATAAAGTAAATGGCTATTTCTTTCATCTATGGTCTCACTAATGTCTAAGAAGTAAAAGTATGTGCAATTTTGTATTTCGTTCCTTTCACTCTCATTGATTAATTAAACAAGATGACATCCACTAAAAGATGCCTTAGTATCCAAAATCATGATCAATCACCTTACACCAATAAGTATAGAAGTTTTCGACATGGCAATTATAGTAAGAGAAAATATAACTTAGGAAAATAAAATGCATAGTTATGTATGGATATTGAATTTGGGAGAACAGGCATATAAGATTTATGAATTTAAAATTCACAGAACTTCATAAATTTCTTGATTTATTTAATATTCATCTCCTTTCTTAAATAGACTTTTGGCTAAGAATTTAATTGTGAAACTTAAAGTTAACATTCATAAAACTTTTTTAAGTCTCTTAAAGTAAGCGTAAAATTTCATCTATGGTTGAATGGGAGGTTAGTCGTTGAAACTAAAGAAAACAATATTGAAAGGCTAAGTTTGATTTATTCTAAGAATTCTATAAAAAAGGTCTATCAAATTTCAATTCCTTTTTTACCTAAGACTGGAATGACCATTCTATTGGAAATTACACTATAAGGAAAGGTTATAAATATTTAATCAATCTCAGTGTAGAAGAATTATAAATCAAGAGGGATTGTCAAGAAATTGGGAGCTTATATAGTAGTTAAGCCTCTTTTGCTTATTGGGTTTCTTTATTTCTATGGAAAATAAAAAGGAATACCCTTCCATTGGATCACAATATAATTTGCAGAAATTTTAAAATTGTTTGGTTATGTTCATTTCATTGCCATTAAATAAAGGACATTGATCATGTCTTGTTAACTTGATTAGGCACAAAATGACTCAATAAGAGAAGCTAAGAAGATGCTTGAAAGGGTTACTTTATTATGGTGGTTTTAGTTTGCTTTAATCATAAGACTCCTTCTACAATGAGTGTGTTGATCCAATTCTCGAAGCTAAGACTAGATTATGCTATCATTCACCAATTTACAACCAAAAGGACAAATTTGTTGCAACTAAAAATTGAGACTTCAATTATAGTGGAGTATTAATAGTTCAACAAAAAAAGAAGAGAAGAGTTCAAATGAGATGATTGTTGTACCTTGTTTCTTACATTCACAAGCACACGTATATTTATAAATGGTGTGACTTCTACTAGTAAGTATATACTACCACAGAAATAAGATTTGTTGACGCACATTCTTTGGCGGTTCCTATAAAACCACCAACAAAAGTAAAGTATAATTGGTAGTTCAAAGAAACTGCCAACAAAAATACAAGAAATAGTCCTTTGTTGGTAGTTCTAAGTAAACTGCCAATAAAGGTCATTAATCTTTTTAAGCAGTTTACCAATAATTGCCAAGAAAGGTAGACTTTTGTTGGTTGTTCATATGAACCACCAACAAAAGTAACCTTTGTTGGCAGTTCTCATTTAGAACTACCAACTATTATCAATTCAAATCCCACTATTTTTCTTTTCACGTCTGCCCCTTTGAGTTCTTCTTCTAAAACCGCATGCATGCATACTCTCTTCCAAGAAGACCATGCACCATTGTTGTTCCATCCATTTGTTCATGTGTTGCCATTTGCCATTCTTTTGTTCACCATCGTTTAAGTGTCTCCTGTCGCTCATCCGTCGATGTTCTCCTTGCATCATGCTGCCTTCTTCTCCTTTTTCTTTGAGAGCTCTGCCTCTTCGACTGACATGTGTACCTCCGCTCCTCTACCACCATTTGACCTCATCTGTGTCAGCCGCTCCTCCACCACCGTTTGCCTGCCTCTGCCACTGTTCGCGTGCCTCTGCTTTATTGCTTCTTCCCCTTCTATTTTTCTGTAAGTTCATCCCATTTTTTATTTTTATTGTTTACAAAATTAATTTGTTTTAATTAATGTATTTTTTGTAACACCTTCATCTCTAGCTCACCCACCATGCCTTACATGCTCATATACATCTATAGGAAGAGTAGAGTGAGATTTTCCTCATTGGATTTTTATATTTTCTTAGAGTCGTAACATGGCTAAACATTCATTTCGGGGTCATGTGGCCCATGTGAGCTCATTCTATGCATCTTCATATTTAATTACACCATTAAAACCCATTTCAATCTCAAAAACATGCTTAGAATCCCTAGAAACCGAAAAGAGGTATAAATCATGCATGTTCATTTTCAGCTATGCTGGGCCTCAATTCTGGGAAAACTTTGGAAATTCGTAACTAAATCTAGAAAAATAAAAAACATGCACTCTTGGTCATTATGGAAAGCGTAGGATGTCTACTTCGTGGAAAAAATATATTCAAGTCATAAAATCCCACACATAATGCGTTTGACATGCGAAACCATCTGGAGGTCGGAGGGGGTTCTGATACTGTCACAGTTTACTGATATGGACTTCGAAAATGTCTAACTAATTCCAAAAAAATCCAATGCTTACAAATGATACCAATATGGAAAGATGTGGATGTTAACGAGAGAGGAAAAATATCTCCAGATCAGTTCATCTAGCCAAATTCCCTTAAATTGATGGAACAGTACCTCGGGTCTGGCTGGGTGACTGATGCTAGGCAGGAACTTCGAAATTGCATATCTTCCTCTATAGACCTCCAAATGAGGTGCTTCCAGTTCCTATAAGTCAATGTAACTATCTAGTTTCTGCCTATAAAATTTTGTAGCCATTAGACCATGTTTGCCCCTCGGACGACACAATTTCCAAACTGACCAAATGAACAGTGCATATACAAATCTGAATTTCTGATACCAACTTTGAAAAATCATAGAAAATTATATAGACCTCCAAATGACTTGATCTTTAGCTTCCCAAAAATCTCTAAACAAGATCTAGTCACATGCCAAATTTCAAGGCAAGAAGAGGTCATTTAATCAAACTTTGACATCATGTGCAAAATGACCCTATTCATATGTTAAATGAGGTTTTAAGGGTGCAAATTTTGCCTCTTCTACCTCTAAGGCTCTATGAGCACATGGGAAAGCATCAATGTAAGCTATCAAACATGGCTCAAGTGTCTAACAACCCAGATTGGAAAAACTCACTCTCCCACACCAACACATACACTCATGGGAGAATGCTAGAACCATGCTTTTCATAACAAAACTTGCTACCTTATTCAAGATAATTCTAATTCTCATACATACATAATAAGTACATTGACTTACAAGTGCTCATATGTGCTACATCATACATCATATCATTAGATTACATCTCTTGATTAGCTACAAGATAAATACAAAAGACCTCTTTACACTTTCTTCACCGAAATCCCCTAGCTTCAAGCTTGGTGGCTCCCATCTCTTGCCTCACTTGGTCCACCTAGCATGTTTGGATAGTGGAGAGGGGGAGTGAGATTCAAATAATCTCAATAGCTCATCTCTTATTTAATCATACACACATAGCATGCAAACAAGTCTCACAATGTATGCATGGACATGTTAGCATATGGAATCACCAGAAAAGCATTTGTAACATTTTAGTTGGCCATGCATAAGAAAAACATTTTCAACATGTGAGTAGGCCATACATAACATATAAAAGCTTGCCAAGTAGATGTATTAGCCTTACCCACTCACTTGTGGATTTTGGACTTGCCTCACCCATTCTCTAAGAGGTTCCTAGACTCAACCCTTATTCTTTGGGAGTCAACCTCACTTTTGGGAGACTCTTTACTTTGTCTCAACTAACTTGAGGGATTTTGGCTCATCCTCATCATGGTTAGAGGGTTATTGGCTTTTCCATACTCAAGCAAACCAAGAAATCACATAAAACATCATTGCAAAACATAAAGCATCATCATGCTAGCATACTTCTCATGGTTCCAAAACATACATACACACAAGCAAGACATTGTAAGCACACATCTTATGCATGAAAGAAGGTGGAGAGAGTTACCTTATTGGCTATTCACAATTTTCTCTTTCAATTTGTCTCTTCCCTTGTGGGTTTCACTATCACCTCTAGATGGGAGAGTTTCTCTTGAGCCTAACTACACAAGAAGCATGGAATTATTCTCTTAACACTTAATTCATAAGCTAGGAATATCTTCTAATAAACCCTACCAAGTATGTAAAAGCTAAGGGTTTCTTTCTCTCACTAGAAACTCATCAATTCTCCTTCCTCTCTCAAGCTCTCAAGAAAGGAAGCAAGAGGAAGTAAAGCTATGTGAGCCTTGGTCTTCTTCAAGAGGGGTTTTCTACTCTCCCTCCTCTGAACCAAGCTCAAAATATGGCTGCTTTAACTACCAAAACCGTAGGAAGAGAGAGCAAGGGGAGAAAAACAACATTCTAGGAGAAAAGCCATAAAATTCTTACCTTTTCTTGTTCTTCCTTCCTCCTCAAGGCTTCTCTCTCTCTCCTCCGCCCTTTTCTCTATCTTAGAGGGAGTTTAAGTCGGTTAGAAGAAGAAAGGAGAGATTGGGAGGCTTTTAAAATGTCAAATCCTCTTTTTCTCGCTTTTTCGGACTAACCCTCACTATAGCGAGCCATAACCCTCGTTACGGTGAGCTCGTATCAGTCTTAGACCTCTGCCTTCGCTACAGCGTACCCTACGGCGAGCAACTCCTTGGATTTTATATGGGATGCCCGCACTCGCTATAGCTAGAAGCATTTTCGCTATAACGAGAAGGCACTCTCGCTATAGCTAGACCCTTTCTCGCTATAGCGAACAGGTACATTCGCTATAGTTAGGCTGTAGCTAGCAGACTTATAAAATTTTCAGCCTTTGAAAATTTTTCAGCTTTTTCTCTTCTTCTTTTCTTCTTCTTTCTTTTCTTCTTTTCTTCTCTTTTTTTTTTCTGGTTGTTACATTTTTCATTTAAACAAATTATGTTGTAATTGTTTTTCTCCATTTTAGGTTCCCATCCTCCTTCCTCTGTTTTTGTATCTGTGCCTTTTTTTTGGAACTATTTTTTTTGGGTGACATATTAAGATAATGTTTACAAAATAAATCTTTTGGTATGATAGAATGTGCAAAATATAATATAGCTAAGTTGCAACTTACATAAAAGAAGAGAAAAATTATTCTGTCACTATTATTTGATTATGGACTACTGAAATATTATTCTAGGCTCGGAGAGTCATTAATCATATTTCTCTTCAATTAGTTCTTTTTAGATTGAAAAGGTATGGATCAGAAGTGGATGTCTGCCAATCATCTATCTAGGGAATATGAGGATGGAGTGAAAGAATTTATTAAGTTTACAGTTGAGCATGCAAAAGACTCTAGTAAAATTATATACCCTTGTTTGAATTGCTACCATGTAAAGCAAATTAGTGTAGTTAAGTTAAAAGATCATTTAGTGTGTAATGGGATTGACTAAAGTTATACATGTTGGAAAAAGCATGGCAAGACAAGGGAAGAGCATAGTAACTGGAAGTATCGTGGGAGTTGTGCCTCAAATGATTTCAACATAGATACATATGAGGCTGATCGTCTTAAAGAGATGACAAATGTGGTTGAAACAAATCTTAAAGATTGTCCTAAAATGTTTAAGAGGTTGAAAAGTGATGTAAAAAAATTATTGTATTTTGGCAGTACTAAATTTACAAGATTATTAGTAGTGTTGAAATTGTACAACTTGAAAGCGAGAAATGGATGGAATGATAAAAGTTTTACAAAATTGGTTGCACTTTTAAAGGATATGCTACTTGAGGATAATAAGCTTCCTAGCTGAACATATGAGGTTAAACAAATGTCATGCTCTATTGGCATGAGTTATGAGAGGATACAAACTTGTCTCAATGACTGCATTTTATTTTGAAATGAATATGTATCGTTACAGAAGTGTCCAAAGTGTAATGCCTCTAGATATAAAAAGAAGGAATTGAGTCCAGCAAAGGTGGTATGGTATTTTCCCATCATACTTAGATTTAGATGCATGTATAACAATGCAAAAGATGCGAAACACTTGACATGGCATGCTAACGAAAGAATTTAAGATAGTCAACTTTGACATCTTTTAGATTCTCCTTAATGAAAAAAAAAATTGATCATGAGTACCCTAACTTTGACAAGAAGATAGAAACCTACACCTTGCATTGGCTACCGATGGAATGAACTTGCATGGTGTCCAAAGTAGTATCCACAGTACATAGTTGGTGATTTTGGTTATTTATAATCTACCTCTATGGCTATGCATGAAGCATAAGTATATGACGTTGTCTATGCCAATTTTTGGGCCCAAGCAACCTGGAAATGATATTGACATATATTTGACTCCTCTAATTGAAGATTTGAACCTAATGTGGGAGATGAGAGTAGAGGTATTTGATGGGTATAGGAAGGAAAGATTCGACTTGCGAGCTATGCTCTTTGGGATAATCAATGACTTTCTAGCGTATGGTAATTTGTCAAGATACAACATCAAAGGACATTGTAGATGCCCTATTTGTGAGGAGGGCACACATTCTATGCAGTTGAAACATTGTATAAAGAACATCTTCCTTAGGCATCATAGATTTTTACCTCCAGGACATCATTACCAGTGGTGGAGAAAAGCTTTCAATGGAATGACAGAGGAAGGTAGTTCACCTTTGCCATTGATTGGTGAGTAGCTGTATGAAAAGGTAAAGGATTTGGATAATAATTTCGACAAACTTTTTGCAAGACACCTTATGTAACAACCGAGAAAAAGAAAGAAGAAAGAAAGGAAGGAAAAAGAAAAAGAAAAGAAAAGCTGAAAATTTTCGAGGGGCTAAAAAATTTCTAAGTCTTCTCGCCACAGCCCGGCTATAGTGAATGCACCTGTTCGCTATAGCAAGAAATGGTCTAGCTATAGCGAGAGTGCCTTCTTGCTATAGCGAAAATGCTTCTAGCGATAGTGTGCGAGCATCCCATACAAAATCCAGAGAGTAGCTCGCTGTAGCGACGCCATAGCAAAGGCAGAGGTCTGGGACAGACACGAGCTCGCTGTAGCGAGGGTGATGGCTCGCTATAGCAAGGGAAGTCCAGAAAAGCGAGAAAAAGAGAATTTGACTTTTTAAAAGCCTCCCAATCTCTCCTTTCCTCTTCTAACCGACTCAAGCTCACTCTAAGAGAGAGAAAAGGGCGAAGAAGAGAGAGAGAAGCCTAGAGGAGGAAGGAAAAACAAGAAAGGTAAGGATTTCCATGACTTTTCTCTTAGTATGTTACTCTTCTCCCCTTACCCTCTCTTTCCATGGTTTTGGTAGTTAAAGTAGTTAGGTTTTCAGCTTAGTTCAGAAGAGGGAGAGTGGGAAACCACTCTTGAGAAAGGTTAGAAGTCATGTAGGCCTCTCTTCCTTGCTTTCCCTTCTTGAGAGGTTGAGAGCTTGAGAGAAGAGAAAGAATAGTTAGTGAATTCTAGTGAGAGAAAGAAACCTAGCTTGACATGCTTAGTAGAATTGTTAGAAAGAGATCCCTAGCTTATGAATCAAGTGTTAAGGAAATGATTTCATGTTTCTTGTATAGTTAGGCTCAAGAGAAGTTCTCCCATCTAGAAGTGGTTGTGAAACTAACAAGGAAGGAGACAAGTTGAAAGAGAAAATTATGGATAGCCAATAAGGTAGCTCTCTCCACCTTCTTTCATGCATAATTGTGTGCTTACATGGTTTTACTTGTGTGTATGTATGATTTGAGCCATGAGAAGTATGTTAGCATGATGATACCTTATGAATGTAAATGATGTGTTATATGATTATTTTGGTTTGCTTGAAGAATGGAAAAGCCAATAACCCTTTAGCTATGGTGAGGATGAGCCAAACCCTCAAGTTGGTTGAGACAAAGTAAAGAGTCTCCCAAAAGTGAGGTTGACTCCTAAAGAGTAAGGGTTGAGTCCAAGAACCTCTTAAGAATGGGTGAGGCAAGTCTAAAATCCACAAGTGAGTGGATGAGGCTAATCCATGTACTTGGCAAGCTCCTAAATGTTATGTATGGCCTACTCACATGTTGAGAATGTTTTTCTTTTATGCATGGCCAATTCACATGTTGCAAATGCTTTCATTATGATTTTATATGCTAACATGCCATACATGTATGGTGAGACTTGTTTGCATGCTATGTGTGCATAATTGAATGAGAGATGAGCTATTGAGATTCTTTGAATCTCACCCCCCTCTCCACCATCCCACATGCTAGGTGGACCAAGTGAGGCAAGAGATGGGAGCCACCAAGCTTGAAGCTAGGGAAAGTCAATGAAGAGGTTGTAAAGAGTGATGATGTTATTATTTTGTAGCTAGTCGAGAGCTGTAATTTAATGATATGATGTATGATGTAGCACACATGACCATTGTAAATGAATGTATTCAATATATACATATGAGAATTGAGTTCATGGTGCATGATGTAGCAAATTGGCAATGAAGAGCATGATTTAGCATTCCCCCATGAGTGTATGTGTTAGTGTGGGAGAGTGAGTTTTGAGAATCTGGGTTGTTAGACACTTGAGCCATGTTTGATAGCCTATATTGATGCTATCCCACGTGCTCATAGAGCCTTAGAAGTAGAAGAGGCAAAGTTGAACCCTTAAAGTCACAATTAACACATGAAAGTGGCCCTTTTGCCCATGATGTCCAAGTTTGACCAAATGACCTCTTCTTGCTTTGAAATTTGGCATGTGACTAGATCTTGTCCAGAGCTTTTTGGGAAGCTAAAGATCAAGTCATTTGGAGGTCTATAGAAATTTCTATGATTTTTCAAAGTTGGTATCAGAAATTCGGATTTGTAGATGCACTGTTCACTTGGTCAGTTTGGAAATTATGTCATCCGAGGGGCAAACGTGGTCCAATGACTACGAAATTTTATAGTCAAAAATTAGATAGTCACAGTGACTTATGGGAACTACAAGCACCTCATTTGGAGGTCTAGAGAGGGAGATATGCAATTTCGAAGTTCCAGCCCAGAATCAGTCATCCCACCAGACCCGAAGTACTGTTTCATCTGTTTCCGGGAGTTTGGCTTGATGAAATGATCTGGAGATATTTTTCCTCTCTAGTTAACATCCATATATTTCCATAGTGATATTTTTTGAAAGCACTGGATTTTTGTGGAATTAGTTAAAAATTTTTGAAGTTCATATCAGTAAACTGTGATAGTAACAGAGCCCCTCCGACCTCCAGATGGTTTCGCGTGTCAAACGCGTTATGTGTGGGATTTTATGATTTGCCTATATTTTTTCCCATGAAGTAGACAGTCTAAGTTTTCTAGAATGACCAAGAGTGCATGTTTCTAATTTTTTTATATTTAGTTATGAATTTCTAAAGTTTGCCCAAAATTGAGGCCCAACATGGTCGAAAATAATCATGCATGATTCATACCCACTTTTGGTTTCCATGGGCTAAGAGCATGCTTTTATGACATAAATGAGTTGTAGCAATGAAATTGAATATGATGGGGAGTAGTATGAGCTCACATGGGCCACATGAGCCCGAAGTGAATGTTTAGCCGTGTTACAACTCTTAGAAAGTCTAAGAACCCAATGAGAAAAAAATCTCACTCTACTCTTCCCATAGATGTCTAGAGCATGTAATGCATAATGCTAGAGAGTTAGAGATGAAGGTGTTACACCTTAGAACAAGCAGGTGGAAGAAAGGTCTATTTTCATTGAACTTCCATATTGAAAGTCTTTTTATATGAGACATTTCCTTAATTTCATGTATATCGAGAAAAATGTGTGTGATAGTGTAATTTGTACATTACTCAATGTGCTAAGAAAGACCAAAGATGGGATTAAGGTAAGATTGAATTTAGTTACTCTAGGAATAAGAGGAGAATTGGTACTAGTGAAGGAGGGACATTGTACTTATCTACCTCTAGCGGTGCATGCTCTATCTAGGAAAGAAAAAAAGTATTTTTTTTTTAATTCTTAAGCGAGTTAAGGTTCTAAAAGGATATTCTTCAAACATTAGAAAACTTGTATCAATGAAAGATTTGAAGTTAAAGGATTGTTAAGTCTTATGACTACCATGTTCTGATAGAGCATTCCAATGGCTCTAAATTCCATTTTGCCCAAAAAGGTGCGGAGGATAATCACTAAACTATGTTTCTTCTTCAAGTCCATTTGTAGCAAAGTCATTGACCTTACAAAATAATTGTCATTACAAAGACATATTGTGATTACTTTATGTGAGCTTGAGATGTATTTCTCACCTTCAATCTTTGACATGATGGTTCACCTAACTATTCACTTGGTTAGGGAGACACAGATGTCTAGCCTAGCTTATTTGAGGTGAATGTATCTAATTGAGCGTTACATGAAGATATTAAAAAGGTTTGTTAAAAATCAAAGTCAACTAGAAGATTGTATTGTTGAATGGTATATAGTCGAAGAAGCTATTAAATTCTGTATTGAATACCTATCTAATGTCAATAATATTGGGCTTCCGGTATCTCGACATATGGGAAGATTTATTAGAGGAAGGATTATAGGAAATGAAATAGTTAGCATCACAAGTATAGAGTGGGAGCAAGCACACCTATATGTTTTGTACAACTCTGATAAGGTTGAGCCATATGTGTGGAAGCACAAGGGGATACTTAGAAGCTTGAACCCCAATAAGAATTAAAGTTAGATATCAAAAGAACATAATTGAGTTTTTATAAATTGGCTCAGAAATCACTTTTTCTTGGAGTTAAATGCAAATCCTGGTGCAAGTTCTGAAGAATTCAGATAGTTAGCAAGAAGTCCAAGTCTACATGTCCTCTCTTCCACTAGTTATCTTATTAATAGCTACATTTACCAAAGCGGAGGATGATCGAAGTACAATACAAAATAGTGGTGTAACTCTTATAGCTTAATCTATGCATATTTCTAGTACTAAAGACAAAAGTCCTATCTATGCGAACATGTCATACTTTGGGATAATTGAATGCATATGAGAGTTAGACTACATTTTGTTTTAGGCGTCGGTCTTCCATTATAAATGGGTTGACAATAAGAACAACCTTCAAATTGATGATTTAAGGTTTATCCAAGTGGATCTTAATAAGGTTGGGTACAAAGACGAGCCTTTTATTTTTTGCATCCCAAGAGCAATAAGTGTTCTATGTCTTTGATCCTAGTAGTAAGAAGTGGTCCATCGTTCTATTGACAAACAAAATGGATGAGGACAAAGATGATGTTCACCACAGTCAACATACTGATGTTAAGGATGATTCCTTTTTGGAGACATCGCTTGAAAGTGATTCTACTGAAGATGATGCTTTGTATATGAGAGATGATCATGAAGAGGATATCTGGATTTAAAAAAAAGGGCAAAGAAGTCTAAATCAGATGAGAAAAAGAAAAAGATTATCTTAAATACGTATGCTTTATTTTATTCTTTAATTTCTTTATATGTCCTATTAAATTTTTTTAAATATTTTTGCTTTTAACCTCAAAATTAATTTCGCTTTGGGAAGAAGTATTGGGAAGAAATTCGAGATTCAGTGGAATGCTAAGGGTCAACCAATTAGAAAAAATAGTAAAAAATTAATCAATTACATTGGAGTTATGGCTCATATGAATGTGCCCATTACTATAAGTGATTGGCAAAGGGTTGACAATGCCACAAAGAATGCTATTTGGCATAAAATAACAGTAACATATTCTACCACAAGCATTTTGGGCTTTCTTATATATACATACTCTAACCAGTTAATTATGTTAGTTTGTAGATATCTTTTAATATTGATCAGAGTCGAATAAGGTTTGTACTTAGGATAACTAGCAAGGCATTACGATCATTCTGCTACATACTTAGTAGTAGATTTTTGAGAGATGCTGATGGAAATATTCTTGACCTTCCTTTTGAATAATTTCAAGCTATAATAACTCAAGAGGCTTGGGATATATTTACTGGTGGACAACAAGAGGAGTCTTTCTAAGCAATCATATTCTACAATATATATAATTGTTCATTTTAGTGTGTAACAATATGTATTGATAGATTATTACGTATTTTCATAGAAATTAAGTCAGGATAATCGAGAAAGAGTAAGGAATATTCAATACCCATACAGGAAAAATCGATTGGGATACTCAGGCCTTGAACAACAGATGGTATGTGAATATAAATGTTATCTATTGATGAATATATATATTGTGCTGCAATACTTGCACATTCATTTTTTGTCCTAATACACAGATCGAGTAAAAAGGATTAGAAGTTAGCTTAGTATCTCGTCACATTCTCTAGAAGACAGCTTGAGTCAATAAAGCTAGTGAAGTTGACAATGAGCACATCCTTGAAGTTTGGAACAAATGTATAAGTATTAATTAATTATCAAAATTGTCAATCAGTCTATTTCATTTTTTTACTTTCAATAATATTTGTTTTTTAATTTATATGTCACAAGATGCTTTATCACAAACCCTCCTAGAAGGTGATGTGCTTTCAAGGGGTGATGATATATTAGGCAAGGCACCTGGTGTCCCAGAGCACCCTGGTCATGTTAGGGTATCGGTTTCGGTGTTAGTTAAAAAGATTATTTTGGGAGACAAAAGCATTCAAAGTTGCATTCTTCAGCTGAGGTTGCCGAGTTGAGAGAAAAAGTGGAGAGACAAGAGAAAGAGCAATCTAAGTTAAGAAAGCAACTAGAGGATCAATGACACCTTATTGAAAATTTAATTAAGATGCAGATAATGGGGATGTAGGCAGCAGACGTTAGCCCCAGTGGTAAAGACAATTGCACACTTGCCTCTCAACATCTCTTTAAGGTAATTTCTTTCTTTAACTATGTTAATAGTTAAGTGTTTTTACTACTTATCAATAATTTATTTTGTTATGATTTGTTTAGGGTGAAGCAGATTGTCTATTATAGTTAGACACTCCTACTCGTCACATGGTTGTAGAGGGTCGTATGTATAATATTACAGGTGATACACTTAACAATGCAATATTACCCGCCAACCATATAAGAATAGCGGTTAATATTCCTATGGAAGAAAATGCTGAATTTCCTATTCCTACTGAGGATGCAAGAATGGTAGGTCAAGCAATGGGGAGCTTCATTATGTGACTCACCAATCTCATTACGGTAGCTCCATCAAAACAAGTTTGTTAGTTGACACTTCTTTATGGTTCACTCTTTTATAGTTCTTTATTGATTCTAAATTAAACTGACTCACTTAATTGTATAGTCCAAAGGGAAACACCTAAAAGTGTCAAGACTTAGCAAGGAATCAATGACCGCACCATCAAAGCTAAAGCCTAATCCTTAGGTTTCAAACTGTAACGCCCAGTACATTGTATAATCACTGGAAAGGGCCGATTTGAAAAGCAAGTCCCCTGAGATGAGTGATTCAAGGCCAAATAAAATATAAATAAAATTTTAAATAATAGAAAATGAGGATTTGAGCCTTGAGTTGCCTAAAAACTAGGGTTAGAGCGATTCGAAAAATTTGCCGAAAGGCCAGTGGTATTTTCGTAAATAAGTGTAATTTTGGAAAAACACCTAAGAGGGCTTTTTAAATGAAAATTTTGAGTTACCCAAGGTTTTCAAAGGCCCCAAAAACCATGGGAAGCCCCGGGACTGGTAAAACCCCTCCGGTGTACTATTTCTAACGTCGGTTGACCTTAACTTTAACTGATTCGTTTGGGATGGTTTTAACTCCGATTTGAGTGATTCCAAAGGTATTTTATTAAATTGGGAACCTAAATTTTATGATGGAAAAGACGGTTCTAAAAAAGGAGCTAAAATGAAGCCAAAACGAACTTGCCATTACGGAAGGGCAAAATTAGAATCTATGGTTTCTTGAATGTTCTAAAGAGTTCCACACTTTTCTCCCTTCTTATCCTCTTTAATGAGCACTACCCATTCTTCCCAACATACAAAAAATCTTTAGCTCTCTCAGGCACACAAAAGGGAGGAGAAAAAGAGGAAGAAAGCCAAGGAGAAATTAGGTAATTTCATGAAATTTCTTGCTCCATCTTCCTCCAATCTTGTTCTCCTCTCTTCCTCCTTTCTTTCCATGGATTTTTTGAATGATTTGGTTCTGTTTTTGACCCAGACCTAAGGGGAGAATTTTGAATTTGCTAAGGAGAAGAAAATGAAGGAGAAAGACACTTGAAAGCTCACTTGAACCCTAGGTAATCTTTACTTTTTGTTGCATCTTCTCTTCCCCCTCCCTTTGTGTGTATTTCAGCCAAGAACAGAACCAAAGGAGAGGAGGATGTTCTGTCCAAATATAAGGAGGGAACAAGGGTTTTAGGCCATGGGGAGATGGAATATGGCAAGAAATTCTAAGAAAAACCAATAAAAAACAAGTTAGAAAAGTGTAGTGTTTTCTAGGGTTTTGTAAAATCTGATTTTGTGTAAATGTTTCCTTGGCTATTTGAATATTTCCTTGAGCTCCTAAGACCTTTAGAAAGCCTCCCAAGTGGCTCTCCCATCAAGGAAAAATCATAAAGTCTATGAACCTCCATTATGGTTCATATTTTAGCTAAGCTAGGTTCATTAGGCTAGGGGATGTTTTAATTTGTTCTAGCCTTGTTTTGGGACTTTATATGATGTTAGAAGATGGGAGAAACCATTGGAAAAAATTTAGGAGCCATATATTGGGAGATGGCCTAATGGTGTCCATAATGGTGCTTTGTGAAGCAACTTGGTTTTCCAATTGTGCAATTGAATGTGTGATGGCTCCAAGGACCTTAAATGAGTCCAAGAATTCTAGAAAGAACAAGAGAATGGAGCCTAGCACTTGAATAATATAAGTTGCTTCAATAGGCCATTTATGGAACCAATATGTCTATTTTGGAACCAAGTGTGTAATAAGCTTTAGTTTAATGTCTTGGCTTGCTTCAAATGTGTAATTGTGTGATGTTTGTAATGTCTAGGCTAAGAGAACCCTACTCTACCTAAGTGTTCTTGTGAAACCAAGGAGGGGAAGGAAATTGCAAAGTGAGCTTGCATACATAAAAAGGTAGCTCTCCACCTCATTCTCTTTGCATTCTTGTGTGCATATGTATGTCTTAGTGTGCTTGCATGCATTCTTGATGCTTGATAATATGCCACTTGATCCTTGTTGTGTATTGGTACCAATGTGTTGTCTTGAATGACTATGGTTGTGGAAAAAGCTCATAAGGGTGAGGTAGTGCCAAAAGTCCCTTGATGAAGGAGAGGAGATGCCAAAAGTCTCATGGCATGAGTGAGACAAGACCAAAAGTCCCTTGAATGGGTAGGCAAAGTCAAAAGTCCCTAGACCAAGAGTGAAGCAAATCCAAAAGTCCTAGAAATGGGGTGAGGCTAAACCAAAAGTCCATAGAGCATAAAAGTAATCTTGACATGTGAATGTGGCATGGAATGGAATTTATTGCACACTTTATGCTTGTATGGTTATGTATTTGGTATATGTATGCCTTGAATGTGGTGTGAATGGGTGTATGAGCTATTGAGATTCTTGGAATCTCACCCCCCCTTTCTCCTTCATCCTTTAATTGTCTAGGTGGTGTTCCAAGTCAAGGAGATGCAAGCCAAGGACATTGAACATCTTTATTTTGGTGTATTATATACTTTAAATGGTGGTTAAATGTCAAAGTAATGATGTATGTAATATTTTTGTGATGTAAGACTATGGACAAGTGTAAAATGATGTATGAATATGATGTAGACTTTATATGACACTAAATCAATAGTATTGTGCAAATTGGCTCTTGGATGGCTTGATGTAACTATTCATAAATAGATGTTGAGAGACTAAAATGAGTTGCATGAGGTTTGAGATCACTTGGGCAGCCTCCACAAGTCATATTTGTGCTTTGAAACTTGCTCAAGGGGTGCCAAATTCAAGAAGAGGCCATTTGGTGCAAAGTGACTCTTGGTAGGAAGCAAAAATGACCATTTCATGAGGCTATGTCACTTTTTGTCTAAATGAACTCTTCTTGACCTGACATTTGACATGCATCTAGAGCTTATTGAGAAGCTAAATTTGGTAATTTTTGGAGTTCTGTGGAATATTTAGCGAATTGTTGAAATTGGAAAATTTTCTGGTTTTGGTCTTTGGTACTGTAGCACTGGTCCGAAAATTGAATTCTATCACTTATAGGGCAAACGATGTCCAATTGCCACGAAATTTCATACAAAGAAACTAAACATTCACAGTGACTTGTTCCAACTAGAAGCACCCCATTTGGAGTTCTAGAGAGGGAGATACTAATTTGTGAACATTCTGTCCTATATCAGGACCCTTACCCGACTTGATGTACTGTTCTATTGAATTTTGAGACTTTGGGTACCTGAACTGGTATGAAAGTATTTTTATCCTCTAGATAACATCCACATATTTCCATATTGGTATCATTTGTATGGATTGGATTTTTGTGAAATTAATTGGACATTTTCAAAGTTTGTACAGAATCTGTGATAGCATCAGGAGGCAGTTTGACCCCTGGACATTTTCAGATGTCAAACGCCCTCTGTGATGGATTTTATGGTCTGTACATATTTTTACTATGAATTAGACATCCATAACTTTCCAGAATGTCCAAGAATGTATGATTTTGATTTTTCTAGAATTAGTTATGATTTTTCAAAATTGTGCCAGAAAAGGGGCCAAATCTAGCCGAAAATAAACCTCCATATTCTAGGTTCCATTTCGGTTTCCATGAGTTGTGGGCCAACTTTGGTGATGCAAATGAGTTGTATGTATGTAATTAAATATGAGAATGTGATGTATGAACTCCTATGGTCCGCGTGACACCGAATGAATTCATACGCTACGCAACGCGAAATAAGGCATTATTTTAATGCCATCTTCCATTCCCTTTTATGCAATTCTTCATGGGAAACTTAGAAATGACAGGAAGCAAGCTAAAAATATATGGTGTTACACAAACAAACACAGGTTGGCTTTTGAAACATTAGCAAAACAAATTTTAGGGGATGATAACATTAAAATTGTAAATTTCGATAAAGATATTTACAATAGAGAAACGTATGATGTGCTTACAATGAAAGTCATAAATGAGATCCTCTAGCGTGAAATGATAGGGGCCACTGCTATTAATTTATATATTAGGTACTTCATCTATTGTGCATAAACTATTCTTTACTCTGTTCATATTAGTTTATCATTAATCCATTAGTTTCTTCATCTTAAGTACTTGTACCATACATTTTTTGTCTCTGGCAACATTACAAGGAGGTTCGTGTTTTTCAATCCCCATGACATTGCCACTTTTTCTCCACAAATGCTACATAGCCATTTTACAAGTCAATCACAACAAGTAGCAGATTTGTTTACTATAAGAGCCGAAAATAAGGTGTTATTCCTGGCCCTTTACATACAAAGGTGCGTCATTTAGTGCTAAATTTTTCAATTATATGCAATTTGAATATCAAATGTTTAATTAGAATTTGCTAACACTAGTTAATTATTTTAGAGCATATTGGATGTTGATCATCATTAATCCATGTGCTCCAAAGATATATTATATGGATCCTTTGAATGATAATCCAACGAACCATGAACAGATGCAAAAGTTATTTAATTAGTAAATAGATGCATTTATTTTCTATATATTTTTATATAATTATGTGTTTTAATTTCAAAATAATTTCTTATATTAAGGTTTTTTTTCTACTTGCTTGATAGAGTAGTGGTGATGTTTCAAGCAAATCGTGGGTTTAAGGTGCCAAAATCAAAAACACTCACCACGTTATACAAATGGAATAAAGTAAAGGTATTTATCAATATTCAGGAAATTATTGAGTACACCATTTCCTAAATTTAATATGTTTTTTATTAGATTTTTGCAGTGTCCAAAACAACCAAACAATATGGACTATGGGTACTGCATGATAAGATTCATGAAAGATATCGTCATACACGAACAATCAATGATCCTAGACGCGATATGTAATTCAGTTCCTTTAAATGATTGGATGGTTTTTCTTACTTGTATGTTTCCTTCAGTGATAAAATTTAACTATATGATGGTATCAATTGCTGGTAATACATGTTTACAAGTTGTATTTAGTGGTATTAATGTGTAATTTGCTGTAAAAAGAGGGTTTAAGACTTGAGAATTTCTATTTTTAAGCTGTTATATTGTTGGATATTTTTTAATATAGAACTTATTTTAAAAAAAACATACTTCTAAAATTTGAATAATTCTAGTCACTTAATATCAAATTGTTGTTATTTCATTTTTACAGTACTTCGTAGATGTATATTGCAAAGAATACTCTAATACTCAAATAGATGAACCTAGGAAAAAGTGCTCTTAATACGTATTCCAACAGTGTCTGTTGAATTGGTTGAAATTTACTTATGTTAATTTTTACTGGTTTTATAATATTTAGTAACATTTGATTATTGATTGTAATTGTCATCTGAATGCTTTATAATAGTTCTTCTTACTGGTTGTTAAGTTGGTAAATAATTTATATATAGCAAAATTGTAGAACAAAAATGAAATGAATAAAATAGAAATATAAAATGCAAAAAAAGAGAAAAAGTTAGTAGTTCTAGTTAGAACTGCCAGCAAAAGTAAATATAAAATGCAAAAAAAAGGAGAAAAAGTTGGCAGTTCTAGTTAGAACCGCCAACAAAAGTCACCTTTGATGGCGATTATATTATAACCGCCAACAAAGGACACTTTTGTTGGTGGTTACCATTTAACTGCCAAAAAAAGTTAACTTTTGTTGGCAATTCTAACCACCGACAAAACTTTTGACTTTTATTGGCAATTATATAAGACCTACCAACAAAAGGCCATTTTTTGTTGGCAGTTATAAGTAAAACTACCAATAAAACTTTAACTTTTATTAGTGGTTAAATAAGAATTGCTAATCAAAGACTATCTTTTGTTGGCAGTTTTAAAAATAATTGCCAACAAAACTATGGCTTTAGTTGGCAGTTATAAAAATAACTGCTAACAAACACCACTTTTGTTGGCAGTTTTAAATCGCCAACAAATTGATTACTGTTTTGTTGGTACTTGCATTATTGACAGTTATAAACCACTAACAAAAGAGAAAAATAATTGTCAATAAAAAGCCTTTTCCTGACATAAAAGTATAGGTATATTATTCTAAAGTTAGTTACAACTAACTAAACCAATCTCTATCATTCCCACTCAAATCAAGGACCACCTTTTCGACTATGAGACCTCTTTACATTTTCCTAACTTAAGGACCCTTAAGGACCTTTTTCTACTCTAAGACTTTTCCTAAACATACTAAACTTAGTACTAGAAGCTGTTTTTTTCAAACTATCTGCTATCTGATTGCTTGACGAAATAAGTTTCACACTGATAACTCCTTCAATTGCCTTTTCTCAAATAAAATGTAAATCTAGCTCTATATACTTGGCTTTAGCATGTAAAATAGGGATTGCAGTAACTATCATAGTTTTTCAAATTATCACATAATACTTGAGGAGGTGACTTGAGATTGATATGTAATTCATAAAACAAACATTTTATTTCACAAAACTTCTGCAACTATTGAAGCCATACTTCTATACTTTATTTTGAACTCAATCTAGGCATTGTGTTCTTCTTTTTTGAAGACCAAGATACAATATTTGCACCAACATAAGCACAATAACCTATGGTGCTCCTTCTGTCATCCCTATTTGCCGGCCAGTCTACATTATAGTAAGTTACAATCTCTGTGTTTTGTGAAGGCTTAATCTTGAGGCCATACTTAAGAGTTCTTGCAAGATACCTTAAAATCCATTTTATTAATTTCCAATGCACATCTATAGGAGCTTGCATAAACTAACAAGCTTTGTTCACTAAGTAACTCAGCTTTGGCCATGTAATAGTAACATATTATAATGCTCCAACAATTGATCTATATAGAGAAGAGTCTTGAAGCTTCTATCTATCTTCTTTTGATAACTTTAATCCAGGAGTTACAAGAGTGTTAGTAGCTCTAGCATTCTCCATTTTTGCCTTACATAACAAATGCCTTATATACTTGGTTTGTGATAAAAGAATAGCCCCATTATCAAGCCTTTTAGCTCCAACGCCAAGGAAATAATTAAGTAAATCTAAGTCCTTAAGAGAAAATTCTCGATTTAGACTAAATTTAAGCTCCTCAATAATTGCAACAGAGCTACTTGCGATGAGAATAGCATTAACATATGCTAGCACATATGTGGTATGCTGGTTTATAACCCGAACAAATAATGACCAATCACATTTACTTGATTTAAACCCAAACTTCATTAGAATAGTTGTAAGTCTCTCAAACCAAGATCTTAGAGCTCGTTTAAGATCATACAAGGCCTTATTCAGTTCACAAACCAATTAAGGATGCTGGTTTTGAAATCCTTCAAGTTGTAACATGTAGACCTCTTCAGCAAGCTTGCAATTAAAAAAGGCATTGTCACATCAACTTAGTGAATCTGCCACTAACATGAAATGGCAAAGGTAAGGATGATTCTTATAGTAATTGGCTTTATGACGGGGCTAATGGTCTTATTAAAATTAAAACCTTCCTTCTGATGAAAACTCATTTGTAACTAATCAAGCTATATACCTTTGAACTAACCCATCTACATTTTCGTTTAACATGAAAAACACACTTGCAACCTATGACTGATGTGTTGGGAGGCAATGGCACAATGGTCCAAGTTTGATTCTTTAGTAGAGCATTGTATTCTTCAAGCATAGCTTGCTTCCAATGGGTTGAATTAAGTGTTGCTATTATTGTTGATGGCTCAGGAACTTGAGATAACAATGCCTTGGGTTTGTAAATATTATCTTTAGATATGATCAGCATGTGATGAGTGCTAATAGTTGAAATTGGAGGAACTGATGGTAACAAATTACCAACTACATTAAATTGAACTACTTGTGAAGGATTAAGGTCTAAATCAATAGGTAACTCTAGTGTATTAATGTATAAATCATCATAAGCCCTCGGAATAAGAGCTAAAGTAGAGGAATTTGACTGAGTTAGAGTTAGAGTTAAGTCATTATGGTGTTACATCTATTATTCTGTTGATAAATAAAATAAATGAAGACAAAGATTATGTTTAACATAATCAAGATACTAGCGTTGAGAATGATCCTTTTTTGGAGACAATGCTTGAAAGTGATTCTACTGAAGATGATGCCCTATATATGAGAGATGATCATAAAAAGCGCATCTGGATTCTAAAAAAAAGAAAAGAAGTCTAAATCAGACGAGAAAAAGAAAAAAATTAACTTAAACATGTATGCTTTATTTTATTCTTTATTTTCCTTATATGTCCCCTTGAATTTCTTAAATATTTTTGCCTTTAATCTTTGAATTAATTTTGCTTATTCTTCTAACTTACATGTTTGAATTTCATTACAGGTAAATGGCTTCTCTAGGTGGTCATGACAGTGCTCTAGATGATGTGACAAAAGAGATAAATCAAATTAAATGAGGTTTGACTACCTTAAAAGAAGTGACCCACACAAGAAGTATTGGAAAAAAATTTGAGGTTCAATGGAATGCCAAGGATAAACTAATTAAGAAAAACGGTAACAAATTAACTAGCTACATCAAAGTTGTGCCATGTATAAATGTGCCCATCACTGCACGTGATTGGCAAAGGGTCGACAAAGCTACAAAGGATGCCATTTAGGATAAAATAGTGATAACATATTCTATCACATTGTTTATGCTATTTCTTATATATACATACTCTGACAAGTTGATGATGTTGGTTTGCAGATGTCTTTTGATATTGATTAAAGTTGGATGAGGTTTGTACTTAGGATAGTTGGTAAGGCACTATGATCATTTCGCTACATACTCAGTAGTAGATTCTTGAGAGATGCCGATAGGAACATCCTTGAGCATCCCCTTAAATCATTCTAAGTTATGATAGCTTAAGAGGCTTGGGATGCTTTTACCGGTCGACAATAAGAGAAGTCTTTTCAAGTAATCATGTTCTATAATATATAGTTGTTCCTTTTAGTGTGCAATATTATGTATTGATTAAATTATTATGTCTTTTCACAAAAATTAAATCAGAAGAATTAAGAAAGAGCAAATAATATCCAATACCCATATAGGAAAAGGAAATTGGAATACTTAGGCCTTGAACAACAGATGGTATGTGAATATATATGTTATCTATGTATGAATATGTAAAGTGATGCAATACTTACACATTAATTTTTTGTCCTACTACACAAATCGAGTAAGAGCGATCAAAAGTTAGCACAATACCTTGTCATATTCTCTGGGAGGTAGCTTGAGTTAATAAAGCAGACAAAATTGACAATGAGTACATCCTTGAAGTTTGGGACAAATGTGTAAGTATTAATTAATTATCTAAAATTTCAATCAATCTAGTTCATTTTCCTACTTTCAATAACATTTGCTTTTTTAATTTATGTGTCACAAGACACTTTATCATAGACATTCACACGAGGCGATATGCTCTAAGGGGGTGATGATATATTTGGTGCCCTGGAGCATCTCAGTCATGTTAAGGGTGTTAACCTCGGTATTAGTCAAAGAGACTATTTGGGACACAAAAATGCTCAAAGTTGCATTCTTCAGCTAAGGTTGCCGAGTTGAGAGAAAAGGTGGAGAGACAAGAGTAAGAGCATTCTGAGTTAAAAAAGCAACAAGAGGATTAACGATAACTCATTAAGAATTTGATCAAGATGTAGATGATGGGGATGTAGGCAGTGGAAGCTAGCCCTAGCGGTAAAGACAATTGTACACTTCCCTCTCAGTATCTCTATGAGGTAATTACTTTCGTTAACTAAGTTAACAATTAAGTGCTTTCACTACTTATCAATAATTTCTTTTGTTATAATTTGTTTAGGGAGAAGCAAATTGTCTATTATGGTTAGATACCCCTACTTGTCGTGTGGTTACAGAGGGTTGTATGTATAACATTGCAAGAGACACACTTCATAATGCAATGTTACCCGTCAACCCTGCGAGAGTAGCGGTTAGTATCATTGTTCCTATCAAGGATGCAAGAACGGTAGGACAAGTAGTAGGGAGTTTCATTGCGTGGCCCACCAATCTCATTATAGTAAGTCCATCAAGACAAGTTCTCTTAGGTGGGGTTTGGCATATTAGTTTCCTAAATTCATAAGTACATGGAAACTCATATAAAAAAAATTAACTTATGTGAAAAAACCATAAAAGAAAATGTAGTTTTTGATTTTTGAAAGATACATGTTTTAAATATTTGGTCCTTGAGTCTTACCCACTACAAAAAAAAAAAGACTTTTTGTGGCAACTAAAGTCGCCACCGAAAGTCACAAAGTTGCCACTAATAGTCTTTGGTGGCGATGTTTTAGTCGTTGTAAAGTAGTTGGAGATAGTCTAGTCGCAGATGGTTTCAGTGGCGATAAAAGAAGTCGTCACTAAAATATCACTTTCAATAGCGACTATAGTTGTCACTGAATATATATAAAGTTGCCACTAAAACATGATATGTTGTTGGGATTCGCCACTAAAATAGAATTTTAGTAGCGACTTTGGTCGCTGCTAAAAGTTATTTTTTATGGCAGTTTTAATAGTTGCCACTAAAAATATGGTTTCAGTGGCAATGTTTGTCGTTGCTAAAAATATCTTTTAGTGATAATCACTAAATGTCATCACTGAAAGCCCATTTACTATTCAAATATTTTCAGTGACAATATTTGATAGTCACCATAGTATATTATGTTCAGTGACCACTATAGTTGCCACAGAAAGTTAATCTTCAATGACAAATTTAAAAAGTCGCCACTAAAAGTATATATATTTTTTTAATATTAATTTTAAAATTATAAAATAAATGCCTATTAACAAATCTATCAAACCTTTCAAAATATATATCATTTCCATAAAAAAAAATTTTAAATACATATAAGATTCATTGTCAAATATGTCCTAGCATAAGTATTTGGAGTATCATCATTACAAAAAGATAAAATACAAGAACAATATTAGATATAAATAATACATTTATTTTGAACTATTTCTAGTATCGCTAGCCCTTGTATCAATATTTGGAGCATTTGTAGCTATGTTTGGCATTTGGTCTTGTTTTGAAAGAAAATAAACAAATTAATACACATTAAAACAAATTTTAGTCTCAATTTTTCTTAAACATAAAGAAAACTTAACTACAATATATTGTGCCATTATGTTGATTTAAAAGGAAGCAAAAATATAACAAATAAGAAATATTAAATAAACATTATCAAGCCCTTATCATTAATTAAATATGAAATAGATATGTTGAGAAGATAGCACAATAACATTTTTTGTTTAGGGAAAGTTTACATAATACCAAGTGCAATATATAGGCCAAACAATTGCTTCCTCCAACCAAAATGAAAAAAATGTTAAATCTACCTATTTCAAAATTGCTCATGTGACTATGATAATTAATAATTGAGCTTATTACAATTCATGAATTTTTAAATCATGCAAGATTTTATACCAAGGAACCCAAACGTGGAGAATGTTCTTTAGATTGCATAGTTTAAAGTCAACAAAGAGAACAAGGAAAAGAATAGAAAAAAAATGGGCACAAAAACATAGAATTACAATTCATAGACTAAGAAAATAGATTCTACATTTGCAATGACAACTTGAATCCAATTTCAAATCATGTATGTCTTACATATCATAATACTTTATATTGAACACCAATATATGAAAAAATTAGATTAAGTGACACATTTTGATTTTTTCGAACATCTTATGTAAAATGCAAATAAATAACAAAGAATATATACTCGAGAATTCATTAAAAACTCCACACTATACCAAAATCTTGAGAGGAATCCATTACAAGAACAATGAAATTATTACAATTTCTTCACATAGAAAAAAATCACGCAAAAATGGGTGTAAAAAAGTCTATTTCAACATAATATTCAAAGTGATTGTAAATTTCAATAAACCAATAGGAAACCCAATGCCTGACATTTTGGCCATATTACCTACTCATTCAACCATGGTACCACATCATTTCTTTTTTTTTGTTTTTGTTTCTTTCTTGGATGAAAATTAAAGAAAAGTGAAATGCAAAGCAATTCACTCAAAGCTCATATTTCAACCATCATATGATCAATGTCTGGAAAAGTTCATGTGTAGTCAATCTTATTCCACCATTAGGTGTAACTTACAAAAGTAACATAACAGTCAATCAAAATACATCATAGAAGCAATTCATTGATCAGAAAGATCCTGATAGCCTAAGTTACAATACTAAACATCTCATTTTCTAGTTATACATGTGTGCAATCCAATACTAAGTCATTAAACTTTAGCATATTGTTCAAAATTTAATATTAATACATTTTTAGCATAACCTAAAGTTTTGCACCAAAAGATTTGACAATAATTCACAAAATTTCCTAATATGAAACATACATGAATTTTAGAAACATAATTGTATGCTTAAGTAGTTGAAACATGAGGTGAAGAGAAGTTGCAATAATAATAAACAAGGAATAAATTTTACACTAAATCTAAGTATAGAGTAAACAAACTATAATCTTAGCTAACCCACATTATATTAAACTATACCAAACTTATAAAAATGGATATATGAAAAAAGGTAAGAAAAAGAGGAAAAGCCACAAAATTACTTATTGGATAGAAGCCATCAAAGTAGCCAATTGTGCTTGTATCATTTGTTCCATCATTTGTTTTAGTTCAGCACGCTCTGCCTCAAGCCTTCTTTCAAAGTCAGCCTCCATTTTCTTACGCACATTCTCCATTGTAGAAGATAGGGAAGCATCAACATTAACTTGAGCAATGCCTCTCTTTCTTGTAGGTTTTGCTCCATAACCTTTCCCTGTAACATAACCTGGCCTTTCACCAAAAACGACAGCCAAAATTTGATTAGAGGTCATCTGAGACCCACCTTTTTAGGATTGTTGTGGGACCACCATCTCATGGATGCAAGCCTACAATTAAAGCATCAATTTAGTTTAATGGATTATAAGACATAGTTTAACTTATCAAAAAATTTAATAAGTTGTTACAAATATATGAACTTCTTCTGACTATGGATCCGACCACACAATTTCTCCTTCTTTGGTTTTACGTGTGTTGTAATTCCCAAACTCGATCCGGTGGTGCCATCTCCCTAGTTTCAGGGTCTCTCTACAATAAATTTTTATAATAAAGGGACACAAAATGTAAAGAAAGCACATACATATATATATTAAAGAAGAAAATATTATGAAGAGTGTATAAGCATTATCACCATAAACTCCTCTACTTCTGCAAATGATCTAAGGCCACAAGTGTGCTTTGTTGTTTGCTTTTGCCTATTCAATTTGTTTCTCTCACTTACTATCTATAATAAAGTTAATAGTTATTTAAGATATCAAGATTCATGTAATAATTTATTAAACTACATGATTAGTAAAGCACCTTGAAATTTGGTGAGCGAAAATGCTCTATAAGCCATTGCCAATCTTCAGGGCCAACAATACTTAGTCGATTGGCCAATCTCTCTTCATCACTAGCATATGACTTGTAGTGGTCATGTAATTTATTCTTCCAATTTCTAAAAGCATTTTGCATTATTTGCATAACAGTGCTATGAAATTCTATCTCTTTCTTTTCATCAGTAGGTGCAAATTTTTCCTAAAACACACATAAATAGTTATGTTAATGATCTAAATATAAATAATATATATAAGATAAAAATTTATATAAATATATGTAACTTATTACCTTCACCTTCAACCACATCTCTTCACCATGTTTTGCAACGATGTCATTCCAATTGCCATCCCTAAATGATATAGTAGTTATTAGTACTAATCCACAATAATTTGAAAGATTCTTAGCCCCAGGTCCTACAGCTCTAGCAACATTTTCAGTAATTTGAACTTTGATTTTGGCACCATACTTTGTTTTCATGTCAACTTGTAAGGATCTATAAATTCCTCTACCTTTCTTAATGGTACTACAAGATGCTGTCATCCACATAAAAAATATTAGTTAGAATTTTCACTTAGTTTAATAATTTGATTGTTATTGCATAATGTGTATGGAAATGTACTAGCATTACTATGATATATGGATGGAGAATCCTGATGTTGTGTTTCAACAAGGTGTGGTGGAGGCTATGGAGAATTTTCAACTTGTATTTGTGGTTGTGGAGGCTGTGGATCAAGTTGAGGTGTCTGTGGTAGTGGTGTGAAGCCTGAACTTGAAGTCACTTCATCAAGATTATTATGTCTTCCTCATCCAATGGTGCGTCCTCCTCCCCCTCTACCTCTTCCAAATCTTGACATTTCCTGCAGTGTTGTATGCAAAGCATAAGTAATAATATTAATGTTGACATATATAAAATGCTTGAACATAACTATGCATATAACATTTTGTAAAGATTAAGGGAATTATTATATCTTTGTGAAATGGTCATGAAATTATTGTAGATTACCATCACATATCAATCTTTAGTTAATTCTGATAAAAGCTTTTTGTGTCACTGTCATCTAGTTCATTGTTTGTTGTGTCACTATTATCTATTTCATTCTCTTCTGTGTCACTACTATCATCAAAATCTTCTTCAACATTTTCCTTATTCATGGACATATGTATGTCATCGTCATCAATGCATTTGCCTCTTGAGCATGATGTACACTTGTTCGTGGCTGTTCACATACTTGATGGATGCTTTGTGGCTCTACATCATCTCTAAACAAGTCAACTACAATGTCAAATTCTACCCAATTGTTAGATGCCATAGTCAAGTCAACTACTAACTGTTGATACACTTCTTTAGTGGCCAAATCATCGTGGTCACCACTTACATCATCATCATTATCCTTTTCGGGCATATTGAAAAGGTTACGAGGATTTGTTTTCACTACAACAAGCCAATCTGGCTTAATAATGTCTATTACATAGAACACTTGTTTTGCTTGAGATGCCAAGACAAACGGTTCATTTGTATTTAATGAACATCAAGCATTAACGCTTGTGAACCCATATTTATCAATCTTATATCCTCTGGCCAAATGAGCCATATCCCACCAATGACACTTAAAGATATATACTTTCCTATTTCCTACGTAAGATAGCTCATAAATATGCTTTAACACACTATAATATTCCTTGTTAACATCTGAATCATCACCTATTACAAGAACTCCGCTATTTTGAGTTTTTTTTCCTGATGCACGATCTTTTGTGTGAAATCTAAATCCATTCACCATAAACATGGAATAGTGATTCACTACTTTAAGTGGGCCAACCGATAAGCTTATAAGTTCATCATTTGCACATCCTTGTGTACACAACTTGACAACCTATATGGACAAAGAACTCTTTGTTACCATTAAAAGATCATGTCATGAAATGAACACAATGAATTAGACTAACACTTACATGTGCACGAAACCAATCAAGAAAGTCCTTGTAATGTCTTTCATTTACTGATGAAGCTTGTGCTTCAATCTCCTTCATATGCTCCCTACATTGTACAAGCTAGTTAGGGCAATACAAAACATTATCCTTTTATAAAATATTAGGGAAGTAATGTTAACTTACTCAATAAATGGCTCTATTTCAACACAATTTTGAAGCACATACATCTTAGCTTGATGGAACTCTTCATGAGATAGAGTGATTAATTCAGAGTGCCCTCTTAGTAGGCCACTTCTTTGGAAGATAGAAATCTTACTAGTTGTCTCAATTGTATCGTTGTTTCTAGTAGGTCTATCAAACTTGGTTGGGATATTTTTCAAGTATCGTGAGCAAAATGTAAGGCTTTCTTCCTCCAAATAACCTTTTGTAATTGAACCTTCTGGACAAGCCTTATTTCAAACATATGCTTTAAGTGTTCGTAAATACCTACAAACATAAGCTACACCTAATATGGTACATCCACTAGTGGTGAAAAACAAATTTATGACAATTAATTGTAATAAAATGGATTACCTTTCAATAGGATACATCCATCGATATTGAACAAGTCCACCAAGTTTTTCCTCCCTTGCCAAGTGAACTGTCAAGTGGATCATGATGTCAAAGAAAGCTGGGGGAAATATAGTCTCCAATTTGCATAAAGTTAACACAACTTGAGTGTCAAGACCATCAAGATCTTCAATTTTTAAGCACTTGGAGCATAAATTCTTAAAAAAGCTGCTTAACTCTATTATTGGCTCACACACATCCTTAGGCAACAAACAACATATTGTAATTGAAAAAATATCTTGCAATAATACATGGTGATCGTGACACTTTAATCCAAAAATGCTTCGCTCACAAACATTGATACACCTTGAAATATTTGAAGAGAAAGCATCAGGTACCTTTAAATTAGCTAAGAAATTGCAAACCTTCAACTTCTCCTGTGGAGATAATGCATAGCATTCTGCAGGTAATAAAACATTATTTCCATCTTCAATTGGGTGCAACTCATGCCTTATGCCTAAGTCTACCAAATCATACCTGCTCTTTAATGTGTCCTTTGTCTTTCCGTCCATGTTTATCACTGTTGAAATGATGCTATCAGAGATATTTTTTTTCTATGTGCATAACATCAAGATTATTTCATAGCATTAGGTCTTTCCTGTAACACCTTAACCTCTAGCTCATACCCAACATGCCCTCTTACTCATATACGTGTGCGGAACTCACAAGGGAGCTACTTTGCTCTACCTCATGCTTACTTATCTATGGCATTGTGTGTGGGTAGAGATCCACTTAGAAGTAACATGGACCCATTGAGCTCTTTCTCTGATTCCTCATGCTTAATTTCATTATTAAGACTTGTTACAATCCCAAACATATGCTCTAAACTCATGGAAAGCAAAAAGGGATTGGAGACATGCATTTTCGCTATGGGCAGATTTTGCTCATTTTCTGGGCTAACTTTGAAAATTCATAACTAAATGCAGAAAAATCGTATCTGCATGATCTAGGTCATTCTAGAACTATTAAGATGTCTACTTCATGATAAAAATAAGTAGAGGTCTCAATATCTTATGCACAAGACTTTTGACATCGAAATTGTTCACTGGTCAGAGGGGGCTTCTTTGCTGTCACAGTTTACTAATATAGACTTTGAAAATGTCTAACTAATTCCACAAAAATCCAATGCTATAAAACATATCTCTATGGAAATATGTGGATGTTAGCTAAACAGGAAAAATATCTCCAGATCAGTTCACCAAGCCAAATCCCCGAAAACCGATGAAACAGTACCTCGGGTCTGGTTGGGTGTCTGATTCTGGGCAGGAACTTCGAAATTGCATAACTTCCTTTCTAGACCTCTAAATGAGGTGCTTCCAGTTCCTACAAGTCATGTGACCATCTAGTTTTTGTGTATAAAATTTCGTAGCCATTGGACTACGTTTGCCCCTCGGATGACACGTTTCTCAAACTGACCAAATGAACAGTGATTTTCTGAAATCCGAATTTCTGATGTCAAATTTGAAAAATCATAGAAAATGCTATAGACCTCTAAATGACATGAACTCTAGCTTCCCAGAAAGCTCTAAATATCATCTAGTTACATGTCAAGTTTCATAACAAGAAGAGGTCATATGGCTGATCTATGATATCATGTGCAAAAGGGTCCTTTCTTGGCCAAAAGTAGGGCTCATAGGGTCCAATCTTGATTTTTCTACTTCTATGACTCCTTAAGCACATGAGAAAGCATCTATAGGAGCTATCAATCATGCCTCAAGTGTCTAACGACTTAGATTGGAGAATCTCACTACCCCATGCCCACTCATGCACCTATGTAGCCTATGCTAACATTAAGCATTTCATATTAACACATGCTTCTTCATTCATAATAAGCCTCATTCTCATATATATTCATCATCTTACAACATTTGTAAAGGTTACATCATATACATCATTTACATCTCATGTCTCATGTACAATTCTTATATACAACATGTGGCCAAAAGCCTTACATTCTTCTTCATCTCTATCCCTAGCCTCATGCTTGATGGTGGTTCCCATCTCTAACCTCGCTTGGTCCACCTGGCATGGTTGGATGGTGGAGAGGGAGGGTGAGATTCGGAGAATCTCAGTAGTTCAACTCTCATTCAAACATACATATATTGCATGCAACAAGTCTCATTATGCATGTATGGCATGTTAGCATATAAAACCATGATGAAAACATTTAAAACATATGAAATGGCCATGCATAACATTTAAGAGTTTGCTAAGTACTTGGATCAGCCTCACCCATTCCCTTGTGGCTTTTGGATTTGCCTTCCCATACTTTAGAGGTCCTTAGACTCAACCCTTGCTCTTTAGGAGTCAACCTCACTTTTTGGGAGACTTTTTACTCTTGTATCAACCAACTTAGGGCTTCGGCTCATCCTCACCTTAGCTATAGGGTTATTGGCCTTTCCATTTCCTCAAGCAACCAAACAATCATTTAAAACATCATTCAATCATAACACATCATCATGCTAACACACTTCTCATAGCTCATATCATTCATACACACAAGCAAGACAATGTAAACACACAATTATGCATGAGAGAAAGTGGAGAGAACTACCTTGTTAGCTATTCTCTACTTCTTCTTTCACTTGCCTCCTCCCTTGTAGATTTCACTATACTTCTAGATGGGAGAGCTTCTCTTGAGCCTAACCACACAAAAGCATGGAATTAATACCTTAATACTTAATCCTTAAGCTAGGGATTACTTCTAATCAGCTCTACTGAGCTTCTCTATCTAGGTTTCATCCTCTCACTAGGGTCCATTAACTATCCTCTCTCTTTTCTTAATTTCTCATGTTCCTAAGAGAGGGAAAAGCAAGAAAGAGAAGACTACATACTTCTAATCTCTCTCAAGAATGGTTTCCCACTCTCACTCCTCTGAACCAGACTCAAGACCTAACCATTTTTACTATCTAAACCGTGGAAAGAGAGGGGAAGGGGAGTAAGGCAACATATGAAGAGGAAAGCCATGAGAATTCATACCTTTCTTGTGCTTTCTTCTTCTCTTCAGTTTCTCTCTCTCTCCTCCGCCCTTTTCTCTCTCCTAAGATGAGTTTGAGTCGGTTAGAAGAAGAAAGAAGAGATTTGGAAGCTTTTAAAAAGTCAAATTCTCTTTTTCTCGCTTTTCTGGACCGCTCTCGCTATAGCGAGTCATTACCCTCGCTACGGCGAGCTCGTGTCTGTTCCAGACCTTCGCCTTCGCTATGGCGTCGCTACAGCGAGCTCGTGTCTATTTTAGACCTTCGCTATGGCGTCACTATGGCGAGATCGTGTCTGTTCCAGACCTCTGCCTTCGCTATAGCGCCGCTACGGCAAGCAACTCCCTGGTTTCTATATGGAATGCCACACTCGCTATAGCTAGGGACATCTTCGCTATTGCGAGGAGGCATTCTCGCTATGGCGAGGCCGTTTCTCGCTATGGCGAGAAGACTTAAAAAATTCTCAGCTCTTCGAAAATTTTCCAGCTTCTCTTTTCCTTTTTCTTTTCTCATTTCTTTTCTCTTCTCTTTTTCTGGGTTGTTACATTTCCAGTAAGGTAATTGGAAAAAAAATACTTTTCTTTCTCCAATTATAAGCACCTTTAAGATAGTCATGCTTTCGCTTTTGAGTTTTACCAAAGCTTACATTACCCAATCCTTATAATTGTCTAAGTGCTTCATCCCCAGTTAAAGGGAGAGGTGCAACTCTATTTTCTACTTTCTCATCAAATGCGAATCTATTTCGGCGCCAAGGATGATTGGTTGGAAGGAAACGACGATGACCTATGTAACATAACTTGTTTCGTAAAGAAATGGAATATGTGTCTTTGTGGCAACAAGGGCATGCAAGTTTGCCTTTAGTTGACTAACCTGAAAGGTTTGCATAGGCAGGAAAGTCATTTATTGTCCATAAGATAGCTGCACGTAGTCTAAAGTTTGATTAGGAGTGGGCATCATATGTTTCTACCCCTTCTTCCCATAATTCTTTCAACTCTTCTATCATTGGTTGCAAGTAAATGTCTATATCATCACCTGGACATTTAGGTCCTGGAATAAGAAATGTCATCATAAAATATGGGTGCTTCATACAAATCCATGGTGGCAAATTATATGGAACCAAAACAACTGGCCAAATGCTATGATTAGCACTCATATTCCCATAAGGTTGAAATCCATCACTTGCTAATCCTAATCGAACATTTCTAGGCTCATTAGAAAAGCTAGGATGTTGTTGGTCGAAGGATTTCCAAGCAAGGGAATTAGCTGGATGTCTTAAGACACCATCATCAATATGTTCTTTATCGTGCCATCTCATTTCTGAAACTATGTGTCTTGCCATGTATAGCCTTTGTAGTCTAGGCTTTATGGGAAAATGCCATAAGACTTTGTATGGTACTTTCTTGCCTTTGTGTCTCGTTGGCTTCCATCTAGACATTTTGCACTTGGGACATGATAAGCATTAGCATGGTCCCTCCAATCTAAAATGCAATCATTATTGCATGCATCTATTTTAGTGTAATCCAAACCCAAATCTCGAATAACCTTATTTGCTTCATAGTATGAGTTTGGAACCAATGCCCCCTCTAGAAGAACATTTTTGAATAGGGTCAGTAATGCATCCATTGATTTGTTACTCCACTGGTTAAGGCATTTTAAGTGAAGTAACCTAACTATAAAAGATAACTTTGACACTTTGTTACAACCTAAATAAAGTTCATTCTCAGCATCTTTTAACATTTTATAAAACTTTCTTGCATGCACATTTGGCTCTGTATTGTTCTCTAGACCACTGTTCGTTTTTGCCACAAATGGAAATCCACAAGCATCATTTATCATTTCGATAATGTTATCTTCCTCAACATAATCATCTTACACTTCTTCAAAGCAATTAGGAAGGGGATTTTCAAATCTCATCCTCTTCTCTCCATGCAAGTCCCACACCTTATAACTATCCCAAAATCCCTTTTTTCAATAAGTCTTCCCTTACTTTAATTCTCAATTTGAAATGTGTGTTCATGCACCCCTTGCAGGGGCATCGTATTATATTATTCACCCCTGGTTGACTACATGCCCATTCAAGAAAATTATCTATTCCTCTGATATATACTGGATCAGCTCTATTCTTAATTTGTAGCCAACTTTTATTCATCCCTACTCCCTACACTTACAAATCAAGTAATCACAAGTTAAACAAAACTTGTACTTAAAATAAATAACAAGAACAATGCTACTATCATGCTACATAGTACATTTGAACAAGAATTTAAGTTGGGGACTTCCAAACTAACATGCAACGCTAAAAGGATATAAAACTACAAAATGTTGAAACAAAGACTTTAGCGCTAAGCCATGTGGAATTTTAAATTAAACTGTGAATTAAACATATGTAGCAACTATAATGCAAACTTGACATTAGAAATGGAAGCATAAATTGGAGTAAAAATCTATAATGAAAAAGAAGGAAGATCATTAATAACTTACTGTCTTGAAAACCAGTGGAGCAAGAGAGAATCTAAAATCTATTTCCAAAGACATGAAAAATAGCAAAGAATGTGGTGACTCCTCGTAAAAAGAACTAGACAGGAATGAAAAAGAGAAAGGATGTCCTATGGAAATACAATTGTGTTTCTCATGCTAGTAGGCACACAGCCAAATACATAAAATATACATAAAATATTTTTAACATACAATTAATTTTTTATTAAAAATATAACTTATCAAAATATTTTTAAATTTTATTTTGATATTATTGATTTTATATTAAGAATCATAAATTAAATTTATTGTAAATTTATAAAATTGATTATGATTTATATAAAAAATAAATATAAAGCATATTACCAACTAGAACACACATATAATCATATAACCACCTGCACGAATCACATCAAGAAAGCATTGAAAGCCAAATGGGCTCACCTTTATGCTTCAATTTGAAATGAAGATAGGAACTAGCTTCTTGGCTGTCAAATAACTTCTTTTCCAATTCTTTTGTATTGCTGAGCTCAGATGATGGCTACTTTTCTCTATTATGCCACACAATTCCTTCTCTTTCTCCTTTTTACTTGGCTTTCTAATTTTCTTGCATCCCATGTAACAAATTGTAGCATAAGTCTAGTAACCCATAAGTCATCCTAAATTTAAAATAAGGTAAGTGCATGAATGACAATATAATAATAAAGTTATATTTAACTATATTTTCATTCATTATTCCTTTAAACTGAATGAAATTTTAATAATTTACCCATATAATGATTATATATCACAAAAATGATGTCTTCATATGAGATTGATGTAACACCATAATTTCCTAACTCATCTTGTCATATACACATGCCTCATCTTATTATGTTCATGAAAAAATAAGGAAAAAAGGGAAAACTAATGGATTGCTTTGCGTTGCGTCATACTTAAAAATTTCATTCGGTGTCATGGGGACCGTGGGAGCTCATACTATACATTCTCATATTTAATTCATCATTACAACTCATTTGTATCTCAAAATCATGCCCACAACTCATGGAAACTAAAATGGAGTGCGGAATATGGAAGTTCATTCTCGGCCAGAAGTACTCCACTTTCTGACCAAATTTTAGAAAATTATAACTAAATCTAGAAAAAAAACAAAATCATAAAATCTTGGTCATTCTGAAAAGCTTTGGATGTCTACATTACATAAAAATATTCCCAGACTGTAACATCCATCACAGAGGAAATTTGACATCCAAAATTGTCCAAAGGTTTGACTGAATTTTGGAATTATCACAGAATTCTGCAGAGAACTTTGAAAATGTCTAATTAATTTCACAAAAATCCAATCTATACAAATGATGCCAATATGAAAATCTGTAGATGTTAACTATAGTGGAAAAATATCTCCAGATCAGTTCATCAAGCCCAGACCTCAGAATTCGATGGAACAATACCTCTGGGAGGGCAAGATTACTGATACTAGACAGAAACTTTAAAAATTCATCTCCCTCTCTAGACCTCTAAATGAGGTGCTTCTAGTTGGTATTAGTCACTGTGAATGTCTAGTTTTTGTGTACAAAATTTTGTGACAATTGGACATCATTTGAGCCTTGTGTGACAGAAAATAATTTCGGACCAAATGAATAGTGTAGTAACCAGAAACCATAAAAATTGCCAACTTTGGAAAATCATCAAATATTCTGTAGATCTCCGAAAATTATAATCTTTAACTTCCCAAAAATCTCTTAATGAGACCTAATTTCATGCCAAATTTCAGATCAAAACTAACTCATTTGGCTAAAAAGTGACATAGAGCTCCATTATGGTCAAATTTGACTCCATATGAGGTACCAAATTTGCCAAATGGCTTGCCCTTGGTTGTGGCACATTTTGGGCAAGTATAAAAGTACATTTAAGACTTGTGTAAGCTGCCCAAATGGTCCCAAACCTCATGTATCTCATTTCGGCCTTCTCATCCACACTTATACACATTTACATTAAACTTCTAAAGTGCATAATTTGGCATTACATACTCAAATTGTATTCTAGAACTCATACATCATATCCATAGTTATAAATATCACATAATTACATATTTATACATGTTTCAAGGTTCATAACACATTTATAACATCATATACATCATGAACCATCATTATGGTTCCAAAATGGACAAAACAAGGCATAAGCTTATTAGTCTTCCTTCTTCATTGTTGTTGGCTCCCTTCACTATAATTACTTAGTACACCTAGCATGTTAAATCATTAGAGAGGAGGAAATGAGATTCAAAGAATTCCAATAGCTCATCTCCTATTCAATCATACATAATATATGCAAAGAAAGCCTTAAAAATGCATACATAGACATAATACAAATCATAAGCATTCAAGAAGCAAGTTTAGCATGTGAACAAGCCATACAAATCATTCAAGAGCTCACTAAGTGTTTGGATGGGTCTTACACTTCTCCTCATGGGTTTTGGACTTGTCTCACCCGCTTCTTAAGCACTTTGGACTCAACCATATTCTTGGGAGCCCATTTTACTTTTGGGAGACTCTTTCCTTTGTCTTAACTAAGTTCAAGGGTTTTTGGCTCATCCTCATCATAATGAAAAGTTCTTGGTCTCTCCATGCTCAAGCAAACTCAAGAAACATCATACATTCACTTGAAAACATAACATGATATCATGAAATCATGGTAAATAAGATCATGCTAGCATACTTTTCATGATTTGAAAATACACATACATATATTTTAAGACAAGCTAAACACACATCCATGTATGAGAGAAGGTGGAGAGAGCTACCTTGTACAAATCTACACATTTTTCTCCTTGGATTTCCCTCCTTTGCCTCAGATATACACCCACAATTTGGTGGAGATGGTTTCTCTTGGCCTAGACATGATTTAAGGGAGCTAATTAGGTTCATGAAATATATGCTAAAGCTATACAATTTGCTTAAGCCATACAATTTGCTTAAGCCCTGGATTACTCTATAGGCTTCATTATGGTCCATAATGGTGCCTAATGAAGCAACACTCCTCAAATAACTTCTAGGCCTCATTCTTTCCTCTCAATTATGATTCTTGCCTCCTTTTAAACCTCTTGGAGCCACCACACTATTAAAACAAAGGGCCTAGTACCATGTTGCTTCTTTAGGTTATAATATGGAACCTATGACCCCAATTCACTTTTCTTGAGTTCTAAATTTTTTCCATGGCCTCCTCTTATATTCATTCACCATATATGACTCAAAAATGGCCTTATAAAAATTTGAATCTCTCTCTAGCTAGGTGAACTTGCTTAGGCCAAGACTATGGGTGCATTGGCCTTCTATGGAGTTCTCTTTGTTTTCTTGAAGGAGGAAGCATCTTTGTTTTCTTGAAGGAGGAAGCATGTGGGGAGCCTCTTAGGGATTTTAGGAGCATGTTTTAAGATTCAATTAAGTCTAAAAACATTCATATGAAATCAGATTTGCAAGGAAGTATTTGGATCCCTAATGATTCTATCTTGTTTCCTAATGCTCCTTTCTTGATTCTATTGGTTCATTCTTAATCCTTGCCACCTAAAATCCCTAATCCCTCCATGAATTGGACAAAAAATAGGACCTAAGAATTGGGTTCATGATAGCCAAATTCGTGTAATAGGAAGGGGGAGGAAGAAACTATCAAAAAATGAAAGTTTTATCTTATTTTCTTGCTTCCTTTGGCTTGTTCTTCCACTTGGTTGGCTTGCTCCCTCAAATTGCTAAATTCCCCTCCCTGTTTTGCCCCCAAAATAGCACCAAATTAAATGTCAAAACCATGAGAAGGAAGAGGAAGAAGAGGGGAAGAAGTTTAATAAGGCAAGGAGTAGGAAAAAGTGGTTAAAACTTACACTTTTTAAAGCTTCTTCTTTCTTTCTTGGCCTCCCCTCTTGTGCGCCACTCTTAGCCTCTCTTAATTCTGTTTTAACTTGAGAGAGAGTGGGTGAGGAGATCTGAGTAGAGGAGAGACGCTTTTATAAGCTAAGGATTCATTTAAGTAACTTTTAAAATTTACAATTTAGTCCCTCTTCATAGTTTTGTTCGTTTGGATTCATTTCAACTCCTTTTTAAGAATTGTCTTTTCCATCATATTCGTTAGGCTCTTAATCATAATAATTGCCTTTGGAATCACTCAAAAAGGATTTAAAACTATTACAAATTGTTTGGTCAAGGTTTTAGTCAACTAATGGCCGAAATAGCTCACCGGAGGGGTTTCAACTGTTCTACGGGTACCCATGGTTTTTAGGGCCTCTGAGAACCCCAGAAAGTTCAAATTTTTTGTTTAAAAGCCCTCCTGTGAGTTTTTCAAACTTTTCAAAAATTACAAAAATACCCCTACTTTCTTCGAAAAATTTTCTAAGCTCTTCTGACTCTGGTTTTTGAGGATCTCAAACCTCAAATCCTCATTCTCTAATATTTAAAATTTTATCATAATTTTAGTTGGCTCCAATTCCTTCTATTTCGAGGACTTCCTTTTATATTTAGCCTATTTCTGATGTTTACGGAGAAACCAAACATTACGTTTCTCACGTTTACGGAGGGACCGGATGTTACAATTGATGCTTCAAATGAAGTAAGTTTAAGCAAAATAAAAATAAAAATACTTAAAGGAAGAGAAAATATTATAAAAAAAAATATTCATGGCAATTTCCAAGACCGGGTTGCAACAACTTGCATCCCTATCCCTTTAGTACAAGGAAAGGCTATTATGAAGATGGTAATTTCCTTACAAGCTATATGGTAATTTCCTTACAAGCTATAACGCTTCACCTGGACAGCCCATAGCAAATTTATTAACCATAAATATTCAAGTTCTCAACATCTCCCCAGGCACTGGAGAGTTGCGTGTCTCTGCTTGGGTTGCTTATGATTGCTATTATACCAACAAAGACAATGATAGGGTGAGAACTTCCTTTGGGCTTAAGAAGTTTGCAATTTCCAATACCAAAAAAGAAGACTTTATAAAACTCCAAATTAGAGCATGACACATAGTACACAGATAGTTTTTGTTTTTTATATATATATATACATATGGTAAGTCTAAGTACCCACATCAGTATCAAAACACCTTTTGGTGTGGCCCCTGTTATGAATTAACAAAGTAGCACAAGACATAAATCACAACTTTTAAGAGAAAATGCTAATGTGATTCAGATCAACAAGGTAAGTAAAGGAAAAATTAAAATGAGTAATAAACTAATAGTTGCTATTTGTTTTTATTAGTAAGCATGTGTGGTTTTATCATAAAATCCAAACAGAACATTGAATAACTTAAAGCTTAGTGGACCCTACATGTCATTAACCCATGAAACCATGACCACCTCAAACAAGAAGCATTGTACCTCTTATCATTCAAAGAAGAAGCAACAAAACTAAAACAGAGCATTTTATTAAAGGAGGGTAAAATAGAAATCTATGACATGAAATTTTTATTGTGATTTATGGCACAACTGAAGCAAGACTTCCCTTTCACAACAAACTTTGGAAGTACCCTTAAATAAGGCTCTTTGACTGAAACCAATAAAGATGAAGAAGAATAAAGATTTTGGGATTTTATAGATTCTAGGGTTTTAGGGTGGGGAAATGAGTTTTACCATTTACTAGAGCATGATCTTCACATTGGATGAATAATCAATAACGGCGTGTGCAAGATGAAGCAATGCTAATCATCTAAGGCCATCTAGTGTGGGAGGGATGAAGACAAAGGGATGGAGCATTGTGCCATAGTATTTCGATATTTCAGAGTATGTAGGGAAGAGATGCTAAAATGAAGTTTAGAAAAAGCTACAATCAACACGCTGGTATGTCATTTACGAATAAAATATGATTTCTTTAAGACGAGGAACCTAGCTATTGGCTTCCATTGGAGCATGGATATGTTAAACTTTGGCTTAGTGTACTACAAAGCTTATTGTATCAAGTGGATTTTTAAAAATGATAAGATTAAGTGAAATTTTTTAAAAAATTACTATTAATTCGTTTTTAATAAAAACATAATATGTAGGAATTTTTATAATTCATATATTGATTCTTTATTAAAATAAAGTTTATTTGTCATAATTTCAAATGTAAAATTTGATAATAAATACTTAATTAAATATTATTAGTATTTTATTAAATTTTTTCATTGTAGTTAATCATATATTATTTTAAATATTTGAATGTATATGATTTACATTAATTAAACAAATTAACATACAAATATGTTGCATTACGTAATATATATATATATATATGTATATATATTATTTAAATTAATTTTATTATTTATTTTTTTCTATTTCTAATCATTCATATTTAAAATATTAAAATAATATATGATGGTCAGATGATCAAAATTTAATAAAATATTGTTAAAAATTTAATGAGAGATATTAGATTAAAAAATTTTAAAATTATAAAAAATAATTTACAAATTAGTTAAACAAATCAAGATATTTATAAGAAAAATAATTAAAAGATTTTAAGTTAAAAAATTTGAACTTGATATCTTGAACTATAGTACTTTTCTGTGTAATTTAAATTTTTAATATTTAAATTCTTTAAATAATTTTTAAAATTTAAGATTTATAGCCTTCAATTTAAAATTCCTAATTCTAATTTTTCCAATTTGTAATACAAATGGCATTTTATCCTACGCACTTGTTTCACATGTTCATACTTTTTTCTTTTTGGATAACAAATAAATTAAAAAAATACACTTATTCATCTTTATTTTTATTTTTAGTTTTATTTTTATGTTTAATAATATAAATAGAATGTTAATAACTTAATTGATTTAAAATAGTTAAAAAATCATGTCTATAATAATTATTAATAAATCGTATTATAAATTTTGGTAAAAAAATTATTTAATATAAATTAAAAATTAAAAAAATTACATTTCTGATGGTTATTAATAAATAATCTCTAATAGTTTGTAGGAATTAATTTAGTAAATGTTTATAATATTTAGAATTAATAATAAATAGTATATACATTTATTGTTAATAGATATTTATAATATTTAGAATGTATGTAAATAATATATAATGTATTAGCATGTTGGGGGGTTTGCCACCATGATTTGCGACAGACCCATGGTAGAAAGGCACTATTCACATATTGAATTAAAATTTTATCAAATTTCATACATAAGTTTGTCGCAATTTTTTCCTACAATAATTTCTGTCACTATGGTAAGAAATATTTTCTTTTAATTTAATTTAATTTTTAGAGTTAATAAATTTGCAAATATTTATAAATTTAATTTTAAAAAACATAGTTTATTAATAACTAAATAATTATATATTTTATTTTATCTTGTTAAAAATTATTTTACATATATTTAGTATAATAATCAATAAACGCACTAGTATAAAAATTTTTAAAAATAGAATTGATTGGAATTAATAATAATAAGCCAAAAGTTTGTTTAATCATGCCAAAAGCTTAAAATTTATAAAAAGGAATGAAAAAATTGATGAAGTTAGCAAGTTTGATTCGCGTGCCTAATTTCTTACCATCTTTGAGTCTATTAACAATGTAATTTTATTACATTCATGGCATCTAATTTTGCTACCCAATATATTATAACTTAATATATATATATATATATATATCTAATTAAATTAAGTTAATATATATTATTAAATGTTGGTATGTATATATTATATACAATAAACTAATATACATATATATATACACACACACATTATAAGTTAATAAATAGTGAAATTTATTGAATAAATATATAATATATAATATTATATAAGTTATGAAATAAAAATATTAAATTTAAATAAAATAGAAAAAAATATCTCATACAAATTTAATTACATAAAATTTGCAAAATTTAACAATTATCTTCATTCTCATTGACATTATCATCTGTATTCTCGTTATCTAAATGAGAAATATATGATCTATAAAAGGAACTTGGCCTAGCATCATCTTGATGTTGTTGTTGTGAAAGATGTTAAACAATACTCCTAAATTCATCTAATTCTTGTCGAAACTGCTCAATTTGTAATCTTTGTTCTTCAAGTTAGGCATCATGGGTTTGTTGAGCCAAAGTTATAAATTCATTTCTCACAATTTCTTAGATATACGAAGAGTGAGGATATGATGGATATTGAGTATCAGTAGATTCAGACATAGGATTTCCTAATATATTATCAGACATACTCCCAATACCATAAACTGAACCTTTTTTTTTTTCTTCCAGCAGCCTGTAGCCATAAATCTAATTCTAAAACATTCTCTCCTCTACGTTCACATAAATTTTTAAGACGTATATATTCATCTTGAAAAGTACATAACAAAATAAGTAAAAATTTTATAAATAAAATTATAATTACAAATATAAATTAAAAATAAAATCATAATTACATAAACAATTTGAGATTTTCTATCAATCCAGACTCTTTTAAGTTGATGAGTTTTTAAAAAGACCTCAGAATATCTTGGTGGCCTTCCTAATTCTCATGCCTGTAAAATAAAAATTAATATTAATAGATAAATATACATTTAAAATTATAAATAAATATTTATAAAAATAAAATTGATTATGAATCTTTTGACATGTTCAAGCATTGATATAGATCCCCCAGTATATAATGATGAACCAAATTCAGAACTAGAAGCTCTATTCTTTCTTATCTGTTCTCGAAGTGATTGATATTCTGAAGTATTCCATTTTGCACACAACTCTTCCCAAATGGATTTGCTAATCCAATTAGGCTTTTTTCCTTTCTTACGTGCATTACCAATTAAATCTCTAAGCCGATCAACCACTTTCTTTTTCCAATTCTTCCAAATTTTATCATTGTTGTCAAAACTCCACTCATAATACTTCTAAAAAAATTAAAGATTATAATTATAAAAATATAAAATACATGATATTATGATTATATAAAAAATATATAAGAAACAAAATTTACCTTAAATTCAGCAAACCATAATGTTTGATATTCAGAAGGAACATCTTTCCAACTACTCCAAGGACCTTCATATTTACTTTTAAAAATATTTATTATCCTTGCTCGAACTTTATTATTATTTAGTTTAAATCTACAAGAATTGAATATTTATTAGTTAATTATACAAATACTTAAAATTAACATAAATTGAAATAATATTAGAAAATTAAATAATAACTCATTGCCTTCAAGTTGAATAAATTATTTTTGAATTGAAGTTGGAATTTGGGACTCGGGAGTTGGATTTTGAGACTTCAAAATAGTATGTTGAGATCGTGAGCGACCCCTGCTAGAAGATGATTCTCGTTGATACATCTAAATAAATTAATTTGTAAAAAATAACAAATTTATGTGAATAAATTTCTTAAAACATGAATTCAAAATAAATTAATAAGAAAACTACTCTTACTTGTTGTAATTTATATGTTGATGATGCTGGTTGCCCCAGATGACAAGTGAAGGTGGGAGAGAGATAATGGAAGTGAAGGTGTGAGAGGGACGAAGGAAGGGTGTAACAACCAAGAAAAAGAGGGATAAGAAAAGAAATGAGAAAAGAAAAGGAAAAGAAAAAGCTAAAATTTTCAAATGGCTGAAAATTCTAAGTCTTATCGCCACAACCCGGCTATAGCGAATTCACCTGTTCGCCATAGCGAGAAATGACCTAGCTATAGCGAGAACGTCTTCTCGCAATAGCGAAAATGCTTCTAACTATAGCGAGTGCGGGTATCCCATACAAAAACCAGGGAGTTGCTCGCCGTAGCGAAGCCATAACGAAGGCAGAGGTCTGAAACAAACACGAGCTCGCCATAGCGAAGGCGATGGCTCACTATAGCGAGGTAGGTCCGGAAAGCGAGAAAAAGAGAATTTGACTTTTTAAAAGCCTCCAAATCTTCTCTTTCTTCTTCTAACCGACTCAAGCTCACTTTAAGAGAGAGAAAAGGGCGGAGGAGAGAGAGAGAAGCTTAGAAGAGGAAGGAAGAACAAGAAAGGTAAGGATTTCCATGGCTTTTCTCTTAGTATGTTACTCTTCTTCCCTTTCCCTCTCATTCCACGATTTTGACAACAAAGATGGTTAGGTCTTGAGCTTGGTTCAGAAGAGAGAGAGTGGGACACCACTCATGAGGGAGGTTAGAAGTTATGTAGTCTTCTCTTCCTTACTTTCCCTTCTTAAGAGCTTGAGAGTTTGAGAGAAGAGAAAGAATAGTTAATGATTCTAGTGAGAGAAAGAACCCTAGCTTAAGAAGCTTATTAAGGTTGTTAGAAAGAGATCCCTAGCTTATGAATCAAGTGTTAAGGAACTAATTCTATGCTTCTTGTGTGGTTAGGCTCAAGAGAAGCTCTCCCATCTAGAAGTGGTTGTGAAATCCACAAGGGAGGATACAAGTTGAAAGAGAAAGTTGTGACTAGCTAATAAGGTAGCTCTCTCCACATTCTTTCATGCATAATTGTGTGTTTACATTATCTTACTTGTATGTATGTATGATATGAGCTATGAGAAGTGTGTTAGCATAATGATACATTATGAAGTGAAATGATGATTTATATGATTGTTTTGGTTTGCTTGAGGAATGGAAAAGCCAATAACCCTTTAGCCATAGTGAGGATGAGCCAAACCCTCAAGTTGGTTGAGACAAAGTAAAGAGTCTCCCAAAAGTGAGGTTGACTCCCAAAGAGTAAGGGTTGAGTCCAAGAACCTCTTAAGAATGGGTGAGGCAAGTCCAAAATCCACAAGTGAGTGGGTGAAGCTAATCCATGTACTTGGCAAGCTTCTAAGTGTTATGTATGGCCAACTCACATGTTGAGAATGTTTTTCTTTGATGCATGGCCAATTCACATGTTTTAAATGCTTTCATCATGATTTTATATGCTAACATGCCATACATGCATGGTGAGGCTTGTTGCATGCTATATATGTATGATTGAATGAGAGATAAGCTATTGAGATTCTTTGAATCTCACCCTCCCTCTCCACCATCCAAACATGCTAGGTGGACCAAGTGAGACTAGAGATGTGAGTCACCAAGCATGAAGTTAGGGAGACTAATGAAGACTTGTAAAGGAACTTCTTGTAAATATGTTGTATATGAGACAAGAGATGTAAATTAATGATGTATATGATGTAGTCTCTATGAATGTTTGCAAGTCAATGTAATTATGATGTATATATGAGAATGAGATTCGTTTTGAATGAATGAAGAGGCAAGTTTTGATTATGACAAGCTTAATGTTAGTATAGGCCATATGAAGGTATAAGTGGGCATGGGGTAGTGAGTTTCTCCAATCTAGGTTGCTAGACACTTGAGCCATGATTGATGGCCCCTATAGATGCTTTCTCATGTGCTCAAAGGGTTATAGAGGTAGAAGAACTAAGATTGGACCCCATGAGCCCCATTTTTAGCCAAGAAAGTGGCTTGTTGCAATTGATGTCAAGAGGTAACCAAATGACCTCATCTTGCTGTGAAATTTGGCATGTGACTAGATCTTGTTTAGAGCTTTTTGAGAAGCTAAAGATCAAGTCATTTAGAGGTCTATAGCATTTTCTATGATTTTTCAAAGTTGAAATCAGAAATTCGGATTTTAGAAAACACTGTTCATTTGGTCAGTTTGGGAATTGTGTCATCTGAGGGGCAAACGTAGTCCAATGGCTACGAAATTTTATACATAGAAATTAGATGGTCACAGTGACTTGTAGGAACTAGAAGCACCTCATTTGGAGGTCTAGAGAAGAAGATATGCAAATTCGAAGTTCCTGCCCAGTATTAGTAACCCAGCCAGACCCGAAGTACTGTTTCATCAGTTTTCGGGAGTTTGGCTTAGTGAACTGATCTGGAAATATTTTTCCTCTCTAGCTAAATCCACATCTTTCCATAGTGATATTGTTTGTAAGCATTGGATTTTTGTGGAATTAGTTATGCATTTTCAAAGTCCATATCAGTAAACTGTGACAGTAAAAGAGCCCCCTCTGACCAGTGGACGATTTCGGATGTCAAACGCATGACACGTGAGATGTTGAGACTTCTACATATTTTTAGCATGCAGTAGATGTCTTAAGATTTCTAGAATGATTGAGATCATATGTTTTCAATTTTTTTGTATTTAGTTTTGAATTTCCAAACTCAGCCCAGAAATGAAACAAAATCTGCCGAAAACGAAATTACATGTCTCCTATCCCTTTTTGCTTTCCATGAGTTTAAAGTATATTTTTGGGATAGAAATAAGTCTTAATAGTGTAACTAAGCATAAGGATGCATAGAAAGAGTTCACCCGGTCCATGTGACTTTTAAGTGAATATCTACCCATGCCTAATGCCATGTAAAAGGAGCATAAGGTGAAGTGAATAACCTTCATTGTATGCTTAGCATGTGTGTATGAGTATATCAGGCATGATGGGTATGAGCTAGAAATTAAGGTGTTACAAAGGGAAGATGTGAGAGAGACAAAAGAAATTTTATGAAAGCACAAAGTACAAGATATACATATATATATATATATATATATAGATAATATCAAATATTAAAAATACAAACATATCAATCTAATCAAACTCAGTGTACTATATTTGAAACATCATATCAATACACATTGATCTATATATAATTAATAATAAAATTATAAAAAATAAATATAACAATAAAAATTTATATATTATTATTATTATTATTATTATTATAACTCTTATATGTATTAATCTCTTCTTGAAGGGCTTGAATAGCTCTTTTATTTTTTTAAAATTGTAAATTATATGGGCGTGACACACTGCCAACATCGAGATGTAATGGGCTAATATCTGGATGTATTTTATTTGGAGGAAATATAACTCTAATATCACTTGCGTATCTCTTTTCATAATCTGGCACTTTGTATTTAAAACCAAATATTGGATTTCCTTCTATTTCTTGTGACATACTTCCAAGACCATAGATCATTCTTCCACTCTTTCTTCCTCCAGGTACTTGCATCCAAAGATTTATTTTTTCAGATAATTGTTGTGAAGATATTGATTCCATAAAAGGAATATTTATAGTATTTGGATCTATACCTTTAAGCTTGATATATTCATTCTGAAAAAAAAATCATAAAAAATGAATTAATATATTATTGATGAATAAAAATAAAATTAATTCTAAAAAAATCATAAAACATAAATTAGTAAATATTATTGATAAATGAAAATTAAAAATATATTGAATATAAAAGGCTACTTACAAATATAGTTTCTGATTTTTTATTAATCCATTTGCCATTTTTATAATGGATACGATAGTGAAGCTTAGCTGGAGTTGATGCTCTACCTAATTCTTTTTGAAGTTCCTCCCAATAATAACTTGCTGGAACAGTACCTCCAACATGAAGAGATGGATTAGAACTAGAGCTAGATGCTTTATTTATTTTTTTTATTTTTTTCACTTCTTTGTTGGAATTGTAGACTATTCCAACTAGTACACATGATGCAAAAATATTTGATAAACTTTATGATGTCGTTCTGGAATCCAACAATAATATCTCTGCAAGAATAAATTTTTTCACTTATTTTTAATTACAAATATCTCAATTTATACCACATATATATTTATAATATAACATTAAATTGTACCCAAAACTTGTTAAACCATAATTGTCTGACTGGTTTAGGAACTTCTGAAAGACAATTATATGGACCATTATAATTGTATTGTATAATGACAAGAATATATTCTCCAACAATCTGACCATCTGGTATAAATCTGATTGAAAAATAAATTAAATTTATTTTAATTAAATTTGCATATAACTATAATACATGGTAAATAGATGTTAGAAAAAGAAATAATTAATAAAAATATTACTCTATTTTGTTTGTTCTGATTAACTTTTTCTCAACTTCACATCCTTGCCAAACTTGAAGATAAAGAGATTCACCTTGTAATATTTTTCCTGACATCTAAAAAGAAATATAAATATTAGTAATTTATATTATATATTCTTATCTATATATAAAAATTATTTGTAGGCATAAATAAACTCCTCCCTTCATGTTGCTTCATCGTGTAGGCATCATAGTTTCACTTGCTGCTTCATATCGATCATTTAATTTGATATATACTTAACTATAAAGTATTTAATTTGAAACTTATTATAATAATAAAATTAAATAAGAATAAATAAGTAAGAATATCACTTACCTTTGAAATATAAGAGAAAATGTGAGAGAAGATAAGAAAAGAAGCATAAGAAAGAAATCTGAATATGAGGATTGAAAAAACAAAGGAAAAGATATGGAATATATATAAGGATATAAAATATATGTAAAATTAAAAAAATAGATATCTTTATTTAAAAATATCTTTCATCCTTATCTTTTAAATAAAAAATATATATACCATTTCAATCCGTCACTTGAAAGTTGAAAGATAATGTGACAAATCGTACTTTACTTTACCTATGAAAGGGTGTTTGATGTGAGAGACATCGAAGGGTGTCTTTTTCAAAATAATTTTTAATTTATATTATATTTATATAATTATAATTTATATATAATTGTATAAATAAATATATATATATAAATAAAAATATGTAATTAATAAAAAAATTATAAATATTGATAATATATTTTGTACTAATTTATTTATTAATATTATATTATTAAATGAATATATATGAATATATGAATTAATTTATTTTTATTTAATTTACGCATGTTATAAAAAGGTTTTAAATTAAATTGACATAAAAAATAATATCCTTATAAATTAAAATAAATCAATGATACTTAAAAAATTATTATTTTAACATAATAAAAAGATTAAAAAAATAACTATTACCAAATAAATAACATTTTTTATATCACCTAAATTATTATTACCACCACAATTTTTAATTTTTATTTATAAATCTAAACTAATAATATTTCTATAAAATAAAGAAATTATTTACATTTAATAAATTACATAAATATTTCATACATATATTATTAAATTATATATATATATATATATAACTCTTATTTTTTTAGCAAATAAATCTCCGCAGATTTCACCAAAATAAATATCGACAATAATTAACGTAATTTCAAGTAGTATAGTAAAACTAAAAAAAATTTAGATTTAAGAAGAGAGTAAAATAAAGTGGTTAAGATATAAAAGGAGAGGATAAATCTTGCATCATTTTGGCCTGATAACGTTAGAGTTGTTCTATATAAGATTGAAATATTTAAATTCAAGTTTCAGTTAAGTTAAAATTAAGTAAAAATTAAAAATGCAACAAAAATACAAATAATTAATAAAAAACTGAATTCAATCATCCAGTAATGTACCCAAAAAAATATCTTTAAAAATAAGTCATGGGACATTTTAAGCTAGTCTTGTACTGGCACAACTTTATGTTTGACAAACTAAATAAAACTTATCCATATCCATCGTTCACGTCAGGTCTTGCTTTTTGGACTCTTATTGGTACCATGACTTATTTCAAATCACTGTCAACTTTCAAATTTCACCCATTAATTAATAACCACAAAATTTATCTGAATCCGTTTCTTGCAATTCCACATCATCAACATTATCTGCAATTTATTCTACAATTTCCAAAAAAAATTTATAATCTATTAAAATGTGAATTATTACATATTTCCAAATATTTTATAGCATAAACTCTCTCATCAATGTATTATTATCTATTTTGAAATTGTTCCCTCATCACCACCAGAGAAATCGTTATTTTGCCCATAACAATTAATTCAATTACACATACACATACATAATGGCTATTTAAAAGCTATTTTTTTAATGACTCCTTTCAAATATATATATATATATACACACACATAAAAGGAAAAATATACATATAAATATACACAATATCATTATTATTATATAATATATAATTCATTATTACATTATATTGTACTATTTAATTTATAGACAATGTATTATTATAATAATATTATAACCTTTTATATTTTTTTAATAACAAATAATAGAAGAAAATAAATTTATTTTAAACTTATCCAATTTTTTTTAAGAAAATTATTTTTAAAATTATCTATATTTTATTTATATATTTATTACATTATAATATACTTATAATTCATGTTAAAAATGACTTAAATTAAATTATTTTAAATTTATTATAATATAAAGTAATATATATATATATATATATAAGCACCAAAGTAACTTTTGGTGCCAAGCAATTAGCTATTGCCTATAGTTTTATGCGTAGCCTCCCAGACACAGCATATCTAATAAGGGGACCAAAGTTGCTACCCAATGTGACTTCTTAGTGATAATCAATTAGTCATCACATCCATACAATATCTAAGGAGGGGCCTTTAGTGGTGACATTCAATAATCGCCACCCAAACCCACTTTTGGTGCCAACTATATATTTGCTACCAATATTATCACAATAAACACGCTTAAAGTCTCTTTTGTTAGCAACTACTTAGTTGCAAGCAAATCCCACTCACAACATGCTTGAGGCAAGAGACTCTTGATGCCATCTTTTAATAATCGCTACAAAAAGTCACTTTTGGTGGCAACTAGTTAGTTGCCATCGATATTATTATTCATAAAAAAATTTGAAAGGGAGACTTTTCATGGCAATTTTTCATGGTCACCACCAAAAATTACCTTTTGCTAATAAATATTAAATCGCCACCAATATCATCACAAGTGAATCCCACTTACAGAATATTTGAAAGTGATACCTTTCATGATGACTTTCAATGTTGCCACCAAAAGTTACCAAAGGTGACAACTATTTAATCATCACTAATTGACTCACAAGTTGGCCCTACTTATATGATACCTGGTAATGGGACTTTTGTTGATGACTTTTAGTAGTCGCCACTAAAGGTCAGAATTTAAGAGTTAATTTTTAAGTTTGTATCTAAAAGTCAATATTTAGTGACGATTGTTGAAAGTCACTGCTGAAAGTGAATCTTTTGGTAACAACCTTTGTAGTCGCCACTGAAAGTTGCCACAAAAAGTGAGATTTTTTGTAGTGACCCCTGTAACAACCAGAAAAAAAAAGGAAAGGAAAGAAAAAGAAAGAAAGAAAAGAAAGGAAAAGAAAGTTGAAAATTTTCGAAGGGCTGAAAATTTTCTAAATCTGCTAGCTACAGCCTAGTTATAGCGAATGTACCTGTTCGCTATAGCAAGAAATGGTCTAGCTCTCGCTATAGCGAGAAATGGTTTAGCTCTCGCTATAGCGAAAATGCTTCTAGCTATAGCGAGTGCGGGCAATCCCATACAAAAACCAGGGCGTTGCTCACCGTAGCGTACGCTATAACGAAGGCAGAGGTCTAGGACTGACACGAGCTCGCCGTAGCGAGGGTTAGTCTGGAAAAGCGTAAAAAAAGAGAATTGGACATTTTAAAGAGCTCCAACTCATCCTTTCTCTCTAAACCACCTTAAGCTTCGTCCAAGCACAGAAAAGAAAGCTTGAGAGAGAGAGAAATAAGGAGGAACCAAGAGAGAAGGAAGGGAAGCTAAGGAAGAATGGTAAGAACCTTCAAAGCTCTTCATGCTCCTTCTTCTTGATTTGTTCCTCTCCTTCTAAGCCCCCTTTTCATGGGTTGAGGAGTGGGAAGGTTTTGGTTCTGACCTAGAAGGAGTAAGAAACCTTTAAAAGAGAGTGTGATGAGTTGAGAAATGCAAGAAAAGAGAAGAATGGTGAAGTTCTAGTGAGAGAAAGAACCCCTGGCTCTTATATGCTTGGTAGGATTTACTAGAAAGAAATCCCTAACTTTATGAATAAGTATTAAAAGAGTAATTCCATGCTTCTTGTGTGTCTAGGCTCAAGAGAAACACTTCCATCTAGTGGTTATTGTGAAAGCAACAAGGGAGGAGATAAATTGAAAGGGAAAGTTTGAGATTAGCTAATAAGGTAGCTCTCTCCACCTTCTTTCATGCATAAAATGTGTACTTACATTGTTTTGCTTATGTGTATGTATGTTTTGAACCATGAAAAGTATGCTAGCATGATGATGTCTCATGTATTTCAATGATGCTTTATGTGGTTTCTTGAGTTTGCTTGAGTGTGGAAAAGCCAATAACCCTCTAGCTAAGGTGAGGATGAGCCAAAAACCCTCAAGTTGGTTGAGACAAAGTAAAGAGTCTCCCAAAAGTGAGGATGACTCCCAAAGAGTAAGGGTTGAGTCTAATAACCTCTTAAAGAATGGGTGAGGCAAGTCTAAAATCCACAAGTGGGTGGGTGAGGCTAATCCATTTACTTGGCAAGCTTTTATATGTTATGTATGGCTTACTCACATATTGAAAATGCTTTTCTTATGTATGGCCAATTCAAATGTTGCAAATGCTTTTCTTATGCTTTTACATGCTAATATGCCCATGCATACATTGTGAGACTTGTTTGCATGCTTTGTGTGTATGATTGAATGAGAGATGAGCTATTGAGATTCTTTGAATCTCACTCCCCCTTTTCACCATCCCAACATGCTAGGTAGACCAAATGAGGCAAGAGATGGGAGCCACCAAGCTTGAAGCTAGGGAACTCAATGAAGAGATTGTAAAAGAGCCTCTTGTATTTATTTTGTAGTTAAGTCAAGAAGTGTAAATTAATGATGTACATGATGTAGCACCTATGAATGCTTGTAAATCAATATATCTATCATGTATGTATGAGAATTAGAAGTATCTTGAATGAGGTAGCAAGTTTTGTTATGAAAAGCATGATTTTTGCATTGTCCACATGGGTGTATAAGTGGGTGTGGGAGAGTGAGTTTTGCAAATCTGGGTTGTTAGACACTTGAGCCATGTTTGATAGCCTATATGGATACTTTCTCATGTGCTCATAGAGCCTTAGAGGTAGGAGAACCAAAGTTGGACCCCATGAGCCCTCTTTAACACAAGAAAGTGGCTCTTTTGCACCTTATGTCAAAGCCTGACCAAATGACCTCTTCTTGCCTTGAAATTTGACATGTGACTAGATCTTGTTTAAATATTTTTGGAAAGATAAAGATCAAGTTATTTGGAGGTCTGTAGAATTTTCTATGATTTTTCAAAGTTGGTACCAGAATTTCATATTTCCATAAATACTGTTCATTTGGTCAGTTGGAGAATTGTGTCATCCAAGGGGTAAACGTAGTCCAATGGCTACAAAATTTTATAGGCAGAAACTAGATAGTCATAGTGACTTGTAGGAACTGGAAGAACCTCATTTGGAGGTCTAGAGTGGAAGGTATGCAATTTCGAAGTTCCTGCCCAGCATCAGTCACCTTGCCAGACCAGATTCCATCAGTTTCTGAGAGTTTGGCTTGATGAACTGATCTGGAGATATTTTTTCTCTCTAGCTAACATCATATCTTTCCATAGTGATATCGTTTGCAAGCATTGGATTTTTGTGGAATTAGTTAGACATTTTTGAAGTCCATATCAGTAAACTGTAACAGTAGCAGGAACCCCTCCGACCTGAAGATGATTTCACTTGTCAAATGCATTGTATGTGAGATTTTAAGACTTCCACATATTTTTAGTATGAAGTAGACGTACTAAGATTTCTAGAATGACTGAGATCATATGTTTTTAATTTTTTTATATTTAGTTATGAATTTTCAAACTCTGCCCAGAAATGAGGCCAAGTATGGCCGAAATTGAGTATGCATGATTCATACCACTTTTTGGTTTTCATGGGTTTAAAGCATGTTTTTGAGATTAAAATGAGTTGTAATGATGCAATGAAATATGAGGATGCATAGAATGAGCTCACTCGGTCCACGTGACATTAAAGTGAATTTTAACCATACCACAACGCTAAGTAAATGCATAAATCCAATGAGGAAGATCTCACTTATTTCTTCCTAGATGTATAGAAGCATGTAAGGCATGATGCTAGAGAGCTAGAGATGATGGTATTACATTTGTTGGTATTAGAGCAAAGGTTCAGGCTCTCGTTGTGGGTTGTGGCTTGTGTTTGTGAGTTGCCAAGATGTGTGTATGAGCTTGTTCATGGATGATTGAGTGCATGGCAGTGGCATATGTCCCTATTATGTACTAAAGCATGCTTATATGTTTCAGAAAGATGGTAGACACGCGCTAAGGTAGAGGTAGAGGAAGAGGTAGGCCTCTCTGAGCGGCTCAGGCTGATGAAGTCGGGCCTAGTGATCCAGTTGCTGGAGCCTTATAGAGTATCATGGCTCGCCTGGATCAACAGCAGGCCGTTATCATGCAGTTACAAGAACGACTCGCTGAGAGAGATAGCCAGGGCCCTACACCTCCTCCTCCTCCTCAGCCACCTCCACACTCAGATCGTCCAGAGCATTCAGGGTCGACTTCTACAGATGCCCAGCCACATATGCAAGTTGTTGCCCCAATCCCATCGGCTCAGATGCCTCCTGCTGAGCAGCAGCCCTCGACCAGAAAAGTGATCACCCAGTTCAGAAAATTTAAGCCTCCTACCTTTGATGGTGAGATGAACGCAGATAAAGCTGAGGCCTGGATTATGGTGTTAGAGCAGATCTTCGAGGTGATGGAGTGCACTTCTGAGTAAAAAGCCAAGATGGCTACATTTCAGTTACAGAGAGAAGCAATTTATTGGTGGAAGGACACTGAGCCTATTTTGAGAGCGAGGAACGCCCCGATCACCTAGGAGGCATTCCTCGAGGCATTCCACGAGAAGTATTTCCTCGACTCCATCAGAGATGAGAAGGTGTCAGAATTTATCCTACTTAGGCAGACGCCGGGGATGTCCGTCGACCAATATGTGGCAAAGTTTATTAAGCTCTCCAGATATTCCTCATACCTACAGAGACATGATGATAAGAAATGGAGGGCAGATAGGTTAGAGAAGGGCTTGCTCCCTGAGATCTGAGACAGGGTAGTGCCACAGAGGATTAGGCACTTCAATACCCTTGTATAAGTGTGTAGAGTAACGGAAAAGAATCTCAGGATGATGCAGCCTACCTCTAGTGCCAGACCACCCCTTCCCCTCCCTGAGCCTAAGAGATCTAAAGATAGTTCCCAGTCGGCAATGACGAACTGTAGAGGAGGAAAGAGTCAGTGGAACCAAAGGGGAAAGAGAAGGAGGACCCAGTCCAGTAAAGGTAGTGCTCCACCTATCATATGTCCCCAGTGTGGCAGAATCACCGTACCAGACCGTGTTATGCGGGGCAGAATGTGTGCTTCAGATGTAGCAGGCTGAGGCAAATGGCCAGAGATTGTACCCAAGCTTCTCCACAGGCCCCTCTACCGATCACACAGCTGAGGGAGATGGCTCCTCCTCTCAGACCACAGACCCAGGGTAGAGTCTTTGCCCTATCATAGCAGGAAGCTAGCCAGTCCCCGAGTCTGATCTAAGATACTATTAAGATAAATGAGTTTTCTATAACTGCCTTGTTTGATTCGGGCGCTAGCCACTTTTTTATATCATATGACTGTGTTAAGAGGTTGGGTCTGAGTATGCATACATTGCCATATGAGTTGCATGTATCCACCCCTACTAGAAACTGAGCCATCACCTCCCATGCTTGTAACAACCAGAAAAAAAAAAAGAGAAGAAAAGAAAAAAAGAAGAGAAAAAGCTGAAAAATTTTCAAGGGGCTAAAAATTTTCTAAGTTTGCTAGCTATAGCCTAGCTATAGTGAATGTACCTATTCGCTATAGCGAGAAATAGTCTAGCTATAGCGAAAGTGCCTTCTTGTTATAGCGAAAATGCTTCTAGCTATAGTGAGTGCGGGCATCCCATACAAAAACCAGGGCGTAGCTTGCCATAGCACGTGCTGTAGCGAAGGCAGGGGTCTGGGACTGATACGAGCTCGCCATAGCAAGGGTTATGGCTCGCTATAGTAAGGGTTAGTTCAGAAAAGCGTGAAAAAAGAGGATTTGACTTATTAAAGCACCCCAATCCATTTCTTCTTCTAACCGACTTAAGCTCTCTCTAAGACAGAGAAAAGGGCGGAGGAGAGAGAGAGAAGCCTAGAGGAGGAAGGAAGAACAAGAAAAGGTAAGATTTCCATGGCTTTTCTCTTAGCATGTTGTTCTTCTCTCCTTATCCTCTCTTCCTATGATTTTAGTAGTTAAAGTAGCCATGTTTTGAGCTTGGTTCAGAGGAGGGAGAGTAGAAAACCCCTCTTGAAGAAGACCAAGACTCACATATGCTTACTCCTTCCTTGCTTCCTTTCTTGAGAGCTTGAGAGAGGAAGGAGAGTTGGTGAATTTCTAGTGAGAGAAAGAACCCCTAGCTCTTACATGCTTGGTAGGGTTTACTAGAAAGAAATCCCTAACTTTATGAATAAAGTGTTAAGAGAGTAATTCTATGTTCTTGTGTGACTAGGCTCAAGAGAAGTACTCCCATCTAGTGGTGATTTTGAAATCAACAAGGGAGGAGACAAATTGAAAAGGAAAGTTTGTGATTAGCTAATAAGGTAGCTCTCTTCACCTTCTCTCATGCATAAGATGTGTGCTTACTTTGTCTTGCTTGTGTGTATGTATGTTTTGAACCATAAGAAGTATGCTAGCATGATGGTGCTTCATGTATTGCAATGATGTTTTATGTGATTTCTTGGGTTTGCTTGAGTATGGAAAAGCCAACAACCCTCTAGCCATCGTGAGGATGAGCCAAAAACCCTCAAGTTGGTTGAGACAAAGTAAAAAGTCTCCCAAAAGTGAGGTTGACTCCCAAAGAGTAAGGGTTGAGTCTAAGAACCTCTTAAAAAATGGGTGAGGCAAGTCCAAAATCCACAAGTGAGTGGGTGAGGCTAATCCATTTACTTGGCAAGCTTTTGTATGTTATGTATGGCCTACTCACATGTTGAAAATATTTTTCTTATGTATGGCCAACTCAAATGTTGAAAATGCTTTGCTTATGATTTCACATGCTAATATGCTCATGCATACATTGTGAGACTTGTTTGCATGCTTTGTGTGTATGATTGAATGAGAGATGAGCTATTGAGATTCTTTGAATCTCACTCCCCCTCTCCACCATCCTAACATGCTAGGTGGACCAAGTGAGACAAGAGATAGGAGCCACCAAGTTTGAAGCTAGGGAGTTTGGTGAAGACACTATAAAGAGCCATTTTGTCATTATTTTGTAGTTAAGTCAAGAGATGTAATCTAATGATATGATGTACATGATGTAGCACCTATGAATACTTATAAATGAATGTATTCAATGTATATATATATTAGAATTGAATTCATGGTGCATGAGGTAGCAAGTTTTACAATGAATGATAAGATCTAGCATTCTCCCATGAGTGTATGTGTTGGTGTGGGAGAGTGAGTTTTGAAAATCTGCGTTGTTAGACACTTGAACCATGTTTGATAGCCTATATTGATGCTATCCCACGTGCTCATAGAGCCTTAGAAGTAGGAAAAGTCAATTTGAGTCCTTGGAACCCCCTTTTTGTAAGAGAAAGTGGCACTTTACCCCCTTATATCAAAATCTGACCAAATGACCTCTTCTTGCCTTAAAATTTAGCATGTGGCTAGATCTTGTCTAGAGATTTTTGGAAAGATAAAGATCAAGTCATTTGGAGGTCTGTAGAATTTTCTATGATTTTTCAAAGTTGGTATCAAAAATCCAGATTTTCAGAAACACTGTTCATTTGGTCAGTTGGGAAATTGTGTCATCCGAGGGGCAAACGTAGTCCAATGGCTACAAAATTTTATAGGCAGAAACTAGATAGTCACAGTGACTTGTAGCAACTAGAAGAACCTCATTTGGAGATCTAGAGAGGAAGATATTTATTTTCTAAGGTTCTGCCTAGTATCAGTCATCTTGCCTGACCTGAGGTACTGTTCCATCATTTTTTGGGAGTTTGGCTTCATGAAATGATCTGAAGATATTTTTCCTCTCTAGTTAACATCCACATCTTTCCATAGTGATATCATTTGCATGCATTGGATTTTTGTGGAATTAGTTAAATATTTTTGAAGTCCATATCAGTAAACTGTGACAGTATCAGAACCCCCTCCGACCTCCATATGGTTTCACGTGTCAGACGCATTATTTGTGGGATTTTATGACTTTCATATATTTTTCCCATGAAGTAGACAGTCTAATATTTCCAGAATGACCAAGATTACATGTTTTTTATTTTTTTAGATTTAGTTATGAATTTCCAAACTTTGCCCAGAAATGGGACTAAGTCTGGCCAAGGAGAAATATGCATGTTCCAGGGTTCTTTTCAGTTTCCATGAGTTGTGAGCTAGTTTTTATGATACAAATGAGTTGTAACAATGAAATTAAATATGACGGGAAATAGTATGAGCTCACACGGGCCACGTGACACTGAAATAAACTTTTAACCATGTTACAATTCTAAGAAAGTGTCTCACATGTGCATGTAAGAGATGTAGAGCATGAGCTAGAAATCAAGGTGTTACATTTGTTGGTATCAGAGCTAAGTTCTAGGCTCTCTCGGAATGGATTTGGCTTGAGGAGATAGCCATTGGGCTTGGTAAGAAGCTTGAATTGATATGTAAAGTCTTAGATGAGACAAGTTGGGTGTATGAGTATAGTTTGTGGCTTTATTCATGATGAGTAAGTTGTAGAATGGTCTTAGAGCAGGTAGTGAACACCGGGAAAGAGTGGCCTCTAGAGTAGCTTGAGCAGAGCGAAGTTTGAGCAGAGCTGAGGGATCCGACGGCTAGAGCTTGATGAGATATGATAGCTCGCCGGGATCAGTGGCAAGCCCTAGACATAAATGATGAGAAATGATCTCGTGGATAGAGAGAGGCTTGCTACAGAGAGTATGTGAGGCTGAACCTTCCCTGATAGTTATACTCAGACCATTCCGAGATATTCTGCTTAATGCAGTAGTGATGCAGCGCGGTATAAAATGAGACTGCAGCTGCACAGGACCAGTTTAGAGGGAAATGAGAAAAGAGTCACCCCATAGCCACAATACCCAATTGTCTAGATGAATTCCAGAGCCCAAAAGGCTAATGTCGTCAGCTAAAGGTTGAGTTATAAGCTACACCCTAGAGCCCCAACAACCCAGAGGTGATGATAGCTAGCTATGCATGAACAAGGTAAGAGGTAGAACCCTCTAGTTTGATGAGGCAGTGAGGCTCGGGTTGGCAGCTAAAGATGAAAATCCAAATCCCTAGAAAAGTAAGCCAATGAGAGGCCATTAGCCGCAACCAATTATTCTAGATAGTAGCGAGGCAATTCAGATAGTTCCTTGCCGCGGCCATTAGAGAAGTTGGACATGAACCCAAGGCTAATCAGCTGCGGCGAATGATGTGTTAGCCACGGCAAATGGCACCATGAATGCCTTGTTAGTCATCTTCAGGCCAACTTGAGAAAGGAATTGATAAGGGGTCAGACAACCCATAGGAAGTAAGAACTCCTAGCTAAGTAGAGAAAGGGTATTGAATAGAGTTACGAAAGATTAATAAGAAATGCATAGGCTTAATAAATGAGCTTGAGAAAAGAGCTCATCATAGCGAAAGTTAGACACAGGAATGAAAGGTTGTCGAGACTCACCTTTAAGGTATTGACTCCAACCTTGGGTGCTACCCTATGAGACACTGAATGATAGAATGTTAGTATAGCTGCGAAATAACATAAGATAAGCCTACTAGTAGTGCAGCATATAGCGAGTGACCTAGAAAGGTGTACCTCATTAGTAATACCTATAGGCAAATATGAGTAACCCAACAGTAGAGACTCAGAAAAGAAGGAGAATAGCTAATAAGCTAGAGGTTCGATGAGATGGCTAGTGCATATAAGTGGGGGCAGAGCTCCCCTTCCAACGTGCGCTTTTCCTGAGCGAAGGATGGGTAACCAAGCCCTCGAAGCTCAGAAAGGACAAAAGCTTGGCGGCGGGAAACCGACCGAGTAATAATACGTTGGGAGCTCTGTGTGACAAAAGCCAGGCTGAGTGTAAGCTAAAGCCTAGGAGAGATGACCAGTAGCTTCGTTCCAGGTGAGATATGTAAATGAAAGGCTCAATGAAAGTCCTCCCTGGATCGAAAAAGAGAAAGAGGAGACACCTTGAGTCGAGAGAAACCACCTAGTAGTGGTTAGTAATTTCCCCATATAGACCCTCTTGAGGCATAAAGCATGGTGATAAAGAAGCGAGGAAGAGCTAAGAAACTAGCTACAAAAAAGATGTCCTCGCTTTAGACAGGATAAGATGAGTAAGCTAAGCCCAGAAAGGTAAACAGATAGGAGTTCAATAGTTAGTCAGACGAGCTCCCTAATATAAGAATGCAGGGGTTAAGGCATATGCATGATTAGAGCACCCGGTAGAGCATGAGTTCTCAGCAAGATAAAAATCCGGACATTGAGAGTATATGTTCTGGATTGGGTTAGCAAAACCCTAAAAATAATATATTGTGCTCCTAGGGATGAGGCTAAAGAGGCTAAACAGAGAGAAAGCCCAACGCTAATTCAAATGTAGAAATGAGTTGAGACAAATAGCTAATGCCTTATATTCTCTGAAAAGCTCGAGGGAGCTAGAGACCGCCTCAGAAAGTGAGCCTCTTGTTACATAGAGAAAGAGTGTAAGCCGAGAGCGCCATAGAATGAAGTTCCTGGGGCTTGCATGAAATAGAATCCTTCTCATTGAGGGATGGTCTAGCTAAGAGCAAAGTAAGAGTATGAGCAAAAGGTAGACCCCTTCGATGTTACAAAGAGTAAATCAGTAGAGGAACCCAGAAAAATATAGGTGCTCTTAGCATAAAGAAACCTGAACTGGCAACAGACATAGCCAGTAGTAAAATATCCTTTTACCTAAGTAAGAGGATAAGAAAGGTAGAAAGAGAAGACATGATAGTGTTCAAGCCGAGGACATAATTAGATATGCAGTTAATGTGCTTGAGTACTCAAGAAAGCACACTTGTCCTTAGCATAGACGCCCTCTTAGCATGATACTGCCTGAAGTAAAAATACCCAGGCAATGCAGAGAGATCTCGGGATGTAGTAGATGAAGAATTCTACTTTTCCTGGGCACTTTATGAAAATAGGGCAGACAGAAAAGAAAAGTAAGAGAGGGGTACTTTAGACTATTGGGAAACTCATAATATACAGGCAATAATGGCCTCGAGCTCGGTCATGAGGCACTTGTGTATTAGTGTTTGATGTTATAGTTTGCTTGCAACAATGGTTGCATGATATTAGGCCTGATCAACCTAATAGGAACCATTAGAAAGAAACTTCTGATGGCCCAAAGTAGACAGAAAAGCTATGCAGATAAGCGTAGGCGGCCATTAGAATTTGAGGTTGGAGACCATGTTTTCATTCAGGTGTCTCCTGTCACAGGAATAGATAGGTCCATTAAGAGTAAAAAGCTCAGTCCAAAGTACATAGCTCCTTTCCAGATTCTTGATAAAGTAGGACCTGTAGCATATAGACTAGCTCTTCCTCCAAATATAAGCCAAGTCCATAACGTCTTCCATGTTTCCTAATTGAAAAAGTACCAGCCTGACCCCTCACATGTCATAGAATATGAGAATGTGCAGTTACAGGATGATTTATCATATATAGTATCACCAGATCAGATCATGGATGCTAGACTCAAGTAGTTACGGAATAAGACGATACCGCTGGTAAATATGGTTTGGAAGGGATTATCTCCCGAAGAAGCCACATGGGAATTAAAAGATGATATGAGGAAGAAATATCCAGAACTCTTCCCATGAGGTACGTTATTTAAATTTCAAGGACGAAATTTTTTATAAGGAGGGTGGAATGTAACAACCAGAAAAAAAAAGGAAAGAAAAAGAAAGAAAGAAAAGAAAGGAAAAGAAAGCTAAAAATTTTCGAATGGCTGAAAATTTTCTAAGTCTGCTAGCTACAGCCTAACTATAGTGAATGTACCTATTCGCTATAGCGAGAAATAGTCTAGCTATAGCAAGAGTGTCTTCTCGCTATAGCGAGTGCGGGCATCCCATACAAAAATCAGGACATTGCTTGCCGTAGCATACGCTATAGCGAAGGCAGAGGTCTGGGACTGACACGAACTCGCCGTAGCAAAGGTAATGGCTCGCTATAGCGAGGGTTAGTTTGGAAAAGCGTAAAAAAAGAGAATTGGACATTTTAAAGAGCTTCAACTCATCCTTTCTCTCTAAATCGCCTTAAGCTTCCTCCAAGCACAGAAAAGAAAGCTTGAGAGAGGGAGAAACAAGGAGGAACCAAGAGAGAAGGAAGGAAAGCTAAGGAAGAAAGGTAAGAACCCTCAAAGCTCTTCATGCTCCTTCTTCTTGATTTATTCCTCTCCTTCTAAGCTCCCTTTTCATGGGTTGAGGAGTGGGAAGGTTTTGGTTCTGACCTAGAGGGAGCAAGAAACCTTTAAAAGAGAGTGTGATGAGTTGAGAAATGCAAGAAAAGAGAAGAATGGGTGAAGTTCTAGTGAGAGAAAGAACCCCTAGCTCTTACATGCTTGGTAGGGTTTACTAGAAAGAAATCCCTAGCTTTATGAATAAGTGTTAAAAGAGTAATTCCATGCTTCTTGTGTGTCTAGGCTCAAGAGAAGCACTCCCATCTAGTGGTGATTGTGAAAGCAACAAGGGAGGAGACAAATTGAAAGGGAAAGTTTGAAATTAGCTAATAAGGTAGCTCTTTCCACCTTCTTTCATGCATAAGATGTGTGCTTACATTATTTTGCTTGTGTGTATGTATGTTTTGAACCATGAAAAGTATGCTAGCATGATGATGCCTCATGTATTTAATGATGCTTTATGTGGTTTCTTAAGTTTGCTTGAGTGTGGAAAAGCCAATAACCCTCTAGCTAGGGTGAGGATGAGCCAAAAACTCTCAAGTTGATTGAGACAAAGTAAAGAGTCTCCCAAAAGTGAGGTTGACTCCCAAAGAGTAAGGGTTGAGTCTAAGAACCTCTTAAAGAATGGGTGAGGCAAGTCCAAAATCTACAAGTGGGTGGGTGAGGCTAATCCATTTACTTGGCAAGCTTTTATATGTTATGTATGGCCTACTCACATATTGAAAATGCTTTTCTTATATATGGCCAACTCAGATGTTGCAAATGCTTTTCTTATGCTTTTACATGCTAATATGCCCATGCATACATTGTGAGACTTGTTTGCATGCTTTATGTGTATGATTGAATGAGAGATGAGCTATTGAGATTCTTTGAATCTCACTCCCCCTCTCCACCATCCCAACATGCTAGGTGGACCAAGTGAAGCAAGAGATAGGAGCCACCAAGCTTGAAGTTAGGGAACTCAATGAAGAGATTGTAAAAGAGCCTATTGTATTTATTTTGTAGTTAAGTCAAGAAGTATAAACTAATGATGTACATGATGTAGCACCTATGAATGCTTGTAAATCAATGTATCTATCATGTATGTATGAGAATTAGAAGTATCTTGAATGAGGTAGCAAGTTTTGTTATGAAAAGCATGATTTTTGCATTGTCCACATGGGTGTATAAGTGGGTGTGGGAGAGTGAGTTTTGCAAATCTGGGTTGTTAGACACTTGAGCCATGTTTGATAGCCCATATGGATGCTTTCTCAAGTGCTCATAGAACCTTAGAGGTAGGAGAACCAAAGTTGGACCCCATGAGCCCTCTTTAACACAAGAAAGTGGCTCTTTTGCACCTTATATCCAAGCCTGACCAAATGACCTCTTCTTGCCTTGAAATTTGACATGTGACTAGATCTTGTTTAGAACTTTTTGGAAAGCTAAAGATCAAGTTATTTGGAGGTCTGTAGAATTTTCTATGATTTTTCAAAGTTGGTACCAGAATTTCGGATTTCCATAAACACTGTTTATTTGGTCAGTTGGAGAATTGTGTCATCCGAGAGGTAAACGTAGTCCAATGGCTACAAAATTTTATAGGTAAAAACTAGATAGTTATAGTGACTTGTAGGAACTAGAAGCACCTCATTTGGAGGTCTAGAGAGGAAGGTATGAAATTTCGAAATTCCTGCCCAACATTAGTCACCTTGCCAAACCCGAGGTACTGTTCCATCGGTTTCCGGGAGTTTGGCTTGATGAAATGATCTGAAGATATTTTCCTCTCTATCTAACATCTACATCTTTCCATTGTGATATCGTTTGAAAGCATTGGATTTTTGTGGAATTAGTTAGACATTTTTGAAGTCCATATCAGTAAACTGTGACAGTAGCAGGAACCCCTCCGACCTAAAGATGATTTCGCATGTCAAACACATTGTATGTGAGATATTAAGACTTCCACATATTTTTAGTATGGAGTATATGTCCCAAGATTTTTAGAATGACCGAGATCATATATTTTATATTTTTCTATATTTAGTTATGAATTTCCAAACTCTGCCTAGAAATGAGGCCAAGTATGGCTGAAATTGAGCATGCATGATTCATACCACTTTTTAGTTTCCATGGGTTTAAAGCATGTTTTTGAGATTGAAATAAGTTGTAATGATGCAATGAAATATGAGGATGCATAGAATGAGCACACTCGGTCCACGTGACACTAAAGTGAATTTTAATCATGCCACAACGCTAAGTAAATGCATAAATCCAATGAGAAAGATCTCACTTATTTCTTCCTAGATGTATAAAAGAATGTAAGGCATGATGTTAGAGAGCTAGAGATGATGGTATTACAACCCCCATACAATTTAATTTCTAATAATTACTTGACTTGCAACTCATTAGTCCTCATGTACATTTGCCAATTTTTGCCTTGGTTTTGATTTATAGGTACCAGTGAGTAGTGAGTCAAATACATTAATGAACAGAATAATATGAAAATTCAGAATAAAATAGTTGAAACGTATTATTAAAAAATTATAGAAAATACATTTCCTCAAACATCAACATGCATAAATTTTTAGATCATATACAATACGTAAGTTTCAAAATTTTCATATCCATTATATTGTAGTATCTCATAATTAACTTTCCAAATGTTTTAGGAATTTAAAGTTTCCGTCTAGCTAACAGCGCCTTAGTTGAAAGAAATGTATAGGTTAACTTACACTAATTACACATTGCCAAGAACTTTAAACATCATACATTTTTACAATATATTTGAGAAATTAATGATAACAAAATTGAATAAATTCTGATATTAATTAATTAATTAATCTCCACTTGATTATTTAATTTTAAGATGAAAGCAAGGTAGACAAATCTAAATATTGCTCACAAATCCCAATTGATGTTGACTTTTAAGTTGATGCTATGTAGTAAGAGTGTTTAAAATCAATCCAACCCAATTAAATCGAACCAAATCAAACCAAATTGATAAAAACAAAACGAAACCAATTAAAAAAAAACTAAAATCAGTTTTTGACGTTATAAAATCGATCGATTTACTTCGATTATCAGTTCTATCAAGCTTGGTTCGGTTAAAATCGAACCAATATTTTTTTTATTATATTAACTAAATCAAAATCATGCATGAACCTTTTATCAATAAAATAATAATAATATTTTTTTACTTTACTTATATTTAAATGAGTTTATCAAATAAGTATAGAAATGTTATTATTTTATTATCTTTACATATAATATTTAATTACAATTGTAGAATAATAAAATATAATTATATGGGATATTTCTTTTAGAAAAAAAATGATATATAATAATTAATTATTTCAACACTATTATTGGTTATAATATTAAGAAATACATTATATTAGAAGTCAAATTTTATATATTACAAGAAACAAAAGTTAAAAAAAAAAATCAAATCACTTTTACGCAAAAAAAAAGGTATGGACCAAATTAAACCAAATCAAACCAAACTGATTAAAAGTTAAAATTGAGAAAGTCAAAGAAAATGTTAAACTAACAATCTCAATTCAATTTAGTTTTAGTCCAAAATTAAACCAAACCAAATTTAGGAACACCCCTACTATATAGTTTGTTCATAAAACATTTTAAAATTGGTTATTTCTGAATGCACTTAGCTACTAAAAGGATTTACGATATAATTTTATTTTCTTAATTATACTAAATAATAATAAGAAAAGTCTCTGGACTTTGACCACATAAACTCCAGCAAAGACGATGCGAATACCTGAAATTTGATCGATTACAGTATAAATTTTTACCTTTCATTGAGCTCTGAACACATCTACCCAAAATAATATCATTAAAAAAGTCCTCACTTAGTTTTATATAACAACGGGTGCTTATTGTAAAGTCCCACATCGGTTAGGAAGGTCCTAGGGCTAGTGCATATAAGTGGGGGCGAAACTTCCCCTTCCAATACACGTTTTTCCTGAGCGAAGGATGGGTAACCAAGCCCTCGAAGCTCCGAAGGGACAAAAAGCTCAGCAGCAGGAAACCGACTGAGTAACAATATGTTGGGAGCTCTGTGTGACCTGGTATCAGAGCAGTCCTGACCCATATGCAACCCGAGGACGGGTTGGCCCTAAGGGGGGTGGATTGTAAAGTCCCACATCGGTTAAGAAGGTCCTGGGACTAGTGCATATAACTGGGGGCGAAGCTCCCCCTTCCAATGCGCGCTTTTCCTGAGCGAAGGATGGGTAACCAGGCCCTCGAAGCTCGGAAGGGACAAAAAGCTCAGCGGCAGAAAACCGACCAAGTAACAATACGTTGGGAGCTCTGTGTGACCTAGTATCAGAGCAGTTCTGGCCCATATGCAACCCGAGGACGGGTTGGCCCCAATGGGGATGGATTATAAAGTCCCACATCGGTTAGAAAGGTCCTGGGGCTAGTGCATATAAGTGGGGGCGAAGCTCCTCCTTCCAATGCGCGCTTTTCCTGAGCGAAGGATAGGTAACCAAGCCCTCGAAGCTCGGAAGGGACAAAAAGCTCGGCAGTAGGAAACCGACCAAGTAACAATACATTGGGAGCTCTATGTGACCTTCGCTCAAGAAAAGCTCACGTTGGAAGGGGGAGCTTCACCCCCACTTATATGCACTAGCCCCAGGACCTTCCTAACCGATGTGGGATTTTACAGTCCACCCTCCTTGGGGCCAACCCGTCCTCGAGTTGCACATGGGGCAGGACTGCTCTGATACCAACATATACAGAGCCACCAAGGTATTGTCCTTTCCTTCCCAGGTCATGGGTCAAAGACCCTGCCTTCCCGGTTCGTTAGGGTTTGTCCCTTCCCGAGAGATGGCTTCTCCCATTAGCTCTCAGGAAAAGCGCGCCTTGGTGGGGAGGGATTCTCCTCCACTTATATGGGCTAGCCACAGGCTCTTTCCAGCCGATGTGGGACTTTACAATCCACTCCCTTGGGGCCAACCCGTCCTCGGGTTGCACATGGGCCAGGACTGCTCTGATACTAGGTCACACAGAGCTCCCAACGTATTGTTACTTCCGAGCCTTTTGTTCCTTCCGAGCTTCGAGGGCTTGGTTACCCATCCTTCGCTCAGGAAAAACGCGCGTTGGAAGGGGGAGCTTCGCTCTCACTTATATGCACTAGTCCCAGGACCTTTCTAACCGATGTGGGACTTTACACTTATCACAGGCCAATTCTAAGTTTCTAGGCCACTTTGGGCTAGCGGTGGTAGACTAGCAAGCTAGCTAGATTAATTAAGAAGAGAATCCCTAATAAAACCCTAAACATCCTATGCTCTTTCTATGCATCCGGAATTTTCTTAAACTTTGAACTAAAAGAAAAAGTATCTTATTCCGTCATGTGCCGCAAGTCCTAAAAATATAAACAAGGATCTCGCTTATGTCTCCCAAGTCCCAACTATCGAATGAGTTAATCACATTTTAATTATTTATATAATCACTTCTCCCCTCACTTCATTCTTTAGTGGCGACTTTGGAGCGTGTTTTTTTGTAATGCCAACCTTGTTGGACCCAAACATTATACACTGACATATTGTTTGCTGTTTAGACGGTAAGGTAACGCCTTTCAAATTTCAATCCCAAGAATAAGAGAAGCTGCAAGCTTGGAGAATGAGATGGACATTACAGAATCCATGAAAGACTTCAAAAGACTTCAAATACAACTCATGTTGATGAACTCTGGCATCAGAAGTACTGAAAAGAGCCGAAAGGAAACTCCTCCATAACCACCACCGTCAACAACTACTCCTGACGAGAAGGGTCGAAGGAAGATTTTAAGGATTATGGCATATAAACTAGAACATAATGGTGATTGTCTATTAAAGAAACATTTTTAAAAATATTTCTATACTTAATTTCTTTTATTAATTATTAAAATGATATTATCAATTGGTAGGACCGTACTAGCCCACTGTCATCTCATATGGGGGCCAGGGTTAATCATAACGACTCATCTCTCTAGAGGTTTATTTTATACGATGAAAAAGAATAAAATAGAAAATAGACTGAAAAAGTGATATTGAAGATGAAAAATAATTATTATGTCCTAATTTTAAAAAATAAAAATAATTAAATAATAATGATAAGTACATAATAAATGTTCTATAAAATTTTTAAAAATATATTCCCTCTCTTACAATATACCAAACAGGATGTTATTTTATATGCCAATTATTGTACGACATTTGAAAATTTTTTGCATTGACTCAGCCTCTCCGTTCCCACGTTATCCCATCTTATTTTATATGCCAAGTGAAAATTTTTTGCATTGACCTAAAGCCTCTCCGTTCCCACCTTATCCCATCAAAATAGAGACGGTGATAGATGAGAAATGAGGTGGGAATGAAGATAGGAAAAGCCTATCCGTTCCCACCTTATCCCATCTTATTGCCATCCCTATTAGGAATAGAGACCAAGTATTACTCTCCACCTATCCTGCGTTTGGAAGTTGACTCAATTTCTTGACTCTAAGATCCTAACCCATCTAAATAAGGTTTACCGGCATAATCCCATTCACACAAGAGATGGAACTCATCGAAATGAGAACTTCTCATGAAGAAAGTGACAACATGAACGTTCTTTATGAGGCATCATACAGTGGGAATGTATCAACTTTGAAGTCATTGATACAGCAACCCTCACAAATCTTGCACAAAATTTCACAAACTGCCTTCACTGAAACTCCTTTACACATATCAGCTTTGCTTGGCCACCTTGAATTCACAAAGGAACTTCTCACTCACAAACCCAAACTCGCCCTTGAGTTGGACTCCTCCCGAAGGACAGCCCTCCACTTGGCTTCTGCAGAGGGTCACATCGACATTGTGAAGGAATTGCTAAAAGTTAATCACCAGCCATGCTTGTTTCGTGATGAAGAAGGCAAAATTCCTCTACACTATGCAGCTATAAGAGGGCGAATAGCGGTTGTACAAGAATTGATCCAAGCGAAGCCAGAGTCTCTGAGTTTTCGTGACAATGGAAAAACTGTTTTTCACTTGTGTGTGACATACAACCATTTGGAGACCCTCGAAGCTTTGGTGGCATTGGAGCTTGCTATTACTGGCGATCTTCTCAACTTCACAAGCTCTGATGAGGCCGGGAACACCATTCTCCATTTAGCTATCATGTTGAAGCGAGTTGAGGTACAATATACTTCCTTCTCTGTGCACCATTTTTTTTTCAACTGTGATAACAGTTTCTTTTTTTTTTTTTTGATACATGTTTTTTTCTTTTTAAGATTAGACTTAGTAAGGTTTTTTTTTTGTGTGGGAGAGTGCTTATCAGATATTTTTTTAATCATAAATAATTTTTTTTGAAAGACCCCTTCATATGTTTATAATCCTTATTATAAGAGAATATAGTAGCAAAGATATAATATCCGTATATGATTTTCTTTTATTCTTTTAGGTGGTCTTTTAATGTGTATATGGGAATTTTAATTTTCATCAAATGTTTGTGAATTTATAAATTATTTGAACATAAAAAATATAAAAGTTTTAAAATTTATATTTTATGTATCATAAATATAACAAAAATATTATTTCTTTTCATATATATCATATTCAAATTGCTTTATATAAAAAAAATTATTAAAGATTAAAATTTTCGCTTATCACATTCTTTAAAATTTTTTTTTTTAAGATTTATTGTGGGATCCTTATAACACCGTAATATATAGGTTTATAGTTTTAACACACTGCGTGGTGAACTTTAAATACCACAATTTAACTTACTATATATTAACATATACAACAATTGATTAGTTCTGATGTTAATAAGTACATGATTATTTCATTTCAAGATGAATACAATATTGAAAAAGTTAAATGGTATTCATAAATCACAGTCAAGACCCAATCATTTGGCACCTGCACAATATACCTTACTCACGTGTATTATTTAGACTGTAAGGTACCTCCTGTCAATTCCCAAACTAGGAGAAGTAGCAAGCCTGAAGAACGAGATAGGTTTTACAGTCCATGATATCTTAGAACATAGTCCAAAAGACTACAAAATCTTTGAAATACAACTCATGTTGACGAACGCTGGCATCAAAACTGAAAAGAAAGGAATTGACTCTCATCCACACCCACCACCACCATCAACAACTACCGATGTTATTGACGATCCAGTTGCAAGACCTCAGAAGGATAATTGCTGTATAAAGATCTTGACGTGTATTGGAAATTGGTGCATAAAGATTTTAAAATGGATTGGAAATTGGTTTAAGCATAAGGGTGACTGGTTAGAAGAGATGAGGGGAAATCTAAGTCTAGTGTCTACTGTTATATCAACCATAACCTTTCAAGCTTTAATTAACCCACCCGGTGGCTTCATACAACAAGGTCTATCTTCAGACACTACACCATCGTTGAATGATTCCCTCAACTGCGCCAACTCTAGTGATAATCAGGAATTTTGTCCCGGCGAAGCAATCTTATCCTTTAATGTCCCACTTTCATTTCTGGGATACGTAATTTGCAATACCATCTCTTTCATTTCATCGCTTAGTGTCACCCTTTTGCTTGTAAGTGGAGTTCCTATGAAGAATAAAGTTGTGATATGGATGCTATCCATAGGCATGTGTATCACTCTCACATTCCTTGCACTTGCCTACGTTGTTGCCCTCCTCATGGTGATCCCAAAACATCTTTTGCTAACGAAACCAGCATTGATCACGCTTGGAGCATCATTTCTGGCCTGGGCTGGATTGCTTGTGCTAATTATAGTGTTAATCACATTGCGCTTCTTAATTTGGCTGGTGAAGAAATGCGTCAGGACAATCAGCAAGATATCAAGATGTGGAAGAAGCGAAAACGGATGTTGTTGCGTTGTATGATACGTCAATTGATGCGTTTTGTTGTTCTGCGAGTGATAATCAATAAGGGTTGTTTTTAGGATTATCGTTATTGTTATATTAGCGTTAAGTCTCTATTCCTGTACTGTTGTTGGATGTGTTCTTTGAGATATTTATAGAGTTGCTAGTAGAGAAGACCATTTTGCATCCAGTTTCCTGCTTGAGTAATTGTTTTCAGCGCGGGTTTTAATCCATGAATCAACCATCAATCAAATCCGATAAGATCACAAAATTGGCAAATTAAAAGACTAATCAAGAACCGACTAATCCCAATCAATAACTGGAAAAAACCAGACAGTCCAGTGGCTTCCCGGTTCAAGGTTAAAAAAGAAGAATCAAAGTGGAAAAAGGAGGGACCGTGGACCATGTTCACCATACCACAGCCCAACCAGACAACTTGCTAAGAGCCATGCCTTTCCTTTACTTCTATAAACCCACCTCCCAGCTTCTCATTTTCAATTAGCCAATGTGAGACTTCTTTATTTTGCATCAGTTCTTCTGGAGCTTTCTGGGGTGAGCATTTATGGAACAACCCTGGTAACACCTACCATCATATAACTAAAAACTGCAACTACTTCTATAATGATGTTTGTCTCAGATTAACCGCAAACTCTACCCCACGTTGAGTCCCCAACCCCAATTCCAGCCGAGAATGTTAGCAGTTGTGGTGATAAATTGTGCTTTTGAATATCTAAGTTTTCTCTGCAATTGTGTGCTTCCGAAGACAAGCAGAGGAAGTTAGCAACTATTGAATTTGACTATTAATATACGAGGTACGAGGCTCGCCAATTAATATTGGTTTTACTTATTTAACTAGTGAATTTGAAGCAACCGAAGATAAGCAAGGGAAGCTAACAACTTTTTATAATACGGAGTGCAAAAAGGACAAGCTTTACAATATATATCTCAAGGGAGGGTACTGCGTAAGTGCTCTTTATACCATGAGCTCCACCTACCAGTATTTGTTTTGGGTGTTGAATCATATAACTAGTAAGTGAAAGTGAGGTGAGGTTGAAGTTGAAGCAAATATTCCTAGCTTCCATACATCAACGCATTTGTGAAGTTGAAGAAAGAAGAGTAGTGTCACAAAAATTTCGATTTTCTCTGAAGGTTCTTTGACTTTTATATATATGAAAAAAAATGAAAATTAAATTTTGTTGCCATTTATTGTATTAAGTTTTTTATATATAAAATTAATATATATATATATATTAAATTATTATCAATTCTACTATAATCAGATGAATTAATTATAAACTATTATTTTTATTGATTCAATAATCAACCTAATTTTAAAAAGCATTTCATTTCATTGTAAAATGTAAATGATAACTTAGTTATATGTTAAATTCAAAAGAATCACTGCTAGAAAAAAAGAATTACACAATACATACATTTTTTTCTCTTATAAAATAATCCAAGCAAATTGTTTTCTCTTAACCTTTTATGTCAAATTTATAATTATTCTTTTTAATGTTTTAACCAAATCTATTTCTCAATTCTTAATGGTGGTCGTCTTTTAATTTTTTTATATCATCTTAATTTGTGTCTTTTCTCATGAATCCGCTTTCACTTTCATTTTGCGCACTAAATTAATATTTGTTGAAGTGATTCATCTCTGTATCTTAAATTTGAGATAGCTTGCGAAAGTCTCTGATTTCGAAACATTTGTATGATTTTTGTTTTAAAAAGTAATTTGTGACATAAAGGGCCAGACGCCAAAACATTTGTATAGCTTGCAAAACATTTAATATAGCTTGCGATATCTCTGATTTTCGTTTCGAAACATTTGTATGATTTTCGTTTTAGAACTATCTTTTTTTTTTTTTTGGTGACACAAGGGGGCCAGGCCAAGGACCAGAAAAACAAAGAACAGCACAGGTAAGACAGCCAAAACAAAAAAAAAAAATTCGTAGCAAAAATGAGACCAAAGAATAACACTTGCTATCAGCGGCATTTTGACCGTGCGGGAAAATAATGATTGGCCAAAATGTTATTCAATTAGTATTGGGTCCGTGCTACTAAAATGTGAAGTATATAATATATAAAGTTCATTATTCCCAAATATTGGGGTGACATTCTTTTTTTAAGGTATTTTAATATTAAGGTATAAGTCGTTGTTAAAAGTATTAATTAAAATATATTTTAATAGGACGCATCGTTAAATGAGATGTGTTGTTAAAAAAAATTTAATATTTTCAGCAGCGGCTTAAAGCGCTGCTATTTTTAATATATCTTTTTGTTATATTATTAAAAACAAAAACACCATCTTGTTTCTAAATTTCCCCGCTTCTAAATTAAGAGGAATGCAAGCATTATATTTTTAGAATTTTAAATTATTTATTTAATTGTTATAATTAATTTTATTTTAAATTCTTTTATTGTTAATTATTTTTTAACTTTTTTAATTGTTAAACAAAATCTTACAATTTTATATTAGTAACACTTTGGATATAAAAAATTCATATCTTTCCTATGAGATATATCCATATACCAAATAAAAATCTTACCGTCATTTCTACAATTATATATATGTATAGTATACTAATTCAAAGTGTGTGTATACAATATTTCATTAAAAACAATTTGAAAAAATAAAATTATATAGAAACAGTTCATTTATATTTTATTTTTTTAATTTGCTTATGAAATGATACATATTTAAACTTCCAATTAATATACTATAAATATAATTGTAGAAATGAGGGTAAACATTTTTTTTTTTTGAGTTAACATTGGATATATTCCATGGTAATGATATGATTTTTTATACCTAAGTGTTACTTGTAATAACCCAAATTAAAATAATAATATTAAAATAAATACTTAAAATAGACAAATTTATTTTTTGGCATAAATATTATATTTAGAAAATCTTAGGATAATTATAGTGCTTTAATATTATTTTTAAAGAGCTATTTTGATCTCTATCTTATATTCATTGGGATATTTTTATATTCCAAAATTTTTAAAATAGGTTAACATAGAGACTCTATATAATTGTGGGTCCTTATTTTTATTTTTACACATATAAAAATAATTTTTCATTAGTCTTAATTAAACTACACTAGAAAAGGAACATTGGGTGCTTTTGCAATTTCTTCTTTTTTCCTTAAAATATAATATCCTTCCTTATTACTCCATCAAATCCAGCATACCCCCTCCTCTTCAAATCTCCTTCTTCTCTTTCTTCGATACTGAATGTAACAACCAAAATTTTTTTTTTGAAGTCCAGAAATTTTCTAAGTCTGCAAGCTATAGCGAGAAAAGGCTTAGCTATAGCGAATGTATCTATTCGCTATAGCGAGAAATGGTCTAGCTATAGCGATAGTACCTTTTAGCTATAGCGAGAGTGCCTTTTAGCTATAGTGAGAGTGCTTCTAGCTATAGCAAGTGCGAGCATCTCATACAAAAAATAGGGAGTTCCTCGCCATAGCGCACACCGTAGCGAAAACAGGGGTCTGGGACTGATACGTGCTCGTCGTAGTAAAGGTTATTATTCGATATAGCAAGGGTTAGTCCGAAAAAATATAAAAAAAGAGAATTTAACTTTTTAAAGCATCCAAATTCATTCTCTTTCTTTAAACCGACCTAAGTTTCGTCCAAGCATAGAAAAAAGGCTTGAGAGAGAGAGGGAAACTAGGAGAAACTAAGAGAGAAGGAAGGGAAGCTAAGGAAGAAAGGTAAGAACCTTGAAAGCTCTTCATACTTCTTCTTCTTGATTATACTCTTCTCCTTCTAAGGTTTCTTTCCATGAGTTGTTAAGTAAGAAAGTTGTGTTTTGATCTAGAGTAAGTAACAAACCCTTGAAAGAGAGTGTGATAAGTTAAGAGATGCAAAGAAAAGAAAAGAAGAGTTGGTAAAATTCTAGAAAGAGAGAGAAACCCCTAGTTTCTTATATGCTTTGTGGAGTTTGCATATGGAACCCCCTAGCTTTGTACACGATTGTTGAGTTATGAGAGAGTAATTCCATGCTCTTTGTGTGTTTAGACTCAAACGAAGCACCTCCATCTAGTTGTAATTGTGAAATCAAGAAGGGAGAAGAGAAATTAAAAGGGAAGGCTTGTGTTGGCCTATAAGGTAGCTCTCCACTCTTTCTTATTGCATTTTTGGATGTGTAATAGTCATTGTATGTTTGTATATATGGTTGTATTATTCGATGTTGCCTTGATACATTAGTACCAATATACTTATGATATGGATTGTGAAAATTGCTCGGGTGAGGTAATGCCAAAAGTCCTTTGAGATGGGTGAGGTAAAGCTAAAAGCAATGAAAAGATGGGATTTGCCCTTTTTGTGGCTTATATGTAATAGTACATTTTGTCTCGTAGCATAGCGAATTTGAAATGTATGATGACTTGGATCACTTGGGCAATTCATATATGTCATGTTTATACTTTAAAACTTGCTCAAGAGGTGTTAGAATATGTAGGAGGCCATTTGGACCCACTTTGAACCATTTTGGGTGCCAAAATCACCAATTTTGTGAGCTTCGTCAAAGTATGACCAAATGAGCTCTTCTTACTATGAAATGTGGCATGCCTCTAGAGTCTATTGAGAGCTTCCTGAAAAGCTAAAGGGGGTAATATTTAGAGGTCTAGGAAATATTTGGCGAATTGTTGAAGTTAGGAGATTTTGATGGTTTGGTTATTGTACTGTGCAACTAGGTTCAAAATTAAATCTATGTCATTCATGGACCAAATGATATCCACTTGTCATGAAATTTTATGAGCATAAACTAGATATCCACAGTGACCTATACCAACTGGAAGCACCTCAATTGGAGGTTTGTAGAGGGAGAAACGACTTTCTGAAGTTCTGTGTCAGCATTAGGGAAGTCATCCGATGTTAGTTACTGTTCTATTAGTTTTCGAGGTCTAATGGCTCCTGAACTGATCTGGACTTATTTTTTTCCTCTAGTTAATATCTGTAGCTTTCCAAATTGGTATATTTTGCCCAGATTGGATTTTTGTGAAATTAGTTACGAATTTTTGAAGTTCATGATAGCAAGCTGCACCAGTACCAGGGACAGCCGGACCTCTATCTCTTTGTCGATGTCAAAGATGGTCTAAACACTAAGATTGTGGCTTAAAATTATTTTTAGTGTAAAGGTAACATCCAGAGATTTTCAGAAAGCTATGGTTTTCTTGATTCCCATTTTTTCTATAATTAGTTATGATTTTCCAAAGTTAGAGTCAAAAATCTGACTTTTAGGCCCATTTAAGAAATTGCATTTTCTTGGTTTTTGACTTCATCTCCGTGGTTTATGGGTTTTTTGAGGCCATGTATGAGTTTTATAAATGGTGTTTGAGTAGTGAATGTGAATGATGGGTTCACGGGACCCATGGGGCGAAATATGACTGTGTAACCCACGGCTTACAGTATTAAAATACCACGGTTTTGGTCATTTTCATTGGAAATCATATGGAAGCAAGTCTAAAGGGAGATTAGTTGGAGCTAAGTTATTATGGTGTTACACTAAAGCTTCCTCTACGCCTTCTCTCCTTTCATTTTCTTTGCTCTGCACTTGAAGTTGCTCCCCCACCATAAAACGCTGCGGCGTCGTTCTGCAGGTGACCGAAAGTAGTTTCAACGGTGTGCTTTGGCTGGGATGTGCCACAGATGGTTAACTTCCATATATATTTATTCATTCATTTATTTTCCTTCTTTTTCCTTCCATTTTCGTTGTTCCTCTTTCCTCTTATGTTTGGGTTGCCTTTTCTTTGATTGTAACTTCCATTCTTGCTCCATTTTTATGCCACTGGTGATCCAAAACCTTAGTTGCTGGTTGCTCCTTCATTTTGGCCGTGGGAAGCTTCCTAAATTGGGGCTTTTTGATTTAATCCTCTAAGGTATGACTTGACACTTCCAATATATTTATTTAAACTTCTCAAGAAATATTTTAAACTCAAATTAAAATTTAGAAGCTTAAATTGGATTGTGGCAATTAATTTGTGAAATCCAAAATTTATGGATTATAGTGACATTATAAAATTTAAACCATAATTATAGGTTTAGGTGTTAGAGGATGGAATTAATTATATTGAACATATTAGAAGCTAATGGAGTAATTTAAGGTGATGTTTTTATGTTCAATATAATTATAGGTGATATTGAGGCTACTCTTTCAATTGGAGATCCCTTCAAATTTTAGAAAATTGGGGCCTCTACTATTGGCCTCCATAGGTGAGTGTATAGATAGTAAAATAATAGTCTCTTTTACTTTATGTATATTTATTATTAGCCCAAACTTCACACTTTGTGATTTGTGATATTTGCATTGTCGGGGAAACAAATCTTAAATTTTATTATATATATGGATCAAAATATACACGTTAATATATATATATATATATATATGTATATAAATGGTTATAAGTTGGAGAGATGATGAATGACTTTTATTTAAAATTTTATTATATAAACTTGTGATTAATTATTTTTATTTTATTAAAATTTCTTCTTTTACTTGATCAAATTTTTATTTGTTTATGTACTTGCTGGTCAATATTTAATTGATTTGAATGATTTTCATTTCAAAATTATGAATGGAAGTCTGATTAAAACCCCGTAGCCATTAACGAGGGTAACGACCTAGGTGCACCTAGTTAGAATAATGAATAATCACTATGTGGCAGCACTTAGTAATAACTATACTGGATATACGGTGATATGCACATTGTGTGGTGGCACTAGGTGATGTTAGTGATATTGTGATATTGTGCAATGGCATTAATGGTAGTATTAAATCCTGTGTGGCGGTACTCAGGGTTAATTATAATTCTTTCACGTGATATCCATTTTATTTTATTTCCTTTAATTTTAAATTACACTTTTACTGATAGCCTACAATATAATTTAATTGTTATCTATATATATATATATAGTCAACAATTAAAGGCAATATAATTCCCTTTGAAAAACTCTAAACCTTTTCGTTTTCCCTTCTACTTGTTTTGTTATCTATGCATTCACTAAGCCAGTGGTAGGCTTACCCCTTTCCTTTGTCATATTTCAGATCAGCATAAAGTAGATTAAGGTGCTCTAGGATCTGCGTGCCACCTTGTTATTTTTTTTTTTTGAAAGCGTATACGCAAGTATACGTATCGCAATAGTAATAAAGTGATGAATAGAGTATCGTTCCCATGAGAATTTGTCACAAAGATAATTGCTAAGGACTAAAATTTTACACCTTAATCTAAATTAAGACAACAATAAAAGGTGATATGAAATTAAACTAAACTAAAGACATAAAAAAATGAGAGACACCATTCTTGATGAAATTGGAAAGTAAAATGATTTGGGATTATGACTCCTTCTAATTTTTATATGAACTAATTATCTCTCTTCATCTTGCTCTTAATGTCATTAATAGCCTAGGACTCTAATTTACCCATAAGCATCTTCCGAATTACATATAGGAATTCCCCTAATCAATCCATAATTCCTTATGCAATTAATTTAGAGGATTTATTAAGAATAGGTCCTAATATGACTATGTGAGGTCGGTAGGTATATTCCTATCCTACAAGCGAATCAAACCACTCAATTGTAAGTCTCATGAACTCACACTACCTAATCCATGGTCAAGTCCTAAAATCCCTCTTCCTAGTTCATTTAGGCTACCCATCATCTAATGGTTTCCACATACTTAGAAGCATGAAGCACAAGGATTAAATAATTAAATCATACCATTAATTGCAAATAAAGAGAGTAATTGCAACATATTACAAGTTAGAGTTTATCATAATCCCAAATCAACAAGTTTAGCTCATAATTATAAGAAATAGCAACATCAAGAACAAAGCATAAACTCAATGGATAAAGAAATACAAAGTTGGCAATTTTTTGGGACCTTCACTATATCATCTGGGGGGACTTCCTTTTGTATTCGGTGAGTTTCGTTCGTTAACGGAGAAATTGTACGTTACATTTCTCACATTTTCAAAAAATTGGATGTTACAAAACCCAAGCTTCTTCTATGGCATTTGAAGCTCCAAACCCTTCATTGTCCTCTTCAAAACCTTCAAAATGGTGGCATCCCTCAAAAAAGTGCTGAAAACCCTTTAAAACCCTAAAAAATGCAGCTAAAAAACGGTGCGTCGTAGCGGCGGTAAAAAATGTCGGGCTCAAATGAATTGTTTTTTAGCAGCGATGAAAAGTGCTGCGGTGTGAAATTTTACGCCGCGGCCAAGTAAGCTGTTGTTTCTCCATGAGCCGCAATTCTTAATTTTGTCGCAACAGCACTTAACTTTCTTTAGCAGCGGTTTTGAGCGCCATCTTTTGTTTTTTTGTCTTTTCTTCTTTATTTCTTCATTTTTCTTTTTCTTTTTGATCATTTTCTAACAAATCTCAATACTTGTTCTTTGCATTTCTTTATAGACTTGTTTCTTTATAATTATAACCCTACAAAAATATAAAATTTATCTAATTAATATTTATAATCTACCAACAACGAGTAAATAATTTAGCAACATAAAAATATAAATAAAAACACAAAATACAACTTAACTAAAACGAAAAAAAAAAGATCAAAAGTAAAGAAATAAAACCAAAACTTACTAAATACTAACTTAACTAACATTTATTAATTTTATAAATAAAAAACATAAAATAAGTTCAATATTCATATAATAAATCCCTTAAAATATTGAGAAAATTATGACAATTTAGGACTTATCACACCCCTAAACTTACCTTTTTACTTGTCCTTAAGTAAAGCCACATTAAACAATAAAATTCCTACCTACTCAAGTTTTCATTTCTAGTAATGATAGATGGATGCCTTCAATAAATGTATTAAAAGTATAATTAACAAGAAAAGAAAGTAATGCATACAAGTTTTAAAATTTAAGAGTTAATGACAAATTTTTCGAACCCATGATGTGTGTGTGTGAAGAACCATGTTAAAGTCTAATTGTAAGCTTTAGAATAATTTATGTAAATCAAACTGCATAATAAATCTCTCCCTTAAAAGTTTCATACGCTTGCTCTTCTATTCTCTCTCCATTAATGTAGGCCATTGCAAAACCCATTAATCAATAGGCCTTTTAAGATTGTAATGGGGCTTATGGTTATAATTATTACAAGAAAAATAGTATATGAAAAATTTATGAGCAAAATTCAAGAGAATAACCATTAAGCACAATAATAGAAGATAAAATTCTCCCTTTTTCTCTTATTTTCCTTTCCTCTTTTTTTTCCACCTCATTTTCTTTTTTTTTTTCTACTTTTGCATCCCCAAACATAGCTCATTTTGATCTATCAATTTTTTTTCCACTTTTTTTTCTTCCTTTTTAGTTCTTTTCTCTAATCATCATATTTTTCATGTCTCTCCAAAAATAAAGAACTATACAATCATTGTTTCTACACTTCTAATTTGCATGTCTCTCATGAGAAAATAATAATTGTTCACATCAAATCCACATTATACCTTATTTCACGCTAAAACTTCTTTTTCACATAATATCAAATGTTAATTATCCTCTTGAAAGGGGTAAGATCATTGTTTTTCAGGCTAAAGGTCATTAATGTGGTTAAAAAGAAGAAATTTCATGCAATTATATGTATATTTCACTCAAGGCTCAATAAGGTACTAGTGATATACTTTGAAAAAAAATTAAGGTTCAAGTCTCAAACATAACCAATGAATGCCTAAATCACTTTAATAGATCATATAACGCCTAAAATTTCATCTCAAGAGACTATAAAGCAAGTTCTAAAGTCTTGGGTTTAAGATCAATCACATAGTCTAATCCACACACATTACTTAAAACTAACAATTATTCTAAGCATGGTGATGTGCACAAGAAAAGTCTCAATAAGTGAGGAAAGTATTGCCATTAACAATCAATCTCATCTACAAATTGCATTAACAAACATTTCCTATCATTTACACATTATCAAGAAATGAAGTTCCTCAATGACATCTGACATCAACTAGAAAATAAATACAAGATTGGTAGGCAAAAGTTAAGCTTAAAAATTTTGAAAAGTAGGAAGTTTCTTAAAGAAATTTTACATAAAAAAAGGAACAATTAAAAACACTAGAATTTGTATTTCCAATTTGGACTCCCTACCCCCAAACTTAAAATGAACATTGTCCTCAATGTTTAAAACATGACACAACATAAGAGTAGTAAGGGGTCAAGAAAACTCCCTTGATATGCTTTGTTCTTTGTTCACTTTAAGATCCTCCAAACTAAAAGGTAATAACAATAATGCACCTTATTATGGAATGATTCTTTCAATCTCAACTTGACAATATAACCAAAATTAACATTGTACAACTCAACTAGTATAGCACCAAAATATTATTAAACAAGGCAAGTGCAAATTTTTGCCAATAAAGAGTTGTAATGACATTCTGGTGGAATCCACCGAGCAAACGTCCAATTAGCCTCTCAAAAAAAATTGAGAACATCTTAACACACTAACAAAATGTGATCAAGCTAAATTTGCATGTTGATAACCACACATTTAGTCCTATAAAAGTTAGTAAGTAATATAGCATATAGCAAACTCCAATAGCTTGTCAAAATAGAGTAGTGTGTATTCAAATAGAAATTAATAACTCATTTGAACTCCAAATCATATGAATCAAATTTTCCTAGAAACTAGACAAGCAAAGGAAAAAGTTAACATATATTTCATGTAAAAATTCAATTAGATGTGTTCCTAATAAATTTACAAAGTCAGGTCACAAACATGCACAGCAAAATAGAGCATTGACTATAAGCATATGAAATTTATATAACAAATGAATTCAATTGGCTCTAAAATTTTTATGCCTAAGACAAGACATCCAAATAAATATGCCAAATGAAATTCATAACAAAATTTAAAGCTGATTGCTTATAATAAAATTTTCAAGTCATGCCACAACAATCATATTCATTCACAATAGCACAAAGAAAAAAAATAAAAAAGAAGAGCATACAAAGGGAATAATATTCAACATGTAAGCACACCAAACATCATTTTGAACCTAATAAAAAGAATGCAAAATTGATTTGAAATCACTCCCTGAATTACATGCTTTAGCTACTCAGCTCTTTTTCCTAACTTTACCAACAACAATCTTAAGGATTCAATGCCAGCAAGCTCTGAAAGAAAGAAAGTCAGGGGTTAGAAAAATAACAAAAGTAAATTTATTTATTTTTACTCTTATATATATATATATATATATTATTTAGTTATGCATAGGTTGCCTCCCAAGAAGCGCTTGTTTTATAGTCTTCAGCCTAACTTTACATCAAAACCTAATCATAGGTGTCAAAAACTATAATTACCTTGCTCTCTTTCTTCCTTGGATAAGTAGGCTTCAACAACAATAGGTGTTCTTTCCATTTGAGAACATGTGATTTCTCACCTAATGGCTTCATTGGACTACATGTTTTGGCTAACATAATAAGAAGCTCCAATTTCAATTTTTCTTGAATAATTTTTGGAGCTTTTAAACAGTTTAGACACTATATAAAATCTTCTTGACCTCTTTAGTAAGAACCAAGGACTTTAATAGAGGACTCATCAAGAGATTGCTTGGAATCATATTTTCTACTTTCATTTCATTGCAACATTTTTCTAATTCATTAAGAGGATCCTCTATCATGGGCATTTGGAAGGTTACCTCTTAGTCTTTTAGCCTCACAATATTCTCCTCTTCTTCCACTCTTTGCTCATCATTTCCCTCAAATTGCACATAATCCTTTGGCAACTCTTCTTCACTCCTCAAATTGATTCCATTATAATTTTCTTTATCTTCTATTTGAAGAGTAGTTACCATATCACTTAGAATACTCTCTTGTGAACCATTATAGATGACATTGGCTAGTTTGCTTATTTGAATTACCAAGTCTCTACTTGTGTCATCTTGCTTGGCTAGGTAAATATCTTGCCTAGCCATACGGGCATCTTGCTTGTCCATATAATACCTAATCATTTCTTTCAAGTTTGGATTATGCTCTTGAACAAAAATTTCATCTTGTGATTGGCAATTGGAAGGTTGAGAAGGGTCGATTGCATGTGATGAAGAAACTTGACATTGATTCCAAAAATAATTTTGTTCATGATTCCAACTAGGAATATTTGTGTTATTACAAAAAACATTTGGATTCCTATTGAAATCATCCTCCATCTGTGCATTTTCAATCCAACATAGGCACTGCTCTCCATAATGACTTCCACAATTATCACAAGTCATGAACAAACATTGAGAATCACTAACGTAAGTAGTATAACTAGTATTCAAATCAAAGTTATCAAACCTCCTATCAAGTTCTGCCATTTGAGCTATCAATTTAGTCATGATATCAAACTTATACTCACTAGTTGCCTTATTTGTTATCCAAGGGTAATCCATAATTAGAAACAAAAATAATAAAAACAAAAACTGAATACAAATATCAATAACTCTAACACAAAAAATAAAACACAAAACAAAACGGTGCCAAAAACTTGTTGCTTACTTTCTGAAAGTATATACGCAAGTATACATATCGCAACAGTAATAAAGTGATGAATAGAGTATCGTTCCCACGAGAATTTGTCACTAAGATAATTGCTAAGGACTAAAATTTTACACCTTAATCTAAGTCAAGCCAACAATAAAAGGTAATATGAAATTAAACTAAACTAAAGACATAAAAAAATGAGAGACACCATTCTAGATGAAACTAGAAAGTAAAATGATTTGGGATTATGACTCCCTCTAATATTTTATATGAACTAATTATCTCTCTTCATCTTGCTCTTAATGTCATTAAGAGCTTAGAATTCTAATTTACCTATAAGCATATTTCGAATTACATATAGGCATTCCTTTAATCAATCCATAATTCCTTATGCAATTAATTTAAAGGATTTATCAAGAATAGGTCCTAATATGACTATGTGAGGTTGGTAAGTATATTCCTATCCTACAAGTGAATCAATCCACTCAACTGTAAGTTTCATGAACCCATACTACCTAATCCATGGTCCAGTTCTAAAATTCCTTTTCTAAGTTCATTTAGGCTACCTAAATCATTTAATAGTTTCCACATACTTAAAAGCATGAAGTGTAACAACTACAAAAAAAAAAAGGAAAAGAAAGCTAAAAATTTTTGAAGGGCTGAAAATTTTCTAAGTCTGCTAGCTACAGCCTAGCTATAGCGAATGTACCTATTCGCTATAGCAAAAAATGGTCTAGCTATAGCGAGAGTGCCTTCTCGCTATAGCGAAAATGCTTCTAGTTATAGCGAGTACGGGCATCCCATACAAAAATCAGGGCGTTGCTCACCGTAGCGAACACTATAACGAAGGCAGAGGTCTGGGACTGACACGAGGTCGCCGTAGCGAGGGTAATGGCTTGCTATAGCGAGAGTTAGTCCAGAAAAGCATGAAAAAAGAGAATTAGACGTTTTAAAGAGCTCCAACTCATCCTTTCTCTCTAAATTGCCTTAAGCTTCGTCCAAGCACAGAAAAGAAAGCTTGAGAGAGAGAGAAACAAGGAGAAACCAAGAGAGAAGGAAGGGAAGCTAAGGAAGAAAGGTAAGAACCTTCAAAGCTCTTCATGCTCCTTCTTCTTGATGTATTCCTCTCCTTCTAAGCTCCCTTTTCATGGGTTGAGAAGTAAGAAGGTTTTGGTTCTGACCTAGAGGGAGCAAGAAACCTTTAAAAGAAAGAGTGATGAGTTGAGAAATGCAAGAAAAGAGAAGAATGGGTGAAGTTCTAGTGAGAGAAAGAACCCCTAGCTCTTACATACTTGGTAGGGTTTATTAGAAGAAATCCCTAGCTTATGAATAAAGTGTTAAGAGAGTAATTCCATGTTCTTGTATGTCTAGGCTCAAGAGAAGCACTCTTATCTAGTAGTAATTGTGAAAGCAACAAGGGAGGAGACAAATTGAAAGGGAAAGTTTGAGATTAGCCAATAAGGTAGCTCTCTCCACCTTCTCTCATGCATAAGTGTGTGCTTACTTGTCTTGCTTGTGTGTGTGTGTATGTTTTGAACCATGAGAAGTATGCTAGCATGATGATGCTTCATGTATTTCAATGATGCTTTTATGTGGTTTCTTGAGTTTGCTTGAGTATGGAAAAGCCAATAACCCTCTAGCTAAGGTGAGGATGAGCTAAAAACCCTCAAGTTGGTTGAGACAAAGTAAAGAGTCCCCAAAAGTGAGGTTGACTCCCAAAAAGTAAGGGTTGAGTCTAAGAACCTCTTAAAGAATGGGTGAGGCAAGTCCAAAATCCACAAGTGGGTGGGTGAGGCTAATCCATTTACTTGGCAAGCTTTTATATGTTATGTATAGCTTACTCACATGTTGAAAATGCTTTTCTTATGTATGGCTAACTCAAATGTTGCAAATGCTTTTTTTATGCTTTCACATGCTAATATGCCCATGCATACATTGTGAGACTTGTTTGCATGCTTTGTGTATGATTGAATGAGAGATGAGCTATTGAGATTATTTGAATCTCACTCCCCCTCTCCACCATCCCAACATGCTAGGTGGACCAAGTGAGGCAAGAGATGGGAGCCACCAAGCTTGAAGCTAGGGAGATTAATGAAGAATTGTAAAAAGAGCCTCTTGTATTTATTTTGTAGTTAAGTAAAGAAGTGTAAACTAATGATGTACATGATGTAGCACCTATGAATGCTTGTAAATCAATGTATCTATCATGTATATATGAGAATTAGAAGTATGAGGTAGCAAGTTGTTATGAAAAGCATGATTTTTACATTCTCCCATGAGTGTATGTGTTGGTGTGGGAGAGTGAGTTTTACAAATCTGGGTTGTTAGACACTTGAGCCATGTTTAATAGCCCATATGGATGCTTTCTCATATGCTCATAGAGCCTTAGAGGTAGGAGAACCAAAGTTGGATCCCATGAGCCTCATTTAACACAAGGAAGTGGCCCTTTTGCGCATGATGTCCAAGCCTGACCAAATGACCTCTTCTTGCCTTGAAATTTGACATGTGACTAGATCTTGTTTAGATATTTTTGGAAAGATAAAGATCAAGTCATTTGGAGGTCTGTAGAATTTTCTATGATTTTTCAAAGTTGGTATCAGAATTTCAGATTTTCATAAACACTGTTCATTTGGTCAGTTGGAGAATTGTGTCATCCGAGAGGCAAATATAGTCCAATAGCTACGAAATTTTATATGAAAAAACTAGATAGTCACAATGACTTGTAGGAACTGGAAGCACCTCATTTGGAGGTCTAGAGAGGAAGATATGTAATTTCGAAGTTCTTGCCCAGCATAAGTCATCTTGTCAGACCCAAGGTACTGTTCCATCAGTTTCTGGGAGTTTGGCTTGATGAATAGATATGGAGATATTTTTTCTCTCTAGTTAACATCCACATCTTTCCATAGTGATATTATTTGCATGCATTGGATTTTTTTTGGAATTAGTTAGACATTTTTGAAATTCATATCAGTAAACTTTGACAGTAACAAGACCCCCTCCGACCTTCAGATTGTGTGTGGGATTTTATGATTTGTATATATTTTTCCCATGAAGTAGATGTCTTAAGCTTTCCAGAGTGATAGAGATTACATGTTTTTGATTTTTTTGGATTTAGTTGTGAATTTCCAAACTTTGCCCAGAAATGAGGCCAACTCTGTCAAAAATGAATCTACATGTCTCATATCCCTTTTTGGTTTCCATGGGTTTAAAGCTAGTTTCTGTGATTGAAACGAGTTCTAATCATGCCATTAAATATGAGGATGCATAGAATGAGCTCACTCGGTCCACGTAACACTAAAGTGAATTTTAACCATGCCACAACGCTAAGTAAATGCATAAATCCAATGAGGAAGATCTCACTTATTTCTTTCTAGATGTATAGGAGCATGTAAGGCATGATGCTAGAGAGCTAGAGATGATGGTGTTACATGAAGCACAAGGATTAAATAATTAAATCATACCATTAATTGAAAATAAAGAGAGTAATTGCAATATATTACAAGTTAGAGTTTATCATAATCCCAAATTAACAAGTTTAGCTCATAATTACAAGAAATAGCAACATCAAGAACAAAGCATAAACTCAATGAGTAAAGAAATACAAGGAAAAGCAAGGGAAGAAGAGAAAAACGGATTTAATCGGTGAATCTTCCTTAAACCTAAGCTTCTTCTATGGTATTTGAAGCTCCAAACCTTTCATTGTCCTCTCCAAAACCTTCAAAATGGTGGCCTCCTTTGAAAAAGTGCTGAAAACCCTTTACAACCCTAAAAAACACGACTAAAAAATGGTGCATCTTGCATTTTTTATGAACTACGCCGCAAAAGCTTCTAAACTTGTTTCTTTATAATTGTAACCTACAAAAATATAAAATTTATCTAATTAATATTTATAATCTACCAATAAAGATTAAATAATTTAGCAACATAAAAATATAAATAAAAAGCACAAAATACAACTTAACTAAAACGAAAAAAAAAAGATCAAAAGTGAAGAAATAAAATCAAAACTTACTAGATACTAACTTAACTAACATTTATTAATTTTATAAATAAAAAACATAAAATAAGTTCAATATTCATATGATAAATCTCTTAAAATATTGTGAAAATCATGACAATTTAGGACTTATCGCACCTAGACACAAATGATAGGATATTTTGGTTGGTTGAGTTGTGTAGGGACTCCAAGACACATTGGCTACTAAGTGTTACATTATTTTGAGTCATAAGGATGTTATACTTCTTTGTAGATATAATGACCATTGTAATGACATTTGATTATATTTTGAAAAATTTATGTACTATACCATTTTATGGCAAGAATTTAAAGATATAAGAGACTGGTGAATTTTTGAAATAAAATATATTAGGCTGTGTTGACTTTACAGGGTTGGGATGTCCAATTTTTAAGGGAGATGCTGCTGGATTTTTGGCAACCTCTAATCACTGTAGGTATGCTTATATAAAAGTATAAGTATTAAATAAATTGCCAAACTTACTAAGCTGGGCCAATCATGCTTGGCTTGGTCTAGGTGCCGGTCATGGCTCGGAGTTTAGGTCGTGACAAAGTTGCTATCAGAGCACGATTTGTATCTAGGTCCTTGTAGTCATATGATTAGGGAGTAGTAGAATCTTGCATGTAATTGTGTAATTGGCCAGCGCATCTTACATGTAGGAGTCTATTATTGCCAAATCTTAGTCTTGGAGTCTTATTTAGTGGTCTATGCATTAAGTATGTTTATTGCTTAAAACTTGATTAAAATCATCATTTGTGTGTACTTTATTTTATTTCTAGGAAAGGATGCCACCGAGAAAGAGGACTGCTCCTAGGAGGTTTGTTCTTAATGAGGCTTTCAGCTTGCCTCATGACCCTATTTTGGCTCCTAGAGGCTGAGAGCGTGGCAATAGTAGAGGTCACGGATGTGGTCATGATCAAGCAGATGAGGCTGCTATGGTAGTAAGAGATGAGGCACTTGAGGTTAGGTAGGCAGACTTGACATTAGGAGATGTTGTTGCTAGCATGCGTGACATGCAACAAACCATGAGGGAGATGAAGGGTGTAATCCTGCAACAACAACAGCAACAACGACAACAACAACAACAACAACAACAACAAAGGAGAGAACAACATGTGGATCCTGAGCCTGAGCCAAAAGTTAAATTAGAGAAGGAGCAACTAGCTCAACAGGGGAGAACAGTTATAGTTCAGTTGTCAAAATTTATGAAGTTTAAGCCCCCTTCTTTTACAGGCTCAGAGGTAGATAAGGACCCTCAATACTTTTTGGATTAGATAGGCCGACTTTGTAGAGCATTGGGATGTATACTTACTAGATCAATAGAGTTGGTAAAATATCATTTACTAGGCTTAGCTCAGACATGGTTTGATACAGTGAAGGAAGGAAGACCACAAGGGTCACCCTCTTTGGTTTAAGAAGAGTTCACTAAGTTTTTTATGAGACGATTTCTTCCACAGACAGTTAAAGATGCTAAAGCTAGAGAATTTGAAGTATTGAAGTAATCTGAGGGTATGATAATAGCATAATGTGAGATATTATATACTAAGTTATCTAGATATGCTTCTCATTTGGTAGTTACAGAGCATATGCGAGTGGAGCAGTTTGTATAAGGCCTTCTAGATTATTTGTTCCAATCAGTCGCTAGCGTCTGATATGACTTCTATGAAGATGTAGTTGAAAGTGCTAAACTTTTTAAAGTTCGTAGTAAAGAAAGCAGGAATGCACGAGAGTCACGTAAATGGCAGCAAAATGAAAGCAATCGGGGTGGCTATCAAGTTAGAGGTGGTAATAAAATCAGAAGGGAGATTGTGGTGAGTCATCAGAGTTAACAATAGAGTTTTCAAAGTTAGGGAAGTCATAGTGGACATTCCTCACAAAGTGGTGGAACTAATTAGATGTGCTCTTTGTAGTCTATTTATGGTAGAGGGAGATCTTTTAGGCCTCTACCCCCTTGTTCTACTTATGGGAGGAGTCATACTGGTGTTTGCTTTAGACCAGGGAGAGCATACTATCAGTATGGTCAACTAGGCCATATTAAGAAGGATTATCCTATGTTATCAGGGCAACCATCCTCTAGTCATGCATCTAATCCTACGATGCTACCATTATCTCTAATTCTAGCAGCTCCATTGAGACAGGTTAGTGGGCTTGGAGGCCAAGGTCTTGGTAAGGTGCCGTCTTGTGGCAGAGGATCAGGAGGTAGAGGCCAGAGGCAAGCCAGGGGTGGTCAAGCTCATGTTTATGTGATGACATGTCAAGATGCTCAGACATCTAATGCAGTGGTGATAGGTATTCTTCTAGTTTGCTCTTTTAATGCACATGTTCTATTTGATTTTAGTGCTATACATTCTTTTGTATCCCTATTCTTTGCTTTGCGATTTGGTAAAGATGCATTACTACTAGATGAGCCTTAGCGGTAGCTACACCTATGGGAGATGTAATCACAGTTGACTGTGTGCATAGATTTTTGTAAAGTCCTAGTAAGAGGCAACCAGTTATTTGTTGATCTTGTAGTCCTTGATATGATGGATTTCGATGTAATTTTAGGTATGGACTGGTTATCTTCTTGTCACCTACACTTGATTGTCATAATAAGGTGGTGAAGTTTGAGTTGCCAATGGGAGAATCTTTTACTTTCCAAGGTGATCACATTATGGCATCTAATAATTTGATTTCTGCTTTGAGTGCTAAGAGGTTATTGGGAAAAAGGTGTAAGGGATTTGGTGATGGTTAAAGATATTAGTGCAACAACAACAAGTTTGGAGAAGGTACCAGTGGTTTGTGAATACCCCGATGTCTTCCCTGAAGAGTTGCCCAATTTACTTTTAGATAGAGAGATTGAATTTTGCATAGACTTAATTCTTAACACTAAACCTGTGTCTATACCTCTATACAGAATGGCTCCTATAGAGCTTAGAGAATTGAAAGAACAACTACAAGATCTTCTTGATAAAGGTTTCATTCGCCCTAGTTCTTCTCCTTAGGGTGCTCCGGTATTATTTGTAAAGAAGAAAGGTGACTTTTTAAGATTGTGTATTGATTACAGGCAATTGAATAAGGTGACAGTGAAGAATAAGTATCCATTGCCACAAATAGATGACTTGTTCGACCAACTTCAAGGAGCTCAATGCTTCTTTAAGATAAACTTGAGGTCGGGGTATCATCAATTGAAGATCAAAAGAGAGGACATTCCAAAGACAGCTTTCAGGACTCATTATGGGCATTACGATAGTCATGTCGTTTGGGCTTACAAATACTCTAACAGCTTTCATGGACTTGATGAATAAGGTCTTTTAACCATTCTTAGATCATTTTGTAGTCATTTTTATTGATAACATTCTTATTTACTTAAAAAGTAAGGAAGAGCATGAGCAACATTTGAGAATGGCCTTGCAAACTTTGAGAGAATACTAGCTTTATGCTAAATTCTCTAAGTGTGAGTTTTAGTTAGACAGTGTGGCTTTCCTAGGACACACGTTGCCTAAGAATAGGATAAGTGTGGATTCTAAAAAGGTGGAAGCAGTCAAAAATTGGCCTAGACCTACTACGGTAACTGAGATTCGTAGTTTTCTCAGGTTAGTGGGATACTACCATAGATTTGTTAAAGATTTCTCTAAGTTTACAGCTCCTCTAACGAGATTGATAAGGAAGGGAGTGAAGTTTCAGTGGTCAGATTCATGTAAAGAGAGTTTTCAATAATTAAAAGATTGGTTAACCTCTGCACCTATGCTAACTCTTCCATTTGGAATCGGTGGTTATACAGTATATTGTGATGCATCAAGAGTAGGCCTAGGTTGTGTGCTAATATAGCATGGGAAAGTGATAGCCTATGCATCTAGACAGCTTAAGAAGTATGAACAAAATTATCCTACTCATGATTTAGAAATGGTTGTAGTCATATTTGCATTGAAGATTTGAAGGCATTACCTATATAGTGAGACTTACAAAATTTATACCAATCACAAGAGTTTTAAGCATATCTTTCAACAATGAGATTTGAACTTAAGACAAAGAATGTGGTTAGAACTCTTGAAAGACTATGACTGTAACATCCTATATCACCCTGGCAATGCTAATGTAGTGGTAGATGCCTTGAGTAGAAGATCTATAGGTAGCTTGGCTCACATTGCTGAAGTCAAGATACTGATGGTGAAAGAATTTTAGAAACTTAATGAGGGTGGAGTAAGATTTAAGATCCCAGCCTCAGGAGTATTGTTAGCTTATGTACAACTTTATTCTAGTATGTTAGATAGAATCAAGGCCACACAAGAACTGGATGCTCAATTAAGGAAGATCATGGAAGCAGTCCGTGAAAGGAAGTTACAAGAATTCATAATAGATTTTAAAGGAGTCTTGAGATATGGTCGTAGATTGTGCATGCCAAGTATGGAAGATTTGTAAAGAAAAATTTTAGAAGAAGCTTACCATTCAACTTACACGCTTCACCTAGGTTCCAATAAAATGTATCAAGATTTGAAGGAGTTGTATTAGTGGAAAGGAATGAAGAAAGACATGACAGAGTTTGTATCTAAGTGTTTAGTGTGTCAGCAAGTAAAGGCTAAACACCAAAAGCCTACAGGTATGTTGCAACAAATTAAAATACCCCAATGGAAATGGGAGAGAATCACTATGGATTTTGTGATCGATTTGCCAAAGACCCTTAAAGGTTATGATTCAGTGTAGGTGATTGTAAACTGATTAACTAAATCTGCACACTTCTTACTTGTGAATACCACCTATACTATGGCTCAATATGCTAAACTTTACATAGATGAAATTGTTGTTCTTCATGGAGTACCTGTGTTTATCATCTCATATCGTGGACCACAATTTACAGCTAAATTCTAGAAGTCATTTCAAGAAACATTGGGGACTCACCTAGATCTTAGCACTACCTTTTATCCTTAAACTGCTGGGCAATCCAAGCACACAATATAAATATTAGAAGATATGCTTCGCACATGTGTTTTGGATCTTGGTGTTAGTTAGGATAAATACTTGCCTTTGATGGAATTTGCATATAACAACAGCTATCAATTTAACATTTAGATGGTGCCATTTGAAGCATTGTATGGAAGGCGTTGTAGATCACCAATTGGTTAGCTTGAAGTGGGTGAGTCTAAACTTTTGGGCCTAGATCTCATTCAAGAGTCAATGGCCAAAGTGCAATTAATTCGTTAAAGGTTGTTGACTACCCAAACTAGGCAGAAGTCCTATGCTGATCATAGGAGACGTGAATTAGAGTTTGGTGTTGGTGATCTTGTGTTTCTACAAGTATCACCGATGAAAGGTGTCTTACGATTTGGAAAGAAAGGGAAGTTGAGTCCTAGGTACATTGGGCCCTTTGAGATACTTGAGAGAGTGGGAGCCTTAGCTTACCGTTTAGCTCTCCCACCAAATCTTGGGAGTGTCCATCCTATCTTTCATGTATCCATGCTTTGAAAATACTTAGTCGACCCTTCTCATGTGCTTCAACCATAGAATATGCAACTGGATAAGCAACTCTCTTATGAAGAGCAACTTGTAGCTATAATTGATAGATAGATCAAGAGGTTGAGGAATAAAGATATAGCATCAGTAAAAGTGGTATGGCAGAAGCATTCCAAAGAGGAGGCAACCTGGAAAGCTAACAAAGCTATGCGTGAGAAATATCCCCATCTTTTCAAGACCCCTTAGGTAAGAGGCTTGTTGAGATTCGGGGGGAAGAATGTAATAGCCCAAATTAAAATAATAATATTAAAATAAATACTTAGATTAGACAAATTTATTTTTGGTATAAATATTATATATAGAAAATCTTAGAATAATTATAGTACTTTAAAATTTTCTTAAGGAGCTATTTTGATATCTATCTTATACCCATTAGGATATTTTTATGTTCCAAAATTTTTAAAATAGGTCAACATGGAGACTCTATATAATCGTGGGTCCTTATTTTTATTTTTACACATATAAAAATAATTTTCCATTAGTCTTAAATAAATTACACTAGAAAAGGAACATTGGGTGCTTTTGCAATTTCTTCTTTTTCCCTTAAAATATAATATCCTTCCTTATTACTCCATCAGATCCAGCGTACCCCCCTCCTCTTCAAATCTCCTTCTTCTCTTTCTTTGATACTGAAGCTTCCTTTACGCCTCCTCCCCTTTCTCATTCAATCTAGGTCATATGACTCTATTTAAACTCACTATAGTCATTAAAAACTCATTCCAAGGAGCTAAACATCAAGTTGCTTCTTTATACTTAGAAAGGAACCTAAACTTCCATCTTATAAACCATAGTTTCTAAATTTAAACTAATGTTTTTTTAGTATTTATTATATATCTAGGCCATTTCTATCCTTAGAATAATTTTTTAAAAAAAACTCTCCTTAAGTGTCATTTCTCTCCCTTGGCCAAGACATGCATTCAAGTTAAGAGCCATGGAGTTTTCTTGCTTTTCCTAGAAAATTTGTCACTTGTGAAGCTTCCTAGATATCTTATAAACTCATATATACTCTTATATATGGAAGATTATCATTAGAAAGCTTTAAAAATCACTAGGTGTAACTAGAACCTAGACATTATAACTTGAATTTTAAAGCTTTTCTTTTAGTTCTAATTGCATATTTTTAATCCTTATACTCTAAAACCCTTATTCCTACCTTACTATAACCTGAATTCCTTCTCTCCTTAATGGGCCTAAGTCTGACCAAAACCATGCATGAGAGAAACAACCAAGAAGATGCAAGAAAGCCATGAAAATTTACCTTATTTTTAAGCTTTTCCAAGGAGCTTTCTAAAGCTTTCAATCTCTCCTTCAAATTTTCTCTTCTTCCTACTGAACTAGCCATGAAATAACTCTAGATAAGTCATCAAAAACATGAGAGAAAAAAGGAGAAAGAGGAGAAGAAGTTTGGAGAAGGATAAAGCATAAAAATTCTTGAATTTCTTACACTTTTTGCTTGGTTTTTCCCTTCCTTCTCTTCTCCTTCTTGTGCACCACTTCAAGGTGAGTGGAATTCTGTTTTGAGGCAGAACAAGGTCGATTAAGAAATGAGGAGGAGGTGGGGTGTGACTTTAAAAAGCAAAGTGGCCTAGTTATAACATTTCTTAAATTCTCATTTTGTCTTTTTTATTGGTTCTTTTCATTTGGATTCATTTCAAATTCTTTTTGAAAACCATCTTTTTCATCATAAAATTTAGGTCTTCTAATTCATAAAATATTTTTGGCTTCACCCAAATTAGATTAAAAACCTTTTCGAATAGTCCAATTAAAATTTTAGTCAACTAATACTCTAAAATACAAATCGAAAGGGTTTTAACAGTTCTAGAGGTTCTTATAGCTTTTAAGGCCTTTAAAAATCCTAAAAAAATTAATTTTTCTATTTAAAGATCCCTCTTTTAAGTTTTTTAAAAGTTGTTTGAATTTACAAAAATGCTATTGTCCTTTTGCCTAATTTTATTTAACTTTTCTGGCTCCTATTTCCAGACACCTTTAACTTTGTATTCTCATTTTTAGATGTTTAGATCATTACTCTAACTTTTTCTAGCCTTAAAATTTTCAATTTAGAAGACTTCCTTTTATAATTGATTAGTTTCAAACCTTTTAGAATAACTGGATATTACAGAAATGTATAAGACTATATTGGCTCCATCTTTTTGTCCCTCTTGATTCTCAGCCAATAGAGCAGTAGAGGGTGGAGCTATTCTTTCTTTGGGTGCTTGGCTGGGTAATTCATCTGTGGGGAGGGGGGATAAAAATTTTTTTTGAAAAGGCTACACTTTTATTTTGCCTTTTTTCAATGTTGGAAACCTTAATGCTATTAGTGTGGTTTGTATGCATGGAGCTCTCTATATTCTATTTGGAGATTCAAATAGGTTTTATAAGCTTTCAAGCTACTTGTGGACATTTTTGGGACTATAGGTTTAGTAGTGATTTGGTTAATCCTTTAAGTTTTGAATGGGGATAACATTAAGCCCAATATATATATATATATATATATCTTACTTTTGCCTATTATTATTTATTACAATCAATGATATCTTAGACTACTAAAATATTAAAACGATTTATTGTCAAATAGAGAGAATTCAAGAACATCAAGTTAGGCATTTTCAAGGAACACATACACTTTTGAGAAAATTTTAGCTCCTCTAAGATAAAGTTTCATAAATGATAATTAACCAAGTAAAGAAGCTAGGGATGGAAAAGAAAGATTCATAAATTAAGTTTGTGCAGGTTAGTAGTAGTTTGAGCAAATGGATAGCATAAGGAGTGTTGAAATTGTAATTTGGGTAAGTAGAGTTGTACTGGTATCATAGAAGGGAGCTAATTAATCACTATATTAGAAAATTTTGTTAAAACTAGGTGTTTGGGTAAAGATGATAAATTTCATGATTGACCATTGAATTTATTCAAATATTAAGATTTTTTTAATTGGTGTATAAGGTATTCAGGGAGTTAATCGCGACTAGAGAATTAATGGTGAATATAATAGGGAACTCTTGTATGTTATCTAAGAAGTGAGTAGATAATGTCGATTATACAAGCTATGCAAATTCTATTTCATTTCTTTTATCCAAATATTATTTATTTGATTATCACTTAAATTTTTATTGTTCTTATTATTTCATTTTCCAAATGCTCATTTAAGTATTATAGTAACTTGGGAAACACATCAAAGCTTGAAATTATTTCTATTGAATATGGAGGTTTAATTAAAATTTTTCAAAGCTTCTGTAAGTCTGAATACTTAATGATCTATGTTGATTATATGCTCTAATGGCAAGTAAGTGTGATTAAGAATGTTGATACACTTTTGCACATCCTTGTTAGGAACTATCTACTTCAGGACCCTATAGCTAACCGTAGTAAAGGTTAGCCACAGTGCACTGTGATTTGTACCTTTAGCTAATAGGAGTATTACTAGCCTCGTGTGGTTGACCACAATAAGTGGATCTGTTATAAATTTCACAAGCAGATTTATTTACCTTCGTGAGTTATGTACTCTAAATTTGATCTATTTGGTATCGATTATATGCTTTCTAATATATTTGATGAATGATTTTATTGCAAGAAGACATTAATCACTATATTTAAAATTTCAAATTATTAGATTATTGTTTTGAATAGAACTTTGATGTTAAAAAAAAATCTCTTATACCTTATACTTAGCCTTATTTACTCATTGAGTGTTGACTTACTCCTTCTATTTTTAATTTTTTTTAGATAGGAGGACTAAACCTGATCCCTTTTCAATAGCTTAGGATTAGTCATCCTCTTTCGTTCTCGGTGAGCCCCTCATTTGTTTGTGTGTGCATATTTTGATAATCTACTTGGAATTTATTTTGTTCTATAGTATGTCTGTATGTAATTCCATTGAGCCATAGATAGAATCCCCCACCCCTAGAAAGTGATGCAAAGTGGTTATGTGGAGAGTAGAACTCTCTTTTGATTAAATTGTATGGCTGTGCTAGTTGTAAAAATTTCAAGAGGCTCAAAAGGGAGACTTTGCTAAAATTTCTACAAAATACCCTATGTAATGGATTATGTTTGATGCAAGTATGATTTATAATTATTCTGATTGATTTTATTATCTGATACTAAACATTAAGAGTTCCCAATGAATTATGGTTTGAATCCTAGTTTTAGTTAGGCTTACAGAGGAAAGATTGTTTATCTTCCATATTGGTTACACTCTTGGTTTCAAGGTGTGACAAAAGCTGCCATAAAGGAGGGACTGATGCTAAATAGGTGAGCTCTTGTAAAGGAATACTAATATAACAACATGAAAGAGAAACGCTATGAAGAGGAAGATTGCTTAAATGTGCCATGGGCTTAGAAAAGGATGAGAAAGTGTAGCTAAAACAAAGACCCAAAACTCACAAAAATAGGGTAAGTGTAGAATTAAACAAATGAAAGCTCGCTAATAGGTCTCTCTCTCTCTCTCTCTCGCTCTCTCACTAGGATTCAGATGAAGAGAGTGAATGGTTGCAAGTATTTCAACAAGCATGAGAGAGAGCACATGAGATGGATGAAGGTTTTAGAGAATTGATAGCACTAAGGAAATACAAAATAGAAATGAAGGAGTAAACATATAAGAGAAATTTTCCAAAAATTTAGGTTGGAGAGTCACATGGCCTATTGATGAAATATCAAGGGCCATTTAGAAATTATTAAACTAAGCAAGGGATTGGAATTAGATTTAAGCAATGGCAATGTGCTCCTTAGGCAGAGATGCTTTAGTCATTGGAGTGGGAAACTAAAGAAAGAAAAGGAGAAAAAGAATTAAGAAAAAGGCAACAATGATTGTGGCATCAAAAGGGCTTGAACTTGGGTCTTTAGGTAAAAAGGATAGTAGTGTAATAATGTTGCTACTACAACTATGGCTTGCTTATATTTAAATTTACTCTTTTAGAAATTTTTTATACTATACCTAATGGGTTTAAATCATTTTAAATTTATTTCTTTAATTATTTTAATTTTAATTATTTATTTAAATTCTTAATATGCATTATAGTTGTACTCCCCATGCAAGGATAGATATTTTTAATTTAAATTTTTTTATTAGACAATTTGAATCTCTCACACAATAATGGCATCACATGGCAAACTGTTATATGTAATAAGCTGTTGAATAATTTGGTTGCATCAAGTAGCCAGTTGCCAGTTGGAAGCTTGTTTAGTTCTTAAAATTGACTTTCAAATATGTTTTTTTTCAAGATACAACTCATTTGTTTAGACAACTTTACCATCTTGATGTTAGTATCAGGATAATATTTTACCAATTAGCTTGTTTACTTATATTTTGTACTAGTTTGAACTTACAACCATATTCTTGTCAAATAAGTTATCAGTGTGTTTGGTTGAGCGTTAAGGAAAAGAAAAATCACATTTTAAAACTCCTTTTATGCAAAAGCAATCATTTGTCGCTTCTGTGCAAACTGTGTTTCTTCCTTCCTCAACGTGCACACACTATGTTAAATACCAACTTTGCAATGCAAAAAGTAATATAATATTTTTACAATATTTATTATATTTTCATAACTATTACTTAATAATCTTTATATTTTATTATTATTATTTTAAATAAAGATATAAAATGTCATTTCTATCTATTTTTTTAATTTTTTTTAATTTTTTAGTTCACAAAATTAGAACTCAATAGGTACTAATTAGCATAATTTTAAAGAATTAAACCAACTAGTTTCACTGATAAACAAAACCTCTTTTTGATTCATTAAACCCCAGAAATCAATCATTTAAAGAACTAGTCAATAATTAGATAAATCAATAAAAAATCAATAAAATGAGTTAAAACCAAACAAATTAACAAGTTAATCGATCTTCTAAAATATACTAAATTTTAGGGCCATCAACCGACTTAATCACTAATTGGCCCAGTCCAGTGAAGTAAACCACAGTATCGGGTGGGCCATCTATTTATAACCGGAGACTTATCTCCTCTTTTGTGTTTTCTTCAATGTGGGACGTCAGAGATGCTGCTATTCTTTTGCTATGTAGTGTATGTGAGAGCCATTTTTGCTCCAATTTGGAAAAGATCTCCAGTTCCCCACAGAAAGAAATATAGAGAAGATTGAAGTTTCGACGTGTGATTGCCACAGAAATTTGCTGCATCTCAATAGTTTTAGCACCACCTTAACAAAACAAAACCCTACATCCTCTGTCATCAAATGAGTTTTATCCTTTTGTTCGTTGACTACCCAAGTTCAAGTTCTAGTACAAAACCAGTGGGTTTATTATTAATTTCAATCAGGGTCTTGCCCTATATATTCAATTCTTATACCAAGGTTTAATGATAGTTATTTAAATTGTTGTAAAATATTTGTGAACTTTTTATGGCAGTTTTGACCACTGCTAAATCTTTTTTTGAGGAAGTTTTATTATATCTTTCTATCCAAAATTGTACAAGTAACAATAGTAGATAAAGCTTGTTCAAGTGCATCTTCATTTTTCAGCTGTAGTATAAATAAAGAACATATTTATTAAAATGACTAACAACCAATGGCAGAGCATACTGCTTGGACCAAGCCAAAACAAAACCTGTGACCTATGTAGGTGCATCATGAACCAAAAAATATCTGACTATTTTCATAAGGGGGACTTACTATCATCAGCAGCTAAAAAGGCATACAAGAGAGAGTCTTTTATGTAATGACGCCGAAAGAAAAAACAATTTGCAGCTAACCAGAGCCTTAGTAAGACATTTTCAACAATGCTATTCATAACATTTAGGGTTCCTGAACTCTTTAAACAAATATGAGGAACACAATTATTGAGCATTATATTTATTTATTTTTTAAATATAATAATTATAAACTCATAAGTCCAACTTAGCACAATCCTATTATCACTTTAGTGGGGTAGATAAAGTTGACTCTTCTTTGTAAAGAGATTCTAATTTTGTGAGCCGTGGCTTTAATGGGTTAAGTTGGGCCAATTCCTTGGACTCAACCCATTTTAATATCTCTCAAAATAATATGAAGTATTTAAAACTAATACTCAAGGGGCATGTAGGTCCCACATCAAAGACGACAATTGAATGTTGGCATAAGTGAAAGCTTAACAAGCATGCTTTATTTTTATGGAAACGACAGAAAATCAAACCAAAATGAATTCCCCACCAAAGACGACAATTGAAAGTCACACATAAGAGCAAACCTAAGAGTCCAGAAAAGGCCATGAAAAAATTGACGCAACTCTTTCTTCTTATAGATAAATTTCAACAGAATTAAAATTCACTAATCACTAATTAAATGATCAGTTTCACTGCTGATTTAATCTCTTGAGCAACACATAAGAGCAAGCCTAAGAGGGCAAGCATTATTTTTACCAAAACGACATACCATAAAACCACAAAAGGTCACACATCAATTCACCTCAATTTTCTTGTATAAAAAAATTCAGACATAAAATTATTAGGTAGCCCAAAAGCCACAAAACTGAAAGGTGAAAAATATAAAATGGAAGCTGACTAACAAGTCTCCCAATGACATGGAAACAATAAAGAATCCTCCTGGAAAATATTGAAAAAACAGAGGAATCTTAATCTCAAGCACCGAGGAAAATGATAAATCAAAATTTACGAAAGGGCCAAATACTGAATAAAAGAACGCAAGAAAGTCACTATCACCAATTAAACAATAACTAAAATTATGAGATCATGGCTTGCCAAATGGGCTTCAACTCTGCCTAACCAATTCTTATCTCTTAAATCCTATCTCATGAGAAAGAAAACATCATCTTAGCTTATGGGAAACTATTTTGTAGATCAGTCTTATGATTGCTAGGCTTGATAAGACTGGGGAAGAAGAGCAGAATATTTCGTTTTATTCTAAATGTCTTGAAATCCAAGTTTTGAGAACTCGCCCAACACAACACAATATCCACAGGTTGACTAAGACGTCAATGATGGTTGAATTGGAGTCAGTGTTGAAAGCTAAATATGAGATAATGGTGAAAAGCTTGATCTATTCACTGTACAATATGTCAAATATATACAAGAGAAAGGGAGAGAGAGGGATTTGACTATCATAATTACAATTAAAGAAATTAAATCAAATCCCTAAAGAATAGGAAATAAATCGAATAATCCCTAAATAAAAGGAAACTGAAATAAAGCAAATAGGAAACTCATCAATCAAATTAATTACAATTAACATCCCCCCTCAAACTTAAGATGAGGGAATGAAATTCATCTTGAGTTTGTTCATTAATATCTAAAAATGTCCCAGTAGCTGAGACTTGGTGAAGAGGTTGGCTGGCTGTTCAGATGTCTGAATGGGAAGTAATCAAAGTGTGCCTCGAGTGACATGCTGCCAAGTAAAATGACAGTCAATTTCAATGTGCTTGGTCCGTTCATGAAACACATCATTGTGAGCAATTTGTCTGGCACTCTGACTATCATAATAGAGATCAGTAGAGGAGGTTTGTGAAGCTCCCATATCAGCAAGTAACCACCAGAGCCATAAAATCTCAGAAGTAGTATCCGCTAGCGCTCGATACTCAGATTCAGCACTAAAGCGAGAAGCTAAAGTCTGTCTCTTACTTCTCTATGAGATTAGAGATTCCCCAAGGAATATGCAAAAGGCAGTGGTAGAACGACAATCACGATGGTCACCTCCCCAATCAGCATCAGAATAGGCTCGTAAGGTAAGGAAGGAGTTGGCAGAGAAATATAGGCCATGAGGCAAGGTACCATTAACATACCGAAGAATACGAAGGACTGCTGCATAGTGGGTGGTCCGAGGAGCGGACATGAACTGGCTAACAATGTGAATAGCATATGTAATATCTGGATGAGTCATCGTGAGATAGATGAGACTTCCAACTAGCTCGCGATAATGAGTAGGATTTTTCAGCAAAATGCCATCAGTAGGTGTAAACTTCGCATTCGATTCTATAGGAGTATTTGTAGTTTCATCATCAGGAATTTGAGCTCGGGAAATCAAATTGGATGCATACTTAACTTGAGAAAGAGAAATACCATCAACCAGAGGAAGTATTTCTAAGCGAAGGAAATATCTCAAGTTCCTAAGATCCTTCATTTCAAATTGTTACTTAAGGAAGTCCTGGAGTTCTTGAATTCTTGTGATGTCATCACCAGTAATAATCATATCATCAACATACAAGAGTAGTAGAATAATCCCATGATCAGTTTTGCAAAGAAAAAGTGCAGTATCATGAGGACTACACGAAAATCCAAGTTGACTGATAGTGGAGCTGAATTTGGCGAACCAAGCTCGAGGAGCTTGTTTGAGGCCGTATAGAGCACAACGAAGGCGGCAGACTTTGTTTCCTGAGTGTGTGTATCCAGAAGGAGGCCTCATATAAACCTCTTCTTCTAGATCACCATTCAAAAAGGCATTCTTGACATCCATTTGACGAAGAACCCACTATTTAGCAGCAGCAACAACAAGTAAACTTCGGACTGAAGTGATACGAGCAACTGGAGTAAATGTTTCCTCATAATCAATGCCGTACTCTTGAGTAAACCCTTGTGCCACTAAGCGAGCCTTGTATCGTTCCACAAATCCATCAGAATTAGTTTTTATTTTGTAGACCCATTTGCTTCCTACTAAAGTTTTGTCAGGTAAGCGCAACTAAGTCCCAATTATGCATTTTCTCCAAAGCCTGTAATTCATCTTTCATTACTTGCTGCCAACGAGGATCACTAGAGGCTTCTTTACAGGACTGTGGTTCATTCAGAGAAAGAATAGTAGAAAAGAAATGATAATCACATAGGAAAAGAGATGTCTTACTCGAGTTGGACGGGTGGTGGAAGATGAAGGCACATCATGTGTAGGATCTTCAAGAGGGGCAGAGTCATTGGTAGAGGGCGAGTCATCAAACATATGCGTGACCTGGTCAGAGGATTCAATACCTGTAGCACTAGAAAAAAGATCAGCAGAGGGATCTATGAAAAGAGGAGATGAGGTGGGTGGAATAGAGAAAAATTGAGATAGACTGGAAAACATGACATGCTCCCAAAATATAACATGTCGAGAGGTACAAATGCGATGAGACAGAGGATCCCAACAATGATATCCTTTATGCTCAGGATCATAACCTAAGAAACAACAAATTCGAGCATAAGCTTAAAGTTTAGTAGATTCATGAGGAGGAAGAAGAACAAAACAAGTACAACCAAAAACTTTAAACTCAGTGTAATCTGAAGAAGTACCATAGAGATGTGCAAAAGGAGAGATATTACCAATAACTGAGGATGGAATGCGATTGATAACATAAATAGCTGTGAGAGCTGCCTCTTCCCAGAAGCGCTCAGGACAAGAAGAGGAGATAAGAAGTGCTCGCACAATATCAAGAATGTGGCAGTGTTTGTGCTCTGCCCAACCATTCTGCTGGGAGGTATTAGGGAAGAGTATTGAGAGAGAGTGCCCTGTGCATCAAGAAAACTAAGAAGTTGGGAGTCATGATATTCCATAGCATTATCTCGTTAGAAAATTTTGATAGTTTTAGAAAACTGAGTGCGAATCATATTTGCAAATTTAATATAAATCGCAAACAATTCAGAATAATTTTTCATCATGTAAAACCAAGTAAAACGAGAATAATCATCAACAAAAATAACAAAATAACGAGATCTTCCTATAGAGGAAGTAGGAGCAAGACTCCAAATATTAGAGTGAATTAAATCAAAAGGTGACTCAGAAACAAAAGTACTTTTATTAAATGACAACGCAGGTTATTTTGCAATCTGACAAGAAACACACTCTAAAGATTTTTCAATAACATTGCCCAAAAGACCATTCGAAATTAAAGATGACAATTTGTGAACAGAACAATGACTAAGATGATAATGCCATAACTCAAAAGAAACAGCAAGGGAAGTAGTACATAAGTGAGGTGATGTGGATGGAGGAATATGCAGGGAATTGGGCTTAAACATACGTCTAATTTTACGCTCCATTCTAATGATCTGTCCCGTCCGAGGATCCTGCACACGACAACCATTAGAAGAAAAGATTACATCATAACCAAGGTCAACTAATTGACCAACAGAGATAAGATTAACGGATATGGCAGGAACAAAATAAACATCATTAAGGGATAGCATGGAAAAGGAAACAGAACCATGGTGACTAACAGACATCAAGGAACCATCAGCAGTATTAGTTTGAGGGGTAGTAGTGGCAGGCGACCAGGAAGAAAAGATTTTTGACTGACCAGTCATGTGATTATAACAAGCAGAGTTAAAGTACCAAGGAGGGTTACCTGAGGGAGTAGCTAAAGCAGTAGGTGGAGAGGAGGTACTAGAAAGCAATTGCCTAAGGAGGGCCTCAAGGTCACTAAAAACTGGTAAAGTGCTTGTAGAAGTAGATGTATCATCAACAGTAGTAGATGTGGAGAGAGCAAGCTTTGACGGTTGACTGGGTCATGTGAAATTTTTATTTTGATCAGATCTGGGAGGATGAATAGGGCAGCGCTCAATGACATGTCCAGGCTTCTTGCAGTAACGACAAAATAGAGAAGAGCAGTTTGTAGCAATATGTCCCTTCCTCTTACAGGTGCGACATTCAATTAGAGGACACTCAGAGAATAGATGATTGGCCTGGGGACAACAACGACACAATTTAGAGTTTTTCTCAGTTGCCGCAAAAGCCATATCAGTGTCGCGCCTTAAAAGTCCCAATCGAGTTTCCTCTGACTTCAACCGAGGAAGTGCATCCTCAAGAGTAGAAAGTGGACTTTGGTGCAATAGAGAAGCAGGAATAGGTTCAAACTCATCATTAAGTGCCATCAGGAATTGAATAAGTCTCAGATGATCACTCTAAGATTTAAAAGCATTAGCATCTTCAGCACACTTAAATTTTGGCTCAGAATATGCCAATTGATCCCAGACAAACTCCATCTTGGCAAGAAACTCATACACAGGTTGACCAGTTTCTTGCTTTAGAGTACTTAGATCTTTCTGGAGCTGAAACTGGTTGGAGAGATTAGAAGAAGTATAACAACTGGCAAGATGATCTCATACCTCTTTAGCAGTCTCATATTGTCCAAATTGTTGATTAATGCTGGTAGTAGAGGTGTTTCAAAACCATGTGATAATTTGGTGATTTTTGCTATCCCAATCTTCCAAACGCTTAGCAAATTTAGCATCAATTTCTAATTTAGTACGAAGAGGATATTTTATATCACGTGTAACATATCGCCACAGTTTGCAACCTTTAAAGAACCCTCGCATGCTCTCCAACCAGTGATGATAATTGGAGCCATTCAGAAGTACGGAAATAGGCTGTGTAACATCGTTCTTATCCATAGCAGTGATATAACTCAAAATAAAATTGGATTTTGCAGAAATAGAGGCCAGAAATGGAAAGAACGCCCCCAAAAACCTTAGGAACCGGCTCAACTCGTTCAGAACTTGGCCTAAAAATCAGTGACTCGGGCAGACAAAAAAAACTAAAATTTTGGTGATCCAGTGGCAGTCTGGTGGCACGTGGGAGCTCCATTTGCTGTGAAATTTTGACAGAGACATCTCAGGATGATGGCAAATGTGGCAGTCCGATGCATGGGGTGAACAGAGCACGACAGAAATACAAAGCAAAGACAAACAAAGGTTAAAATGAAAAGAAGAAAGACTGCAGCGGAGAGAAAATTGTAAATCTGGATTATTCTTGAAGAATGAATAATCAGACGCGGGAGAGATGCAAGAAAAGCTCTAATACCATGAAAGCTAAATATGAGATAATGGTGAAAAGCTTGATCTATTCACTATACAATATGTCAAATATATACAAGAGAAAGGGAGAGAGAGGGATTTGACTATCATAATTACAATTAAAGAAATTAAATCAAATCCCTAAAGAATAGGAAATAAATCGAATAATCCCTAAATAAAAGGAAACTGAAATAAAGCAAATAGAAAACTCATCAATCAAATTAATTACAATTAACAAGTGTTGTGTACCAATCCATCGACACCATCAATTAATTAAAGCAGAGTGAATTTTCGATGAAAGGAATACAATGATATGTTTGAAACTTTGTTCAATTCCATTTCAATGGTTCACACTTCACATTATTATATCTTAGATTTCAATTGTATGCTTCGCGCCCGCAGATATTCGGAATAATCGAGTATTGTTCTGTGCTGAAATAAAGTTGTGCCAATTTATGATGATAAAATCTCCATAACATAAATCATCAGTATTTCAACACTGCCAAGTGGTTTGTCGCAAAAGGTGCAAGAAGTTAAAAAATATATTTTTCTCTCGTGAAATTAAAAATTATATTATATTATAGTGTAATTTTAAATTTTTAACTGAAATACTTTTCATTAACCTAAATTCTTATTAGGTTTAACCAAAAAATATATATATTGGGTAATTTTTCTTTTTTCTTTTTTGGACAAGAATTAGATGCTATCCTATTTGTTCTCATTAAGTTTAACAAAGCTTTAAACTAAATATTATTTATTGACTAACAGTTAGTGGCACATACCTTTTATGTGAAAATATGATTGTTATTAAATTTTTCTCTTTTCTCTTCTATACAAATTAACTAGCTCATAGTTATTATTGCGAATCAAAAATTTTAACTTTACATAATTTTTTTTGATATACTTGTTCATACATGATATGTTAGTGAACATAATTTTTAGTTTAACTTTGACTTTAAGTAATTAATTTCTTAATCACCAAATCTATTTTCTTGAGTCATTAGATCTAAAGAAAGGTATTATAGTGAAAAATATACATATTTAGATTAGTAGAGAGTATTTTAGTCAATTAAACTAAAGTATAGCATAATTTTTTATTTTAGAAGAAGAGAGTATATATTTTGAAAATAAAGAAAAAATCATATAATTTTAGCATAATTCAAGGGAATGGGTTATAATTTACTCTTATTTTTTTAATGAGTTCAGGAAATTTTGTTGATTTATTTTAAAAAATCCAAATGTCATTATTTTAATTTTCAAGGAAAAACTTAAAAGAAAATACCCAAGAAAATGCATGTAAATTTTATATCTAGCATGGTGTCATATAAATATTGTACAAAACTTAATTTATAAATGCAATTAAAATAATTATTTCAAACCTTAGATAGATAAAGAGAAATTATAACAAAGCATTAAAGTAAGGTGGATAAAACTCAGGGAAATTTAGCTGTACTTTCTTTCTACGTGTTGAACAATGAAGTTTGAATACCCCTCAAACCTAATATTATTGTAATTTGGCAGTTCACGTTTGTCATGAAAAAGCATAACCTCTCTTTTTGACTACCAAACCATAAAGTTACACTCTTGATTCCCCTCTTCCATGAAGTTTCATTGCTCATTAACATGTATATCAACCAAATTGTCCCTCTTCTCATCCTTTGTCCTATACTCTCTATGAAATCCATAGTTAAAAAAATCGGATTAGACCAACGGGTTCGACAAAAAAACCTATCCCTAGTCCAGTTCAATTGGCCCAAAAAATCAGTTAGCTAAAAACCCAGTCAATAACCAATTAAACTGGTCAAAATCAACCAAAACCGGACCGGTCAAAATCGGTTTGAACCGGTCCGTACCAATTTTTTTTTATTTTTTCTTATATAATGAAATAGTTCATCCTAAATAAATTTGATAAATTAAAAATAAAAGACAATAAAAAAAAGATGAAGTTGAAAAAAATATATATATTTTTTAAAAAGAGAGAATATAAAAGAAGTAAAATGTGTATACTTTGTTATTTTTTATACTTGCTCTCTATTATATTTATATAATTTCCTAATAACATTTCTCTTAAATATAAATGTATTTAGCCAAAATTAATTTTTTTTATTTTTTAATAATAAGTAGAATCTTAATATAATTTAAAAACTCTAAAATAATTTTTGTAATATCTTAAGAAATATTGAATTGTAATCAAATCTTTACAATTTACTAATATTTATTTTTTACATTAAAATTTTAATATATAAAATTTAAAAAATATATATTTAATTGTTACAGATTCGACTATGGTTCAAACTAATACCTTTATTGGTTCAGTAACTAGTTCGATTTAAAAAATGTTGATGAAATCAACTTGAAAACTTTGACACCCTCTTAGTGTGAATATAACCTATGAAAATTCAGCCTATAACCCTACTTTCACCTTGATGATTACGAGTGTAACTACACTTGTTGACTTGTAAGTCAAAAACTTATTTTCATTAACAGTAATTTCTAGAATAGTTTATAGTTTTATTTTTCACTTTTGTCATTTTAAAAAAAAAAATCAAATTACAGGATGATTTCTTTATTAAACCGAAAAGGAGGTAAAATACTCAAAGTAAAATAGGGCAATATATAGACTCAACCGACAACTTTGCTTTCAAGAGTATCACAAACAAATGCAATGCATAAAACAAATATATTAAAAAAACCAACAAAAGGAGGGAAAAAAAAAAAGAAAAAACCTCACCAAGCTAAATCTAAAAACAGCTAAAAAGCTAAACTATCATTTCAGAATTTGGAAATCTCACATAATGGGGTTTTCAAACCATGAGACGATAAGGAGATCCTTCATGAATCTCTGAATTTTCAAGCCCAAAAACACCCAAGCTTCTACATCCTTTTTATGGCTACAATCATACCATGTTAATCTCCTCAGGTTAGGTGAACTTGATCTTCCATTCTTTACTTTGAAGTTACTTTGTTCCTTGACATTAATTATTCGAGCATGAGTGATGATTGATAAGAGTGAAAACAAGAGAAATAAATTGCACAAATGAAAATAATTAATAATCTAACAAGATATTTCTTTTGTGTAATTGTATTATCAAATCTTAATTTGTCTTCTTTTTGGCATTTTCTTCAATTTCACTAAAAGTTAAAAATTAACTCATATGGGCATATGTTGGTTTGGTAGGGAAAAGAGTGACTAATAAGCACAGATACAAAAATTAAATTTCAACATTAGATAATGTTTAAGGAGATTGCTTTATTTACTTCTTCTTCTTTTTTTTCTGTGGCTAGGGATGTGACAACCCTACCTTGCTAATAATTGTAATTATGGTTAAATACAAGATTATTAGTTAATGATCAAGGTTTGAGGTAATTATGTTTCACCATATTACGGAAATATGAGGAAATTAAAACCTTGATGTTAAGGTCACCACCAAACCACCACAACAAAATAAAACGTGCATAAAGGAAACCCGACTACCATAAGGGGTCAATGACTTAACCGTTCATCAATTTATTACCCAATAACCTCCCATAAGTGTTCCTATATCATTTCTTACCATTACCATTGAAGAAATTAAGGTTTCAAGACTCAAAGTAGGAGTTTGGGGACTTGCGCCGCGGCCTAAACCTTCCCCGCCGCGGCCAGATTTCTCTCTGGAATTCACTGAACAAACTTCACGAATTAGAGTTGGACCTTCGCCGCGGTGGACCCATGTGGCGCCGCGGTGGAACGCCTCTGGAAATTAACGCTCTCACTCCCAGGGTTCTCGCCTCGGCGCAATACATTCGTGCCGCGGCGAGTTTTGCCTCTGTCCAACCCTAATTTATTTTTTTTCGACTCGCGCCGCGGCGAGAAACACTGCGCCGCTGCGGGTTTTAGTTCTGTTACCCCCCCTGGGTGAATTTTTCGCTTCGCGCCGCGGCGAGGTTCGTTGCGTCGCGGCGCCTTTTGGCTCTGTCTCTCCTTTGGCCGCGGCGCGATTCCCTTCTGTGACCATATTACTCGAATTTCTCCCTCTACACTCCAATTCTCACCTTAGCAACACTCTAGGTCCACCTACCCTTGTTTTAAGTGATCCTAATGGTGTTTATCTACCCTATTTACCCATCAATCCATCCATTACCATTGTGAAACTCAAATGTCCCTTCCTACTTGTTCCACTAACTCATAGCAACAAATTCAAAAATAAATGGCAACAAGAACACATACATTATCAGCAATTTACATCCCATGCAATTTCATAAAGATTCCATTCAACAATAACCTACCTCTAAGGCATCATATGACTATAGTCCTCCTATGGTAATCCATATCATAATTCCAGCAAAACCATATATATATATAATGCTATAGGTTTATACATAAATATCCAACTATTATGAGACTTGAATTCTTAGCAATTACATCCCAATCAACAAAATATAAACGCCTACACTTGGCAATATGATTACATGATGATGCTAAGTAACTAATAACAAAATTGCATCTATCCTAATCTACTCAGACCAAGTGTAGCTCCCCACACCCGGCCTCAGCTCATGGATGTTCATCCACTTGCTTATCCTTATCCTTACCCGAGGAACCTTCACCTGAAATGTTAATCCCATAAAACGGGGTGAGATATAAATCTCAGTAACCAAGGCAATTCCATCATATATTCAGTTTAATTACCATATATGCATACATCAAAATCAACATCAGAATCATATCCATTATAACAACAAATGAAACAATTAGGCTATCATGATTACTATCCTATACTAGCAATCATATTATCGCATGTTAAAGGCCATTAACACCGGAGAAGCCCGTCCACGGCACCTACTCCTCATTGAGCACAACCGGGGCTCAGTGCATCTGGGGTTTGATCATAACCCGGTCTTGATCATAGCACATGCACGGGTGGCAGCCGCACCACAGCTCCACCATGGACTCACAAGGTCCAATACAATATAACAGATAGCCAATCAATTCATTCAACATTTTCAATCAATCATATACAGCATCATATGAAACTAAATCAAATATATGCATGGAATTAATATAAACCCGGTTACCTCACTTGTAGACACTTGTGACAATCACCAATGGTGCAGAATTCCTCCTATAACCATAACATCATATAATTACTACTCTAATTCATCATTAATAATCATAATCAGTACCCAAGGAATTCAAAATGCTAATGACTACCCAAGAATCATTTATCCAGCCACAACAAGTCCTAATTTCGGATTTAAGTATCATTAACCAGAAAACCCAATGTTCCACCCAAAATCCTAAGTAAATTCGTACATAATTAATACCCATTTTATAAATTAGCTATAGGGGTCTCAAATTAACCATTAAAGCATCAAAATGGAGGGTTTAAACTCACCCAAAGTCAGCCCTAATCCCAACCTACGAATTTCATCAAGAAAACCCCCAAACACTCACATTTCAGATTTTGGGTAGGATGAAAATGCTCCAAATGAAAAACTAATCGGGCCAAATTAAAGAGAAAGATGAGGGGATTAATTTGTATAACTATTACCTTGGCTGAATCTTGCTCTAGGTGGGAGAAAATACCAAATCTTTGCCTCAAACCCTTGCCTCCTCTCAACCTCCGAATTTTCCTCTCAAGTTTTAGAAAAAATGTTAGAGTGGCTGAAGCATTAGGGTTTTTAGTGGGCTTAAGTTGGGTCAAATGGGTCATGGGCTGCTCCAAGATCCATCTCTACTTGGGCTTCAGATTTTTAAGGTTGTTGGGCCAGTTTAGAGGTGTTGGGCTGCAGAATTTTGTTGGGCCAGTTTTATGCATTTGGGTTGCTGAAGTTTAATTGAGTTTGGGCTAAGTTTGAAGAGCTCAAGAGTTTTAGGTCTGCATAAGGATTATTGGGCCACTTAAAAGAGTCTATACAAGATAAATCTTGGGCCTCCATCCCATTAAATTATGTTAGGTCTGCACATAATCCATTGGGCCTCCATTAACCTTTTCTCATAATCTATTAATTTAGGCCTAGATAGAATTTCTATCCCAATTAAATCTCAAGCCCACATTAATAATTTATCTCTCTAAAGTCTCCATTCACTTAACTTGCCTAATGAGCCCATATTAATTACTCTTAATTAATTCTAATCCATGATTAACACCTTAATTAATTATGGGGTGTTACAAGGGATGGATTGCCCCAATCGTCCAACCTGAATTATGGTAATACCTACTTTTAAGTTTCAAATACAGTTCATCATGAGTATATTTTTGCCAATTTTAAGGGGAAATTTTAGCCCACTATTTATGTGAAGTTAGTAATTTTTACATAGGAAACTTTGACCAAAATATTCTTATTATTTCTCATAAAGACATAATTATACAAAAAAGATTTGTAAATCACCCAAATTCTCAAAAGAATATCTTTAAATGTAGTTTTTTTTAATAGTTTTTAATATTAAGTTCTCTAATTAAACTTTAACATATATAAAAATTTTATTAAATAACCTAAAGTTGAATTATAAAAATTATGTTCTTATAAATAAAAATTATACATTCATTATATAATTATAAAAAATTTAATAATAAAAATATGAAAAATATATATAATTTTTTTCATTCTTAAACTATTATTATTTCAAACAAATTTTATATACAAACTCTTTATTCATTCAGTCTTTAATCTTACTTTTTGGTTATTGAAAGAAAAACCTAACTTTTTGACAAAAGTGGCACTCTTTACATAAAGAATGATTTGCTTCATCAAGGAATTTACAAGACTTATCAGAAGAAAACCGCATGGGCTCCCTCTTCCAAATATATATATATATATATATGCAGCTTCTGATCTTCCTTTGTATCCATCTTCCTTTGTTTTTCTACACTTCTCAATACAACACAGTGCTCTTCCTGCTCTTTCGGATGTGGACCCTGATGCTCCTTCATCCTTTTCCTCTACTCAATTCTCCCCCAAGAAGTATGATGTTTTTATCAGCTTTAGGGGTGAGGACACTCGCACCAACTTCATTGGCCACCTCTATGATGCTTTTTGCAAAAGAAAATCAAAACCTACATAGACTATGAACTCCCCAAAGGTGAAGAGATCTCACCAACACTTATGCAAGCAATTGAGAATTCCTATATATATATGGTGGTATTCTAAAAAAATTATGCTTCCTTAAGATGGTGTTTGGATGAACTGACCCATATACTGCATTGCAAAAGGGTTTAAGGACAACTTGTTATTCCTGTCTTCTATAAAATTGAGCCATCTCTTGTACGCAATTAGACTGGGCTTTACGAGCAAGCATTTAAGAAACATGGGAGAGACCTCAAGGTCAACCAGCACAAGATGCAAATGTGGAAGTATGCTCTCACTGAAGCTGCAAACTTAGCTGGCTAGGGCTCTCACAAATTCAAGTAATAAATTCATTTTCATTTATTCTCAGATGAAGGGTGACTTCTCATTTAAGTGATGGATCAAGCAATTAAACAGCCTCAAAAATTTTAAATAAATCTTCATATTTAGTCCTTGTATTCTATTTTATCCTCTCTTAATTTATTACTTCTCTTTTTTTGACAAGTCAATTTTTTTCTTAATTTTGCTTTTCTTTTTCCTTTTATTTTTCATATGTTAGGGATGAATCTAAATTCATTCACAAGATTGTCATAGACATATTGCAAAAATTAAATCATAGGTACTCACCTACTGAATCAAAAGGCCTTGTAGCTATTGATGACAACTGTGAAAAGATTGAATTATTATTAAAAGAAGTTCAAACCATTGGAATTTGGGGCATGGGTGGCATTGGTAAAACAACCATTGCTAGAGCTTTGTTTGTCAAATATTCTTCCCATTATGAAGGTTGTTGCTTCTTAGCAAATATTTGGGAAAATTTTGAAAAGCATGGAAATGGATTAGATAATTTATGTCAAAAACTTCTCTCTTGTCTATTAGAGGAAGAAAATCTCTTTATTGGTGCTTTAACCCCTTTTCTTGAGTCTAGGCTTAGTCGTAAGAAAGTTTTCATTGTTCTCGATGATGTTAGAGTAGGAATTATTATAGGATGCAATCAATTATTTTTTGTTTTAAATAAAAACAGACTCTAGTTGCCTCCTATTCTAAATCTGTGGCCATGTCTTTTACAGGTAATCAATCTAGTATTCTAATTTCATATAATTATCTTGAATTTATTCTTACATTTGGTATTAGAGTCACAATTATATGATTTAGAATCTAATTGGTTGAAGATATGATTATATGCATAAAAGTTTTAATCATGGGCTATTTTTATCCATATAAATTTTGATAGATAAAATTGGATGATATTCAAAGAATTAAAACTTAAAACTTTAGGGCTTTTACATATATTGATATTTTGAATTAATTGATGTTTGAAATTCGAATAACCATACATTATGAAAGGAGAATTTTGTATTTGAAATTATAGGTTAGGGTTTCATAGTTCAATTTCAATTCTTACAAAATAGCCCAAATTAATGAACAAATTTTGTATCATTAAGTTCCCTTTAATCATGAAAGTATAACTAGTGTTTCAATTATATCAAGAATTATTTAATTCCATGGAAATTTCGAATTAGAAATCTAGATTAGGGTTTGTAAGATTGAATTTTCAATCTCATTAATTATTGCAAATTGATAAATGATTTTCAAATACAAAGTTCCTTGTGATGATATGAAATAAACCCATAAATCAATTGCAAGAAAAATGCTTTTGAACATGCTCTTCATGCCATCGATATTGAGAAGAAATTCATGCATTAGAAATCCTCTAAATCTATGATAATAATTGGGGATTTTGGTTCTAATGGATTTAGGATGAGATTATAAACAAAAAACATAAGAAAATTGCAAGAAAACACGTCAAGAATTGCCCAGATTTGAGCTTCGTATACCTTGACGAAAAGGGCCCTTCTTGTTTCGAAAAACCCATAAAAACTCAATAAAAATTGGGGATTTTAGGGTAGATGAGTTTAGAATAGGATTAGGAACAAAAAACACAAGAAAATCGCAAGAAAAAGCCTTGAAAATGTGAAACTTGAATGCTATACCCGCGGGTCTTGCGTGTAACAACCAGAAAAAAGAAAGAATAAGAAAAGGAAGGAAAAGAAAAGCTGAAATTTTCAAAGGGCTGAAAATTCTAAGTCTTCTCGCCACAGCCCGGCTATAGCGAATGCACCTGTTCACTATAGCGAGAAATGGTCTAGCTATAGCGACAGCGAATGTACCTGTTCGCTATAGCGAGAAATAGTCTAGCTATAGCGAGAGTGCCTTCTCGCTATAGCGAAAATGATTCTAGCTATGGCGTGCTAGCATCCCATATAAAATCCAGGGAATAGCTCGCCGTAGCGGCGCCATAGCGAAGGCAGAAGTCTGGAACAGACACGAGCTCGCTGTAGCGAGGGCGATAGCTCGCTATAGCGAGTGCAGTCTGGAAAAGCGAGAAAAAGAGAATTTGACTTTTTAAAAGCTTCCAAATCTCTTCTTTCTTCTTCTAACCGACTCAAGCTCGCTTTAGGAGAAAGAAAAGGGCGGAGGAGAGAGAGAGAAGCTTAGGAAAAGAAGAAAGGACAAGAAAGGTAAGGATTCTCATGGCTTTTCTCTTGACATGTTACCCTTCTCCCCTTCCCCTCTCTTTCGACGGTTTTGATAGCAAAGATAGTTAGGTCTTGAGCTTGGTTCAGAAGAGAGAGAGTGGGAAACCACTCTTGAGAGAGGCTAGAAGTTATGTAGTCTTCTCTTTCTTGCTTTCCCTTTTTAAGAGCTTGAGAATTTGAGAAAAGAGAGAGGATAGTTAATGGATTCTAGTGAGAGAAAGAAATCTAGTTTAAGAAGCTCAGTAGGGTTGATTAGAAAACGATCCCTAGCTCGAGAATTAAGCGTTGAGGAATTAATTCCATGCTTTTGTATGGTTAGGCTCAAGAGAAGTCCCCCATCTAGAAGTGGTAGTGAAATCCACAAGGGAGGAGACAAGTGAGAGAGGAAGTTGTCAATAGCTAATAAGGTAGTTCTCTCCACCCTCTTTCATGCATAATTGTGTGTTTACATTGTCTTACTTGTATGTATGTATAATATGAGCTATGAGAAGTGTGTTAGCATGATGATATGTTATGAATTGAAATGATGATTTATGTGACTATTTTGGTTTGCTTGAGGAATGGAAAAGTCAATAACCCTTTAGCCATGGTAAGGATGAGCCAAACCCTTAAGTTGGTTAAGACAAAGGTAAAGAGTCTCCCAAAAGTGAAGTTGACTCCCAAAGAGTAAGGGTTGAGTCTAAGAACCTCTTGAGAATGGGTGAGACAAGTCCAAAAGCCACAAGTGAGTGGGTGAGGCTAATCCATGTACTTAGCAAGCTTCTAAATGTTATGTATGGCCTACTCACATGTTGAGAATGTCTTTCTTTTATGCATGGCCAATTCACATGTTGTAAATGTTTTCATTATGGTTTTATATGCTAACATGCCATACATGCATGGTGAGCCTTGTTTGCATGCTATATATGTATGATTGAATGAGAGATGAGCTATTGAGATTCTTTGAATCTCACCCTCCCTCTCCACCATCCAAACATGCTAGGTGGACCAAGTGAGACTAGAGATGGGAGCCACCAAGCATGAGGCTAGGAAGACCAATGGAGATTTGGCAAGAGCTTATTGTAAATGTGTTGTATATGAGACATGAGATGTAAATTAACTATGTATATGATGTAGCCTTTATGAATGATTGTAAGTTAATGTATGTATGATGAATGTATGAGAATGAGGCCTATTTTGATTGAAGAGGCAAGCTTTGCATATGAAATGCTCAATGTTAGTATAGGCTATATGGGTGCATAAGTGGGCATGGGGTAGTGAGTTTATCCAATCTAAGTTGTTAGACACTTGAGCCATGATTGATGACCCTTATAGATGCTTTCTCATGTGCTCAAAGGGTCATAGAGGTAGAAAAACTAAGATTGGACCCCATGAACCTCATTATGAGCCAAGAAAGTGGCTTTGTGCACATGATGTCAAGAGTTAGCCAAATGACCTCCGTTTGCCTTGAAATTTAACATGTGAGTAGATCTTGACTAGAGATTTTTGGGACGCTAAAGATCAAGTCATTTGGAGGTCTATATCATTTTCTATGATTTTTCAAAGTTGACATCAGAAATTCGGATTTCAGAAAACACTGTTCATTTGGTCAGTAAACTGTGACAGCAAAAGAGCCCCCTCTGACCAATGGACAATTTTTGATGTCAAACGCATTATATGTGAGATATTAAGACTTCTACATATTTTTAGCATAAATTATACGTCTTAAGCTTTCTAGAATGACCAAGATCGTATGTTTAAGATTTTTATGCATTTAGTTATGAATTTTCAAACTTAGCCCAGAAATGAAGCAAAATCTGGCAAAAAACGAAATGACATGTCTCATATCCTTTTTTGCTTTCCATGAGTTTAAAGCATATTGTTAGGATTAAAATAAGTCTTAATAGTATAATTAAGCATGAGGATGCATAGAAAGAGCTCACCCGGTCCATGTGACATCAAAGAGAATATTTGCCCATGCCTAATGCCATAGAATAAAAGGAGGAAGCAAAAGCGAATAACCATCCTTGTAAGCTTAACATGTGCATATGAGTATGTGGGCATGATGGGTATGAGCTAGAAGTTAAGGTGTTACATTTGGTGGTATCAGAGCCAAAAAGGTTCAGACTTTCATTGTGAGTTGTAGCATGTGTTTGTGAGTTGCCAAGATGTGTATGAGCTTGCTATGGATGATTGAGTGTATGAAAGTGGCATGTGTCCCTATTATATATGCTAAACCATGTTATATGTTTCAGAAAGATGGTAGACACGCGCCAAGGCCGAGGTAGAGGTAGAGGTAGAGGAAGAGGTAGGCCTTCCAGAGTGGCTCAGGCAGATGAAGCCAGGCCTAGTGATCCAGTTGCTGGAGCCTTATAGAGTATAGTGGCTCGCTTGGATCAGTAGCAATCTGTTATCATGCAGCTACAAGAACGGCTTGCTGAGAGAGATAGCCAAGGCCCTACACCTCCCCCTCCTCAGCCACCTCCACACTCAGATCGTCCTGAGCATTCAGGGGCGACTCCTACAGATGCACAGCCACAAATGCAGGCTGTTGCCCCAATCCCACCAGCTCAGATGCCTCCAGCTGAGCAGCAGCCCTCGATCAGAAAAGTGATTACCCAGTTTAGAAAATTCGGGCCTCCTACCTTTGATGGTGAGATGAATGCAGATAGAACTGAGGCCTGAATAATAGAGCTAGAGCAGATTTTCGAGGTTATGGAGTGTACATCTGAGCAAAAAGCCAAGATGGCTGTATTTCAGTTACGAAAAGAAGCAATATATTGGTGGAAGGGCACTGAGCCGATATTGAGAGCGAGGGACGCCCCGATCACTTGGGAGGCATTCCTCGAGACATTTCACGAGAAGTATTTCCCCGACTCCATCAGAGATGAGAAGGAGTCAGAATTTATCCTATTGAGACAGACACTGGGAATGTCCGTGGACCAGTATGTGGCAAAGTTCATTAAGCTCTCGAGATATTCCTCATACCTACAGAGACATGATGATGAGAAATGGAGGGCAGATAGGCTAGAGAAGGGTTTGCTCCCTGAGATCCGAGACAGGGTAGTGCCACAGAGAATCAGGCACTTCCATACCCTGGTGGAAGTATACAGAGTGACAGAAACGAATCTCAGGATGATTCAGCCTACCTCCAGCGCCAGACCACTTCTTCCCCTTCCTGAGCCCAAGAGATCTAGAGATGGTTCCCAGCCGGCAGTGACGAGCCGTAGAGGTGGAAGGAGTCAGTGGAACCAAAGGGGAAAGAAAAGGAGAACTCAGTCCAGTAAAGGCAGCGCTCCACCTATCGTATGTCCCCAGTGTGGCAGAAATCACGGTACCAGACCGTGTTATGCGGGGCAGAGCGTATGCTACAGATGTGGCAAGCCGGGGCATATAGCCAGAGATTGCACCCAAGCTCCTCCACAGGCCCCTCTACCAATCACACAACCAAGAGAGATGGCTCCTCCTCCCAGACCACAAACCCAGGGTAGAGTCTTTGCCTTATCACAGCAAGAGGCTAGTCAGTCCCTGAGTCTGATTCAAGGTACTATTAAGATAAATGATTTTTCAGTAACTGCCTTATTTGATTCGGGCGCTAGCCATTCTTTTATATCATATGACTGTGTTAAGAGGTCGGGTCTGAGTATGCATACATTGCCATATGAGTTGCATGTATCTACCCCCACTGGAAACTGAGCCATCTCCTCCCATGCTTGTTTGAATTGTGTGATCCAGTTTAATCATTGCCTGACCACCCTTGATCTGATTTGCATGCCCCTCATTGAAATTGATGTTATAATTGGTATGAACTGGATGTCTGCAAATGATGCCACACTAGATTGTAGCCACAGGTGCATTACTTTACCAGAGTGTGGAACTATGCCTAGTGCTAAGGCTGAGTTGTCTGTCATAACCACCTCCCAAGCTGAGAGATCTTTAGGGCATGGTTGTCAGGGGTATTTGGTCTTCTTTTCAGTCCAGGCTGAGGTAGAAGAGGGTATAGATGAGATTCCCGTAGTGAGGGAGTTCCCAGAAGTATTTTCCAAGGAAATCAGTGGACTGCCCCCAGAGAGAGATGTCGAGTTTTCTATAGACATCGCACCTGGGGCGGGTCCAGTGTCTAAGGCCCCTTATAGAATGGCCCCCATTGAGTTAGCAGAGCTTAAGAAACAGATAGAGGAGCTCTTAGAGAAGGGTTTTATCAGACCTAGTGTCTCACCGTAGGGAGCCCCAGTTCTGTTTGTGAAGAAGAAAGACGGGAGCTTTAGGTTATGTATAGACTACCAGGAACTCAATAAAATTACCATTAAGAACAAGTACCCTCTCCCTCGCATAGATGGCCTCCTAGATCAGTTAGCAGGAGCGTCTGTGTTTTCTAAGATAGACCTCAGGTCGGGATATCACTAACTCAGGATAAAGGCAGATGATATTCCCAAAACAGCCTTTAGAACCAGATACGGGCATTATGAATTCTTAGTTATGCCCTTCGGGTTAACGAATGCACCTGCAGTTTTTATGGATTACATGAATAGAATTTTTAGGCCATATTTAGACAAGTTCGTAGTAGTCTTCATAGATGATATCCTTATCTACTCGAAAAGTGGAAAGGAACATGAGCAGCACCTGAGATTTGCCTTGGAAACCCTAAGAGAGAAACAGCTGTATGCTAAACTTAGTAAATGTGATTTCTAGCTCACTGAGGTTCAGTTCCTTGGTCATGTGATCTCCCAGGCAGGGGTCACAGTAGATCCCCATAAGGTAGAGGCAGTATTACAGTGGGAGAGACCTAGAATAGTGACAGAGATTAAAAGCTTTCTAGGTTTAGCAGGGTATTATAGAAGATTCATTCAGGGCTTTTCTCAAATAGCAATGCCATTGACCCGGCTTACTAGAAAGAATGTGTCATTTGTGTAGAATGAGAAATGTGAGAGTAGTTTCCAAGAGCTGAAGCACAAGTTGACCACGGCTCCAGTTCTAGTACTCCCTGACCCTAAAGAAACTTTTGTAGTATACAGTGATGCCTCTAAGAAAGGGTTAGGATGTGTGCTTATGCAGCAAGGCCAAGTGGTAGCTTACGCTTCTAGACAGTTGAAACCTTATAAGGAAAACTACCCCACACATGACTTAGAGTTAGCCGTGGTGGTATTTGCTCTGAAAATATGGAGACACTACTTATATGGGGCGGCAATAGAAATTTTCAGCGACCACAAGAGTCTTAAGTATCTATTTGAACAGAAAGAGTTGAATATGAGGAAAAGAAGATGGTTAGAGTTCCTAAAGGATTATGAGTTCACATTGAAATACCATCCTGGTAAGGCTAATGGGGTAGCTGATGCCCTAAGTAGAAAATCCATACACGTGGCCTGTATGATGATCCGAGAGCAGGAATTGATTGAAAGATTCAGAGACATGAGTCTCTCCTGCGAGGTGTGTTCGGGAAAGTTATTAATGAGTGAGACCCGAATAGAAAATGACCTGAAGGATCAGATAAGAGAAGCCCAGCAAGTAGATGACTATGTAAGGAAGATTAAAGCCCAGATAACCCAAGGTAGTGTTCAAGAATTCAATCTGTCTGAGGATGACATAGTGAGGTATAGGGATAGGCTGTATGTGCCTAAGAACACTGAGATCAAAGAAAAGATACTCGATGAGGCACATAAGAGTAAATATACCATTCATCCGGGTAGCAATAAAATGTATCAGGATTTGAAAAGAATGTTCTGGTGGCCCGGGATGAAAGCAGACATAGCAGAATATGTCTCCCGATGTCTGATATGTCAGAAAGTGAAAATAGAGCACCAGAAACCAGCAGGGTTGCTTCAGCCTCTAGATATCCCATAGTGGAAATGGGATAGCATAGCTATGGATTTTGTCATGGGTTTACCCAGGACATTATCGAGCTATGATGCAATATGGGTAATAGTGGATAGGTTAACGAAGTCAGCACACTTCCTACCTATGAAAGCCACTTATACCCTAGACAAGTTAGCCCAGCTGTACATCAGGGAAATAGTTAGACTGCATGGTGTGCCCAAGAGCATAGTGTCAGATAGAGATCCCAGATTCACATCGAATTTCTAGAGATCATTATAAGATGCTCTAGGCACCAGACTTAGATTTAGTACAGCCTACCACCCTCAGACGGATGGACAGACAGAAAGAACTATCCAAACCCTAGAGGACATGTTGAGGGCATGTGTGCTAGAAATGAAAGGAAACTGGGACACATACTTGCCTCTAGCAGAATTTGCCTACAATAACAGTTATCATGCTAGCATACAGATGGCACTGTATGAGGCATTGTATGGGAGGAAGTGTAGATCCCCAATGTGTTGGGTTGAGCTAGGAGAGCGGAGCCTTATAGGCCCAGAATTAGTGGATCAGACCTCTAGACAGATAGAAACCATCAGAAAGAAACTTCTGACGGCCCAGAGTAGACAGAAAAGCTATGCAGATAAGCGTAGGCGGCCATTAGAGTTTGAGGTCAGAGACCACGTTTTCATCAAGGTGTCTCCATTCACAGGGATAGGTCGGTCCATTAAGAGTAAAAAGCTCAGTCCAAAGTACATAGGTCCTTTCCAGATTCTAGATAAAGTAGGACCTGTGGCATATAGACTAGCCCTTCCTCCAAATATAAGTCAAGTTCATAACGTTTTTCATGTTTTCCAATTGAAAAAGTACCAGTCCGACCCCTCACATGTCATAGAATATGAGAATGTGCAGTTACAGGAGAATTTATCATATATAGTATCACCAGATCGGATCGTGCATGTTAGACTCAAGCAGTTACGAAATAAGACGATACCGCTGGTGAAAGTGATTTGGAAGGGATTGTCACCCGAAGAAGCCACATGGGAATTAGAGGAGGATATGAGGAAGAAACATTCGGAACTCTTCCCATGAGGTATGTTATTTAAATTTCGGGGATGAAATTTTTATAAAGAGGGTAGAATGTAACAACTAGAAAAAAGAAAGAATAAGAAAAGGAAGGAAAAGAAAAGCTGAAATTTTTAAAGGGCTGAAAATTCTAAGTCTTCTCGCCACAGCCCGGCTATAGTGAATGCACCTGTTCACTATAGCGAGAAATGGTCTAGCTATAGCGACAGCGAATGTACCTGTTCGCTATAGCGAGAAATAGTCTAGCTATAGCGAGAGTGCCTTCTCGCTATAGCGAAAATGATTCTAGCTATGGCGTGCTAGCATCCCATACAAAATCCAGGGAGTAGCTCACCGTAGCGACGCCATAGCGAAGGCAGAAGTCTGGAACAGACACGAGCTCGCTGTAGCGAGGGCGATAGCTCGCTATAGCGAGTGCAGTCCGAAAAAGCGAGAAAAAGAGAATTTGACTTTTTAAAAGCTTCCAAATCTCTTCTTTCTTCTTCTAACCGACTCAAGCTCGCTTTAGGAGAGAGAAAAGGGTGGAGGAGAGAGAGAGAAGCTTAGGAGAAGAAGAAAGGACAAGAAAGGTAAGGATTCTCATAGCTTTTCTCTTCACATGTTACCCTTCTCCCCTTTCCCTCTCTTTCTACGATTTTGATAGCAAAGATAGTTAGGTCTTGAGCTTGGTTCAGAAGAGAGAGAGTGGAAAACCACTCTTGAGAGAGGCTAGAAGTTATGTAGTCTTCTCTTTCTTGCTTTCCCTTCTTAAGAGCTTGAGAATTTGAGAAAAGAGAAAGGATAGTTAATGGATTCTAGTGAGAGAAAGAAATCTAGTTTAAGAAGCTCAGTAGGGTTGATTAGAAAAAGATCCTTAGCTCGAGAATTAAGCGTTGAGGAATTAATTCCATGCTTTTGTATGGTTACGCTCAAGAGAAGTCCCCCATCTAGAAGTGGTAGTGAAATCCACATGGGAGGAGACAAGTGAAAGAGGAAGTTGTCAATAGCTAATAAGGTAGTTCTCTCCACCCTCTTTCATGCATAATTGTGTGTTTACATTGTCTTACTTGTATGTATGTATAATATGAGCTATGAGAAGTGTGTTAGCATGATGATATTTTATGAATTGAAATGATGATTTATGTGATTGTTTTGGTTTGCTTGAGGAATGGAAAAGTCAATAACCTTTTAGCCATGGTGAGGATGAGCCAAACCCTTAAGTTGGTTGAGACAAAGGTAAAGAGTCTCCCAAAAGTGAGGTTGACTCCCAAAGAGTAAGGGTTGAGTCTAAGAACCTCTTGAGAATGGGTGAGGCAAGTCCAATAGCCACAAGTGAGTGGGTGAGGCTAATCCATATACTTAGCAAGCTTCTAAATGTTATGTATGGCCTACTCACATGTTGAGAATGTCTTTCTTTTATGCATGGCCAATTCACATGTTGTAAATGTTTTCATTATGGTTTTATATGCTAACATGCCATACATGCATGGTGAGCCTTGTTTGCATGCTATATATGTATGATTGAATGAGAGATGAGCTATTGAGATTCTTTGAATCTCACCCTCCCTCTCCACCATCCAAACATGCTAGGTGGACCAAGTGAGACTAGAGATGGGAGCCACCAAGCATGAGGCTAGGAAGACCAATGGAGATTTGGCAAGAGCTTATTGTAAATGTGTTGTATATGAGACATGAGATGTAAATTAACTATGTATATGATGTAGCCTTTATGAATGATTGTAAGTTAATGTATGTATGATGAATGTATGAGAATGAGGCCTATTTTGATTGAAGAGGCAAGCTTTGCATATGAAATGCTCAATGTTAGTATAGGCTATATGGGTGCATAAGTGGGCATGGGGTAGTGAGTTTATCCAATCTAAGTTGTTAGACACTTGAGCCATGATTGATGACCCTTATAGATGCTTTCTCATGTGCTCAAAGGGTCATAGAGGTAGAAAAACTAAGATTGGACCCCATGAACCTCATTATGAGCCAAGAAAGTGGCTTTGTGCACATGATGTCAAGAGTTAGCCAAATGACCTCCGTTTGCCTTGAAATTTAACATGTGAGTAGATCTTGGCTAGATATTTTTGGGAAGCTAAAGATCAAGTCATTTGGAGGTCTATAGCATTTTCTATGATTTTTCAAAGTTGACATCAGAAATTCGGATTTCAGAAAACACTGTTCATTTGGTCAGTTTGAGAATTGTGTCATCCGAGGGGCAAACGTAGTCCAATGGCTACGAAATTTTATACGCAGAAACGAGATGGTCACAGTGACTTGTAGGAACTGGAAGCACCTCATTTGGAGGTCTAGAGAGGAAGATATGCAATTTCGAAGTTCCTGCCCAGTATCAGACCCCCAACCAGACCCGAGGTACTGTTTCATCAGTTTCCGGGAATTTGGCTTGGTGAACTGATCTGGAAATATTTTTCATCTCTAGTTAACATACACATATTTCCATAGAGATATTGTTTGCAAGCATTGTATTTTTTTGGAATTAGTTAGACATTTTCAAAGTCCATATCAGTAAACTGTGACAGCAAAAGAGCCCCCTCTAACCAATGGACAATTTTTGATGTCAAACGCATGATATGTGAGATATTGAGACTTCTACATATTTTTAGCATAAATTAGATGTCTTAAGCTTTCTAGAATGACCAAGATTGTATGTTTACGATTTTTCTGCATTTAGTTATAAATTTTCAAACTTAGCCCAGAAATGAAGTAAAATCTGCCTAAAAACGAAATGACATGTCTCATATCCCTTTTTGCTTTCCATGAGTTTAAAGCATATTGTTGGGATTGAAATAAGTCTTAATAGTACAATTAAGCATGAGGATGCATAGAAAGAGGTCACCCGGTCCATGTGACATCAAAGAGAATATATGCCCATGCCTAATGCCATAGAATAAAAGGAGGAAGCAAAAGCGAATAACCATCCTTGTAAGCTTAACATGTGCATATGAGTATGTGGGCATGATGGGTATGAGCTAGAAGTTAAGGTGTTACATTGCGTGACCCGTTTCTACTGCTGGGTTGACCCGCCTAAGGTAGAAGATGAAGCTGAAGTCCATGCCTACTCGTAACTCTGGAGAGTGAGGGAGAGGGTGGCTTTTACAGATGGAATTTTTTAGTACCGTTTTTTACATTGTAACCCATATTTTAAATGTGATTTTTTGAAATATGTTTTATAATTTTTTAACTACTATAAATATTTTTTATATAAATATTAATATATAAAATGTATTTTAATATTTATTTGGATAATTTTCTAAAAGGTGATGCATTGGAAAATTAATTTATTATATTTTAAACCTTATGATGATGTTCACTCTCCATATAAAATAATATATATTTGTGTACTCTCAGCCTAATATATATGTTTTAATATGTTTGTTTTAAGAAATATATGATTCTATTTTAATTATATTCACATGAAGCCTCTTTGGGAATGCTATAGAATTTGTTCATGGACAGTAGGGGAATTTATTCATATTAATGCATAAAATTTCTTTTGTAATTTGAGGAAGGCTTTTAATTATCTCATGACATAACCTGCCCAAAGGGGGTTATTATATGTTATAATTAGGAGTTAATTTGGATGAAGTTAAAGGGGAATATATTGGTCTAAAATATTTATCTGCCTAAAGGGGGTAGATATTTGAACCTAATGTATTGTCACTGATTAACTCATCTGAGGTTCTGATCTAGGTTGTGGCCTTGATTTGTACATTCTGTCTAAAGGGAAATGTGCTATTATGTTGGCCTCATTGTGATAGCTTGTTTTAATTAAAGCTATGTATAAATTTCTCTTATTGTTTATTCTAATGTATTCCAATTTTGCAGTTACCTTTTCTATGAATAATTGTTCTGCTTCAATTGAGATTTTAACTGGATCAAATTATAACAAGCGGAAGCAAGACCTAAAATTCTCCTTAGGAATTGCTGAGCTTAATCTGGCACTACGCGAGAGTAAGCCTAAAGTAAATGTGAAGAGTACAACTGAATAGAAAGTGTTCTTAGCCAAATGGGAGAGATCCAACAGACTTAGTCTGATTGCCATTAAGAGGACCATCTCTGAGTACCTACTTAGTGGCTTACCAGAAACCACAAGTGCTAAAGAATTTCTTGCTGTTTTGGGAGAAAGATACCAAGTATTTAATAACGATGAGTCTGGATATCTTATAAAAAAAGTTGACTAATATCAGGTATGACAATAATGAGGGAGTAAGAGAGTTCATTTTAAAGATAGTTTACATCCAAACTAAACTGAAAGCCCATAACATTGACCTAAATGAGAATTTCATTGTTTCACATGCCTTGAATTGCCTACCTTTCGAATTTACACAAATCAAAATTGCCTACAATACCTTTGGTGAGAAGTGGACCATTAATGACCTCATTACCAAGTATGTGGCTAAAGAAGAAAAATTAAAGAAAGAAAAGAACGACCACGAGGATGTAAGCCCCATTCTCTTAATCCAAGAGGACCGTGTGAATGACTATATCAGTCAGCCAATTTCTTCGACGAGAATTGTAAGGCTCCTCACGCATCTCAGCCCTTCACCAAGTAGGTGAACAATTCTCACTGCTTGAAGCTTTCTCAATCCCGAGATTGCATCTTTGCAAGTGTTGGCTCGGGGACTTTCCTAAGCCCAACCCAGTAACAAAGTTAGTAAGCAAAAAGACCTACTCACATTGCCTTATGGTCGAGTTTTAAAGAAAGAAAAGAGTGACCTATCCTGTGAGCAAGCTTTTTTTACTTCTCATGGTAAATCCCATTCTGACAAGGGTAAATGAAAACATAAGAAAAATCAATTCAATATTCCTCATAAGAATCAAAGTTCAAAGAAACCAGGCAATGGTCAACATCATGATGTAAGAGGTTCTAAACCAACTCTCGTTAAGAAAAACATATGGTGTTTCTGGTGTAAGGGAAAGGGGCATAAAAGAATGATTGCACAAAATTTAAGGCTTAGCTAGAGAATAGGCAGAAATCTGGAGGTAATCCTTAGTTTTTCTTTGTTATGAGTCTAATTTAGTTGATGTCCCTATTGATTCTTGGTAGCTTGATAGTGGTTCTACAACCCATATTGCTATGTCTTTACAGGGGTTCAAAAACTTGAGGAAACCAAACTCGAGAGAAAGCAAGCTGAGGGTAGGAAATGACCTTGAAGTAGTGATAAAGTCAGTGGGAGACGTCATTCTAATTTTGGCAACCGATTTTGAACTTATTTTGAAATATATTTTTTATGTACCTTCTTTTAAAAGAAATTTAATTTCTATTTCTTATTTAGACAAGTTTGGCTTTTATTTTACTTTTGGCAATGTTAATGTTAAATTCTCAAATTACTGGTTATAGATATCTAGTTAATAGTTTGTATAAACTATCTTTGATTTTTGACAATAATTTTTCATCTTTAAATATTGAAAATGTAGTTGCTAAAAGGTCTAAAATTAAAGAAAAATCCTTTTCATTATGGCACAAGCGTTTATGTCATATTTCTAAGGAAAGAGTTGAAAGATTGATTAAAAGTAATATTTTACCTTCCTTAGAGTTTAACGATTTAGGGACTTGTGTGGACTGCATTAGAGGAAAATTCACTAGGAGTAAGAAGAAAGGTGCAACTAGAAGTTCAAGTCTTTTAGAAATTATCCATACAGACATTAATGGACCCCTTTCTCCTTCAATTTATGGTAATAGGTACTTCATCATTTTTATTGATAACTTTTCTCTATTTGGCTATTTTTATTTGATTAAAGAAAAATCTAATGCTCTTGAAAAATTTAAGATTTTTAAAACTATGGTAGAAAAGCAATTGGGAAGAGTCATCAAGATAGTGAGATCTGATCGTGGCAGAGAGTATTATGGTAGACATGATACTACGGGCCAACATATAGGACCTTTTGCAAAATCCTTGCAAGATTGTGGAATTATTCCATAATATACCATGCTTGGTAACCCTGAACAAAATGGTGTAGCCGAAAGGCGTAACCGCACAATTAAAGACATGATGAGTAGTATGATGAGTAGATGTAACTTGTCAGAATTCCTATGGGGTGAGGCCTTGAAAATAGCCCTTTATATACTGAACACAATTCTTAGCAAATTTGTGCCAAAAACACCTTTTGAACTTTGGACAGGAAGAAAACCCAATTTGAACCACTTTCGTGTTTAGGGATGCCCAATAGAAGTTAAGATTTACAATTCCTCAAAAAAGAAAATAGACCCAAAAACTAGTCGTTGCTTTTTCAATAGACATCCAGACTGGGCTAAAAGGGTATAGGTTCTTTTATCCTGGTAGAGGTGTTAAAATTGTGGAATCTATGAATGCTAAGTTCTTGGAACTTGATATAGTTGAAGCCATTATCCCATCTCATAAGACTCCTATGAATACCCCAAAATCTGTTTCTTTTCCTTTACCCATTTTTGATAATAACATACTGTCTAATACCTCTATTGAAAGTCACCTTCCAACTGAGAATGTTGTCAATCCTCCTATTGAAGTCCCACAACCAATTGAATCAGCTAAACAAATGCTTGTGAGGAGATCAATTAGACAAAGAAGGCTTGCTATCACTGATGATTTTATGGTTTACCTTAGTGAAGATGTCTATGATGTTGGGGATGTTATTGACTTTAAGAATTATAAAGAAGCTATTTCTTATCCTCAATCTAATATGTGGAGAGATGCTATGAATGAGTAAATGAAATCTATGGCGAACAATGAAGTGTGGGAGCTTGTAAAATTTCCTAATAATTATAGGATAATTGGTTGCAAATGGGTGTTTAAAATGAAGAAAGATTCACAAGGGAAGATTGAGAGATATAAAACTAGACTTGTGGCTAAAGGCTTTACTCAGAAAGAAGGTGTTGATTTCAATGAAACATTTTCACCAGTGTCCACTAAGGATTCTTTTAGAATTATTATGGCACTTGTAGCTCATTTTGCTTTAGAGTTACATCAAATGGATGTTAAGACGACATTTTTAAATAGTGACCTGAATAAAGTAGTATACATGCAACAACCCGAGGGCTATCAAGCAAAAGGTAATGAGCATCTAGTTTGTTAATTAAAAAGATCAATTTATGGTCTAAAACAAACTTCTAGACAGTGGTATTTGAAATTTGATGAAGTAGTAATCTCTTTGGGTTTCGAAGAAAATAAGGTTGTTCAATGCATATACATCAAAGTCAATGGAAGTAAATTCATTTTTTTTATACTGTATGTAGATGACATTTTACTTGCTAGCATTGATCTTGGTTACTTTATGAGACTAAGCATATGTTGACTAGGTTCTTTGACATGAAGGACCTTGGTGAAGTATCATTTATGTTGGATATTGAGATTCATAAAGACAGATCACGTTATATGCTTGGGTTATCCTAAAAGGCTTACATCAATAGAGTACTAGAGAGGTTCAACATGCAAAATTGTAAACCCGAAGATGTTCTAGTCATTAAAGGGGATAAATTTAATGAAGATTAGTGCCCTAAAAATGAGATTGAAAAGAGAGAGATGAAAGATAAACCCTTTAATAGTGCATTAGGGAGCTTGATATATGCTCAGGTATGCACTAGACTTGACATATCCTTCATAGTTGGTGTTTTTGGCAGATATCAATCTAATCCAGGGAATGACCATTGGATAGTCGCAAAGAAAGTAACGAGATACTTGCAGAAAACTAAAGAGTATATGCTTATTTACAAAAGGGTTAATAATTTGGAGATAATAGGATACACTGATTCAGATCTTACTAGGTGTTCCGATAATAGAAAATCAACTTCTGGCTACATCTTTATGTTAGCTGCGGGTGTCATATCTTGGAAGAGTAAGAAACAGACTCTAGTTGCCTCTTCCACTATGCAAGTGGAATTTATTGCTTGTTATGCAGCTGCCACTCATGCTGTTTGGTTGAGAAATTTGGTGATAGGACTTTGTATTGTGGATTCCGTTGTAAGACCACTAAGGATTTACTGTGACTATAGTGCTACAGTGTTTTACACTAAAAATAACAAAACTAGCAGTGATTCTTTTTGTATTTGTTTCATTAGAAAAATTCAATAATCTAAATATTTCTTGAACTTTTTAAGAACGGTTTTTTATTAAAAAAGAAAGAAAGTATAAAAACTATAGGTGCATATAGAACCAAACGGCTCAACCAACTTAGTCTAACTCGATCATATCAAGCTGGTTAGGTCGAGCCAAAAAGAATTTTATTTTGATTAAACAAGGTTAGGGCAAGTTCAGGGCCAAACACTTTGGTTAGTTTTGCTAGGTCCAACCTATCTATATATATTTTTTAAAAAAGTTTAGTGACTTATATGATTTTTTTTTTGTAACAATAATATGTAATTCTATAAATATTTATATAAAAATTTTATTTATTCTTAATTTTTATCAAAAAATTACTTAATTAGACCTAACTCAACTCGCCTCTAATCACATATTAAGCCTTCTTAAGCTAGGTTAAGCACTAGCCTTATTTTATAGGCCCAATACAAAATTGAGCTAAGCAAAATGTCCAACCTATTGTACTCCTAACGAAAACCATCACTATTATTGATAGTAGTTTAATATTACCATGAAAGCCTATTATGCATTGCACTTGAGTCTAAAAATGAGTTGAACCAAGGTTAGGGTCCAAGCTCACACCTAAACTTTCATATTTCTATTTGAGCTTGAATTAAAATTTTGGATTTAAGAGTGTAGGATTAATATTAACTTTTTTATTTATACTAAAGTAAAAAAATTTTAAATAGAAAGGACCTTAAGTCCAAAAATTAAAATTTGGGTGAAGCCAAAATAAGCCTAAATTTTGAAACTTAAAATTGTTCAAATTTAGGCATAGGCCTGGATTTAAGCATTTCTTGTCAGACCAAATTTAAATAAAAATAAAACATTTAAAAAGAATCTTGCTCGAGACTGAAGTCAATTTTGGTCAAAAGTCAAGCTAAAAAAGAAATTTTGAAAAAGAATAGTATTGAGGCTTGAACTCAATTTTTTCAAAAAGCCCAACACCTCATATGATCAAGTCCATCAACTATTACTATAACCAATTAGCACCTAACTTGCAACCACACTTCTAAAGCAACACACATCTAACAACGGTTGGACATCTATAGTTGTCCAAGACTACCACTAAACCAAAAATTTGTGGTGATTTACTAACTATTACTGAGTTCGTGACTTAAATGGTGATTTGAGTATAAATCACCATTAAGTTCTTCAAAAAAAAAAAAAGACCCTTGATACTTTATTATTCCTTCTATCTTTACCATCTACCTTAGCCCCCTTAAATCTTCAATGCCCCTATGCTATTTTGCTATCGAGAGAGTGGAGTTCCACTATGGCACCATTATTAAGTTCCACCAAGAGCCACCATCACCAATTTCCACCAAGAGCCTTCACTAAGCTTGTGTTTTCTACCAAAAGCCACTACTCAAACCCATCCCTCCTATCATCAACCTAGACCAACTGTTGGCCCAAGGTTGCTGGTCCCAAGACTTTAATAATAATAAAACTTAACTCTGATTAATGTAAAAGCCCATATTCTTAAGTGGCTAATAAGCTAAGTGTTAACTCATCTGGGCTTTGACTTTTATATTAAAAACCATGCTTATGTGGTACTAAGATCATGTGCTAAATGACAAATTCATAAATGAGTAAAAGACAAACGAGTTATGGTCTTTTCTTGAAATGAGTGTAAGTAGAAAAGTTTAGCTATGACTGTCTCTAATTCTTACACGAAAATAAAGTATTTCTTTAACCCTTTTTTCGAGCTCTATGATTAACATTAATTTCAAGTTGACAAGATGAACTGCATGTAAGAACAACTAAAATTTATAAGACTGAAAGTTTTAAACATTAGAGATAAGTCAAGGATGCCCTAATGAAGTTGAACGTTAAAGATTAGAAATTGTCTCTAACAGTTAGTTATTGGAAGAAGTCTCTATATATTCAAAACATTATCAAATGAATATGGAAAAAAGAAAAAGGTGAACTTGAGAAAAATATGAGTTTCATTGTTGAAAAAGTGTTACCTAGTGTCTAGTGTATCAGCTTATAAGAAGCGATTCTATTTTGCACTTGAAAGCCTCATAAAAGAGAAAGAGTTTGTTTAGAAACTCAAAATTTTGAGTGACAAAGTTAAGGGTTAGCTGCCGAAAACCCTAGTGAGAAATTGATGTACTGTGATAAGTGTAGCTGGTGAAAAGCACGTTTCTATAAATGTTTTTATTAATTAGTGAAAAATCTCTTAAGTGTTTTAAGGGGATTGGACATAAGTCAAAGTAGACTAAACAAGGATAAATTTCTATGTGCCTTATTCTATTGCTTTTATTTTTCAAGTTTACTAAGCTTACCTCCTCCACTTTAGGAGGACCTTGTTTTAATTTCATACTTGCTTGAGTTATAAATTGCACTTACACCAATAACAGTTTTTTTTTCTTCACATGGCATCTAATCATTGTCAAAATAAATAAAATCTTTAATACAGTGTTTGATTTCAACTGTTTCTTATATTAGTCCTCCACCTTCAGAAATTTGAAATGGAGGACCATTGGTCTTTCACTTTTGAAAAAGTGTTAAAATTACATATTCTGCATTGCACACTTATTCACTTCCCTTTATGTGTGTTTATCAATTAGTATCAGAGCCTGATCTCTCTTGATTGTGTGCCTAATAGCTATGAGAAAAGGTCCATTATTTTTGTATATAGAAAATAGCCACTAACACCATGCTTGAAGAAGCATACTTTAGGGAAGGATTCTCAACACTCAGGCTACCCTATTTCATAGGAAAACACTTCTTACACTAGAAAGAAAGAATGAAGATATTCATATGCTCAACTGACTACCTAGTATGGAAAGTTATCACAGAAGGGCCAAGGAACCTTAAAAGGTAGATTTGACAACAGGAGCTATTATTAACAAACCTAGAGCTTAATGCACTAATGATGACATCAAAATAATACAATGCAACCATTAAGCTAGAAATATTATGGTATGCTTTATGAGAGGGCTAGAAGACGACAAATATCAATCTATGAGACAACCAAAAAAATGTGGGAGAAACTCGTTGTGACACATGAAGAAACATCCAAAGTCAAAGAAAGTAACTTGAATGTCCTCGTATATAAGTTTGAACTCTTTCATATGAAAGAAGGCAAGAGTATTAAAGAAAATGTACATCCGATTTGCCAAGCAAGTCAGATTTAAAATCTTTAGATAAAAAATATACTGATTATGAGTTCAATTAAAGGATTCTTAAAAGCTTGCCTCAGAAATAGCAATCTAAAGTAGATTCTATTGAAAACGATAATCTACAAGCTCTTCCATGTGATGAAATACAAGGAATACTCACAGCCTACAAGAAGAATCACTTAAGAAGACACAAATTGGAGCACAAAAGCAAAATTATTGCACTAAAAATAGTGGTTATAGAAAAACCTTCTAAAGAAGAAGAAGAAAAGGAACTAAATGAACAAGATAGAGCCTTCTTCTTTAAAAGGATAGATTAATAAACACATATTTCTATCTATTTTATTCTCCTAAACTTAGGCATTTTAATAATGAAATATGGCTTTAAGACTTATTAGATAAGATTTTGTTTTTGTAGCCATTTCTATATTTTAAGAATTAATTTGCAAAATTGTGAAATTTTAATGCATAAATCTTTTTAAATGAATTTTATGAATATTTATATTTCATCCTTTGTATTCTTTTTATGCAGATTTTCAATGCAAATTTAAGCTTGAATGGAAATTGAATTGAAGGAGAAATGAAGGCTTCATGTGTACAATTTAATGAGAAAAATTTACAAGCAAGAGCTATGGATTGTCTCATGCAGAACTGCACATGGAGAGCAAGGAGCTATTGGTTTTTCTGCTCACCTAGGTTCCATTTAATGCTCTTGAAGTCCTAGAGAGGAAGCAATGGGTTGGGCAAAAGAAGTGTAGAGCAAAGCAAATGAGGAAGCCACGAGCTGTAGGAAGGAAGCTACGAGATGCCCGTGGAATGAGTTAAAAAATGCAGCAGCTGAAACAAGAAGTATGGAGGAGTGAAACGAGTTGGAGAACAATGTGAGAAATGAAGTGATCTTGAGCTTGTGTGGAAAGAAAAGAGAAGGAGCTAAGCATGATGAGAGAAAGAGCTACGGGTTCTAGTACTTGTTAAGGAGGAAGAAATGAGTTGGAGCTGGAAGTAAAACACAAACCAGTAGAAACAAAGAGAAGAAGCTTGCATGGAGAAAATGACGAGGAACAGCCACGTGAAGAATGTGAGAAGCAATGTGAAAACAATATGGAAGTGAGGAAGTAGCCTCTATTTGAGAAACACGAAAAGAAGCAAAAACAAGAAGAAAGCTACGTGAAAAGAAGGCAGATCACATGAATTTGAATATTATATTTAGCTTTAAAATGGGGCCTACTTTATATTCACATGAAGAAGCTACGGGCAGAATTGAAAGAAATCCATGTGAGAAGAAGCTTAAAATAAAAGCTGATGTAAAAATGAAATTGAATAAGCAGCACGTGGAATCATTAAAAGGAATCACGTGAGAATGATGCAAGGGGAGCACGTGAATAACGCCACTTGATCTAGACATATTTTCATTTGTTGATTCATCGTCATTCACCACATCCACTCATTCCACACGCCATATTCCATCACTTCATCTAGACTCAACCACGTCCCTTCGACCAGAAGCCATCTCCTCCATTCCCACTCCATTCCTCCATTCAAATGAAGCTCTAAACCTCCATCTGTGACTAGCAAGAAAGAAGGACCTTAGAGAAGCTTGAATCCATGGAGAAGAACTTAGAATTTTGGCTAAGAATTTCTACTTTCCTACACTTTTTCTTTTTCTTGTATGATCTTGGTTAAGTTGTATTGGATTGAGAATTTGTGTAATTGTAATTAGTGTAAAACTTTTTATTGATTAATTAATTGGATTGAACACTGATTTTTCATTATTCTCTAATTTCCATGTGTGCCTCGAAGGTGTTCGATGAAATGCATGAATGAAATTATATACTTGAATGTTAAATTTGAGAATTCCTTAGTGTTTAGTTGGTTAATTAAACATCTTTGGATAATGATTCAGAGGGTAATTAATCAGTTAATCAATCAAATTGGGTGTTCGTTGATCTTAAAAACAAGAATTAATAATTTAATGCGGGATTGAGGTTTCAATTCAACATTAGATTATTAATCTCTTGATTCTTTGTGCTAATCAATATACAATTGCCGTGAACATAATTAGGGACTCTTAGGACAGAATTAATCACAATTAGATTATGATAAGGATAGTGGATATCAAGGGATGATTTCAAATCTAGTTACAAGTCCATTTTCAACCATAATTCATCCAATTAGGTAGAATTTAGGAATTTTATTTTAATTTCATTTTACTTAGTTAATTAGATCAAAAACCCCCTTTAGTTTAGAAATTTTTAGAGTCTTTTAACATTTGGAAAACTCAATTAAGTATTGAACTCCAATTCTAAGAGAGATGACCTAGGTTGTGCCACTAGCTGCATATTTTATCAACCTAGTTTTATTTTGAAGGTTGCACGACGGACCTCTCATAGATAAATATGCAAAGAAGAAGAAAGAACTTTAGAAATCCAAAGGACATGCACTTAAAGGAAATTCAAAGAAGGAAGAGTTAATAAAAATCGTTATCACCTACTATGAATGTGAAAAGAATGGACATATGAGATCAGACTATCCATATCTCAAAAGGATATGAGCAAAAGCATACAGGAAGAAGAAAGTAATTGTAGCCTAGAGTGATGATGAGGAAGAGGAAGAAGAAGAAGAAGAAGAGAAAGAGCTTAAGCAAGAAATGACTAATATGTGTTTTATGGCTCTTAAAGACAATGGGGTAACTTCTAAAAATTCTTTATCATATACTGAACTAGATGAGATGTTTAACAAGCTACCTATAGACTTTAAAAACGTGTTTGCTAAAGATGAGGAATTACTAAAAAAAACTCAAAGTTAAAAGAAAGCCCTTAAAAACTAAAATCTGATTTAGAATTTATCTCTCTAGAAAATGAAACCTTAAAATAGAAAGTTATTGAGCTTACTAAGGATTTAGCTAACTTTGTGAAAAGAAAAGAAAATCTGAAAATACTACTAGAAAAACAAAAATGTATGTTCGATAAAACTGGAATAAGGTATAATGAAAAATCAAATATCAAATTGTACAAGAACTTATTTATTAAAGTGTCATCCTCCACTTCATGTTTATGATGCAACAAGTTTGGGTATACATGTTATAAATGTAAACTTGATAAGGGAAAACTATGTGGGTTCCAAAAGGAACTGTTGTCATTGAAACTAATTAGAGAGGACCCAAAAAGGTTTGTGTACCTAAGAAGAATTGAAAACTTTGTAGGTATACTTAAGAGGAAAGATCTCTAGATAGCAATTGTTTCCAGACAGTGGATGCTCTAGGCACATGACTAGAGATCCGTCCTAGCTCTTGTTATTTACAAGGATAGATGGAGGATCTATCACCTTTAGTAATGGTAGAAAAGGTAAAATTATAGGTACATGTGAATTCGAACTCACAAATAAATATTGCTTGGATAATGTATTTCTTGTTAATGGTTTAAAGCATAATCTACTTAGCATCATTCAGTTATGTGATAGAGAATATAGAGTAGTTTTTGACCTTATACACTGCACGATTTTCAATGAAGACAAAGCCTTTTTTGCTGGCCAAAGATTTACAAACATCTATATTTTATGTTTCAGTCATCTTAAATCAAGGAATGTTACTTGTCCTTCCTCTGTATATAATGATTCTTGGTTGTGGCATAGAAAGCTTGGCCATGCTAAATGCACACTATATCCAAATTGTCCAAACTGGACCTTATCAAAGGATTATCAAAACTGGACTTTGAAAAGGATTATTTGTGTGATGCATGTCAAATGGGAAAAAAAACTAAATCATCCTTCAAATTGAAGGAATTTGTCTTTTCATCTAGGCCATGTCAATTATTACATATGGGCCTCTTTAACCCTACGCAAACTTGAAGTTTTGGTGGCAAAAGCTATGCATTTATAATTGTTAATGACTATTTTAAATTTACTAGGATTCTTTTTCTTTCACATAAAGATAAGGCATTTAAGAATTTTGTTATCTTCTGCAAGTTCAAAGAGAATAAGGGTATTTAATCTTTAGTATTAGAAGTAATCATGGTGAAAAATTTGAAAATAAACTTTTTAAGGAGTTATGTGATGAGAAACTTTTCTACCCCAATAACTCCACAATAGAATGGAATTGTTGAGAAGAAAAATCATACTTTTTTATATATGGCTAGAACTATACTCATTGAAAATGATCTTTCAAAATATTTTTTGACTGAAACCATAAATACTGCTTGCTATATCTTAAATTGATGCCTTATAAAACTAATTCTTTAAAAGACCCTGTATGGGTTATAGAAAGTGAGAAAATCGAATGTTAGTTATTCCATGCTTTTGGGTGTAAATGTTTTATTCATAATAATGGAAAAGAAAACTTAAGAAAATTGGATGCTAGAAGTGATGAAGGAATCTTCTTACGATATTTCATAACTAGTAAAGCATACAATGTCTATAATAAAGAACCATGGTGGTTGAAGAGTTTGTACATATTATTTTTTATGAAATTAACCCTGTTGCCAGAAGAATAGTGAACACAGATGATGATGAAGTAATTGCAGGAGGAAATAAGTTACTTACAAATCCTAATACTTCAAGTAAGGTTAATGAAGGATGCAGGGATAAACATATGACTCATCTCAAATTAACTGACAAAAGTTGGAGCAAGATTAATCCTCCACCTTCTTAAGAGATTTAGAAATGGAATGAAGAGCCTAATACTATAGGGATATCTTATCAAGAAAGTAGAAAAAATGAGCCAAATGAGGATAATGGTGCAATCTCAAGCAAACACGGCCAAAACCAATAGGAATTTGAACCAAAAGATATAAAACTTCTACAAGAATGGAGACCCTCTTCCTCTTATCTTTCACAGTTTATTATTGGAGATCTGAATGAAAGAAGACATACCAAATCCTCTTTTAGAGATAATCTAACTTTATTATCTAAGATTGAGCCCAAAACTGTGGATAAAGCATTAAAAGATGAAAGCTGGATTATCGCCATGGAAGAAGAACTATATTAATTTGAACAAAATAACATGTGGAATTCGGTGAAGCTGCCAAAAGGAGCATTTATGATTAAAACGAAGTGGGTAGTCCATAACAAGTTAGATGAATAAAGTAACATAGTCAGAAATAAAGTAAGATTAGTGGCCTAAGGTTTCTCTCTATAGGATGGTATTGATTTTAATGAAACCTATACTCCTGTAGTTAGAATAGAATCTATTAGAATGTTGATTACGTATGCTTTATATATGAACTTTAAATTGTATCCAATGAATGTCAAAAGTACTTTTCTAAATGGGTATGTCACAGAAGAGGTATATGTTAAGCAATCCCCCAGTTTCAAAGATGAAAATTACCTAACCACGTGTATAAGCTATCAAAAACTTTTTATGGTTTAAAACAAGCTCCAAGAGCTTAGTACGAACGATTGAGTAATTTTCTTTTAGAAAGTAAATTCTCAAGAGGGAAACTTGACACAACCCTTTTCATTAAGAAAAGCAACAATTAGTCTTTACTTATTCAAATTTATGCTAATGATATAGTATTTGGTAGTACTAATGAGAGTTTGTGTAAAGAATTTGCTAAGTTAATGAAAGGAGAGTTTGAAATAAGCATGATGAGAGAATTAAACTTTTTTCTTAGGCTACAAATAAAACAAACAAAGGAAGGAATCTTCATTAGCCAGTTTAAGTATACCAAAGAATTAATTTACAAGTATGACTTTCAAAATTCAAAACCTATGGGTACCCCAATGTGTCCCTCCTCCACCTTGGATAAAGATAAGAATGGTAAGGTATTCGATCCAAAGAGATACAGAGGTATGATTGGCTCTCTAACTATATTTAACTACCAATAGACCTGACATCATGTTTAGTGTGTGTAAGTGTACATGTTTTCAAGCTAATCCCAAGGAATTATAGTTTACTGTTGTTAAATGGATTTTTAGATATCTTGTGGGGACACAAAACTATAGTCTGTGATATCCCAGAACTAATAATTTCAATCTAGTTGGATATGCAAATGTTGACTTTGTTGGAGATAAATTGGATAAAAAGAGCACTAGTAGGCATTGCCAGTTTTTTGGTAATTTATTAGTGTCTTAGTAGAGCAAGAAACAAAGTTTTGTAGCACTCTCCACTACTAAAGTTGAATACATGGCTGTTGGGAGTTGCTGCACTCAACTACTATGAATGAAATATCAAATGAAAGATTATTTACTTAATTTTAGTCACATTCCTATATTCTGTGACAACACTAGTGCCATCTGCCTTATTAAGAATCTAGTACATCACTCTCAAACTAAGCATATCGAAGTGAAATATCATTTCATCCGAGATCATGTACAATAAGGAAATGTGGAGATAATGTATACTCAAACTGAGAACTAACTTGTAAATATATTCACAAAACTTTTACTTGAAAATAGATTTGTATACTTAAAAAATAAACTTGGAATGATTGATCATAAATAATGTTCATTGTGTGTTGCTTGAAGTGGAGCACCTTTGATCCTCCACTTCTTCGTTGTGTTTTATATGCCTCCTCCACCTCTTTCGTTTTGTGAAATCCGTCACATGTCTTATCCGAGTTATTATTTATTCTCAAAATTGCTTATCTTGTCATTTATTAAAGTCAATTTAAATTGATTATCATCTTTTTATGAATCATCCCCATATCGACATATTAAATCATTTTTAGCATTATCTACCATGTATTTTGATAGGACAGGGGAGAAGTCAAAAGTTATAAAGTATTCTCAAAAAAGGGCATGCCAGACACTTAATTATGATCTCTGGTGTGTAAAAGTGATGGTTAAAGGAAATTTCTTAAAAATTGCTCAATGGCAACATTAAAGTGCCACTTCATAACTATTTGCTCACAGTTTCTTTTGCCCTAAACCTAATTCTGTGAATGGAACAACACTTCAATAGGTTTACTTTTAACCTTCGAAGATCACAAAAGATGAAAAAGTTTATTCCAATTGAAGGTATTGTAAACATTAAAGAAGAAGGCATAAAAAAGGAACATGCATTGCAAAAGCTTCATAAAAAAGAAAAGGGCAAAGAAATGAAAAAGATTGCTACACAGAGCAAACAATCAAAGAAAAGGAAGGCTATCGATGATGGCCCAGATTGGGAAGAATCTGAAACTATCGAAGAATTTCTGGGAAAATCAAAGGGGATTTTCATCTAAGAAACCCCAACCAAAAAGATTAGTAGAGCAAAAGGTAAAAGAAAGAAGAAAATGGATGAAGGAGAAGAAAGCCCTAAAGAATACTCTTATCTTCTCCCTAAATTTTGAACCAAGTAACACCTAAACAGATATATCGCTAATTTCCAACATCACTCCATTGCTCCAGGAATGTGTGTTAATTTCACCCATTTATCCCAATTAAATTGCCCCTTGGAGCATGAATTTAAAGCTATAGGATGGACCCCTCTCGTAATCATCAATGATCTCATTTACAAAGATTTGGTTCAAGAGTTTTACTATAACTTGGTGGTTATTACACGAAGAAAAGCCCTGAGCTCTTTAGTTAATGGAAAATTGATTACTATATGGAATTGCCCTATTTGAAAACTTATTTGGGGTATCCTTCAACAATAAACCCGATTTACTCTTCTCTAATTATTCCTGGCCTACTGAAATAAAGTCCACGTTTTCATACACGTATGATCTAGTAGTTGAACGAAAGGATTTGGTGACTAGTAGGAAAACTAATGCACAAGCCCTTAATTCAAGTATGGAGTTGCTGCTTACATCATTGGAACTATAATATTTCCAAGAATTCGATTATTAGATGTTGTCACTCGCAGAGATATTTTTTGGGTTTATAATTTGATAACTATGCAGATTATGGATATATACTAGTGGATGATTATATTTATGGAAGAAGTTACAAGAAATCCTAGTCCAACATCAAGTCTCCCATATAGAATGCTTCTTACTAAGATATTCAAAAGGTTGGGTGTCAATTTTGAAGGTTATCAGTCTCAGGTGATTACGAGAACTTATGATGATACATCTCCATGTCAAATGAAGTATACACCTATAGGCAATAAGTGGATCAGGAATTATGACCTGGAAGAATTTCAAAAGGTTTTTAAAGCCTTCCAGATCAAATACAATTGATCCTTCAAGGTACACCAAGTTGCTACAAGTGCTGACTAGTCATCCTTCTCTTCCAAGATAAAAAAGAAGCTTGTGCCACCTAAAGAACATTTGTCCTCCACCCCTGGTGATGCTCCAACACTTGAGCATAAAGTTGCTAAAACCTTTGATCCACCTGAAAGCTCCTTTAATCCTCCACCTTGTTCATCTAATCCCTCTCCTCCACCTGCCATAGCTTCACCACCTCCTGTTCCACTTAACCTTGATCCTTTACCTCTATCTTAACAAACAACCTCTACATCCACCTCGCTACACATTGATCCTCCATCCAGTGATACCCTACCCTCAACCACATAACTTGATCCTCTATTCGATCCTCCCCAAACTATTCCTCTATCTCCACCTAACCAACCTAATCCTCCATTTCTTACATCCCCTTCAAGCCATGATGACCTTCCACCATCCTTAAGTACACTTGTCACTTCAACCCCTGTACATCTCCTTCCTCCTTCAGTAATCACATCAAAATGCACTAGTCCTCCACCTTCTCCTCCCTACTACAATTGTTGAAAAATTCTTACCACACTACCATCTTTATTCACTGATGATGGCCTACCACCTTCACCTATTCTATTCCCTTTATCCTCTAAGAAACAAATCCTAGACTTTCTACCCTTATCTCTTTCTCTTACCCCTTCTCCTCCACATTCTTCGCACATTCCTACCTCACTTTATCCCTTTACTCCACATCATCCACCTAATACTCCTCCTCCTTGTAACACCTTCATCTCTAGCTCTCTAGCATTATGCATTACATGATCATAGACATCTATAGGGAGAGTAGAGTGAGGTTTTCCTCATTGGGTTCTTAGACTTTCTTAGAGTTGTAACATGGCTAAACATTCACTTCAGGGTCATGTGGCCCATGTGAGCTCATACTATTACCCATCATATTCAATTTCATTATTACAACTCATTTATGTCATAAAAACATGCTCTTAACCCATGGAAACCAAAAGTTGGTATGAATCATGCATGTCCATTTTCGACCATACTTGGCCTCATTTCTGGGCAAACTTTAGAAATTTATAACTAAATTTAAAAAAATTGGAAACATGCACTCTTGGTCATTCTGGAAAGCTTAGACTGTCTACTCTATGGGAAAAATATAGGAAAATCATAAAATCCCACATAACTCGTTTGACACGCGAAACCATCTGGAGGTCGGAGGGGCTCTGTTACTGTCACAGTTTACTGATATGAACTTCACAAATGTCTAACTAAATCCAAAAATATCTAGTGCTTGCAAACGATATCACTATGGAAAGATGTGGATGTTAACTAGAGAGGAAAAATATCTCCAGATCAGTTCATCAAGCCAATTTCCCGAAAACCGATGAAACAGTACCTCGGGTCTGGTGAGATGACTGATTCTGGGCTGGAACTTCGAAATTGCATATCTTCCTCTCTAGACCTCTAAATGAGGTAATTCTAGTTCCTATAAGTCACTATGACTATCTAGTTTCTGTGTATAAAATTTCGTAGTCATTGGACCACGTTTGCCCCTCGGACGACACAATCTCCAAACTGACCAAGTGAACAGTGCATCTACAAATCCGAATTTCTGATACCAACTTTGATAAATCATAGAAAATTCTATAGACCTCCAAATGACTTGATCTTTAGCTTCTCAAAAATATCTAAACAAGATCTAATCACATGCCAAATTTCATAGCAAGAAGAGGTCATTTGGTCAAACTTAGACATCATGGGCAAAATAACCATTTTCTTGGGTTAATTGTAACCTTAAGGGCTCAAATTTGCCTCTTCTACTTCTAAGGCTCTATGAGCACATGAGAAAGCATCCATATGGGCTATCAATCATGGCTCAAGTGTCTAACAACCCAGATTCTCAAAACTCACTCTCCCACATCAATACATACACTCATGAGATAATGATAAACTCATGCTTTTCATTGCCAATTTGTTACATCATGCACCATGGACTCAATTCTCACATATATATATTGAATACATTAATACAATGGTCAAGTGTGCTACATCATACATCATATCATTAAATTACATCTCTTGACTAGCTACAAGATAATTACAACATAACTCTTTACAAGCTCTTTATTGACTTTCCCTAGCTTCAAGCTTGGTGGCTCCCATCTCTTGCCTCACTTGGTCCACCTAGCATGTGGGATGGTGGAGAGGGAGGGTGAGATTCAAGGAATCTCAATAGCTCATCTCTCATTCAATCATACATATATAGCATGCAAACAAGTCTCACCATGCATGTATGGTATGTTAGCATATAAAAACATAATAAAAGCATTTGCAACATGTGAATTGGCCATGCATAAAGGAAAAACATTCTCAACATGTGAGTAGGCCATACATAACATTTAGAAGCTTGCCAAGTACATGGATTAGCCTCACCCACTCACTTGTGGCTTTTGGACTTGCCTCACCCATTCTTAAGAGGTTCTTGGACTCAACCCTTACTCTTTGGGAGTCAACCTCACTTTTGGGAGACTCTTTACTTTGTCTCAACCAACTTAAGGGTTTTGGCTCATCCTCACCATGGCTAAAGGGTTATTGGCTTTTTCATTCCTCAAGCAAACCAAATCAATCATATAAATCATCATTTACATTCATCAGGTATCATCATGCTAACACACTTCTCATGGCTCATATCATACATACACACAAAGTAAGACAAGGTAAACACATAATTATGCATGATGGAAGGTGGAGAGAGCTACCTTATTAGCTAATCTCAAACTTCCTCTTTGAATTTGTCTCCTCCCTTGTTGCTTTCACTATCACCTCTAGATGGGAGTGCTCCTCTTGAGCCTAACCACACAAAGACATGGAATGACACTCTTAATACTTAATTCATGAAGCTAGGGGTCTCTTTCTAGCAACTCTACTAAACATCTCAAGCTAGGTTTCTTTCTCTCACTAGAATTCACTAACTATTATTTCTCTTCTCTCAAGCTCTCAACCTCTCAAGAAGGGAAAGCAAGGAAGAGAAGGCTACATAACTTCTAACCTTCCTCAAGAGTGGTTTCCCACTCTCCCTCCTCTGAACCAAGCTCAAAACATGGCTACTTTAACTATCAAAACCGTAGGAAAAGAGAGCAAGGGGAGAAGAACAACTTTCTAGGAGAAAAGCCATGAAATCCTTACCTTTTCTTGCTCTTCCTTCATCCTCTAGGCTTCTCTCTCTCTCCTCCGCCCTCTTCTCTCTCTTAAAGTGAGCTTGAGTCGGTTAGAAGGAGAAAGAAGAGATTTGGAAGCTTTTAAAAAGTCAAATTCTCTTTTTCTCGCTTTTTCGGACTGCCCTCGCTATAGCGAGCCATCGCCCTCGCTACAGCGAGCTCGTGTCTGTTCCAGACCTCTGCCTCTCTATGGTGCTGCTACGGCGAGCTCGTGTCTGTTCCAGACTTATGCCTTCGCTATGACGCCACTACGGCGAGCTACTCCTTGGATTTTGTATGGGATGCTAGCACACCATAGCTAGAATCATTTTCACTATAGCGAGAAGGCACTCTCGCTATAGTTAGACCATTTCTCGCTATAGCGAACAGGTGCATTCGCTGTTGCTATAGCTAGACCATTTCTCGCCATAGCGAATAGGTTCATTCGCTATAGCCGGGCTGTGGCGAGGAGACTTAGAATTTTCTAGCCCTTTAAAAATTTTCAGCCCTTCTTTTCCTTTTTCTTTCCTTTCTTTCTTCTTTCTTTTTCCTGGTTGTTACACTCTTTCTTTTACTATAGATCGTCACCTCTCTTTACCTTTTAACATCATCAAACTCCACCTTATTCACCTTTACCACCTTCACCTCCTTTTACTACCACTTCTTCCCAGCCAGCTCTTAATGAAATCACTACAAAAAAATAGATCTTTAGTAATGACTTTTACTGGCGACATAAAAAAGTGATCGCTGAAAAAATATTTTTAGCAACAACTATTTTAAGTTGTCACTAAAAAAAATATTCTTGATTTTGAAAAGATTTTTAGTGGCGATAAAAAAAAAATAGTCACTAAAACTATTTAATAGCAATAAAAAAGTCATCGCTAAATGTTTTTTGTGGTGATATTGACATAGTTGCCACAAAAAAATATATTTCATAATAAACTTTTAGTGGCAATGTTTTTATCGTCACTAAATTCTCTAGTGCATAAATTTTGTTAAATAAAAAACATAACATTTTGCGACAACAAATTCATGTCGTCACTAAAACATGACTTTTAGTGGCGACAGGATTTGGTCGTCACTAAAACATAAAATATAGCTGCGACACAACTGGTCGTCACTAAAAGTCCAAACACTCATTACCTATATTACTGATAAAACTTTTAGCGACCACCAGATTTAGTCGTCGCTAAAACATAACTTTTAGCGACAACACAACTAGTCGTCACTAAAAGTTTAAACGCCTATTACCCATATTACTGACAAAACTTATAATGACCACCAGCTTCAATCTTCGCTAAAACATAATTTTTAGCGGTCAGCAAATTTAGTCATCGCTAAAATATAACTTTAGTGATATTAGCTTTAGTCGTCGCTAAAGTGTGATTTAGCGACGACTAAAGCTGGTCATTACTAAAAGTCTAAACGCCCATTACCTATAATATTACTGACCAAACTTTTAGTGACCACAGATTTAGTTATCATTAAAATATAACTTTTAGCGACTATTAGCTTTAGTTGTCGCTAAAGTGTGATTTAGCGACGACTAAAGCTGGTTATCACTAAACGTCTAAACACACATTACCTATATTACTGACAAAACTTTTAACGACCACCAGCTTTAGTCGTCGCTAAAATATAACTTTTAGCGACCACTAGTTTTAGTCGTTGCTAAAACATACATTTTAGCGATGACAATATTTTCGTCACTACAAGGTCTGTCCCCAAATTTTTGTTTAAATATTAAAAATTTGTGCGCCAAAGCTTTCAATAGTGACTGGTTTTAGTTGTTAGGGCCACTAAAAGTTCTGGCGCCAAATTTTTTATCAAATAAAAATATTTGCACCAAATCTTTTAGCGACGACTGATTGTATTTGTTGTTAAAAGTTAGCTTTTGGCGGCGGCTAAAATAGTTGCCACTAAAAATTTTGACACAAAATTTTTTATTTATTAAAAATTTTTGCATGAAATATTTTTGTAACTTATTTTTATATAAAAATATTTGAAATTATAATATTTTTAAGTTAAAAAATAAATTATACGTGTCAATTAATATATGCAAATATATAGGATAAAAAAATTAATTAGAATATTTTTAAGTTAAAAAAATATTTTTAAAGTTAATAATTAATATATACAAATTTATAAGACTAAAAAATATTTTAGTTGTAGTCATTAATTATGATCATTAATTAAAAAAATAAAACTAGAATTTTTATTAAGTTTAAAAACCTAGTAGATTTAAGAAGTTAAAATTTTAATTTTTATAATTCATGAAATTAATATGTCTAACATTTTATATGTCGAAGAATTCATATTTCTAAAATTTTAATTTCTAGTTCTATGATTCATTTTATTAATGTGTCCTTTTCAACTTTTGAAGCAACATAAACAAAGGTAGAAAGAAAGAAAGAAAAAAATGAAAGAGAAAAAAAAGGAATGGATAAAAGATTGAACTCCACCTTAATCTCTTATCATTGCAACATTAATTTTAGTTGGGTAACCCTTTTAAATTCCTATTTTGTCTTCTTCTTCATCCATTAATGTCTTCTTCTCCCTCATGTTCCACGACTTTAAACTTGATACTTTATAATGAAAGCAAAAATGTAATGATTTTTATGGATTTTTTTGTGAGGGGGCAGCCATGGATGTAAATTTAGAACTTCAATCTTGATACTTTATACTTGGAGAGACCTTAAATGATTTTTTTTTTTATGAAGATGAGCCCAATGTAATGTAATGAGTCCTAGTGTAATGATTTAATATGCATTTCCTGTTGAGACAGCCACATATACAAATTCTAGAGAGATAAACTGGAGGATGACTTATATTTAGAATTAAGAACTTCAAATTTTTTACTTGGAACAAAAATATATAATGGGTAGATCATAAAAAAAGATACATTAGGCTATTGAAGAATAAAGATTCTAAATTCTTAATTAATTTTTTAGTTTAGTTATGTATTTCTTAATTTTTATCTTCTTTTTATTGTTAATCAAGTACTTGAATTCAGAACTTAAATAGAATAAAGCTTAAGTAAATTATAAAAAGCATTATATAATTATAGACTTATTTTAATGTTAGTGAAAGGTAGTCAAAAACAAAAATTACAAAATTAAAGCCCTAAACAAACTTTTTTAAGAAAAATAAGTGACCGAATCGCCTTCGGCATTCGCCACGCATAGATCTCAAAAAAATACCCAAAATAAAAAAAAATTAACGGAGTACGGTACACAAAGTTATGGCATTTTGAAATTTTACCCTCCAATCTTATATTTTCTTCATAATTTCTATTCTAAACCTAACCTATATTTTTTATTTTTTATCACTCAAACTTTTTTTTTCATTTATATATCAATTATCAATTATTTAATTATCAATATATTTAGAATGGAGCTTTGCTAAAATAATAAAACAAAAGCACTTCAACAAGAAAATCTAGGGTCAGTTTTCGTTCCCTGCTCTTTGTTTTCCCTATCTTTCCTCTTTCCCCCTTTCTCATTTTCAAACCTTCTTCGTATCTACGGGCAAAGGCTATTGCAAATCCTTCTCAATCTTTGTTCCAATACATCCCTCTGGTCGATTTCGTTGTGAGTGAAGCTATTCCAATATTCCAATAAAAACATTTCATGCACAAAAAATAGAGTATCTCTAAGACTTGATTTCACTGTGGAAGAGGAGAACACAGAAAATTGAAAGGAAGGAAGCTATGTAAGTGGTAATCTGGTTCATTGTTTACTCCTTCTCTGGTCTATTGTTTGCTCATTCTCTGGTCTATTGTTTGCTTTTTCTCTGGTCTATTATTTGCTTCTTCTTTATGCAATTGATTTTGTGTTGAGTTCTGTGGCTGTAGCTAGCAGAACTGAATAATACCCACTAGTTTTGGTGAATAATGCCAATTTTGAATTGAATTTACTTTTTTTTTTTTAGAATTTCTTCTTTTTGTGTTGGTTTCCTCTTCTGATATGTAAATTTATAGTACATTTTGCTAAACATCTGAAAATAATTTCTTATGTTTCAAACTTACTTTATACAACACAGATTCTCAAGTGTTAACTCTTCAAAACAATATCAACTGTGGCTTCTTGAATCTTGACTGTAGTTGCTATAGCATAAAGGTATTATTTTTCTAAAGGAGGTGAACTATCAAGCTTGGAATTGTAATATTTTGCTATGACATTAGTCGTCAATTCTATTGTTGTCTTGATAGTTTGCTGTGATACTGATGAAATGGTTTTAAGTTTTGATGTGTGCCTAAGCCTTTTGAGGGTGGAATGGTTCTGTTAAGTGTTGTAAATTTAGTGTCTAAAGAAGAATTGGTCCAATAATTCTACCTGTGTGTGTGTACCTGCATAAGTTCTTATATGTGCCTAAGTCTTTGAGGGTGTAATGGTTGTTTTTAAGTGCTGCAAATTTGGTGCCTAAACTCTGATATATGCCCATAAGTTCTGTAGGTTTGGTGCTTATAAGTGCTGTAGGTTTGGTGAGTGCTATAAATTTAATGCTTATAAGTTCTGAAATGTGCCTTTAAGTTCTGATATGTTCTTTAGAGATTTGGTCCAATTCTGTTGCCTTGATAGTTTGTTGTGATATTGCTGAAGTTTGGTGGTTAATTTTGATATATACCTATAAGTTCTGATATGTGTCTAAACTCTTATATATGCCTATAAGTTTTGATATGTGCCTAAACTCTAATATATGCCTATAAGTTTCGTAGGTTCCTAAACTCTGATATATGCCTTTAAGTTCTTATATGTGCCTAAACTCTGATATATGCCTTTAAGTTCTGATATATGCTTTAGAGATTTGGTCCAATTCTGTTGCATTAATACTGCTGAGGACTGCTATTTTTTTTTTTGGATGAAGTATGGTGTTTAAGTTTTTTAAATGCTGTAAACTTAGTGTTCAAATTACATTTTGTCCTATTTCCATACTTATGTATGTCATACCATCATACATTATATATTCTACCTTTCTATAATTAAGACCTTATTGAGAAGATTCTAAAGGAGTTACCTAACTTTGAGTTTTTTCAAAGCTTTTTAATTATAGATAATTTTGTCATGAGGTAGAAGATTCTGTTGACAAGGTCTTATCCTATCGGTAAAGGTCTTTAATTTTCCTTTGCTAAATTTAAGATCTTGTTGACAAGGTCTTATCTAGTCAATAAGGTCTTCAATTTTCCTTTGTTAAATTTGAGATCCTGTCGATAAGGTCTTATCTTGTCGACAAGATCTGTTATCTTATCAACAATATCTTATAACTTGTCAATAATATTGTTTGTCTTGTTAACAACATCTTATTACTACCTCTAAAAAAAGGATAACTTGTTCTCTATATTCATTCCAACCTTTCCATCATTAAAATGCAATCATATTCAATGTTTAGCCTTGGTCTCACAACCTTTCCATAGGTGAAATGGAACTATAAGGGCCTAAAACTGAATAGAACTATAGGGGCCAAAAACTGAAATTAAGATATGTTCTAACTCTTAATACTTTTACTTGTGGGAATGTTTTTATTATAGATATATCATGTACAACTTTTCATGAGCAACATATTACATCAAAGCCTATACTATTATCAATGTTAATGTCATGCTCTTAGAAGTAATATAAAGGAGAATGTGACATTATGAATCCCTCATTATGTTTTATACTAGAACAGAGTTTGGTTTTAGTTCAGATCTAAAACTTGGAGATCTGAACCAAAACATAAGTATATAATTCTTTACATGTAACTCTTTACATGTAACTAGAACAAAGTTAAGTAGTGACGGCATTAACTTAACGTAAGTATATAATTCTTTACATGTAAAAAGATTTGACTTGTCTACAGCTTAACTTGCAATGATGTTGATTAAAATGTAGGAAGTAACAGAGATGGATAAAAGTTAGATAAAGATCAATAATAAAGTTAATCCAGCATACAGACGAGGAGTTGATGAGTTTTTACAATGGGCCTTTAATCAGCCAAAAGTGACAGATATGATTTGATGCCCATGCAAGGGGTGTAGGAATACAAAATGGAAGAGTCGCATTGACGTAAGGGCAGATCTATTAAGGAAGAGTTTCAGCCCAAGTTATGAAGTATGGGACTCACATGGAGAAGTTCGTCTTGGTGTTTACAGTTTCATTGCATCAAAATAATGGTGGTGAGGTAGCTGATGATATAGTTGATGAAATTGATGAAGAAGATGATATTATTGGGATACTTCATGATGTATATGGTCATAAAGATTCAAATGAAAGGAACCATGAGCCACCTAATAGGCAGGCAAAATAGTTCTTTGACTTATTGTAGGCTGCTCAGACTAACCTCTATCCAGGTTGTGACAAAGTTTTAAAACTCTCTTTTATAGTTAGGTTACTCTACCTTAAGTGCCTTAATTATTGGAGCAACAAATCTATAGATTCATTACTAAGTTTATTTATGGATGTTCTTCCGAAGGGGGCATTAATACCTAACTTCTACTACAAAGCAAAGAAAGTTATTCAAGAGTTAGGAATGGATTACACTAAGATTGACGCATGTGAGAATGACTGCATCTTGTATTAGCAAGAGCATGCCAATGCTCAATCACGTCCTAAGTGCAATATGCCTCAATGGAAGTCAAACAGTCATAAAGGAAAGAAAATTCCTCATAAAGTGTTATGATTTTTTCCTATAAAGCCTAGGCTACAAAGGCTATACGTGTCTCACCATACAGCTAAGGAGATGAGGTGGCATAATGAGGAACGCATTGATGATGGTGTTTTGAGGCATCCGGCTGACTCTATTGCATGGAAATCATTTAACCAACATCATCCAGAATTTTGTAGTGATCCAAGAAATGTTCGGTTGGGGCCTAGCAAGTGATGGGTTTTAGCCATGGGGAAATATGAGTACTAATCATAGTATTTAGCCAATTGTATTAGTTCTATCTAATTTGCCATCATGGCAATGCATGAAGCACCCATATTTTATGATGACTCTTTTAATTCCAGGCCCTAAAAGTCCAGGTGATGACATAGATGTGTACCTCCAATCAATGATTAAAGAGTTACTTACAATTATGGAAGCAAGGAGTAGAGACATATGATGCCTATAGGAAGTCTAATTTCAGGTTGTGTGCAGCATTATTGTGGACAATTAATCACTTCCCAGCATATAGGAACCTATTAGGATGGTCTACAAAAGGAAAGCTTACATGCCCCCTGTTGCCATAAAGACACATATTCTATTTTGTTACGAAATAAGTTGTGCTACTTAGGCCATCGTCGCTTCCTGCTAACCCATCATCCATGGCGGTGAAATCGAAGGGCATTTGATGGGAAAGTTGATCATAGAGTTCCACCCTCTCCTTTAACCGGTGATGAGACACTTTGTCAATTACGAGCACTAGGTAATGTAACTCTAGGGAAAGGTCAAAAGTGAAAGTGTGGCCATGTCACTAGGGCAATTAATTGGAGAAAAAAAGTATCTTTTTCTGCTTACCTTATTAGAAAACATTGTTGATCCGACATAACCTTGATGTTATGCACATTGAGAGAAATGTTTCAGATAACATCGTGTCAACTATTATGGGATTAGCTAAAAGACAAAAGATATAGTAAAGAGTCAGTATGACTTGGTTGACATGGAAATTAGATTTGAATTACACCCAATAGAAGAAGGAACAAAGTTATGATTCTAGTTGCTTGCTATGCATTGTCCCCACAAGAAAAGTTAAAAGTTTGTAACTTTCTAGCCACTTTGAAAGTGTCTGACGCCTTCTCTTCAAATCTGTCATGATGTATTAATGTTCATGATAGAAAAATCTATGGATTGAAGTGCCATGACCACCATGTTTTGTTACAAGATATATTCCCCTATAGTATTATGTCGCTTGTTGCCCAGTGAGGTATCTAAACCTATATTAGAGTTGGGTAAATTCTTGAAGAATTTATGTTCCAAGTGCCTAACAACCGAAGCTCTTGATCATCTTGAATCCCAAATTGCAACCACATTGTGCAAATTGGAAATAGTTTTCCCACCAACCTTCTTTGATATCATTGATCTACTTGCCTATCCATTTAGCAAGAGAGGCAAAGCTCGGAGGGCCCGTACAATATAGGTGGATGTACCCTATCGAGAGGTTAACTTACTATACTAGATATGCCTTTTATAAATTTTATTAATACTCTATACTAAATTCTTTATTCAAACCCTCTTATATATTTAGGTATTTGCGGACATTAAAAACATATGTTCGCAATAAGGCTCGACTAGAAGGTTTAATAGTTAAAGGATATTTGGCAGATGAATGTCTTAACTTTTTGCTCTCATTACTTGAAAGACATCCCCACCAAGTTCAATAGGCCTGTCAGAAATGATGATGGACTTATGGGAAAGGATAAGACATCCATCTTCAATAAAAGTGGCCAAGTCTGAGGAGGTTACGAATCAAGATTTCTCTATAGTATGGAGTTCGATCAAGCTTGTATGTATGTGTTCCACAATTATAAAAAGGTTTGGCCATTCATAGAGTACGTTCGTGGAGCTTGGTAACTCCTTCTAAATAATAACTTCTTCAAGAATTTGTTGCCTTAATTATATTATTCATTGCAAGGAGCATAAGAAGCAAATGGAAATGCACAGATCAACAGCTAAAGAGTTCCCAAAATAGTTTCGTGAACAGGTTAGTTTCTGGACACCGCACTAGGAATGTAAGAATTATGTGATAAATTTTGATCATAACATAATTTATCAATGGTGATCTCTCATTATAGGTTGCAAAGTTAAGCACACAAGGTGAGGCTAGTGATGACCTCATGAGTTTAGTAGTTGGCCCACTCAAAGTGGTTCACCACTATTCAGCATTTATAGTGAATGGCTTTAGATTCCACACAAAAGATCGTGCCTTAGGCCAAAGAACAGATAATAGCAGAATACTTGTGAAAGGTGATAATGAAGACAAGAATAAAGAGTACTATGGTGTGTTAGAGGACATATATGAGTTGTCATATATTGGGCATAAAAAAGTACATTTATTCAAGTGTCATTAGTGGGATGTGGCTCATCTAGGAAGAGGATACAAGGTTGATAAATTTGGAATCACTAGCATGAATACCCATTATTCACTTAACTCTAATGAGCCATTTGTCTTAGCATATCAAGCCGAACAAGTGTTCTATTTAAATGACATAGTTGATGCAAATTAGCTCATTGTTGTTAAGACAAATCCCCATGACTTGTTCAATATACTTGCGGTGACTGATGATGACGTCAGTGGGGACTTTGAAGGAGGGCCCATTAATGAGGCATATCAACAAGATGAGATTGAACTATATGTGGTCCTTAACGATAATGTGGGAAATGACTTTGTGGTCCAGTTGTAGAGGGATGGTGTTACTCCAGAGACTCTAAGCCATTCAAGCGAACAACTACAAACACAATGCCCACGTGCAATTAATACAGAATATGAATTCATTGATGACAATGATGAGGATGTGTCCACTGACAAAGGAGATTTAGAAGACATACTTGGAGAGGATGATGAAGTCGATACTGACACCACAGATACTAACCAAGATTAACTAAGATTCTATGGTATTTAATGGTACATATAATAAATGACTAAAATATTAAATTCGTAGATAACATCCTATTTCATTGAGTATTTTTTATTTTGATAAGGTTAAAGATCTTGTTAATAAAGTAGAAGATCTTGTCGACAAGATTGAAGTCTTATCAACAATGTCTTGAAATTCAATGGCTGGATAATATGTTGTTGACACAATTGAAGATCTTGTTGACAAGATCCTGAATTCAATAGAGAGAAGTCTGAAACCTTGTCAACAGGATTTGTTATCTTACCACAAGGTATTCTTTAATTGAGAAACTTAGAAAAGCTAAGATCTTGTTGACTTGACCAATACCTTGTCAACAAGGTTTTCTATCATAATAAGTTATAACATATAATAAGCGATAATTATGATAGTTTCTATAAGGTTGTTATTATTATTATCATTATTTTAAAATTTTAAAACTTCCCTTCTTATAATTCATTTCTTGGTTAAAAGTTTTATAATTTTACAAATTGACATTATTTAACTACCTTGTTCTCATAATAAATGTGGAATGATCTAGGAAATGTCAGGTGTTGGGTGTGGGAGAGGGGCTGGAAGAGGCAGACGAGGCTTAGGACGTGGAAATGGACAAGGGAGGCAGAATAACATAAGCGATGTTGCATCCCCACCATGTACAAGAGGGCAACTTGAGCATGATGCACTAGAAGCTCAATATTCTCCATTGCCACTAGAGCCAGTTGGTGAGGAAGAATAAGAACAAGATCGTTCACCTTTTACCCAGTCATCACAAAACTAGAGTAGTGCAGGTAAGTAAAGGAAACAATATAAGTGTTTGGTTAATTTTTTACCTTGTGTCATATATAGGTATATTTATTTTTTATGTATCATCATCTAATCATTTTCTTTTTTCTATATTGTTCAGCTTCTTGCAACACTATTAAAAAGGGTCGAGGGAAGTATAAGTGTTTAGGAGTTGATCTTAAAATAAAATTTGGTAACAAGATCTTAATTACCATGTCTAGGACCATTGAATGCCTGATTGGAGATGGGGCTCGAGACTTATCTAGTTACATTGGTTAGGTGGTGTGGACTACTATGTTCTTAAGAGATGGTGATTGAAAAGATATTACAAATAAAGATGGGGACACCATGTGGTTGAAAGTGAAGGTAACAAGTTACATATTTTAAATCCATATCTTTAACTAATATGCAAATACCTATGTTATATTTGCAATTACAACTACTTATAATTTGAATTTGATATTCTATTCTTAATGTATAGGACAAATTTGAAGTTCGCGATCCTCAATAAGAGGTGGCATTCAAGTCTTATTGCATGGACTCGATGCAACGACTCTTTAAGAATTGGAAGTCTTCATTGCCAAAAATATATAAGAACTACATAACTGATGAGGAGAGGTAAGCAGCAAAACCAAAGGATGTTAGCCTTGAAGATTGGGATTGGCTAATTCAGCACTTTAAGTCCAATAAGTTTCAGGTCCTTAGTTCAAACTTTATTGTAGTTGTACTATTATTAATTAAAATTATCAATAATAACACTTTGGCTTTATATGCAGGCTGCAAGTAGTAGAAATAATAGAAATAGGTCAAAGCAGGTAACATTACATAATGTGGTACCCACTCATTTGCAGAGGTTGAAGAGTCTTTGGTGAGCATCTCATTGTATTTTAAGAGAAATTCATTTCTATATTCACTACTATTTTTTTATGCTAAAAAGCTTTGAATACTAATGTTTGAAAAATATGTAGAGGGACCCAGAAACAGGGGAGCCAGCAACAGCTAATCGAGTATATGAGGCACAACATACTCATCGGATAAAAGAGCGGGAGATAGTGTGGGCTGATCCACAGTCCCAGGAGATCCATATAATGTTCTCAAATTCATTAACTTTAAACAAATTACTTGTACAATTTTTCATACTTCTAACTCATCTTGCACTACAGTCACACATTCACGATCTTGTTATTCAACAACAAATAACAAATGAAGAGGCATGCCTAACTGGAGATGAGATATTAGCTACCGCACTGGGGGAGAGATCAAGGTATGTGTGTGGCAACGGATATGGGAAGAAACCCTCGAGAAAGAGAAGCATCGACGAATATGAAGTGGAGTCTAGAGTTTCTTCTGCAATAGAACAAGTGCGTGAAAAGATGTGCCAAGAAATGGAACAAAAACTATAAGAAGAGTAAGCCCAAATGCAAGCACAGATGCAAGCTGAAATTCATGCTCAAATGACTGCATTCATGGCCACATTCCAACAAGTATCTTTTCACTTCTCTTTTTCTTTTCAATGTTAAAAAACTTAGTGTTATGTTTCTTTTCAGTAGGGAAATGTACCTCTGATGAACAATGCTTCAAGTGGAGAAGCTCAATAATTTTGTGAGTAATTAAGAGTTTTAATGATTGATTATTTAACTAACACAAATAATGCATCTTAATTTATAACACTATTTTCCTTTTAAATTTTTGACATTAATTTATTTATGGCATATATAGTCTTTCAAACATTATGCTTTACTAAAATTAGAATGTGGTCTCAATTTGTCACACAGGTAATTGCTTTGATAGAGAAAGTCTTGACATTTACAAAACAAAATGAAGTGTCTAGATTGAATGCTAGTGCCCCTCCCTTGAATTACGAAGATTCAAGCAATTGCCAATACTAACTTCTTGCTCTTTTCCTTTTGTTTAGTAATATTGTAATGCTATTTTAAACATTCAATAGTGGAGTGTATGAGTGAGTTTAAAAAATTATTCATATGACAAATTTTTATATTTATACTTGTTGGATGGACCTTTGCAGTAATATATATATCAAACTTGTTAGCAAAGTTTAATTTGCTCTCTTTTTACTTATGTATTTTAAAATGTTAGATTTTGTAAAATGGTATATGTTATTAGAGATTTAGAAGATTTATTTTTCACCATTTATAATATTATAAAATCTATTTTAGTAAACAGGATTGAAGAAAATAATTAAGAAAAACATTAAAAATCTAAAAAAAAAAAGACCTTTTCAGCGGCACCTAAAGTCATCGCTAATAGTGTACCAAAAAAAAAAGAATTTCAGCGACTACTAATGTCACTGCTAAAACAACATTTAGCATCAAGGTGCATGTTGTCGCTAAAGATCCCCAACGAAAGCTTTTAAAAAGGCCAAATAGAAGGATTTTTGCGGCGAAAAGGTCACCGTTAAATCTCTTGAACTAAAAGGTCGTCACTAAAAGTATGCATTTAGTGATCATAGCTATTGGCAAAAGTTGTCGCTAAAAGTTTTTAGTGTCAAAAGATATTTGTCGCCGCTAAAACCATACATTTAGTGATGCTTTTTTCGCCTCTAAAAATATTTTTTGTGACGACATAAACCTTTATGAACCTTTAGCAGCGAAATTTGTTGCTTCTAAATGTTGTGGCCCTAAAAGTTTAGGATTTTTAGTGGCAAAATTACATATATTTAGGGGCAATTTTTTGTCATTGCAAAAAGTCTTTTTAGCAATGATAATTTTTTTGCAATGAATTTTTTAGCAACTTCATACTCTAAATGAGAATGTCTCTTCTTTACATTGAATCCTTGGCAACAAATGTTAGTGCAATCCATCATCTTCTAAGCAATCAAGGGACCATTCAATAGTAGCTTGATTTTGTTTCCACTGAACTCTATGATGCTAAGTAAGCCTTTCAAAATAATTGTACAGAACTCTTACAGCGTCTCTAAGATCTTGATTCTGCTGTCCTTACTCTTACTTAATCCATGGGTGATGCCTTCTACAATCTCTTTACTCATCTTCGTCAAGCCTGTCACTAAGAATACTTTATCATGCTTGACTGTTACCAATGATGGCTTCATTTTTTTTTCTGCATTTTGTGCACATCATACTTCTGCTTATGATTGTGACTTTGACTTCAATTTGTTTTCCCTTTTATTGATGACAAAAAAAGGGAGAAATTGGTATACTTGTGATTGAATTTGGATGATTGTTGTAGTTGATTATTGGATATGATCGATTAATATTGTTTGACATATGCTAAACTTTGAAATTGGAATGTTATATTAGCTTGGTTGAAACTTGTGCGTATTGTCAAAAGGAGCGTAATAGTTTCAAGGGGAGCGTAACTACAATATAAAATGAACTTTTACATAAATCAATTTTAAAATTTTTTTAAGGGTTTTGTCATCATCAATAGAAGGAGATTGTTAGCCCAAGATTGTTGGCTCAAAAACTTTGATAATAACCAAACTGAACTCAAATTTATGTAAAAGCCCATATTCTTGAGTGGCCTAATAAGTTAAATGTTAACTCATTTTGGGCTTTGACTTTTATATTAAAAACCATGCTTTTGTGGTACTAAGATCATGTGCTAAACAACAAATTAATAAATGAGTAAAAGACAAACGAGTTATGGTCTTTATGTGAAATGAGTATGAGTAAAAAAGTTTCAATTGTGACTATCTCTGATTCTTACACCAAAACAAAGCATTTCTTTAACCTTTGTTTTGAGCTTTGTGATTAGCATTAATTTCGAGTTGACCAAACAAATTGCATGTAAAAACTACTAAAGTCTAGAAGACTAAAAGTTTTAAACATTAGAGATAAATTGAGGATGCCCCAATGAAGTTGAACGTTGAAGATTAGAATTGTCTTTAACAGCTAGTTATTGCAGGAAGTCTCTATATATTCAAAACATTGGCAAATGAATATGGAGGAAAAAGAAGAAAAGTGTACTTAAGAAAAATACGAGTTTCATTGTTGAAAAAGTATTGCCTAGTGTCTGGTGTATCAACTTATAAGAAGCAATTTTGTTTTGCATTTGAAAGCCTTGTAAAAGAGAAAAAGTTTGTTTAAAAACTCAAAATTCTGAGATATAAAGTTAAGGGTTAGCTGCAGAAAACCCTAGTAAGAAATTGCTATGCTATAATAAGTGTAGGTGGTGAAAACTACATTTCTATAAGTGTTTTTGTTAATTAGTGAAAAAATACTTAAGTGTTTTAAGGGGACTGGACATAGGTCAAAGTAGATCGAATCAAGATAAATTTCTGTGTACCTTATTATCTTGCTTCTACTTTTCAAGTCTGTTGAACTTACCTTCTCCATTTTAAGAGGACCTTGTTTTAATTTCATACTTACTTGAGTTATAGATTGCACTCATAGCAGTTAACAATTTTTTTTCCTTTACACAACATTTAATTATCATCAAAATAATTAAAATCTTTAATACATTGTTGGATTTCACACTACAACAAAAACAAAGATTATCGACGGAATTTTCTGTCGCTAAATGTATATAAGTCCATCACAAACTAAATTAGTGACAGAATTAGAGACAAAAATTTTTCGTCGCTAATTTCATCGTCACTAACACATTTGCGAAGGAAATAGAAATTTCATCACTAATTAGTGGCAAAAAATTCCGTCATAAAAAAATTTTGTTGCAAAATGCAAGGATAACGTATCCCAAGTCAGTGACAGATTAGTGATGGAATCAGTGACAAAAATATTCTGTCGTTGATTAGAGACAGAAAAACTTTTGTCAGTAATTCCGTCATTGATCAGCTACGGAAGTAGTGACAAAACGTTATCGCTGATCAGCGATAGAATTAATGACAGAAGTCTTTTGTCGTTAATCAGCGACGAAATTGATGACAAAAATGTTCCATTGCTAATCAACGATGGAATTAATGACCATAGTTTACTGTCGCTAATCAGCCACTGATATTTCCGTCGCTAATTTCGTCACTAATTTTTTAAATTTTTTTTTTAATTTTAGCTTAAATTTAATGTTGTATTTTTTTGCTGCTTGTCCAAAAAAATACAACAAAAGCACAATAAGAAAAATGAACTGAGAATAATGCGATAATTGAATAATAAAATTAAGATTTAAATTTTTTCACCATAAAAAAAAAGTACAAGAACACAACCATATTTGTAAGAACCGACGTGCATGAATCTATATGTATATAAGGTGAAGTTTGACTTTTCAATGAAGGTTGTGAAGCTGCCACGTACCAGCCTTCTTCCTTCTAAAAATTTACTGATATATCCCTCCTTCTATTCACTTTAAGCTTGGTTTTTATGTCATTTATCATCCAAACTTCAGCAGCACACATCCTTTCCATCAGAGAAAATCGCAGAAGCAGACCAGAGGATCTGTATCTCCATCTCTGTTCACTGGACATTACTCCTTTTGGTTCTTTGTGCTGTGCGAGTTATCCTCTGCTGCCTATCCAGTAAATTGCTTCATTTCAGTCGCATAAAATCTTCATGCTGGACAAAAGGTGGTGTTGATCAAAAATTGTATTTCTTCCCCTCTGTTCAGCGCCATTTTTGGCTGTCTCTATTTCGAATTTCTACTGCAGAGTTTCCCTTTGAAGTTGCTAAGTTTCGCTGCTGGTTTTTGGTGAAAGCACACCAGAAAAATCCTCTCCCCAAGTTGCAAGTTCTGCCGTGAGTATTGATTTTGTTGGACTCATCTGCACAGCGCCTCCTCTCCCCTGTTCACCGCCACTTTGTTTCTTTTTCTGGTTCAATCCTTTTTGCTGCTTGCTTTCTCTTTGTTTTATGCTGAGCTCCGTGGCTGTTTTGCTGGTAGATTAATGCCATACAAATTATTTCTCTAGGCTTGGAGTTGTCGCTGTATGTATTGCTTCTTCTTATTCCATTTGAAAGGCGTCTCCCTCCCCTGTGTTGTTTGAGTTCTGAACGTGTTCTGGTGTGTGGTCAGCCAGCTAAGTGCTGCGCAGAAGACAAAAAGTGGTGTAGGAAGATGATTTTGGTTGGAATAATCTTAACTTCCTTCATGCTAAATTGTATGCCCACTTTCCTACACGCTGATTCCTCTCAATTTCTGCATATATTTCCTAATTTAAGATCGAATCCCATTGTGCTTCTTCTTACTTGCTAAATTCTGTTTATGCAGAATAAGCTTTCGTTTAACGTGTTTTGCTACAGACTGGAGATGGTAGGCATTTCCTTTATTTCTGGGTTTTGAGTCTAGCTCCTAAGTGGAATTAAGGAGAAAATGGCACAATATATGTATATTGTATATGTTGTATGAGTATGGAGGGCGTGAAATTTAGTAGAGGAATAATTTTTAAAAATAAGATAAATTTTGTATGAGATAAATTGGAGTGATTCACCTTCTAAAACCTAGTGAACAGATATTGTAAGGTATTCAGGAGATTGAGTCATAGCTGAGGATTGGGCAAGGAATTTCTGTAATATCTTGGAAGGTGAGTAAGTAATGCGGACCATGAGTAAACGAGAAATTATTATTTTGTTACTAAGTTTTCTTGCAATGTTCTAAAATTTGATAATCTATTCATGGAGATACATCTTTAAATGTTTTGTCATATGCATGTTTACAAAAACAAATCGATTTGAACATGAAATTTTGCAAATTGACAGATGTTTGAGTTATTTGAAAATTTTACTATAAAACCAATCTGGAAGGTACTCTGTCTGAAATGTGAATTGGAGAAAATGTATTATTTTATGAAGTTATCTGCTTAGAACCCTGTAGCTAACAGCAGTGGATGTTAGCCCTGGTGCACCATGATCTGTACCTCAACTAGCAGGGGTGGTGCTAGCCCCGTGTGTAGGCCACCACCCGCGGAGTCATTTTATTTTCGCAAGCTGAATGCTTTGCGTCTGTAGTAATTTTTCCCGTGAGCTGTGTGCTCTGTGTCTGTTCCAATTGGTTCTGCTTAGATGCTTTCAGTGCATTTTAAGAAAGAATTTGCATAAAGCATGTTTCATGCGTTATATACATATATATTTGGACCCTATCCCTATTTTAGAAAGGGTTGGCATTGCTTATTCATTGAGTACCAAACTCATTTTTTTTTAGATAATAGTGCAGACCTTAGTCTACCCTCAGCAGCCTACTAGTTGCTGATTTTCGTCTATTTCTCTTGCCAAGTCTACAGTTGTTCATATAGGTGCAGTTTGTTAATATGTGTGTAATCAATTTTGTTTTAAATAATGTAAAGTTGGTTCCACTGAATCATAGATAGGGTATCCCCACTCCCTAGAAGCTTATATTTTTTTTTGAATGAGTATAAATTGTTCCTTTTAGATATATTGTGTTGGCTGACAAATTGTAGAACTATCGGGAGATCTAATTTATAAAGGAGACTCTGCCGAAATTTCTACAAATGTCATCTAAAAGAAACACTTATATATTTTATATGATTCAAAAATGATACCCAGCATTACTCTCTTTATTTTTCCTCTTCTGCGCCAACATACATAAATTTATGGGGTGTGACAATATTTAATTAATGTCAACTAATAGTTTTAAAACAAAGCATAGCAATTCTCAAACTAAAGTCTCAAACTAAAGACATTTATAGATAGGGGATGAGGAATAAAATCCTTATGGAGGAAGATGATCATCTGGACCTCTCTTTCCAGGTACTAAGTCTTCTGGTGTAGGATCTACTAGAACACGCGATAATCGAAGTTCAAGTTCTTGTAATCTGTTTAGTGTTTGCTGATTTTGCTCTCTAAGTTCTTGATTCTCTTGTCTCAATGGTGTTGTCTCTGTGGCAATCCTCTTACGCAATTCTTTTTCAAAATCTGAATGAAGTCCTGAGTTATGAATAGAAGAAGAGGTTTCACGAGAATAGCTAGCATCAATATCGTGAGCTTCAGATCCAACTCCAAAGATACGACCCCTCTTATTCTTACCACCTATAGTCTCTAACCACAAGGCAACTTCATCATCATATTCTATGTCATTTGATGCTACGCCTATTGAGTCCTGAGTAGAAGCTCTGGCATTCTTAAGCCTCAAGTAATCAGCCTGTTTAAGGAAACAAAGGAAGACAATTTTATAGTAAAGAAAAGAACGATAATGCATTAAGAACAAAAAAGTATACACATGTTGAAACATTATTTATGTCATATAATATCAAAATGAAATATGATCATATAATAAAGAATAAGTATTTTAAAACTACAAATATATTCAACCTTCACAATCAAGGCAATTAAATATTGGAATTGCATGATTAGGTGTATAGAAAGAATATGCAATGATGTTGATAGCCATAGAGACAATTGAATGAGTAAAAAATATTAAATAAATGATAGCACAATTTCAATGATAATCAGAATAAAAAATCAAGACCTACATTACAACAACTTTTGGCCATTAGCATAAATTCATGATAATGAAAACAAAAAATAAGACTCACACTACAACTAGTTAAGTCTCTATCCATTAACACAAATCTAATAACAAACAAAATAGAAAAACAAAACTCATATCATAACTAGTCATGCCTTTAACCATCAACACAATTCTAATGACAATCAAAACCAAAAAAAAAAAGACTCACATGTTGTCTGTCAGGCCTCGAGGCATTATTACAAGTCTAGTGACAATCAAAATAAAAAAAAAAAGATTCACATTATAGTTAGTTAGGACTCTAGCTGCCAACATGAGTACAGTGACAATCAAGACAAAAAACCAAGACTAACACATTAACTATTTAGGCCTCCAGCCGTCAACACAAATCCAGTGACAATCATAATAAAAAGTAAGACTCACACTACAGCTAGTCAGGCCTTTGGCCATCAGCATGATCCCAGTGACAATCAAAACAAAAAGCAAAACTCACAGTACAGCTAGTTAGGCCTCCTGCCGTCTACACAATTCCAATAAGAACCAAAATAAAGAACAAGACTCACACTACAACTAGTCAGGCCTCTAGCCGTCAGTATAATCCCAGTAAAAGTGAAACAGATAAATATATACTTACATAAACTTCAGCTGCCCTATGGTCTACAAATTGGCCAGTTGCCTCGTCATATTGTGTATGCTTGAATAGTTCAAACATCGTAGGTGGCCTTCCAAGCTGTGAAGTCTATAATTATTTATTGACATTAGTTATCTCATGCATTAGTAAATGATGATTGTATTTGAATTTAAATGCTTACCAGTCTCCTCTTATGGTCATTTGAAGGAATGCTTCCCCCTTTATATTGCATGCCTCCTATGGTAGATGCCTGGTTGTTTTTAGCTGTCTGGCACACAGCCTTGTATTCTTCTGACTCCCAGTAGTGCTTTAATTGGACCATTACGTCATCTGGGATCCAGTTAGGCGTGATACCCTTTTCCAAGTCTGATCGGACTCTGTGCATTGCATTTTGCAAGATGTCCCTACACTTTTTGGTCCAATTACGTCTAATTGTTTAGTCATATTGTGGCAACCATTTATATTTCTTCTGTATAAATAATAGAAAAATCAAAACTAAGACAAAATGAGAGAAAAAAATCAACACATTATATATATAATAGGATAAGATATATACCGCCCATTCAATAAACCATAGCTGTCTGACCTCAAGAGGCGTTATTTTCCAACTATGACATGAATGTTCAAATTTTGCTTGAATTACAGGGAGAATATCATGAACAACAGTGACAACAGAATTAAACCTAATCATTTTACAACAATGATTCTAAATGTTACAATGACACTAAATTGTTAACTAAATAATAAGGAAAATAATATAAATTTTGTAACTTACGTATGCTTATCAGGATACAACCATGTTCGACCGTCAGTAGGGTCACGACCAAAAGGTTGGATAGGTGGCATGGGTGTAGAACTCATGGAAGGACATTGCGAAGTAGAATGTGAGTGTTACGAGACAGGAGATGGTATTAGAGGAGATGATACAGGTGACATTAAGTGTCTCCTAGATGATTCAAGCATGAGTGGAGCTGATGGAGGTGTAGTAGATACATTTGTCACTATAGGAATTGATGCAGGTACTAAAGTAGGAGGATAAGGAGATGGTTGTGGATGTAGAGGTAGTGGTGTAGAGGTACTACATCGAGCACGAACTCGCCTAGAGCCACAACCGGACATCTGCATATACAATAGCAAACATTGAGTTAGTATAAGTTGAAAAAAATTAAATAAAAAATGTAAAATTGTTGTATACAACTCAATCAAAATAGCAAAATACATTATAAAAATAAAATCAAACTCAAAATTAAACCAAACCCAACCCTATTTTATGCATCGTCATCTTGTTCATCATCTTCATCACCATCATTTATATTTTCATCATCATCATTCTCGTTGTGGTCGTCGTCAGCATCGTCATCGTCCTCATCATCATCATCATCTTCTTCTTCTTTGTCATCATCCTCATCATCAACATCATCATCATCATCATCTTCTTCTTCTTCTTCATCATAAACTATATTAGGGGTTAACATATCTATCTCCTCATAGGAGCCAGTAGGGTCTCTTAGGTTATGGAATTCGTCATTGGAGACAATTGTAGGTAGTATGACTTCTAATCCATCTACTTGAAATGGTCCTATATTTGTTTCAAATGTCAAAGTATCAATTGTACTACGGGCCTTAACTTTAATAACAGCTAACCAATTAGCCTTCTAATGGCAACTAGGATAATGTGCATAGTACACCTGTGTCACTTGTTGTGCAAATATGAATGGATCAAACTTGTTATACTTCTTTAATTCATGAACTTCAACAATCCCATATTGTTTATGAACCCTCATACCACGATTAGGTGAAAGATCATACCATTGACAATTGAACAACACTAATCGCTTCACAGGAACCCCTGTGTATTCAATCTCCATAATCTCTTCTAAAATGCCATAAAAGTCATATTTTGATTGTGCAAAGTCAGTCCCCTTCATGCATACACCACTATTTATTGTTGATTTTCGATGACTCAATGAATGTATGTGAAATCTATACCCATTAACAAAGTAAATAGGCCAAGTTCTAATACTTCTCTTTGGTCCTCGAGCAATGTCATGTAAAAATGGATCCAAAACATTGTTGGCTAGGTTTTAAACCTGTATGGCATTTTTAGAAGAGATTGTGTAAGTTGACACTTTGTTTTAAGACATACACAATTTCATGCTATATTACTACTTACATGTTCTCGAAACCAGGAAGGAAAATTTGCTTCAATCCGAGCTTCTACCTCAACATTCGTAATTTGAGAATTGGACAAAGTTAACTTATGAACAAATAAACTACATAACAAAGAAGTACATTTTTTTTATTAACTTGGGAAAAGAATTGTGTTGAGCACATACAAATAAGTGACGTGTAAGTAATATCACTTATTTGATATAAGTTTGTACTTCATCATAATTTATTAGAACATATTTTGTGGCAGCTTCCATTTCCTGATCATTCAAGAAACAAGACTAGCATTCTCCAGAAGGCCTTCCAGGATAGTTAAAAATAGAAATTGCAGGTAAGCCCGATTCTCCGCCATCATCATTTCTTAGAGGTCTCATTATTCTTGATGGCACATCATGCTCAAAGTAATGCGAGCAAAATGTTACGATCTCCTCAATGATATAAGCTTCACATATAGATCCTTCCACTCGAGCTTTATTCTTGACTTTTTTCTTCAAGGTATGGAGGAACCTATAGAAAGTTTTAGTTAAACACGTTTTATTAGCTTTTAAGCACATAATCATTCCAAGCATATAATGATATACTTTATTACCTTTCAAATGGATACATCCATCGATATTGAACCGGTCCTTCAACTTTGGCTTCATAGGGAAGGTGGATAGGTAGATACTCTATTGAGTCAAAGAACCCAGGGGGAAAGACCTTCTCCAACTTACATAATGTCACAACAATATTTTTCTCTAATAACTCTAATTGAGCCATTGTCAAGGTAGTTGAACAAAGTTCTCTAAAAAATTGACTAAGCTCAGTTACAAGATTATATACAGCTTTAGGCAGAGCACCAAAGGCAATAGGAAGTAGGCATTGCATAAACACATGATAATCATGACTCTTCATTCCATACAGCTTTGCTTCTTTCATGTCAACACATCGGACCAAATTAGATGCATGCCCATCAGGAAGTCGCAGGTTCTTTACCCACTGACAAACTGCTCGTTTTTGTTCTATATTTAAAGTATATTGTGCTTTAGGTTTCAGAACTTTCCCTCTATTATTAACAAGTTCTAATTCTTTTTGTCGACAATATTCTTCCACATCTAATTGAGCTTGTATATTATCTTTAGTCTTTCCTTTTATATCCATAACAATAAAAAACAAATTATCAAACACATTTTTCTCAACGTGCATGACATCAAGATTATGTCGAATGAGGTTATGTTTCCAATATGGCAATTCCCAAAATATGCTTTGTTTCGTCCAATGGTGAGTGACATTATATCCTTCAATTGGTACAAGTCCTCCCCACTTAGTCACTGTTGGCAAATTGTACACTCTTTACCAAACTTCCTTTAATTGTGGTGGAGGCATTGATTTCTCAACTCTATTCTTACAAAAAGAGTTTTTATTTCTCCTATATGTATGATTTGGTGGGAGAAATTGTCGATGACAATCAAAAAAAGATGTTTTCCTCCCATATTTCAATTGGAATGACTTTGAGTTCTCCATACATATAGGACATGATAATCTCCCTGCTGTCATCCAACCAGACAACATGCCATATGCTGGGAAGTCATTGATTGTCCATAATAGCACAGCATGCATTTGAAAGTTCTGTCTCAATGAGGCATTATATGTTAATACACCCTCAGTCCATAACAATTTTAATTCATCTATTAATGGTTGTAGGTAAACATCAATTTTTCCTTTAGGATTGCTAGGACCAGGGATAATCAGGGTTAAGAACATATATTCTTGTCTCATGCACATTGCTGGTGGTAGATTGTAAGGTGTGACAATAACCGACCAACAAGAATACTTTCTACCATGTTGGCCAAATGGTGTAAAGCCATCAGCACATAACCTAAGTCGAACATTTCGTGCATCACACACAAAGTTGGGGTATGTGCTATCAAACACCTTCCACACCTCTCCATCGGATGGGTGAGTAAGGATGCTAAAATCTCTATGGTTCTCATGGTGCCACCTCATTTCCTTTGCTATTTTTTCAGAAGTAAATAATCTCTGAAGTCTAGGAATTAGTGGTAGGTACCACAACTGCCTAGTTGCAGTTTTCTTTTTTCTTCCATGACACTTTCTTGCAACATATCGTGCTTCACTGCAAAACTTACACTGGGTTGCATTTGCATCATCTTTGTAATACAACATACACCCAGTCACACAATAATCAAACTTTATATAACCTAACCCTAATTTTGACACCAACTTCTTTGTTTGATACAAATCTATAGGCATATGAGTGTCTTTAGGTTGTATTCTTCACATAAGGCATGACACTAAATTGTATCCTTCTTGTGACATGTTGATCTCTGCCTTGATGCTTAATAGTTGTACAACTACTGAAAGTTCAGATTTCTCCTCACAACCTTCCCACAAGGGCTATTGTGCAGCATGTAGCATGTCATAGAATGCCTTTGTAGTGTGATTTGGCATCACTTTAACATCTTCATTGTTATTATCCCTAAAACTTGGCCCAGCTGCATCCATCACCATGGTCTCATATTGTGTAACGTGGTTCCCAAGCGGCCCATGTGAGATATGTTGGACACCTGGTATTGGACACACAGGTGAATAATACTCAGAGGGTGTTTCACCATGACTAGTCCATATATAGTAGTCTGGTAGGAATCCATATCTATAAATGTGCTCCTTCACCTCGTCGAGACATAGATAGTTCTTACATTTGCACTGGGCACATAGACACCTAATCTTCTCTGAACGTAAAAAAGAAGGCAATAGACATGCATGAGTTAGGAACTCCTCAACCCCCTGTTCGAACTCTTTTGTAAAGTATCAAAGAGTTGGATCCACTCTACTATACATCCATATTCGATTTTCTGGTACCTCCATTCTATCTTCTAGTCACTTTATTGTACAAACATCACATATAATTAGTGACAAACAAAAAGTCGTAGCAAGCACATGTTTATCTACTCAATTAAGCTGATTTTATCTACTTACATAGAAAGCTTAGATAGGGTTATTGAATCATGAATATAGAGCATGCATATGTATATTAGAGATTTATTTGAATACAATTTAGAGCATGAATATAGAGCATGCATATGCATATGTGTAAGAAAGTGAAACTAAAAATAATAATTTATATATATGAGATTTATTTTTTTAATTTACTCTTTCAACCATTATTTTTCAAGTTTTACACCTTACAAAATCTATATAGAAAAAGATTCAAACTACCATCCAAGTTCATTTAATTAACTTGTTGCTTATAATAACTTTACCTGCCTTGAAATCTTAAACTTCCTCAAGAGATTCTTAGATACAAAATGGTATAATACACTTAATGGTCGGAATGCAATTTATGCACATGACACTCACATGTTAGATTGCTAAAAAGTTTTATTTCCTGCAACATATACAAAAATTCAATGTAAGTCCATGTCCACAAGACTAAGGGTACTAACCTTTTCTCTTGAAATAACCTTGAATTTCTTTAAGCTAATACCTAGCTTTTAAGGCTCTGGAGCAGGTTTTTTATAAAGATCGCACCTATCACAAAAAAAAAATAGCAAAACAAGATTTAGTGTCTCAGCTATGAAACAAGACTAAAATCCAATTCATAACTATGCTTATACCGTGTGGAGCAATAAAAATGAAAGGATATATACACAAAACGTAACTACCCAAACCTAATATCATTCTTTTCAGTTCTCCATTCCTACTTTATCTCAAGTGAATTATTAATTTGTAAACTATGAATTAAATTTGTTCAAATAAGCCATGAATTTTATTAGTTGAACTTGCGTAACCCACTTATTAAATAGATAATTTTCAAATTATTTAATTTTAACATAAGTTAAAAAAATTATAACTCAAATTATGTTGATGGATTAAATAAGTTTAAGTGAATTAAAATTACTTTTAGAGTAAAATTACTGGATGTGATCTAATAATAATTGTTAGGTGTAGAGAAAATGATAAAGTGAGAAGAGGATAACATAGACTAATGAGAATCATTAGATGCATATATTTAAAACATAAGGCTACAAGTTCTTTTATTTATGAATTAAGATAAAATGGGATAGTTAGAACTGTATAATAATATTTTTAAAAATGTATGAGTACTTAGAAATTTCTGGATACCTTCTTTTTATATTTAGAGACTTCATGTTAACTATAATTTTTTTTTAACATTACTTGAGATGGCTTTATTAATATGAGTCTTGGGTATATAAAATTTAAATTTCTTCTTGGGTATATTAAAAAAAGATAAAGATACTTATTTTTTCAATAATAGGATAATTGGATATGTCAAGATTATTCTTAATCATATGCAAATCAAAATGGTAGAATCCACAACAGTGAAACTTGATGTACATATATTCAGGCCCTCTTTTTCTAAAAATACTACCCAACAAAAAAAGATAAAAATAGAAGAACCCAAATTGTAAAAAGATGAGATTCTTAAAGAAATTACTTGGGAATTAAAGAAATTTGGAACGACATTCAATTATCTATAAACAAATTCAGAATGACATGATCAAGCCTTGAAAACTTAGATGCAACAACTTCTATGAATAGAGCATATATGATAAGCAGAGAATATAAGATGATCCAAAGATTATATATGTAGAGGTGGTAGGAGAGTAAATTTGAAATCAAAATTTAGTCTAATAACATAATAATCATGTGAAAAAATGCATTTTATTGGTCAAGCAAGTATTATTGGTACTATTATTGGTTAGCCTATGAGGCAAATATTAAAAGAATAATAATTAAATGAGAAGGAATGCTTTTTATTGGTAGGCAAATCTTATTAATCAGTTTTATTATTGTTTCGCTTTATTTAAGGCAAATTTATTGATAAGCTTTTAAGGCAAATATTTAAAGAAAGATATAAATTTAATTATGCAACTATGGATGGCCAACTAAGAAGAAAAATAATAAACATGACATAAAAAATTCTAATTTAAAATTAATTGCTGAAAATTGGAAATAATTTTAAAAATTTTAAGGAAAAAACCTTAAAACATTTTTAATGTGTGAGATCTAAATACTAATAAAAGAAAAAAAGAAATTCAAGATCGTATCAATTACAATGTTCAAATTTCAAAATTGCACAAATAACAATGTGGTGTTATTGAGTTTGCAAGTCCAAGCAAGGCAATCAAAATTACTAATTGATATTCATTGTCATAATGAGAGGAAATTTAAAAGATTTTAAAAAATAAAAATGAAAAGAGTAGAATCCAAGTTGGGGTTTGATATGATACAAAGCAATATTAAACATCAATGTCACACAAACAGCTTTCACATGGACAGTCTGAGGTGATGGCTTGTATGATCAATATCATTTAATGTTTACTTTAGGTGAAACTATTTTTGTCTATTATATAGATAGATTATTATTATTTTTTCAATGTTTTCATCAGGAGCTTATATTCAAAATATAACGATTAGTGTATATATTATGTAAGTTATACCATTTGGGGTTGATGTAGAGTTTGGCTTGTTTTAAACTAGAGATTTAGAAGAAGTATAATAAGAAAGAAGTAGTTTGTATTTAACAAAATTAATTTATAAATATTTTTATTAAAATTATTATTCTTGACATATCTTTAAAGAAAGTTATTTTTATTTCAAATTATGGAAAAATGCATGTATTTAAGATGATAGGTTAGAAGAAATTAAATGTAATTATGATAATTAATAATTTTAAGTAGAGCTATGATTATTTTTAAGCAATAATTTTTATTTTTGGTTTTACTTTAAAGCAAAAAGCTCTAATTTCTGCTTCTATTCTAGAAATGAATTTTTTTTGACATCCCTTAAAAGTATTTTTTTTCCCTCAAAAACTGGGCCAAACAGCAGATATAACGAAGAGAATCTTTTTTGTTTTTTCCAATTATTATCCCCAAATAATTGATTTTTTTTTTTGGGCTAGACCTAAATGATTGCGTATGATATACAGCACTTTACTTTCTAAGTTTTGCAAGCATCAATTGGGCTTATTGTCAGTAACCCAGAAAAGGAACCATGTATATGGTCTCTTTTTCTTCTCTTCGTGCAGTTTAAATATGGTTTTATAGTTCAGGCTTTGCCCTAGTCATTGAGGGGGAAAAACAGGGAAAAAATAAACAACTTTTTCTCCTCTAAGAATTTGGCCAAACATGTATGTGTATATAATTATATATTTACTATGATGTTCCACACTAAGTATTACTTGGCAAGACCTTCACTATGGATGTATCAATTAGAAGCCCCATGCATCAAGAGTTTAATGGTTTTGGTGGCTGAAGAAAATCTACAAGTAGTGGGTTTCGCCAATGTTAATCCCAAATACTACATTTATTCCATGACCTCATGTGAACTCTATATACTTCGTTGTAAAGAAAAGTATTAACTGAAATGCTATGAGCATATTCATTAAACTAATGCGTTGAACCAGAAAGAAGCAGTCACATGGACATGTTAATGAGAACTTAGAATTTTACAGAACTTGGGATTTTTATTGATTCTTTGGTAATATTTAAATCAATAGGAATAATGGCTATTTTTTATTCGATACTCAAGTTTTGTGTAGATAGGTTACCTACTAGAAAAGAATAAATGAAATGTTCTTAGATTGTTTTATTTCTTTGTACCACCACTCTCTACTTTAAATAGAAAACTTGTAATTTTTAAGCACTCCTTGAAGTGTCCTATCAGTTAAACTTGCTGTGAAAGGACATTATCAAAGAAAAGAATTTTCATCATTCTGATATTCTAATATGACTAAATTAAGCTGACAAATGCTTATTCTAACAAGTTGTTTCGTTTACTTGAATAGCTATACCCAACTTGATCTTAGTAAGAAATGAAGGAATAATTTTCTATACTTAAAGTGTAAGGCAAGTTTCATGCTTATACATATAGAGCAAGCAATAGATCACTTTATACTATGTCATTCACTTAAAGTCATTATGAAAGCCTTCCCATCAGGTGCGAATGACATGGAATAATTATGAAATTCTATAATATTTTAAGCAAATTTGGGTTGTAGAGGAAAAAACATAAAATAATACAAGGTCACAATATCTGAATTATGAAATGATCTGTTTTTTAATCTAGATATAATCAATGAAGTATATAGAGTTCACATGAAGTCATGGAATAATAATTCAATTTTTATCATTTTGCGACAATGCAAAGGAGTCATTTAATTTCATGGTGAAGACCAAATTGATATAAAGTAACTAACCAAGATTAAAAAAAAAAAACCAAACTTACAATTGCCAAAACACCACTAACAGGAAATCAAATGCAACCCACAATCAACTCTTCAGAGATAAAGCCCAACCTCAAGTGCCCAAATCATTCCAACCACCTTCCAACTAGACACCTGTTAAGGACCAAGACACCAACCAGTTCGTTGGTTTAAGAAGAGCAGTGGTACTTAAGGGTGATACTTTTTTGGAAGATTTAACATAATATAGAAGATTTCATGGGTAACTATTAAAATATAATTATCAAAACCTTACCAAAAAAGAATATTGGCAAAAAAATTTTGTTGTGTTAGAACCTTATCAAAAAAGAATACTAAGACATATATAGAACAGAAATATGAAGTGCTCACATATAACAAACAAGCTTTGCTTCAAAAAAAGAAAAAAAAATTGCTACACCCTATTCCTCCCAGATTGTAACTTTTGATATTGGTTCTGTGCTTGTAATGAGAAATTAAGAAGAGCGCACACAAAAGAAATCTCGAAGACAAGTATCTTATTATTCATAAGACAATAACTAAAAAATAGGACATTAAAATATAACAAGCAGAATAGTCACTTCATTAATTGAAAACATGAATTTCTTTCATGTCTCTGGGGGTGAATTGATTCATTACCAAATGACTGATGCACTCTCTCTTCTAAAAGGGCACATATTCAATGGCATTTACCAGCAACCAAAATGGTATGTTTAATTCAAAGTTGAACAGCAAATGAGGAGCTTCAAAAGATCCATTTGTCATTTAGGATAGCTAAGGGGGCATAATGAAAGAAATTTTACAAGTTTGAAACAATCACCCATCTCCTTGTAAGCACTACACACACACATGACTGAATTGAACATTCATTGAGAATATTGTTTTGAAATATTAAACAGCAAAACATATAGAGTTGTACAATTTGAAGGCTATTGCCTAAGGGGCCAACAAAGCTTGATAGAGTGCATCCCATATTCAGCAATTTCATGATGTGGATTCTTCGATTTTGGCTAAGTGATCATTTTTTATTTTAATTTAATAAAAAAACAATTTCACGAGGTGGATTCTTAGAAATTCTCCAGTTAAACCATTTGTATTGGTATAAGAGAAAGAACATGTGAGAAGGTAAATGAAAGCCTGAGAGTGCATCCCATATTCAGCAACAAGTGAAAGTAATTATTGCATGAAATGGATAGAAGATACTCACAGCTATTGTAGATGAGACTAACACAGTAGCGCTTATAGAGTTCAGAAGATTTGCCGTCAACTTCAGCGGGTTGTGGTTATGGAGACCATAAGGTTTATGCGATGTAGAAAGCAGAGCGGGGAGAGTATGATAAACACTACAAAATGGCCTCCTTGAACATGTTGGGCTTCCTGTTGGACTTGGATCGAATGGCTTACACAGCCTGTGCAGCACGTTAGCCCATCCATCCTTTTTTTTTCATTAAATAATATTGCTAATTCATTTATTTTTTATTTTTTATTTAAAAAATAAAAATGATCTTTAAATTTTTGTTAGATAATATCAAGTTATTTATCTATTTTTTGAAAATTAAAATACTATCTTTACCAATTCTTTTTTTTTAAGAATAAAAAATTCAAAATAAAAATGCGTAATCAAAATATAATATAATATACTATAACATAAAATAAAAATATGAAGAAAATGAAGACCAAAGATGTTGTGCAAGGTATGAAACCCTCCAACCACATAACCCTCACATAGTTTTTTACTTTTAATTTCTTTCTAACTATATATTTAATATACATTTATTAATTAAATATAAAAGATCTATGTTCATTATATTTTTGTAACACCTTAACTTCTAGCTCATACCCATCATGCTTTACATACTAATATACACATGCTAGGCATACAAGGAAGATTATTCACTCTACCTTATGCTCCTTCTAACTTGGCATTATACATGGGTAGAAATCCACTTAAAAGTCACATGGACCGGGTGAGCTCTTTCTATGCATCCTCATGCTTAGTTGCACTATTAAGGCTTATTTCTATCCCAAAAATATGCTTTAAACTCATGGAAAGCAAAAAGGGATTGGAGACATGCAATTTCGTTTTCGGCAGATTTTGCTTTATTTCTAGGCTGAGTTTGAAAATTCATAACTAAATGTATAAAAATCGTAAACCTATGATCTCAATCATTCTAGAAATCTTAAGACGTCTACTTCATGATTAAAATATGTAGAAGTCTCAACATCTCACATATCATGCGTTTGACATCCGAAATCGTCCACTGGTCAGAGGGGGCTCTTTTGCTGTCACAGTTTACTGATATGGACTTTGAAAATGTCTAACTAATTCCAAAAAATACTATGGAAAGATGTGGATATTAGATAGAAGGGAAAATATTTCTAGATTAGTTCGCTAAGCCAAACTCCCGGAAACCGATGAAACAATACTTCGGGTCTGGCTGGGTTACTAATGCTGGGCAGGAACTTCGAAATTGCATATCTTCCTCTCTAGACCTCCAAATGAGGTGATTCTAGTTCCTACAAGTCACTGTGACCATCTAGTTTCTGTATATAAAATTTCGTAGCCATTGGACTACGTTTGCCCCTCGGATGACACAATTCTCAAACTGACAAAATGAACAGTGTTTTCTGAAATCTGAATTTCTGATGCCAACTTTGAAAAATCATAGAAAATGCTATAGACCTCTAAATGACTTGATCTTTAACTTCCCAAAAAACTCTAAACAAGATCTAGTCACATGCCAAATTTCACAGCCAGACGAGGTCATTTGGTTACCTCTTGACATCAATTGCAACAAGCCACTTTCTTGGCTAAAAATGGGGCTCATGGGGTCCAATCTTAGTTCTTCTACCTCTATGACCCTTTGAGCACATGAGAAAGCATCTATAGGGGCCATCAATCATGGCTCAAGTGTCTAGCAACCTAGATTGGAAAAAATCACTACCCCATGCCCACTTATACCTTCATATGGCCTATACTAATATTGAGCTTGTCATAATCAAAACTTGCCTCTTCATTCATTCAAAATGAATCTCATTCTCATACATACATCATAATTACATTGACTTGCAAACATTCATAGAGGCTACATCATATACATTATTAATTTACACCTCTTGTCTCATATACAACATATTTACAAGAAGTTCCTTTACAAGTCTTCATTAGTCTCCCTAGCTTCATGCTTGGTGGCTCCCATCTCTAGTCTCACTTGGTCCACCTAGCATGTTTAGATGGTGGAGAGGGAGGGTGAGATTCAAAGAATCCCAATAGCTCATCTCTCATTCAATCATACATATAGCATGCAACAAGCCTCACCATGCATGTATGGCATGTTAGCATATAAAATCATAATGAAAGCATTTAAAACATGTGAATTGGCCATACATCAAAGAAAAACATTCTCAACATGTAAGTAGGCCATACATAACACTTAGAAGCTTGCCAAGTACATGGATTAGTCTCACCCACTCACTTGTGGATTTTGGACTTGCCTCACCCATTCTTAAGAGGTTCTTAGACTCAACCCTTACTCTTTGGGAGTCAACCTCACTTTTGGGAGACTCTTTACTTTGTCTCAATCGACTTAAGGGTTTGGCTCATCCTCACCATGGCTAAAGGGTTATTGGCTTTTCCATTCCTCAAGTAAACCAAAACAATCATATAAATCATCATTTCACTTCATAATGTATCATTATGCTAACACACTTCTCATAGCTCATATCATACATACATACAAGTAAGACAATGTAAACACACAATTATGCATGAAAGAAGGTGGAGAAAGCTACCTTATTGGCTAATCACAACTTTCTCTTTCAACTTATTTCCTTCCTTATGGATTTCACAACCACTTCTAGATGGGGGAGCTCCTCTTGAGCCTAACCACATAAGAAGCATGGAATTAGTTCCTTAACACTTGATTCATAAGCTAGGGATCTCTTTCTAATAACCCTAATAAGCTTCTCAAGCTAGGGTTCTTTCTCTCACTAGAATCCATTAACTATCCTCTCTCTTTTCTCAAACTCTCAAGCTCTTAAGAAGGGAAAGCAAGGAAGAGAAGACTACATAACTTTTAACCTCTCTCAAGAGTGGTTTCCCACTCTCTCTCTTCTAAACCAAGCTCAAGACCTAACTATCTTTGCTACCAAAATCGTAGGAAGAAAGGGGAAGGGAAGAAGAGTGACATACTAAGAGAAAAGCCATGGAATTCCTTACCTTTCTTGTTCTTCCTTCCTCTTCTAAGCTTCTCTCTCTCTCCTCCGCCCTTTTCTCTCTCTTAAAGTGAGCTTGAGTCAGTTAAAAGAAGAAAGAGAAGATTTGGAGGCTTTTAAAAAGTCAAATTCTCTTTTTCTTGCTTTTCTAGACCTACCTCGCTATAGCGAGCCATCGCCCTCGCTATGGCGAGCTCGTGTCTGTTCCAGACCTCTGCCTTCGCTATGGCGTCGCTACGACGAGCAACTCCCTGGTTTTTGTATGGGATACCCGCACTCGCTATAGCTAAAAGCATTTTTGCTATTGCGAGAAGACATTCTCACTATAGCTAGGCCATTTCTCGCTATGGCGAACCAGTGCATTCGCTATAGCCGAGCTGTGGCGAGAAGACTTAGAATTTTTAGCCCTTTGAAAATTTCAGCTTTTTCTTTTCCTTTTCTTTTCTCATTTCTTTTTCTTCTTCTTTCTTTTTCCTGGTTGTTACATTCTACCTTCCTTATAAAAATTTTGTCCCCGAAATTTAAATAACATACCTCATGGGAAAAGTTCTGGATGTTTCTTTCTCATATCCTCCTCCAATTCCCATGTGACTTCTTCGGGTGACAATCCCTTCCAAACCACTTTCACCAGCGGTATCGTCTTATTTCGTAACTGTTTGAGTCTAACATCCACGATCTGATCTGGTGATACTCTATATGATAGATTCTCCTGTAACTGCACATTCTCATATTCTATGACATGTGAGAGGTCGGGCTGGTACATTTTCAATTAGGAAACATGGAAGACATTATGAACTTGGCTTATGTTTGGAGGAAGAGCTAGTCTGTATGCCACAGGTCCTACTTTATCTAGAATCTGGAAAGGACCTATGTACTTTGGACTGAGCTTTTTACTCTTAATGGACCGACCTATACCTATGAATGGAGATACCTTAATAAAAACATGGTCTCTAACCTCAAACTCTAACGGCCGCCTACGCTTATCTACATAGCTTTTCTATCTACTCTGGGCCGTCAAAAGTTTCCTTCTGATGATTTCTATCTGTCTAGAGGTCTGATCCACTAATTCTGGGCCTATGAGGCTCCGCTCTCCTAGCTCAACCTAACACACTGGGGACCTACACTTCCTCCTATACAATGCCTCATACGGTGCCATCTGTATGCTAGCATGATAGCTGTTATTATAGGCAAACTCTACTAGAGGCAAGTACGTGTCCTAGTTTCCTTTTATTTCCAGTACACATGCCCTCGACATGTTTTCTAGGGTTTGGATAGTTCTTTCTGTCTGTCCATCCATCTGAGGGTGGTAGGCTATGCTAAATCTGAGTCTGGTGCCTAGAGCATCTTGTAATGATCTCTAGAAATTCGATGTGAATCTGGGATCTCTATCTGACACTATGCTCTTGGGCACACCATGCAGTCTAACTATCTCCCTGATGTACAACTGGGCTAACTTGTCTAGGGTATAAGTGGCTTTCATAGGTAAAAAGTATGCTGACTTTGTTAACCTATCCACTATTACCCATATTGCATCATAGCTCGATAATGTCCTGGGCAAACCCATGATGAAATCCATAGCTATGCTATTCCATTTCCACTCCGGGATATCTAGAGGCTGAAGTAACCCTGCTGGTTTCTGATGTTCTATTTTCACTCTTTGACATATCAAATATCGGGAGACATATTCTGCTATGTCTGCTTTCATCCCGGGCCACCAGAACATCCTTTTCAAATCCTGGTACATTTTATTGCTACCCGGATGAATGGTGTATTTACTCTTATGTGCCTCATCTAGTATCTTCTCTTTGATCTTAGTGTTCTTAGGCACATACAGCCTATCCCTGTACCTCACTATGTCATCCTCAGATAGATTGAACTCCTAAACATTACCTTAGGTTATCTGAGTTCTAATCTTCCTTACATGATCATTTAACTGCTGAGCCTCTCTTATTTGATCTCTCAGGTCACTTTCTATTCGTGTTTCATTCATTAATAACTTTCCTGAACCCACCTCGCCGGAGAGACTCATGTCTCTGAATTGCTCAATCAATTCCTGCTCTCGGATCATCATACAGGCCACATGTATGGATTTTCTACTTAGAGCATCAGCTACCACATTAGCCTTACCAGGATAGTATTTTAATGTAAACTCATAATCTTTTAGAAATTCTAACCATCTCCTTTCCCTCATATTCAACTCTTTTTGTTCGAATAAATACTTAAGACTCTTGTGGTCGCTGTAGATCTCTATTACTGCCCCATATAAGTAGTATCTCCATATCTTTAGAGCAAATACCACTGTGGCTAACTCTAGGTTGTGTGTGGGGTAGTTTTCCTTATGAGGTTTCAACTGTCTAGAGGCATAAGCTACCACTTGGCCTTTCTGCATGAGCACACATCCTAACCCTTTCTTAGAGGCATCACTGTACACTATAAAAGTTTCTTTAGGGTCAGGGAGCACTAGAACTGGAGCCGTGGTCAACTTGTGCTTCAACTCTTGAAAACTACTCTCACATTTCTCATTCCACACAAACGACACATTCTTTCTAGTAAGCCGGGTCAATGGCATTGCTATTTGAGAAAAGCCCTGAATGAACCTTCTATAATACCCTGCTAAACCCAGAAAGCTCCTGATCTCTGTCACTGTTCTAGGTCTCTCCCACTGTAATACTGCCTCTACCTTATGGGGATCTACTGCGACCCCTGTCTGAGAGATCACATGACCAAGGAACTAAATCTCAGTGAGCCAAAAATCACATTTACTAAGTTTAACGTATAACTGTCTTTCTCTTAGGATCTCCAAGGCTAATCTTAAATGCTGCTCATGTTCCTCTCTATTTTTCGAGTAGAAAAGGATATCATCTATGAAGACTACTATGAATTTGTCTAGATATGGGCTGAAAACTCTATTCATGTAATCCATAAAAACTACAGGTGCATTCGTTAACCCGAAGGGCATAACTAAGAATTCATAGTGCCCGTATCTGGTTCTAAAGGCTGTCTTAGGAATATCATCTGCCTTTATCTTGAGTTGATGATATCCCGACCTGAGGTCTATCTTAGAGAATACTGACGCTCCTGCTAACTGATCTAGGAGGTCATCTATGCGAGGGAGAGGGTACTTGTTCTTAATGGTAATTTTATTGAGTTCCTGGTAGTCTATACATAGCCGAAGGCTCTCGTCCTTCTTCTTTACAAATAAGACTGGAGCTCCCCATGGTAAGACACTGGGTCTGATAAAACCCTTCTCTAACAGCTCTTCTATCTGTTTCTTAAGCTCTACTAGCTCAGTGGGGGCCATTCTATACGGGGCCTTAGACACTGGACCTGCCCCAGGTACAATGGCTATGGGAAACTCAATCTCTGTCTCTGGGGACAGTCTACTAGTCTCTTTGGGAAATACTTCTGGGAACTCCCTCACTACGGGAATCTCATCTATATCCTTTTCTACCTCAGCCTGGACTGAAAAGAAGACCAAATACCCCTGACAACCATGCCCTAGAGATCTCTCAGCCTGGGAAGTGGTTATGACAGATAACTCAGCCCTAGTACTAGGCACAGTCCCACACTTAGGTAAAGTAATACACCTATGGCTACAATCTAGTGTGGCATTATTTGCAGACATCCAGTTCATGCCAATTATCACATCAATTTCAATGAGAGGCATACATATCAAGTCAAGGGTGGTCAGGCAATGATTAAACTGGATCACACAATTCAAACAAGCATGGGAGGTGATGGCTCGGTTTCCAGTAGGGGTGGATACATGCAACTCATATGGCAATGTATGCATACTCAGACCCGATCTCTTAACACAGTCATATGATATGAAAGAATGGCTAGCACCCGAATCAAATAAGGCAGTTACTCAAAAATCATTTATCTTAATAGTACCTTGAATCAGACTCGGAAACTGGCTAGCCTCTTGCTGTGATAGGGCAAAGACTCTACCCTGGGTCTGTGGTCTAGGAGGAGGAGCCACTCTTTCGGCTATGTGATAGGTAGAGGGGCCTGTGGAGGAGCTTGGATACAGTCTCTGGCTATGTGCCCCGGCCTACCACATCTATAGCATACGTTCTGCCCCGTATAACACGGTCTGGTACCGTGATTTCTGCCACACTGGGGACATATGAGGGGTAGAGTGCTGCCTTTACTAGATTGAGTTCTCCTTTTCTTTCCCCTTTGGTTCCACTGACTCTTTTCGCCTCTACGGCTCGTCACTGCTGGTTGGGAACCATCTCTAGATCTCTTAGGCTCAGGGAGGGGAAGAAGTGGTTTGGCACTGGAGGTAGGTTGCATCATTCTGAGATTCGTTTCTGTCACTCTACATACTTTTACAAGGGTATGGAAGTGCCTGATTCTCTATGGCACCACCCTATCTCGGATCTCAGGGAGAAAACCCTTCTCTAGCCTATCTACCCTCCATTTCTCATCATCATATCTCTGTAAGTATGAGGAATATCTAGAGAGCTCAATGAACTTTGCTACATATTGGTCCACGGACATCCCCAGAGTCTGTCTCAGCAGAATAAATTCTGACTCCTTCTCATCTCTAATAAAGTCGGGGAAATATTTCTCGTGGAATGCCTCGAGGAATGCCTCCCAAGTGATCAGGGCGTTCCTCGCTCTCAGTATCGGCTCAGTGCCCTTCCACTAATATATTGCTTCTTTCCGTAACTGAAATGCAGCCATCTTGGCTTTTTGCTCAGATGTACACTCCATAACCTCGAAAATCTGCTCTAACTCTATAATTCAGGCCTCATCTCTATCTGCACTCATCTCACCATCAAAGGTGGGAGGCCCGAACTTTCTGAACTGGGTAATCACTTTTTTGATAGAGGGCTGCTGCTCAGCTGGAGGCGTCTGAGCTGGTGGGACTGGGGCAACAGCCTGCATGTGTGGCTGTGCATCTGTAGGAGTCGCCCCTGAATGCTCGGGACGATCTGAGTGTGGAGGTGGCTGAGGAGGGGGAGGTGTAGGGCCTTGGCTATCTCTCTCAGCAAGCCGTTCTTATAGCTGCATAATAACAGCTTGCTGCTGATCCAAGCGAGCCACTATACTCTGTAAGGCTCCAGCAACTGGATCGCTAAGCCCGGCTTCATCAGCCTAAGCCACTCTGGGAGGCCTACCTCTTCCTCTACCTCTACCTCTACCTCTGCCTTGGCGCGTGTCTACCATCTTTCTAAAACATATAACATGGTTTAGTATACATCATAGGGACACATGCCACTTTCATACACTCAATCATCCATAATAAGCTCATATACAACTTGGCAACTCACAAACACATGCTACAACCCACAATGAAAGCCTAAACCTTTGCTCTGATACCACCAAATGTAACACCTTAACTTCTAGCTCATACCCATCATGCCTTACATACTAATATATACATGTTAGGCATACAAGGAAGATTATTCACTCTACCTTATGCTCCTTCTAACTTGGCATTATGCATGGGTAGATATCCACTTAAAAGTCACATGGACCAGGTGAGCTCTTTCTATGCATCCTCATGCTTAGTTGCACTATTAAGGCTTATTTCTATCCCAAAAATATGATTTAAACTCATGGAAAGCAAAAAGGGATTGGAGACATGCAATTTCGTTTTCGGCAGATTTTGCTTTATTTCTAAGCTGAGTTTGAAAATTCATAACTAAATATATAAAAATCGTAAACCTATGATCTCAGTCATTCTAGAAATCTTAAGACGTCTACTTCATGATAAAAATATGTAGAAGTCTCAACATCTCACATATCATGCGTCTGACATCCGAAATCGTCCACTGGTCAGAGGGGGCTCTTTTGCTGTCACAGTTTACTGATATGGACTTTGAAAATGTCTAACTAATTCCAAAAAAATACTATGGAAAGATGTGGATATTAGATAGAGGGGAAAATATTTCTAGATTAGTTCGCCAAGCCAAACTCCCAGAAACCGATGAAACAGTACTTCGGGTCTGGCTGGGCTACTGATGCTGGGCAGGAACTTCGAAATTGCATATCTTCCTCTCTAGACCTCTAAATGAGGTGATTCCAGTTCCTACAAGTCACTGTGACCATCTAGTTTCTGTATATAAAATTTCGTAGCCATTGGACTACTTTTACCCCTTGGATGACACAATTCTCAAACTGACTAAATGAACAGTATTTTCTGAAATCCGTATTTCTGATGCCAACTTTGAAAAATCATAGAAAATGCTATAGACCTCTAAATGACTTGATCTTTAGCTTCCTAAAAATTTCTAAACAAGATCTAGTCACATGCCAAATTTCACAGCCAGACGAGGTCATTTGGTTACCTCTTGACATCAATTGCAACAAGCCACTTTCTTGGCTAAAAATGGGGCTCATAGGGTCCAATCTTAGTTCTTCTACCTCTATGACCCTTTGAGGATATGAGAAAACATCTATAGGGGCCATCAATTATGGCTCAAGTGTCTAGCAATCTAGATTGGAAAAACTCACTACCCCATACCCACTTATACCTTCATATGGCCTATACTAACATTGAGCTTGTCATAATCAAAACTTGCCTCTTCATTCATTCAAAATGAATCTCATTCTCATACATACATCATAATTACATTAACTTGCAAACATTCATAGAGGCTACATCATATATATTATTAATTTACACCTCTTGTCTCATATACAACATATTTACAAGAAGTTCCTTTACAAGTCTTCATTAGTCTCCCTAGCTTCATGCTTGGTGACTCCCATCTCTAGTCTCACTTGGTCCACCTAGCATATTTGGATGGTGGAGAGGGAGGGTGAGATTCAAAGAATCCCAATAGCTCATCTCTCATTCAATCATACATATAGCATGCAACAAGCCTCACCATGCATGTATGGCATGTTAGCATATAAAATCATGATGAAAGCATTTAAAACATGTGAATTGGCCATGCATCAAAGAAAAACATTCTCAACATATGAGTAGGCCATACATAACACTTGAAAGCTTGCCAAGTACATGGATTAGCCTCACCCACTCACTTGTGGATTTTGGACTTGCCTCACCCATTCTTAAGAGGTTCTTGGACTCAACCCTTACTCTTTGGGAGTCAACCTCACTTTTGGGAGACTCTTTACTTTATCTCAACCAACTTGAGGGTTTGGCTCATCCTCACCATGGCTAAAGGGCTATTGGCTTTTCCATTCCTCAAGCAAACCAAAACAATCATATAAATCATCATTTCACTTCATAATGTATCATTATGCTAACACACTTCTCATAGCTCATATCATACATACATACAAGTAAGACAATGTAAACACACAATTATACATGAAAGAAGGTGGAGAGAGCTACCTTATTGGCTAATCACAACTTTCTCTTTCAACTTGTCTCCTCCCTTGTGGATTTCACAACCACTTCTAGATGGGAGAGCACCTCTTGAGCCTAACCACACAAGAAACATGGAATTAGTTCCTTAACACTTGATTCATAAGCTAGGGATCTCTTTCTAACAACCCTAATAAGCTTCTCAAGCTAGGGTTCTTTCTCTCACTAGAATCCATTAACTATCCTCTCTCTTTTCTCAAACTCTCAAACTCTTAAGAAGGGAAAGCAAGGAAGAGAAGACTACATAACTTCTAACCTCTCTCAAAAGTGGTTTCCCACTCTCTCTCTTCTGAACCAAGCTCAAGACCTAACTATCTTTGCTACCAAAACTGTAGGAAGAAAGGGGAAGGGAAGAAGAGTGACATACTAAGAGAAAAGCTATGGAATTCCTTACCTTTCTTATTCTTCCTTCCTCTTCTAAGCTTCTCTCTCTCTCCTCCGCCCTTTTCTCTCTCTTAAAGTGAGCTTGAGTCGGTTACAAGAAGAAAGAGAAGATTTGGAGGCTTTTAAAAAGTCAAATTCTCTTTTTCTCATTTTTCTGGACCTACCTCGCTATAGCGAGCTATCGCCCTCGCTAGGGCGAGCTCGTGTCTGTTCCAGACCTCTGCCTTCGCTATGGCGTCGCTACGACGAGCAACTCCCTGGTTTTTGTATGGGATACCCGCACTCGCTATAGCTAGAAGCATTTTCGCTATTGCGAGAAGACATTCTCGCTATAGCTAGGCCATTTCTGGCTATGGCGAACCAGTGCATTCGCTATAGCCGGGCTGTGGCGAGAAGACTTAGAATTTTCAGCCCTTTGAAAATTTCAGCTTTTTCTTTTTCTTTTCTTTTCTCATTTCTTTTTCTTCTTCTTTCTTTTTCCTGGTTGTTACATTTTTGAATTTCACTTTTCATGTAGCGTAGTAGAGAATAACTTTTTCTATTATTTTTTAAATAAAAGTGTAGAAATTATTTTCTTCACTTATTGATATTTCATATTTTTTTGTATCATCATATTCTCTAACACACAGAACTAGTGATCCTGATATGATTTTTTGTCAAATGAATAGATCATATTGACATTTTTTTTTAAGCTTTAGTTATGTCCATTTATATTTTACTCAAAAAATTTAGAATTGAATTAAAGCATAAGATAACATCTTGTTTCATATAAGATATATATAGTAAAATGAAATTTCTTTTATTTTCTTCTCCATGTAATCCAATTAAATATGAATACATAGTCTTTGCTGAAATATCAATAATTAAATCTTAATAACATATAAAACTTTGAAACATGTTTAATTTTTTTATGATATATTTTTTACATTACTTGAATGCTACCTTTGTTGTTTTATAAAACACAAAGACATCCCTTCTATTATAGTCTTATTTTATTTATTAATTTTGATCATTATAAACTTTACAAACATATGTAGTTATAAAAGAATCAACAGTGAATTCCCATTTCTTCCTTAACAAAATTATAGTAGATCAAGAAAATATTTATATTGAAGTATTTTTTTAAAATTATTTTGAAAATTCTAAATATTAAAAATTTAAATTACACACAAAAATTATACTTTAGATTTTTATTTTCAGATTTTAGCAATAATTTTTAAATTTAAAATCTTTTATTTTAAATATTTTCAATTTAAAATCTTTAATTATAATTTTTCTTTCTTACTATCAATTTCCAGTTATAATTACAAAGAGGGTAGAAGCGCTCATTAATAAACCATAGAATCAAATTTTTTTAAAATTTTTCATGTTGGTTTGTTTAAAACATATGTAATTTATATAAAAAATTAAAAAAAAATCAATATCAGTGTACTATAATCAGTCAATATCATTATAATTATAAAGTTAGTCTTCATAATGTTTTATCTATATTGAGATAATTTCTCTATTACAATAATTTAAGATATAATTCAAAAATCAAATAAAATATGTCATAAATATTAGATATAGTGCTAAGACAAACATTCTGATAAGAGCCTTGCAAATATACTAAACTCATAAACCTAAGATGATCTAACCTTCATCATTTTTTAAACATTTTATTGTAGAGATCCAACATTCCTACCTTTCTTCCTACTTTTGCAAACATATTTTTTAAAACCTCATATCAAATTTTTTAAAAATGCTTATACATATCTTCAACTAATTTTGCCAACCATGTGCACCATCAACTTTAACTTATTGATATTAAATTTGTCTCATAGTTGAAGGAGAAAAAAAACTCAAAATTGTAGTCTAAAAATTTTTAACTAACCTCATGCTTATAATTTTTTGTCCTTAAATTGAATAGAATAATCCCTCGTGATGTAATAGGTGTCCCTTTTTTTTCCACAAGAGTGGAATGCTTTCTAAAAATGTAAACATAAGTCATTCTCTACCTTTCACATTTGATGTTTCATAAAATTTAGATAAAATGCTTTAACTATATATTTCAATTAAAATTTTAATATTTTATGTTAACATATATGTTTTTCTTCTTCCTCTTTATGCTTATTTCTATATTTATAAATAAGATAGTTTATTAACTTACCAATATCCTATTAGGTAGGCTAAGAAGTGAAACGAAAAGGGATTCACAACCTTTAGCAATATTTGGTAGCCAAATTTTGGAGAACAAATGGAAACTAACTTCATTGTGTACTTTCAATCATACTAAAGTCTAAATGCTTTGAAGTCAAAATAAATGATAACAAATTTGCCTTCTCCATGAATTTGCTCTCTCGTATTATCAAGGGATTAAAGACTCTTTTGATTAAAGACTCTTTTTAAAGAGGGATGAATGGTATTTTATATTATTTTTTGCATATTTTAAATTTTCATTTTTTTAAAGATAATTCTATAAGAAATTCTGATGATTTATTTTTAACGTGACTTTCTCTATTGAATAAAAATATTTCAAATGATCCCTCCAACAATAAAGATGCATAATAAATATGTACAAATATTAAAAAAGATTTGTTTTCGTAAGATGTTTTAAAAGAAATTAAAAAAATTATTTAAGTCTAAAAATTTAAAAGATAACTCTTGTATAGACGAAATCTTGAATAAGATATTTAAAACTAAACTCATAAGGTTAGGATTAGAGTTAGAGTTCGTTCACTTCTTAAGAAATCACATATAAGATAAAAGAGTTCATCAGTGAAGCTACATTCATTTGAGAGTATGTAGATCTCGACTGGGAGAAGAGATAGACAAAAGACAGATAGTGTGATTAAAGTATAGGAGACAAGTAGAGTCATTTTTTATATTTGTAAAATCTTGGAAAAGAGACATATTGTTATTTTTTTATGTTATTTATCTTTTGTATTTTTTGAATGAAATATGTACATTCAATTAATATTTTGGTTCCTTAACTTTATTTAATATTTTAAATTGGTTTCCTTACTGTGAAGTATATATCTTAAAATGATCTCTTTATTTTATTTAACATTTTAAATTGATCCTCCAGCTTTGAAGTGTTTCTAAATAGACCCTAAAAAAGTTAATTTGTTATAACAAAACTTTTAGTTTAATCACTTCAATTAAAAAAAAACCTATTACAAAATTGTTATTATTAAAAGATGCTTAAAAAGGTTACTAGAATAAAATACTTCAAGAAGAAATATTTATTTTAATATGAAAATAATAAGTGTTTTTTTTGTTCAAGTAATTATACTAAGAAAGTACTTCTACATGACTTTTTTCAATAATTTTATCTATAAAAAGAATTTTTGTATATTTTCAAATTACTTTTTTCAAATATTTCATATTAAAAAATTATTACAAATTGAAAGGTTCTTCAAAAATTTTTCAAATTAGTCTCTTAATTTAATTTTAATATTAACATACTAGTTTAAAACATTAAATAAAATAAAATTTAAAAGTTAAGCGACTAATTTGAAATATTAAATAAAGTTAAAGAATCATTTTGAAACACTTCAAAGTTAAGGTACTAATTTTAAATGTTAAATAAAATTAAGGGATCATTTTGAAATATTCCAAGGTTAAGGAACTAATTTGAAACATTAAATAAAGTAAAGGGAATAAAATACTGATTTAACCAAATATTTATTTGACTTTTATTATTTTTTTTATATTTTTAACTAAATCATTCCTTTATATACATTTGTTTAAATTATATATGATTTACATTTGTTAATTTTTTTATTATTTGTAATTAAAAAAATATTTTCTACACTTATATTAATATTTCTAAATAAATTATAAATTTATTAAATTTTGAATACAAATAGTAACCTTTAATCAATAACAAAATAATTAAGTACATTAATATTTATCGAAATTTACTATTTTAATATTAAAATTATTAAATTAATAATATATATTTTAAACTATAATATATAAATTATTAAATTAATGAATAATATATATATTATTTAAATTATTATACTATATAAATTATTAAAAAATTTAAATCATATTTTTCGACGAGTTTTGCGAAGGATTTTGCAACAAAGAAGTCAAAAAAAATTTTGTGACAAACTTTTCTATCACTAATTCCGTTAGAAAATTATTGACGGAATTTTCTGTCACAAAAATGTGTCACAGAATCCAAATAAGCAACTCTAGTCATTATGACGGAATTTTCCGTTGCAGAAATCTGTCATTAATCGATTAGTGACGGATTACCAATGAAAAATTTTTTTGACGGAAAAATTCCGTTAGTAATTTCGTTGAAAAACTTTGCTACGCAATTGCGAAGTAATTGTGACAAACTAGTGATGGAAAAATTTTCCGTCACTAAATTCTGTCACAATTTTGCTGTTTTCTTGTAGTGTCAATTGCTCCGTATATTAGTCATCCACCTTTAGAAATTTAAAATAGATGACTATTAGTCATCTACTTTTAAAAAAAGTGTTAAAATTACATATTCTGCGCTACAAATTTATTCATTCCTCTTTAGGTGTGTTTATCACTAGCCATTGTCAAGAGCCTTCATATTTTGGCTTCTTTCTCCCTTCTTTTAGTTTGGCTTCATGTTCACTTTGAAAAGGTTTGTCTTCGAAATTCTTGCCCTTTTCCTTTCTCTGCTAAAGATGTGAATGAGTTATTGTTTGCAAACTTGACTGAGTTGTTGGGATTAGATCTATATATATAATACAGTCACGAACCAAACACCTACCATTCCCAAAAATGCCTTTGTTGCAGTAACCGTGCATTTGTTGACAACAAGGGCAGTGGCCATAAGGGCATCATCATCTACCTATAAAAGATAAGGAGCTCGAACTTAAGCCCCTTATTTCCCTATATAGTCATAAAAAGGAGGGGAGAGAGGTTATTGATGACTGTGGAATAGCGACAGCATGGCAGTGGTGCAACGACCAATGAGTGTGTGGTGGCGTGAGAGAGAGAGAGGGAAAGGAGTGAATTTTGGCCGAAGGTGCAAAATGTAAAGCAGGTATTAAGGATTTTGACATCAGACAAAGATTAACATTAGGCTAGAAAGAAAATTTTTCTCGCTAGTTAATTTATGGCAAAAATAATAAAGAAATGTCGAGGATAATACGTCACTAAATCTTGGTAAAAGTATAAAATTTATCTTATGACGATAACGAGGGACAAATTCCTTACTAAATAGATACCAACAGACTTCTGTTTTACAAGAAACTTTTCCTCATCATTCCGATGATATTGATAAGGTAGGAATTTCACTACCATTTTATTGAGGAATATAGCAAGGTATATTTTAACTCTCGTTAATCCCTACTATTTAATAAGAAATGAATAAAGGACAAGACTCGTCCCCTGCTATTTAATGAATTTTCTTGATATGATATATTTAATCCAAAAGATTCACAGTTCGAGAAAAAAAAAAAAACCTTAGTCTGAATGATCAAGTATAACAAATACCTTTGATTTTTCTCTTATAAATTAATAAATACGAACTTTTTTCTCTTAATCAAAGATAAATCTGTGTTATAATTTAAAGATAGTCGCCCCCAAAAAAAAAATCATTGGTATAAATATTTGTGTATTTTCACTCTATGCTCTTGTTTTCTAATTTTAATCCATTAGAGTTTTGTTAATTAATTTTTTATGTCAAGTTTATGCTTACCATGATCTACTTTTCAATTCTTTTTTTTAATAAAGTCTATTTTTCAATTCTTAATTATGGCTGTCGTTTAATTTTTTATATTCTTTTAATTTTTGTGCTTTCTTAAGAATATCTACACACTTTCACTTTCTTTTTGTGCGTTAAAATATATATTTAAGTGAGTCATGTATATTTATTTTGTTTGTTATAGTTTGATTTCTTTTTCTAAAATTATTTTTTTTGTTGCTTTTAAAAATTCTTTGGTGGCGACATAATGGGCGAAGACGGGAAAAACAAAAGACCTACCCAGTTAACACGTTAGCTTTTAATAATCCCAAAAAAACAAAAAAGGACAGCTTTTATGTTTTTGGTCACGGATACCCCAAGTTATTAGCATCAAGTAGTGACTCCAGTTCTGGTTGAGGATGGCCCAGGACGTGCAGGCCCAGGTTCATCCTGGGAAAGAGGAAACTTCTCTCACAAAAATATTTTGAAAAAAATATTTATGAAACTAAATTTCAAAATTGATATTTTAAAAAAAAAATTTATGAAACTAAATTCCAAAATTGAGGTAATTAACATTATACATTATAATTTAAATAAAGAGAAATTAAGCCTTCAATTTTAGAGTTTAAATTAATTTATATGAAATATATTCAAAATTATTTCATCAAGAGTATACTTTTCAAACTTTAACTTCTACAATAAGTTTAAGAAAATAAAATCTTGTATTTACCAGAACATGCAGAGATTAATGGTGCCCTCCACATGTGATCACAACTCTGGCCAGCAGTGGATAAGGGTTTCCACGTCACTCGCGGGTTCGGACAACACGGCCCCTCCTGACAATCCATCAACTGAAAATTTCCATTTCACTGAAACAAACAAAATCAGCCTATAATCCAAAACATACGCGTGTCAGTTTCCCCCTCCCTTCCCTGCAAACTCTGCCGCGAGATTTCCACTTACAAATGCCTTCGATTCCGGTCACCCCTCTCTCATTCTCTCTCTAACTACGCCAACGAAGCCTGAACCTAATGGCATTATCCTCTCTCTAGATGAGTGCGTAGGATAGTACTCCTTTACGCTCGGTTTGGCCTTGTTCTGAATTCACTCACTGTATATGCTTCTCTGATGGTGGTGGATGGCTAGAATTTCCCGGCAAGGTTGGAACTCTCCGTCGCCGGGGGCGAGGATGACGGGTTTTCCGGTATGATTCGGTTGTGATTCCCTGTTTGTTTACACAGAAATGCAAGATCTATTCATCGTGGCTCATGTCCGATCCAAATCCTGGTTTCGCAAGAGGAAAAAACTGTCTTCATTTGGTTGATTCCTTGTGATATTTTCATCCAATTTGTAACGCAGGTGATTGAATTGTGAATTGTACAGCTCGTAGATTTAGATTTTTTTCTTCTTCTTTGTTTTCCCTGTTTCTTTGTGGGTCGTTGAGGTTGTACATGATAGAAAGTTTCTTATGTATATGATGATGATGAGTTTAGTAGATTTGGTTCTTATGTATATGATAGAAAGTTCCGCTTCAAGGTGGTGCAAGCTCTTATATAAAAAAGCTGGCAATTTAATGGATTTATTGGTGAGTTTAGAGAGAAGAAAGGGATCTTGCGTGGAAATTTTTACATAACCAAAAGTTTTCAACTAAATCTTATCCTGTAGAAGGCACCTCTTGGAAGACCAGTTTGGATTTTAAAGGGTGAGGAAGAAAGGAGTTAGAAAGGAGAGGATCTGAATATTATTAAAGAGACAAAGGCAGAGTGCATTATCATTGAAATTTGGGTATACATATAGCAGTTGGATGCAACTAAACGTATCTGCATGAGATATTTTTGCATCTCAGCAGATCATAATATAAGATAACAATATGACTAAATGTAATATTATAACAATAGGATATACATATATCCTAAAGGTAAGATGGCTATATCCTAACACCCCCCTCAAATGAGAGGGTACGGTAAGAACGCTGAGTTTGCCACGTAGATAAGTGAAAGAGGACTAAGGCAGAGGCTTCGTGAGGCAATCAGCAGGCTGTTCATTAGAAGGGACATAGGGAACTGAAAGTTCCTGAGGAAGAACCTAGTCACGAACAAAATGGGCATCCATTTTAATATGTTTGGTGCAAGCATGATACATTGGGTTCTTGACGAGGGCTCCAACGCTGAGATTGTCACACCAAATGACTGGGGGTTGAAGAATGGGTACCCGAAGTTCCTTGAGCAACGACTTGACCCACATAACTTTAGCTATTGTGTTGGCAAGAGCTCTATATTCGGACTCGATACTGGAATGCACCACAACGTGCTGCTTTTTGGAGGACCAAGAAATGAGAGAGCTTCCAAGGTAGACACAGTAACCAAAGACTGATCTTCTATCATTGGGGCAAGCTGCCCAATTAGCATAGACATAGGCAGTGACATGTAGGAGCTTTATAGGCCAAATAAAAAGACCAAGCTGTGCAGTCCCTTTTAGATAGTGAAGGGTCCGCTTAACCGCTTGCTAATGGGCAGTAGACGGCTGGCTGAGGAACTGACCGAGATAGTTGATAGAGTAGGAGATATCTGGCCTCGTGTTGGTTAGGTATTGCAGTGCTCCAATGGCTCGTCTAAATTTAGTCAGGTCTGATAAAGGGTCACCATCGTCAGGAGAGAGGAGCTTGCTTGTAGCCATAGGAGTGCTACACGGTGCTGCATGAAGCATATTGAACTTTTTAAGAATGTCTGCTATGTATTTTCCTCAACTAATGTACATTCCAGTGCTGTTACGATGAATTTCAAGCCCCAAAAAATAGTGAATATCACCAAAATCTTTCAAAGAGAACATGTGGTTTAGATGGCTTATGAATTCTTGCAGCCAAGAGGGGTTGTTGCCTGTGATAAGAATATCGTCAACATAGATAAGGATAAGAATAACATAATCCTATTGTTGTAAAACAAAGAGAGAGTTGTCACTTTTTATATTGTAGAAACCCCAGCTTAGCAGCACTGTTTTTAATCTTTCAAACCATGCCAGCAGTGCTTGTTTGAGGCCATAGAGCGCCTTTTTCAGTTTGCACACATGATGAGGTTTGGTGGAGTCAACAAATCCTTCAGGCTATGACATGAAGACATCCTTAGTGATAAAGCCATTCAAAAAAGCATTTTTTATGTCTATTTGCTTGACTGGCCAGTGAAGAGAAACAACAAGTGTCAACACTATTCGAATTGTGTTGATTTTAGCAACCAAACTGAAAGTTGCTCCAAAGTTGACACCAGAATCCTGTTGAAATCCTTTAGCCAGAAGATGAGCTTTGTGGTGTTGAATAGAGCCATCTGCATTGTACTTTGTTTTGAAGACCCATCTGCAATCAACGATCTTCTGACCTTTAGATGGTGGAACAAGTTCCCATGTGTTGTTTCAAGCAATAGCTTTAAACTCGGATGACATAGCTTCTCGCTAATGTGGAATGTTCAGTGCTTCGAAGGCATTTGCAAGTTTTGTGTCATTATTGGATGATATTGAAACGAGTCCAACAAAGGGATATTTGGGTTTGAATATTCCCTTTTTGGACCTAGTAACCATAGGATGGCCCACATGATGCATTGAGGAGTCTTGAGCATGTGCAAAGGAGGCATCAGGTGGGAGTGCAGGACTTATAAGTACATCTGGGTCATTTGAAGTGACTAGCAGATTGAGTCGCATGAGGCATCAAAAATGTCACATGAGGAAGACTAGGAAGACCGAGTTATGGACCCGTGTACAGTTGGCACATGAGTTTCATCAGATTCTGAAGGTTGACTCGTAACGTCGCTCAAAGGAGTGAGTTTTGGTAACTCTTGCAAGAATATTGGGAATGACTCAGCAAGTGAGCTCGTTACAATTGGTAACTGTAGAGTGTGTAGAAAGCCTTCAACGAAAGGAAACTCTTCTTCATTAAATGTCACATGTCTTGAGATAAAGACTTTGCCAGTTGAGTTAAGGCACTTGAAGCCTTTGTGTTGTCCACTATAATCGAGGAACACATATTTGGTTGTATGGAATTAAAGCTTATGCTGATTGTATGGCCTTAGGCAAGGGTAGCATGCACAGCCAAAGATCTTAAGCCATTTATAATCTGGGTCCTTCTAGAAGAGAACATAATAATGTGATTGACCTGCAAGGACAAAAGTAGGGAGTAAGTTAATAAGATGAACAGCTGTTTGAAAGGATTCCCACCAATAATGTAGAGGCATGCTAGCTTGAGCAAGTAGTGTAAGACCAAGCTCAACTATGTGCTGATGTTTACGTTCAGCTCTTCTATTCTGAGCAGAGGTATAAGGACATGAGTGATGAAACTGAATACCAGAAGGCTAAAACGTATTTTGAAGACCCTGAAACTATCTTCCCCCATCACTCTGAAAAACTTTGATTTTTCTTTCAAAAAGGTTCTTAGCCATATTTTTAAATTGAATAAATGCTCTTTTCACATCACTTTTACTCTTAAGTGGATATATCCAGGTAAATCTACTAAAATCATCTAAAAAATGGACATAATATTTATAACCATTAAAAGATTGTATGGGAACAGATCCTTAGACATCAGTATGCACAAGATCAAGAGGATTTGAAGAATGTGAATAAGAGTTATCAACTGGCAAACTATGCATTTTCCATACTGGCAAGCCTCACAAAAGGGAGGTTTATTATTATTGCTAGTCTTAAAATTACAACCATGCAAAACTTTCATCAGAATATTAAAAGAAGGATGTCCTAAACGACGGTGCCAAGTTGCTAATTCGCCTTTAAAGGGGCATTTATTCTTCAATGAAACCACAAAACAATTTGGTTGGGGTCCTTGGTAATCTACAAAATCCAGTTTGTAGAGTCCATCCTCAAGTATCCCTTGGAGCAATATTGTTCCTATCTTCTCGTCCTTCATAAAGCATATATGCGAATAAAATTCCAAGAACACATCATTGTCATTAGTGAATTTGGAAATACTGAGCAAATTCCGAACTATGTGAAGAGCATACAGAATATTCTTAAGTGACAATCTCCTACCTTTGATAGTTGTCAAAATACTATTGCCAGTATAAAGTATAGGAATTGATTCTCCATTACCAACAACTAATCCATTATTACCTGGATATTCTACAGACTGCTCAATCTGTGAGGGATCATTAGTTACGTGGGAGTTAGCTCCACTGTCTGTATACTAGCTAGAATCTTCCACGACTTGAGGTGTAGCAGTAAAGGCAGAGTAGTATGGGGGAGGAGTCATGGCTTGCCGATTGGCTTAGGAAGATTCAACAAAACTCTTGTCAAAATGAAAATAACAAGTTAAGGCTTTGTGACCACTTTTATCACAAACCTGACAGATTGGCTTGCTATTGCTACGAGGAGTCCTTCCACGTCCTCAGTTGCCACGCTGACCCCTGCTAAAGTTGCCATGTTGTGGCATGAACCTGCTATGGTTTTGAGGTTGTACAGCAACGTTGGCTACAAGTGTGTTGATGGTGAGACCACTGAAAGAGTTGAGTTGTTCAAGTCGGCTTTCATAAGTCATAAGAATGGCTTGGAGCTCAACCCAGCTTAAATCTTCTTTCTCAGAGAGTTGACAAATGACTGGATTATATTCAGAGTCTAGGCCTGCAAAGACTTGAGTGATTAGATCATTTAAAGAAATAGAATTACTAGCTAAGGCCAAGTTATCAGATAAGACTTTCATTTTAGCCAAGTATTCATCCATCTTTAGCGAACCCTTCCTGGTTCGTTGGAGCTCATTTTTGTAGAGCATGATTCTGGCTCGATTTTGGGCACCAGATAGAGCTTTGGCGGCATTTCATAACTAGAGGGACGTTGAGCAATTCAACAGTTGTGCAATTGTGTCATTTGTCATTGTGGTGTATAACCACCCAAGCAAGAGCTGATAATTGGAAATCCACTCTTCATAGGCGGGATTTGGCTTGGTCACTTTATCTTCAACAATGAATTCAGGAGGGCAAGGCTTGGTTCCTTGGATGAAGCTTTCCAAGTGATGGCCGCGAATAATGGGTAGCACGGTTGATTGCCACAGTAGGTAATTGCCTTTATCCAGCTTGACAGGGGCAGAGACGTTAGACGACAAAGATAAAGATGAAGTTCTTGTCGGCAGAGAAGCATTGGAACCAGTGGTGGAGGAGTCTGAGCGAGAGGAGTTGCGGGTGGTGGAGGCCATGGCGTTAGCCGAGAGGCTCTGATACCAAGAAAGAAGTTAGAAAGGAGAGGATCTGAATATTATTGAAGAGACAAAGGCAGAGTGCATTATCATTGAAACTTGGGTATACATATAGCGGCTGGATGCAATTGAACGTATCTACATGAGATATTTTCGCATCTTAGCAAATCATAATATAAGATAACAATACAACTAAATATAATATTATAACAATAGGATATACATATATCCTAACGATAAGATGGCTATATCCTAGTAGAGGAGACTGAGGATTGGAAGTTCGCAGTTTATATTAATGTACATTTGCAGTTTGAATCAAATTTTCTTAAATAATCATTTTAAATTAGTAATGAAAATTAACATGCGTCCTACTTGCTTACTAAGAAACGGTATATGAAGAACTTTGAGTAATTGGTTTAAATAAAAAGGACGCAGAAGCAAAGTATATAATAGTCCCTTGTGTTAGGGATGGAAGCAAACAGTACCCACATGCTATGACAAAAATTAATATTATTACTAGGAGTTCTAATTAATTATTTAAGATTATATATTAAATCATTATCATGTTATCTTAAGTTAAAACCCTTTAAATTTGAAAGGTGATCAGACGAAGTCGGGTTTTTGCCAACTAGCACAAACTTGTGAGATGCTTGAAACGGGATTCATGTAATTTAATTCCAATAATTTAAAATTTAGAATTGGCTAGATGTAGTTTTAAAGAAATTTACTTTTAGTCATTATCATTAAATGATAATGTCAGCCGATTTAAACCAATAATGTGACCAACTATATGTACCATTTTAATAGGGCATATGATTGGCTACAATGACAAAACGTAATGGCACGTTTACAAAGTTTTAATAACAGGTATTAAAAATAATTTTTTTAATTTTGACAACTTAATTATAAATTTTTAAACATAAAGACTAAATTAAAAATTAAGTGAAATTCTACAAATTATCCCTGACGAAATAATCTAATTTATAAGAAATTGAAATATAAATAATATTGAAAATGACTGTTCTACTAAAAAATTTTATGAAAATAGTGATTCATAATTATAGGCACGTTGTTATAAACATTTATTTATTTTTTCTAAATTTTCTTTTTGACTAACTGATAGCAACTCCATTCATGGACCCCTGGTTGAAGCTGTGCTAAATGAGAGAAGTTTACAAGAGAATCTCGAGTGTCAGGACCCCTATTGAGCTGGCAGTACAATAACTCGCTTCTTGCAGGTTTTTTTTTTTTTTTTTTAATCCCATATATAAACCTGTGGAGAGTTTTTTCGCCTCGCCCTGCCCCGCTCCAAATATATATGAAAATGGAATCTGGCAATACAATAGTAAAGATTCATAACATGGTCTTTTTTTTAAATCACAATGTTTATTAAATTGTTTAACACAATTATCCAAAAACGAAACTGAGAAGCAAATAGCAAAATCAACAAACGAACAAACAAACAATATTCATCCTTAAAACAAAATTAACGAGCAAACAATATCCATCCATACAACAAAATCAAAAACAATTTGCATCTATAGGCATGATGCTATACCTCTTGGTTGAACCAATCATCTAGAACATCTGCATTTATTGGTAAAAGAGAAGAATAATTAAGTCTCAACATTTAAACCAAATAAAAGGGAAACAAATTAAAAGTTTAAAATTACCTGAACATTTATCTTCTATATCCATATCATAGTATATACAATAGCATAACTAGTTGTGGATATTGTGTTATCATCTATAAATGTGTAGTCAAGGTAGTGAGTGTACTTTTTAAGTGTAAATTTAGGATTATATTATTTTAAATTTTTGTTATCTAACTTAAATGTCATAAAATTTTATTTCAATCAATGAAGCTAGTAGATGAAATGATAAAGCGGATGGTTGTACTTTTGGGTACATTGGTTGCTCTTTAATAGGTTAGGCAACAATAATGTTAATTTTGTGAACTGTAGGAAATATTTACTACTTTGTATCTTCATTCAGCCATTTTGTAAGTTTAGAGATATTGAAGATACAATCAAGATGCCTAGAAGCTCAGAATGCATACATTATATGCATATTGCTCTCTACTTTGAAAATATGGAGATTTTACACATTTAGATTCTCAAGTTTGTCAAGTTTTATAAATATGTGATTGTATAATTTTCTTATGATTATCAATTACTATATTAAATTTAAAAATTTTAAATATATAATATTTACAATGTAAAATATCAATGGAAGTGGCCAACCTAAAGTTCTCAATGAGGTACAATTACATTGCAGAATTGTTCAATGGTTTAAGTTGACTCATGCATGAATATTGTAGTACGTCGAGCCATGGGAAGCCTTAGCATCTTTTGAAAATTATCATTTTGCATAAAGTATTTTCCATTTAGCTCATTTAAAAAAAATTTACATATGATTCCCTAAACAATAAAGTTAATGTAGAACTCCATGTTAAATTAGAAAATAATATATATATATATATATATATATATATGGGGAGGGGAACAGATCAAGATATACACTACAACAATCTTAACAAATACTGATTGAAGCATTCGACTGAATCAGACTATTTGTATTTTTTTTTCTTTTCAATTTATAATGCAGTTTTGTTGGTCTTTTGCAGGGCACGAGATGTGTCGGCCGACTGACAAGGGCAAGTTGACTGACTATTAGTCGGCTAAAGCCAATTAACTTGCCCATAATCCTAGAAACTAGTGCAAATTTGAAGCATAAAGCAAAATTTGGGAATTTCAAAACTTGAAGTGCCAAGTGAAATCTTTCTTTTGATATATAGATGAATTTTTTTTTTGTTTGATTCATTTAACATTTTATTCTTGTTTTCTCAAATTTTTCTCTCTTCATTTCTTTGTGTCTAAAGCTACTCTAAATCTCTCCTATTTTTCATTTTGATTAATTTGAGTTTCTTTGTATGTTAATTTTTTTTTCTAATACATGTTCCAAATTTACAGCAAGGAAAAGGAAGAATAATTGCATAGGTAGAGGAAGATGAAGATGAAGAATGAGGTGGAGGAAGAAGAAGAATAATTGTAGAAAGATGAAGATGGGGAAATGAAAGATGCAAAAAATGGATGATTTTTTTTTAAGGAAATGCATATATAAATCAAAGAAATGAAAGGAATATTCTTAAAAAATGAAAAGGGCAAAAAAAAAAAAGAAAAAGAAAAAGCAAAAACAATATAATTTAAAAAAGGGTTTTGACTAAAAATTGGTCAAGCTGTGTGACAAATTTTCAATCGATTAGCAAAAGGCTACAATACACAGAGGGATTGCAAACTTACCATTTTGCTACCGAAGCTCCCACTCTTTTTTCAATCAGAGATAATGTGTTTTTGACTAATTTTATCATTTTTCTGACCAATGCTTCAGTTGGAATTTTAACTTTGATACCTGCCCCAAACTTGAAGGACTGGTTTCAGGTTTTCCCTGCCTTCAACTTGTTACTTGGTAAAGCATTGACTTACCCGACTCAAACAAGATGAAGCAAGTCGAGTTAAAATGGGCCGAGTCAAAATTGCCGTCTCTACTCTTGTGTGGCATGGGAATGCATCATCCAAAAAAGAAAAATCTTTATAAAAAAAAGAACATAAAGGCACAACTTCCTAAAAAGGAATAAAAATGAAAAAAATAAGAGCACAAACTTCAGAAGCATCCAGCATTTCACCAATCATATTTGTGTCATTATCTGGATTAAATAAAAAATTTAAAAATCAATATTAAGTTATTTAAAATTTAACATTCATTTAATTACCTCAAAATTTCAATAAACATGAAATGAAATAAACACTTAATTGACATATGCTTCAAGTCATACTATTTTATTCTGTTATAGAGTAAAGATTTCTTCAAGTCAATTTATGTGTCCATCAAAACTTAGTTTCTTTGCAACCAATCTTAATGGTGCACCCCCGTATCGATTGATAAAGTTAAGAGAACAATAAATTCTCTTAAATGTTGACCAAACATTTGAATAAGAGTAATCAAAATATAGAGCATATCTTCTTTATCACTATGCCCACATCTTGACGATATCCCTTATGTCTTTATGCATATCTTAAATAATAATAGAATGTATATAATTATGGACATTTTTCAAAATTTAAATAATATATGCTTATTTTTTTATAAAACACAAATATAACGTATAATTAGCAAATAATTATTTAAAATGAGCAAGATATATTTTCATATAAAAATATTTTAAAATATTTTATTATTTTATTATTTTATTAATTTTATAGTAACTAATAAATAATTTAGAGTCCTGTAATTTACTAGCAAAATTTGTTATAGCAAAACTTCACCCAAAAACAATTGTAGAATACTTACCATAAAAACTTGTATGGTTAAATAATTATATCTCTTATTTTTATTCTTTAAATGATAAATTATATACAAAATTCAATACAAAAAATCGCAATTTTAGTCACAATTTTTTAGTGGCTTTAGCAATCCATTACTAAGTGGTTCACCAATGGTTATGATGCCCATAGTTGAATCATCTATCACATAGGTGCCACTACAACAAAAAGACAAAATAATGACTGAGGTGTTTGTCAGAAAAATTATAAATTCAATTGAAAATGTATTATTTCTAACTAAAAATTCAATCACCCCATCAGTTGGATATTTGCTAGTCGATAAGTGGTGACCGACTAAACTGGAGTTACAAAATAATCGTAAATAGTAGTGTTTGATTCTTTACAATTTTTTTTCCTAACTGCACTGAAGGAAATTTTAAAAGAAATAAAAACAAATTACTAATTGAACGTCTAACTTTTGGATGGATATGTACCCAACTAAAAGTTCGACTTTTGGATGGATATAGATCCAACAAAATTTTTAGTTTCTTTTATATTTATTTTGTTTTATAATTAATAATTTTTTTATATTTATTTATTTATTTATTTTTATTTGCTTGGTTAAAATTTTTGCCTTCGTCTTTCTTGTTGATCTTTTTGTATCTTTCATCTTCACTTTTTTTCTTTTGTCTTTCTATATAAATTCTACAAATTTTCAACATACATTAAAAATATATTAAGGTATAAAAAATGTGCAACAGATATTACAAATAAAAAACTCAAATAGCTTCATATGAGAGAAACTCTCAGGGAATGAAAATGAAATAATTTCAAATGAAGAACTTCAAATCATAAAAGCGTGATAAACATATAAAAGAATTTATGAGAGAGAGAGAGAGAGAGAGAGAAGAGAGAAGAAGAGAGCTTGAGGGAAGAGAAGAAAATCAGTTGAGAAGCAATTTTAGATGAAGAACTTGAGATGGAGAGAAATACCTTAAAATGGGACTAGAGAAACCAGAGAACAACAAATGAAGAGAGAAATTCAAGCAAAAAAAAAAAAAGTTATGGGTTGATATTTGGAGGACTTCAAATTGCACGCATGCACGTACGACATAGAAGTTTTTAAGCTTTTAAATAAGCTGCATGTTGAAAAATTTCTATACTGACTGATTTGTAGCTAGCCAGGTTTGATCGATTGCAAGTCAATAAGTTTGGTTTAGTTGCTAACCTAAAATCTTCTGTTGGCCAATTGAAAAATACTGTCACATGTAGCTTTTTGTAATCAATTGGAACCTTTATGATTTTTCAATTAGAAACTAAGTTAAAAATTGAAAAATAAAAAAAGAAAGAAAATCAAATTGTCAAAAGTAGTTGGAAGCTTTTAGTTAGTATTCATTAATATTGTTGTATTAACTACATTTTGAACTAATGTTTGGTAAATCTATGGTTAAATTATGGTTTGACCATAGTTAACAAAGCCATGGTTAAAAATGTTACATATATATATATGGGGTTAAATTATAGTATATATTGTTTTGGATAACTTTTTTTTTTACAAACTTGTTATAACAATTTTCAACTTTATATCTAGGAACTGATTTCTCGTAAAGTGTACATGTTCTGTAGAGCTGCTGGATGCTCGGAATCTAGAGTAAGGAGGGGACCAAACAGATCAGTGGTGAAAAGATATGAGAGAAATATACAGATAATTAAAGAGAGTACAGAAAGAGGAAAAGGTTATGCACATAAGGACCTCCCTAGTCTCCCTTAACCATTTTTTTGGACCAAACCATGTATCTAATTCAGTCGTAATAGTAGCCTCAAGCACTCCCCATTGTTGCATGTGCAACAATCACGATGTAGAAAAAGACTAGTAATCATAAAAAAAATAGATAAATAAGAATACTAATAAGTTCCTAAATTATCATATTTTTCTTATCATTTTAAGGGACTTATCATATAAATACAGAAATTATTTATGTTTTTAGTATATAAAATTAATAAATTTTAGTTAAATTAGTATTTAGTAAGTTTTGATTTTATTTCTTTACTTTTGATCCTTTTTTGTTTTTAGTTAAGCTGTATTTTGTGCTTTTATTTATATTTTTATGTTGTTAAATTATTTAATCTTTGTTAGTAGATTATAAATATTAATTAGATGAATTTTATACTTTTGTAAGGTTACAATTATAAAAAAATAAATTTAGAAGTTTTGGAATGCAAAACAACAAGCATTTAGAAGATTTGTAGAAAAAGATGAAAAAGAAAAAGAAAAAAAAAAAGAAGAAACAAAGAAGAAAAGATGGCGCTCAAAACCGCTGCTATAGAAAATGCAACGCCATAGTGACAAGTTTAAGTGCCGCGGCACATAGAGAAATAGAAACAAAATAAGTAGTAGCGTAAAATTCTCTGCCATGGCACTTTTGACCGCTGCTATAAAAAATTCATCTGCACCATGGCGCTTTTGATCGCCGCCGTGGCATAGTTTGAAAAAAATGGAAAATGCACCTTTTTTTAGCCGCATTTTTTAGAGTTTTAAAGGATTTTCAATATTTCTTCAAGGGAGGCCGCCATTCCAAAGGTTTTGGAAAAAAGAACAAAAGGTTTGGAGCTTCAAATGTCATAAAAAAAGTTTGGGTTTAAGAAAGATTCACCGATTAAATCAGTTTTTCTTTTCTTCCTTTGCTTTTTTTTTGTATTTCTTTGCCTATTTGGTTTATGTTTTTTTTTAAATGTTGCTATTTTTTGTAGTTATGAGCTAAACTTGTTGATTTGAGATTATGATGAACTCTAGGTTGTAATATGTTGCAATTACTTTCTTTATTTGCAATTAATGATATGATTTAATCACTCAATCATTGTATTTCATACTTCTAAGCGTGTGGAAACCATTAAATGATTTGAGTCACCTAAATAAACTTGGAAAAGGAATTTTAGGACTTGATCATGGAGTGTGTAATGTGGGTTCATAAAATTTGCAATGTTAAATGGATTGATTCGCTTGTAGGATAAGAATATACCTATCGGACTCACATAGCCATATGAGGATATAATCTTGATTAAGTCTCTAAATTAATTGTATAAGAAATTATGGATTGGTAAAGAGAATATCTATATGTAATTCAGAATATGCTTATAGGTAAATTAGAGTTCTAAGTTATTAATGATATTGAGAGTAAGATGCGGTCTTTAGTTTAGTTTAATTTCAGATCACTTTCTATTGTTAGCTTGATTTAAATTAAGGTGCATAATTTTAATATTTAAAAATTATCTTAGCGACAAATTCTTGTGAGAACGACACTCTATTCATCATTTTATTATTGTTGCAATACATATAGTTGCATGTACACTTTCAAAAAAAAAAAGCAACAAATTCATATTATTAACGGCTTAGCATCTAAAGATCTTTAAAAAAAAAAATCCATGACAAACCTTTTCTTTTAAGCTAAAGGCTATTTGCAAAAAACTTATTACCTATTGAAGAGTTGTACATTAATATTAGAGAATGTTTGAGAGAAAATCATTTGGGTAAGTACTGGAGGCACCTAAAAGCCAAAAAATTTATCATGTTTCTGCAAAGCAACAATAGCATGAACTAGGCAAACAGTGAGGATAACTTCTTAGTGTTTATAAGTTAAAAGGGATTCGATAATAGTCTGCCAATGATCTGTTGGAGAATCTTTACCAAATGATCGGCCAGATCGTACAACTCCTTTTGATGTTCTTGGTGCCCGCATGTCAACAATAAGATTTGCATCTAGGAATTATCTCCAAAAGAAAGGCATATATGGGGACAAACGTTAAGAACAATATGGGATATAAGGCATTGTAGCCAATTTCGTAAAGGTCATATATAATAGCTAATATATAGCTTACTTGAGCTGAACAATACTTAACTGGATTTCAATATACCTGGATACATAGTGAAAGCAACGATGATAACTCCTTCAAGTTGTCCCGAATAATGCCGTAAATCTTCTCCTCACAAGCTGTGAGCTGTTTTTCAAGAAATAAAAAATAAAAAATAACGAATAACAGTTTTAATTGGAGAACTTGACAAAGAATAACTAATTGAACAAATTTCCTTAGTATTGGATGAATGAAAATTTCGTAGGTGCAATTCAGCGCACACACGAGACAATCAGAATTACAATTGTACATGTGAGGCTCATGTATAGACATTGTTCTGACAGTTTCATTAACATACACTATGATACACTTCAAGAATTGCTCATTATGAATTCAATCAGATGATATTTTGTTAATAAGCATTCCCCGAACTGCATTTCTACCTTAACATTAGAATAGTAATAAATTTCCTGTCTCTTAAATTTTTTAATGATAAAAACAGTTCACATTCATTGATTTAACAATCAAACCAACCAGGTAACTCATCACAAACACAAACCTTATTTGACTAATATAAGGCTACCTTTTCTTTTCCCCTTAATATTTTCTCCTTATTTTCAGACAACAATGGCAACAACCTCCGCAACAATGTCTCCGGCCACATTCACAGCAGGTAGTGTCACTGTGGGCAGCGGCTCAGGGAGGACGAGGAAGAACAATGTGAAGTACATAACTAAATTGTTTCTGGATATCTAAATTAACTATGGTTAAAATTTTGTCTTAGTGATACTTATATTAATTATGGTTAAGACACTGTCCCTAAAACATTGTTCCTTGGTAGTGATTAATTATTTTTTACTAATTAAATAAAATAAATTAATTAATACGCATACACGTTAATACCTATGAAGACCTAGTATAATGGTCAACGCCTTTGGCGGATACAGAATAGGGCATATCGAACTCTTTTTCAGGGGCGTCCACTTCTTTACATATTTACACGCAAAAAAAGAAAAAAGAATTTACCTCTATTTACTGTTTTAATCGTTGAATTGTTTTTCATCATTGATATATTTATCATCTGATAGGAAAATAAGGTTGAATTGGTCAAATACATATATAGTCACAGAAAAGGCGATAGGTGGGTTTTATTTTAATTCGATGGTACTCACAATTCCTATCCCCCACCACCATTGCCGCCCTATCTTTTTTTTTTCTTCTGTTTGGTGTTTTAGAGAGAGTGAGGTTCCATATCTATGCATGAAATAAACAAAATTTAAAATTAAATCGGTCTATTAAAGATAAATATATTAATTAAATTAATATATATAAATAGACATGTGAGTATGTTATGGACATTTTTTGTAGTGAGATTTATCTATTATTTTTATTATTACGGTTAGAATATTCATAAATTTTCTTCAAGTTAAATTTCACATCAGTCTAATATATTTTTTAATTAAAATTTGTTTACTTTTATAATTGGTTTAATTTGTTCATCATTATCATCATTGTCGTCATCGTCGTCATCGTCAGCATTAGCATTATTAGCATCATTATTATTATGTCACTTAAAAGTGGTTAATTAAATTTTTTATATATAAATTCATAAAACTTTTACTGAGCTATGTATAATTTTTGTATTTAAAAACTGAGATGAATTGGGAACTAAAAGGAGGGTGAAAGTTAAAAAAAGTTAACATACTCATGTATATAAAAATTTTGTCTTATATTGGGTCATGTTTAATCTTGGGTTTATTGTAACTCACACCTTTACAATCATGTACATCATCAATTTATATATTTTATTGAGAATAAGAGATGAAGATATTTTTATTTGACATTCAGAACATGATTGAGGAAGAACAAGTACTAAAAGACAAATTGCTGGTTTGGATGTCTGTGTGCCATGAATAACTTGAAGGGAATATATATTGTGCAATTGTGGCCATGTAGAAAAGACAAAGGAAATGGTTAACAAAAGGGCCACCCCTGGATTCGTCTGTTTGTAAATGAAAGAATTATATATTTTATACTTATATTTTCGAGATGAACATTATAATTGTATATTTTTTTTCTACCATACACATGGTAAGGAAGCTCCAATTAGTGAATTATAACTCCTACTAGTCGTTTGGCTGAAAAAACAAATTTTAAGTGCTATGGACTTCATTGGTTTAGGAATTTTATGGTTTATTTTTATTGGTTATTGTTTATTTTCATTGGAACAATAAAAGTTTCATCTACATTGGGATTTGAGATATCATTTTTCAAAAACTAAAAATAAAAATAAGGGACTATTTTAAAATATTAAAAAAAATTAGATGAATATTTTGAAAGTGTTTGAACGCCCGAACATTAGCATTTATCAACCTAACGCTACTAATGGCTTATGAGAAATGTCTTAGTAGATGAAATGAAACAAGATGAATATTGTGGCACAAATTCGAAGCAAAGGGAACAAATTAAACCAAAAAAATAAAAGAAATTAAGGAACTAAATCAAAGAGATCAGAAGAGAAAATCAATTTGGAGCTAGGGCTATTGGAAAAGATAATCAAATTACAGGCGTTAAATTATAGATACTACAAACAAAGGGATATGAGTTATTGGATAAAATAGGCCAAGTGAGGCTAGAAAATAAATACTATAAACTATTTTTAAGATACTTTTCCCAGTAAGCAAAATGGCTATATAAACTCCGCGTGTTAACAATTGATAGTGACACAGTAGAGTTGCTTCAATACCTCAAATCTATAGTTGCGCCCAAAAAATGTTACTTGTAAATTTCTCTTGGCTTTCCATTTGTCCCTGTGTCCAAGCCTTTTTTAACCCTATCTATGTAAAGCGTATCGTACAATGAAGCATTACACCATTCACGCAAGAGATGGAACTCATCGAAATGAGAACTTCTCATCAAGATAGTGACAAAATGAGCGATTTTTATGAGGTATCATATAGTGGGAATGTATCAACTTTGAACTCATTGATACAACACCACCCATTAATCCTTTTCAAAATTTCAAAAGCTGCCTTCCCTGAAACTCCCTTACACATATCAGCTTTGCTAGGCCATCTTGAATTCACAAAGGCCCTTCTCACCCACAACCTCATGTTAACAGTATTAGTAATCCCAAGATTCCTTCTACTAATAAAATTGATAGGATTCCATACCTGATGATGATCTGAAAGCAACCATGGATGATCAGAGTTAGATAATTTAGCAACTTGCTTTGCCCCTTTAGATTTTACCCACAGTGGGAATTGTGATAGATAATTTTTTGGAGAAGTTACCCTAAGTATTTTTCTTCTACGATAAAAGGTTATCGTATCTATCTTGGTAACCTCCCTATTATTCCACTAACTATTAATTAATTATTTAATAATTAATTAATAATTATAATTCCCATTCAACTTATCAATTTTTTTTATAAGAAACCAACTAATCACTAAAAGGGCTACAGGTTGGGGCATCTGCCAATAGGCTTGTATACAATCCAGCATATCATAGATTATACACTATCAAACCTAATCTGTTATGGGCTTAGTATTATTAACTGGGCTTGATTACTTAAATTTTAGTTTACAATTTATTCTTATTAATTAAATTAATGCTAATCCATAAATAATTAATACACTTGTCAAATTAATTAAATAATTAATTCAACAATCTCCCACTTGGATAGCATTAATTCAATCAATTAGAATAAATAACAGAACAACAAAATTCAAATAAATTTAGGCAATCAGAATGTACTAAGTATCAACTGAAATTTAGAAATGAAACTATACCAGATCACTGAATCTGATAAGGAAACAAGTGATATTAAACACATACATACAAAGTTTCATGACTAAATAGACTAGAATGTAAAATTAGTCTTTTTAAACCACAGTTCAAAAAAGAAATAATGCAAAATATTGATTCCAATAGGGAAACAAATGATATTAAACAGGTCTATAATGTTTCATTACTTGAACTTAATAATATCATATGAAACATGGTACTCCCACTAAACTAGGATTATATCAAAATCTAACAAGACCCATATGAGTAACATGATTTTGAAATACTCCCACCAGCAATCCTTTGGTCAAGGGATCCGTAAGCATATGCTCACTAGAGATGTGAATCACACGAGTCTGAGATTCAACAATTTTCTCTCTGACAAACAAGAGCTTAACATCAAAACGCTTTGTACGACTAGAGTTCTTGTGACTTTGAGAAAATTGCACAGCAGAAGAACTATCACAATAGATGGTCAAAGGATGTGATATAGAATCAACCAAATTCATGCTAGAAATCAATTTTCTCAACCATACAGCCTAATAAGTGGCTTCATAACAAGAAATATACTCTGCCTCCATAGTTGAGGGAGCTATGAGTGTTTGTTTAACACTTTTCCATGAAATAGCTCCTCCAGACATCATAAAGATGTATCCAGAAGTAGATTTGCGGTCATCTATACAAGATGCATAGTCTGAGTCCATATATCCCACAATTTCAAGAGGATCAGAATTTTTATAAGTTAACATATAATATTTTGTACCCTGTAGGTACCTCATAACTTTCTTTGCAGCTCTCCAATGATCCTTTCCTGGATCACTTAGGTATCTTCTAAGCACACTAATAGCAAAAGCTATGTCAAGACGAGTGCATACCTGGGCATACATGAGACTGCCAATAGCAGAAGCATAAAGAATTTTATTCATTTCAACCCCCTCAATGTCATTTTTAGGACATTGTGATTTAGATAACCTTTCTCCCTTCTGAACAGGCACAGCACAAGAAGCGCAAGAGCTCATATTGAATCTTTTAAGCACTCGATCTATATAGGCTGCCTGAGACAAACCAAGAATGCCATGAGGCCTATCACGATAGATTTGAATCCCAAGAACGTATGAGGCCTCACCAAGATCTTTCATATCAAAGTGGCATGACAACATGTACTTCATTTCATTTAGAAAATTCATTGAGTTGCTGGCCAATATAATATCATCAACGTAAAGCATAAGAATAATAAAGTTGCCTTCATCAAATGTTTGATATATGCATTGATCTGAAACATTTTCAACAAACCTGAGAGAGGTAATTACCTCATCAAACTTCAAATACCACTACTTGGAGGCTTATTTCAGCCCATATATGGATCTGCGTAGCTTACATACTAAGTGATTCTTATCAGGTTCAACAAACCCATCTGGCTGAGTCATGTAGACTTCTTCATATAAGTCTCCATTTAAGAAAGCAGTCTTAACATCCATATGGTGAAGTTCAAGATCAAATTGAGCAACAAGAGCCATGATCACTCTAAAGGCATCTTTAGTAGATACTAGGGAAAAAGTTTCTATATAGTAAATACCTTCTTTTTTATTATAGTCTTTGGCTACAAGTTTGGCCTTATATCTTTCAATTTCACCATTAGCTCCTCGTTTGGTCTTAAAGACCCATTTACAACTAATAGCTTTATGACCCTTTGGCAACTGAGCAAGCTCCCATACATGATTACGATTCATAGAGACAATTTCTTCTTTCATGGCCTCCAACCATTCAGATGAGTGAGGCCCTAACATAGCTTGTTGAAAAGATAAGGGATCTGTGTCATCAACTATGTCTGACTCAAATTCTTACAAATAAATCATATAATCATTCGGTATAGCAAATCTGTGAACCCTTTGAGACCGTCTTATTTCAATAATTGGCTCACCAGTGCCTAGTGCTGATGGTTCATTACCAGCCTCAACTGGTGTCTTAACTGTATCACCTCTTTCTGCCGAAGAAGGTGGTAAAATAGGCATAGGTAAGATGATACTTTTGTCATGTAAATTGATATTCCTAACAACTTGACTCCCACTATCTAAGTCATCTTTAAAATAATAAGCCCGATCAAATTCAATGACTCTAGTAGTATGTATAGGACAATAAAATTGCTTCTTCTTGATCCTATACAATACCCAATAAAGAATCCGCTAATTGTTCTGGAATCAAGTTTCTTCAGTTGAGGATTATAAGGCCTCACTTCTGCCCTACAACCCTATACATGAAAATGCTTCAAACTGGGTTTCTTTCTTGAATAATGTTCATATGGAGTCTTTGGCACTGATTTACTAGGTACTTGATTTAGAATATAGACTATTGTTTTTAAAGCCTCACCCCACAGGAATTCTGGTAAAGAAGAATGACTAATCATACTTTTTACCATATCCATCAAAGCACGATTACGCCTATCTGCAACTCCATTTTGTTGAGGAGTGTCAGGCATCGTATATTGAGCTTCAATGCCATGCTCCTATAGAAATAAAGCAAATAGACTGGGATTTCTACCTGTCTCAGTATATCTTCTATAATATTCTCCACCTCTACCTGATTTGACACATTTAATCACTTTACTAGTCTTCAACTCAACTGCTGACTTAATAAAACCTTGAAGGCATCCAATGATTCAGATTTTTCATGTAATAGTTCAATCCATCCATGTCTTGAATGATCATCTATGAAGCTGATAAAATATTTAAATCCTCCTATAGCACTAGGAGTAATGGGGCCACAAATGTCAGTATGGATTAGATCTAAGACATTCTCAAATCTATTTCCTCTTTTGTTTCTAGCTCTAGCTGGGAATTTACTTTTAATGCAATCAACACAAGTTTCAAAATCTGAGAAATCCAGATTTGGTAATACACCTTGTTTAACCATCCTCTCTATCCTTTTTATAGAAATATGACCCAAACGCCGATGCCATAACAATGATGAATTTTCATTCACCCTTTAGCATTTATGTCCAATTACAACATTAACAGGGTCACTTGAAGATTCAACTAAACAATTATTCAAATTTAAATAATACAATCCATTCCGTAAAGAAGCGGAACCAATAATAATAGAATTAAAATAAATGTCGGTCTTTCCATTTCTTTGCCAGAAGGAATAACCACAATTGTCTAATACAAAATTGGAAATCAAATTCCTTCTTGAAGAAGGTATATAAATAACATCGTTCAATTTTAAAGTATGTCCAAAAGGTAAATACAAATAAATAGAACTAATAAACTGAATTGTTGTTATACTTCCTTCCACTCCCAAGATTGCCCTCTCCTTTTCACTTAGGATCCACTTGTTTTTCAGCCCCTGTAAAGAATTTGTAACATATATAGTTGCACCAAAATCCAACCACTAAAAGTCAGATGATATTTCAAAATTGTTGGATTCAAAACAGACTAGAACTAGAGGAGTAAATTCAGAAAATATGCCTTCTCTTTCAAGCTTATTCTTTAGCTAATAACAATCAGATATCTTATGGCTAGACTTCTTACAATAATGGCATTGACCCTTGAAGATTTTCTTCTTTGCCACTTTGTTGTGCTTTCCATCTTTCTTTGATCCAAATGCCCTGGTTTTCTTTTTCTCAGTATGTGACTCAGGCCTCTTCCCCTTTTTTGTCATTACCACCTGCCTTGCTGCTAGAGCCATGAGACAAATAGTTCACAGAATGAGCTTTCTTGATTGATTCCTCCTCTTGAGTCACAATAGAGATCATTTGATTTACAGTCCACTCAGCCTCCTGAGAATTTTAAGTAGTCCTCAAAACTCCATAATCAGCTGGGAGAGACTGCAAAACTCAGTAAACCAAGTAACTTTCTCCCAATTCTACATTAAAAGACTTCAGTTTGTTGTAGTAGTTTACAAGCTTCATTATATGTTCCCGAACACCTGACACTCCATAATAACGAGTGTTATCCAATAGTGAAATGTAGTAAGCTTTCTGACTCTTATCAAATTTCTTGAATTTCTCTAAAATTGCATCTAAATATTCGTTGCAGTGTCCTTTTCAGGAATACTCTATCTGATTGTTTTCTCAATAGTGAATTTGATCACTGCCAGACAGATTCTATTGGACTCATACCATTGCTTGTGATGGGTCCTATAAGCTACACTTGACTCATTAGTGAGATTTGTAGGTTTTGGCTCTCTAAGTGCTAAATCTTCTTTAGAGATTGTGAGGTACAAGTCCAGATATTCCTTCCAATCATCATAATTTGTCCCATTCAGAGTTTTCACCACAGATAGTTGCTGAGCAATAGAAACTGAGGAAACAAAAAATTTGGGAAATATTAATTATGTGTGCACAACATAATTATAGAACAGAACTTCCTACCAAAACTCAGTGAAAGCAACTATATATCAAAATTGTTCATCATAATTCCACCTAAGGGTTGAAAAAAATATGATAAATCTAGAAAACTCATATATATATATATATATATAACCTAATGACTTAATTCATCAAAAGAGTTCACATGAAATGTATTCAATATTTTTACACCGATAGGGTACAAGTAATATCGACACAATAAAATGAACTGCTAGCCTAATCAAAACAACACACACTGATAATTGGGCCTACGATAGGGAGGCTCACAATCATTAGGTGTGACTAAATATACACAGTCCCACAATAATCATTGAGAACATGAACATTTATACAAACAAAATATTTTGGCATTTAATCATGCAATATACAAATTTTATGTATTTTCAAGAAATTTATTAACATACTTAAATGTTCAACTAGAGAGAGTGAGCAACATAATGAATTTGTGGTCATGTGCAGTCTATGTACAAAAATTTTCATGCCAAAATTTTAGAATTATAATAGTGTTCAGAAATTGTAGAAAACATTTAAAGGCCTCAAAAAATTTTAAAAAAATAACCATTGAATAGAAAATAAAATTTTGAGGCTATAGGAAAAAAATAAGATAAAAATAGAGCTTACAGATCCCACACGCGCCCTCATGCGCAGGAGGGGCGTGTGGGATTGGCTGGAGCAGGTTGTCTTCAACCTTGCTCCAGCCAAAGTTTGTCCGCCATGGACGAGCTACACAAAGCTTCAAAAAAGTGATTCGTTCATGCGATTTTCATCCCAGAAACATTCTAATTCAAGTGTTAAACTATAAGCACAAATCAATTGATGGAAATTTGTAACAAGAAGGCCAAAAAAAAGTTTGAAAAGTTTTCGAAAAAAACTCATATTCGCATCTCATCCTCCAGGGAATTTCAACGCCAAAACTTGTTATTTTTCAATCCTAGGAACGTCTAGAAACTTGTTTCAAGCTTCAATCGAAATCAAAATAATAGATCGAGCCAAGAAATCATGCCAAAAAAATGATTCTCAGATTTCATTGTTTACGAGGATGTGATGCAATTTTTCTACAATTAATCATGCAACAGACTTCCAATTGCATGAAAACATCTTCAATTCGAACCAATTTATCAATGTGCCGAAGGAATTGAGAATTCCCAATTTCTAGGGTTTGAGTTTCAAAAAATTGAAAAAAAAGGGGTTTTCATGCAATTCAAAATTCTGATGAAGGAGAATTAAAATTAATTATGCAATTAAAACAATACTATTAACCTGGCTCTGATACCATTTGTGTTAACAGTATTAGTAATCCCAAGATTCCTTCTACTAATAAAATTGATAGGATTCCATACCTGATGATGATCTGAAGGCAGCCATGGATGATAGGAGTCAGACAATTCAGCAGCCTGCTTTGCCCCTTTAGATTTTACCCACAGTGGGAATTGTGATAGATAATTTTTTGGAGATGTTACCCTGAGTATTTTTCTTCTACGATAAAAGGTTATCGTATCTGTATTGGTAACCTCCCTATTATTCCATTAACTATTAATTAATTATTTAATAATTAATTAATAATTATAATTCCCATTCAACTTATCAGTTTTTGTGATAGGAAACTAACTTATCACTAAAAGGGTTGCAGGTTGGGGCATCTCCCAACAGGCTTGTGTACAATCCAGCATATCATAGATTATACACTATCAAACCCAATCTGTTATGAGCTTAGTATTATTAACTGGGCTTGATTACTTAAATTTTAGTTTACAATTTATTCTTATTAATTAAATTAATGCTAATCCATAAATAATTAATACAATTGTCAAGTTAATTAAATAATTAATTCAACACCTCAAACTCGCCCTTGAGTTAGACTCCTCCCGAAGCACAGCCCTCCACTTGGCTTCTGCAGAAGGCCACATCTACATTGTGAAGGAGTTATTGCAAGTTTATGACTAGGCATGCTTGCTTCCTGATGAAGAAGGCAGAATTCCTCTACACTATGCAGCAATGAGAGGGCGAATAGAGGTTGCGCAGGAGTTGATCAAAGCGAAGCCAGAATCTATGAGTTTTCGTGTCAATGGAAAAACTGTTTTTCACTTGGGTGTGACATACAACCAGTTGGAGACCCTCAAAGCCTTTGTGAAACTGGAGCTTGCCATTATTGGGGAGCTTCTCTACTTCACAAGTTCTCATGACGCTGGGAGCACCATTCTCCATTTAGGTAGGGTGATAAAGCAGGTTGAGGAACAAATTACTAATGCTTCCTGCTAGCTATAAAACTTTTTCAAATGGATGTGATATTATTTGATGGGTTATTTTAAAGTACTTTTAGGTGGCATTTGATATATGAGTTTCCTAATTTCGTAAGTCTTTGAAAACTCAATTATAATATATATATATATTGAACTTGACATATGTGAAAAAAATCAAAAGAAAATATATTTTTTGTTTCTTGAAAAATATATGCCTCAAATATTTGATCTTTGAATTTTACTCATACAATTTAATTTTTGACTTGCGAATCTACACATACATTTGCCATATTTTTGCCTTAGTTTTGATTGAAAAGAATGAGTGAGTGATAAGTTGTAGACTATGTGGGTAGATTAGTGAATATTCAATGACCAGTTGAAACCTTTACTTTATAAGAACCAAATATCACATTTCTTGAAAAATCAACATTCATAAACTATTTAGACCACATACATCACATATATAAGTTTCAAAATTTTCATATTCATTGTATTGAAGCATCTTATAAATAACTTTTTAAAGGTCTTTGAAATTAAACTTTCCATTTAGCTAACAGCACCTTAGTCTGTACTGTACTAGTTGTCTTTAATTGGGAATCTTTGTGCATGACGTTAAAAGGTATAGGATAATTTATAATTATCACACACTGCCAACGAGTTTAAGCACCATTCACTTTTATGGTATCTTTCAGAAATTAATGATATGGAAGTAGAATAAATTATTATATTAATTCATTAATCCCCACGTGATTATTTCATTTTAAGATGAATACAAGATAGACAAATCTAAATATTGCTCAGAAATCCCAATCTATATTGGCAGTTAATTTGATGATATATGGTTTTTTCTGTAATTTTTTTTAGGTCGTAAATCAAAGGGGTTAGAAAGCCCAAAAGAAAAGAAAAAAATTACATGAAAATCAGGAAAGATAAGTTCCCCACAGAATCAGACATAAACACTAGACTAAGAAAGGTAGGAATAGAATTTCAATAATGTACTCCCAAGGGAAGGTGTAAGTTGAGGTTCACTAGAAGATTAGCACAACAATTAGCTTCACGGTGAGCATGAGTTATCATGACAAACCAATCCCTTGCTATAACATTCTTGATTAAAATAAATAAGCAATTGTTGGAAGTAGAGTGGAGATTACTACTATGCAACACTGATGGGTGTTGAAACCACCAAAAATAAATTCCTACTCTCAAAATAATATTTCTTGCAAATAAGGTGAGTAAGGTCGTACTCCACAGGAACTAGCCAAATTATTCAACCCAAAAATAATAAAATAAAATAAGGGGGATTTTTCTTGATAAAGAAAATTAAAAATAAATAAATTCAAAAAATATTTTTGATAGATAAAACTTTAATGTAAACAACTCTCAGCCAAGGTTTATTTCAGATCTGACTTAATTAATTTGATGATTGAGTACCCAAAAGGTAAAAAAAATAATTTTTCTTCTAAAATAAATTGGTTATAAACATCAACAAGCTCTGATGTTCTGCTCTTCCTTAAGAATATTTAAAAGGAACAAACTCTCCAATTAAACCTCATTCATAAATCAATCCCAAATAAGCTCTTGGAATTTAAACCTTGAATAGCATTAAGAAAAGGAAAAGCAACCAATTACCGTTCAATAATGCATAAGCTCATATGTTTAAAATAGAAGAAATATTTTCTTCAATACACAAAGATAATTTTAATTTATCAAAGGTATTGAATTGCTACTCTACCGAATCAAATGAATAATTACGAATTCAAAAAAATTCAGATAGCAATAATTACTAAGCTAAAATAAGGTACCAATTAAATTAACTGAATAATAATATCATAATAATAGAAAATATTTCAATATTCAAGAAAAGAAACAATTAAATCAAACCTCTCACAAATTATTCAAAGTTAGACCTCAATAACCTTGACTAGGAAACAAAGAGATTAGCCACTCATGGCTTTAAAACACTCAAAGAATTTTCCTCAGAAATTTTAAGATGAAAAAAAAATAGAAAAAGAATGCAAAGAAAATAATAAAAAAGAGAAGCCTTTGATCTCTGTCTCCCTTTTCTGGTTATTCACCCCTCCTTTTATAGGCTTCCTCTGTGTGAATCTTAGTAAATCTATTCTCAAAAAAAATCTGCGTGAATCTCTCTCGATAGTTTTTCCACCATAAATATCATCTTATCTAATCCTGCAAATAAACATAATCTTATATGATCTGTAGATAAACATCATCTTATTTGATTCTGCATATAAACATGAGAGAAGATATAAGATCAATTAAATAGATATAGACTATCTATAAATTATATTAGTTAAAATCTCAAAATTACAACCATTTAAGTAATTAAAATATATTTATCAAATTTTCCCACACTTAAATCGTTGCTTGTCCTTGAGCAACTATACCTGAATTAGAGGCCTTAGCACAATGAGATGGTACTGCTTCTTATATGCTCCTTTTTTTTTAACAAAGAGCTGTTATAAATAAATGCAAGAGTTATTCAATCAAGAAAAATTGTAGTTCAACTTTCACCCATTCATCACTACAAGTAACTCTAGTGTGTATATGCATGTCTAAAATATGATTACTGCTAACAATTTGACAAGCATGAAGGTTGGAAATTACCATATTTATCTAAGAATTTACTAAGTCTCAATCAACCATGCATACACATAAATCACATAATAGAGATCATTAGAGTCCTTTAATTTAGCTTTCCTCACACTTTTAATTTTGCTTTATTTATTAAGAGGGTAATTTTATTTTATTTTATTTTATTTTATTTTTATTTTATTTATTATTATTATTATTATTATTATTATTATTATTATTTTGCCTCTTTCCTGGGCCGTTATGGTCTTTTTTGATGCGAGTGTCAACATTGGTGATGAAGACCCCCGTTTACTCAAGCTTATATAAGTCAACTAGCACCAAGATGCTTTGCATACTCATAGCTTTCATTGCGCTATTTAACTATAGTTTAAGCCAACGAAGTGGAATTGGCTCTCTTTTTTTCTTTTTTTTTTTTCTTTTTTTGCCTCTTTCTTGGGCCGTTATGGTCTCTTTTGACACGAGTGTCAACATTGGTAATGAAGACCCCCGGTTACTCAAGCTTACATAACTTGACTGGCACCAAGATGCTTTGCACACTCATAGCTTCTATTGCGCTATTTAAGTATAGCTTAAGCCAGCGGAGTGGAATTGGCTATTTTTTTTTTTAATCATATCACAACACTAAGGATGTGCATGCAAAAAAATTAATTCAGGTATATAAATTCAAAAATAAATATATAATAAACTGCCCTCCTTACTCAACAACTTGTTTGCATATCACATAATTAGATAATTTTGCTCAGTTTAAGTTCCCAGGTCATGCTCATAACTTATGGGTTAATTGCTTTACTACTCAAATTCAAAATTGAATAGCTTAAAAATTTATAAATAACAACTAAATCATTAAAATAAGAGAATAATGAGAAATAGTAAAAAAAATTCTTCTAACTCAGTATAGTAGCATGTATATGTATAGCTATAAACTCTTCCCCCACACTTAAAATCAGCAATGTCCTCAGTGTTGCAGGCATATATATAAATGTAAAAAGCAGGAACTAAAACTCCCCTAGTTTATGAATAGCTTTATTGCAATGTGGGGTCCTCGAGCTCCTTATATCTTACCTACCACAAGTCTAAAGGGGGAGTAGCAACTTATAGAGAGAGTGGCAAAATAAAGAAGAACATACTTAAAATGTGCAAGGTTATTGAAGTAAAACAAAAACAAACTAGAAGAAGGATTAATTAATTGAAATTAAAAAAATTCAAATTTTATTATGGTGGGTTGCCTCCCAGAAGCGCCTCTATTTAAAGTCTATGGCCAGACAAAATGCCTCGTTACCTAATCTTTATAAGTTGGGAGTTGCAGCTCAATTATATCTAAGTTGCTTACTTGAAATCCTTTATAGTAAGGTTTTAGACGATGGCCATTAACTTTAAATATTTTATTAGTGTGAAAGCTTTGGATTTCAACTGCACCATGAGAAAATACTTTTGTGACAACAAAGGGTCCAACCCATCGGGATCTCAATTTTCCAGGAAATAACTTGAGTCTATAGTGAAATAAGAGAACTTTTTGACCTACCTTAAAACATTTTCTACAAATATTTTTATCATGATAGAGCTTGGTCTTTTCTTTATATATTCAAGAATTTTCATAGGCCTCATTTCTTATCTCATCAAGTTCCTGCAACTATAATTTCCTATGTTCACTTACCTCATCCATATTCATATTACACTGTTTAATAGCCCAATAGGCTTTATGCTCCAATTCTACTAGAAGATGACAGGGCTTACCAAAGATTAAGCGATATGGAGACATACCAATAGGAGTTTTATGTGCAGTTTTGTATGCCCAAAGAGTGTCATCTAGTCGTGTGCTCCAATCTTTCCTATTTGGATTGATAGTTTTTTCAAGAATCAATTTAATCTCCCTATTTGACACTGCTACTTGACCACTTGTTTGTAGATGGTATGCTGTTGAGATTCTATGAGTCACATTATTTTCTTTAACAAGCTTTCAATTATACGGTTGCAGAAATGGGTGCCTCTAGCACTAATGATAGCTCTAGGTACTCTATACCTGGTAAAAATATAACTCTTGACAAAACTAACAACAGTTTTAGCATCATTAGATCTGGTAGCTTTTGCTTCTACCCATTTTGAAACATAATCCACAGTTAAAAGGATGTAGTAATTACTAAAAGAAGATGGAAAAGGCCCTATGAAATCGATTCCCTATACATCAAAGATCTCACAAACTAAAATTGAGTTAATGGCATTTGATCTCTATGACCTAAACTTCCACTCCTTTGGCAATTATCACATGCTTTACAAAACAAATATGAGTCACGAAACAAATTTGGCCAACATAATCCACATTCCAACACTTTTCGAGCAGTTCTTTTTGGGCCAAAATGTCCACCACATGCATATGAATGACAAAATTCTAAAATGGATGAGATTTCATTTTCAAAAACACGCCTTCGAATTATTTGGTCAGAACAATGTTTCCATAAATAAGGATCATCCCATACATAATATTTAGACTCACTTTTGATTTTATCTTTTTGAGCCTTAGTCAAGTCATACAGGAATGTTCTAGTAATCAAATAATTTACTATATCAGCATACCAAGGTATTGAAATTTTAACCTCAAAAAGATGTTCATCTGGAAATGCATCTTGAATTGGTTCAGGCTTCTCATTGAGTACCAATCGACTTAAGTTATCTGCAACTGAGTTTTTTGTTCCCTTTTTATCTTGAATTTCTAAGTCAAATTCTTGTAATAACGGAATCCACCTTATCAAGCGAGGTTTAGCCTCCTTTTTACTGAGTAAATACTTTAGAGCTGCATGATCTGAAAACACAATAACTTTAGTGCACAATAAATATGATCTAAATTTTTCTAAAGCAAATACTATAGCAAATAACTCCTTTTCTGTGGTAGAATAATTTCTTTGAGCACTATCAAAAGTCATCGAGGCATAATATATAGCATGGACATTCTTTCCGATCTTTTGACCAAGTACTGTTCCTACTGCATAATTGCTAGCATCACACATAATTTCAAAAGGATACTCCTAATTTAGTAGTTGAATAATAGGAGTTAAAGTCAGTAACTCTTTTAATTGGTCAAACGCCTTTTTATAACTTTCATCAAAATCAAAAGAAACATCTTTTTACAACAACTTACAGAGAAGGTGAGAGATCTTAGAAAAATCCTTTATAAACCATCGGTAAAAGCCTGCATGACCAAGGAAAGAATGAATTTCCTGCACTGATGTGGGGTAAGGTAAGGATCTAATTAAATCAATTTTGGACTTGTCAACCTCTATTCCCCTTAAAAACACTATGTGGCCTAATATTAACGCTTAATCTACCATAAAATGACATTTTCCATAATTAAGCACCAGATTAGTTTTAATACATCGTTTTAGCACTTTAATTAGATTTCCCAAACAATTATCAAATGAATTACCATAGATAGTAAAATCATCCATAAATACCTCTATAATATTTTCTACATAATCTAAAAAAATACTGGCCATACATCTCTGAAATGTCGCTGGAGTATTACATAGGCCAAACGGCATTCGACGATAAGCAAAGGTACCGAAGGGGCACGTGAATGTTGTTTTCTCTTGATTTTTAAGTGCCACTGGAATTTGATTAAATCCTGAAAAGCCATCTAAACAACAATAGTGAGAATGACCAGCTAATCTCTCAAGCATTTGATCAATAAAATGTAATAGAAAGTGATCTTTTCTAGTTGAAGCATTTAGCTTCCTATAATCTATACAGACTCTCCATATATTTTGCACACGAGTTGGAACTAACTCACCATTATCATTTTCAACTACTGTGAAGCCAGTCTTTTTAGGTACTACTTGAATTGGGCTTACCCATTTACTATTAGAAATTGGAAAGATCATACCAGCATCAAGTAGCTTTAAAATCTCCTTTTTAACTACTTCCATCATTAGTAGGTTAAGACGACGCTGAGCTTCTCTTGAAGGTTTACAGCCTTCTTCTAATAGTATACGATGCATACACATAAAAGGGCTTATACCTTTTATATCTGCTATCGTCCACCTAATTACTTTTTTATACTCCTTGAAGATTCTAACCAACTTTTCATTCTCTAAGGAAGTTAGTTTGTTAGAAATTATCACTGGTAAGGTTTGGTCATTGCTCAAATATGCATATGTTAAATGACTTGGTAGTTCCTTCAATTCTAGCTTGGGTGACTGCAAAACAGATGGAAGTAGCTTGTTGTGAGATAAAGGAAGATCAATATAAGAAATATTATACCTGATATTCTTCAATGTCTCCAATCCAAAAACAGATTCCCTCAACTCTTCATCAATAGCAAATTTATCATCAAGAGATTCTAGCTTCTTATGATCAAAACTTTTAGTGATTATAAGCTGCAATTTATCTGCACATGTTAGCTTAAAAACCTGTTGAGTAGATGGACCAATGACATCAATAACAAAAATAGAATCTATATCAGTAGGACATCTCATAGCATTATACATATTAAATTTTATTACTTCTCCATCAAACTCCATAGATAGTGTACCTTCAGCAACATCTATTTTTGTCCTTGATGTTTTCAAAAATAACCTTCCTAGCAAAATTGGTATTGATTTGGAGGAGTGGTCTTCTTCTATATCTAAAATATAAAAGTCATCTAGAAAGACTAACTCATTAACTTGCACTAAAACTGTAATAACCCAGAAAAAGAGAAGAGAAAAGAAAAGAGAAAAGAAAAGGAAAAGAGAAGCTGAAAAATTTTCGGAGAGCTGAGAATTTTCTAAGTCTTCTCGCCATAGCGAGAAATGGAATCGCCATAGCGAGAATGCCCCCTCGCCGTAGCGAATATGCTCCTAGCTATAGCGAGTGCGGCATTCCATATAGAAACCAGGGAGTTGCTCGCCGTAGCGGCGCTATAGCGAAGGCAGAAGTCTGGAACAGACGCGATCTCGCCATAGCGACGCCATAGCGAAGGTCTAAAATAGACACGATCTCGCCGTAGCGATGCCATAGCGAAGGCAGAGGTCTGGAACAGACACGAGCTCGCCGTAGCGAGGGTAATGACTCGCTATAGCGAGAGCGGTCCAGAAAAGGGAGAAAAAGAGAATTTGACTTTTTAAAAGCTTCCAAATCTCTTCTTTTTTCTTCTAACCGACTCAAACTCATCTTAGGAGAGAGAAAAGGGCGGAGGAGAGAGAGAGAAGCTGAAGAGAAGAAGAAAGCACAAGAAAGGTATGAATTCTCATGGCTTTCCTCTTCATATGTTGCCCTACTCCCCTTCCCCTCTCTTTCCACGGTTTAGATGATAGAAATGGTTAGGTCTTGAGTCTGGTTCAGATGAGTGAGAGTGGGAAACCATTCTTGAGAGAGATTAGGAGTATATAGTCTTCTCTTTCTTGCTTTTCCCTTTCTTAAGAGCTCAAGAGTTGAGAAAAGAGAGAGGATAGTTAATGGACCCTAGTGAGAGGAAGAAACCAGATAGAGAAGCTCAGTAGAGCTGAATAGAGAAGATCCCTAGCTTAAGAATTGAGTATTAAGGCATTGATTACATGCTTTTGTGTGGTTAGGCTCAAGAGAATCTCTCCCATCTAGAAGTGTAGTGAAATCTACAAGGGAGGAGGCAAGTGAAAGAAGAAGTAGAGAATAGCTAACAAGGTAGTTCTCTCCACTTTCTCTCATGCATAATTGTGTGTTTACATTGTCTTGCTTGTGTGTATGAATAATATGAGCTATGAGAAGTATGTTAGCATGATGATGTGTTATGATTGAATGATGTTTTAAATGATTGCTTGGTTTGCTTGAGGAAATGGAAAGGCCAATAACCCTATAGCCAAGGTGAGGATGAGCTGAAGCCCTAAATTGGTTGAGACAAGAGTAAAAGGTCTCCCAAAAAGTGAGGTTGACTCCCCAAGAGTAAGGGTTGAGTCTAAGGACCTCTAAAGTATGGGAAGGCAAATCCAAAAGCCACAAGGGAATGGGTGAGGCTAATCCAAGTACTTAGCAAGTCCTTAAATGTTATGCATGGCCATTTCATATGCTCTAAATGTTTTCATCATGGTTTTATATGCTAACATGCCATACATGCATAATGAGACTTGTTGTATGCAATATATGTATGTTTGAATGAGAGTTGAACTACTGAGATTCCATGAATCTCACCCTCCCTCTCCACCATCCAACTATGCCAGGTGGCCCAAGTGAGATTAGGGATGGGAGCAACCACCACCAAGCATGAGGCTAGGGATAGAGATGAAGAACAATGTAAAGTTTTGTAACACATTGTACATGAGATGTAAGATGTAAATGATGTATATGATGTAGTTCCTCATAGTTTTTGTAAAACAATGTATGTATTAATGATGAATGTATGAGAATGAGGTTTATGTTGAATGAAAAGGCATGCTTTGAATGAGAAAGAATCCATGATAGCCTAGAATATATGGGTGCATAAGTGGGCATGGGGTAGCGAGTTTCTCCAATCTAAGTTATTAGACACTTGAGGCATGATTGATAGCTCCTATAGATGCTTTCTCATGTGCTCAAAGAGTCATAGAAGTAGAAAAACCAAGATTGGACCCCATGAGCCCCACTTTTGGCCAAGAAAGGGCCTTTTTGCACATGATGTCATAGATCAGCCATATGACCTCTTCTAGCTATGAGATTTGACATGTAGCTAGATTATGTTTAGAGATTTCTGGGAAGCTAGAGTTCATGTCATTTAGAGGTCTATAGCATTTTCTATGATTTATCAAAGTTGACATCAGAAATTCGGATTCAGAAAATCACTGTTCATTTGGTCATTTTGAGAAACGTGTCATCCGAGGGGCAAACGTAGTCCAATGGCTACGAAATTTTATACACAGAAACTAGATGGTCACAGTGACTTGTAGGAACTAGAAGCACCTCATTTAGAGGTCTAGAAAGGAAGTTATGCAATTTCGAAGTTCCTGCCCAGAATCAGACACCCAACCAGACCCGAGGTACTGTTTCATCAGTTTCCGGGGATTTGGCTTGGTGAAATGATCTGGAGATATTTTTCTTGTTTATCTAACATACACATATTTCCATAGAGATATGGTTTATGAGCATTTTATTTTTGTGGAATTAGTTAGACATTTTCAAAGTCTATATCAGTAAACTGTGACAGCAAAGAAGCCCCCTCTGACCAGTGAACAATTTCGATGTCAAACGTCTTGTGCATAAGATATTGAGACCTCTACTTATTTTTATCATGAAGTAGACATCTTAAGCTTTCTAGAATGACTCAGATCATGCAGATACGATGTTTCTGCATTTAGTTATGAATTTTCAAAGTTAGCCCAGAAAATGAGCAAAATCTGCCCATAGCGAAAATGCATGTCTCCAATCCCTTTTTGTTTTCCATGAGTTTAAAGCACATGTTTGGGATTGTAACAAGTCTTAATAATGAAATTAAGCATGAGGAAGCATAGAAAGAGCTCAATGGGTCCATATTACTTCTAAGTGGATCTCTACCCACACATAATGCCAAGTAGCAATAAGCATGAGGTAGAGCAAAGTAGCTCCCTTGTGAGTTCTGCATATGTATATGAGCTAGAGGGCATGTTGGGTATGAGCTAGAGGTTAAGGTGTTACAAAAACATCTTCTAAGACTCCTTCAGGATATGTGATAGACCTATCAGCTAATTGAATAATCACACTTGTTTGTGTGAGTGATCCTATACTCAAAGATTGATAAATCCAATTAGGCATTATATTTATGGAAGCTCCTAAGTCTATCATTGCTCTTTCAATCTTTACATTGCCTATTTTGCAAGGGATGGTAAACACACCTAGGTCTTTGCATTTTGGGGGTAATTTCCTTTGAATTATAGCAAACACATTTTCTCCCACACAAATTTTCTCATTACCATTCAATTTTTTTTTATTAGTGCACAATTCTTTAAGAAATTTTGCATACCTGAGCACTTGCTTAATAGCATCAAGAAGAGGAATGTTAATTTTCACCTTTCTGAAAACATTGAGAATCTCCTTCTCTTGTTGCTCTTTTTTGGAATTTGCAAATTTACTTGGGAATAGAGGAGGAGTGACTAGTTGTTGTTTGGCTTAGGATGGCTCTAAATTTTCTTGTGGCAGCTTAATTTCCTTTTCTAACTCTTCATCTTCAGCATACTTTGGAGCTTTCTTTTCAGGCTCTTTCAACTCCTTACCATTTCTCAAAGTTATAGCACTAACATTTTGTTTTGGATTCAACTGAGGCTGAGATGGTAAGCTACTAGAATTCTGACTTTCCAGCTTTCCTAGATTTATGGCTAACTGCTCCACTTGATTCTCTAAGTTGAGTATACTAGACTTAGTTTTTTGCTGAAATTGTTTAGTAGCTAAAGCAGAAATTATTTGGTCTAAAGACATACCCAACTTAGAAGGAAGAGGTTGACAGTTTGGTTGTTGGAATACAGGAGCCTGTTGCCTTGATTGATAGTTTGGCTGCTGGAAATTGTTGCGTTTTTGTCCACAACTAAGATTTGGGTGGTCCCTCCATCCTGGATTGTAGGTAGTGGCATAAGGATCATATTTCCTTTGGAATTGACCTTGGAATCCTCCTACAGTGTTTACTTGTTCATCCTCCTGAAGAGTTGGGCACATATCTGTAAGGTGGCCAATATTTAAGCAAACCTCGCAAGCCTTGACTTGTTGATAATTCCCTACAACCATTTTCTGAACAAGAGAGGTTAGTTTATCAAGCCTATGTTCAATAGAATTAATACTTACCTCATTTACCTTTTTGTGAGAGGATCTTCACGAGTTCCAAACTGTTGAGTATTGGCAGCAACTTTAGTAATCAATTCTTTGGCTTGTTCCATTGTCTTATCCACTAATGCTCCACCGCTAGAGGCATCTATCATATTTCTATCAATCACTCTGTAACAGTCCTTCATAAAAATATTAAATCAATAAATGGTCTGGTATTTCGTGATATGGGCAGCTTGTGCAGAGCTGATTGAATCTCTCTCAGTACTCATAAAGGGTCTCTCTATTGTATTGACGAATCCCACAAATATCCTTTCTAATTGCTATGGCTCTAGAAGCTGGAAAATTCTTTTTCAAGAAACAGCTTTCTCAGTTGGTCCCAAGTCGTAATTGACCCCGGTGGAAGATAATATAGCCAATCTTTTGCTTTGTCTATCAATGAAAATGGAAAAACTCGCAATTTGATTTGCTCTTCACTTACTCCTTGCAGCTTCATGCTAGAGCAGACGACATAGAATTCTTTTAAATGCTTATGGGGATCTTCACCTGCAAAACCACGAAAGGTAGGTAGTAATGAATTAAACCAGATTTTAATTCAAAACTTACCTCTACATTTGGAAATTGTATGCACAGGGGCTATTGGTTCACATCAGGATTGGCCATCCTTCTCAGAGTTTGTTCCGCTTCAGCCATGATTTCAGGTTCTCTGAATAATTCAGATAAATTGACTACAAAATCACTATTAGAATTAGATGAAGAAAAAGCCTTTCACTGCTTTGTCCCTTCTTAGCCTTCGAGCTATCTTCTCTATCTCAAAATTAAAGATTAAGTCACCTGTACAAGAAGAACAAGGCATAAAACAAAAAAAAAATTGGATTAAATAATGACACCAGTCCCCAGCAACGGCGCCAAAATTTGATGGGTGTCAAAACCACCAAAAATAAATTTCTACTCTCAAAATAATATTTCTTGTAAATAAGGTGAGTAAGGTCGTACTCCACAGGGACTAGCCAAATTATTTAACCCAAAAATAGTAAAATAAAATAAGGGAGATTTTTTTGATAAAGAAAATTAAAAATAAATAAATTCAAAAAATAATTTTGATAAATAAAACTTTAATGTAAATAACTCTCAGCTAAGGTTTATTTCAGATTTGACTCAATCAATTTGATCATTGAGTACCCAAAAGGTAAAAAAAATAATTTCTCTTCTAAAAAAAACTGGTTATCAATATCAACAAGCTCTAATGTTCTACTCTTCCTTAAGAATATTTAAAAGGAACAAACTCTCCAATTAAATCTCATTCATAAATCAATCCCAAATAAGTTGTTGGAATTTAAACCTTAAATAGCATTAAGAAAAAGAAAAGCAATGAATCACCGTTCAACAATACATAAGCTCATATATTTAAAATGGAAGAAATGTTTTCTTCAACACACAAAGACAATTTTAATTTATTAAAGGTATTGAATTGCTACTCTACCAAATCAAATGAACAATTACGGATTCAAAAAAATTCAGATAACAATAATTACTAAGCTAAAATAAGGTACCAATTAAATTAACTGAATAATAATATCAAAATAATAGAAAATATTTCAATATTCAAGAAAAGAAACAATTAAATCAAACCTCTCACAAATTATTTAGAATTTGACCTCAATAACCTTGACTAGGAAATAAAGAGATTAGCCACTCATGGCTTTGAAACACTCAAAGAATTTTCCTCAAAAATTTTGAGAAGATGAAAAAAAATGGAAAAAGAACGCAGAGAAAATAACAAAGAAGAGAAGCCTCTGATCTCTGTCTCCCTTTTCTGGTTCTTCACCCCTCCTTTTATAGGCTTTCTCTGTGTGAATCTTAGTAAATCTATTCTAAAAAAAAAAATTGTGTAAATCTCTCTCGATAGTTTTTCCACGATAAATATTATCTTATCTAATCCTGCAGATAAACATCATCTTATTTGATCCTATAGATAAACATCATCTTATTTGATCCTGCAGATAAATATGACAGAAGATATAAGATCAATTAAATAGATATAGACTATTTATAAATTATATTAGTTAAAATCTCAAAATTACAACCATTTAAGTAATTAAAATATATTTAACAAACATCGTTACTAGGATTTTGAATTCTAGTTCAGGCCTTGCAAAATCTCACACTCCAAGCTAACTCAAGTCTAGGAAAAGCATCCCATGCCTCAGTTTGTAAGGAAGAGCACCATCCAACATTCTTAGAGAAGCCTTTAAACCAACAACTCTAGGAGTCCTGGAAAATACCTCCACACTGCACTAGTCCTAGGCTTCCTCTGCTAGCACCATCATAGTTCATTTTAACATATTTATGACTAAGGTGCCTCCAGCATATATTATAAGTAACCAAAAGTATAGGATCAAAAACTAAGGGTTTGGAATTTGCATGAATGATCTACTAGCTAAAGCAACGATCTTGCAAACCAAATTGTTAGGGGTGGAACTAGTTCTATAAGACAAAGTCTCATTACACCACTTCCAAAGCATTCAACAACCAATCCCAAAAGTTAGTTGCTATGGCATCTCCTCATACGATGGGAATCCTTTTGTAAGTTAAAGCCTAATCAGGCTATGAGTGATAAAATGGAGAACACCAATTTTCTATGAAGTGGAAAAAGAATGTCCACACTTTATATGCAGTGATACAATCATGTACACATGCAGAGTGTTTTGAGATTACCACAAACATGGCACATGGAAACACTACGATTTCACCTCCTTCTAAGCTCCTTCTTATAAACACAACTACAAGCCACCAACCATAGAAAGAATCAAACTCTTTTTGGGCCTAGCCACTTTTAAATGAGTTTCCAAAAAGAGGATAGGTTACCTAGCTTGGTTTTCATGATTAGTTTATATTCACTCCTAACACTATAGGATTATTTACTTCACCACACCATCAGAGAATGCCATGACCAAGAGCTTCATTAGGAAGAGGGATGGCATGGAATTTCAAACAGGTTTCCCTTGATATTAGGTGTTGAAACCTATCCCAGCTCTAGTTACTATTACAGTCTACTAAGTCAACAACCTTCCAATTAATCTCGTTTGGTCCCAAATTTTGCATATTGACATTTCAAAGAAGCTTGGAACCAGCCACCCAACAATCATGCCAACAAATAATAGTCTTACCATTGCCCAATCTCATGCATATAGAGCTTCAATGTACTTCCAAACCAATCCTAATGCATGCCAAAGGGGAGAAGCTATGTTATTCACTCTTGAGAAAGATGAAATAAAACCTCTTTTATTGTATTTAAACTTTAGGACATTAGCCTGGAGGCCATTAATGATCGCAACATAAATCCCAACCTAATCTAAGAAGACACACTTCATTCATAGCATTTAAATTTGTCACACCCTATAGTCAAAGGTATGACTAGCACGGAAGACAAATAATTTCTCCTCCGTAAGCCTTATTAAAACCAGGATCTTTATCAAAGTTCATTAGAAGTCCCTATAATTTAATGCTAGATAATAAAACCAATCATAAAATGAAAAGATATAAGTCATACTAAAATAAACATAATTGATTACATACAACTTTTGTAAAAATTTTGGCAGAGTCTCTCCTGAATTTTGAACCTTCTAAAGTTTCTACAATCAGTCCAACACAATATTTACATTGTAAGAGAATTCTATTTTCAACACAATCCACTATATATCAAATACCAAGGGTGGGGAGTCCTGACTGTGGACCAATGGAGCTACATATATAATACGGAATAAAACTAATTACATTTTGATAAACAAAAGATGCCTTCGTGAACTAATGCAGGGCTCACTAAAAACGAAGGAGTACGACTGCTCCTATGTCGCTAAAGAAGGTTTAGGTTCTGTTTTGCTATCTAAAAAGAATATCAAAAATAAAAGGAATGAATTCAATGCTCAGTGAGTAAATAATATTAACTATAATGCATAAAGGCGAGCTTAACATTAAAGTTTCCATCTATAGCAAGAAATCAATAGTTAGAATATTTAAACAAGAATTGTCAAATATGTTAGATAGGTCATTCATAAAATATAGTAGGAGCATCTAGTCAAAACCAAATAGATTAAACATAACACACCTAACTCGTAAGGATAAATAACACAGATGCTGAGCAATCTACTCACAAAAATCAAAACAAATCCACATATGAGGCTAGCAATACATTTGCTAACTAGGGTACAAATCACAATGCCCCATGACTAACCACTATTGCGGTTAGCTGTAGGTTCCAAAATAGATAGCTCCCAAAAGAATCATTTCATAAGTAAATGTTAGAAATTAATCATAATTTTTAATTATGCCTACTTGCCATCATAATGTATAAGCAGCATAAATCATTAAATATTCAGATTTACTGAAAATAAAAAAAAATTAATTAATCCCCACATTTAAATAGAGACAATTTCAAACATCAATTTATTCCCCAAAATATGGAAATACATAAATAACATTCAAATAATTAAATAATAAAGACGTAATTAGTTAAATAAGTAATAATTAAATAATGTTTAAACACAAGAATTAAAATAGAATTTGCATCATACATATATATAGTCAGCATTTTCTACTCATTTCTTAGGATAATATAGACAAGTTTCTTATCATATCATCTGCTAATTCCTTAGTTGCAATTAACTCTCCCAAAATACCATATAGTACTGGTTCACAAAATCTTAATATTTGGATGACCTCAATTTGCTTCATAATGAAATTTACCCTCTTTCCCCAAACACCTAGTCTTGACAAGTCTCTTTTATTAAGGTAATTAATTATATCCCTTTCACAACACCAGTATAAATATGTTTATTCAAGTTACAATTCAATATTCAATATCCTATCTATTCCTTCTAAGTACTACTAAACCATTCATGTTTCAATTATGAACTTTCCTTCCTTTATTTTCTATACTTTGATTAACTATCAAATATAAAACTTTCATCTTAGAGGAGTTAAAATTTTCTCAAAAGCTAATGAACTTCATGAAATTCCCAACTTGAAGTTCTTGGATCCTCTTTATTTACAATAGAAAATTTCCAATATTTTAGGGATCCAAAACATAAACTAAAACTGGACAAAAACAAGATACACATTTAATGTGGCTTAAGACTACTTCCTCACAAGATTCAAGGAATTATCCACAATAAAGTACTAGACCTACAATCCAAAATTTTTAGCAACAATGCTGATAAGATTATGGAGTTTACTTGAAGCAACTATGGAGATGAAGAGCTCAAATGCTAACCCAAATCATAATAGTAATTGCACAATGGATTACAAAGGACCAAGTGAAGAATGGAGTTGATTGAAATCTTATGCTAATCCTCCTTCACTCCCTCAATTCCCCATCCAGTCGAGCCACAACAACAAGGCAGCCCATACAATGCATCATTCTTCTTTGCTTTGGTCAAGAACCATGACAAAAGAGAAGAAGCATATAGAATAAATTTCAAAGCCAGTGGGAGAACAAAATAATGCACCAAGAGCTAGGAAATTCAAAGAAAATTTAAAGATACTTTCTAGCAACACAAGCTAAAATTTCATACCTAAAAAGCTGTCACATCCCACGACCAAAAGTGTCACTGGCATGGAAGATAGCCAAACTTTCTTCCGTAAGCCAACACTAAACAAAGTTCTACCTATCACTAAAGAATATCCCTAGGATTTAACACCAAAGATCATAACCAAATACAACAATTACAAATCATATAAGCATTATACAAGTATAGTTCTAAAGACTCTTGTAGAAATTTTGGCAAAGTCTCCGTTGTAAATTGGACCTCTCAAAATTTCTACAAATCAATTAGTTAGTTCTAAATCATCAAAAAGAAATTCAACTATCAATCCAAACCAAAATACATCAGTTTCTAGGGGTGGGAGAATCCTATCTGTGACTTAGTAGAGCTATATACGATAGTCTACAATACAAAATGAATTCCAATACAATAACAAAACATGCCTACACAAACAAATGTGGGGCTCACCAAGAGTACAAGAAAGTGCCAATGCTAAGCTACTGAGGGGGGATCAGGCTCAAACCTATTATTTAAGACAGATAGAAAATAAAAGGAGTGAGATGATGCTCAGTGAGTAAACAAAGCTAATTATATGTGTAAGAACAATAAGATCTTATTCAAACAGCAATTCACAAGTGAAACTACAAAAGTGACTATGTGTATATATATAAACAAAGAATTTCTAAGTAATTCATGCCTCAAATGTAGTGGGAAGCATCTAATCAGTACCAATTTAGCCAGACGCAAAGCACACAGCCCGCGAGGGTAAGTAACATAGACGCTGAGCAACTTACTCACAAAAATGAGAACAAATCCACGTATGGGGGCCAACCACACTGGGCTAGCAACACCTCTGCTAGTTGGGGTACTTATCACAGTGCATCATGGCTAACCTCTACTGCAGTTAGCTGCTGGATTTCGGAACAGATAGTTCCCACCAAAAGTAATCTCAGAAATACATGCTTAGAATAAATCAAATTCTACTCACATGTGTTTATAGTCCCAACATCTAATAGAGTATATCAGTAATTATTCCCATAGTCTAAAAATACTTAATAAGCATTCAAATGCGTAAATAATCCAAAAACATATTTAAGAAAGTAAATTCATTAACGTGATTATTCAGAAACATATTTAGTAAAGTAAATACAATAATTGAGGAGTATGTAACCACAAACCTTGAAATAAAAGGTATAATAGGCATTATTTATTCACCCCCTAAGATGACATCAAAATAATTTCCTATCGTATCCTTTGCTAAATTCTTAGTGTTCCTATTTTGCCCAAGAAGTCCTGTAACACCAGTTCATAGAGTCTTAGTATTGGAATACTGCCTATTTGTTTCATAAGAATAATAATAACTGAAGTCATAGTAACTAGTCAGATCCCTTTAACATAGTACTAATATGAACCTATTCACTCAAACTATAATTTCAATTCTTAAAAAAAAATTCTTCTAATTCCAACCACTATTGAAGTATACGTACTTCATCTATAAGCTACTTCATGATTTCAAAGAGTCTTAAGTTAGGGCATAAGGATCTAGAAATAAGCATAAGCTTAAAAATCAAACAATAGACTGAACATCAATGAAAAGTAAAATTAAAATTCTTATTTTCATCTTATAACTTTGGCTTTTATTCCTTGGTTCACTTAACAAAGTGGCACTCTAAGTGATAAGGACCAAATCATATACCTATCTAGAAATGCAATTCATTCCCTTTATGTATGCTTCTAATGACATTTCTAATACCAAATATACAATATACTTTCTTAATTACTCATCTTAATTAATTCTCCCCACGAAATTTCCAAAATTCTTATATTCAAAATTTTTGAGTATCTAATCCCTTGAATTCTATTGATCAATGATAGCTCAAAATAATATGGGGTCATAATACCAAAAACCCATTTTCTTCATTCATTTCTTTTATCTAGCTATGTTTCATATATATGTTTACATACCCCCAATTACACGACTACTCAATTGCCTCCACTTTTAGCTATAGTAACATATACCCACACATATAGAGTTCATGGCAACGGATACCACAGATTAGAGATATCAAAGGGGAAGAATTAACACCACAAGAGAGAAGAACACCTACACAATGAAAGCTTGAATTTTAGACCTCAAAATAAACATAACCCTTTCACTTCCTTGGCTCCCCAAGACCACACTTACCAAGCAACTCCATACACCATTCCTTTTGCACCAAAATAGTTGAGAGTTAGGGAGGAAAGAAAGGCATGAAAGGTGGGTTTCCATGAGCAAAATTAGAGGACCCAATAAGCCATTAAGTAGGAAAGCATGAGGGAGGAGATAAACGTGTCTTACCAGCCACCCCCACACTGAAAATTCTACCTAAAACAAAGACCATTTAGCATGAAAATATGATTCCTGAAAATAGCTCAATGTAGCTCAAGTTGTATCAAGAAGTGGCATATAGAAACTGAAGCAAGAAGAAGCAAGTTGTAGTGAAAAATGGACGATGAGTTGCAGATGTTTTTGTCCATCTCCTGCCCTTGCTCTCTGATTGAAAAGATGGCCGTAGGTGGAAGAAAGCGTGTTGCAGAAGAAGAATATAAGAAATGACCTAAAACCTAAACTTTAATTAAGCAAATGGGGCTATATTTGGTATTGCAAAAAAATGACAGCAAAAAGGAGAGAAAAAGAAAGAAAAAATTTCCATTTGTCTGCTACTAGCTGTGAACTCGTGCCTCAAGTTATTACAAAAGCATAAATTTTACATGAAATTTGGCTACAAAAATGCAGGAATGGAGCACAATTACGATAGCCAAAGAGCACATAGAGATTGAAGCTAATAAAGAAGTCGAGTTGCTACGAAATTAGAGCTAAAGGAAGGACAATTTGGTTGTTCTTTGCTCTATCTCTACTATTTAAAAAGATTGGGCTTGATGGAAGAAGCACGCAGCAGAAGATTAGCAAAGGGAAAAACCAAAAAGCCAGCTTTCTATTCATGTAAGTGGGGGTATTTTCAATATAACTAAAAAATAGAAAGGAAAGAAAAAAAATTGGACAGTATGTGCTACTGAGGCTCGAACACGAGACACTAAAGGGAAGAATTTCCTTGGCTACCACCAAACCCAAGCCTTATATTCAGTAACTTCTACTAACTAATTTTTTTTTTTAAAGGTATAGTCAGCATAATCTAAATGAACCAAGGTAAAAAGAAATGTTTCTAGTTCAAAAATTTAAATGTACACCCATATTAACGTGGTCATTATCACATTATTTTATCATCATTTTCATTTTCATCTTTTTCATTTTTTTCCTTAATAAAAATATGGATTTTTTCAAAGTCCTTTACTTCCAATCCGCCATTAAGCTTTGGTTTGTAGATTGTAGATCAACTCACCAAATGAGTTTTACAAACTTCAGGATCATGGCCCCAATAAATAAAAAATCTTTCAAGTTTCTCAAGCTCCAAGCATACAAATTGTTTTATGCAATCTTGTAGCCATCATTGGAGAAATGGAAATCAAACCTAAGACTAATTAAGCCAAAGTAATTCTTTTCGTCATATTAAGGCAATTAGCATTCTAGCCTGAGAGCCTCCTCTTAACTTTGGAAATAATGAACTTGAAATATTTTTATCCGAGACCTGCTATACATTAAAGGCATTCATAAATACATCTCCAAGTCAGCAATAACATTGAAGCTTGAGATGTCAACTATATGATTTTTCAATGCAAGATCCACAATATTATTGTAGAAATAAATACTGAAATTTACAACATTTACCTTTTTCCTATAAATTATAAAATAGATTAAGACAATCCATATATAGTGCACTAAAAAAAATTTAACAAAAGCTTCCCAAAAAAGAATCAAGTCGATAGCAAACATAAGATGAGTTGCCTAGGGTCCATTTCTACCTGCTCTCATAAATTTCCATCATTTGGCAAGCATTGCCTCTCTATGATATGTGTTAGTTTCTCCATGCATAAAACAAATATATATATATATATATATATATATATTTGGGGACAGAGGGTATCTTGGACGGACTCCTCTAGTTGGAAGAAAGGATATTATATAATCACTATTCCAAAGAATTTGAATAGAGACAAAAGAAATACACTCCTTAATTATGTTAAGGAGATAAAGAGGCATATTTATTTCATAAATGATATTTCTAATAAAATCCCAACTAATTTGGTGATAGACCATTTTAAGATCAATTTTAATAACAAAAAAAGAGCTTTTACCATTCAAGTTTTTCATAGTGTGAATGATTTTCTGAGCTACCACAATATTCTCTTGAATGTGTCTACTAGGCACGAAGTTGGCTTGGGAAGGCCAGATAATGTTAGGAAGCAAGGGCTTGAGCCTCTTGACAATAATTTTTGGAATACACTCATAAAGAACATTGCAAATCAAAATAAGCCTAAACTGAGAAAGGCTTTCAGGAACTTCCACCTTCGGAATGAGGACAATCAGAGCCTTTTTTTTCCCCTGATATCTTCTTCATGGTTAAAGATTTGTTTAATGAAGTGGCACACATCATATCCAAACACCTCCCAATTATAATGATAGAAAAGAGCTAGAAACCCATCATCTCCTAGAGTTTTTAGGGCCATCATGGAAAACAAAGCCTCTTTAATATCTTGGTCTGCAACTACCCTTGCAAGATCAAGTGCATCACCTTAGTTGATGGGAGGAACGCTAAGCATACTATAAAAGAAAGGGCAATCCCCACAATAATCAATAAATAGATTTTTGAAATATTTGACAATGATAGACTTTAGTTTATCAGGGTCCTCTTCCTAATTCCCAAATTAATTTTTTTAGCATAATAATTTTATTTTCCTTCTTTTTTGTTACAGTTCTAAGGTGTTAATACTTGGTGTTATGATCTCTATTGTTGATCCATCAAGTTCGAACCTTTTAAAGCCATAAAATTTTCTCCTATTTAAGTATAGAATCAGACTCTTGTTGGAGCTTCCTTTCCATATTGAAAGAGCAGGATAAGGTTGACGAAGAAAATTTATCTTTCACTAAACCCAATCAAGCCTTGCCAGATTATGCTTTTTCCTCTTCATAATATGCCCAAACACATTTTTAATCCAATCCACCAATTTCTTCGTCAAACTGCAAAAGTATCACAAGGGAGAGATCCTTTCATCCAGTGGTGAGAAATAAAATCATGAAAGGAATCATGTGTAAGCCAAGCAGATTCAAAATGGAAGGGTCTTTGATTATATTTCTGATTAATTCAAATAAGATTAAGAAGTAAGGGGTGGAGGTCTGAACGACCCACATAAGTCATTACCTTGATAAAAGCTTCCTGGAATCTGATATGCCAAGCCACATGAATCTATGTCCATAGGAAGAAATCTCAATAAGATTACATGCACTAATTCTTTCTCCAAACAGGCTGCATTTATGAAAGTTTATAGGGTCTCCACCAATCTTTTTGCATCACTCCATTTGTTATTGAAATCTCCTATTATCAACCATGCTTTAATAATAAAGGATGAAAGAGAACGGAGTTTCTCCCGAAGCTGCCTCTTATATATGTTGTTCTCTTAGATTAGTGTACATTGAAATCAACAGCCAATCGTTTTCACAACTATATTGGACAGAAAGGTAAAAGAACTGGGAATCTTCCTCCAGAACCCCGAGCTTAACCTCATAGGATTTCCAAGACACTTAGATACTGTCAGCAAAACCTATACCAGGAATGGTAGCTACACCATCAAAACCTAGCTAACAAAAAATGTCAGAGGCCTTGGAGGAGTCAATACGAGCTTCAGAAAGAATTCCGTGTGTTTCAAACGCATCATCATAGCAGCACTTCATTTGAAGGCCTTGTTGCCTTCATGTGCCTATAAAAAACCCAAATGTTAAAAAAAAAAAATTATCTATGTTCCACAATCATAAGCATATAAGAAAATGAAATTCCAAAAGAGTTCTTAATCGACGGGCATGTCTCCGGCCAAGGCTTCTCTTCCACCATGGATATATCTCAGACAAGATTCCACCATAAAAGAAGCATAAGCGTGTCTTCCATACATTCTGGGTCAGGAGGTATTAAATTTTCTGGTTCACAAATTTGGGCCAGAGGATCGGGGATACTTGAAGTTTGGGTCGATGTATTCAAGTTAACTTCCTTCAAACATTTATTTTAATTGGTAATATTTTAAATTTTTCATTATCTTTCTTCACTGCTAAAATAATAATTAATATTTATTTTAATTTAATTAATAATGTTTTAAATTTGTCATTCTCGTTCTTCATTGTTGGTTATTGTGCAATCTTTTTCTCTTTCTTTTGGATTTTTGGCTTTCATCTTGAAGCATTTGAATCTCTGATTCCTTTGCGTAGATAACCTAAACATGATAAATATATGCCCACCTTATATACCATGTTGAGCAATTTCTATAAGAAACTATGCATTATTAATAATAGCTACTCAACATAAATCAGATAAAAGAGAGAGAGAGAGAGAGAGGAAAAAAAGACACAATCCAGTATATCCTCAAGCATGTGGAAATTCAAGATTGAGATATAATACACAAAAGTTTAGACAATCCAAAAATTACATGTAATATGAGGAAATATTTGTACCAGCACCAATGATAAACATATTAAATAAATTAAGAAACAAAAGATCATGCCAGAAAGTAGAAAATGCAGAAGAAGAGAAGAAGAAGAAGAAGAAGAAGAAAGAGGAGGAGGAGGAAAAAATGTGTGAGGCTTTTGAACCAAATCCAAAATGATTTACCAAATAAGAACAAAATTTCATACATAGATAGGAAAGAAAATTTTGGCAGGGCTTAAAATTGAAGCTAAATTTGACTGAGGTTTTGAACTTCAGTTTAAAATAAAAATATAAACAAATTAATTTTGAATTGAAGTTTAGTTGGTAAACCGATTGAAATGCAGTCAACCTTCTTAATAATGCATTCCATTAATGCAATGCATTAATATATATAATAATAATAATAATAATAATAATAAATTAATATATATATAATTTAATATAATTCTAATATCTAATATATTATACTAAATTTATATATAATATTAAAATAGAATATTAATCCAATTTAAATTTTTAATATACTTTATTTATTAATTTTCTTTTCTTTGGCATTTGGTGAAGGCGACTAATTTAGTTTATGTATGCATTATTTTTTGTAGCTTTTTCAGGGTTTTGTAGCTTTTTACTATTCAGCCATTGATTTTTCCTTTTTCCTTCTAAAACATAATCATAAACTAGGTATATGTTTACCCAAAACAAAAATTAGTCGGAAGATTCAGTCAAAATTCTTTAATGATCTTGTAATGATACAAAAATAGTTAAAGTACTAAACATTCAATATATAGGAGAGGCATCATTCTTCAGGATGTCTCTCAACAACCTTGCAAATATTTAGTGTTAGTTAACATCATAAGAAATCAAGATTTTTCTTAGAAAATTTTTGTAATGAGAAATTCTCGCAAAATTTTTTATAAACTTTATCACAATTTACAATTTTTTACAATTCTTGCAGTTTATTTTTCCATGAAATTTTTTTGGGAGAATTTCAAAAGAAATACTATGACAAAAGTATCATGATATAGCAAGAATGAGATGCCAATGATTCTTGCAATATATTTCTGTGAGAAAAAAATTGAAAAAATATTTTTGTTCTATTCTCCCAAAAATATATCATGTGAATTATAAAGAAAAAAATTATAAATTTTTTTTATTCTTATAGTGATTTATCATGAAAATTGAGAAAAAATTAAAAAAAATCTTAATTTTTTGAATACTAACATTATTTTATTGTGAGAATAAAAAATTTGAGCATTCAAAAAAAAATTTCTAAATTCTAATAGTAAATTACATTAGAAAAAAAATTTATAACTTTTTTTTCTTATAATTTTCACGGTATATTTCCATGAGAGAAAAAAAAGTTAGCAAATATTTTTTTTATTCTAGCTAAAATATACTGAGAAAATTGTGGAGGAAAAAAATTGCAATTTTTTTATTCTTTCACAAAATTTTTTGCGAAATTTAAATTTTGACAGTGTTTTATTGTAAGATAAAAAATTGAAATTTTTTCTATTCTCTTTCCAAAATTTTTGTAAAATTTAAGAGGAAAATTTTGTTTTAATTCTCATAGTATAATATCATGAGAATTAAAAAAATTTGCAATTTTTTTAATTTACCATGAGAATGGAAAGAAAAAAAATATTATATATATATATATATTTTTTCATGATAATTTACTATGAGAATTTCAAAAATTTTACAAAATTAAAAATCCTATTTTCTTTTTTCTTTTTCTCCCTCTTTCTCTCTTTTTCTTTTTCTTTCTCTGATTCCTCTTCACAGACAAACTAGTTCTTTTCTTCTTCAATGCATCACTTCTCTTCTTGTATTCTTTTCTCTCTTTCTTTTCTTGCGTGTTGCTGGCAAAAAAAAAGGGGTAAGTGTTGGTGAAAGTGAGTTTCTCACCTTGTTCTTCATCTCCTATTTGTTTTCCTTTTTCTTCCATCCTCGCTAAAGCTTGAAATTTGTCGTAGCTTCCACACCCCATTACTGTCGTGAGTGGATATCCAAATTGGGGCTTTCTTGTCAAATCATCAAAGTGCCAAATTTACACTTCAATCTTTGTCCCACAAGCTCCTTAAGGTAAAATTTCAGCTTAAATTGAATTATGGGAGTCTATCTTGAAAATCCTAGGTTTGGGGTTAATTGCAGTATGGAAAATCAAGATGTAAATTGGGGGTTTCATTTAAACGGGGTAATTTGCTACATTGTGGGTCTCTTGGAATTTGAATTATATTAAGTTTATGTTTGGAGAAGGGTTAAATGGTTATGTGATCATTATTTAGCAATGTATTAGGAGTGCACCCCAAATGCTCGTTAAAATACTTGAAAGCGCATAAACTATAATTAAACATGATGGCTAAGTCAATCATTGCTATCAAAATTCAAAATTACATAGAATTTTGGTACTGTTTCCTTTTCTTAGCCAATAGGAAAAATCATTTTAATTCATTGTTTTTAGTAGTTTCTATCGCCTAATGCTAAAACATGATTGCTAATCAATGACTGTCATTGATAGTAGAGAGTATAAGGATTTGAAAAAAAAAAAAACAAAGGAATAAAATCTTTAGATTGTTAACTAGGCCTATATGTGATCCTCATAATTTCTCTATGGCAACTGCATTTGGATGCAAATATAAATTCAGATTAAAGCATAATTGAATTAGCAGCATAATATGTTTATTAACTTTTGTTAAAAGCAATGTTGTCATTCACTTTGGTTTTGATGAGGTCGACAAACTCTCTGAAAAAGGTGGAGATAGAAGTGTATTTTTCATTTAACTTATTTTATTTAATGTAATTTCTATGTTTAAAACCTGTTGATAAGGCTTATAAGTATTTGGTTTACTTATTAGAACCCAAGGATGGACACTCATCCTTCATTGGTTTGTCTGAGGAAATTTGAGAAGGTATATATTAGTAATTGGTCAATATTTTTGTATTTTAAGATAATGAAATAAATTTTTTAAAAAATTTTTAGTGGTGACTTTTGTTACCATTAAAATTAAAAAAAAAAATTAGTGACAACTATTATTATCATTAAAAGTCTTTTTTTTTATGGTAGTTCTCATAATAAAATATTATGAGAATAAAAACAATTGCAACTTTTTTTGCATTTTCATGATAATTTACTATGAGAATTTAAATTTTTTTTAATTCTCATAGTAAAATAATGTGAGAGCACAAAAAATTTGAATTTTTTTTTTGTTCTTATAATAAATAATTGTGAAAAACATTACAAATTTCATTACAACTTATGAAAAAATATTTTTATAGAAATTTTTAGTGAGAACATTGTTCTCATGAAAGAAATTCTGCAAGAATTATGAATTTCACTAGTTATTTTTTTTATGAACTAAAATCCATGAGAATTTTTGTAAGAATAACAATTCTCATGAAATTTTGGAGTTTTCTTACAAAAAAAATTCGTAAAAATTTTGCTATTTTCTTGTAGTCTAAGGAATTAATATTTAAATATAAACCTATTAAACTTGAACTTTTGGGATAATTTATTCTTGAGATAATTGTAAAAAGTAATATATAGCCTCATTTGTCAAACCCACTAGATAAATGATAACGGGATTCTTTGGTTTTATATAGATCGCACGCATTAATCCGTGTGATGCTTATTATCTTCTTTACTAGTCAAGTATTAGTTGTTGCTCCCAAGTTGTCAACAAAAGTAACAAAGTTGAGTTGAACACTTAAATACCGAGGCTATTGGTCACAAGACGTGAGTAAAGTCACTAAATTTATAATGGTAGGAGAGCCAGCTACCCATCATGAATGGACATGGTCTTCTTCCTTCTCTGTCAATGATTATTCATTTATGCTTGCACGTGGCTCTTAACATCAAGTGGTTACAATTAAAAATTCCATCATGCTTTTTATATATTCTTGTTAACTCTCAGAAATTACATTAGTATTTTGCATACTTTTTACTAGTTAATTTTAGGTTTTAAGGAATAGAAGTCAACAATTTAGTTTTAATTTCAATTACATTGTGTAAATATGTTCAATTGTATTTTTACGTAGTCGAAGTGTTAAATTTTTTGTTTATTTTATAATAATTAGTGATCAATTATGTTTTAGTGTTGTTGTACCGCCAAATTTGCAAGTAAATGATGTTTTGGAATGTCCAGTGCAGTGGCCTTGCATTTCTAGCGCCATGGCCTTTAAATTCAGTTCTCAGTACATTTTCCAGAGAAACAAGTGCCATGGCACTCATTCGACAGAGTTATGGCTTGGATCTTGCGAAAAATGGTACTGTTCATCGCTAGTTTCCTCTTCTCTCTTGCTTCTCTCTATATTTTTTATTCGGTTTGGTGGATTGCTTTGTTTTGCATTGCTAAACACTCTGTATTGGAGAGTTAATTTTTTTACTTTAGGTTTACAATATACTCTAGCATGTAATTGAAGAGGGAGTTTAGAGAGAAAAAGGGATCATATGCATGGAAATCATTACATATACAGCCAAAAGTTTTGCAACTAAATCTTTTCTCGTAGCAAGGCGCCTCTTGAAAGACCAGTAAATGTTGGATTTTAAAGAGTGAGGCGGAGGATATAGCATTCCAGGATGTCACCAAATTAGAATTAATATACATTTGTAGTTTGAATCAAATTTTCTTAAATAATCATTTTGAATTAATTATGAAAATTAAATCGTACTTGGTTAAGAAACGGTATAGGAAGAAGCTTGAATATATGGATTGAATAAAAAGGAAACAGAAGCAAAGTAATGGTCCATTATGCAAGGGATGGAAGCAAACAGTACCCATGCTCTACGTAAAATTATTATTATTACTGAGAGTTCTAATTAATTATTTAAAGATTAATTATTATATTAGGTAAAAGTGCATTTTTAGTCCTTACTTTATATCAAATTTCAAATTCCTTCTTTAAATTTATTTGATTCTACTTTGCTTCTTTAATTATAGAAAATTATTCAAAACTTTCCTTACCCTTAACATCCTTAGTTTGCTCAACAAAAAATGCTGAGTGGATCGGACTTGGCTCGTCTTTAATGATCCCTGGCCAAATCAAAGCCCTCTCAGCATGTCATCAAAGCATTTATGAATGGAAAAAACACCATTTTTTATATCACTACCTCCAAATTATCGCACTGGGTTTCTCTTCGTCAAAATTTCTTTGCAGAAAAGAAAGTTAAGAGAAAACAGGTAGCGTGAAAACAAAATTCCATTTTGGAGAGTGTAGATTAATTAGTAGCCACATTCACATTTCCCAACACTTCACTTTCATTACCCCAAACACCGGAATTTTCCATCTCTTTGTTTGACCAGCCAAACTCTTCTCTCTGTATCATGCATCCCTTCTCGGCTTGCGAGCCTCCTCCTTCTATTTCCCTCCATTGGTTATATATTTAAATTGCCACAAACTCGCACTTACCCGTCCACGTAGAAGCATAATGGACGGCTCGAAACAGATGATGAACGATACAGTAATCTAATCCTTCGTCCCTCTCCCGTGTTTCAGCTGCAATTTGGGTAGTAGCATTTAAAAAACAGTTTATTCTATGAATTCTTTGATTGCATGCTGAAATAGCTCTGTTTTGGCAAAAGGGTCACTAAAGATAAGTCCAGTCAAACCAAACTCAGCATTTTCCGTTAAATAAGCTAACGGTGTCAGAGTAAGGAAAACTTTGAATGATTGTTGAAAGTTAAGGATTAAAGTAGAACCAAACAAACTTAAGGAATTAAATTTAAACTTGATTCAAAGTTAAAGAACCAAAAGTACACTTAAAGTTATGCCTATTATATTATTATAATATTTTTATTAAAAACCCTTTAAATTTTGAGGGGTGATCAGACGAACTCGGGTTCATGCTAGAGACGTGGCTTACGGTGGGGTGTGAATTATATAGCATTATTTTTAAAAAAAAGTCTTTTAGTGGCAATTATTTATCTGTGTTTACACAAACCGCCGCTAAACCCAGGATGCTAGAATCCCTAGATTCAATATAAAACCGCAGCTGAGTCACTAAAAATGGAGTTTCTTATTTCTTGACTTGGAGACGAATTGAATAACTCCAGCTCGCTGAGTGTAGTATGCCGGATGGCTACTTTGTGCTCAGTCTCACTGAACTTGTTGAATCTGAGGTTCACATTGGAACAATGAGATTCAATTTATTGTTACAGTTTTAAATAGAGTATCAAGAATTCTATAAGATAGTCGTGTTGCCTAGAGAGTTTGTGGAATTTGATTTAACTGTAGTTTTCAAATGGAAATCAACCACCCTTTTTATTAATGAGAACAGAGTTTAAATACAAAAGAACTAACTGAACATCCTAAGAATGTGGATCATAAAATTTACAATAAAGTTTAAAAGAAACAAAACAACTAATGCAGCAAAAAATGTTGCTACGCATCCTAAAAAATAGGAAATAAGTTGCAGAATATATCTTCAGCATTTTAAGCCTTGATATCTGCAACTACCATTGACTTATTCAAACTAATTTAAACTTGCTTGACACTTGTACTTGTTCAGATCAGCTTTGACAAATTAACGGCAGCATCTAAGGCATATTCTGAACACTCCTCCTTGTCTTTGATGCTGCACACGCCTAACTTTTTCTTCATCACAGCAAACTTGACATTAGGCAAAGCTTTTGTAAATACATCTGCCATTTGTTCTTCAGTTTTACAGTAGATTAAGAAAATTTCTCCTTCCTTTTGAATTTCTCTTAAGAAATAAAACTTAATCTTAAAATGCTTTGTCTTACCATAGAATACTGGATTTGAAGAAATTAATATGGCTGCTTGATTATCTACAAAAATCTGAGTTAGTTTTAGCTGCACCAAATTCAGATCTACAAGAATCTTCCGTAGCCATATTGCATGATTTGCTGTTGTAGTTGCAGCAATAAACTCAGCTTCAGCAGTGCTTTGAGCTGTAATATCTTGCTTTTTAGAACACCAATTTATTACTCCCGAACCAAGATTGAAGCAGTAGCCGGTTGTACTCTTCATATCATCTTCTGAACCAGCCCAATCACTATCAGAATAACCCATTAAAATGAAATTCTGACATTTTGTATACAGAATACCATGATCAATCGTTCCTTTGATGTATCTGACAACTCTTTTTGCTGCTTGCATATGTATCTCACTAGCACAATGCATGAATCTAGATAAAAGACTCACAGCCTGCACAATATCTGGTCTAGAAGCAGAGAGATACATAAGGCAACCAATTAAACTTCTATAATGATGTTCATCTACCTTCATAGCACCATCATCTCTGAAATACTTGACTCTGGTTTGCATAGGCGTGTTGGTAGATTTGCACCTTTCCATCTGAAATTTTTTAAGGATCTCCTTGGCATATTTGCACTGACTTATAAAAATTCCACTTTTCTTTTGCTCCACTTCCAAGCCAAGAAAATAGGACATCAAACCCAAGTCAGTCATTTCGAATTCCTTCAACATTTCAGCTTTGAAAACATTAATGAGCTCCAAATTACTACCTGTAACCAAGAGATCATCAACATACACCGAAACAATAATTAAATCAATACCTTCTTTCTTCACATAAAGAGTTGCTTCACTTAGACTTTTAACAAAGCCTAAGCTAGTTAAATGTTCATCTATTCGACCATACCAGGCCCTGGGAGCCTGCTTAAGGCCATACAATGCCTTTTTTAGTAGATACACCTTGCTTTCTTGACCTTGTTTAACAAAACCCTCTGGTTGGTCAACATAGATTTCCTCCTCTAGATAACCATTCAAAAATGCAGACTTTACATCTAGATGAAATATTTTCCAATCCTTTTGAGCTGCAATTGCAAGTAACAATCGAATTGTGTCAAGCCTTGCTACAGGAGCGAAGGTTTCAGAAAAATCAACTCCAAAGACTTGTGCATATCCTTTCACAACAAGCCTTGCTTTGTGCTTGTTTATAGAGCCATCTGCATTTAGCTTAGTTTTAAAAACCCATTTTACCCCAATAACTTTTCTGTTTTGAGGTCTTTCAACAAGTTCCCAAGTTTGATTTTTATTAATCATTTGAAGCTCTTCTTCCATGGCTGTAACCCATTTCTGCTCTTGCATTGCATCTTCAACAGTTTCTAGTTCTAAAATTGCAACATTACACTTTGCATATATGTCAGCAAGCAATCTAGTACCTTTAACTGGTTGCTCATCAACATCTTCATCATTCAGTAGCGATTCACTAAACTGATTAGCTTTTCCTTCATTCCAATCCCACTGCTCCTCTTCCAAAAAAATAACATCTCTACTTATAATTATTTTGTCAAATTGAGGTTGAAATATTCTATAGGCTTTGGAGGAGCTACTATAGCCTATAAAAATTCCAGGCTCAGATTTTCTATCTAGTTTATCTCTTTTAACATGTGGAATGTGAGAGAAACATAAACAACCAAATACTTTTAGATTAGATAAGGAGGGTTTATAACCATACCATGCCTCATAAGGAGTTTGGTTGTTGAGAGCACGAGTAGGAAGTCTGTTTAGAAGAAAAACAGCTGTATTTGCAGCTTCTGCCCAGAAACCTTTTGGTAATTGTTTTTCATGTAACAAGCAACGTGTCATCTCCATGATGGTTCTATTTTTTCTCTCACTTACTCCATTTTGTTGTGGAGTATAAGGAGAAGTAAGTTGATGCTCAATACCTGCCTCTTCACAGAACTTGTTAAGAAGATTTGAAGTATATTCCTTTCCATTGTCTGATCTCAACACCATAATCTTGCAGCCACTTTGATTCTCTACCCAAGCTTTATATTTCCAAAATACAGCAGCTACTTCAGATTTGTACCTAAGAAAGTATATCCAACACATCCTGGTTAAATCATCTATAAAAATAATATAACTCTTACTTCCTTTAAGAGATGATGTATTAAAAGGTCCTCCAAGATCAGTATGAATAATTTGAAGTTTGTTTGTAGCCCTCCAAGCCTTCTGTGGAAAAGGTAACCTTGTGTGCTTGCCAAAATGACAAGCTTTACAACTTGAGATGCTTTCCTCCAATGAATCTAGACCATTTACAAGCTGCTGCTTTTGCATTTGGAGTACTGCGTTATGATGATAATGCCCCAACCTTTTATGCCAAAGGTCAGAGGTTTTTACAGAAGCTTGATATGCAACCTGCTCCTCCTCCATCAAATCAAGTGAGAAGCTTTTTTGCTTCATTTTTACAGAAAACACATTCAGCCCCTTTGTATCTTTGATCACACATTTTTTATTTTCAAAGTGCACTTTAAAACCTTTCTCAAGTAGCTGACCAACACTGAGCAAATTTTGATCAATTTCTGGAACATATAGCACATCAGTAATTAACTTAACTCCAGAAAAAGTTTCAATTGCAACTGTACCTTTCCCTTTCGCTGTTATGTGCACTCCATTTCCAATTCTGACTTTATGATGTACTGTTTTGTCAAGCCTTTTAAATAGCTCAACATTGTTTGTCATGTGGTTTGTACAACCACTATCCACTAGCCAAGATTCACTTTGGCTGATACCTGCATAACAAGAGGCTACAAATAATTGCTCCTCCTCTTCTTGATTCACTGCTTGAGCTTCATTCACTTGTTGAGTCCCTTTATTTCTACAGATTCTATCAACATGACCCAGCTGGTTGCACTTGGTGCATTTTGCATCTGGTCTGCTCCAGCACTTGAAATGTGGATGATTGGTCCTGCCACAATGTTGACAAGGTATTTCTGGTTTATTCCAACATTTAAAATGAGGATGGTTGGTCTTACCACAGTGCTGACAAGGAGGATAATTTGATTTTCTTCCTTGATTGGACACATTTCTGCCTAACTCACTGTTGCTTTCACCAAGGCCTGTAGAATTTTCTGCACCAGTCTTTCCTTTGTAGTTCTTCCAATTCTTCTTTTTACATTTTTTAGAATTTTGATTCTGCAATTTGGCTTGCATGGCACCCTCCAAAGTAACATCTTCTCTAATTTGTCTTCTTTGCTCATGTGCTTCAAGAGCATTAAGAAGTTCTGGTAGTGTTATCTCTGTTAAATCTTTGATTTCCTCCAATGCAGAGATTTTTGCTTCAAACCTCTCAGGAAGAGTCACCAGCAATTTCTCAACCACCCTGCTATCAGGCATTTCTTCTCCAATAAGCCTCAATTTGTTGACAATTTCTAGCAGCCTATCAGCATATTCTTTGACAGTCTCAGAGTCTTTCATCCTCCTTAACTCAAACTCCCTTTTAAGATTCAAGACACGCAAGTTTCTTGTTCTTGCATTGCCCTGAAATTCAGCTTTAAGATACTCCCAGATTTGGTGAGCTGATTGCAAGTTCATTATTCTAATAAATAAATTTTCAGAAACTGCTGAAAATAAGCAAGACTTAGCTTTACATTTTTTCTCGGTTTGCTCCTGATGGTACTTGATCTGCTGCATAGTAGGATTGTCTGGTAGTGGTTGGATTTCAAGCTCCTCTGACACTGCACTCCAGAGATCCCAGGCCTGCAAATAAGCAGTCATCTTTACAGCCCAAGTTTGGTAATTTTCACCACTAAAAATTGAGGGTGGAACAGGTGAGAAGTTTTTTGATGCCATTTGAGTTCACTCGAGTACTATGAGTTGAAAAGAAATGTGTTTATACAGAAACACTCACTAAACTCACTCTCAGATGGCAAACTCCACTCACACAGGTCCTATAAGAAATTACAGCTCTGATACCATTTGTAGTTTTCAAATGGAAATCAACCACCCTTTTTATTAATGAGAACAGAGTTTAAATACAAAAGAACTAACTGAACATCCTAAGAATGTGGATCATAAAATTTACAATAAAGTTTAAAAGAAACAAAACAACTAATGCAGCAAAAAATGTTGCTACGCATCCTAAAAAATAGGAAATAAGTTGCAGAATATATCTTCAGCATTTTAAGCCTTAATATCTTCAACTACCATTGACTTATTCAAACTAATTTAAACTTGCTTGACACTTGTACTTGTTCAGATCAGCTTTGACAAATTAACGGCAGCATCTAAGGCATATTCTGAACATTAACTATTTGACGAGTCTCTGTTATGGTATAGAAACTCTCGTTAGTCATTTTTTCTAGTTTATATTTTCAGCTAGGAAGTAGGAAATAGGAATTAGAAATAATTTGATGTAACTGATTCTCTCTTTCTTTTGCAGGCTATGGTACAGTCAATAGCAATATGAAGTCTGTAATTTCCTTCCCTGATGGGGCTAAGAACTATAAAGGACAATAATGGTTGATTGAGATTAAATCCATCCACATATAAAATATACCTGTTTCTGAAAGGGGTCCTTTGATTTTCCACCCTTGTTACCTAATGCAAATTTTATTGCATTGAGTAGATACGATGCTTTTTATTTTGTAGTGTATGACTCTGAGAAGGCTCTTGAGGTTTTTGGAAGTTGGAACCGTCACTGGCATCCCCATCTTTAAATTTTTCTTTGATTTATGGCTCCCATTTTCATCCTTTAAAGGCGTGATCACAAATTCTGAGTCTCTTGGAGAATGTTCATCTGCCTCCTCCTTCGACTTCTTCTAGAAGCTTCGTTCTAGCAGTTTGAATCTCGAAGGCCCCGCTGCAGTTGATGATTGGTATGTAGTCTCCTTTTGTTCCTTATTTCATAATTTCCTGTGCAACGCTCCCCACCCAAGTGTAAATTATGAATAATGTTCTATTTGATCCTCAAACCAAAGAAAAAGAACCCAAAAAAGGAAAAAAAAAAAAAAAAAAGCAGTTTCATAAAAATTTCAAATTTATCAGAAATTGCTATTGGTTTGGTTCATGTGTAGCTACTTAACTACACTAAACCATCACGGTTGAGTTGGTATAAGGTTGCTCACTTATATTCTAGTATTGAATTGCTAATGCCGCAGAATTGGTTTTTCTTTCTTATTTTATCCAAGAAATAGTATAATTTACTAACATTATTGCATTGGTTCGTTAAAAATTGGCAAAATTGATTTTGCTAATGATTAAAGTGAATACAATCCTATACTGCAGGAGTATGAGTTCCTCGGACTGGCAGATTCTACGATACATGACCTGCAAGGGAAAAAATTGGGGTATCTTTCCTATATAGTGTGATTCCATTTTTGGAATATCAGATGTTTTGTTTTAGGTCTAATGTCGGCGTGTCGCTGGGAAAGTTTAAGAGAAGAGCATTAATTAGTCAGGAAGTAGTCACATTCGATTCAGTCTCGGATTGTGTAAAACTGGGCTAATTGAAGGTCTAAACGATGTTTGTCGTAACCAAAATTAGCAAATGCACACCTTCTGGTTTTTTTAGTCACAGTTTTATTTGGGCTAATAGTCGAATTAGTACCCTTAATGGTATGTAAAGGTAGACATTTCATTCAAGTGAGTAATGTCTAAAAACAGAATGTCATAAAGTATGGTCTTTAATAAGGTCCTTAGCTCCTGTTTGAAATGAATCTTAGCCGTCTCTATTTTGTAGAATCAACGTTACTTCTTGTTTTGAAGCTTAGAGCTGGCATTATTGAGCCATCTTTGCGGCATTGACCAGGAAATATAATCATGACAAGATATCTGCTGCAAGCCAAGTTCACACAATATAGCTTTTGTGTTTATAGCAGAAGCCCAAATTATAAATTGTTGCATATGATTTGCGAACAGAAAAATAAGCATGAGAAACCTTAATCTGCATGAATTTAGATTATGTTGCTTTTTGATTTTTTTTCTCCTCTATTTTCCAATCAAGAATTTTTCTAATGCCATTTGAAATAAATGTTACTTGCAGCAACTTTCAAATATTAGCTTAACTCTGATAGTCTTCCATGCTGACTATAATTCGTAATGTTGATGGAGGATAGGGTTGGATTTTAATATTTCCTAGTAAAATAGATGTAATCTTGGAATCCTAATTACTTTGATCTCTGGATTATAGTTGTATTCATAACCAATTAACCATTATGAATATGGAGGTATAGTTCCAAATTTCCAAGCCTGTATGTGAGTGCGGGTATGTATGGTACTTAATGGCTGGACTCAAGTTTGTTGTCCATTACTTGATTAACTAATTGATTGATGACATGCTCTAATCGTTGGATCTGTTGCTTGCATTCTATTTCATTTACTACTTTCTTCAAGAAATAGGAATGTCAAGTCTATGTGGGTGTCAAGTTTAAAGTGCTATGATCTTATGCATGTGTTAGAATCACTACAACAATGTTATGAACTTGTAATGGATAGTTGCAATTGAATCCTAAGAGATAGGATATATTATTATTTTTAAAAAATTTAGATGATTTCTGACTAGCTTTTAGTTGAAAATCCATGTTCTACAATAAAATGTAAAAGAGTTGCGCCAAATATTGATTAAAAAATTAAAATAAAAAAAAAAGACTTCGATTGGGCAACTAACCAAAATGCTATCAATTTCTTTTGTTTTTGTTAGCCTTGTCCTGCCAAAGTTTCGTCGGTCTAATTGTTTGATGGAATTTTGGTTGGGCTTCTCCAACCAAAATTTTGTATGCCAATTAGATTGACAAAAATGTGGCCAGCAAAAATGTATCCAACCAAACTAATTATACTAATAAAATATTTTATATATATATATATATATATATATAAAATTAAAATATGTAGTTTTATATAGATTAAAATGTTATTAGTTTAATTATTAATTATATATAATCTATTTATATTTCATTAACATTATTTTATTTATATTTAATATAATATTATTGATATTTAATATATTATTATTATTAATTAATATATTATTAATATTGAATATATTAATGTAGAATTTTTTCTAATTTAAAATAATTATATTAATCTATTTCTTAATCTAATTTTATCCTAAAAATTTTTTGATGATTTTATATTAATAATGGGTAAGTCAATTATTTTACTTTGACACTTGTTTGATTGTTAAAAATTAAAGATTTTTACTACATTTAAATTACTCTTTTCATAACTTACTCTCTTTTTTTCTTATCTTCCCTAAATACTCTATTTTTCTCTCTTGTTTTGTTTTATGAATCAGGTATTCATTCGAGTTTCTATGTTCAAATTTCTTCATCTAGTTTTCAACAGTTATTTCATACTTTCAATGTATTCAAGAGGCATGTATAAATAATTTTTTCATATTACTTATACTTTTATGAAATAGTATTTGTTATTTATTGATTATTTTTGTGATAATATAGCATTGAAATATTTATTACTAGATAATATTTATAAATTAATATTGAAAATTATTGTGATAATTTTTTCCCATTGGACAAAATTTTGTTATTTGATAATATGTTTTAGATAATATTTTGTTTACCAAAAATTGTAAGCTAATATTTAAATTTTTTATTTTCACAAAAAAAATGAAAATTGATGAAAATTGAAGGTGTATGTACAATAAGTTGAATCTTGGTCATAAAGGATATAGGGTTTAGATTGATCCCTAAACCTTAAAGGATATACCAATAAATCTTTATAAGGAGTAAAAGAGCTTATTACTTTTGCTTGTAAAAAAAGACCAATAAACTTAATGCCTTAAGGTTTAAGATCAAAAAGTGATATAAAATCTATTTATATAATTTCTCTCAAAAGTTCAAAAAAAAAAAACCCAATGGAGATCCCCAATGTTTAAGGCTCCCCCAAGGGCTATGTCACACCCCACAATTTGAGTACTCTGACGCGGAAGCGGAAACATAGAAAAAATGCTTATGGCATTAATTTGAATCATATAAAACATATAAGTTTTTCTTTAGAGGACATTTGTAGAAATTTCGGCAGAGTCTCCTCTATAATGTAGACCTCCCGATATTTCTACAAACGCTCAGCCAGTACAATATAACCCAACAGGGGTATAATCAGACCAAAAGAAAACATCTGAGGTGTGGGGATACCCTAACTATGATTCAGTGGAGCTAAATTTACAAGGTTTTACAAAATTTCAAACAAAATATAATCAAAATACACCCACAGGAGCTCCGCAGGCTCGTCAAAGGACGTCTCAAGTGGTCGGCCACTAGAAGGCGGCTGGGAGCAGACTAGAGTCCCTACTGCTCTCTGAAAAATATATATATATATAAAAATATGAGTCGAATACTCAGTGAATAAGCAACACCGACCCTTTTTAAAATAAACATAGGTCAAATAGGTTTACATATATATATATATAGATATAGATCAGAATGCACCGAAAGCATCTAAACAGAACCAATAGGAAACAGACGCAGAGCACACAGCTCGCGGGGAAATAACTACAGACGCAAAGCATTTAGCTTGCGAAGATAACATAAGTCCGCATGTGGTGGCCTACACACGGGGCTAGCACCGCCCCTGCTAGCTGAGGTACAGATCATTGTGCACCAGGGCTAACATCTACTGCTGTTAGCTACAGGGTTCTGAGCAGATAACTCCATAAAATTTTCAAATAACATTTCAGACAAAGAATCATTCAGATCAGTTTCACAGTAGGATTTCCAATTAACTCAATATCCGTACTTGCAAAATTTCCAATTGAAATCAAATGTTGGTAACCAAGCACATGACTAGATATTGAAATGGTTATCTTTATAAATAGATAATCAAGATTTTAAAATACTGCAAGGAAACTTAGGAATATAAATAAGAATTTTCTGAGTCTTTGGTCCGCATTACTTACTCACCTTCCGAGATACCACAGAAATTCTCTGACCCGTTCCTCGGCTATACCTCAACCCTCAGAATCTCCTACAATACCCGTTCACAGATTTTAGAAGCTGAATCACTCAAATTAATTTCATACAGGACTTGGACTTATCAAAATTTAGAATTTATTCCTCTACTAATTTTACGCCTTCCAACTCGTACGGTAAATTCCATATACATATTTTGTGCTTCTTTTTCCTTGGTTCCACTTAGGAGCTAAACCCAACTTCAAAAACCAAAAAGGAATATATATATATACCATCTTTAATCGGGACATTTATTCTGCATACATATATTTTAACAAGTAAGAAAAGAGCACAGTTGGGTTTGGTCTTTAATTAAGATAGGTATATATATATACCTATATGCAGAATTTTGGGGGGAATTAATGTATAGGAAAATAGGCATATAGTTTAGCATAATTGAAATCAAAATTTTATCCAACTAAAATTATCTTCCTGCATCTTTTTTTTTTTTCTTCTGTACAATATTTCCCTCAGCTGGCCATACAGAACGTGTTCAGCAATTAAAACAAGGAAAAGAGATGCCAACATAGGAACTAAATGGAGCTGCACATACTCCAGAACCTATATGGCGTTAATCAATCAGTCACACCCACAGCCACAAAGTTTAGCTTAAACGAAGGAAAGCAAACAGCAACCAGAATCAAACCAGAAAAAAAACAAAGTGAAGGTGATAAGGGAGATGAGGCGCTGTTCAGCAAAACCAAGGGGGATGAAGCGCTGTTCAGCAGAAGGAATACACACAGCAGAACGGCAGCTTGGGGAGAGGAGCTTCTAGCGTGATTTCACTAGCCACCAGCAGCAAAACAAGCCAGATTTCTGCAGCTGAAATTCAACCCAGAACCAGAAAAATTAGCACTACACAGGGGCAGTAAAAAGGCGCTGAACAGAGGAGAACAAATGGAATTTTTTTGGCATGCTCTCACCCCAAAACCAGCAGCAAAATGGAACGCATTCAAGGAGAAACATGCAGCTGAAATTTGAACAAAATCAGCGCTGAAACAGGGCAAAAGAAACGCTGAACAGAGGAGGAAATAAGCTGCAGAATTAATCCATACCAGCTTCGTTCAGCAGGGAGGAGTATGCGACTTGAATGGAGCACTCAACTGAAGCACAACTCAAGGCGTGAAGAAGCAAAAGACCAACGCCAGCAGCTCGAAGAAACAGAGGAAGTAGCGTCCAGAAACAGAGGATGAAGGTGTGAAATTCTGGCGGTTCTGTGATGCTACGCTGGAGGATATACATTGCAGAAATCTGGATGGGAGAAGACCGAAAAACCAGCTGAAGGAAGAAGGAGAGGAGGGGTACATATGTAATTTCTGGAAGAGCAAAATTCCAACGTGGCAACTGCATGATTTGCTTTGAAAAGTCAACTCCCTTCCCATGCAAGCATTCACGTCGGGTTCTCACAGGCTAATAGTAGTCTTTAAGCCTAGTCTGGTAAGGATAAGTATGGAGATGATAGCTCAAGTAAATAGGAACCCTCATTTGCAACCACTTATAGTAGAAGGTTTAATGGTTAAGCATAGTTATGTAGAGATTAAGATATGCACATTTAGAGCAGAGAGCTCATTGGTAAGGCACAAACTTAATGTCTGAGGCTCCCTTAGGCTTTAGTGTGAAAGTGAATTTAGTTTTTACCGGAGAAACTTAGAACTATAAAAATTGATTATTGGGAAAGCGGTTAAGCCGAAAATTAAATTTATTTTCACATTGGAGCAAATAAGGGCTATTTCTATGCTTAACCACCTAGCCTTTTGCCTTCAGTATTCATAAATGAAGGTTCCCATCTACTTAGACTATCATTTCCACACTTGTCCCTGTTGAACCAAGTTTATATATATATATATATATATATTTATTTATATATATAAGTGGACTTGACATTACCTCTTAATCCAAAATTTTAAGGCATTAAATATATGGTCTATTTATATTTATATACTCTTTTTCTAGTCCAATTTTATCCCATGTAAGACTTCTTTCAAGTGAATCTTTAGATAAATGTACAAGCTGAAAATGAAGATGAAAATAGAAATGAATTATTAGATGAAAGGTAAATTAATTATATATATATTTCATTATTAATATTAATTATTTAAATTATTAAATTATTAATTCAATTATAAATTATTAAGTATTAATTTTAATTTTATATATTAAATTATCTTATATTAGAGTTTTTTATTTTTATTTAGTTTAAATTTAATAATAATCATAATAAGCATAATAACAATAATAATAATCTATACGTATATAAACTTAATATAAAATATATTACAAAAATCAAATCACCAAATGATAAATTTTGAGACAAAAGTGTGAGAATTGCAAAAATTTCAAATTATATCTTGTGAAATTATAACCTGCCAAATGTGATATTCCTTTCTATAACTCTGCAAGTTATATTTATAAAAAAAATGTCAAAAAAATAGCTTTTTGACTGAAATATGATCGGACAAATGTCTAACCATATTTCGGTCAACAATGGACACTATTTATAAATATGGTCAGACATTTCTATAGGAAAATAGTGTTTCTAAAATTTTTATTAAAAAATTACAATTTTATCCTTTTAAAATAAAGAATAAAAATAAATTACATTTTTAAATTTTTTATTATTTAAATCAATTAAAATAATTTGTATAGCATATATTAAATATCAAGAAGTTGATACTATTGAATTATAAATAGATTATATATAATTAATAATTAAATTATTAAAATAATAAAATAAATTAATAATTAAAATCATAAATTAGAATTCTATAGTATATATTTCTATATTACAAATTTTCAAATTTCTTATACATAATATAATAAAGTTATTAAGTGAATTATTAACAATCTATAAATTAATAATAGTTATAATAATTATAATAAATAATTTAATACTTATTTTATGTAAATTTAATATTTTTATTTCATAAAATTATATATTATATATTTGGCTAATAAATTTAGTGATGTATATATATTTACTAACTATTAATATATTCCAAAACAAAAAATTTAAAAAAAAATTAAGATCCTTGAAAAGCAAAAATAGTGATAAAAGCGAGAATCTTAAAAAAAGTGCAAAACAAATTTTAGCCTACCAAATTTTCTTTCTTCCTATCTATAAATAAATCCGCTAGTTTTCTCTCATCATTTTCAGTTTCATTCAACTATTTTGTCCTTTGATGGTTCGACTCTCTTTGTTTCTTTGTTTTATTCATGCTCTCTTCTTGAGGTTTTATCTCTACTCTCTCATTCAATATCTTCATCACTCTTTTCTCTGGTTGATTTTTTTTTTTGATACTAATGATTTGACCTTTTTTTTTTCTCAAGTGAAGTTTCATTGAAATGTTTTAACATATAAGTTTTTTTTTATTTGATTTATCAGGAAAAGCTCCCATATCTTGATTTATTTGGTTGAAGATTTTTATTGGTTGAAATGATTTGTTATTAAAGTTTTTGGATTTGATTTATTTGGTTGATTGTAATGGGATAAGAACCTATTTTGATTATTCTTAATGCATTCCTTTTTGTAGATAAGTTCCTAGTTTGATATAAAACGAATATTTTAAGTTTCGATTTGCTTCGTTAGATACCCGGAAATTTTAACAAAAGTGGAAATCATTAATATAGATGAAGAACAAGAAGGAAAAACCATGAATAACATGAAGAATCCTAAAAAACCCAAAATCAACAACCTAGAAAAAATATCAATCCAAAACATGCCAAGAAGAAAAAACCCAAAAAATGCAAAAAATTTAATAATAGTAATATAGAAACTAAAATAAATATAACATAAATTATTATTGATTATAAATAATCATATTATAAAATTTACAGATATTATTAATATTATTAGTTTATTACAATATATATTACTTATTAATATATAAATAATTAGTATATTTAATAAAAAGATCAGAAGCTGTTTGTGTCTACAAAAATTAATATTTGTATTGAAAAATATAAAACCACAATTGTGTCAAGTAGTATTCCAACAAAAAATTGATAGGGCTGTAAGGACATGTTTTGATAACCATTTGGTTAGACACATGTCCGACCATTTGCTGACATATGTCCGCCATGTGTTAAAAATTATAATTCTTTAAAGTAAATAAATTAAAATTAATCAGTTTTTAATTTTAAGAATTTATTTATTATTTTTTATAATAATATAACATAATGTTAATAAAAATTTAAATAATAAAAATAATAATTAATGATAATTATTATTTATCTTAATTATTAACATTATGTTATATTATTTATTTTATATTAAACAAAATTTTTATTTAAAAGTTAAAAAAGCTACAATTGACAATGATGTGACAGGTAGAGAAAGAGATGTCGAAGCAAATGTTAAGGGACTACAATTCTAACCAAAATAATAATATCAACAACAATAAAAAAGTGACTAATTATCCAACTGAAATATCATTTGGAAATTTATGATTTCTCACTGAAATTTATATGTTACCAACAGTTCCTTCAATTGCTAATTTTGGTTTTTGTTGCAGTGAATGAATTCAAATTAGCAAATAGTATAATTAGAATGTGCCAAATCTAATGTTTCAAATACGAACTCATTAATCCTGGAAGCTTAAGAGCTATGATACTCGGTGAAGGCTAACCTTGATCTAGCAGGTGAACTAGCTAACAACTTTTCTGCTGTAAAGCTTGTTCTCAGCGCTATCTATAGGGCTTCCTGGGTTTCACATGAACCTTGCTACGCAATATGTAGCACAACAAAGTGCAATCCCACCAACAGTTGGATCATCTAAACAACTGATGCAAAATGAGGAGGCGGTGGGACAAGAAGAAGAAGAAAGCCTAGATAATGATAGTTAGAAGTTCTATATTAACATTTTTTTCAAACTTGCATATTGTTTAGTGTAAATATGTATAATATATATATATATATCAATGTTATGTTTTGGCTGTTTTGATGCATTATTCTACTGCACGTTAAATATGGGAATAGACACAAAATAAATAAAATTTTAAAATTTTTTACAATTGCGAAGGAATAGAGAGGGATCTTTGAGGAAATGCCAAGGGTTTAGATGAAGAGTGAATTTACTTATTGGCGAGAGATTAGCAAAGGAATTCCGAGGTTCCCTCACCACTCCCATGCCAATTAGAGAGGAAATTGTATGCAATAGTAAAGGATTTTAGTTAGGTTTGTGGCGAGGAAAATTCCCTCGCTGTTTAGCGAGTTGCATTTCACTTGCCGTTCTCGAATGAAATTGTTAATGATGGAGTTGTCCCTCACTATTTTCGAAATTTTTCGTTGTGTGAAGAAGCATTTTGAATATTTAGATTGAAAAGTCCGTGTGGAAACAAACAGAACTCATGCACTGAGGACAATTAATATGAAAATAACCCCTTAGACTTTTAAAAATGATATATTCAAGTAACATTGCTATTTGCTAACCTAAGTATTAATTTCTCCAGGTGTGATATACGTGAACCTAGACTACTTTTAATATATTCTCCTCTCCTATTCACAAAAGAAACAAAAAGGAAAAAAAAAAAAGTTGAATTGGTCAAATGCAGACACATGGAAATTGCCCCCCCAAAAAGCGGCACTTGGAAAAAGGCCATTGATCATATTGTGGTTCTGAGCCGCAGTCCAAAAATATCAAATAAGTATGAAACAGTCACCAAGAAACCTATATATGAACTCGATCCATCCATAATAATTATAAGTCAAAGACTCTCTATGTTAAGTTTGCAGAATAATAATCGTCAGAAGAATTTAGCAATCACAAAACACATCATATCTACCTACATGATTTATTAAAGTTAGGGTTTCATTCTGATATTGTAACATGTATGGAAAAATAGTACATAAATTATATTTATCAATATATTCAAGAAATTCATACATATCTATTTAATCACTCTTTCTTTTTTCAAACTGTTCATTATTCTTTCTAATTAGATTATTATATTTTAATTTCCTTTATGTTTGTATTTTGTTTTCACTAATATAATATTAAGAATTGAAATAAAAGTTTTAAATTCTCCACAGACAACAACAAAGGATGGTGTTCAGGTCATTTTCAGACGTAATTGAGGGCAAAGACGAAAGATTTTGTGAGACTCTACTTAACAAATAGGTTGATTATTCGAGTGTTCTCTCATTGTCGTAGGTCCCTCACTTTAATTACATCGATATGGATTGCCTAGGGAAATAGCAGTAGAACTTTTTCAGACATCTGTAATTCTTAGTTTAATTAGAAAACATTTGCTTCAAACATAAAAGTTGTTGAGAGTAAAATTCAGAGGGGAAAAAAACAACAGTTTGTATGGCAAATACTCCAAAAGATTATGCAGGCGCGTCCCGTACTGTTGAATTGAACACCTACTTTAAATAGATTAGGCATAACAGGCATTCCAACCCAATATTATTCGTTCACGCAAGCGAGGGAGAATCAAAATGGCCACTTCTCCTCGAGAAGACGGATTGAGTGTTCTTTATGATGCATCATACAGAGGGTGCGTATCAACTTTGAACTCACTTTTACGGCGAGAACCATTAATCCTTTACAAATTTTCACAAAGTGCCTTCACTGAAACTCCTCTGCACATATCAGCTTTGCTTGGCCACCTTGAATTCACAAAAGAACTTCTCACTCACAAACCCAAACTCGCCGTTGAGTTGGACTCCTCCCGAAGCACGGCCCTCCACTTGGCTTCTGCAGAGGGTCACATCGACATTGTGAAGGAATTGCTAAAAGTTAATCACCAGCCATGCTTGTTTCCTGATGAAGAAGGCAGAATTCCTCTACACTATGCAGCTATAAGAGGGCGAACAGAGGTTGTGCAAGAGTTGATCAAAGCGAAGCCAGAATCTCTGAGTTCTCGTGACAATGGAAAAAATGTTTTTCACTTTTGTGTGACATACAACCATTTGGAGACCCTCAAAGCTTTGGTGGAATTGGAGCTTGCCATTGGCAAGCTTCTCAACTTCACAAGCTCTGATGGCTACCGGAACACCATTCTCCATTTAGCTATCATGTTAAAGCAAGTTGAGGTACAATTATACTTCCTTCTCCGTACACTAATTTTCCAATTGTGATAACAGTTTCTTTTTTTTTTTTTATTGTACATGCTTTATTTTTTAAGATTAGACTTAGTAAAGCTTTTTTTTATTTTTAAGTGTTTACCAGATTTTTTTTAATAAAAATGTAAAATAAATAAGTTTTTTAAAAGACCTCTTCATATGTTTATAATCCACTTGTCATGTTATTATTAAATATATATATATATATATATATAATAACTGTATCTGAGTTTTCTCCTTCTTTTTTATAACTCTTTTTGATGGTTTTTTAATGTGTATACGGGAATTTTAATTTTCATCAAATGTTTGTGAATTTATAAATTATTTGAACATAAAAAATATAAAATTTTTAAAATTTATATGTTATGTATCATAAATATAACAAAAATATTATTTCTTTTCATATATCTCATATTCAAATTGTTTTATATAAAAAAATATTTAAAGATTAAAATTTGGCTCATCACATTCTTTTTTTTTTGTATTTTTTTTTTAAGATTTCTTGTGGTATCCTTATAACACTGTAATATATAGGTTTATAGTTTTAACACACTGCGCGATGAACTTTAAATACCACAATTTAACTTACTATATATATTAACATATACAACAATTGATTAGTTCTGATGTTAATAAGTACATGATTATTTCATTTCAAGATGAATACAATATAGAAAAAGTTAAATGGTCTTCATAAATCACAGTTGAGACCCAATCATTTGGCACCTGCACAATATACCTTACTAACATGTTTATTATTTAGACTATAAGGTACCTCCTGTCAATTCCAAAACTAAGAGAGGTAGCAAGCTTGAAGAACGAGATAGGTTTTACAGTCCATGATATCTTAGAACATAGTCCAAAGGACTCTAAAATCTTTGATATACAACTCATGTTGACGAACGCAGGCGTCAAAACTGAAAAGAAAGGAATTGACTCTCATCCACACCCACCACCACCACCAACAACAACTACCGATGTTCTCGACCATCCAATTGCAAGGCCTCGGATTCGGAAGCATAACTGTTTTACAAGGATTTTAAAATGGATTAAAAATTGGTTTAAGCATAAGGGTGACTGGTTAGAAGAGATGAGGGGGAATCTGAGTCTAGTGTCTACTGTTATATCAACCATAACCTTTCAAGCTTTAATTAACCCACCCGGTGGCTTCATACAACAAGGTTTATCTCGAAAACTACACCATCATTGAATGATTCCCTCAACTGCACCATCCTAAAAAATAATCAGACATTTTGTCCCGGGGAAGCAATCTTATCCTTTAATCTCCCACCTTTATTTCTGGCATACTTATTTTATAATACCATCTCTTTCATTTCATCGCTTAGTGTCACCCTTTTGCTTGTAAGTGGAGTTCCTATGAAGAATAAAGTTGTGATATGGATACTATCCATATGCATGTGTATCGCTCTCACATCCCTTGTATCTACCTACTTTGCTGCCCTCCTCATGGTGACCCCAAAACATCTTTTGAATATGAAACCAGCTTGGTTGATGATTATAGCACCATTTTTGGCCTGGGGTGGGTTGTTTGATCTAATTATAGCGTTAATCGCATTGCGCTTATTAATTTGGCTAGTGAAGACATGCATTAGGACAATCAAGATGTCAAGATGTGGAAGGAGCAAAAACGGATGTTGTTGCTTTGTATGATATGTCAATTAATGTGTTTTGTTGTTCGATGAGTGACAACCCATATGGGATGTTTTTAGGATTATCATTATTTTTGTTATATTAGTGTTGCGTTTCTCCTCCTGTGGCGTTGTTGCATGTGCTCTTTAAGATTGTTATAAAATTGCTAGTAGAGAAGACCATTTGCTCGATAAATTGTTTTCAGCCCGCGTTTCCATCAACGTTGTTGGCCCCAAGGTTCTGATATAATCTTAAAGTATTTTGATGATAACAAAACTCTTAAATTAAATTTTTAAAATTTTAAGTAATAGTTAAATATTATTTATTGCCTTATTGCATTAAAAGTCATTTAATTTATTTTTGATAGGTAATAATAATTATTGAAAAAGAAATAAAATAAATCAAAATGGAGTATTATGTTTTGATTGGACTATTTTATCTAAATCAATTTATTAAACTCTATTTTATTTATTTTATTTTATTGGATTTTTTAATTTAATTATGTTTATAATTTTTTTGAATCATAATATTTAAAATTATTGTTAAGCTTCATTTGGCCTTGTTGATCTATACTTTAATATAAAAGAAAAAATTATAAAATAAATTTAAATAAAAATATGAAAAACTAAAAAAAAGTAACAAAATGAATATAATATATTTTGATACAAAAAATTTGGTGGAGACCCTCAAAGCTTTGGTGGAGTTGGAGCTTGCCATTACTGGTGAGCTTCTCAACTGCACGAGCTCTGATGGCATTGGGAACACCATTCTCCATTTAGCTATCATGTTGAAGCAAGTTCAAGTACAATATTCTTCCTTCTCTATCCTAGCTAATAGTTTCCTTTTTACATGCATGGGTAATTTTTTTCACCCTTCCAGGTGTTGATTTTCGTCTATATGGGAATTTGAATTTCCAAATGTTTGTAAATTTATAAAGGGTAAATTATCATTATCTTCCGGAATTTGAGGTTTTATCAATAATAACCCTTCTGTATGATATTAAACTTCCCTAGCTACCTGTCAATAACCACATTACATATTTGCCCTCAACCTAACACTCATTGTTTTTCTCATAATAATAATGATGAAGATAAATTACTTTCTCCTTCCACAAGAGATGCTCTAATTACAAGACCTTCTCCTCTATTTAAAAAATAATAATTACCTTTAAAATTAAAATGTGACCAAAATATTTTCAAAAATGATATTGATTTCAGTTGTTAAAAATATTTTTTAAATTTTCATTTAAATGTTATTTATTTTTTGTAGAAAGTTATAAATTTAAGTCATTCTAAAACTTTATTAAATTTACAACATTGTTTACATTTATTAATATATATTTAAAATAAATGTTATTTTTGAAATAAAATTAATAAATTCTTTCTTTTTAATAATTTATTTTCATCAAATGATTTTACAATTTGCTAAATTTAAAAAATTGACTATATATTTTATGTGGACAAATATACATTAAATATTTATTATATTATATAAGTAACAAATATATAAGTATTTTGGTCAAAATAAATGCTATTGTAGCTTATCTTTTGTTGCAGGAGAGGTAAGTGCAACACATCTTTTAATTTCAAGGAAGATGGGTGTATATTTTTAAAATAGAAACTAAACCTGTATAATTTAGATATCTATGAAAAAAATAGTTTACTCTAATTTTTTTAAAAAATTCCTAGTCGAAAATTTCCCTCTCTATCTCACAAATATATATTCTTCAATTTTCTTCACCCAATTACTCATTAGGAAAAGCAAAATCACTACATAATCACAATACACTATTGTTTCATAGATTTTTCATTCCAACCCTTAGGTCTATTTCTTCTTTTTTTTTTTCTTGTTATTAGAGCTATTTCAAAACCCAAAAGCTTCGTCCTTTTCCCTACCTCATAACACAATTTTTTGGAAAGTAAGTTAGGCAACGAGGATAGAAGTACTTGTGATGAGATGAAGGTGCAATAATGGTGTAAGACTATAATGGAGCTGAATAACAACCTTGAGGACAAGGTTCCAAAATAACCTTTAGATGGAATAAAATATAGTGGGGTCATAAAGGGCTATAAAGGAGGCTTCACAATCATATCTAATTCAACTCGTTCTTTTATAGATAACAGATTATAATATTTATAGAGAAAATTACTTTTAAGACTATATCCTTTGCAATCAAAGGACGGAGATCTGACATTGGCCTCTATACCTTGTCTCAGAAGAATATAAAACTCTACATGAATATTCTAGTTACAATTAAGGGAATCTTTTTCCAAGTATACTAAGACAATTAGTCCCTCTTTCTCTAGGCCTTCTCTGTCTCTTGGCCTCTTAGAATTAAAAATTCTTTTAATATTTCTAGAAACTTGTTTAAAATATGAACTCATGGAAAAGATAATTTTCTCTTACAAGTATTGTAATTTATTATTTATGTTTTCTATTTCATAGTATCCTTATTTAGAGATAAGTGCATAACATACTCATATGAGTAAGATAAACGTAAGAAAACTATCAAGAAAAATATTTCAAAAGAAGAAAGCATTTAAAGAAAACTTATTTGGGAGCACACTAATATTATTGATAGAGGACTAGATCTGAGATACAAACTTGCTTGCAAACACATTGATAAAACTCAGGTTATATAGCCAAAGGCAAGCACAAATAAACAAACAATTTTAACACATGGACCACACTCAAATTTACTACTTTATAAAAGTAGCTTTAACAAAGTTACACACCACAACAAACTTTTAATAAAGCAAATTAATATAGAAACACTCAATACAATAATGGAGGAACACCAAGGTCCAACACTAGTCTTTATTGCAACTAAAAATAGGTTCATGAGCCAAAGAAAGATTATTATTCTCATCGCCTAAGCTATCTTGATATACTTTCTTTTTCTTGAGATTCTTTACCATCCAATCATTTACATCATGTTCAATATATGGCTCCTGGGAATCTTGCATAGGAACATCTTAAGCTAGAGCTAGTCCTTCATTAAACCATTAGGCTTATTGAGAACTTTAGGCCTAGCTTGCATATTGGATTCGATCTCTATATGTGGGATGTCGAAATCTAGCACCCTTGGCTTTCCTAAAATGAGCTCACCTAGAAGTGGTCTAAGAGAAGAGCAGAAAATATGATTTATTGGTCCAAGATAATTATTTATCTCATAAAGAAACATTTTTAGATATTTCAATGTATCAATTCAATGTGTTGGCTAGTTTGCAAAAGTATTTCATAAGTATGCTTGATTCTAAGTCCAAAGAAGCTTGTCATTCCATATTGATATGGCCCGTGTAGGATGAAGACATTAACAACTATTTGTTCATTGTGGGGCTTTTATGCTAGGTGATAGGTTGTAATAACTTTTTGAAGCTCTTCACACCACCATGAGAGTGGAGAAAACCATTCAAGAAGAGTCTACAGATTGAAGTCTTTATTGGAGGGTTGACAAAGGAAATTGTAGTTTGCCAAAGGATGGACTTTTATGGCTTCTAAATAAAAGGCTATCAAGGACTATAGATACCAAAGAGCTTCATCTGAGAGAATGGAATGGATTTCAAAGAGGATGAGGTAAGAAACTCTTTTATTAAAGTAGAATGGATATTCAAGCATGTTAGAGTTCCTAAGGTAAGGGTGGAGATAATAAAATAAGGATTTTTTTTGTTAGAAATGTAACCTTTACAGGAGTGGTTGGAATTTTGGATAAGGAGGAAAACATTTTTTCTAGTTAACTACTAAGGCTAAAGAAGGAAAATGGGAACATTCTAGAACTTTATTGGCCATGAAGATAAGTAAGATTAGCTTTTATAAGATAATGAGGTTAATGGCTTTAAGTCTATAAATGAGGTCTACAAGGATATTTTGGGTTCCTTTGACGTGTTACACTAAGAATTTATGACGAAAAAATCATTATTTCCATGTAAGTAACTACTTATTCGAAAGGATTATCCTTTTAGAGTGTAGCACCTTTGGAAATGAGAAGTTATCCATTTGTACTTTAAAGTGATAAGGGCTAAGATGAAAGCTAAACTTCTTAATCCTTTACTTCATGACAAGGATCTCCTTACAAATTGTGTGGTAGTGATTTTCAAATTCTTTGAATTGTCTACTAGTTTGTTTACAATAATAGTGCTTCCCATATATTTCTTCTATAAAGATAGCTCCCCAATAGCCATTACTAACATCTATCTAAAGAATTCTTGTCCCTTTATCTAGTATCTTTAGAGGTAAAGGATTCTGGGTGATCCTTTGGAAATATTGGATTGCAATTGTTTGGTTTTTTGCCTAAGGTGGGGTTTCCTTCTTTTTGAAAAGTTTAGACAATTGGTTGGTATGATTTAAGACATACAAAATGAAATCTTGAATGTAGTTTACAATCCCAATAAATTGCTATATTTGCCTAACTATTAGGTTTTCATCAAGAAATTTCTATAGTTCTTGAGTAATGTATAGACCTAGCTGGTATTGACTATATTCTATTTGTGTCCTACAAAATTCAATTTAGGCTTAGCCCAATTGACTTTTGCAGGGTAACAACATGATCCTTTTTTTTTTTAGTTATTTCTACAAACTGTTGTAAGAGCCTCTTATGTTCTTCCTCATTTTTTTGAAAAAAGGAGAGCATCGTCTATATAGATAAGAGTATTTTGCAGGCTCATAAATCTTGGTCATTGCCTTTTGAAACAATGATGGAGTGACTTTAAGTCAAAAGGGTATGACAATCCACTGATATTGAGTATTTATGATACAAAATGCTATCTTATATCTCTCTGTTGGGTCTATTTCTAATTGTCAAAATCTAACTTTAAGGTTTAACTTAGAAAATATTGTTGCATCCTTAAGAAGATTAATTTGAGAGCTTATCTTTGAAAAGGGAAATTTATCATCTTCTAAAAGTGTATTAAGAGGCTTGTAATCAATAACTAACATTTTTCCCTCTATTAAGCTCTGACCTTTTCTCTACATAAAATGCCTAGTAAGCCAACTAAGACTTTGTGGGCTTTATTAAACCTTATCAAAGTAGAGAAGCACATTCTTCTCTTACAATAACTAAATCTTCAATGTTCATGCCAGGATGAGATGCTTTGGTAGGATTGATGTTTTCATTCCATTTGAATGGAAGCTAAATATATAATTATTTATTTTTCTATAACGAAGATAAGTGTAAGAACATATCATGGTTCTTAGGACAATACTCCATAAGATGGTCTCTTATTTCTTTATATCATCGCAAAACTTGTTAAAGTTTAAATAGTTTTGAAATGTTTGTATAAGGGGTGAAGTACTACTGGAATCTGATTCCTTTTAAAAAGATTTATAATCTCTTTACTTTGTGATAAATATCTATGCTGATGAAAATATCTTTATTTGGAAGGTTATTTCCTAAGACTTTTAACCAAATAACATAATCCAAAAAACAAAACCCTACTCCAATCATTCTCTTGGTAATCAAATTGACTTTGAAAATCTTCCCATTAGCAACACTGAAATATTCAATATGAGGTTCCCATATTTTCTGAGTTGCTGGATTCATAATGGTTTTAATGCTCTTGTATCCATATAGCCAACTACAGGATAAGCCTATGATACTTTCTTTATAGCACATGCATCCTAATGTAAGGAAGAGGAGATTCCACCTTATGGCTCTAGAAGCAAGGCTACACCAAATAGCTAAGTTGATCAGAGAATTCATTAGAGCTATATGAGATCTATGAGTTGGTACCTAAACTATCTTTTAAGGAAAACACCATGTCTTGATCAACATACTCTTGCTCTAAAAAGAGATCTTTGATTTCTTCATTTTATTGGAGGGGTGTAATACCCTGAAGATGTTGAACAAGCTTTATTGCCTTTTCTTATTTTTTAGAACATTCTTTTGCAAAATATCTTTTTTTCCCACAAATGTAGCTTCTGTCTTTATGCTTGAAACCAAACATTCTTCTTCTGAAAAACCTTACAAGTTTATTTTAGTATTTCTTTCCATATCTATTGGTTTTGTAAAAGGCCTTTTAGTAATGAGATTTTTTCTTTGTAGGACATAAGCACTTGTTTGCTTTACATTTGATCTTAAATTAAGGCTTCTTGTAGGCTTTTAGGATGGACAGTTTGCCTTTCATCATTTCATTAAAAGAGTTATACATCTTACATAATATATTTCACCTAAAGATATTTTTGACATGTCTCTCCAGATGGTGTGAATATTTCTTTGTAGTTCTAGCTTAAACTCTTTTGGAAAAAGCACTATAAAAGTATGGTGAAGGCTAACATTATTGACGCCATTAAGTATATAATACCTTTCTACTATTCTTTTGTAATGGAGGTCAAGGTCTTTCGCCTTCAATGAGCAACATTTCATCTCAAAATACTCATGTCACTTTTGTTTATCAACTAAATTGAAGCTCTAATAAAATTTTTATGGATTAAGCCAAGGATAGAAGATGCATCTGGATTTAAAGTTATTTACAATTGACGATACTTTTATAGGCTTTGGAACCATTATTGAAGAGTACCAGTAAATCTATAAACAAATTTTGTAAGAATTGTTTGAATAGTTATTCCTGGTTTTATCATTTACAAATCTATCCATGCACTGAATTTTTATCATTTATCCCTTTATTTATTTAGAGAAACATCACTTATTTGAAACCATGGTCCAGTTGTTGGCTTAGTCTAAGCATCAACTCGCTAGTGTTGGTGATTAGTATGGCTTCTAAAAAGAATTTCTTCATCAAATTATTGGTTGTCATCAAGATCTTCTACTACTGACCATTCAAGTTCATAAGTATTAACCATGTAAAAAGTAGAGATATCAATAATATTATATGAGTCTGTTGAGCTTAGGTCAAATCCAAGTTTTTTAGAATTCTTGAAAGTACTAGATGGGGCATCATCTTGAGGAATTATCTCAACAAGGGCAATGGATTTGTGTTATTTTCTTAAGTTTCAAAGGTTTAGACTTCTTTTACTCTTTCTAATGAACGAGTAGTTGTCTGTGGAAGAGATAGTGGTGACAAGTCATAGATTTTTAGTGGCATAAATCTAAGAGGTTCAACTACCTTAGTCTAAGAAGGTGAAGCTCAAATGTGTTTAGCATATAAAGTGGTCTGAATGGAATTCTGGGTTAAGGCTTTGGTTGTAGTATTGCTTTTTTGAGGACTTCATAAGTCATCTTAAAGCATTTCTTGTAATCATTTTCTAAAGGGCATAGTAAATATAGAACTATAATAAAAGGTGTATGGGGTGAGGTATATAATAGTGGATAATGTTTATAAATGCTTCTGATGTGGCTTCTTACCATGTCTGCCTTTATCTAACTTATTTCTTTTTTCAATTCTCTAATCTCTTACTCCTTTTAAGAGAACATAAGCTTGTATATCCTTCGACAATGAACCTCTGTAATTCTGCATCCAATTGATTTATCCTTTGATAATGATTATGGTACAACTATTGGATTTCTGCGGAGAGTCCATTAATCCTAGAATTCACCTTAGAAGCTAGTCCAGTTAGGTTTTCTAGCCTAGAGTCTATTCTCTGAAGAACATTGCTTTGGGCTATAACATTGTGCACATGCCAATTTAGTATTTCTTTTACTTATGTAACTGGAGATCTAGTTTCATTATAAGAAACTTTTGTAAGGACTGCAAAAGGTTTAGAAGAAACCCTTATATTAGGATCTATCTGCCTTTCTAGTAATGGAAAGCTAGAGTTATAAGTTTATGATGCCGATGAGAACATCATGCATGGAATTGGCTTAGGTAGCTCTTGTGTTTTGATTATGGTTTCCAATCTCACTATTTCAAGAACAATTATTGGCTTCATCCTTGATGGTTTTGCAATTTCTTCTTTCTTTGCAAGAGCTTCAAGAAGATTATAATGGCCAAGCTCTCTTAGCAAATCTTCAAAAGAGGTTGGCCTTAGTGGAGGATTTTTTACTCCTACCTATTTTGGTTTAGGAAGATTATTATCATCATCATCTTTGTCTTCTTGTTATGCTTGCAAGGTCTAGAACAACAAGGTTTCTTCTTTCTCTAATGTGGAATAGCTATTGGATCCTTTGATCAATAATCATTATCACCAAGGCCTTCCTAATTTTCAAGATCCCAACATCCACAATCTGGGTCACAATCCCATACGAAGTGGCCATTTATCTTTGCTACATAGGAATAATGACCTTTTAGATAGAAAGCATGAATGGGGATTGTTTTTTTACTTAACTTCTAGGTTGATACAAGTGTGAGCATCATGGATTATCTAGTGATTATTGCAAATCCTTGGGAGGATTCTTCTTCTTTAACTCTACCATATTTTAGAGTACAAAACTTGAAGGCACTAGTAGTATGAGCAAGTTTAAATGTTGCATGAAACTCTTATTTATAATTAGTAACCTATTTTACTAGAATGGTCTGCATAAAATCCTCTTTAGAAAGGGTTATTAGGATCTGAATGATTGTTGGGGTGATTAGGCCTCTCAGCAACTGCATACAGTGCATCTCCAAAGGTACTAGGAAAATGGTGGTTGAGACATGGTTTTAAGTCTTGTAAATTAGGTAATGATGAGGGTTAGCCATGATGGCTGTAAGAACTTGTTCAGCTCCTATGATTTGAACTTGAATTTTCCATCTTGCGGGTAAAGTAAGATCATTAAGATTTACATTTTAATTTGAAAAGATTTTGAAGATGACACTTCAACAATCAAGGGCGGTAAGTACAGTGCCAATCATAGTATTTTGGCAACTAGTATAGCTACTATCAAGAAGAGCAACTATTACCATGGCTACTATTCCTATTTTGCCATACAAGGTAAGGACCATCTTGATTGCTCTAAGATAAAGGTAAGTGTATCCATTATTTCTCCAGTAGTTGATGAGCCCTGTTGAAATTTTGATAGTGGCATATTGTTCAACTTGGGTCGAAGCTAACCTACACTGATCAAGTTTATAGCATTGTAGGATTTCTTTTACTAGAGGGCTTCTTCAAGTGATCAAATTTCTAATAGAACTAAAAAGAGTTTTGTTTTGATGATATACACAATAAGGGCTTAAAAGGGGAAGAAAAGTTTCTTCTATCTTGGTAGAATTTGGAAGATTGGTGATTTCAATAAGATTATCTATTTTATTAAAAAGGGTTTTGAGATAAGAAGACAAAATATTTCCAAGTATGGATAAAGCAAAGGAAAGTCTAACAGTTTTAGAAGTTTTTAGTTAAGTTTCCATGAAAATGAAAGTATTCTTCTTACTCTCTTTTCCTTTCTAGAACTCTTTCGTTTATCTCAAGAACAAGTGAATAAGAACACTATAAATGAAGTTTCTATCAAATGGATAAGAACACTAAAGGGAAGTTCGGTTTTGTGCATGGTAAAAAGATTCTCTTTATACAATTGTGTACAATGTTTATTATACCATTATAATTATTACTTATCAATATTTATTCATTTTCAAACTAAAAATAAAGTAAAGGCACAAAAGTCTTTTTTTCATCTACAAAATTATTTTTTCCTTTCCATGCTTCTATCCATTCTACTTAGCAAACCGATCATACGTCTATGGTATTTTATAAATGTTGTAAGAGGAAGGGAGAGTATAGATATTTTTCAAGTAAGAGAAGTATGTTGTGATGAAATTTTAAATTTTAAGGCAGATAATGATAATTTATTCATTTATAAAATATTTGAACATAAAGATTATAAATTTTAAAACTTATATGTTATATGTACCTTAAATATAAAATCCAAATATTTTTTAGATTAGTGTTCAATTTTTTATATAAAAAATTCCTAAAAATTGATTAACTTCACAATTTAATCTTGAAAAGTCCTATAACATTCTTAATTTAGTCTCTCAATAATTCATTTTTAAAGCCATTTTTGTCTCTCTATCCATTAAAGTCGTCTAATTAATAATTTCTCAATTTGATCTTTAAAAATAATAAAAATGATTAATGAAAAAAATGGAGGGATTAAATTGAGAGAGTTGTACTTTAAAAAATAAAATTGAGAAATTAATCATTTTTCAAAGACAAAAACAGTAATTTTCCAATCACTTAAATAATAGATTTCAATGTTATAATGAAATCTATTTCCCAATTCTTAATTATGGTCGTTCTTTTTTCTTTGGTACTATCTTCACTTTCGTCTTTTCCCAAGAATATATATTTTTCTTTTTGTGGATTAAAATTTTTATTTAAGTGATTCATGTATATTTCTTTGTTCACCATAGTTTGAGAAAATCTCTGATTTGGAAACAATTCTTTGATTTTTTTTTAAATATTTTTTTTAAATTAAAAAAAATTTGTGACATAAGGGACTAAGGCCCAAGGACAAGAAAAACGATAAGAATTACACGTTATATTGCTTGTGGGGGGCAAGGTGAATTATTCACTCCTGCCCTTCTAATGACTCCCCATATTTTGCAATATTTGATTTACTTTTAGGATTAATTTGGGGAGTCATCATTTCATTTTACATGAGAATTAATGAAATATTAAAGATTATTTGGGCTTGGCATTCTTTGAAGATTTATTGAGAAAATGTTGAGAAAATCAAGTAAATTTTGATTCATGTTTGACATCTAAATTCCTCATTAATGTGGATGTTGTTTATAGGATCAACGGAGCTAAGGAAGTAAGAGAAAAGCTTATTTAAAATGATAGAAATTAAAGAGGAGATCAAGTGCCATTGTCTGAAGAAAAAAAAATGTATGTTCTCTAGTGAAATTTCTCCACCTAACGGTGAAATTTCACCAACCAATGACCAAAACGCACAGCATCACTAAAGCTTTAGATAAAAAAGATGAAAAAGATGAAGGTTTGACAAAGGAGGCAGCAGCAGACATAGGAACTGATTTTTGGAGCTGAAAAACGCAAGAAACTTCAACTTGGAGCTAAGGGAATAGATCAGATTCATGAGATCAAAGATTTGAGCAGGAAATCACACCAATTAATCTGTTCTTCTCCTCTTGTTCTTTAGTTTGATGCATTTTTTTATATACTTTACTTTGTATAAAGCCATGTGTGGATAAATCTTTCTAACCCTAGAGTACTATGAATTTATTGGTAAATTAGAGTTTGTTTTCACCGTTTGATTGTACTTAATGTTAATTTTGGTTATTCAATTTTACTTCAGTTTGTCTATTTAGTGATTGGCCACCATTAAATATGAATTTGGGAATTAGGGTTTCTCTTGACAAAGGGGATCTTAATTAGACCATAAGATTGAGTAATATGGGATTAGATTATAATCTAATTTGCAATTAGAATAGACATATACCTAGAGGCCCCCATATAATTGTTGAAGAGTGAACTCAGATTAATTAGCCTTTTGAGTAATTGTATTAGACATAACATTATTAACTTGAGAGAGATTTATAAGTGGATTGAAAGACACTTGTAACTAATAGTACTCTAGATTAACAAAATCAATGTTGAAAGCAATTAATTCGATGAAAGAAATATCTAAAAAGCTAATAAGGGATTAGTCACTCTAGATTGTCTTCGACTTCTGCGGTTGTTAGAATTTAAAATCTTATTACAATTCTTTAAATTTAATTTGGTACCATTCACTCAATTACTTTCGACTTGCTTAACTAAAATGAACATAGAAAATCTAATGCCCAATCACCAATTTACTTGATTCTCTGTGGGAACAACCTTGACCCATCGTTATATTTTGTTTTCAACCCGTACACTTGCGGTGTTACATTTCGTGAGCATCAAGTTTTTGGCAGCAACTTTGACACTCATATGTGCTTCATGTGTAGTAGGTAGGTAGTATATTATGCAGGATGAAATGATGCCAAAAATAGGCCTCATTTGTCAGCTGAGCTTGCTCTAGACCATGGCATCCCCATATACCTTTACCTTCTTTAGTTAATCATTAGGCAATGGCCTTGTATGTCAATGCTTTAAGATCCTTTGTCATCTTGGTGTACTAACAATCTTCCACCTCAGGCAAGTTGTAATAATCTCTAATAACCGCCTCATTGATGACAACTTCAACTCCTCGAGCATAATAGACTCCCGAGTCACAATATTTAGCATTGGCAAAGAATTGGTGAACCAGGGGCAAAATGGCGAAATGAGGTTTTCTACATATGCCTGACCATTTCCTGCTGTTTATAATTTCTTCAGCACAAAGTGGGGATTCAATGGGGAAGATCCTCGCTATAGCTTTCTGCTCATTCAAAGTAGCAAAACGTTTGGCAGCTTTAGAGTTTTTAAATTCCTTGTCAATCCATGGAAAGATAAGCTGCACTTGCACCACATCAGACGTGGTAGCTCTAGCTGGAGCAGGGAAACGCTTTGCTGAGGCATTTTTCTTTATAGCCGACTGCTTCATCTTGAGAGTCTTGACTACAAGAGATTTGCTTTGTAATGTCATTGAATTCTTGGATTGTTTAGAAGCCATTTGCATAAAAAAAATGAAATAGCTTCCTATAAAGTTATTGGAGATACTTTAATACATAGTTCTCACTATCACATGTTAACAATGAAATGCACTAATTAAAATGTACGAAGATTCCAATATGGTCAAAAAAATTCCAGAGCATTTCAGCAGGATCTCAAACAGAGCAATTTGAAAAGAGAAGTAAGCATCACATTTCTAGTAGAGTCAAAAGAAGTTTCCACATAGTCAAAGCAGTCAAGATTAAGTGGAAAAATTTTTCAGTGTCAGCTTCCTAAAATTTTCGTCATCGTGAGTAGAATCCTTAAACCATTTAAGAGCTTCCAGAATAAATTACCAACTCAAAGGACAGTCCACATGATACTTAGTCATAAAATGCCAAAAGAACATGCGAACATCCACAATCCCAATTTCTAAATGCTCTTTGAACCACAGCATCGTGCAATCAATCAAGCATGAGAAGCAAAATCAAACTAGCATAAAAAAGAATAAGGAAAAACAGCACCAAGCATAAGCAGAGACTCATGAATGAGTTATTTTATTTTGTCCCGAAATGTATATGAACAGAGCACTAGAAATGATGTAACAAAATCCATCACAAGTTAAAGCAAGCATCACAATAGCAGAAAATTCCACAAAATAGTCCAAAGTAATTAAATCAATCAGGATTCAGGCAAAAACACTGCTCACAGTTGCAAAGGCATGAAAATACGTCCAAAGTCCTCAAGAATACCACTAAACTCAGCTAAACAATGTTGTTCCCAACAGCAATCAAACCAGAAATAAAACTTTAAAACCAACAATTAAACAAAAATGTTGAGCGAAACTAACCTGACTATGATGCAAAGAGGTTGAAAAGAAGTAAAGCTTGCACAAATCGCAAACCCAAACGACCTTAATGCCACAGAGGAAATGCAATTCGAAGAACAGAAGCAAAGAAGTAAATGACGAAAATGAAGACGGTGGCTAAGAAGTGAACAACGAAGGAAAATAAAAGGGAAGGCGTGGAACACTGAAATGAGAGAGATGAAATGGAAGAAGAAATGGCAATGATGGTGGAAGAAAGAGAAAGAAAAAAGTTTGTTCGTATACTTAGGTTTTTTATTGGTTTTGAGTGAGTTTATTTATCAAGTGAAGTGAAAATATTCCTTCATTTCTTATGCTTTGAATTATAAGATGCTAAGCATTAACTAAAGTGATTGTTTCCCTTTCTTTTAATTTCGTTCCATTATCCTACTTATCATATTATAACCTTTGAACAAGTCCTTTTGATTTGTGTGTGCAACGGGATATTACCTTCACACTTCATTATAAAAAGATATGTTAACATTAAAAAAGTATAAAATCTGTAAAACCAAACGAGTTAGTGGCGGGATGGTGTCAATTTAAGTTCAATTTATATCGCCAATAGTGTCGGTGGGGGAATGCCACAACAATCAACCTCGGAGCGCATCAACACGTGGAACATGTGGCGTCTTGGAATGGAATGGGCATAGTAGTTTCGGGGTAGCGTGTCCATAACGGCGCATGGGCTAGGTGGGCCCTCTCTCGTCTCCCTTCATGTGCCTTGTCAGTTTTTGTCGAGAATCTAATGTAAGAATATTATTTTAAACATTAAATTTAATTAATATATTAAAATATTTTAAATAAAAATAAATTAAGATATTCCATATTTATTTTGTATTTTAAATTTTAAATATATTATAATTAGTGATCATTTTTTAACATTAATTTAGCATTATATTGTAATTGCTTAGTGGGATAGTAAATTGTTATTGGCGTTCAATAAATTAATCTTTTTGATGAAAGAGCAAACAATTTTTATCAATTAAAATTTAAGAGAGCTCTCAAAAAAGAGTAAGTTCCCTTGTTGCCATCACTCGATCATTACCATTGTATTTTGACACAAAGAAAATTAAAGAGAAGAGAAAGGAGAGGGAGAAAAATGACATTTTCCCTTATTTGATTTGGAGTGAAAACTAGGAAAGAAAGAAAAAATGAAGAGAAAAGTATGACAGATCACGATAATTTTTTTTCTACCTGAATATAGAGATTTAAAGGAGAAAATGCTTGCCCAGAATGAATAAAAAAGTATATATATTTAACAAAACTTTTTAATATTTTAATTAATTAGTTAATATTATAATTATTAAATTTATTACAAAATTAATTAATAATAAATATTTTTTCAAAATAATAATTTTTAATATTCAAACCAACAAATTATATATAATTAAAAAAGGTGTTACATATAAATTTTAAAAAAACGTCCGACATGTCCAACCAAAATTTTTTAACATTTTAATTAATTAATTAAAAAATTAATATTATAATTAATTTTATTATAAAATTGATTAATATATTTTATAAAATAATAATTCATTTTTTTAATGTTAAAATTAATAAATTATATATAATTTAAACAAAAAATCACACATAATAAATATTAAAAAAAAACATTATCCAACTGTAATGCAGTCAAACAGTGTTATTATCAAATTTCAATCGAACATATATATATATGTCCAACTAAAGTTCAATTGGATATATATATATCCAACACAATGCATGTATATATATATATATATATATTAGTATATATAATATTATAATAAAATATTAAATATGATATTTAAATATTATTAAATAATATATATTATATTTATATATGTTATATTTAAATTAATTAATATATATTAAAATGATATTTATAAAATTTTAAAATAAATATTAATATTTATGATATTAAAATAATAATTAATAAATAATTTTTTACAAAATAAAATTTATTTAATTTGAAGAATTTTTTTTAAAATTTTTTTAATTTTAAATGTGTGTTTTTTAATAAAATTTTTTTATCTTATTCAAAATAATTTTTTTATATAATTTAAACATTTTCTTAAATTAATTTTTATTTCTTTTATTATTCTTATTTTTAATATATATATCTGCAAAAAGTTAAAATAATAACAGTATTATTATTATATTAAATTAATATATTTGTGTCTTTCTATTTTCTCTCCCTCCATCCAAACGCATGGAAAGAAAACATTTTCTTCTTAATTTTCTTTTCTCTTGCATTTCTTCCAAATTTTCTCTCCCTCCACTTTTCTTTTCCCCCATCCAAACACAATGTACATCTATCAAAAAATGACCTATAATTAATAGATTCTTTTCAACTCCTTTTTTTGGTGTCTTAATTTGCAGATCCCAAAAGCTCAATTTGCTAAAAAGGTTGCTATGAAGAAAAACAAATAGCATGGTTAAAGGTATTTATTATCTATCTAATTACCTCCACTTAATGATCTTTTGAATTGTAATTTTATAAGTATATATGCTTCATCTAGGCTTTCATATGGTAAGCCTAACTCTGATTACCTTTACCTACTTGGACTTTGGAGAATTGTTTTTTCTAAAAGAAGATAGTTCAATTTTGGAATTTCTTTGTTTCATGTTTTATGAAATAAATTAAGTGATTAATTTCAATTATTTTGAATGTATTTTTTTTGGTGCATGATGTGTTCATTTGCCTGCCTAATATGAAGGATAATTGCCTATAACAAAGGTTAGGGAACTCTTATGTTGAAACAGAAAATTGTTACCATGCATATTAGGGTCTAAAATTTTAGACATTACTTTTAGACTTTAATGCATGAAAATAGGAGCCCATAAAATTCTAAATATTTTGACTTTTAAATTACCTAAAATAGAGCTTTAGAGAGCTGGAGACCATTGAGATTTTGTGGCAAGTCTACAATGGCACAAACTAGGTCAAGCTAATCCAAGTCATTGAGGAAGACGACCAAATCGACACACTGTTTTGGTTTGACATGGGCTAGCTTTTAAACGTGGGCCAAACAATGTGTTATTTGGCTACAAAGTGTGAAACACACCATTTCATTAATGCTCTTTTGGGCTATGCTACTTCCATTTTTGGTTCGATTTTTGTGTATATTTTAGGTTGAATTTTTAGGCCTTTTGTTTTTCAAACTTCTAGACACATATGGAAAACAAAAATACATAATAAAGAAGAGTTGGGCCATTATGGAAGTGGGTCGTGGGCTATTGTACCATTTTTGTCAGAAAAGTGCATCTTTTGGTAAAAAAGATTACTAGGCATTTTTCAAGGCAATCTTGGGACTTTTTTTTTTGTCGTTTTAAGTTCAAAAATTTGGCCTATTCTAGGTTTGTCCATAATTTTTCTTTAGGTCTTATAGGTTAATTTAATTTCTCTTTTGACCCATCATTGATTCCTTAGACCAAAACTAAATTATAAAAATTATTATTTAGTGCTATTTGATGTGTTTAAATTATAAAAAATTATTCTAGACAATCTGGAAATGTTAGAGATTTTGTAAAATTATTATTTAGTACTATTTAATTTGTCTAAATTTTGAAAAAAAAAAGTTATTTTAGTCAAGTTTGACACATTTGGAACTTTGAAAAATTACTATCAAGATGTATAATTATGTGTAAATTATAAAGAATTATTTTTGGGCAAATTTGCTTAGTACATTTGTGGGATAATAATAAAGGGAGAATTTTTTTAATCACATATGATTTAGCAGATTAATTAATTAATTAATTTCTCAAAAGGACAAAATTACTTGGTGCATATATATTTATATTTAAATGTATATAATAAAATTAGATATTTTGTGATTAGCATGTATAAATTAAGGGATAGTCTCAACATCCGTCATAATAGTATACATGAATTCTTAGTCAATTTTTATAAACATAGAGATTACATATAAATTAAAAAATATATATTCTAATTAAAGCTACAAAGGACCAATTTTGGTGTATTTAAGAATAAAATTAGCTTGAGTGACAATTTTTTTCCTATTTTGGAAAAAAATTTTTAGGCAATTTTGGCATATTAAGAATTTTGTGAAAAATTATTATAGTGCCATTTAATTTTGTCTAAATTATAAAAAATTATTTTGGCCAAATTTGGCACATAAGGTTAAACCTAAAAGGAGAATTTTAATGAATTAATTACCTATAGTTTACTTGGTTAATTAATTTTATAATTCTCATAAAGTCATTATTATATGAGTGCATATATATGTTTTAATGCATGTAATAAACATAGATATCTTGTAATTAATATATTCAATTAAGGAGTAGCCACAACATCCTTATATGACTATGAATTTACAATCTTGGCTTTTTTTAACATAAATATCACATAAGGATTTAAATATATTAATTCTAATTAGGTATATAGTAATATCATATTTTTTCTTATAGCTAGATAGTTATGACTATGTACTTGAAGATGACGAATTAGAAATAACTTAAGTCTCTAGAGATAGATCTTTCTTTTATTCTTGATGCAAATGATCCTTAATTAACTACCTCATTAGTATGGACCTTTATAGATATCTTATAAACACACATAAGGAAAAGTGAGCAATAAATGTCTTATTGGACATGCATGTGCAAGCTCATTTTGGAAGGTGATGGGATTCTACATAAGATTTATTTAGTCACTAGTCTAAGAAGAGAAGCCATAAAGGAAAAAGCATAAATAGGAATGATTGCCCTAAAAGAAAAGTCTAACCATAAAAAAAAAAGATATACTCTTATCTCTATCTATTTTAAATTTCATTTAGTTTTCACTTATCATGAGTGAGAATTCTTCTAGTTTATAGTATAGGAGATTAAATATATCTCTATTGAAAGAATCAAGAGGTTTATAAAGGATGAGATTCTTCAATTCCTAAACCTTACTAATTTTGATTCATGTGTGGATTGTATTAAAGGTATGCAAATCAACGTGCCACTTAAAGAAATTAGAAGAATTTATGAATTGTTAGAAATTATACACACTAATATATATTGTCTTAATCTACATTCTAGTAATAAAAAATATTTCATTCTCTTTATTAGTGACTTCTCATACTACATTTACATCTACTTGTTTTATAATTAATGTAAGGCACTTGATGCCTTTAAGGTGTATAAAGCAAAAATAGAGAAACAATATGGTAAACATATTAATATAGTGAAATCAAATAGAGAGGATGAATATTTTGATAAGTACACACATGATAGACAAGAACTTGGTCCATTTGCTAAGTTCCTTCAAGAACATAGTGTAGTTACATAATATATAGTGTGGTTAAAAGAAGGAATCAAATGTTGTTGGACATAGTAAGGAGTATGCTTAGCAAGTCGAAACTTTCTATTTCTTTATAGAGAGATACACTCAGGATAACAATGTATATTTTGAACAAGGTTCTAATAAAGGATGTATCTAATACACCTTTTGAGATTTGAAAAGGTTACAAATCCATTTTGAATCATACACATGTATGGGACTATCTTGCAAAGGTAAGAATATATAACCTACATGAAAGAAAGTTAGAGCCTAAGACTATTACTGTATATTAACTATACAGAGAAGTTCAAGGGATACACGTTTATTATTTTTCACATTCAAGGAGTTTTGTTGAATCTAGAAATGTCAAATTCCTTGAAAATGACATGATTAGTGGTATTGATCAACCATATGACTTAGTCAATAAGGATGATCACATATAACAAATTATTTCCACTAGTTGTGGTGGAACATTAGTTTTACATGACACCCATCCCATCAGGGTGAATGTAAATCATAATAAAATTCTTGAAATATCATTTGATCACACTAGAAATTAGGAGCGTCTTCATCCTAAAGATCCCACCATTCATGATGAGATACCTTATAATGTTAAAAAAAAGGCACCTCAACTAATGGTACATGATACTCTTATTAAGCAACATTAACCCTCATAGTAGTTTGAATTAAAAAATCAACTAGAGCTAAGAAATTGATAATACCTAGTGATTACATAATGTACCTTATAGAATTTGATTAGAACATAAATATTGAGAATAATCCCATTAACATTTTCACAAACAATGAGTGGTATAAATTCCAAATTGTGATATGATGCCATAATAAATAAGATGGAATCCATGATAAATAATAATGTTTGGGACCTTATATAGTTACCTAGTAAGGCGAAGGAAATTGTCTATAAATGGGTTTGCAATGCCAAAATGGATTCACGAAGCAACATTAAGTGTTAAAGGTAGGATTGATTGCTAAGGTTTTCATACAAAAGGAGGAAATTGGCTACATAGTAACATTTTCTCTTGTATTAAAGAAGGATTCCTTCCCTATCTTCATGATTTTAATTGGCCGTTTTGACTTGGAATAACAGTAAATGAATGTGAAAATGACCTTCTTCAATTATAATCATAAGGAAGAGGTATACATAAAATAACCTAAAGGGTTTATCAAATGCCAAAGAGACTTTAGTACACAAGAGTACGAAGTCCATTTTCAAACTCAAGCAAGCCTCACAAAAGTGGAACTTGAAATCCTATGATGTGATCATATTTTTTTGATTTCATTGAAAAATGTAACATCTGGGTCCTCTGTAAATATGAGAAACGTAATGTATGATTTCTCTGTAAACATACGAAACTTACCAGATATAAAAAGAAGTTTCTCAAATAGAATGATTTAAGATTAAATAAAATTAGAGCAATATTCTAGACCTCAAATAATGAGAGTTCAAAGCCAAAGGTGCCCTGAAAATGGAGCCAGAATAACCTGACAAAATTTAACAAAGCATTTTCATAATTTCAGGCACTTTTTAGAAAATACAAAAGAAATATTTTTAAATAGAAAAAATAAGTTTTCTGAGATTCTCAAAGGCTCTAAAAACTATAAGAACCTCTAAAATAGTTAAAACTCCACCGATTTACATTTTAAAACGACTGTTGACCTAAATTTTGACCTTTTCATTTAGGAAAGTTTTAGATCCAATTTGAGTAATTCTAAAAGTATTTTATAATTTAAAGAACTTAAATTCTATGATAAAAAAGACAGTTCTAAAAGGAGTCAAAATGAGCCTAAAACAAAAAAGTCAAGAAAAGTGGGCATAGATGGAATTCTTAAGAAAGGAATTTCAAGAAGCCTTCTTATAAAAATGTCCCCACTTCTGCCTACTCATTATGGTCGACTTTTCTAGGCTAAAATAGAACCAAGGGCAGATGAGAGAGGCACACAAGATGGAAGGAAGAAGGAGAAGAAAAACCTAGCAAAAAGTGTAAGAATTTTATGATTTTTTATACTTTCTTCTTCACCAATCTTCTTCTTCTTTTTTTTCCTCTTCCTTTCTATGGTTTTCATAACTTATATGGGGCTATTTTGGGTCTGGTCCAGAGGAGTGAGCTTAGAATTTCAAGGAGAAGCTTAAAGTAATGGAAAAGGCTCTTGAAAATGTTTTGAAACAAGGTAAACCCCTTAGCTCTTCATGCTACTTTTCTTACTCTTCCTCCGTGTGAATTTCGTTCAGCCATAGGTCATCCAAAAAGAGTTGAATTCTGACTATATCAAGGAATGAATAAGTGATTTAGAGTATAAGAATTTAGAATAGACAAGTAGAAACAAAAAAAGAGCCGTAAAATTCAAATTGGCACAACTTGAGGCTTTAAAATAAATGATAAATTTTGATTTTTTTTTTTCTAGAGGTATTCTAGCTTATGTAAGACATGGTATGAGTTCCTTAGACCCCTAGCAAGCTTTACATAAGCCATCCCCTTCAAGAAAATAAAGCAAACTCCATAGGTGCCAAATCATAGTCACGTCTCAGCCTAGGCTATAACAAGTACCTAGGAAGTGTTTTAATTTATTACAAGGCTAGAATGGAACTAGATATGATAAAAGAACATTAAATGAATCCTAGAAAAAAATTTACAAGCCGTAAAATGTGAGATGGAAATATAAACTTCATAATGAGATATAAAGAAGCAACTTATAATTAGACTCCTTAAAGTAAATGCGTGAAGACTCCAAGGAATCTAAATGGAGTCAAAAGTTTTAGATTGAAAGAGAAAATGGAGCCAAAATCATGGATTCCCATAGTTGCTTCATTAGGCCTCTTATGGAACCATAAGTGTGTCTTAAAACCAAGCAAGCCTCCATAGAGTTTGTGAGAAGTTTAAGCATGTTCCTATGAGTAATTTATGCCTTATTTAATGTGTTTAGGTCAAGAGAATTAAGTGCCACCCAATTCCATGAGCTTGGCCAAAAAAGGGAGGAAGAGTTCAAGGAAAAAGTGTGTAGCATTGGCTCTAAGGTAGTTCTCTAACCTTTCTTTCATGCATTTTTGAATGTTTTCTTGTCTTTGAATGTGGGTATGTATGTTTATATCATGAGAAATGTTTCTAGTTATTGCCTACTTGCTATGGCTCCATTATGCATTTTGAAATAAGTTTATAAATGTGTTTTGGCTTAAATGAGTGTGGTGATGCCAAAAACCCCTTAGTAAAGGTGAGGATGAGTCAAAAATCCTTAAAATTGAGTGAGACAAAGCCAAAAGTCTCAAGAAGAGTAAGACTTAGTCAAAAGTCGCTTAAAAATAAGTGAGGTAAATTCAAAAGTCCCACAAAAAATAGGTAAGGTTAGACCAATGCCCTTAAGAGCCTATGCATGTTATAAATAAGTTTCTTGAACATAAAAAATGTTATATATATATTCACTAGTAGCTTGAAAGTCATGCATGCATTTTTTGACAATAAATTAACATCTATTATGTATGTTTAAAAGGGTAAAAAACCATTGAGATTATTTGAATCTCACCCCTCCCCCTTCATATGTTTATTCATGTCTAGGTGAGCCAAGAAGTTCAAAGAAAGGAGACCAAATGCCTTGGAGGGTGAGACTTTGACAAAGGAGTAGAAAAGTAGGCAATTTTATAACATATTTATTGCCAAGAATTGTATGTCTATGGTGTATAAGAGATGTACCCCTCTTGAGCAAGTTTAAATGTACATAAACATGATGTATGTATCAATCTTGAAGCCATATATATGTAAATGTGGATTTTTGCCACTTATATGCTAGTATGTGCATATGTATGGAAGATAATGACATGATGAAATTGAGCTCCATAATATTTAGGACTATGTGAGAGGCTTCCCTAGGTTGTATTTATGCCATGGGAAGTGCTCAAGTGGCTATGGAATAAGAAAAATGTCTTTTGGTGCACTAGGATTCTATTATGACCTTTAAAATTAACCAAAATTTGAGCTAAATTACAAACTAACCAAATGAGCTAGTCTTAGCATGAAATTTAGCATACTTATAAAGCTTAACTATAACTTTTCACAGAGTTAAAGAACAACTAATTTGGAACTCTAAAAAATTTATTATAATTTTTTAAAATTGGTCAAATTATGCATGATGGTAAGATGTATTATTCATATGGTCAGATTTTGTTTATATGTTATTTGTGGGCCAAATAAAGTCCAATGCCTATGAAAGTTTATAGGAATAAATTAGACACCATAAGTTTTCCATACCTACCGAGATCACCCCATTTAGAGCTCTGTAGAAGGAGATATAAATTTTTGAAATTCCAGATCTGGAAGCTATCCTAGAACTAACCCAAGTTACTGTTTCATTGATTTTCTTAGACTAAATGCAGTTATCTTGGTCTAGAATTATTTTTATTATAAGTTAATATCTAGAGCTTTCTAGAAGGCTATCATATACTTAATTTCAATTTTTCTAAAATTAGTTATAATTTTTTAAAATTCATATCAATAAATCCATGATAGCAACCCGAGAGCAATATATTGCTTTTGTGTTGTATGATCCAAAACCCGAGACTCTTGAATTGTTTTGTGTCATTTCTAAGTTGTATGGATATGTTATGATGGAAAATTGATATGAATGAGTTCATATTGTCCATGAACTCATAAATAGAATTTTTGGGCCTTACGTAATGCAACTTTATCCCATTAAATGTATTATTTTCAAGGAAAAGTGTATGAAACTAAGTCTTGATATTGAAGTAAAATGACTAGAGAGTAAGGTATGACAAAAAACATCACGAATTAGTATATATACTACAAGGTTAATAAGAGTTAAAATCTATTAGGTTATAAATGTTGATGACATATTGTTTGTATGTAGTAACTTAGGGACTATTATATGAGGTAAAATAACAATTGTTCAAGAACTATAACATGAAAGATATAGGTGAGAAATCCTATGTAATAGATAAGAAAATCTATATAGAGATAAATCTCTAGGTATTTTAGAACTATCATAAAAAATCTATATTAATTAAGTACTTGAACATTTCTTGATAAAAGGTTGTTTATCAAACATTGTGAAAATGAATAAATTTTGTTTGTTTCTATGTCCAGAATATGATCTTGAAAGAAAAGAGATACAAAATTTTCCTTCTATTTAATGTTTATCTAGATGTGCACAATGTTGGATATTGCTTTTGTTGAAGGAATGTTAGATAGATATGTACCAAAGCCATTCATGCTTGGATCATTGAAATAAAAGGTTGCAATAATTGTCATAAATTACATTTAAGGTACATTAAGTTTCATATTTACTTATAAGAGAACCAACAATTTAGAAGATGCTAGTTATATATATTCAAACTTGGCAGGATATGTTGAACCTAAAAGAGGTTAACAAATTATGACACATCTTTATGCTTGTTAAATACGCCATATCATAGGAGAGTATAAGAATTCAAAGCAATCTTGATTACTACTTCCACCATGAAATACTAAATTTATATCCTATTTTGAGGTAAATTCACAAGGTAATTTGATTGAAGAGTTTTATCATTGGGTTTCAAATTGTGGATTAATTTTGAGCCTATCATGGGGTTTATGATCATATAAGGTTAAGTGGTCATAGAATATATAAGGAATAAAGATCATTTAACTAATAATATGCATTTAAAGAAGTTCAAGGATTATATGCCTCATATGACACTTAGATCACATTTTATTAATGTTGGTGTAGTTGAGGTATGTTTAAGTAATGAAATTTGAATTATGATTTGTTATCTCAAATTTTTTGTATAAAAAATTTTGTGAAATTAACAAATATTTAAGTTCGAGCCCAAATAAACATTTGAGGTTTATTTATAAAGTTTAATATCCTAAAAGCTAAAGACATCTTACAAATAATGCATGGAAGATAATATTTGTTCATTTAAAAGACTTACCACTATGACTCTTATGGTATATATTTATTCTACTAATGAATGTGTTGTCCACAAAATCATATTCTGATTAAGTGGAAGAATGTTAGAACATTATTTTAAATTTAATCAGTATATTAAAATATTATAAACAAAGATAAATTACAATATTCCATATCTTCTTGATATATTAGGATATTTTAAATAAAAATAAATTAAGATATCCCATATCCCTTTTACATTTTAAATTTAAAATACATTCCAATTAGTAATCCTTATTTATTAAAGTTAGTTTGTCAGATATCCTATAATTGGTTAATGGGGATATTTAGTTGTTATTCACTTTAAATAAATTGATCTCTCTTAATGGGAGAGCGAACAATTTTATCCAACTAGAATTCCCAACAAAGAGTAATTTTCCCTGTTGCCATTACTTTGATCACTACATCTGTTGGAAAATATCCTCTAATTAACAATTCTCTTCTATACTTCCTTTTTAGTGTTTTAATTCGTAGATCCCAAAAGCTTAATTGCGGAAAAGACTTATACATAAAAAGAAAAACAAATAATATGATTGGAGGTATTTATTATCTATCAAATTGCTTCTGCTTAATTCTTCTGAATTGTAATATGCTTGCTTCATCTAGACTTCCATTTAATTCATTTTGGATTTGGACCTTCCTTTCACATAATCATCATAACTGAATATCCCCACCCTCCAAAAAAACAAATCATAGCTAAAATGGGGCAAAGTACAACCCCCTTGCCATCAGCATTAATAAGTAACCCCACTTTGGATGAGGATGGTCCATGAAGACCATGACCATGTACGTGCAGGCCCAGGTTCATATTGTGAAATAGAAAACTTTCCTCACAAAAAAAATGGGGAAAATAAAAACATTTACAACATTTTTATAACAATTTAAAAATTGACATAATTAATATTATAATTTAAATGAAGAGACATTAAACCTTAATTTTAAGTTATATGAAATATTTTCAAAATTATTTTATCAGGAACAAAGTTTTCAAACAAATTGTTTGTTCTTTTATTTTCAAAAGCTCTGTTTACGATTACATTTAGGAACTGTTTTTTTTCCTTTGGGCCAAAAATTTTAGGAACTGTTTGAACAAACAAAGTCATATTTGCAATAAATTTGTATGTCCTGGTGACAGTTTCTTTTTATTTTTTTAATTTAGGCACTGTTTATTGCGAACAAAAAAAAATCTAACCAAAAAATTTTGTATTTGTTTCATTAAAAAATTATTTTTAAAAATTCAATCGGTTAAATTTTTCTTTAACATTTTAAGGAAGTACTTTGATAAATTAAAAAAAAAAGCATGGAAACCATTTCACTTGTCCATAGTCCTCCAACATTACCGTCTAAGCCTATCAAGAGTTGTACTAGAGCCGAAAAATGAATTGGACCAAGGTCAGGGCCCAAGCCCACACCTAAACTTATATATTTCTATTTCGGCCTAAATAAAAATTTTGGATTTATGGGATTAGGCTTAATTTTGACCCTTTTATTCATACCCAAATAGAAATTTAAAAAAGAGACCTTTCTTTTTTATTTGTTCTATCTATAATCTAACTTATATATCACATTAATTTGTCATATTTAATAAATCATAGACTTGTGAAAGTCATTATTGCACAAGGCTAGATGAGAAAAATAAGAGACAGGTCTAAAATTATTTCAATGGCTTCTATTTAAAAAAAATTAAATGATAAAATATATTTGGTAATGCCACAAAAAAAATCTCCCTAAAAAACACACATATCTATACACCATCCAATAGATTGTAATTTTGTAATATAACATGAGGCTACTAATTTACCATTGAACCAAGGTATTAGCAAAGTATCAACGTCATATCTACGCAACAATCAATTCAAAAGAGAGGCATTTTCTTACAAGCGAAAGTGCATTATACCTGTCCAAACATTATTATTTATATAGTGTCAAGTTTATAGCAGTAGTTGATTAAGAATTATTATCACTGCTGTGCAACAAAGAAGTGGTATCTTTGCTTTCTTAATCACAACCTATTAATGATGGAAAAATTGTCTACAAGTTCATAAACAAACACAAAATACCATATTTTTTACATAAACATAAAAGAAAGAGTGAAAAAAAGGCAAAATGAAGCCTGACCTGAGGATGACTTAGAACACGTTTTAAGTACTTTGCTTTGACACTAGAGAGAACTAGAATACGCAAGCACCATATATCAAAAATCCTTCATTCAAGCGGACAAGAGATTTCTTATATTTCAGCTAATCAAATTAGAGTAACATGAAAATAGAGGAAGAAAATCAACAGATCCGAGCAATTGTGAGCGACTTAGGCCTTAAAAGAAAAAAGAAATGCATTTATTAAAAAAAAAAAAGAGAACAAATTCAAAAATGGAGGAAGAAAACTTACATGATTGAGCTCGTAGTTCATGGTCGAAGATTGGAGAAGAAGGGAGAGGTTGAAGATCTAAATGGCGAGCTCTGTCAGACGTCGAATGGCGAGCTACGTTGGAGGAGAGTTGTGGCTGAAAAGTCAAACGGCAGAGGGAGGGAGTTTATGCAGGTGTGGGATTTTGTAAAGGGGCTGAAGTCACAAGGTTACGATCTAATGAGGGTGAAGCTTATTTTTAAAAAATGGTCAAAGTGAAATGTCGTTAAATGTAGCTTTTATCGCGGTTTGGTCCAAAGTGCAGTAAAACTACAATGTCCTAACTATAATTTTTAAAAATCACCATTAAGACGTTATACTTAACTGCTGTTAAGTTTTCAGGTTTAACCGCGGTGGATAAAACCACAGTTAAACCCCTTTTTATTTTAGTAGTGTTTAGGACAAGTAAGTTTAAGCCTAAATTTTAAAATTTTAAAATATTCAAATTTGGGCCTAGTCTTGAATTTATACATTTTTATTCAAGTCAAACTCAAATAAAAAATAAAAAGCTTAAAAAGAATCTTGCTTGGGATTAAACTAAATTGTGGTCTATGGTCAAGCTTAAAACAGAATTTTCAAAGAGAATTGTAATTAAGCTTTTAAAAAGCCCCACTCCTACACCATGATCAAATTTATCAACTATTACAGTCACTAAGAAGCACCTAATCCACCACTACCCACTACCAAAAAAAAAACACATTTAGTGGTGGTTAAATATCTATAATTGTTCAAAATTGCCCTAAATCAAAATTTAATAGCAGTGTACTAACCATCATTAACTTTGTAACTTTAGTGATAGTTTGAGTATAAATAGCCATTAAGTCTTTTCAAAAAAAAATCCCCCGACCCCCCAATGCTTTATTATTCCTTTTACCTTTCCCATCTGCCTTAACCACCAAATCCCTAACGCCACTATGCTATTTTGCTGATGTGATAGTGGAGTTCCACTATGCCACCGTTGCTGAGTTTCACTAAGAGCTATCGTCACTAATTTCCACCAAGAACCTTCACTGAGTTCATGTTTCCTACCAAAAACCATGGCCCAAATGCCTTTTCCCTTTCATCAACTTCAACCAACCACCTTCAAAGGCCATTGTGTTTTGCCCTCTTTCTCTCTTCTTTTAGTTTGGCTTCATATTCACTTCAAAAGGTTAGTCTCTAACATTCTTGCCATTTTTCTATCTCTGAAAAAGATGTGACTGAGTTCTGATATGCTAAATTTTTACACTCTTTTATGGACTTTGATTCCCTATTTTTTATCAATAAATGTGAGTTCCTATTGCTTAATTGTGCATTATGATCAAGAGTTTCTAAAACAATGAAAAAGAGTATTTTAGATTGAAAGAGCAGCTGAACCAACATTATACAAGGCTTACTCATGTGTGGTTACATAGGTTGTACAATTGACAAAGCACAGAAGCAAAATTTTAGACATTACACAGCCTAGCTGTGTAAAAATGCACAGTCAATGCATCCTTCATTAAAAATACACCGCCCCTTCCCCCCTCCTAACCCCTTGGAGGTGGTGTGATTGGGCAAAAATTGTACAACTCGATTGTGTGCAACAAGCTGAAGGCATTTTTGGAAAGAATCAAGGGCAATTTTGGAAGGATGAAGTGTAACCCTAGTGCCAAAGGTTAAAAGAAATCAAAGAGGCCATTTTAATAGCACACTTGAATTAGAAGGGAGCTTTTGAGAAAGATTGTGATACCTTGGAGATCTTGAGACTTTTTTATGAAGATTATTGTCATCTATTGATTTGTTTTCTCCTTTCTAATTTATTTTATTCTCTTTTTATGGATTCCTTTGATTTAGTTGTTAGGATTTTGTTCTTTGATATGAGTAGCTAAATCTCCAATTCTAAGGTTTGGATGAATCTATTTGCTAAATAAATTTGATTAGGGATTCGCTTGTAAGATTTTGTTCTGCGCTAATCTATTGTTCTATTTTATTTTTCATATGAATAGCTGGTTACTTTATGTTGGGAGAGGAATGAGAGGTTAATTAAAATAATATATCACTAAAGCAATAGACTTATATGATGATTTTATAGATATATAAATTGTGCCTGAACAATCTATAGATCCAACTACACGTAGACTTATATTAAATTCTTTGTGTTTAATAGATTTGTGTTAAGTATGTGATCATGAGAATGGGCTTAGGATTAGCATGAACACATGTATTGTCTTGAAAAAAAATTTCATATAACTTAAGGAATTGTTAATTTGAATAAATTCAATTACAAGAGTTAATTCTTAATTAGGTTTAGGAAGTAAATAGAGGATTATAAATTTTAGAACTTTTTAATTAATTAATCCAAAGTCAATTAATTTCAAATTAGCTTATGTTCTAGTTCATTCTTAGTTCTTAGTTAATTAAATTGATTTTTTTTATTCTCTAAGATAATAAAGATAATTAAAAAAATTGATATTTGATTAATCTTCTCTGTAGAAAGATACTTGACTTTGTCTATATTGTGTTCAATTCATAAACTTGCGAAAAATCACCAACAAGTTATTGTTTGCAAACTTGATTGAATTGTTGTGATTAGATCTTTATATAATACAACCACGAACCAAACACCCACCATTCTTACAAAATGCCCTTGTTGCAATAATTGTGTTTTTACTAACAATACAGGCATGCAATGGCAACAAGGGTACCATCGGCCAATATAAGGGACCAGGAGCTCAAGCCCCTTAGTCCCATATAGTGTCACAGTTTGAAAGGGAAGAGAGTTTACCGATGACTATGGAATAGCAATAGTAGTGATGCGGTCACCAATGACAACGTGGTGACAAGAAAGAGAGAGGGAAAGGAGTGTTTTTGGCCAAAGGTGCAAAATGTCAAGGGAGAATTAAGAATTTTTACTTCATTTAAAGATTAATAAGGAGCTAGCAAGGGCTTTTTTCTCACCAATTAATTTACCGAAGAAATAGCTAGAAAATGTTGATAACAATCCCCAGTTAAACCTTGGTAAAAATGTAGCATTTATCTTGTGAAAATAATAAGGGACGTATCCCAGAAATTTTTGTTTTATGAGGAACCTTTTCTTCACTATTGATAAGATCACTTACTTTTAATTGAGGAATATAGCAAGGTATATTCTAACTCTCATTAATCTCTCACTATTTAGCGAGAAATTAACAAAAGACTCATCATTCACTGTTCAAATGCTTTCTTGTTGTGATGTGTTTAATTGAAAGGGTTGGTTATCAAGGAGGAGAAAAAATACTTACGCCAAAAGATCGAACACAATAAATAACTTTGGTTTTTCTCTTATAAATTAATAATTTTTTTCTTTTGTTCCCTATAGTTTGTGAAAATCTCTGATTTAAAAACAATTGTATGATTGCTTTTTCTACAATTATTTTTTTGATCTTTTCAAAAATTCTTTTGTGGTGACATAATGGGCCAGAGGCCCAAGGACGCATTAGCTTTTAATGAGCAAAAACAAACGCACACACATTTCGGTCAAGAACAACAAGTAACCCAAGTTCTGGATGAGGATGGACCAAGACATGCTAGTCCAGGTTCATCTTGAGGAATAGAAAACTTCTCTCAGAAAAATAAGAAAAAGAAATATTTATCAAACAAACTATGAAAATTGACGTAATTAACATTATACATTAAGCCTCAAATTTTAAAGTTTAAATTAAGTTATATAAATATTTTCAAAATTATTTCATCAAGAATATAATTTTCAAACAATTTTTTTTTGAACTTTTATTTTTAAAAGTTATGTTTAACATTGTGTTCAAGAACTGTTTAAACAAACAGAATGATATTACAATAACTTTGTATGTATTGCTGATAGTTTACTTTTCTTTTTACGTTATGTCTATTTTGTAGAAATTTCTTTATTTGATTTACAAAAAAAAAAATATTTGAAAAATGTTAAAATAATCTAATTTTTTAATTTTCAAAGAATTCTTTTTTTTAAAAAGTAAGAGTATGGAAATCAAATTCAAATTTTAATTCCATAATTTTAAAAGCCGAATCGGCTAGCCAAATTGAGAAACCTATAAACTAGCTATAAGTCCAGTCTAATTAAAACTCAAAATCAACCTTTCCAAAATTGATTAAAAATTGATGAAATCAGCCAAAATGAAAACGAATCAATAATTTATCCAAAAAACAACTTTAGATCATGGGCTTTCTTGACCAAGCCCAACGTGATGCATTACAAGTTCGGCTTGCTATTTATAGAGTCTCTACTTAGTCCAAGCATGACATTTTATCCGTGGGACGTCTTACATAGAGCTGCTGTTATCTCATTTGACATCTCTCATCCATCCCAGCTTGCCTGCACGCTTGGAAGACATGGCTGACCTCTAAAATGAAAGCAACAGCATCGTAAGCCCTTGCAGGCTCCTCGGCGGTCACAAATCTCTGTTACTAAAGCAATGCTTTGGTAACAATTCATGGGGCATGAAGCTTATCTCTGGCTTGATCAGAATGCTGTTTCTTGGGGCAAAATGCAAGGCAGAGCAACCTGGTTTCACTTAACAAAGGATATAGAAATGATCGGCCTGCTTGATTTTATGTTTTTAAAATAATTTTTTGTTTTTAACAATAAAAAAAGAAAAAAAAATAATTTGTTTGATAATGTTTTTAATAAAGTGTTTTGTAAAACATAAAAATAGAATTGTATTTTTAGAAACAAAAAAATTAAAACATTTTTTAAAATATTTTGTTAACTTTTATTTTATAGAATCAAGAAAAAGGCAAAAAATAATAATTTTTTTAGAATAATGATTCAAATTGAATTTTTTATTTCTTGTTTCAAAATTTATTTTAAAAAATATTTGTTTTAAAAATATTAAAATCAAAGCAAACCCGATCTTTCTATTGGAACAAAGAGTTAAAGAAAAATATTTGAGTGAATTTAATTATGAAAAACAACTAAAGTCAAAGTTAAATGCGAAGTTGATTACATTCAAGTTAAATTAAGAAGAATTGAGTATACTGTAAGTTGAGTTGAATTGAGTTAAATTAAACATTTAAAATTGAGTTAAGTGTCTTTCCTATAGTTGAGCACATCTTTTCCAAGCAGAGTACATATCTTTTGTTTTGTCTATTTTGTTTTTAATAGCAAGACCTATTACATTAACCTGTAAAAAATTAAATGATAATGGCGTCTATTTTAGAAAATGTAAAGCACTGCTATTTTTAATATATTTTATTATATTATTAAAAACAAAAAATCATCTTGTTTCTAAATTTTCCTGCATCTCAATTTAGGGGAATGAGAGCATTATATTTTTTGAATTTTTAATAATTCATTTAATTATTATAATTAATTTTATTTTAATTATTTTAATTGTTAATTATTTTTTAAAACTTTTTAAATGTTAGACAAAACCTTACACTTTCATATTAGTAACACTGGATATAAAAAACTCATATCTTTCATGCGAGACATATCCATATGCCAAATAAAAATCTTACCGTCATTTCTACAATTATATTTATAATATTCTAATTCAAAGTGTGTGTATGCAATATTTCATTTTAAAAAATTTAAAAATAAAATTATATATAAACCGTTCATTTATATTTTATTTTTTAATTTGTTTATGAAATGATGCATATTTACACTTTCAATTAGTGCACTATAAATATAATTGTAGAAATGAGGGTAAAATTTTTTTTTTCAGTTGAGTTAACATTGGACATATTCCATGGTGATTTTTTATATCCAAAGTGTGATTAACATGAAATTGTGAGATTTTATTGTTTTAGAAAAAAAAGAAAGGATAATTAACAATTAACAAAATTAAAATAAAATTAATTATATTAATTAAATAATTACTTTAAAAAATTAAATATAAAATACTCGCATTCCCCTAAATTTAGATGCAGGGAAGTTTAGAAATAAGATTTTGTTTTAGTTTTTTAATAATAATAATAATAATAATAATATATTATGAATGCACCAGCGGTTTAAGCCGCTGCTGAAAGTATTAAAATTCTTACATCTGTTTGTCCTTTGCAGCGGTTTAAACCGCTGCTGCTTGTAATATATGTGTTTTTCACCGATGTGTCCTATTTATTTTTTTTTTTAAAGGATCGTATCATATTAAAATTCATTTTTTTAGTTCGTCTCCTTTAAAAGGAAAAAACAAAAAAACAAAAGGTACATCCACAGTATTTGGGGCCAATAATATTTACAGCTCAGCATTTTGGTCAATTATTATTTTTCTTGTAATAGTACGATCAAAAAGCCCAGTTCGGGATGAGGATGGCCTGCGTGTAGACCCAAATTCATATTGTGGGATAGAAATCTTTATAAATATTTGTGACATTTTTATAATAATTTTAAAATTGAACTAATTAATATTATAATTTATAATTTAGATAAAAAGAAGTTAAACCTTAATTTAAAATCCTTAAATTTAACTAATATGAAGAATTTTCAAAATTATTTCATCAGGAGCAAACTTTTCAAACAAATTGTTTATTCTTTTATTTTTAAAAGCTATGTTTAAGATTAGGGTTCAGAACTGTTCATTCTTTTGGGCCAATACATTTAGCAATTGTTTAAACAAAATCTTATTTGCAGTAAATTGGAATGTATTGGTAACAGTTTCTTTTTTTCCCCCCTTCCTTTAGGCACCATTTGTTGCGTACAAAAAATTTTAAAAGAAACTTTTGCATTTGCTTCATTAAAAAAATTCAATGATCTAAATTTTTCTTAAACTTTTTGAGGTTTTTGTAAAAAAAAGAAATACAAAAACTATAGGTACACACAAACCCAATAACTTAACCAATTAGTCCAACTTAATTATATCAGTTGGTTGGCCTGAACCTAAAAAAAATTATTTTAGTTGGACAAGGTTAGGCGACTAGTTTGGTTAGGCTTAACCTAATTATGTACATTTTTTTAAAAAAATTAATGACATATGATTTTTGTTCTTTTATAAGAGAAATATGTAATCCTATAAGAATTTATATGAATCTTTTATTTTTTTTTAATTTTTATCAAAAAATGGCTCAGTTAAACCTAACTCAATTTGCCCTAGTTACATATTAAGCCTTCTTAGGCTGGGTCGAGCACTAGCCTTATTTTAAAAGCCCAATACAAAATTGGGCTAGCCATTAAGCCTAACTAAATGTCCAACTTGTGTGCACCCCTAATGAAAACTATCATTATTACCTAAAACAGTCTAGTATTCTCCCAAAAGCCTATTATGAATTGTGCTCAAGCTCAAAATGAGTTGAACCAAGGTTAGAGTCCAAGCTCACACCAAAACTCTTGTATTTCTATTTGAGCTTGAATTAAAATTTTGGATTTAAGAGTGTGGGCTTAATATTGACTTTTCTATTCACACTAAAGTAAAATTTTTAAAAAAAGAAACACCTCAAGCCCAAAAATTAAAATTTGGACCACCTAAGTTTAAGCCTAAATTTTAAAATTTGAAATTGTTCAAATGTAGGCCTAGGTTTGTATTTAAGCATTTCTAATTAAGTCGAACTCAAATAAAAACAAATATTTAAAAGAATCTTACCTGAAACTAAAATGAAGTTCAAAAGTCAAGCTAAAAAGAAATTTTTGCAAAAGAATTGTATTAAAACTTAAACTCAATTTTTTCAAAAAGCCAAACTCTTTACTTATGATCAAGTCTAACAACTATTACTATAACTAATTAGCACCTTACTCGCAACCACACTATCAAAAGAACACATGTCTAGTAGCGGTTGGACAACTGCAGTTGTCCAAGACTACCACTAAACCAAAATTTTATGGTGATTTAGTAATTGTTACTATGTTCGTGACTTAAATGGCGATTTGAGTATAAATTGTCATTAAGTTCTTTTAAAAAAAAGAAAAAACCTAAACCCCTTAATACTTTGTTATTCCTTCTATCTTTCCCCTCTGCCTTGGCCCCCTAAATCCCCAATGCCACTATGCTATTTTGCTCTTGAGAGAGTGGAGTTTCACTGCGCCATCATTTTCAAGTTCCCCCAAGAGCCATCATCAGCAATTTCCACCAAGTGCCTCCACCAACTTTGTGTTTTCTACCAAAAGCCATTGCCCAAATCCTTTTCCCCTGTCATCAACTTAGACCAACCATTGTCAAGAGCCTTCATGTTTTGCCTTCTCTCTCCTTTCTCTTAGTTTAGTTTCATGTTCACTTCAAAAAGGTTAGTCTTTGAAATTCTTGCCATTTTCCTTTTTCTGCTAAAGATGTGAATGAATTATTATTTGCAAACTTGATTTAGTTGTTGTGATTAGATCTATATATATGATACAGCCATGAACCAAACACCCACCATTCCCAAAAATGCCCTTGTTGTAGTAACTGTGCATTTGTTGACAATAAGGGCATCATCTGCCAATAAAAGGATAAGGAGCTCGAGCTTAAGTCCTTTATTCCTATATAATGTCATAAAAATGAGGGAGAGAGGTTACTAATAATTGTGGAGTAGTGACGACATAGTAGTGGTGCAACAACCAATGACTGTGGTTGTTTTCAAGGGGGGAGAGAGAGAGAGAGAGAGAGAGAGAGAGGAGTGAATTTTGGCCAAAGGTGCAAAATGTCAAGGGAGAACTAGGGATTTTGATATGAGATAAAGATTAACAATAGCCTAGTAAGGAAATTTTTCTTGCCAATTATTTATGAAAAAAATAACAAAAAAATGTCGAGAATAATACTTCATTGAATCTTGATAAAAATATAAAATTTATCTAGGTAACGAGAGACATACCTTACTGAATAGATGGCAAAAGACTTTTGTTTTACAATAAACTTTTCCTTATTATTCCAATGATATTGATAAGGTGGGAATTTCACTATCATTTTATTGGAAACATAGCAAGGTATATTTTAACTCTTTTTAATCCCTCACTATTTAATAAGAACCGAATGGAAACCCTCCATAGCCACCACCACCACCACCATCGACTACTCCTAAGAAGGGTCGAAGAAAGATTTTAAGGATTATGGCACACAAACTAAAACATAATGGTAATTGTTTATTTAAAATATTTTTATACTTAATTTCTTATTATTAAAATGATATTATGTTTTGGGAGGAGCGTAATTGCCCACTGTAGCCTTGGCGGCACAGTAATCATAATGTCCCATCTCCCTTGGTTTTATATGTCCACGTTTGTATGATATTTGAAAATTTTTTGCATTGAAAAAGAAAAAAACACAAGACAACAAGGCCATGTTTGGTAGCATAATGAAAAATGAGAAAAAAAATATCAATTTTGTTTCCATAATTATTATTTAATAATTATTAAAATATTTATTAATCATTATATAAGTATTAAAAATAAAGATGTAATACATATTATTTATTTATAAAATAATATTTTTTTATTTTTATTTTTATATCTAATTTTTTGTATATTAAACAAGTTTTTACTGTGATGTTAATGGATTTTTTTTAAAAGAAAATTGGCGCCTTAATCCAACGTCAGTATCAAGTAATATTCACCATAAACTTTTCAACCTAAATAATTACCTTCATTTAACGAATTAATTTGTCGCACTTGTCAAAATAGAGATGGTGATGGATGAGAAATGAGAGGTAGGATGAAGATAGGACAAGCCTCTGCGTTCCCACCTTACCTCATCTCGTTGCCATCGCTCCTAGAGACCAAGATTTTGCTCCCCACGTATCACACGTTTGAAAGCTGACTCGGCCACTTGACTCCACCATTTGGAGGTGTTTAGAAAGCTTCCTTAAATTAACAACTACATGATACTCAAAAGTCTAGGTATCCAAGATCCTAACCCATCTATATAAAGGGTACCGTTTAATGAAGCATTATCCCATTCACGAAGAGATGGAACTTATCGAAATGAGAACTTCTCATCAAGAAAGTGACATAATGAGCGTTCTTTATGAGGCATCATATAGTGGGAATGTATCAACTTTAAAGTCGTTGATACAGCAGCGCTCACAAATCTTGCACAAAATTTCACAAACTGCCTTCACTGAAACTCCTTTACACATATCAGCTTTGCTTGGCCACCTTGAATTCACAAAAGAACTTCTCACTCACAAACCCAAACTCGCCGTTGAGTTGGACTCCTCCCGAAGCACGGCCCTCCACTTGGCTTCTGCAGAGGGTCACATCGACATTGTGAAGGAATTGCTAAAAGTTAATCACCAGCCATGCTTGTTTCCTGATGAAGAAGGCAGAATTCCTCTACACTATGCAGCTATAAGAGGGCGAACAGAGGTTGTGCAAGAGTTGATCAAAGCGAAGCCAGAATCTCTGAGTTCTCGTGACAATGGAAAAAATGTTTTTCACTTTTGTGTGACATACAACCATTTGGAGACCCTCAAAGCTTTGGTGGAATTGGAGCTTGCCATTACTGGCAAGCTTCTCAACTTCACAAGCTCTGATGGCTACGGGAACACCATTCTCCATTTAGCTATCATGTTAAAGCAAGTTGAGGTACAAATATACTTCCTTCTCCATACACTAATTTTTCCAATTGTGATAACAGTTTCTTTTTTTTTTTTTTTGTACATGCTTTATTTTTTAAGATTAGACTTAGTAAAGCTTTTTTTTTTTAAGTGTTTACCAGATTTTTTTTAATAAAAACGTAAAATAAATAAGTTTTTTGAAAGACCTCTTCATATGTTTATAATCCACTTGTCATGTTATTATTAAATATATATATATATATATATAATAACTGTATCTGAGTTTTCTCCTTCTTTTTTATAACTCTTTTAGGTGGTTTTTTAATGTGTATATGGGAATTTTAATTTGCATCAAATGTTTGTGAATTTATAAATTATTTGAACATAAAAAATATAAAAGTTTTAAAATTTATATGTTATGTATCATAAATATAACAAAAATATTATTTCTTTTCATATATCTCATATTCAAATTGTTTTATATAAAAAAATATTTAAAGATTAAAATTTGGCTTATCACATTCTTTTTTTTTTTGTTTTTTTTTTAAAGATTTCTTGTGGGATCCTTATAACACTGTAATATATAGGTTTATAGTTTTAACACACTGCGCGATGAACTTTAAATACCACAATTTAACTTACTATATATTAACATATACAACAATTGATTAGTTCTGATGTTAATAAGTACATATTTCATTTCAAGATGAATACAATATAGAAAAAGTTAAATGGTATTCATAAATCACAGTTGAGACCCAATCATTTGGCAACTGCACAATATACCTTACTAACATGTTTATTATTTAGACTATAAGGTACCTCCTGTCAATTCCAAAACTAAGAGAGGTAGCAAGCTTGAAGAACGAGATAGGTTTTACAGTCCATGATATCTTAGAACATAGTCCAAAGGACTTTAAAATCTTTGAAATACAACTCATGTTGACGAACGCAAGCGTCAAAACTGAAAAGAAAGGAATTGACTCTCATCCACACCCACCACCACCACCACCAACAACTACCGATGTTCTCGACCATCCAATTGCAAGGCCTCGGATTCGGAAGCATAACTGTTTTACAAGGATTTTAAAATGGATTGGAAATTGGTTTAAGCATAAGGGTGACTGGTTAGAAGAGATGAGGGGGAATCTGAGTCTAGTGTCTACTGTTATATCAACCATAACCTTTCAAGCTTTAATTAACCCACCCGGTGGCTTCATACAACAAGGTTTATCTCGAAACACTACACCATCATTGAATGATTCCCTCAACTGCACCATCCTTAAAAATAATCAGACATTTTGTCCCGGGGAAGCAATCTTATCCTTTAATCTCCCACCTTTATTTCTGGCATACTTATTTTATAATACCATCTCTTTCATTTCATCGCTCAGTGTCACCCTTTTGCTTGTAAGTGGAGTTCCTATGAAGAATAAAGTTGTGATATGGATACTATCCATATGCATGTGTATCGCTCTCACATCCCTTGTATCTACCTACTTTGCTGCCCTCCTCATGGTGACCCCAAAACATCTTTTGAATATGAAACCAGCTTGGTTGATGATTATAGCACCATTTTTGGCCTGGGGTGGGTTGTTTGATCTAATTATAGCGTTAATCGCATTGCGCTTATTAATTTGGCTAGTGAAGACATGCATTAGGACAATCAAGATGTCAAGATGTGGAAGGAGCAAAAACGGATGTTGTTGCTTTGTATGATATGTCAATTAATGTGTTTTGTTGTTCGATGAGTGACAACCCATATGGGATGTTTTTAGGATTATCATTATTTTTGTTATATTAGTGTTGCGTTTCTCCTCCTGTGGCGTTGTTGCATGTGTTCTTTAAGATTGTTATAAAATTGCTAGTAGAGAAGACCATTTGCTCGAGAAATTGTTTTCAGTCCGCGTTTTCATCAACGTTGTTGGCCCCAAGGTTTTTATATAACCTTAAAATATTTTGATGATAACAAAACTCTTTAAATTAAATTTATAAAAGCATTAGGTTAAAAAAAATTAAATATTATTTATTACTTTATTGCATTAAAAGTTATTTAATTTATTTTTGATAGGCAATAATAATTATTGAAAGAGAAATTAAATAAATCAAAATGGAATATTATGTTTTGATTGGGCTATTTTATCTAAATCAATTTATTAAACTCTATTTTATTTATTTTATCTTATTGGGATTTTTAATCTAATTGTGTTTATAATTTGTTTGAATTATAATATTTGAAATTATTGTTAAGCTTCATTTGGCCTTATTGATTTATACTTTAATATAAAAAATTATAAAATACATTTAAATAAAAATGTGAAAAGTTAAACGGAAGGAACAAAATGAATATAATATATTTTAATACAAAAGTCAAGTGTGAATATATATTAATGAACTTTGAAATTAATATATGTATATATTTATATATATCACTTCCTTGCAAAAATATGACTTGATTGAAATATACATTCAAATATGCTACTACATCTGTATTCTCTTATTTCAATAAGCATTAGAATATATTTTTGAAAAGTCAAAAGTTTCTGAACATGTATTAAAGTTTTGCATATTATGTCATTTCCATATTCAAAAAGTATTATGTTATATTATGTGAAAAGTAACTTTTTAATTACCTTATTCAAAGCACTTATTGTGTTTTTATTAAAGAAAAATATAACAAAGTAATGCATCATTTCTCCTTTCTTTGCAACTACTGGAATAGTAAAAAAAAAGAAGAAAAACAAAATTGGTGCAAGTCGAAAACTGTCTTTGCACTTATCTATGTTTTATGATAAGTAAGACATAAAAAGATAATAGATATTCTGCAAATTTCTTTTTCTTCTACAACAGCTATTTTCAGTGAAGTTGAACTTCAACGAATATATTTTTGAAGCTTCTATATAAATGGAAGAAGATGAACAGAAGAAAAAAACAACGGGGAAAACATAGAAGAAAAAGAAAAATTCCATTATAGTTCTCATTTAATCTCTTTATCTTATCTGAGTTGAGTTTTTAGTTTTATCTAACTTAAGAGAGTTGTAAAAAAAGAGTGTGTTTACAGTAGTCCCTTTATAATAAGGATTCTAAATTTATTCTCATGTCATTCTATAAATTAAGTTTAGGGTGACCTTTATGAAAAATCCTTATGAAGAGAGTTTTGGGTGATTTTGCATAAAACTCAAGTGCTGTATTAGTTTGAGGTAAGTTAAGAAACCTTGTGTTGGTGGTAAACATACTAAAATTATCACTGTTATAATATTGTTTTGAAGATTGCAAAATAATTCCGTAAGTGTTCTAAGGGGACTGGACGTAGGTTAAAGTAAAATGAACCAAGATAAATTTTTGTGTGCAAACTTTCTACTGTGCTGACATCTGATCCTTTATTTTTGAAAGATTTTACTTTGATTTTGTTTGCATCATTAACTACATTTATAAAAGTTGTTTTACTATATCATTTGTACCTCGATATCAATATAATTGTTTTACTTATTACAAATTGTTTTGTACATAAATCCTCCACTTTTCTGTATATTAAAATAGAGGACCAAATGATCTTCACCTTCGAAAAAGCATTAAATTGCATATCATATCTATTCATCTCCCCTCTAAAAAACATTAAATTACATATTCTGCATATCATATCTATTCACCTCTCCTCTTGGTATAATTATCAAAGGTCTTGGTAGATTAGAAGACTAATCCAAAACCGACTCATCCCACCCCATGAACGACAAAAACCAGACAGTCCAAGGGCTACCCCTTTCAAGGTTAAAAGAAGGATTAGAGTAAGAAAGGAGGGAGGGTGGGCCATCTAACGTTACAACAGTCCATTCCAAACAGCTTTTTAAAGATGTGCCTTTCTTTTCGTTTTATAAACCCACCCCTCAGCTTCTCATTTTCAATTAGGCGATGTAGGACTTCTTTATTTTACATTAGTTCTCCTTGAGCTTTTTGGGGCGAGCATGTATGGACAAACTAGCTTAGGACTACGCTGGTAACATCTACCATTTTATCACTAAAAATTGCAACCACTTCTATAATGATGTTTGTATCCAATTAACTGCAAACTCTATTCCACATTGAGTCCCTTACCCCATTTCCAGCCGAGCATGTTAGGAGTTGTGGTGACAAGTTGTGCTTTTGAATATCTAGGTTTTCTCTGCAATTGTGTACTTCCAAAGACAAGCAGGGGAAGTCAGCAACTATTGAATTTGACTATTAATATAGCAGGTACGAGGCTCACCAATGAATACTCTTGGTTTTAATTATTTAACTATTGAATTTGAAGCAACCAAAGATGAGCAAGGGAAGCTAGCAACTTTTTATAATATGGAGTGTAAAAAAGACAGGCATTATAATATATATCTCAAGGGAGGGTGTCGCGTGAGTGCTCTTTATACCATGAGCTCCCTCTGCCAGTATTTGGTTTGCGCGTTGGATCATATAACTGGCAAGTAAAAGTGACGTGAGATTGATGTTGAAGCAAATATTCCTAATTTCCATATATCGACACCTTTGTGAAGTTGAAGAAAGAGTATACTGTCATAAAAATTTTGATTTTCCCTCAAGGTTCTGTTTTGACTCTTATATATATATATATATATATATATAGGAAAATTAAATTTTGTTATCATTTATTATATTAAACTTTTTATATATAAAACTAACATATATATATATAATTATCATTAATTCAATTATGATTAAATTAATGAATCGTAAATTAATGTCTATACTAATTCAATAACTAATCCAATTTAAAAAAAAATTATTGTAAAATGTAAATAATAACTTAGCAATATGTTCAATTCAAAAAAATTGCTATTAGAAAAAAAAAAAAAATATATATATATATATATACACACACAGAGTACATACATTTAGCTTTTCTCTTGTAAAATAATACAAGCAAATTGTTTTCTCTTGACCTGTTATGTCAAATTTATACTTGCTATCATCTACTTCTCAATTCTTTCTTTCTAGCTTTCTTTTTTTTTTAATGTTTTAATTTTTTTTATCATCTTAATTTTATTCTTTTCTCATGAATCCGCTTTAACTTTCTTTTTGCGCACTAAATTAATATTTGTTGAAGTGATTAATCTATATATCTTAAATTTATGATAGTTTGCGAAAATCTATGTGCTTGATTTCTCTATTAAAAAAGTAATTTGTCTTCTTGAAACGATTTTTTTTTTTGGTGACATAAGGGGCCAGACGCTAAGGACCAGAAAAACAAATTACTTTTAGTGATTAAAAACAATTTTTTTTGTGCATTAAAATATAAATTTAACCGATTCATGTATATTTCTTTTGTTTGTTATAGTTTGAGAAAATCTCTAATTTAAAAAAAATTGTTTGATTTCTTTTTCTAAATTTTTTTTTTTTTTTTGCTTTTAGAAATTCTTTGCTAGTGACAACGTGGACAAAGACAAGAAAAACAAAAGACCTACCTACTTGACAAATTAGCCTTTAATGACCCAAAAAACAAAAAAAAGGATCAGCTTTTGCTTTTTTGGTCAAGGACACCCCCGGCTATTAGCATCAGGAAGCAACCCCAGTTCTGGTTGAGGATGGTCCAGGACGTGCAGGCCCAGGTTCATCTTAGGAAAGAGAAAACTTCTCTCACAAAAATATTTAAAAAATATATTTATGAAACTAAATTTGAAAATTGACGTAATTAATATTATACATTATAATTTAAATAAAGAGAAATTAAGCGTTCAATTTTAAAGTTTAAATTAATTTATGTGAAATATCTTCAAAATTATTTCATCAAGAATGTACTTTTCAAACATTTTTTAACTTTTACAATAAGTTTAAGAAAATTAAATCTTGTATTTACCAGAAAATGTCGAGAGTAATATTGAACGTGGCAGAACACGATTTGCGGAGTGTAGATATTACATGGTCCGCTCCATATGTGATCACAACTCTGGCCAGTAGTGGATAAGGGTTTCCACGTCACTCGCGGGTTCGGACAACACGTCCCCACCTGACAATCCAACAACTGAAAAATTCCATTTCACCGAAACAAACAAAATCAGCCCCTGATCCAAAACATACACGTGTCAGTTTCCCCCTGCTTTCCCTGCACACTGCCGCGAGATTTCCACTTACGAATGCCTCCGATTCCGGTCACCCCTCTCCCATTCTCTCTCTACTACACCAACGAAGTCTGAACCAAATGGCATTATCCTCTCTCTAGATGAGTGCGTAGGATAGTTCCGTACTGCTTTACGCTTGGTTTTGCCTTGTTCTGAATTCACTCGCTGTATATGCTTCTCTGATGGTGGTGGATGGCTAGAATTTCCCGGCAAGGTTCGAACTCTCCGTCGCCGGGGGCGAGGATGACGGGTTTTCCGGTATGATTCGGTTGTAATTCCCCTTTGTTTACACAGAAATGCAAGATCTATTCATCGTGGCTCATGTTCGATCCAAAACCTGGTTTCGCAAGAGGAAAAAACTGTCTTCATTTGGTTGATTCCTTGTGATATTTTCTTCCAATTTGTAACGCATGTGATTGAATTATGAATTGTACAGCTCGTACAGTTAGATTTTTTTTTCCTCTTCTTTGTTTTCCCCGTTCCTTTGTTGGATCGTTGAGGTTGTACAGTTAGTGTTCAAGATGATGAGGTTTGGAAGAAATTGAAGCAACCATATTCTGATTCTGGGTAATATCTGGCTTTGCGGTGCATTTTCTGAGGGTTCAAAAGTGGCGAGAATGAGCTTGAGTGAGAGCGAGGCCGAGGAGGAATCGGCTCAAGAAGTTCAAGTCCCGGCCGATATTGATTGGCATATGCTTGATAAATCGAAGTTTTTCTTCCTCGGTGCTGCCCTTTTCTCAGGGGTTTCGGCAACTCTGTACCCGATTGTTGTGTTGAAAACCCGACAGCAAGTAGCTCAATCCCAAGTTTCCTGTATCCAAACTGCATTTTCACTTATTAGGCATGAAGGTTTTCGAGCCTTGTACAGAGGATTTGGTACTTCCTTGATGGGTACAATCCCAGCTCGAGCACTATATATGGCTGCTCTGGAGGTTACGAAGAGCAACGTAGGTACTGCCACAGTTAGGTTAGGGCTTGCAGAACCCACTGCAGCTACTGTTGCCAATGCGGCTGCTGGCTTGAGTGCAGCCATGGCAGCTCAACTTGTGTGGACCCCCGTTGATGTTGTGAGCCAAAGGTTGATGGTTCAAGGTGGATGTAATTCAAATAATCCTAAGGCTTCGGCACATCTATATGTTAATGGGATTGACGCTTTCAGGAAAATTCTGAACACAGATGGTCCCAGAGGTTTGTATAGGGGGTTTGGGATTTCGATTTTGACCTATGCACCGTCAAATGCAGTTTGGTGGGCTTCATACTCTATTGTACAAAGACTGATTTGGGGTGGAGTTGGGTACTACTGGTGCAAGAAAGATGATAAGAGCAGTGATTCTGCAGCTAATGTATTGAGGCCAGATTCGAAAACAGTAATGGCAGTTCAGGGAGTCAGTGCAGCAATGGCTGGTGGCATGTCTGCCTTAATTACTATGCCACTGGACACGATCAAGACGAGACTTCAGGTCTTGGATAGTGATGAGAATGGCCGTCGAGGACCAACAGTTATGCAGACAGTGAGGAAATTGGTTAAGGAAGGTGGTTGGATGGCCTGTTACAGAGGGTGGGGACCTCGATGGGCTTCAATGTCAATGTCTGCAACAACAATGATCACTACGTATGAGTTTTTAAAACGGCTTTCCACGAAGAATCAAGACGTTCTGACAAGATAGAAGATTTACAACAAATGAGAAAACAGAAATAATGAAAAGAGGTTCTTTTTTCCTCTCTTCTATGTCTAACTCTGTTCTTATTTTCTCCCAACCTATCTCTTCTTTCCACATTTTTTGCATTTTTACCTTTGCCTCGCCAGCGTGACTGCTTGATCAATGTAAGTCATTGCAGGTCACGTTATATATATATATATATATATATACACGTATATACATGGCAATAAATATTTTCTTTCAATACACCTACGTTTGTTTGAGTCTCAATTGAAGTTATGCAAATGCTTGACTGTGGTATCAAAGTTGGACAGTCTTAAGTCATAGTTGACTCCTGATGCACAATCTGATCATGCAACTGTAGGAGAGTTATATCTTCTTTGTTTAATTTCTGAATATCAGATATCAAAGAGCTCTTTACGGTTGAATAGGAGCATAATTCCCCAGAATCTGATACTGTTTCTGCCTCAACCTGCCTACACAATGCATCTGCAACCTGATTATTTTTTCCTGGTCCATAAAGAATTTCATATTGAAAACCAAGAAGCTTGGTCGAGTAGTATTGTTGCTCTGAAGTTTAACCTATTTGAAACATCAACTCCTTGAGGTTTAGTTGTTAAATTGAACAGCATCTTGCTGATATAGCAATTCCGAAACCTAGAAGATCATTTGGAACACAGTATTGTTTAGCTTGTAGTTTGGAGTAGATTCCTTCAGAATCTCGTCTCCCCTGTGACCTATTGAAGTTTTGAACAAAATTAGTGTAAGTGTAGGAGCCACTAATTTAGGGATGGGCAAAATTCCCAAGCCGTAAAATTTACTTGCTTGGATTTGGATATGGGAATTCATATAGATATGTTAAAGGCCTGGGTAGAATGATACCTGTTGAACAAAATTAGTGTGTCTCATACTACCCAGACCTAAAATTGTAGACAGAGAGAGTGTGTGCGTGTGCGTGAGCGTGTGTGTATGTATGTGTGTGTGGGGTGCGCCCCAAACTTGTATCATACTACTCAGACCTAGACTTGTAATTAGTGTGTGCTTTTGTGAGTGCCTGCATGCACTACTCCAAACTCGTATCATACTACTCAGACCTAGACTCGTATAGTGTGTGTGTGTACACCTCAAACCCATATTATACTATCCAGACCTGGACTCTGTATGTGCGTGCGCGCCTCAAACCCATGTCATAGTACCCAGACCTAGACTCATTATATGCATGTATGCCTGCGTGCGTGTGGGGGCATGTGTGTGCGTGTCTACTTTGACCCATTTGCCAATAGACCCCTACAGTATAGTAGACTTGGGAGTATACCCTTCCACATCTTCTTCCACAAATTCCCATTCACAAATCTTTGAATCCAAACCCATGATTTGGATCTAGACTGCCATGATACAATTTCACTTTTGTACCCTAACAATTTCACAATTTGATACCCAGATACCCTTTTTCCCCAAATATTTGTTCATGATTTTGAAGCTAGACAATAAAGATTTTGACCGAGACAACCACTATTTCTATTTCGTTTGCAATTTTGACTTCAAACCCTAGATAACAAAAGGTGGATGAAAGGTCTGTAACCAAGTTTGCTATAATACAAGGGTCTATTATTTAAATTTCAAAGTACATGATAACTGTTTGCAAATGAGTCAAAGCACAGGTGTGCCTGTGTGAGTGTGTGTGTATTAATCAATATGGCATGTTATAAAAAAAAAAGTTGAAAATAAAAAACCATCTAGATATCATTCTAAAGGTTTTGAATTATATTTACAGTTGTTCGAGATTTTCTGTTCTCTTTTGTGATATTATATGAACAAATATTATGTGAGTTTTAATTTAAGAAAAACTTGCTCATTTTATAATTTTTTGGGTTTTGGATTCAGTAATTCAAGGATCTAACGGAGACGAAGAATTTTTTGCCTGCTAAATATGAGTCCTGTGATGGAATTATAGTACTTTACCCATTATCATTCCTACTAATCAGCCTTTGGAAAATTTTTTATTATTATTTTATTTTATTTTATTTTTAAATGAATAGATATACGCTGGTTAGCGGGGATAACCTTATATGTATTTATTTTTGTCATGGTTTGGCTTGTAGTGATAGCTATAGTTGAATGTTGGGTGGGTAGGTTGCTGTGGACTTGGGAGAGAATATCATTTATTTAAGATGCAAATTAGGTAGTGGCTCTATAATGAAGTATCTACGTTGCAAATTTCCTTGTATTCCCATGGAATCTTGAACAGATTAAAACCATTGTTATATTAAAATTCAGCACTACAAGTTTTAATAAATAATTCAGCTTAGAAATCATCATATACTATATTAAATGATTGTTAAACCTGTAGGAAAGGCTTTCTTTTAGCAGTTTTAAAAAGAGTGCAGAAATGCATTTATTGTTTGATTTTTATATTTTCTCATTTGTGATAAGCTAAGAATCCATCTCCACCATTATCTTCTATTTCGTCCGTGTTCTTGCTCTGCGGTAATGATAAGTACCTCCCCCCCCCCCCCCCCTTCTTTTTTTCTCTTTTTCTTTTTCTTTTTTGGTGCTAAAATATGAAGTGATAGATCCTTGCGTGATTTAACGTCCTAGCCAGGGTGCAGAAGTGTTCACTGTCTCTTCCAATAAGGAGATAAAATAGCTTCTGTACTAGCAAGCATATTATCTTGTTCATTCATGTGTTTGTTTGAAGTCACGTCTCTCCCTTATTCTGTGTGCGCGCGTGAAGGAGACGAAGACGGCGAAGCCTACTCTTTCTGCATGGGATATGACTTGTTATGAGCTGTTGATTTCTGAACATTACAAGGCAGATCCATTCGCCCTTTATCGTGCTCTGAATAATGTCATCGCACAATTTAGATGAGGATTATGTACGGGAAATTATAGTTTAAATTTAGTTCAGTATTTAGTTGACTAGCCAATAGGACCAATACAAACGCATGAAGCTTTTTCTTTTTTCTTTTTGATAATAAAACTCATGGAGTTATCTCCACAAGTAATCTCATTAAATTTAGTTATCCGTAATTAAAAGCTTCCTATTCAAGCTGATTATTTGTACTAGTGAATTAATAATACACCGAGTATCACTATCAATTTACTTATTTTGTTTTCTATTTTAAGGTAATAACATTGTGAAGAGTTAAAAATTTTAAATAAATGTTCATTACTTATTTTTTCTTTTTCATTTCAAAATAGAGGTTTTTTTTATTTTAAAATTAACAAAAATAGATAATAAGAATTCTCTGTCTTTAAGAACTATTTGTTAGTATTGTTATTCTAAAATTATTTGTTATGTGGAGTTTTTGAAGTATTTATTACTAGGCTTGTTGTCCGATTCTACAGCACAGCACATCATTCGCTCATCTAAGTTCTAAGCAACTTTTTCATTTGATATAATATAACTTACAAACGCATGCATCAAGTTTCTTCTTTTTTAAAAGCATGCAAGTGCAGGTCAAAGTCACAATAACTGATTTACTAACAACACTTGAAACAGTAATTGTAGATTTTATCAAGCTCCAAAATATTTACCTTAACACGTAAATCTAGCAGAACAGCAGCCTCTTTGCCATATAGCCGGTGGGCATATTACTTCAGATGGCAATACTTATTTCCATAATTAAAGTTCGTAATATAGTAGTCTTACTAATTATTATCCCAAGGCAATTTTTCCAAATTCATCTTGCAGACATTATCACATACATATCATGATGAGTCTGCTCATTCATCAAAATCCAAGTGAACTAAAATCGGAAACGAAAGAACAAAATAGTCTACTAGGATGCTGTTTGAACACAATATTCTTCTGGCTTTAAATTATTTTTAAAATTACTGTTTTCTGAATGGCAAAGATGAACCTAGATTATCACAATAAAATCCCTACGAACTGAAAACAAAAAGCAAAAAACAGAAAAAAGCTACGAGTGTAAATCCGAACCTATCCATCAACTTCATATGAGAACAAAAGCAGATCAACCAGAGCAAGAAAGATTACAAAGCTTCTGAATGATAGGACCTAGCTTGTGTCATGGCCGAGCTCTCTTGTTACTGCATGATGGGCACTTGTATTGCTTGATATGCTCTGCCCTAGCAGGGGTAATTTTCACACATTTGCCATGGAACCACTTCTCACAGATGTCACAGCAAATCCAGAACTCATCGGTACCGTAGTTCTCACCACATGCCCCACATAAGGTATCTCCATGTTCATCTTCTTCATCTTGCTCATCCAATACTTCATCCTCGTCATTTGATTGCAATGCCTTCGATTGTCTACCCTGACTTTCTGAAGCTCTCTACTCCACCAGCCAATAATTAAATGAGAACACGAACTAGCTCAGAAATGTATAAAGTATAAACTATAAAACCACCTACAAGTCACATGTTCTTATATCATCCAAGTAACTTTGTTATGCATCCATAATGGTGCATTTAATATTGAATAGAGAAAATTCCTCTACCTCAAATAATTTCAGAACAGTATCTCAATGGCAACAAAGGATAATACTGAACCTAATGGTGCACCATACCAAAAGACGGCCCTCCAAGGGGTATGTCCTCTATTTAATATATCAAAACCCTGACCTCAATCAAAGGACAAACAGTAATGTGACAGCACTATTGTCCCACTAATTCAGCCCAAGTGCCCAACCATCAATGGAATTTCCGCATTTCAAGCAGAAAGGAAGTAATTAAGAGTCCAAGCAGATTATTTTCTTCTCTACTGTTATGTAAAGTTTACCTCTTATGAACTTGAGAGACTGACTAATTAATCAGTCAATCAAATATTCATTTGGCTGCCATAACAAGTCCAAATTTCATCCTACAATCATAAAGGAAGGTTTGCAAGAATCATTCAGTGCAACCAATTTTTCCATCTGGCAATATAAATTTTTCTTGTGAATGTGCAAGCAAGGTTAAAACTAAAACATAATGCTAAACATCTGCCCCATGTCCTGGGCAATGGCTTAGGGTGAAGCTCAGCCACAGCTCTTATTTATCCAGCTTCTTGAAAATAATATTAGCGCTTCAAGTTGCAATTTAGTCTTTACAGAGAATTAAAAAAAGATATATGCAAGGTCTATAATAAACTAGCATCTTGACATGCATTCAAACAACTAACCACTAACCATAACCTATTTATTTTAGTTAAGGGTTATACCCATGATACTAAATCCCTACCTAAGCCATATATAGATTTGATACATACATAATAATGCATTGTATCACAAATTTCATGACGTTTCCACAATATTAATTAAAAATCTCTATTTCTAGACTGAACACCCCAGACACACAAAATTAACTCCTTGACCTTAGGGCATAATTTTAAAAATGGCCTCCATCTACAAACAGCCAGCACCCAAAACCAACCTGAGTTTCTTTGCAACACAAGGACACAGAACAAAAGTATTTACTTCTGATGTGCAAGTATAAAAACTATTATTTACCACCTTAGAGCTGGACTTGGATTTGCTGCCACTGTGATTTGAAACTGAAGACTTCTCCTTAACTTCTTTCTTTGCTGCACCAGTAACAACTTCAAAAATTGTTGGCAGTTCATTGATCATATTGAAAAGTCGTTTCCTGCATTACAGATGCCACGTCATATGTAGATGGATAAATAAAAAATAGAAAAACTATTTATATAGAAGTGCTTTGCATCATTGCATGAAGAATAGAACATATATTCTGGACCTAAAAATATCCAACACCATACCAAGTTTTTTAAACAAACAAAAATTATATGGTGACCAAAAGAACATTAAATCATGGTTGCTAGATCAAAAGACTAGTAGAAAAGGAATGATAATACATGTTATAATCAATAAGAAAGTCCAAATTATCATCCATGCACCTCTTAACACGAGTCACTATATATGAAAGTGCTAAGCATATTATTCTATGCATATCACCTCTCAAGTATAAACAAGTTTGCCCTCTCCAAAGTGGGCAACTACTTCAGCAAAAACAACAGGGGCCAACAATCATCAATGGTTTGTAAGCATACAAATCAATTGAGATAGTAAACCAGCTATTCTGTGGGGATAAATGCACTAAGAAGGAAGAAAACTCTTTCTCATTAATGGGATTTGGAAAAAAAAAAAAAAAATTCTCTCAATGACCATAACTAAAATGATGTCATAAATCAGACAAGCAGGATCCAAGAACTCAAACTACTTCCTTGTTTTTAAGCTTCAATAGCCAACTCAATACAAGTTAACGTAAGATAAAATTTATGTTTGGAATATGAAATACCTGTCAGCTCTATCAAACCCAAATCTCGCTCCAAAATAGAAGGCAATGGCAAGTAACCATGCATCACTATGGACAGCAACTAAAGATAACCAGTCCTTTTCTTGCATGCCATCCCTGGCAAAATTAATGCCCAGAACAGGCTCTGGAAGCTCCGGAGGAACTTCTTCAGCAGGTAGATTTACTTCCCACTGCTCGCTAGGAAATCCATACAAGCACAAATTCTCCTTCTCTGAAAGAATAATATAACCATAATCAATACGGAAAACAGAAAGAATAGAAAAGCTACAAATAAAGGAAGTACAAGTAAGACTGACATATTGTTGATTATAAAATACAGTGCACAACTAATTTATCACTACATGTAATACAATAACAAAGGAAGGACAATAAAATACGTGATTCACTAACTACAAACTCAAAAAGGAAAGAATTTGAACCAGAAAGAGTGCATAAACGCCTTCAAATGACATCATAAATCAACAGAAGAAATTTTTTAAATTCTTAAAAGAGAGCATTAGAGAGTATTCCACCATCCAACAACTTAAAAAACCAATTTACTAATTGAAAATGCAGAAATATTTGCCCACAATGACTTTACCACTGCAAATAATATCAATCTATCAGCACCTTAGTGAAGAAATTTGCAGAAAAGGAATAAATGCATGGAGGACTAAGGACATTCTGACTAACCAGGATCACATTGGTTGTAAAACTCTTCGACATCTGCAACAGCATGACCAAATTAAAGAAATTGTCAGCATGAAATTTTTTGCGATCTTCATATACAGAAATTATCAAAAAAATAAAGTAAAACTCCTGTGGCGATAAGCATCAAGGAATTATATTTAAAATATATATATATATATATATAGACAAGATAATTCTGTTTGGTTTGTCCGCACTCAGCACAGAACAGAAGAAGACCAACATCTGTCATCTATGACTCCTCTACAGCATCACTCGGGGCTCTAAATATAGAAACATCTAAACTCAAGATTCATATAACTTATTGCCCTTTTCCCTATCCAATTTCATCCAGAACCATCACAAGCAAAATTTTATGCTTAAGTACTGAAAATAAATTTTTAAAAAATGAAAAGTGAAAGAAATCAAGATTTCTGAATCAAGTCTTTTCCCAACATCTCCAAGAACCTCTGCATCAAGAGCAAAACAAACCTGACTCAATCAAACTCACGGGAAAATGACAAGAAAACTTACAAGAGAGAGAAAATCAAATATTCTGCAACTTACAGCAGAAACCCAATTTTCTAATCAAAACAATAATTGTAATCCACACCCACTTAGATAGTTCCAGCTCCAAGTGAAGGCTTCACAGGCTATACCCAATGTTACATACATCCATCTTACAAGAGGGAAGGCATGGCTTGACTGTACAGTATACTAGTAAACTGCTATGGAAACAACTATTGAAAAGCATGATTCCACCAGGAATTGTCAATATCAGTTACATCACATGACAATTTTATGGATACAATTTGAAAGTAAAACCTATCAAGAGGGGCTATAAGGTAAAAGCCCAACAAACTTTGAAAAAAATCCTCCTGCATATGCAGGAGCAAAAATCCAACATTCATAAATAGTTTGAGTAACTCCCATTTTTATCTGAAATTAGAGTAATTGCAGACTAATCATCAGAAAACAAAACAAAATTCATGCTGGAACCATGCTAGAGGCTCAATATCAACATTAAAACATTTGGAAAAAAGAGATTTTCCATTTATCTTATACTCGTGAATAAAATGAATGAGGAAAAATAAAAAACGTAGGACAATCTTCTCAACAACAAATACCAAAGTCAACAAAACCCTTTCCATTCTCACCTAAAATGTTCTCCAGAGGACACCATTGCCAATGCTCCAATTTACCCTTTAGGAAATTAAGAACCCAGACAAAACAAAACCCTACTATTTTGCAACAAATGTACAAAACTTTGAGCAGAAAACAGCATTAAACACACAATTCAAAAGTTCCCAGAAGCAATATTCTGCAACTTCCTTACAGCAGGAACCCAATTTTCAAATCAACCAATAATTGTAATCAACACCCACTTAGATAGTTCCAGCTCCAAATTGTGCCTTTCACTGGTTATACCCAATGCTACATCTGTCCATCTAACAAGAGGGAACGTAGCTATTCAGTATACCGTTAAATTGCGATGGATTGGAAACAACTACTGAAAAAGCATGATTCCATAAGGTATCACATTACAATTTTATGGATACAATTTGAAGGATAAATCTATCTTGAGGAGCTAGAAGGTAAAGCCAAGAAAACAACGAAAAAAGTCCTCCTGTAATATCTTATATAGTAGCAAAAAACTACCATTAATAAATAATTTGAGCAACTCCCACTTTTATCTGAAACTAAAGTAATTGCAGACCTACCACCAGAAAACTCACTCTAGAACCATGCTTAAGGCTCGATATAAACATTAAAACATTGGAAAGAGAAGGGAGGGAAGAATTTCTGTTTCTCTTACACTCCAGAATAATACGGACAATTAACAATTGAAAACATAGGACAATCTTCTCAACAACAAACACCGAATTCAACAAATCCCTTTGCATTCTCCTCCCAAATATTCTGCAGAGGACTCTAATGCACAAGCTTCCATTTACCCATTAGGAAATTAAAACTAACAAAAATAAATAAATAAACCCTACTAGTTCGCAACGAAGTACAAAACTTTAAGCCGAAGCAGCAACGAACGCAGAATTCAAAACTTCCCCCTTCCCGTTCCTTTTCTGGGTATTCCCGCGAACAAAACTTGAAGATTATATCAATGACGTGAAAAAAAAGAAAAAAGAAAAAAACGAAGTGCGAGAAGCACGTACCCGTTGTAAGGGCTTTAATCAGCCCAGCTCTTCGGCCCTTAAAATCCCTAAAAACCTCTTCAACAGTGCGAGGATTATACTGAGCTCGCGCATCCATTGCCTCCTCCTCTTCCCTCTCTCCCTATCTCTGAGTGTATCAGAAAGCAAAATCAGAAACAATGACTGTCTCTGTGCACAAAACAGAGTATACCCAAAACCAGGTCGTTTAGCGAGAGGAGGTTGAGAAGAATTTCAGGTTCTTCAAAGGGTGGTGCCAGCTCTGGCCGCGAGAAATTCAGAAATTAAGAACGCCGGGGTGAGGGGTGATGGTGAGGAATTTGAATGAAGGTTTTTTTTTTTTCAAAACAAAAAAAAAAAATTATACGGAGTTAGTTAGCTATATTTTTATTATTAATTTTTTAATTAAAATATGATAATTTTATAATTTTTTACTAATATTATAATAAATATATAATTTTTGTTTAAAATTATATAATTATTTAATTAAATTATATAATTGTTAAAAATTTACATATTTATTATATTTTAATTAAAAATTTGATAATAAAGATATAAAATATTGCATATAAATTAAATTAACAAAATTATAGTAAAAATATTTATGATGAAAATTTTAAAATTATTTAAAAAGATCTAAAAATAAACAATTTTAACTCAATGTTTTAAATTATAATTTTTTACATAATTAAAATTTTTTATTTTAAAATAGTTTTAAATTTTAAAATATTTTAATATAAATTTTTTTAAAAATTTATTTTGTTTTAGGTCGTTGAAAAGAAAAAAGGAAAAAAAAAAAGTCATTGAGACACGTGCGCCGGCGTGAGAAGGAGTGTGATCTTTTATGGTCAGATACATACCATGATCGGTTTTACATTTTATATATATTTTTTTTTTGGGGCCATATTCTAAATGATTTATATTTTCTAGTTACGATTAAAAGGAGTAAACATATCTTATCAAGTGTTAACTGATTCATGAGAGTAAGCATATCTTATCAAGTGTTAACCGATTCATGAACGATGATAATTGACTAGAATAATTTATATTGGAATGGAGCTATCTATTATTTTATTCTATTTTTTTAAAAAAAATATTGCTTTAATCCTTATTATATATTATCATCACTTTAGTTAAATTAGGACTAAAATAACATTTTTTAAAAAATATAAAAATGAAATTAACAGCAATAAAATTTTAAGCACTCAATTAATAACAGCAGTATTTTTTTTAAAATACTAATATGATGATTTGTTATAGTATATTTTAATAAGGACAATTATATTTTCATGTTCTTGTTGTACTGTGTCTTCAGTTTTCTTTAACTCTTTCCTTTTAAACAAGAATAATTGAATAAAATACATTTCATTATATTTATACAAAGGCTTAATTTAAAAGAAAAAAAATTGACATTTAGAGTGGTTGGGAGAAGAGGCACGTGACAGATGGAAATTGAGTTCATTCGAAGCGCCGGCAGGTTTCGAGTCATGGGAATGTTTGTATGGCAACTAGCAACTGCTGCTCAACAACTCCAGCTTATGGTTAATTTTCAACAAACGATTATTTTTCTTGGAAAAAATTTATATATAATTTTTCATATTTTTATTATTAGAGTTTTTTATTAAAATATAAAATATATATAATTGCTTAATAGTAATATAATAGGCGTATCATTTTTACATATAACTGCATGTTTGGTTGATTGATGGTTGATTTATTGATGAAAAAAGAAAAAGAAATAAAAAATTTGGTGAAATTTTATTTTTGTTCTTATAATTATTATTTAATGCTATCTATAATCATTATTTAATCATTAAAAATAAAAGTATTATAAACATTTTTTACTTATAAAATCACTTTTTTATTTTTATTTTTATTCTTAACTTTTTGCTTACCAAATTATTATAATTTTTTAACTAAATTATCCATTTGTTACATTTTAATTAAAAAATTATATATTTATTATATTTTAATTGAAGAATCTAATAACCAAAAATATAAAAAAAATTATATTTAAAATCTAATTCTTATTTTCTAAATTTCCTATCAGAAATGTGAAAGATTTTTCAGATCCACGAAATGCCATCACAAATAAGAAAAACAAAAGTACAAGCAAAAACAAAAAACTGTGGACCTTTACTTGAATTTCTTTTTCAGTTAGGGGCAACCCGAATCTAGGCAGTTCCAATACCGAAAGCAATAAAACATAACCACATAAGGAAATAACCAACTTTAGACTAAAAGTGTTAGTGACTTGTAGTTCAACAAGACATTAAAGCTCAGTTTGGTTCAACGAAGCGGAGAGGAGGGAAGGGAAGCTTAATAAAGGGGAAGAAAGGAAAGGGAAAGGGGTTTAATGAGTTCTATTTAATTGAAAGGAAGAGGAGGAAAAAAGATATTATTGTTTGGTTCAAGAGAAGAAGGGAGCGAAGGTAATTATATTTGAACAAATGTACTCTTATATTATTTTAATTTTTTTTATAAAAAAATTATTTATATCAATGTTTGTCAAAAAAAATATGAATTCTAATCTTTTTTATTTTTAATTTCTGATAAAAAAATCATCTTAATTTTTATTAAATATTAAAATAATAAAATACCCCTCCCCTCCCCTCCCCTTCCCTCCAATTTTTTCAACCCTCCCCTCCCCTCTTCTCCAAAAACTCCCATCCAAACACACCCCAAAGTGTGTGTTAGAGAAAATTTATATATTTTTCTATTGAAATTTTCAGTTAAAATATAAAACACAACTATATAATTTTTTAATTAAATATATAATTATCATATTATTATTAAAAAAATTTACATTCATCATATTTTAATTAAGAATTTTAATAACTAAGATATAAAAAACTACACGTAAATTTAATACAAATCCATATAGTTTGTTAGCTTACTTATACTCTACCAAAATATTATAAGGGATTCAAATCAGCTAGTAAATCATGGTTTAAAATCAAGCTCCTCACCCTTAGTAGCTTTCATACAATTGTTTCTATATAAATACACATGTAAATATATTTGTACGCTTTTTATTAAGCTATAAATCAACATGTAAACATATTTGTACCTTTTTTATTAAAACTTACTTCTAGTATGTTTATATGTTTATTTATAATACATGCTTAGTCTACTTAAGTTTGGTAGATTAGGTCTACACCTAAAAATCTCTCCATAAACACTAGTAATAAAAATACATAACACAAATGAGCCAAGGATGACTTCCCAAGGGAACCAAGCAATGATCTTTTGCAACTGAAAGCTGAAGAAAAACTGCTATGACTTCCCTTTTAAATCTGTCACATGAAGACAGATAGACGGTGTTGATTCCCATCACCACCCATATCAACTGAGTAACCTTGCATATTGCTTGCAATGTGAGAAGGATATCCTCCACAGAACCTGAAATCTGACTCGTGTTGCTGTTGGAAGATGTCATCGCTGTTAGACGCACTTGTGACATCAGAACAGGTGGTGTTGGAAGCACCATCTCTGTAATTTTCTACCTGTTGTACTTTAGATTCTGTGGTATTAACACTCCGATGATTCAACCGTGCACAGCTGGAAATATCTAGGCATTGGCTTGATTCTTGGAGCTTTTTGGTGTTGAGAAAGCGTCCACCAGAACCTCGGGCCCTATTTAACGCATGTAGGTGCCGAGACTCGTGAAGATATGGCTGCAGAATTATCATCTTAGTGTGCTCAAGGAAAACTGATGCTGAAGAAAGAGGAGGGCAAATGAAAATACACTTACTTTCCGAGTTTTGTTGAGCTTGTGCTGTGCTTCAAGTCTCGCACGATACTGCCTTCGCCTCAGAATAGCATGATACTGTTTTGCATTCACAAATATGGGTTCTTCTGTAAGGTCAAGTGGAAGTGGAATTCGAAGAGGAGCCATTCCCATGAGTTGAGCATGATGAATCTGGAGACATTTGGATGGCATATATTTCAGAATTCTTCGGTAACAAACAAAACTGATGCTGGTGCTATACTGCTTTATGCCTTTAACTCACTAGATGTTTCATGGATTTATAGAATTTCTTAGTTCATTAACCACTTTATAGTACAAACATATCAAACGAGAATCTGAAAAGTTGAAGCCCGAAATGAATAACTCTACTACAGAAAGGTAGCCCACTTACTTTTTTCATCAAGTAAGGGAAAAGTCAACAAGAATAACCACGCTTTCTTGTGAAGATTATTGCATCTCTTAGAAGTTTATTATAAAGAAAATATGGGTCAAAGACAGAATACAACATCCCCACCAAAATGAATTATTTTACTGATTAAGTACAGCAATGAAAGAATAAGAACAAAGGATATGCAAAGGAAAAACTAAAACACATATTATTAAATGGATAGATACTTTATAGACCTTACTTTATAAAGATGGAGAATCTGTAAGGGTGGACAATTATATGTAGCACAATAAATCTAAAAAATTTATTATGCATGGATGTCAAGCTAAAAAGATATGGACAGTTGATTGATCCATTTGAAGCAGCACATAGATACATAAACAGCTGGTAGATTCGACCATTGCAAAATTTACTCCTGAAAACATTCATTAGGAAGTCTCTGGCACAGAGGCTTTGAGATCAGAATTTATTCCATTATAGAAGGAATTTATATATACTAGCATGCTTTTTTCAAGAGAGGCTTCCACTCTGATTCTGAGTCAACAAGGGTATGTTTGGATTGAGGAGAATGGTGAGGAAGGGAAGGGAAGTGAAATTTTAAAATTTTAATGTTGACAATTTCTTTCCTTCTCATTTGTTCCCATCAATCCAAACATATTTTAAGGGAAAAATTATTAGATTTAAATTTAAATCAAATAAAATCAAAATAAAATTTTAATGTTGACAATTTTTTTCCTTCTCATTCATTCTCTTTAATCTAAACATATTTTAAGGGGAAAATTATTAGATTTAAATTTAAATCAAAGAAAATCAAAATAAAATTTCACTTCCCTTCCCTCCCCCTCCATTCTCCTCAATCCAAACATACCCTTAATAACAAAGCCAAGGCCAAAGCCATCTCAACAAAATCATAAAAAACAATAATATCCTGCCAAACTCACTTGGAAGTTGGAACTCAGGAGGTGGAAAAATCACAATGACAGGATAACCTCATTTATATCACATTTAAATAAAATAGTTCAAAAAAAAACAATAACAACAACAATTTTGATGCTATACTAATGAAAAAGAAAAGAATAAACTCTAATATCTTAGACTGTGATTCATATGCAGCAGTTAGAAGGCCAGCAAAGCATGATTTATGATTACGGAATGCAAATTATAGGAAACTTATATGCATCTACCTTACATCCACAGAACACTATAACAGAAGCATGTATCTACTTACAATTGATTGGTTATGATCCAGTTGTGGAGAAGGGAAGGCAAAATCCTGTCTCCCCCCAGATGACCTGATAAGACCTCCCACGGGCTTTCCCTCAGCTCTGCTATATGTCGAATGAGCAATAGAATTGCTATACCGCATAGAAATTTGGCCTAGTATCAGAAAGCAGGGCAAACACCCGTCAATATGAATTGTGAAGTAACAAACCCCCGCATTTGTCTGATACTGGCTAAGCCATCTAAGACCATCTTTTGGAAGAAAAGCATGATATAATATAGATGTCATTATTATCCGAGAGCTGATGCTAAATGGGAAGATATTATGCAGCAACTAGAATGTTATTATATATTTGCATTACTTCATGTCCTCTCTTTCGGGGTGCATAGTTCTTCTGCAGCTTCGCTATAGAAAGTATATACAGCAATAGCAGAAAAACCGCCACTAAGCACAAAAGTTCAGAATTATAAATACAGACAGCGGTTCATTTTAAATACCTAATTTTGCTGAAACGCCTTCAAGATAAGATTGATCAGTTGATTGGGTTGAAGATGAGTCCTGGTCTTGACATTGAAAACTTAACGGCTTAGTATTAAGACATTGTTGTGGGAGAACTCCCATTTTTAAGCTCAAACTCTTGGACATATGTGATTGTTGTTCATCAGATTCAGATAAAGCTTTCCATGATGAGCATCCAAGAAAATAGGGGGATGTTGAATGGGCAGAACATAGGCCAGAATCTTTCTTGCCTGAGGACTTCATTGTATCCCACTATGGCTCGACCTTAGCTGTTAAAATAGCAATTCACCATAGCTTCAACACAAATTGAGATAGAAAACCTGGATTTGGCTACAGCTTTTTGAATCATCAGCAACCATGACCCTAAATAGTATACCTAGCACATTGCTGTTGCTGTTACTATTAGCAGTCAAAAATTGCAAAGCCTCAACTAATTGAATGAACTTGAGTCCGCACTAATCTGAAGATGCCAAACCAGAAATAAGCATGAAAAAATTATATAGGCACAAACAAGTTCAGGTAGCCACTAAGAGTTATTGCGCAAGTGCATGTGTCTGAAACCATGCTCATTATAAGATATTTGGGGAAGAAAGAAACCCTTGTCTCCTTGTCACCGACTGGGAAACAAGGCAGGATGAAGAATTGTATAGAGAAGCTCCTATGAGGACCTTGTAAAGACTTGAAGTAGAGTATGAAATGAATCACTAGTTAATATATGAACTCTTGAATCAACATATCATAAAGTAATCATGAGTCATGACATCTGAATTGCCTTACAGAGAGAAAACCAAAGGCAGTATTTTAAGCAAATGCAATGTAATATTGGTCTACTAAAAGAAACAACTTGCTTGATAACTCATATTATCTGATGAGGTGTTCCTGGTGCTCCTCAATCTAATCAACAATCAACTGTCAAGCTGAACCAAACACGGGGAAAATGTTTCAACAGACATATTTAACTACTCAAAAAAAATATATATATATATATATATATTTATCATCCTCCCTGGACCTTTCTACTATGCACTCTGTCACCCATGACCCAAATTTACACAGGTAGGCCAACAATAATATTGAGAACTAGGAAGTACATTTTTTTAAAAATATATATATATAGTATCTCGAGTTCACATTAGAGCATTAAAAAAATCAGGGATAGAACACAGAGTACCATGCATATGAATCGTTCAACAACAAAAAAATTCCTCAAATGGACACAACAAAGAAGAAAAAGGGCAAAAAAAAATATCGAGGTAAAGAGTTATGCAAAAAGGTGCCCAACTACAATGCTTTAACACCATAAAAGCCCACGCCCAAAACGAAAAGCTTTTCATAAATGGCTAACACCCAGAATATTCAATAAACAAGAAACAAAATTATTGCTTAGAATATCAATTTTTCATCGGCCATCACCAAATAAACGTCTAACCCATAATAAGGTAACCCACTTTCTAAGATCAGCTCCATCACCTTAAGCTCCAAATGCCACCCTCTCACAGATTCCCCATAACACCATATCAAATTCCTGGTAAAAGAAAAAAGCATCTTAACACCCCCCCCCCCAAAAGAAAAAAAACAGAGAAGATTAAAGAGAAAAATGAAAGTTTATTAGAAGAGTAAAACCTTGGAAATTCGGAAGATTGAAGAGGAATAAGAAATGGGATTTGGTATTAACTAGAAATGGTGCATGTCATCGCCCCCTAAAGCTTAAAACAAACTTTCACTATCTGGGAGTATCAAAACGACACAGCTTCTGCCTCTTTTGCCTTGTTCTGTTTTGGTGTCTTGGCTTTAATGCTAAGAATTGAGCGTTGAGGGGACGTCTCCTAAAACGATGGACTCAGCTGCATTAATACACCAAGTGTGCAGCTCTCACCACCCCACATCCGCTTTCCCACCTTTTTCATTTTTTAATTTCCTTTTTTTCATTATTGAAGAGGAAAAGCAAAAAAAAACAAGAATCCATCCCATTTCTATAGGAAAAAAAAATTGAAATATCTAATAAAAGTTTCCCATTTAAAAAAAAAGGGAAAATTTTCACTTTTCTGTGGTTTGTTATACTTTTGTCGTTTTTTATGGGTGCGTTGAAATTTATATTTTGGCTTTATGAAAGATTCGGAAATGCTTACTCTCCCACCCTGCTGCCTCCTACGTGGCCTACTCCTATGCCTTCTGTATTTGTCTTAAATACCTTGGAGGCGGCTCCAAAGTTTATGCTGCATTCACGCGCTTTCCAAGGGGCACGAATCCTCAACATTTCACAAAAAATACAATTAAATATTTGTTTGATTTTTTTAAAAAAAATTAAAAATTTAAATTGTAAAAATAGAAATTTTAATTATAAAAAATTTAATTATGAAAACAAAAATTTTAATTATAAGAACAAAAATTTTAACTATGAAAGCAAATTGTTTATATGTTAAACTTTTATAATATTTTTATAATTTTAATTGTAAAGATAAAAGTTTTAATTGAAAATAATAAATATTTTTTCATAATTAAACTTTTTGTTTAAAATTTTTAACATGTAAATTTTTAAAATTAAAATTTTGATTTTACTGTCAAAATTTATGGTCATAATAGTTACATTTTTTTCATAATTAAAATTTTTTTCTCTTTTAAAAAAATATATATTAAGCAAGTGCTTAAATGCATTGCCTGCAGTTGCACGAGAATCCGTGTTCCTTTCCAACTGCGTTTTGTTACTTTCTGATTGATTCTTCTTTTAAATTAATTCTACTATGTTTAAGCATTTAAGGGCATGGAAAAACTTATCATATGGGTAACCAAATGTTTAAATTTTTTTATAAAAAAAATGTCTTAAAAATTTTTATTCTTTTATTTTAATAATTAAAAGATTATTAATAAAATATCAGAACATTTTAGATAACTGAGAATATAAGAGGTCCGCAATGTGTTAATCTATTGATATTTTTTAATAAACAAAAATAGTAATAAAAATAGTTTAGTTCAACACTATTGATCAGCGCAACAATGGTATGCGCATGGTTTTTCTTTAAGCCCCACACTCATAATGTTAAGTGGCAAGAAAGGAAGGTGAAAGGGAGAGGAAGATAATGAATACTACTATTGGTAGCACTTAAAAGAAAATTATGGATGGATTCTTTCTTTTGTTTTGGGAGACACTATTTATTCCTTCATTTAAAGAAAAAAAAGTGATATTATTGTCATGGAAAGAGAAAAAAAAATATTATCTTTTTCAAATGACATTAATGTTTTCATTTTAATTTGAAGATACTAATATTAAAAAGTCTTAAATTTTTAAATTATTTTGAAGAATTTAAGAACTAAAAGTTTTTATTTGAAATTTTAAACTATAATTTTTTTGTACAATTAACATTTTTTATTTTTAGATTTCTTAAAATAATTTCAAATTTTAAGGTTATACAATATAAATATCTTTAATTTAAAGTCCTCAATTATAATTTTTTATTTTATTTTAATTAATAAAATTAATTTTTTAATATTTTTTTACATCAAAAGTGTTTTAGTTATTTATTTACTTTTTATTTTTATTCATATATTATTTTTACTCTATCAAACACTAATATAGAAATGTATTCTCATTCATTTTCATATTATACCAAATATAATTTTAGGTTACAAAATTTTATTCTACTCTTATTTCTATTATTTTTCTTCATTCCCTTACACATTTTTTATTTTATACATAACAAGATAAATTCTTGGCGCCAAGAAAATTGGTAAAGCATGAGTGACTAAAAACTTCTTATGGAACCCCTCAATTAAAATTATATCCACACATCTAATAATTAAAAAAAATTAAAATTTTCTTTATAGTCTCATCACAAAAAATAATCAAAGTAGTAATTCAATCTTTTGACAAATGGTTCACAATTTCTTTATATTCTTTTTGGTCATGGATTCCAAGTTTCTTCAATTTCTAAACCTAACAACTTCCTTTCACATGGACTTTATAAAAGCCGCCAGGCACCTCCTTCCTTTTACAACATATGGATAATCATTGTATTTAATCATTTAGTTTTTTTCTCAAGAAAGAAGACATGATTCAATTTGTGGACCAAGAAGTTGAAGAAAAAAACAAAAAGGTCAAGAAGAATAATAAAACTTGCTGCTTGAAATGTTAGTTATACTTGGGATAGACTTGAATTCCTCCTTCTAAAGCCATTTTGGTTGGTATATTTAAGGGGTTGATCTTAGTAGTAGAAGAAATGAATATACAATGCTTAATTAGATATATCATCATATATTTAAATTTTAATTTTGTAAAAGAAAATTAAACTTTAAAACAAGAAAGTTTTATTAATATTGAAACAAAGTCTGATTTTCTACAATACGGTGTTCTACCTCTTAAATAGGAAACTATCTCTTTTTTTACTTAAACTTGAACTTATTTTAATTTTATTTACTACATAACACGTCATATTGTGCAGTAAAGTGATCTATTAGCATTAGAAACATTCTTTAAAATAAGAATATAAGAGTTTTACTCAAAAAGAAAAAACATTTATTAAAAGCCTACAATAAATAATAATACTATTGGTGTTGAGGAAATAACCAAATAATAATAATAATAATTTAGTCCAGTAAAAAAAATGATGTACTACTTATAATATTGGAATACAAGTTTTTTTTTCCTCTATAGGTTAAAAAAAAATTATTTGTAACTATCAACATACAATGTTTTTTTTTTTTTGGAAAGGATGATAAATCTCTATCTTGCTTAGAGATTAGACTTCTTTTTATATTTAGAAGTTCTATGTTGGCTATTGTTGATTCCTCTTAGAACCATGTGGTATTATCCTAATAATATAGATTTTGGCAAAATAGACTGAATTATTTTAAATCTATAAAAATATCAAACCTGTAAAACACTCAAAACAAGCCTTGCCAAACTAAAATTTAATATTGGTTGTGGTTTCGGGCTTCCTCTTTACACCACTTTTTATCAAAGAAAATTAAGTGATGCGAATCAAAAGATTAATTGCATTTGGCAACCATTAAGTCCAATATATTCTATATTATATCATTTCAGGAAAACCCCACATAACCAAACACATTTGAAATATTACAATAAGTACTAATTTTTAAATCATATCAGCATGATAGAAGTTTGGCATCTTCATGAAGAAAAGAAATTAGAAGACAAAATGGAGGGCCCCATTTGAGTTGGCAGCTAATACTCATCATCATGTCCTGTTTTAATACATAATACGTGGGCTTTGGAAATAATAATAATCATTGATTATGATGGGATTAGGATGTCATCTATTTAAGAAACTGCACCAATTATTTTTATTATTATTTTAATTTATTTTGAGAAGGTGATTGTCCTTTTCACTTTCACATTAAACTATGTTGTTTTTTTTTAAAAAACCTAGTACATGACACATCTAAGATGTCAATGGTTGATTTTAAACGAAATACAACAAGCTAGGGTTAGTCATGTTTAATTATGATTGATCAATAAAATGTCATTTTCTACCCTGCATTATTTATATATTGATGTGAAATAATATCTCTCTTTTAGAGACCTTCTTTTTTGTTTAATATGAAAAAATAAATATTTAAATTAAATACTTCTTATTAATTATTCACATTTTTTATTATTATATTGATAACTTCTTTTGGTGTATCAAGTTATTCCTTATCTTAAGACCAAATTGTTCATCAATTCTCTTGAGAGGCCACAATTATTGTAAGTAGGAACGTAGATCTTTTAAAGTAATGACTCGTGAAGTTTTTTTTTTTTTTTTTTGACGTGAGAGACTTTTAAGAATTTCACCTATAAATAAAAGAAATTATGTCAAAAAAGAAAAGGAAGATGCGAGAAAGTTAAGAAGGATTTCATCAATACTTACTTCAAAAAATCTGTGTTCCCGCAAGCAAACATATTAATGACAAAGAAGGCATTTTTGGTAAATAAATAATCTTATTCTAGATCCATTTTGGTCTTGAAATTATACAATAATGGAAAGAGTAACCCTAGTTGCCATCTCTTTTTCTGGTTCACTTATAAGTTCTACTAGGTGAGCCTTATATTTAATAATTCACTTTGTCAAAGACTAATTATTCTGATACGTGATTAAGGACAAATTAGGAGTGGTAACAAGTAAGCTCGATCCAGAATCTAGAATGGAACATTATAAAACCAAAACACAAATACAACTTTTGTGTGTGTGTGTTTTCTTTTTCGGATAAAGACAACCTTGGTGTGTTCCACATGGATTTGGATTTATCTTCCAAGGAAACAAGAAGTGCTGTGTCAGATATCAACCACTAATTTTTATTTTCATATTCACTACACTGACCATGGTTGGACTTTAAACAAAAATCCAAATCCTGTTCCACATCAACACTTCCTTCGTTCTTTGTATGTTTGTAATTTATATGAAAATATATATATTTTTTTCCATGTTTGATATGTCATAAACCAATGCAGAATATTAATTTCTCTATAAAAATATTTTTCAAAACAATAAGGTTTCACAATAACTAAACAATAAAGAGGACATTGAAGACACAACAACATTTAAAATATCTTAATAATTGGAAGTATTGTGTGTTTGGTATGAATGTTCGACGTACAACGTCTAGCAAATGGCTTTTTAAAGTGGGTTAAGCGTTAAAAACCCAAACTAAAAGCTTATCATTTATAAACAAATATATTGTCTTTACACAACTATTATTTTTAACTTGAGTGGAATTACAGGCCTTATTATATATTAATAAAAAGTTCTTTTAACCCCATTGTTGTCGCAACCGAAGTATACCGCTTGAGAAAACATCTCATCTCATGCTAAAGGAAAGATGCGCGCAACTTGATGATCGAAGATCCACCCTTTCAAAAAGACCAAACAGTGAGTATTGGTAACAAAGGAACCCTAGGGCAAGGATAAGACCCTCCTCGAAACGAAGTTGCTTGATCCTTCCAGGCATTTAACTCCGTTTTAGGAGAATGTTTAAAAGGTCTTCTAGTCGAGTAAAATTTGGGTTTGTTGACTTTGTTTTCTTTACGCAGATTGCCTGTTTGTTATGCGCATATTGTAAGGACATGATCTAGGTTCTTAGATTTACCATAACCCTTACATTGTATTTGGTAGAGTAGAAAAATTTTAAAAAATAAAATAAAACAAGAATTAAAATAAGAATGAAATGGAATTTGAAATCATAAATTATATTAGGTATGGTATGAGAAAAAATGAAAATATCTTTCTATTTATATGTTTAATAGATTAAAAATAATATAAAAATAGAAACGAAAGTTGCACAAGTAATCATAATATTTTTAATGTAAAAATAATAAAATATTTATTTTTTATATCATAATAAAATATTTATTTTTATTTTTAATTAAAAATATTTTTCCATTTCCATCCACCATTCTATTAAAAACTTGCTCACTCCATCGGCTCAGCAAAAGATTTGCTCATTCCTTCACAAGCAAAAAAACTGATTCTTTAGAGAAGCTTATGTCAACCTACCGAACTTGCCTAATCAATAAATCCATCTCCCTCTCTCCTTTTTCACTTTCCTTTGCAGCCTACCAAATGTGCTAGTTGCTTAAGCAATTTATCCTCTTTTTCATTTGAATAAAAGAATTTGCATCTTTTTGCTAATTTGTTTACTATTATACTACACAGGCTGAAAATTTAAATATAATTATTTATTTCTTTATAATTGTTCTTACTCCTAGCCATAGCCATATCTTTGTTGTCAGGACATAATAAAAGTTATCCATTGCCAAGGGCTGACTTACAACTAAGTGGACAGCCAAGGGGGAAATATCCACTTATCTATCCTTTCATTAGGCTTTTTGTTTGGTAAATAAAAATGAAATGAAATGAAAATTAGCTATGATATGCATCATGCTTAGATTCCTTATCAATTTTCACTCATCAAATTTTCTTTTCCTCTGGTCTGTTTGAACAAGCAGACCCTAGAATATGCCACAATATAATGCAAGCCCATGTCCTGTTCACAACTTCTTCAATGATTAAACAACTAAAAACATAAAGGAAGCATTTGACAGGGAAGCAACTTGTTGGCTGTCTGAACTCAGACAGATTAAGAAAAAATCTTATGTGGATTTGATTCATTAGAAAAAAGTAATCTAAACTAATTATAATACATATATATATATCAGATATACTTTTAATAATATTCATCTCAAAATCTTTATGCATCTCATCACAATCAGTTTGATCTACTCATCTTTTGTAAATCAAGTCTACTTAAAATTTCATAAAATTTCATAGTAAATTTGATAGTTCAGCAGAAACGATTGTCATCACAGCATGATGAAACATGGCTAAGGGTCAAATGAATGCCGGTAATTAAAATATGGAAGAAATATACTAAAGCAAGTGTTGCATAAAATTAAGGGTGAAAAAGGTCAATCCAACTGAAGCTACAAGAAGACAGAAACTGAAACCCCAAGACTCCTATCGGTTAATGAAAGGTCATAAAATTATATCCCAGAACAAGTCAGCTTGCCTGGATATACAAGACCTATTTATATAAGACTTCCATAGACAGCAGATTATCTTTGTCCATCAAAACTCTTCCAAGCCATCCGCAGAAATTATTCTTCAGGAAAGAAGCAGACTAGCCAAGAACTAAGTGAGCCACGTCGCTAATAATCCCGTCCCTTATACGGCGTTTCCTGTAAGATATCAAATTGAGGAGATTGAGTTCCCCTGAAAATTCAACCGTGCAAGTTGCCCACAAGTAGATAATGGCGGCCAAGATTGTTCAAATTCAGATGCGTAAAATAAGAGAGCATGATACATCAATGATAAAAAATACTGCAGAGATGGGAGCATTAAGCATATATGAAATCATTTTGATTTCATGAAAAAATAGTGATTATTGAGATATTCGATCTTATCATTTATCTTCCTACATTTCTAAGAAGAGATGAGATTTATAAAAATATAGCATACATATAAGATGTCTTCTAACCAGAGTGAAGAAAAAGGTGTAAAGAATTTTTTTAAATTGATATAAAGAAAGAGCCAAAATTAATCTTATCAATATAAAAAAGACACCACTCAACAAAAATAAAAGATAAAATTTAAATCAAATCAAATCTACAACCGGCATGCAAAAAATGAGTGCTTACAGGTAGGTAACCTGGTGACATGTACATGAATTGCCTGGGATGACCAGGAAGCTGCCCATACTGCAATTAGATAAATACCGTTTATTATTTATTGTAAGGCACCAATTTTCATTCAACATAGTCACCATGGAGAAAAAGTAACTAATATCCCACCTGTGGTCCATTTGGATGAAAATATGTTAGTGATGGCATTTGCGCTACCTGTGGATTATATATGAGATGTTGTGGCCCAGCAAACGTAGGTCCCATCTGCGCACCATATGCAACTTCATCATGGTTGTAAACATAAGTAAAGAAGAGAAGAGATTATTAATTCAAGTAGAACTTTTAGACCTAACAAGATAATTCTGTCCAGTCTCTTAAGTAAGTTATTTTTCAATTAAACATAGTAACGTAAAAGTTGCAACCCAATGGCAAGAGATTATCTCAAAGTACACTCTCCAGACCTTTTAACTAGTGTTGGCAAAGACTAAAGTTCATCTTGCTTTTAAATCCCTCACTCAATAGGAAGTTCACACAAATGAAGCTAAGATGACGACTTTTGAATAATACCCGGACCAACCTCAGCACCAGTAAAAGCTAGTATATGCAGTTAAAGAGTGAAAAAGTATATCATAGGCTCCATATTCATCCAATATCAGTCCATTATAGGGGACAAAAATGCTGCAGACATAGTTTCAATCAATATGAATCCTAATGACAAAAAATTTAATAAAAAAATATTTTTTTGATAAAGTATGTATGCAATCATATATAAACCAGAAATAAGCAGTAATTTGAGAACAAGCTACCAAAATCTCTGACTCTTGTTTAGGAAAAAAAAAAGGTCAAACTGCCAAACATATGCCCTGGAGTTAATAAAATATTCTAGTATAACAGTAAAACCTACACCATGGATGAATGGCAGGTAAAAACTTTATCCCTAAATTAGGGTAAAATCAATTGAAAACCTTTATAAAATACATTTTCTCCCTCACTGGATATACAAGCATATCTAATCATACAATACTTACTCCAACACCAATGGGCATGGCTGGCATATGCGGTACACTAGTTACATTTGTTGGGAAATAGAAGGAAGCGTCAGACACTGGAGAGGGAGGCCTAAAAGGGGCTTGAGAAGGAACGAAACTCCTTGCATTTGGGTTGAGCTTGAATTCCTGACATCAGGAGGAAAACAAGAGCGGGGAAGCCCAGTTACATATGATTGTAATATAAAAGGCCAGAAACAGTGCGATTTTATGTTTTAATAAGTCAATCTCAAACTCTAACACCTTTGCATTGGGATTCAGAGTCAATCTTTCAGAAGATATTGAACCAACGGAAGAACTTGGCGAGAGGCCAGGGCCAGAAGATGCTGCCAAACCTCCCACACACTCTGAGCCAGATGAAGCAGAACTACTTGGTCTTCCACGGGAGTTTACAGACTTTGTATCCCCATTAACTTTGCTGGAAGCTGAACTCTCAATCAAATCACCAGTTGACCCTGCCTTTTCCCGAGTACTTAATAAAAGATGAGATGAAGGAGCATAGGAGGAGGCATTTGGAGATAATACCCCTTTATCAGAGCCATCTTTCTTCAAGTTGAGCAATGACTGTGAATCTGCATTAAAAGTTGCTACGATCAGAGGAATACAAATATAACAGAAGAATCAACCACTATAACAAAGTTTCAAGCACAGGAAAATTCTCCTATGCATAAATGCTGAGTACTACTACTGATATAAATCTGCTATACTTTCTTTAGTAAAAAGTGTGACACTTATAATAAACAGAAAATTTGCTTGAGTGAGAATTTTTCCAATCACAGTAATTTAAGTCATAATACTTTTAATCAACTCAATTTCCAGGGAGCTGAGAAAGAAAGTTCACAAACCCTCAGATTTTGACAGTTGATCATCCTCAGCTTGCTGCATCAATTAAACAAAAGAAGAGAAAATTGGGATTTAGTAATGTCCGAAATAGCAATCTTGTGTTAAATATTTATGTAGGCATGAATTGGAGGGTAATAATATTGGAACATCAAATCACCACCTGATTTTCTTCCTTGGAACTATCACTGGCTCCAGGTTGATCAACAACTGAATTGTCCTGAACCCTATAAGTTTGTTGGATTTGAAATTTCATTACAAAGTTGATATTGAAGTTTTTATTTTCTAGAAACCATTCTTGTGGGCATCAATACAACTCATCGCAGTGCAAACAAGTAACCATATATAAAGCAAGAAAATGTCAACAAAAACCTTCTTTCACCATCCAATGATGAGTAACCTTTGGCAGGGAGTTCAGATGCTAATTGCTTAGCATGGTCATAAGAACTAGAGCAGCTTACATCCACGCTAATATTTGACAGAGATGATTGAGGGAGATCCTACACACCCATGTAAAATAAGATATTATGTCAAATTGAGAAAAATAACTAGTTGTGGGTCCCATGTATAACACAGGACTCAAGAACAGAAGCAGAAAAACCTTCTTTTGGAAAAAAAAAAAAAAAAACGATGTTGCATGGCTGCCAACCTCAATTCTCTCCAAGTACTGTTCATTGACTGTTCATAAACAGTAAAAGAGGTTTATAGTGTGTGAGAGTGCGCACACTAGTGCGTGTAATAGATTAACTCCTAAGAAAAGAAGGGGAGGAAGGGGATAGCAATAACTTAAAACAAGAGGAACTTTTGACACCAACATTTGTAGGACACAATCAATCTATAATTCTAAGTACAATGATTAGATATTAAAACTGTACTAATTTCAAAAGCACACAAGACTCTCAGAACAACAAAGGTACTAATAATATGGAAAGCAGAACCAAATACAGCAGAGCATCAGATAGCAAACACTGTCTCTCTATAAACAAAATGCCCACACAAATAACGAGATCTATAGAGAAATATTATTCATTAAAAGGAGGTGTACATAACCACATCATGGTAGAGTTCAATCACAAGCAAAGCAGGGCAAGCTAGTGTCCTCCAATGAGATATATGACTGAGACTTGTTAAAATATAAGGTATTAATTAAATAACTGATTGATGAAATACCATAAAGGAGGAATTTGATGATATTCGAGCTCCACCATTGCCTTTTCCACTGGTTAAATCATTGGATTTCTCGATGACTGAAGCAAATGCACCACCAAATGTTTCAGAATTTCGGGAATCTGACAGAACATCCTCGCTTTCATCATATCCACTGTCATCAACCCCTTTACCTCTATAGACTGAAGAGAATCTGGTCTCTTCATCGATATCAAAGTTTTCAGGTAGATGCATACCCCTTTCCTGTTGAGAAATTGATAAATGTGTGTGTGTGTGTGTGTGTGTGTGTATGTATAGTTCAAGGAGTTCAAATAATTAAATCAGAAAGTTAAAGTTTAGAAGGGGAAAAGAAAAATAAAAACAATAAAAGCTTTCAAGCCACACTAACCTCTGCAAGATGAAGATCTTGGGTTCCCTCGCCCTCAATTTCTCTTGCTATTCTTAAAGCTTCTTTTTCCAAATCTCTCGTATGAGGCCCTTTTTCAAGCTTTGTTGTATACAGTTCCTCATTGAATGTGCTTTTTACACCAAACAATGTTTCATTTGTTTCAAATTGATCCCATCCTCTTTAAAAAAAGAAAAACCACCCAAAAAAAATCAATGCCAAACAAAACCCAGGACCTGTAAGAAACTTGCAATAAGGAAAAAGAAACTGCTAAAACATCCGGATATGAATAATTTATGTAAAAGGATGCTCCCTGTTTTCTCTTAATTCTATGTAAAAGAAGGGCATACCATCTCCACTTTCATTGTATTTTCTCCTCTAACCTCTCTAATATAATTTCTTCTTTCATAAAAATAAATGGTTTTGCCAAAGGTGATCCATGACCCAAGATAGAAATTTACAGTAAGGGGGGGCATAGACAGAAATTTTACAGAATCATATCAGATTTAATTATCGCTGAACATCACTGCAAAGAAAAATAGTTCAAAAGTTTTAGAGATGAACAGCAAGCACAAGATGAAAAAGTAAATGAAACAAGTTCAATAAAGAAAAATGGAACAGTTGCCATAAAAAACAATCAAATTGTCCAGAGACAATTCTGCTCCCCCACAATTATAGTTATCAGTACTACTATAGAGAAGGGATTCTTTTCTTAGTGTTCAATTCTTTCTTTTCCCATATATCCCATATTACTTTTCCTATTTATCCCATATCACATATATAAAATAATCAAATCATAAAAAGGGAAAAGCTAAAAAGCATGGATATTAACACAGGCACCAAACACAACAAAAATTGGAGTGTAATTGTAACTGAAATGAGTATTTGACACATGTTGGACGCTAACATAACTTCTTTATTGAAGCATCCGTGCTTCATAGAGGAGAAGAAGGCCATCGTTCCAACATCACCACTTACACCTGGACTATGATTTTAAAGCAACTCCTTTTTTGAAGTCAAACTAAACAAATCACATACTATAGTTTCTCAGCCAACTTTAATGATTTAGGTTATAGTTTCTCGGCCAACTTTAATGATTGAGGTTGGGTCAAAAACAAAGTTTCAAGAATAGAAATAGTCCTTTTGTTTATAAAAGAAAATTATATATTAAGGATAGAAAGAGAAATGATCAGTATAGCAACCTATTCCAACGGCCATCAAATATATTTTCCAGTTCAGGGCATTGTGGATCATCTCCATCAGGTACCCAGGGTTGTAGTTCTCTCTCTATCTCAACATGACGAGATTGAGATATGGCTGAATCAACCATAATCTCCTTATGCATTTCATTGTGAGCTTCACCAGGTAGGTCATCCCGGGTAACAGCAACGCCCTACCATGATTGACAAGCCCATAAATTTCATTAAGAAATAATTTGACAATGTTTTCACAGCGACTGCACCTAATCCTTGATTACTTTTTTCTTTTTAACAATTAATTACTATACAATGTCCACATAATTAATAGGATTGCAGATTTTAAAATGAAATAACTACCAAAATTTTCCCAGTACAAAATCTTTTTTTCAACAATTAACTACCTTTGCTATGATTTGTACAAGATCTTTGCCAGATATAATTAGTGTCTTTGAAGGAGCCTGGCTCACAAATTCTACACCAGACCTCTTCCCCCGAAGAGAACCATCCTTCATCAAGTGAGCCATCTTCAAAATGATTCCTAAGGGGGAAAAAAGAAAGTAATGATGATGAAAGCAGTTAACAATGCCAAATTTCTCTATATTCCACAAAAAATTAATGAAACAAAGTAAGCAAACATCTATTAACTATACAGCTTATCAGCTATGCCACGTCAATATCACCAAAATCAACAAAAAAAATCAGAAGAATGTACCAAAATCTTTGTCAGCATTTGCCGCATGAAAAATTCCAGAGTATATAGATCCACTTTTCACATGGACTTCCACATGTTGCCCAATAAGGCATGTTGCTATATACAACAATCGATCATGTGAAGGACTCTCATAACTACCACCTTTAGCGCCAGTGACTGCACCTGTAGAAACAAATATCAGCAAAGTGAACTAAATTGAAATAACATATACTTCAGGCCAGAAGTTCACCAGTACTTGCTAATCTGCTGGCATTTGATTTTCCAGACTGGATCTTATTCTCTGACCTAAATGCCCCTTCTCTTTCAGATTTTCGACGTCCATAACCATTAGAAGATTTAGGCTGCCCAACTTGTTGCAAATTCATCTTTACTAGCCGCCACTCCAACCTAGAATACTTAAAAAAGTCAATCTACAGTGGTACATTCATCCAAAGATAGCAGTACAGGATAGACATATCATATCTAACCAAGATTATTCATTCTCTCTCTCTCTCTATATATATATAAGGCTTTTGATGTGAGGTTCTTTATTTGGAATGCAGTTCTTAATAGAATCAATATCTACGAAATGCTGCAAGTTCACAGACCACACAAAGAACTTTTTCCCAAGTGATTTAAGTGCTTTTTTAACTCGCTAGCAGTGATTTAATTCTTCATTGGCCCCGCTAGATATTTTGGAACTGACATTTTGGTGTTTTGGTAAATGTTGGATTTGTCCGCCTAGTTTGGATATTTGATGTTTACAGTTCAAGAGAATGTAAAAACTTCAAGGATAGATTTCCGTCACTGCCACTACCTTGGGATAAAGCTGTGTTCCTGACCTCTCTGTGTTGACCAGATAATAGTACCTTCAGAGGGTTGCCTACTTCTGATATGCAGCAGGATTACAGAGCTGTGTTCTACTGATTCTGTTCTTTCTTCTCTTCTTTCAGATTTCTGTTCTCTTCCCCCATAGTTTTCTTTCGCTTATTCAAATAAATTTCTTCTTCAGTCTCAGACCCAAAGATAACGTTTACTTAGCATTCAAGGACAAATTCACATGTCCCACGAGTTATACTAAGCAGTTAGAAGCCAAGTAACGGACGGGCAGCAAAGAAAATTCATACATATTGAAAAACAAAAACAATTATAAATCTCATCAAAAAATTTCACAACTTAGTAACCCGATTTGCAGCTACCACTTACAGCCAAGCATAACCGTAAGTAGCCTACCATGGGATTAAGAGTCAAATTTTCAAAACAAAATATCAACTTTGTTCCTTTTCATTCTTCCCCACCAAGTCAGAACCAAAGAGGGGAGCAAAAATAATTGAATAATAACTAAAACAGAAGAATTCAAGTGAGCAAACCAAATGACAAGGAACGTAAACCATGACAGGGAAATAAATTGTGAACAATTTGGCTACCTCTATGAGCTTGATCACCACCTAACTGCTTGATTCCACTACAAGTTCAACAGAGGAGCTGAAACAATAATCTTTCGGTTAGGGATTGTAATGATTAAGGGTTGCTGCGCCTTGAAGATAGAGTGGCCAAAGAAGACGAACCAAACACGAATCACAGCGACGCAGGAGGTAGAGAGGAGCGGGGTTTCGTTCTCTTCGCGTGATCGAGAGAGAGAGAGACAGAGAATGAGAGTGGTTTTTCAGATTTTGAAGGGGGGAAGCAAATGAACAAGCGAGAGCGCTATGAAGCAGAAAGCCCCCAAACAAGAAGTTATACGGTGCGTCCGAGTGTATTCAGGAGATTCATATTCGGTGAATCGGTGTCTTTTTGGGTGTACGTCTCTCCGATGCAAGCGTTCTATTCAATTTATAAATATCTTATACTAATTTATATAAAAGGTTTTTAATCTCCAAATCAAATTTTAAAACTATTTTTGGCATAAAGCAACTCTTTCTAAATTATTGGCAAAAAAGAAACTCTTTCTAAACTAAGATATAAATCAATTCATTTGACAATTTAGTGAGAAAAAACTTTTGAGAGAAAAATAATCATTAATAGAGGTGTGAACCAATCTAAAATTCAAAACTCATGGAGCATATTTAAATTAAAATAATAAAAGACTTCATTTACTTATCCACTACTTATCCTATCAAGTTTAATCAAGCCAAAAATATCTTGATTAAATTATACATTGATCACGATATTAAATAAAGTTGACTAGAGTTAATCATATAAGTTTATATAATATAAGATTAAATGTTGGATAAAAGTGGATTGTATTATATAAATTTATATAATCAAACATTAAATGGTGTGCCAAAATAGTCTTACGTTATGGGAGGAAGCCAACAAATTAGTTTTTACTCATATTATGTTATAATATGTTAAGAACAAGTAACAGTTAGTTTGAATCAAGTGAAGTGAAAATGTATATGAAATAAACCACATATTAAGCCAATGTACATTACGTTACAATATATCAAAAATGTCAAAATAGTCAAAGTTATGTGATAATAAATTAAGAAAAATGATTTTTTAAAAAAGTATTCATTACTTATCCTATGAAATTTAATTAAGCCAAGGATATGCCCTTATTAAATTATATAGTAATATTAAGTATACTTGATTGGAGTTGATTAAAACTTATACAATACCGTGTTTACACCAAAGGCCCAATATAAGTGGATTATATTGTATAAATTTACATAATTAGACATTAGATGGCGTGCCAAACTACCCTTTCACTATAAAGTTTGGGAAAGAAGCCACAAATTAGTTTTTCTTACATTACAATGTAATAAGAACAAGCAACAAATTAGTCTAACTCATGTGAAGTTAAAATACATAGGGAATAGATAACAAATTAACCTAAGATACATTTACAATATATTAAAAATGTCAATAAATTAAGAAAAATAAGATCTTTTTTAATTCATAACTTACCCTATCAAGTTTAATCAACTTAAAGATGCCCTAATTAAATTATACAATAATCAATGTAATGCGTAGAATTAATTAGAGTTGACTAGAATTGATTATATAAGATGGTACAATATTATGTGTACACCAAATGCATAATAAAAGTGGAATATATTGTATAAATTTATACAATCAAACATTAGATAGTGAGCTAAATTGGCCCTCTATCACAATGCATAAGAAAGAAGCCACAAATTAGTCTTACTCATGTTATATTACAATATATTGAGAATAGACAACAAATTAGTCTAAGTCACATGGAGTTAAAATACATAGGAAATAAACAACAAATTAACCAAAAGTATATCACACTATGATATACTAAAAACTAAAAAGTCAAATTAGTCAAAGTTAACTTACCATAAATTAAGAAAGAATTTTTTTTCATTCATTGCTTATTCTATCAAATTTAATTACCCTAAAGATGCCCTAATTAAATTATACAGTGATTAATGTATCAAGTAGAATTAACTAGAGTTGACTACAAATGACCATATAAGCTTGTACAATATAGCATGTGCACAAAACACCTATTAAAAGTGGGTCATATATGGTATAAATCTATATAATTAGATATTAGATGGTATACGAAGTTAGCTCTACATTACAATGCATAGGGAAAAAGCTACAAATTAGTCTTACTCACGTTACAATACAATGCATTGAAAATAGGTAATAAATTAGTTTGAGTCACGGAAAGTTAAAATGCATAGACAATAGACAACAACTTAACTTAAGGTATATCACATTACAATATACTAAAAAAAAAAAATCAAATTAGTCAAAGTTGCGTTATGATAAATCAAGAATTTTTTTTTAATCCACTGCTTTTCCTGTCAAGTTTAATTAGCCCAAAGATGCCATAATTAATGTATAAAGTGATTAACGTATTAAGTAGAATTAATTAGAGTTGACTAGAATTGATCAGATAAGTTTGTACAATATAGTGTACACTAAACACCTTATAAAACTGGACCATATTGTATAAATTTATATAATTATACATTACATGGTGTGCCAAACTAACCTTACATTATAGGAAAGAGGGCACAAATTAGTCCTATTCACATTGTATTACAATGCATTGAGAACAACCAACAAATTAGTCTGATCTATCAGGTGAAGTTAAAATACATAGGGAATGGACAACAATTTAATCCAAGGCATATCACATTACAATATAGTAGAAGTGTCAAATTAGTCAAAGTTGTGTTTAGATAAATTAAGAAAAACAATAACTGTTTTTTTTTTCCAATTGCTTATCTTATCAAGTTTAATTAGGACATCATTAAATTATACAATGATCACTATAGTAGGTAGAGTTGATTAGAATTAACCATATAAACTTATATAATACAACATGTATACTAAAAAACTGATAAAAATTGATTGTATTGTATACATTTATATAATTAGACATTAGATGGTGTACCAAACTAGTCCTACATTACAATGAATGGGGAAGAAGGCTCAAATTAGTCCTACTCAAGTTACCATTGAGAACAAACAACAAATTAGGGTGAGTCACATGAAGTTTAAATGCATAGGAACAAATGACAAATTAACCCAACATACATTACGTTACTATATATTGAAAATATCAAATTAGTCAAACTTACATTATGATAAATTAAGAAAAATAATGTATATATATATATATCTATCTTAAATTTCATTGCTTATATTGTCAAGTTTAATCACAACAAGGATGCCTTGATTAAATTATATAGTGATCATTGTATTGAGTAGAATGGATTAGAGTTGACCATATAAGCTTATACAATATAGTGTGTGTACCAAACGCCCAATTAAAATAGATCATATTGTATAAATTTGATGGTGTGCCAAACTGGCTTTACTTTGCAATGTATCAAGAAAGACCAATAAATTGGTCCGAGTCACATGAAATTAAAGTGCATAGGGAATAAATGACAAATTAACTCAACGTAAATCATGTCACAATTCATTAAAAACATCAAATTAGTCAAAGTTACATTATGATAAATTATGAAAAATAATAAATTAATCTATTTGATGTTGGAAGGTTAGAAAAAAATGGCAAAAAATAGATCAATTTAGTTATTAAAAAATAGATAAATTAAATTAATCACAAAAATACATGTGAATGAGTTAAGTATTTTAGTGAAATTTATTTTTAATATATATATTTACATATCTTTTTTATTATTAGCCTAATCTATTTATATTTTGCAACCCAAATTTACTGAAATTTTTTCATGATTGACAAATAAATATGACCAAAGTCCATATTAAAGGTAGAAATTACCACTTCGGTCTTAAACCACAACACTCTACGCCTCTCCCCTGTTTTTCTCGTGATCTCCTCTCAAAACTGATGTCTAATTATCTAATTTTCTACTATTATATTTACAAGATGGATAAGGAGGTGAATAGAAAATAATTCTCCCAGTGACTTTTGGTTTGACGATAGAATTTTTATTTTTGAGAGAGTGATTCAAAGAAATGTGATTCTCAAGAATAGAGTTAAAATTGTTTGGTTTGCTCAAAATATTCCTAACAACAATTCATAACATTCATTCATAAAAATATTTATATTTATGTGTTTGGTTCAATATTTATATTTCTAAAAATATTATATACCAATTTTCAAAGTTTTTTTTATTGTTTTTATTAACAATTAGCGAAACTTTAATGATTCAATATTTTTTATCAAAAAATAATAAATAATGTGGTGATGGAAGTGACAAGGATAAAAGTTAGTGGTGATAATGATAGTAATGATAATAGTGGTAATAATAGTAATAATAATAATAATAATAATAATAGTGATAGTGATAATAAATAAAAAATAAATTAAAATTAGAATAATTAAAATGACAAAAGATAAATAATTTAATATTTTAGCTCAAGTAATATCACAAGGAATGTAACATTTCCAGCCCTCCCTAAGTGAAAATGAAAATTTCAAGATTTATGGGAGTACTACACTTCTGAAAATGTAACATTCTCAAAAATATTTTCTTTTCACACGGATATCAAAGATGAGAATACTGCGTTCTAATGATTTTACATTCTTGGAAATGATTTTGCATACTAAACATGCCCTAAGCTTTGAAACTTTGAAGAGAGAAAAGTGCAGTGGATGTATATTTTAATCAATCTATTAGATGGACGTGCAACTTTAATTAATATATTAATGAAGAATAAGCTATATAAGAAATTCTGGTCAGTTCATGCATGTAAAGGGAGTTACGCTTTGGGAAGATATTCAATTATTTAAACGACACTTTCAGAATCTTAATATTATGCATATTATTAGTTGTATATTGAACTTAGCCCTTGGAAATTGTTGTGTTTTTTATTTATTTTAAAATCATTTTTTAAAATAGAGTTTCATAAGAAATATTGTTAAAAAAAAGATTATATTTGACAAAATTATTCGGTAAATACTTTTATTAGTATTATTTTATTTGGCAAATCTTTCAAAAAGATTATTTTTCATGTCAAATTACTAAAAAGGATCAGTTTAGATTCTTCTCATTTCGGGCAATTAGCAATAATTTTTCTGTGACTTCCGAGAATCTCTCTCTTGTAGCTTGGCAAGGAAATTTTGAGGCATGGATACAGGATCCTTTACATATAAGACCAATTACAATTATTTGAATGAATGAATTATTTTAAAAATTCATAAAGATTAATTTTAATTAAGTTTCTAATTTTTTATTTAATTACAATACAAAAATAAAATCACAATATATTAATTAAAATAACTGCAGATAATATATAAAATTAAAATAAAGTTATCAAAATAAGTATATAAAAATAAAATAATAAATAAAAATAAAAAGGAGAAAACTATAAATAGAAAAAGATAATAGATAATATGATAATGATTTTCAATAAAGCTATTTCTGAATTACAAAAGGGAAAAAAATTTTTGTTTCAGTTTAAGGACACATTTGGTATGTAAAATGAAAAAGGATTATCTTAAAAGAAGAAATGAAAAAAGTAATTTTGAAGATGAAAATAATTCTCATATCTTTACTTGAAAAATATAATAAAAAAGTGGTGATATACTATTGAATAATAATAATAAAGACATGATAGATATTGTACAAAATTGATATAAGAGAATTCCCTTTCTTAAGCATCAACTAAATTGGCTATAAAAAAGAAGCTCCAATTTTCTCATCCTTTCTTGCGGTAGAAAAATTACTTTTATTACCATTTAAAAACAATTTATTTTTTTAAAGAATAAAAGTTTAACCAAACACCTTAAAAAACCAAAATAAGTAGTTCTTATAAACTAAGCACTGTCTTCTCCCAAAGAACCATTACTAAATAGGCTGAAACTAGTTATAATCCATCATTTAGGTATTTCTTGTAATCTTTCTTACAGTTTTGTATTAATGCCAACAAAAACAAAAACAAAAAAACCAAAAAAAAAAAGCTACCCAACTAGAGGAAGTCATTAGCATAAATGTAAGATAAATGTAGATTTCTCGTTTCCTTCTTTTCTTTTTTTTGGTTTACTTTTAAATCTTATTTAACTTCTATACAGTCGGTAGTATGATCTTCTATAAATAAAAGCATAAAAGTTTTCATTTTAAAAATATTCAGAATCAGTTATTGGTTAAAAAGAATTATATTAGAGGCGAATAGAGTTTAGTACATCAACAACACTGCAATTAATCAAATCGTTCTTCGTAGGATGAAACACAAGTTACAATCATTTGTTCATGTTAATTCGATTTTCCTCCTGTAATCAAAACAAAGTATTAAAATTCACCATAAAACAGAAAAGAAAACTTGAACAAGGAATACTAACATAAATTAGATTAATCCTTTTATTCACATTCTTTTTCCAGAATAGCAACTAGGAACATTATTCTATCATAAATCAGGAACGTGCCCGGGTCAACCAAATTAAATGATCCTGCTTTTAAGTTCTTCTCAGACATTACTGGTCTATAATTATTTTAGCTGCAAAACCATTAACCCATCACATATCTAAAGACTACATTAAATTAGATAACTAGCGGTATTGCCCATGATCGGCTAGTTTCAAATTTTTTCTGTGGGATTTGCGAACAGTTTTGTGGGTTTCACAGGAAGATAATATATTTTTTTTTAAAAAAAAACAATAGTTCAATTTGAACAGTGTTATTTAAACAGTGGCTTTGCAACGACTCGTGCGGGCGCGCGAACGATTGGGAGAGCAAGAATAATGCAGACTCCTGCGCAGAGCCATAGCGCATTTGAGGCAACTTGTTACATTAAGAATGTGAAAATTGGAAGAATCTAGGAATGCGAATCCAAATGCAAACTCAAATTCCCAGCTTTAAGCTTCACCTTTGAAATCCCCAACAAATTTTGACTGAGTTAGTTATGGAGTCATCTCCAAAACCGAAAGCTTCAAGTTTAAATCTTAGAGCCAAGAATAACCCAAAAAGAGAAAAAAAAAAAAAGAAAGGAAAACAAAAATCCCCAGCACTGAGTCCTGATGTAGTAGGAGCCTAGTAGAGCTCTCTGTTGTTGCACTTCTGAATCCTCCAATCCAGTCTTTCTGCCAATATTAGTATAGAGAAAAGAGTAGAAAGGAATCTCAGATCTAACATAATCAAAAGAGCACACTTAAATATATATAACCATGCAAAAATCATTAAAATTACTTTTATTTGGATGGGGATCCTCTAAATTTGTTAAGAAAATTGACAATGTTAGATTTTTGAGAAGACACACATGTCTAGCACTTGATTAATGTACTCCACTTGTGTTATTAATTATAGATTTTGATACTGTAAATTTCTTAATATGTAAATTTTAAAGAGAAATAGATGCTATATAATTACTTGATTTAATCAATTATGTTTACCTCCTTCTAAAACAGACACAATCAATTTCTTTAGAAAGTATATAAGATCTTAATTTGAGTCACGCACATTATAATTTTTCTCTTTTTAAAATTTATACTATGAATATTAAGAGAATCCAAATACATTGATTATAGGGTTGATACCATAGCTAACCCAATTAACTTTTTATTTTTAAATTGAGGAATTGTTTTTTTCAAATGAAAATGGGCTTGTGAACTTTAATAGAGATGAGGAATTTCACATACAGTCTTTAAACACCCTTAATGGTCCACGCTCTTGCTGTCATATGTTCATAACACAAGAACCCTCTGGAGCCAGTATCTTAACCCACTTCCCAACATAGAGAAAATACAAAATATAACCATTCTTCTGCCAGTGCGTTTGGTTGCTTGCAATGTCAATGAATTCTTTTACAAAGTTGTTTAGAATGTTTATTATATTGTTATAATTGTTAGACATCATTACTCAACAATATTTATTTCTTTTTATACTCAAATTAAAGTAGGAGTATAAAATTCTTTTCTTATTTATAAAATTTATAAAATCACTTTTTTTTTTCTCTATTCTCCTTTCCACTCTGCTTACCAAATAGGCCCAGCTCTGTATCATTTTTTTCTCCAGCAATCCAGCTAGTTTTGAGTCTGTCACCTTCCTAATTTTTTTCTGGGAGGCCTGGAGGCAGGAAAAATTCAATCAATGGATGTCATTTAAAAATTACTATTTGTTGTTGTTTTTTTTTCCCCTATAGCTGCATAATCAAAGAAATTTTACATGAGGCATAGAAGAAAGAATTCTGGTAAGTTAATACCTCACTCTTTAGAGAAATTTTTTTCATTTCTGTTCATAGCCAATTCCAGCGATCTAGCAATAGCCATGGGTTCTGTCAATGCAAAATATCTGGGAGTAAAGTGATCAGAAGGCAAAATAAAGTGCCGGCTCTGACCTGACCATGTGGATGTAATACAATAAGAAACTGTGAATTCAACCACAAGCAGCAGAAACAAAGTTCAAATGAAAACATGAAAAGTTGGCAATATGATCCAAAAGGAACAGGCAACTCCTAAAGTGCCATTAGATGCAGCAATCCATGTGGTTTTTCCAGAAGGGATACTCTGCTAGGCGTGTTTTTGCAGCCAAAAACACGCATTCATTAACACAATAAAAATTCCAATTTTTCATTATAAGTGGTACATGCCTTCCATGAGAAGCAAGTAGAGCAGTTCTATGCTTGAATACTCCCAACCTCCACTCTAGCGGGATGAAGCCTCTATCATTCCCAAGTAAATCTTTTCCAGCTCCACGTAGATTTCATTTGATTGAGGATGAGCTAAATCGCCAACTGCAAAGACATGAACCTGCTTATCCACCTCTATCCAACTCCATCCTACATGTTTTCTTATTCTCCTTTGTTGCATTAGGCTTCTGACTTCAGATGCTTCAGCCCATAAACCATTTCTTGCATAAATATGTGCTAGGGTTATATATGATGCTGCATTACATGGCTCAATCTTTATGAGCTGATCAGCAGCCTCCCTTCCAAGCTCTACATCTCCGTGAATCTTGCAAGAACTCAGGATGGAACTCCACATTACATGGTTTGGTTTATAAGGCATTTCTTCCATTAAATCCTTTGCCTTCCTCAGATTCCCATTTCTTGCATAAAGATCTATCAAGCAAGCATAGTGATCTTGATCAGGAGATAACCCAAAATTAGTTCTCATTTTGTTAAAGTACTCCACCCCTTTGTCAAGAAATCCTGCATGGTTACAAGCTGTTAACACAGCAGTAAAGCAAACATGATCCGGAATGAATCCTTGTTCAGTCAATAAACGATCAAAAAGCTCTACAGCCTCTGAACCTCTTCCACACTGAGCATAACCCATGATCATGGAAGTCCACAGAACAGTATTCTTTTTAGAAGTCTGATCTAACACACAACGAGCCTCATCAATGTCACCACCCTTTGAATACATATCAATCAAAGCACTGGCCACAAACACATTCCCCTCTGAACCCATTTTGATAACCAGAGAGTGCAATTGTCTTCCTTGAAGGAGTACGGTAAGGCTGCCACAAGCATTCAAAATGCTACTTAAAGTATGATTAGTAGGACTCAAATTCTTTTTCCTCATTTCTACAAATAGTTTCAGTGCATCCTCATTATATAGGTTTTGAGAATACCCAGAGATCATTGAAGCATATAGAATAGTATCCCTCTCACTAGCTTCATCAAATAATAATACAGCATCACCAATTCGTCCCCATTTTGCATAACAATCGATTAAAGAGCTTATCACAAAATTGCTAGTATCAAATCCTTGTTTGATAACATGAGCATGGAGAGTTGAACACTGCTCAAGGGCCTCCTTTTGCTCCACACATGCACTTATAACACTGGTATAGGTAAAACAATTTGGCTTAATTTGAGTATCTAACATCTCTTTAAACAACAACAAGGCATCTCTTCCTTGCCCGTTTATTGAGAATCCAGCAATAAGTGAAGTCCAAGACACTTGATCATGTGTTTTCATGCCACTGAATACTTTCCTTGCATCCACAATAGCATTGCATTTTGCATAGAAATCAACAAGTGAACTACTAAGAAACAAATTATCTTCATATCCAGCACGAATCATATAAGCATGGATTTGTATACCCAACTGCCAATTCAGGGATTTTGCAGAAGAACTAAGTGCAGTACAAAGAACAACCTTCATAGGTTTTGCTCCAAACTCATTTGCTTGGCTTAACAACTCTAGTGCTTCATTGGTACTTGCACTTTTACATTGCTTTCTAAGGTGGTCATTTTTACATGCTCTGTCAAGGAATTTCTGCATCAACCCCTCAGCAAAATAACTTCTCAAATATGAGTCACATGTAATCTCGTTAAACAAATTTTGTGCAGAGGTTGTGTTACACCTATAATCTCTAGCATAAAAAAGCCTGGATGCACAAGCAATGCATGGCATGCAAAGTGATCTACAATTCCACATAGCCACCTACCCACCTTGATGATCATAAATTTAAAAAATTATATTTCAGAGGTATTATAAACTCTTAGCTTACAATTCAAGGGTCTGTTCCTAGTCTACCATGAACTTTTAACAATTAAAAAAAGAAAAAGAAAAAGAAAAAGCACCAAAGGTAAAACCCATGTGGATATCCTAATTTTCCAAATACTTCAAAAACTATTTATAAAACATTTGAGTTTGACATATATAAAAAATATATAATTATCATCCCTACATTACTTAGGACATAAAAACATCTAAATTTTAAAATTTTCATATTTGTTATATCTAGACATCAAAATAGGGTTTCCAGTCATTTGGGAAATTAATTTTCCATGTACTAGACAACATCTTATTTCAAAATTTAGCACTAATAATTCGACCCAACAGTTTTTCAATGCTATGTGGATCCTTACCCAATTCACCCTTTTCATAAAATTCGAGAGGCAAGGGAGCCAGCAAAATTGAAATGTGGCAAACAGCTTCCTGTCTCAGTTGATTTTTCAGTGATATAGCAGTGCTGAATGGCCAGAAACCTTAAGATGCATATGAGCAAGACTGTAATAAAAGTGGGCATCAGCCATGTTAACAATGGGGACTTAGTTGGAAATGAAAGAGTGAAAAGCTATTGCATCACTGTACCTCTTAGGACGGAAAATAAGAGTAATGAAGATGGCTTTGCTGATGAACACAGTATGAGAAGCAAGAAATTCAATGAATTGTGGAGGCCAGAGCATGGTGTGTGACCACCATTTCTATCTTTCTGGGTCTGAACCACCATATTTTGACCAAACACTGTCAAGGAATGGCATTGGGTGGGCCTTCGCTCATTTTTTCACTATTTGTATCTCTCTGAAACACCCAGTATCCAAACCCTACACAAATCCAAAGAAAAACAAGATTTTCAGGATCCGTATCTGAAACTATCTGATATCCAAAATACCCTATATAGCTGAAATACCTGAAACACCCAGTATCAGAATAATTGGAATTGGTGGAAGGAACTGTTATAGGCATTATAGCTGGATTTGTGGGGTAAATAGTGACAGGAACTATTATGACGGTTGTGTCACCTAAGGTTATTCTGAGGAGGATTTTGCTTTGAATTCTAAAATGAGATAGGGAGATCTTGTTTTGCTTTAGGAATAAAATTGCTCCACCAAGATTCATGATAGGAAAAACCGACCAGAAGTTCTGTAAAGAGGGAAAGAGAGAGGATTAGAATCATCAAAATTCCAATTTATTGAGAAGGATTACAGTAGAACCTAATAACTGTTGCAATTTCAGAAAGAAAAGTAAAAGAGGAGAAGCTACTGACTTTGGATCTGTACCTTGAATAGTAGCAAAAATGATTAGATGCCATCGATATTCATCAATATCAAGTTTATCCCCATAAAACTCCATAATCACATTATAAAATAAATGAAGAAAGAAGAGTAAACTTTTTGACCAAACCCTAAATCAACTGCTACCTAAACACTAATGCAACTAAAATAATGGAGAGAAACAGTGAGGAACTCACCAGAAGACTGAAGGTGGAAGGTGATTCAGCAAGAAAGAAGACCTAAGACAGCAAGAGATGAAGGCAGAATGAGTGGAGCTACTGGGTTTTTGAAAGAGTTCTAAGCACTGGGCAGGTGATTTTTGTTTTATCTTTTATATTTATATTATAATAAAATAATATATAGTATAGGGTGTTGGATATCAAATACCCTATCCTCCCATTCATATCAGACGGATATAGGGTATTGGAAGCCAATATTCGCCTCTGTCCAATATCTGATGGATATTCATTTTTTATTACCCACTTACTACCCAATATCAGATAAATATTGGATATTAGAAGGATACTACTGGACATCTAAAATACTCATAACTATTGCCATCAAACAATGTGAGTCTGAACCACCATACTTGAAAAACTGAAGAAAAAGCATTAGGTTGTAACTTTCCACTAAAACTAGAGATGAGCCCAATTGGAAAATGAAAATTAGGTACAACAAAAATCTAATTTTCCAGTTGACTGAAGAAAAAAATTATTTTTGTCCTATATTTGGTTAAGGTTTTAATTTAGTCTCTTAATTTTATTATTTACATTGCACGTTAAAGCAGCAACATTTTCCAATGTGGATGAACACATCTATGGCAAAACACGGCCAAAACCAACCCATTATACAAAAATTTTGAAATTGAACTTAAGGTCTCAAAAGTGCAAAATTGAGGTTTGATACAATTCTCAATTTGGGAAATTAAGGCTTATCGATGACAAATAAAATGCAAAATAGGAACAATAAAAAAGAGGTATCAAATGGCTTTCTCTCTGCTGAAAACCAACCAAAAAAAAAAAAGCCCCTTTACTGAATGATGAACCTTGATTTCCTAACTTGAGAATTGTATCTTGACCATAAGTTCACACTATCACACCCAAAAATTGATTGGTTTTCATATTGAAAACCAATCAAAATGGAATTGCTAACAAAAATTTTACTTATTTTAAAAGGCTTAATTTTGGAAAAACCATTCTAAGGAAAAAATGGTCTACGAACCATCTAATTTAATTGTGCAAAACTCATTGATATGGCCTTAATTTTATTTACCTATATCAATCACATACAAAAAGAAAGAAGCAAAAGAAATTCACAAAAAGAAAATAAAAAGAAAAATGAAATATCTACAATGGCGTATTCGACCCAAGACGAGAACTGGGGACTTAAGAACATCAAAATCTACATATTCAAATGGTAGAAAACTATGTCACTTTGTGATTTTTATATATTTTTGTGAAATGTGAAAGAAAATAGGAATTAACTTGATTTCACAATGAAACAAGATTGAAGATTGATTGGTGTCTTTTAATTTATGAAAACTAGGTTAACCTCAATTTCTTGATCTCTTCATTTTCTCTCTTTTCTATTTATTTATTTATTTATTTGGGAGGGAGATTTTTTGTATTTTTTAAAAGTGATCTAATACACGTGGAAAACTCTAAAAAAAAATTAAAAGGATCGGACAAGTAATTCATTGTGAATATGTGAATGTGTGTGTGCATAACCAGAAAGAATCAACTCTTAGTAAATCTGAGCAAACACAAAATATAAATCTGAACTTAAAGCATGAATCAAAGAATCAATTTCAACCCGAGCGCACTTTTTGTAAAATTAAGAGCATTATTCTAGAATTCATGCTTTTACCTTCAGCCAAACCAACTTTACGTGCCAATGTATAGCCTCCTGGCCTTACAAGAGGATCAAGCCACAGCGCATATCCATTTATACTTGCCAAATCCAATCATAAACACTAAGAGACGTAGCTTTTTGGGCCAAGATAAATTCAGCATCAAATTCAAGCTTATAAAACACATACACATTAGCTTAGAATCCAAACAAGTGTTCCCCCACATGAATTAGGATCACCTATTGTCATTACCCAGCAAGCTGAAATAAAGCATACAGCATGAATTCCCTAATTCACTCATACCAAACCATGCAGCAAAACACACTATCAATTCCTTTGAAAATTCCCAGGCATAAACAGAGCAGAACAGCCGCGTTTCATCAATGGAAATTTAAACCAAAATCTTTTATGCTAGAGACAGAACCCCCAACAAGAACATCAGCAAAACAAATTGGGTTGAAAATTTCTTGCTAACAGTGGAACGCAGCAAGGAAAAGTGTAAGCTGGAATTAGGACCCAAGTTCACATCAGAGATAGAGCTTCGCCAGAAACAAACATTAGCTCAAGTTTAAGCATTTCAACCCAAATCCTAAGCATTACTCATACAGAACCATTGACACATCAAGCAAACATGCCTTAATTCTTCTAAATAGCTGCCTATCAAAGCGGAATTTTCAGTAATCGCTCACATTGAACTGCGATATACAAGAAACAAGCTCGTTCCTAAGCGAATCAAGAAAATTTGAAGATGAAAATATACGGTGGAGGTTACCTCGAGTGAAGTTTCAATGCCCGAATTTCGCAGCGTCGATTTCAGAGTCCTAGTCCCCTCTCTTCGGACTCTCCCTCTCTCACTCTTCGTCTCTCTCAATCTCCTCTCTCAGTTCTGCTGTCTCACTTCCTCTTCTGCTCGAGTTGCAAATTTCCTATGGACTGCGTTTTGAACCAGTACAGCGCTTTTTTATAAACCCTTTTTTTGTTGTGTTTTTTCTCTTTTGGTGAAAATCCGGTGGCCCCACCCAAAGAATCCTTTTTAAAGAGAGAGAGAGAGAGAGAGAGAGAGAGAGAGAGAAGATCTATTGAATAATTTTATTTGTTTTGTAGATTGGAGAAAGAATTTATTTCTATTTTACAAATATGTAAATCAAGGATAATTATTATATTTAATTTAATCAAAATACATTATATTTTTATTATCATTACTTTTTTTCATTTTAATACAATTTTTTTAATAAAGATACAATAGTTATTTTTTTATTATTTAGCATTCTTTTATTATTTTTATCCAACTAAACATATAAATAGAATTACATTCCTATTCTTTTTTATATTATGCTAAACTTAATTATTTCATTTTATTCAAATATTTATTTTATTTTTATTTCTATACTTAATAATTTTGTGGATTAAATGCAGTATAAGCTTAAAATAAAACTCAAGGCCTTAAAAAAATTGTCTTAAATAAACTAGCACTGAAAAATACAATTAAATTTTTTTTGATATTTTATTTAAATTTTAAAAATAACCTAAATAAAATATAGTATTCACACACACTTTTAAAACCCTAGGTTCAATTTTAAAATTTTAATGTAATGGATTAGTTTCATATGAATTTTTCCCCTCAGATGACATGTTCATCCATGTGGGAAAGTGTTAAAACATCAACAAGAAAATAAAAATAAACATAGCGAAGAAGTGAATGCTATATAATAATAATAATAATAATAATAATAATAATAATAATAATAATAATAATGACAGTGCATCGAGACACGGATATCTCATTTTTCTCTCGATTATATTTGATATGGCGATTTTTAATTTCTTATTTGAAATTAGCTACCTAAGACAACTTATTAAACCCAAGTTGTACTTTCCACTAATTACTCAATGTTATGTTTAATTCATGGAGGATTTCTATTTAGCTTTCCCCTCATTTTCAAAATAACTATTGATTAATAAATAAATCTGTTTTCCAAAATGCCCTTGTCAGAATTACATATTCCTTTCTTCCACTAATGCTCTCGACTTAATGGAATAAAATATGTGACGTAACACTTGGTATGATATGAAGAAGGATATAAATATTTTTCTATCTAAATATTTGGTAAAATAGAAATAGTCTAATAATAAAAATAAAAGGTGAGCAAATGACTAAAATATCTTTGGAGTAAAAAAAAAAATTAAAAAATTAATTTTTTTCAATTAACATAAAATAAAAAAATTATAATTAAAGATTTTAAGTTAAAAATATTTATATTAAAAGACCTTAAACTATATTGAAAAACTATAATTCAAGATTTCAAATTAATTATTTTTTAGTTTTGGATCCATTAAAATGATTTCAAAATTTAAAGTTTTTTAATATAAACATATTCAATTTAAAATCTTCAACTATAATTTATTCAAACAGAAATAAAACACCATTATCACATTCAAGGCAAAATATTATTTTTCTTATTCTTTGTTTTTTGAACGATGACATTTCATTGCAGTTTGAATAGAATAAACAATGTCATATATATCTAATATGGAAAATAAAATCCATTAATAAATTTTATTCAAATCTACCAAACATAATTTTTAGCTCTTTCCATCTCCTTTTCCCTTTTCCTGTAACCCTTTCAAGGCTAGCAAACATCACCTAATTTTCTAAATACAATTTTATGTAGAACCACAAGAAAATCCCCACACAAAACAAACCCTTGAGATAATTCACGCCTTCCATAGGCTGATTTTGCGTTGACAGGTGCAGTAAATTTAAGGCGCTTTATCACCGACATACACCCATCAATTCGTTTTCTAATCTTTAACTTCTACATAAGGAGAAAGACAAAACCCTATTCACTCTCACCTTTTTCTATCCAGAATATCACACATCTAGAATATAATATACACATAGTTTTCATACTTGCTTCATTCACATTTATAAGTACAAATATTGGCAACTTTTTGGTAGAAGTTGAATGTTTAAGCCAATTTTGAATGGCTATAAAGCCATGAACGTTAGGCCATAAGATTGTTAATATGTTTGCCAATAAAATGCCAACTTAAAGGCCTTTTTGTGCCTCATGCATTTTAGTTATTAACCGTGTTAATAGCCATTAATATATTTGGCCGTTGGCCACCCAAAAACATATTATTTAGTTTTATAGAATAGCACACAGTATAATATATATTCTTTTAGGTAGAGATAAATATTATAATGAATATATAGGTAGTAATTTTCTTTTAACTTAAACTCATCAAAAAATACATATCTTGATCCAAAGTCAATATATAATGATATTGGCCTCAAACCATACGACTTAAGAGGGACAAAACATATACCTTGCACATAACAATCCAGGTGTAAAATATAAGCCCTAGCCCATAAATTATAGCTTGCCCTGTATTCTGCTTCTTGAATGTGCTTTGAGAAATAACCCTTTTTCTCCTAAGAGTGGTTAAGGGTGTCAAAAACTCGTAAATGGTGTAGATTTATAACCTAAACTTATAACGTAAACTCCTAAAAATTTACCTCTCTTAAATAAATCACTATTGAATTATATAATTACATAATTAGAATACAATATACAACAAAAAATTTATTCAAATATAATTCAAATTATATTATTTCAAAAGAAATTTATTCATATATTATAATCCATAGTACTCAAATTAAAATAGTATTTTGGTCCTTTAATTTTATTTATGATTTAAAATTGATCTCTTAAATTTGAAGCATTTTAAATTGATATTTTAAATTTTAAATTTGTCCCTTATGCACTATGTATAAAAGTCAGAATTAAAACTTGAGATAAATGTTAAACTTTAAAGGACTGTTTTATAAAGCTTAAAATTTTAAAAAAGTTAATTTAAAACAATAAATAAACTTAAAGAATCAAAATACTATTTTAATTATCATTTTTACAGGATCGTCATTTCCTTTAAGCATTTTCGTTAAATTTCATATCAATTTTTTTTTTTTTTTATATGAGACATCAAATCCAAAGGGGATGCATTCCTCTCCCCTCTAAGTGGCCATTATTGTAGAAAATTACAGACACTGTGCAATTTGGCCGTCACTAGTGCTAATTTTAGTTCTTTACCTCATTAAGACTTCTAGTTTTCTGCTATTGCAAGAACGTAGGAGCCATTTCATAGCAATTTGGGTACCTAAATGTACGTAAAAGAAGACGGATGTAAAGGCATGACAATGGAAAGTTGGAGTTTTCTTGGTTTTGGAAGGGCCCATTTGATTCAAGAAGACATGGTGATATGAAGAAAGAAACAATGGGAAACTTCCAAAGAGGCGCAGAAAATGCTACGCTACATTGCAAATTGGTTGAACAAAAAAGGAAGAGGGCTTCTATAAGAACCCAAAAACTTGGTGAAAATAACGAGGGTTTTGATGGGAACCTTTGAAAGAGTATACCCCAAATGCTAGCTTACGAGATTGAAGAAACAAATATTCCAATAAACTTCACTTGAGAGAAGAGAAGAGATTTAGGGGAGTAGAGAGGGGAATGGGGGGTAGTGGAAGGCTCTGATATCACTCATAAAAACCCACTACCAAAAAAAAAAAATTTGCGACGGTTGTACTGGTGCTAAATAGCGGCGGTTGCATAAAAAACCGCTACAATATTGCAGCGGTGGTAGCAGCTGTTGCTTTACAGAATTAATTAATTAAAATGACCCGATCGAACCACCATCAGAATTAGGTCTGAGATCTGATATCTTCCAACCTCCGGAGCTACCTTCACATATAGCGCTCCTCTCCTGCCGCCGTTAATCACCGTCCGTCAGCCATCTGTGTGTGTCCACTGACCGTCTGTGGCCATTTGCCATCCGTAGCAGTCCGTCCGTCGCTGTGTGCCGTAGATCCGTCGCCGTTCAGCCTCTCTCCCCCATTTTTTTTTTTGCCATTTTCATCCATTTTGAGATATTTTCTTCAAGATTTTTGTCATGTTCCTGCAGCTTAAATACTACGAAACAGATGCAATTAACTCAGGATGAAAGGTCAACACAGAACTCAAGTTGCTGAACTACTTCCGCTGAATATCACTTCAGGAAACAGAGCATCAAATAACATAATAGTCCAAACCAAAACAAGCTACAAGAGGTAGCCTAACATTTCGAAAATTAAAGAGTAATAACTACAGGAAGAAAGGAATACAGACTCAGAAGAGAGACAAGAATGCAGAAAGAGTAGAGGAATTTCAGAGAGAAGGTAACCACCAATTCCACACCCCCTTCCGTATCAATGTTCCCTCCATATACTCATTACTCTCTGAATCTTAACGGTTTGTGTCGTACTTTGCCACTCTTTCACACAGCCTCAGAGCGTTAGCCATATTCTTCTGTCTTTTGCCATATCACCCTCCATCGTGGCACCATGGTCCCCACTCGATACAGTGTGCAGCATAACAATTTTTCCACTTCATTGTGATATATATGGGCTGATTGTTAGTTAAAAATTGGTTGATTTGTTAGTTATGGGAGTAATTTTTTCTTTTATTGAAGTATTCTTCTCTTTGGGGTAAAGGCTTTGGTTTTTGGGTATAGCTTTTGAATATTTGCTACTTATTTCGTTATTTTTAAGCATTGCATGAATTTAACAATAAAGTTTGATTGAGGTCTTTTAGTTGGGATTCCTTGTTTTTGTGTGTTGTTTTTGCACTTTCGTTGGTAGCTTGATTTCTTCATTGAATTAGAGTGGACGTGACTTTGCTCCATTTGTTTAGATTTGAGTTTTTGGTTCTATCATTTTTGGTTGTAATGGTCTGGGCATTCATTTCAAGTTTGGTTTCCATTGTCCGAATATGAGTTTCTTAGGATTTGAAGTAAAAAAACAACTCTTATGATATTCAGTTTCAAAGCTCAATCCCTTGACAATTAATTGTTGCATTTTGGGGGTTACTGTTGAAGCAATGGTTGCAAAGTCAGTTTCTCAAAGGCGTTCATCGAAGAGAAGCAGAGTTGCGGAAGTTCATAACTTGTCTGAAAAGGTTATTGGATTATTGTGTAATATGGTTGTTTTTGCATAATTGGATTTGATTTTTTTTTTTTTTTTTCATGATTGTGTAATTTTCCTTCTCGCTTTTTACGTCTGTTGCAGCGAAGGATGAGTTAGAATGGCTTCAATTGAAGAAATCAATGCCATCTCATATGATCTTTGTGGTGCAGTTAGAATGTTTCGTGGTGGCCTTAAAGCAAAGGTATGCATCTGCTGTTCTTGCAATTTATTAAGTATTTTTGGCACATTAACTGAAGTTAATCTTTTCTTTTTAGGTGGCTTTGAGTCATGGACCTGAGAACGTGAAACCACCCAAAGAAAAAAAAAAAAAAAAAATATATATATATATATATATATATATATATATATAAAGATGGATGGAAATGGAAACTTTAGCTTTGAAGTATGTTAGTCAGTTTTTTCTTTTCTTGTTTCTTTTGTTGCTAGTGTCTTCTGGTTTACAGTTAGCTAAAATCGAAAGAGAATGGGTTGTTAAATAATATGTCAAGTGTAACATTCTATAATATGATCTACAAGTTACAGCTGTTAGTTTAGAAACCACTTTTGCTTTTTCTTTTCTTTTTTAATTAAATTTATCTGAAATTCTTATGTTTTTTATTCTATACTCTATAGCCACAAGCTTTTGATAAGATTTTCCAAAACTAATGACTATGCAAATTGTGATTGAAAAAAGACTGTTCCTTACACGTGATGTCTAACGCTTTTCTTTATTAATAATGTTTTGCTGCTTCATTCAAGTAACATTTTGTGGTTAAGAGATTTCAAGTTATAAATGATTTTATGCATTTCTTCAAATAGACAAGGGGATCCATTCTGTTTGCTTCAAGTCTTGAAATTATTACGCGTATAAAGAAGATAACTTTCTATGCATATATAAAATTTTGGTTATTTTTAGCAAAATTTTATATATCTTGAATACCCTCAATTCAGATGTTAGTATGATGACTCACTAATATACCAACGTATTAGGTAGTATGCTACTATATATAAAATGATCATTATTTGCTACTTAGGACTTCAATTAATCATGTAGGATCCCAATAACTATTTTTTGTCATTTTGTGTGGTGATGATGAAACAGAAAACATTTTAAAACAATATAAGACTCAACTGAAGCATTTCAGACAAAAAATTTAATCACATATAGGAAACATTTTTTTTCATCAAATTTTAGGACACTTTTGTCTTTGGATTTCATCGTTTTCATCTTGCATGCAAGGCTTAATTTGTAAGCTTAGGTCCAAACCTAACTTTTGGGCCAATATTGAGCAGGGATGCACCATTTTTTATTAGCTAGGAGTTGGAAATACTTTAATTTATTAATTGTCTGCATGTTGTCATAGTTCAAAAATCATCAAGCCCGCTTAATCTTCTCTTTCTACATGTGGGCTTTGTGTTGCTTTCTTTTGTTTTTGGGTTAAGGAAGGGCGTAGAAGCCCGTGTTGCTATTTAATTTGTCTGTAATTGTATCTTGCTTATTGTGATATTTCTATATAACTTTCTTGCATTTAATTTTGGTATAAGGCCTACTATTCTGTTTGAAATGAAGAATATTGATTATTGATATTCACATCTGTTGAAGGATAATGGAGAAATTTATAGCTGTTGCCCTAAACCCAAATAACAATGCTGCCCAATCTTATTCATATCAGTCGAAGAACTCCCTTGTTTAAGAGGAAATCTTGAATATGTTAGACAAATATATTAATGAATAGCTTGCAGTAAAGGGTCCACAAATATTTGAACTTGCTCCTAAAGATATGACTCCAACATCGATTGTTGGGTCTTGTTCTTCTTGGCCCAAATAGAATATTGGGCCTTAACATGCACTTTAGGAGATTTTTATACTGGGATGAGTCTTAACCTTTGTCAATTTTGTTTTTGTTTTTGTTGCCATATAAATAGTGAGTCTTAGCCTTCGTACGAGATAAAAAAAATGGTCTGACCCAAAAAAAAAAGATTAAAATAAAAATTACAAAAATTCTTGTTTTAAAGTTACAAAATTTAGGAGAATGACATTGAAGCCAAAATGCTGAAAATATAGATTTTTTGTCTTTCACTTCCAATTTTTCTCTTAAATTCCCTTGAGAGTGAGAACAAAATCCAAATGGTGAAAGCCCTTGGTTTCTTTTACCATCCAATCTCAATAGATAATTTTTCAGGGCTTAGTGTATTTGATTTCTTATTGGGTCTAATAGTGTTAGGGCTGCAAATGGTGAAAGCTTGTGGTTTCTTCTATAATTAATTTTGGGCCATGATTTAAGTGTTGGTTGGCATTTTTAATTTTTAATTTTTTAATTTGTTTTTTTAAAATCCTTTTCTTGGCATGCATTACACAGATAGGGGATATGGGCTAATTAAATTGCAACACACCAATTTATAATATCTTGGAGCAGGTAAGTTACATGAAGACTTTTGATATGTGGAAGATGCATTTGATTTTCAGTTTTTGAAATATACGAGCTTCGCCTTGCATTACTTAAGGTGTTTCATGTTGGTATTGTGATTATTATGTTGTAGCATTTTTTACATTTTCAACCAATCTGTACTTTCAATTTTATAAAACATCGTGTTTAGTTGATTCATAGTGTGTGTCTCCTTAGTGTACCAGCCTACTCAAGGGGTAGCAACTATTTTTGGTAACTATGTACATTTTATCATATCTTTTATATTATTTTGTATCTAATTTAGAATTCTGTCATTGATACAAAATCATGGTAGGGGAGTCAACTAATTTTTTGATTTATCTGCTGTAGAAAGAAAATCTTTTTTTTTAATATGTAGGCATAAAGCAATCCATGCTCAAATTAATTTATTGATGATTGAAAGTAAATTGTTGCCGCCTTATCTTTTCTTTAACTAAAACCATATTAGGAAAATTTAGACTTTAATAAGACCCAATAACATTTGAATAACATTATGGAAGTCCAAATGCAACTATGACTTGAAATTGCATAAATTTATTGGAGTGCCGCTGAGACTTGAAATAAAATTGCCTAAATTTACAACCTTCCCAAATTTATTGGAGAACCTTCAAAATCCACCATATTTCATAAACAAAGCCATTCTTTCAACAACTATAGAGACAATGAAAAAGATTAATGATTATCTCTGCAACTCATTGCCAGGAACTTTGGTTAAATACTTCAGCTCTGATTTTGTATATAAATTAACACAAAACAATAACTGCTTTGAAGACCTTTATTCAATAGAGTTTCTTAATAGCATAAATGCCTCTAGATTACCACCTCACAAACTAGCGTTGAAGGTAGGAGCACCAATTATGCTTCTACGAAATATAGATCAGACATTTGGATTATGTAATGGTACAAGACTTCTCATTACAAACCTTGGCAAGCATCTCATTAAAGCAACTCCACTCAACAATTGCAACAACAAGGAAGAAGTTCTAATTCACCGAATGGACATGAATCCATAAGAAACAAGTTTACCATTTCAAATGCAGAGATCCTATCATCCTATCCTTTGCAATGACCATTAATAAAAGTTAAGGTCAATTATTATCAACAGTAGATCTGTATCTTCCATGACCAGTTTTTACTCGTGGGTAGCTATATGCCACACTTTCAAGGGCAAAAAAAATCAATGGACTTAAAATCATTTTCCATGATTAAGATAAAAAACCAAGAGACACAACAACCAATATTGTATACAAAGAAGTGTTTCAAAATTTATAACGAAAGTGGTTGAGATGGATAGTTGTTAGCATTTTATAACATAGATTCACTTGAATAATTTTTATTCTGGCCACATGGTCCGTGCATCATATATGATTTCACTAAATCATACAAGACTGGATCTTGTTGCTTGTTTGGTATTTTTGCAATGATAGCTCTGTCAACGTCTTTAGCAGACTTTATTTTATCGTTAGGATCAAGGAATAGCAATATAAGAGCATGTGGAAGCTCTCTTTTTTGAAACTCTATTGTATAAACTTCTGAAAGATTAAAAAAACATATATTAGATATGGCAACTAAAAGGAATTATTATTGAAAAGGTTTGCAATTAGCTCATACCTATACAAACATTTCCAAATAATTTGTGAATTGATTTTGAATAGAAAAAATTGAGATAGCTACTCATGAAAAAACAAAACAATTAAATATATACGTTATTTTTGTTATCAGAATTTTCATGAAAAAAAATTTAAAAAGTATTGACCTTTATACAAATTTAATATATAGAATTAAAAAAAATCAAAATTTCTAAAATGACTAATTTATAATTAATTAGGGTCAAACTTGAAACAATCAAAAACAATAATATTAATATGAAAATAAAAAAGTTACCACAAATATTTATACTTTATACTTTGCCATCTTTCAATCATACATTGTTTGTGTCTATTTGTGTAACTACTTTTATTTCCTTAAATACTATCTTACTTAATAACTTTGTGACTCTATATATTCCTATATTAAAAAAATGTATCACTCAACTCCTAATAAAATTGAGACAAAAGTAATCAAATTACTTCACCATTTTTTGATCTAAATAGCATTCCAGAAGAAAACCAACATATCTTGCAACATCATGTCTTCAATTGTATATGATCCGATAAAGAATATAAATACAAGTAAGAAGACATGGATAATTCAAGCAAAAATTTTGAGAAAATGGTACCTGAGATAGAAGCTCCCACCGCATGATATTTGGGGCATTTTAATGATTCTCATGAATAGTGAGGTGGCATTTTAATACAATTTGACCTTTCAAGTATTTCAACATGCATACACTGAGATTTATTGAATTATTAAAATAATGAAAGTGATATGAAAGATACAAAAATTTCTTATTCAATATACATCTCTTACAATTATGAAGGAAGACCCTTTATAATTTTCAATGTTATTGCAAGGCACCAAAATTCAAGCATTAATAATTATTATCTAGTAAGATTTATGGAATACTACAATCAATTTCATAATATTGAGATGATTTGATCCTTATACTTAAGCTCTCTTGATTCTAGTGTATTCCAATGGTTTCACGTACTTCAAGTGTTATATGGTGTTTTGTAATTCTTAGTTTTTGATGTATCAGTTTTTGTTACTACATCTCTCCTTGAGTATTTTGGCTAACACATTATTCATGTGAATCTTAGTCATTAAAATGCTATATATGAATCTTTTTTGGATGTCACGTTGTTGGTATATAAGTATAACGATTTAATTTACAATTTTATCAATCTTTCTTATATGTACTTTGTACATTGAATTCATGGGTCTTAATATTCATTGGATAATATTTATCTCTTAAAATTTAATTTTTATATTTTTAATAACATTTTATATTTTTAACTTAGGTACTTGATCAAAGAAGTAGCCATCAAGTACGTGTAACAAAACATTTTTAATAGTCTTCTAATCTAAAAAAATATTATTAGTAAATTTATCACTTATACTATCTTTTGTCAAATAATATTATAATTGTAAGAATTATCTATTAACTTGTACGACTTTTATTTTTGTGAAAGTATTATTACATGTATTAGACTCAATTTTTAATTTTATATTTAATTATAATATAAAATTTATAATTATTGTGTACTAGTTATTTTTAGCTATATTTATATTCATATTTAAATATAATAAAATTAAAACAAAAAACCAAAATTTTAAACAAATTATGGTTGCATTAGCAACAGTTGGAATTGTTGTTATAAGGGCACAACTACGGTAACAAATTTATTGCGATGATTGTTCCTCCAATTGAAAACAATTACCATAAATTGACTTATGATAAAGCTTTTAGCCGTGGATTTTGCAACTGATGCTAAAGATTTTAGCGACAGTTGTAACTATTGCTATGTTCAGAAACAATTATCACAAATTGCTAGTTTTTATTTGTACTGACCTTGGGAGACCATACCTTTAAAGCTAGTTCATAAGATTGGAGAGTCCAAGGCCCTTATAATCCTACATTAAAATCTTATATTTTTGATATGGGATTCAAATCCTATACTTTATAATAGGTCTTAAAAAGTTGTCAAAAAGATGTTTCTAAACAATTTGGTTATGCCAATTTCAAGAAAAAACTAGTTGAGTGATTGAATAAGTAAAAAAATTTTAAGTTAAAATAGTATTATGATTTTTAACTTTATTTATCGTGTCAAATAAGTCCTTTAAATTTGAAAGGTTTTAAAAAGATTCATTAAGTTTTAAATTTGTTTCAAATTCTAGTCGTTTGCTACACAATGTTTAAAGTTTAAGGAACAAATATGAGATGAATTTAAAATTTAAGAGATTATTTGAAAATGTTTCAAATTTTAGGAATTGATTTGAAATGACAAATAAAGTTAAAGGACCAAAATACTATTTTAACCTTATATTTATTATTAACATTAAAAAAAATTGTATGTACATTATTAAATTACAATTAGCACCTAACAAAAAGAAAAGCACAGTAAAATTATGTGAGGTCTCCAACCTATCTGAAGCAAAGAGGAGTTGATCAATAGTTGGGACATTATATATATTTGAGTAACGAGTACTTTGGCTTTTATTCCTATTTTAAGAAAAAAATTTCTTTGTTTGTAATTTTTTTTTCAAAAAATTATATTTATTATTTAGCAATATGAATTTTGAATCAACAATTGAAAAATATAATGGATAGAAATATCATAATACCTAGGCATCCTGATCCTTTGCACATAGCAGAGTGTGCACGTTGTGCGAATCTACGAAATAACACCATTTTAATTCATTTAATCCTAGCTCTTTGTGTAATCCCATGTGCTTATACAACTATTCTAAGTTTTTGCAACTCGGGAAAGAAGAATAGTAAAATCAAGAGAAAGGGCTACTGCAAGTGTAAGGGAAACATAAGCATGTGAAAATTGGAACTATGTCTATGAAGCCAAATCTAAAAGCTTTTGGTTCTAAATTTGTAGCAGACACTCCCTTACAACATGTTCCACCAGGAAGTGTTGGTACATCCTCTTCAGCATCAAAAGGTGGATACATGTGTGGGTTTCTAAACTGAAATGTGTAATAGGCAAAACAGAAGTAGGCTAAGATTAAGTGATCCATTGAAAATTATTAGAAAGTAGGTGCAGTGAACAAACCTTCAAAAGTTAAACCACAGGTGGGTTATCTGTTATTGGGCTCCTAAAAATAAAGTAAAGAAGTTCTTGATAAAATGTCCTATTTTCGGGTCATGGGGGTAGATTTGTCTTAAAAAAACATATATATTATATTTTTGGAAGGAAGGTGGGGGACTAGCAAGCTCAAGTAGGTGGAGAATGTAAAGATGATATTTTCTTTATAAAAATATAGATTTGTGCACTAACTTATAAGATAGTGGTCAATAATTTTTTAATCTAAAGTTGGTAAATATTAATTGGGATGGGTAATAGACTTGTAATTAAGGTGAATTGGATCCTAACTCATAAAACTTGAGAATTAAAGTTGAAATCAAATTGACCAAAGATACCAAATTTCATATTACATCCCAATTATTGCCAAAAAAGATTCAGAGGCAAACAAAAAAGCTATTGTAGATATACAATTTATGAGAGTTATTGGCTTTAAAAAAAAATTATAAGACTTCATCTAAAGAAACAATCTGCTTTATACACACACACACATAAATATACATATTTTTAGTTAGTATCATGCTAAGAGTGTAGGCAAAGAACTAATTACAAAAGGAATAATTTTATGCAATTTTTTATAGTTACTGTTGTTGATGAAAAGGGGAAGAAGTCTCAATCTCCAAATATTAGATATAGGTATAAAAGATATATCCCTTTCTTCTTCATGCTACGCTAAGCTATTAGATTAATGGCATAAAAACATTGCAAAAAACAGATGACAAATGATGTTTTAATGGAAGTATAATGCATGTCTTAAATAGGAAAAATGATTGTTTGTGTATTTCCGAAAAAAATCTGACCTTCTAGTTAACAAAATTGGGCAGCAAAATGAGCAAATTCTTGCACTTTCTAATATAGTTTTTGAGGTTGAAGAAGCAACACACATACGCTACATTCTGAGGCTAAAATCATGGGGTTTACATGTGTTTCAATGGACGGCTCATATTTCACAAAATGAACAATTGAAATTTACTTATGCTTGGCAAGAAAATAGACACGAAATGCAATGTTCCATTTTTGACGTGTCGCGCTACAGAGCCATGGATTACGCGAAGAGTTGCGATTAAACAAATGCAATGAAACAATGTCGTTCATTGATTCGCATGGCTTGCGCATCACTGCCCTTCATAGAGGATCGGTTTGCTAATACCTAGTGGGTGGGTAGCACCCACCAAAAGTTGGTGGGCCCTACAATTTTTAAAAAAAGAAACAGTTACATTTTATTACATGTTATAAACAATAAATTAAAATCTTACTTATATGTATATATTGATATTGATGTGATGCTAATTGATAAAAAAATTATAATAGAATGGTATTGTCATTTTACAAAATATTGTTCCTCATTTCCATAAAAGACACTGAAAGATCCAATAATTCTATATCTCATGCAAAATTAATGTTGTCTACTTAATTATTTGTGAAAATTTTACTTATAAAATGTATTTATTTTCCCTTAAAAATTTATTGTACTCTAAATGGAAAAAAAAATCCCATGCAACGCATGGGCATAATGCTAATTTTGCAAAATTATTGTGTCCTTTCAAGTCTAAACATATTTTAATATATTTAACTTAATTATTACAAATTTAATGATACATTCTAATTTACCAAATAGGCAAAAATGCATTTATGATCCCCTAATTTTATTTTATTTTTATTTCACTTTTATCTTTTCTTTATTTAATTTTAATTTGATTTCTTAATTTTAGTGTAAATTCTTTTCATTTTGATTTAATTATTTAACTTTATCTCATGTTTGTTTTCATCATTTAATTTAATTTAATTTTAATTTAGTTTCTTAATTTTTCAAAATTATTCAAATATTTATTTTATTCTAGCACCATCAAATTACAATACTTAACAAAAAAGTTTTGTATGATTTATTAGTGATTTAATTCTAATAACCTCTCACTAGTTACTAAGAAGCTACGTACAACTTCTTTATTAAATAATTTGGTAGTGTTAGCTTTTGTAAGTTAAGAAATCAAATTAAAAATAAAATGAAATTCAAAAAAGGGAAACTTAAAGTAAAATTAAATGACTGTTGAAATAAAATAAAACTAAGGGATCAAGGTAAAATTTAAGCTAAAATTAAAAGATAAAATTAGAATAAAATAAAATTAATAAATGAAAATAAGACTTAAAACAGAATCAAGGGATGAAAAATATATTCTAACCTATTTATTTATTATCAAAATTTAAAGAAAAAGGCGGGGCTTCCACATTCTTTATACTGGCCAATATCGTTCTAAAGCTTTCACTATCAACGCTATTGTCTAGCTCTTTCTCTCTGTAGATAGCATTCAGCCGACAACTACAAATTAAAGGCTATATATTCTTGTCAAGGTGCTAGAAAATTCAGAGCCTACTTTCATGTGGTGGTGAGTACAATTATAACCTCACACTTTGACTCCTAAGTCGAAATGTCTTAAAAGGAATATGATACAGTGATTTTTCTGTTTTATTCTCTTTCTCTACTACGATTTTTCTCAAGAAGTATGATGTTTTTATGAGTTCCATGGGCGAGGCCCGAGTACCAACTTCACTAGCAATCTTTATACTACTTTGTGCCAGAAATAAATAGTAATTTACATAGATGACAGCTTTCGCAAAGGAGAGAGATCTCATCTTTTTTTTTTTTCGATATTCAACCTATGCATAAGAAATAAGACACAACTCTACTTACCCATATCTTTTTATGCTCAAAATATATCTTACACATTTAAAATATATTATACATAATACATGCATTTTTCATACTTTCTTCCTTCCCATTTTTATCTATATATAAGCACAAATATTAATTAGCAACCCTTTGTAGAACCTACATGCCATTTAAACCAATTTCAATGGCCATAAAGCCATGAACGTCAGGCCATATTCAATATAAATCTGCTGTGTTGGTTAATAAAACACACTTGCCTTGTGCATTGTGGTTGTTAACTTGATAGCCTTTTATTTATTTCGCCCTTGGCCAAAAAATTAACATGTAATTAATTTTTCATTTTTTTATAAAAATATCCAAACAAAGGTTGATGCCTAAAGTTTCACAATTTTTCAGAAATTTATAAAACCGCTTTTGCTTGTCATCAATAGGGTTGGTTTAATTGCCTCAACACGGGGTTTAGAGTGGGTTGGATTTTTAATAGTGATCTTTCATTAACAGTTATTCAATAATTACGATGCACTTTATTTTTTGTTTATTTATTACCCCTAAAAAAGAGGGCGTGGGCTCCCTCTTTTCTTTCTTTGTAGCTTTCAGCCGACAACAGCAAAGTGCTTCATATTTTGTGAGTGTAATTAGCTTGAAAAATCAGCCCATTGCCTACTTTCCCGTGTTTTTTTTTGGAGCATCCTATTTTCATGTGTTTGTGGGTGCAATATAACCTCACTTTTGACTCCGTCCTAGTCAAAAAGTTGAACTTCTCTTTTATGGAGAGTACGTGCATAATTTCTAAAACGAGGGTAACAACTTCCCTGTCCATTGTGCTATACATATCCATCCAGCTCTTTTTATTTTTCTTAGAGTGAGAGCAAACACACTGCTTTCTTGTTCACTTAGATTGACTAACTAGAAGGGATATGGCACGTGATACTGTTGCTTCATTCTCTTTCTCTACTGCATTTTCTCCCAAGAAATATGATGTTTTCTTAAGCTTTAGAGGTGAGATGTTCACACCAATTTCCCTAGTTATCTTTATACTGCGCTATGCCAGAAGCAAATACTAACCTACATAGATGAGGAGCTTCACAAAGATCTCAAGTGGAATGCTTTGTCAGGATTTTTGCACTGATGAGGACGCCAGTAACGCTACCTCGACCATCTGGTGCTTGAACCACGGTTTTTTATCACCTCACAAAGATCTCATGTGGAATGCTGTGTCAGGATTTTTGCAATTACCTTTAATTTGTGATGCGATGTTGTCGAGATATAACTATTAAGGAATGCTTCAAAATGGAGACTTGTTGTTATGGAACCACAAGCACACCAAAAAGTTATATATAGGAGCGAAGATACCTTGAGGGTTATCCATGGCGGGTCTTCCCAGAATTGGAAAGGAGCTACTTCCATGAAGCTGTGATTCAGGCACCAGATGGTTGAGGCAGCGTTAATGGCTTCCTCATCAGCGTAAAAATCCTGAATAAGCCTTCCACTTGAGATCTTTGCGAAGCTCCTCATCTATGTAGGTTAGTATTTGCTTCTGGCACAACGCAGTATAAAGATAGCTAGTGAAGTTGGTGCAAGTATCTCACCTTTAAAACTTAAGAAAACATCATACCTCTCGGGAGAAAATGCAGTAGAGAAAGAGAATGAAGCAAAAGCACCACGTGCCATATCCCTTTTAATTGGTCAATCCAAGTGAACAAGAAGAGCAGTGTGTTTGTTCTCAAGTTGAGGTGCGAAAATGACCAAGAAAGAGCATGACGCAGAAGCATCACGTGCCATATCGCTTTCATAAACATTGTTGTATGATTTTTCTCTGCTCCAAAACATATATCACAAATCCTGATTTGATTGTTGGGCTAGATGTCTGCCTATTTATATTGGGTTTTGTTTCTGCTTGTAAAGGTTAAACGTGTGTTCCTATTGCTCCTTGTTTGCCACCACATGATTGCATTTGCTGCTGTGATTTTGGCTTGACTTTGTTCTTGTTCATTTTGGTATGAGTTCAGTCCTTCCTCCATCTGAAGTCATGACTCACGGGAAATCTTTTTTTTTTTTGGTTATAAGGTGGTCATGTACATCATTTTGGAGTTTAGGTGATTTGGGGGCAAGCTTCTCTGATTTTATCAAATGCTAAAATACAATCTTCTCCACTTAGGGATAGTTTATAGTTGCAGTTCCTTCCATTAATTAAAGATCAAGTAATTCTCTTCGTTGTTCATAGTAACAGCTTTTTATATACTCAGGGTTGAAAAAGTTCTTAGCAGATGTGTTTACTAATGATTCAGGATGATGTGGTTCTTGTTGGGCATTTTGGTGCGTTGAATCATTGTCAAATCGTTTTTGCATTCATTTTGGCATGGTAGCTGAAATTTATTATACAACATTGAACTTTATCTTGCATATTGTGTCTTTGTTTCTCTCTTCCTGTCTGGCTTTCTTTAATTAATTCTCGGCTAGTTTAGAGAATTGGCATATGTACGCAGTTCACAAGGAGAACCATTTTAGTTCAAATTTGGTTCCTTTCTGTTGATTATATATGAGCATGGCCTAGTCCTAGTAAGAGTTCTATGCCCAAGTGATTTGAGACATCATTAATGAAAGAGAAGTTTTAGAAAATTCATGCAACTCTCTTCAGTTGGTACAATAAAAACATATCTAAGTTACATGAATACATGGTTGATCCTAGACACAGCTCAACCTAGGTAAGGAGCCATTAAACCAATACCCTCTTTTAGTGGCAATTAATTAACGGCTAAAACCTTATGAACTATGAGCGATTACTGGTTTCTCTGGTTGGGACTGGCTTTGTTTGAATGGATGGCATCCCCTGGCACCTTTTTCAAGACGGATAATCATCTTGAATGCTAGGAAATTACTGATTGAATGCTAGCTTTTTCATCATTTTATGTCTGGTTCCATCTTCTTTTGAAATTTTGACAGAGTTGGTTTTAGTGCTTGCTTTTTTGTGGCCTCTTTTATTAGCTTTATCTCATTGCCCATTTTTTTTTTATTACTTTCACTTTCTAGCTTGTGAATTAGAGGATGCCATAATTTACATTAAATAAAGAATGTCTGCTTAAAACCTGTGATCTGCGGATATATACTTAGTTTGCTTTTACAACGCTAGACTTGTTTGAAATTAATATTGGAGTGTTGTTGGGATGAGATGGTGGAAATGATAGGGAAGGGCAGTTATTTATTATAATTTTCTATCTTGAAGGATGATTATCATGAGAAAGAAGTAGTTCTAAATGGGTTGCTTTTGTTTTTATGTATCCTTTCTTTATGTACAGGTTTAAAATCATAATGTTGGGCATTGGCTATGTGGAGCTTGTATTCCTAATCATTTCTTTAATAAGTGTCTTTTAATTTTTATCATGTACATTTTTCTTGTTCTTTGGTTTTGGAAGGATTTGTGGGATGGATGCCTTATTTGTTCCTTTGATGCTTTACAGGAATATGCTCTGCCGAAATATCTTCCTTCTGATGATGCAACTACTGTGAATATGAAATGTTTGACTTTTTCCAGTAAGGTGCGTGAGAAGGGTCAGCTTGAAGTGGCGGGTCGGAATCATGCTGTGGACGTGGATATTGACCTTAGAGAAGTTTATTTTCTCGTCATGTATTTTCTTTCTGCTGGGCCGTGTCATAGAACTTGTGTACGATAATGGAATTTGAGCTTCTTGATCATCAACTCTTACCTAGAAGGTATCATGCTTGGTATTCAAGGAGCGGGACGCATAGTGGAGATGAAGATGATGATGGTCTATCATTCCTTTTAAGTTAAAATAAGTTGGTGATGCTCTTTTAGCCTACTACTTTTGATGAGATTGTGTTCACTTTGATAGTCAGTTTACAGCAGTGATCCATTTTCTCATTCATGCATATCATCTTGTAGTCAGTTGCGTTTACAGTTTATGGTACTCTTCTGGGAATGGGTTCATTTTCACTTATGAGCTGTAGGTGACCTTTATTTCTGCTTTAATTTTGAGTGACAACATCTTCACCTCATTCATTCAGAAAGTTCTCATTGTGATCTGTAAATTTACTCCATTCGGGACCAAAGATATCTTGCCTTTGTTACTTCTGCTTTCAATTAAAAATATTCCCTTCTCTATGTCTATTTATTACACTCTTTCTCTACTTCAGATGACAGGGACAAAATAAATGATGAAGTTAACGACCACTACCTTACATGCGCTGGCCTCATAACATTTAAATATACGATATGCCTGATAGGGTGGCATCACTGACTTAGTTGTGAGTTCAAATAATGCCTTAGTTGCATCCTCTTCAAATGACTGTATCATTCGAGTTGTAAGCTGTCACACCCTACAATTTAAGTACTCTGACGCAGAAGCGGAAACATAGAGAAAATACTTATGGCATTAATTTGAATCATATAAAACATATAAGTTTTTCTTTAGAGGATATTTGTAGAAATTTCGGCAGAGTCTTCTCTATAAATTAGACCTCCCAATATTTCTACAAATGGTCAGCACAATACAACAAAAGGAATGACCCATATCCAATCAGACCAAAAAAAACATCTGGGGTGTGGGGATGCCCTAACTATGATTCAGTGGAGCTAACTTTATAAGGTTTTACAAAGTTTCAAACAAACTACATATACAACCAAAATACACCCACAGGAGCTACTGCAGGCTCGTCAAAGGAAGTCTCAAGAGGTCGGCCACTAGAAGGCGGCTGGGGGCAGATTAGAGTCCCTACTGCTCTCTGAAAAAAATATATATATAAAAACAAATGAGTTTGATACTCAATGAATAAGTAATACCGACCCTTATTAAAATAAACATAGGTCAAATAGGTTTAATATATATATATATATTGATATAGACCATATGGAACAGACTTTATACAAACTCTTTTTCAAAATGCACCGAAAGTATCTAAACAGAACCAATTGGAACAGACGCAGAGCACATAGCTCGCGGGGAAAATCACTACAGACGCAAAGCTTTCAGCTTGCGAAAATAAAATGACTCTGAGTGTGGTGGCCTGCACACGGGGCTAGCACCACCCCTGCTAGCTGAGGTATAGATCATGGTGCACCAAGGCTAACATCTAATGCTGTTAGCTACAAGGTTCTGAGCAGATAACTCTATAAAACAGTACAGTTTTTCCAATTAACATTTCAGACAAAGTATCGTTCAGATCAGTTTCATAGTAGGATTTCCAATTAACTCAACATCCGTAAACTTGCAAAATTCCTGGTTGAAATCAAATTTTGGTAAACATGCATATGACTAAATATTGAAATGTGTATCTCTATAAATAGATAATCAAAATTTTAAAACACTGCAAGGAAACTTAGGAACAGAAATAAGAATTTCCTGAGTCTCATGGTCCGCATTACTTACTCACCTTCCAAGATTTTTATAGAGATTTCCTGCCCCTTTCCTCGGCTATAATTTAGTCTCCTGAATACCCTGCAAGACCCATTCACCAGATTTTAGAAAATGAATCACCCCAATTAATTTCATACAGGACTTGGACTTATTAAAATTTAAAATTTATTCCTTTACTAATTTTACGCCTTCCATACGCGTACAGTATATTCCTTATACATATTTTGTGCTTTCACTTCCTTGGTTCCACTTAGGAGCTAAACCCAAATTCAAAAACTAAAAGAAATATCTACCATCTTTAATCGAGAAATTTATTCTGCATAATTATAATTTAACACGTAAGAAAAGAGCATAGTGGGGGTTTGATCTTTAATTAAATTAGGTGTGTATAAATATGCAGAATTTTTTGGGAGGAATTTATGTATAGGAGAGTGAACATACAGTTAAGCATAAACAAATCAGAATTTTATCCAACTAGGATCACTTCCTGCACCACATCTTCTCCTGCGCAGAACCTCTCCAAACTGCCACCACACAAAACGTATTACAGCCTCAATAAACAGGGGAGAAAAATGCATGACCAGCTGACCAGAACAATAACACTTACATCAAAAATTTCCAGGCCCAAAATCACTATGCAACGTTGCTCTCTTACCCCACACACATAGCCACAAAGCTCAGCTCAAGCAAGGAGAAAGTGGGCTATACTGGAAAGTGAGACACAGAACCATATGGCATGAAAAATGGGGAAGAAAGAGGAACCCAACAAAAGCAATCTATACAGCAAAGTTTCAGACCTGGAAGGTGACTTTCTGGCGTGATTCCTTCAGTATCCAGCAGCCAAAAATGGAACAAATTCAAGGAGCAACTTGCAGCTGAACTTTAAACCAAAACCAACGCTGAACAGAGGGGTCAGGTGGCGCTGAACAGAGAAGAAGGAATGGAATTTTTTTCGGTTAGCACCAGCTTCATCCAGGAGGAGATTTTATGCGACTGAACTGAAGCTGTATCACAAGATAGATGGCAGAAACAACTCGCACAGCATGAAGAAATCGAAGGAGCAACTCACAGTGACAGCAACAGCGCTGAACAGAGGAAGAAAATTACAGTTTTTATTCAGCACTATGGTTCGTCCAGTAGGGAGCTTTCCATGCGTCTGAATGAAGCAACAAAACTGGAACAAATTCTCAGCGGGAAGAAACAGAAAACCCAACATTTCAGTAGCTCGAAGAAGCAGAACAACCCAGCGTCCAGCAGAACAGGGGAGGAAGATGTAGAGGTTTCTGGTCTGTCTCTGCGTTTTTCTCAGCTGAAAGTGATATGTGCTGTAGAGGTTTGGGTGGTAAAGATTGAAAGACCAGCTTAAAGTAAATGGAAGGAGGATATATCCGTAAAGTTGCAACCTGAAGAAAATGGATACGTGGTAGCAGCAAGGTTTTGCATTGACCAGTCAACTCCATTCCCTTCCCTTCCCATGCATGCTGCACGTTGAGTTTTTACATAAGCTTTCTTCGTGACTCAGTTAACAAATTTCCTTTTTGGCTGTCCTTTCTTCTCCCTTTTTTCCCTTGACTCTTTCGTGATACTCTGTGTTGTTCGTTTTTGTTTTCATAGTGGCGCTTGCCTGATGACCTACCAATATCAGTTTTGCGGGGACAAACTGGAGGAGTCACTGCCATGGCATTTAGTCCTAGACCTTGTGCTGTATACCGACTTGTGTTGTAAGTTTTCAGATTAACAAAGAAAGAAAAAGAGTCTATTATGCTGTTTTATGTTTTCCAATACATAGGCATTTTATTTATTACAATGGTTTCGTTCTATTTTACAAATATCCTTTATAACCTTGAAGGCATCAATATAATTATGAATCATTATTATTATTATTTTCTAAAGTAAGAAGACTGTTGTAACCAGAACCAACATCTCAGTATTTTCTCTGGAAGTAAACAGACAGTTTCTAAGCCTTCTTGACTACAAGATAGGCAAACATTTTGATTGTATATCATTGGGCTATCCTTGCATACATTTATGTCAATGGTTTTTTCTATTTCTATTTTGATTCATATACCCCACGAGGAAGGTGATACATACAACAAATGCAATCTTGTAAAGAAGGCAGAGAAGCGAGGGCTTGTGTTGCAACAGGCAGTGCCATTCTTCAAGGATGATAATCCAGGTTATGACAACGAGAGAGTCCAAGGTAAATTATTATATGCTTCTTTTCCCATGGGAGATTGTACTACTTACAAGTTAAGGCTCAAAGCCTCTATCTAAGTGCGTGTTTGGTATCCCATTGCAAAATCACGTTTATGCAAAAGCTTTCAGCCTTTGCTTTTTTTGAAACGTGGTTTGAAGGGTTACAAACTGGAATCCACACACGCACTAAAAAGTTTAGAATTCGTGATTGTTGGGGTAGTTTCTTTTTAAGTTTCTTTTTGGGGAAGGTAACACAAGATTTGTTCTTGTAAATGTAACTCTATTGCCTCTTTTGGAAGGTAACACCGTAACACTAGTTAAATTGATGAAATGGATCAGAGACCTCTGTTTTTCCCTTTTCAAAGGATTATTGGTTGTGGTCAAGTCATCCCAAAATTTTTAACCAAACTTTAAAAAGTTGCAGGCTATGCTTTTTTGTTTAAATTCAATCTTCTATTTTTTTTAATATATCCATAATGATTCCTCTTTTAATAGATGTCAATTAAACTTGTAAAAAATTATTGGGTAGTTTGTTCTTTTGCGTGCTATAATTTAGCGACTTCTCCCTGGTGAAAAGAACTCACTTGGAATACCTGATTGGCTTTAGGGAGGAGCATTGGCCCATCTTCAAGTAATTTTCCACAGAGCCATCAGATTTTTTGTTCTGCATTTAATGCTAGTGGGACTCTCTGTCATCGGTAATTTAGACAATCTTGCCAGGGTATATATATATCTTGTGCTTACTTGTAGTCATTCGACATGCATTAAATTTTTTCTTTCGTCTATATATAAGCTTCCATAGGGATTTCCATCTGTTTTAGTTCTCCTTCTTATATTTGACCTTCTGGTGTTTGTGATGGTTTTAGGAAAATTAACCTCATGAGAGGCAGAAATGGATTCCGCTATTTTAAGATAGAAGTCAAGGTCAGTGACAATCTCCTGACTCGACTATAACATTGATCAGTCAAACTTAACTGTTCAATAATTCACGCACCTTGCTCATACATGTCATTAGTCCCAAACTTATTGTAAAAGCCGACTATCTTGTACAGGATCACCGAGTCTTTCCAACCATATAAATAAAACTGTACTTTATACTTTGGATTTGCTTTGATTAAGCTAGGAATATAAGATGGTCATTTAATCTTCATTAACGTCTCTTGTTGACTTCGTTTCCACATATGCCATTTCTAAAAAACACCAATACGGGTATGCATATCGGGTGCAATACGGGATAATACGTGGGATATGTCAATTTCTAAAATTTTAAGATACGGGTATGAGAATATATATATTCAATAATCTAACACATTAAAAATTAAATTAAACCATAAATAAGCTACAATAGCATAAATAATAAAACAATTTACAAGCATAAAGAAGATGTTCATAACAAGTTACATTCCCTACAAGCATTAATACTAGAATTTCCAATCCAAACTAATCTTCATCTTCACCTACATTTACATCTACATTAATAACATTTCCTATGAGTTTTTGTTCCAAATTAGGTTCATTTAGAGATAAATTTGCAATCTCAAAACCTCTAACCCTATCAAATGGCTCCCAATGATCTCCATTAACATCTCACATCCTAGTCACTCTACTAGAATACTTTTCACTCTTTCTTGATGGAAAACAAAGATTAGTATGAACATAAATCAAGTCTTCAGCCCTTTTTAGATTCAATTTGTTCCTTTTCAGTGAGTAAATGAAAGAATAGATACTCTAATTTCTTTCATAATAAGATGATGAACATTGTTGGTGAAGAAGCTTTAATGCAAACCGTTAAAGAATTGGGGTTGAAGAACTATAATTTAACCATCAATCTTTAGACTTTAAATTCTACTTATCTTGTAAAGAATTAAATGCTGAATATGCATATGAAGCTCCACAAAACATTGAAAACTCTTGAAGGATCAATTTTCTCTCCCTATGATCTCTAAAATACATATTAAAGCATTTGGTCCTCTTGGTTGAAATTGTAACATCTAGATGAGTAGGAACTTTATCTGGTGCTACGTCAAGCCATTGAGGAGTGTAATACTTATGTAGTATGTACGAAAAACAATGAGAATTGGATTTGTTTAGTACAAAATTAAATGTGGACAGAATATCAACGGAATATTAGTATAGCTTACCTAGGATTCAATGAATGAGCAAGGCAATGAAGTGGTGTACAACTCTTTGTCCAATGATCAATTATAATTCTATACACAATTGCATAAAATCTGGAATGCTCAGAAAGTTCCTTTTTCTCATGCTTGTATATTGATACATTCACTTGTTCTATCATTGAATCCTACATGTCATAAATCAAGCGAAGTGTAGGCTTGTTTGTATCATAAAATCTAAGCATGTTATAAATAGGCTTTGTGAAAGAGAGGATGTAATTAATCTTATCCCACCAAAAGTCATCAAGAATTAACTCTTTAATAGTATTAGTCTTTCCAATATCATCCTTTTTATATGTATTCCATTCATCACTAATTACCATTGTGCATAGAGACATTTTTGAGTCTAAGTCTCTTTAGTATCATAATGGTTGAAGCAAATCTAGTCTCAACAATGGCAAGCAATTTCAAGGGCATAAATTCATTGAAAATGACCAACCTCATGGAATAATTCATGATGAAAGTCTTAATAAAAATTACATCATCCCTTATTTGAGTAATCCTATGGCATTCTTCATATACTAATTCATTTGCCTCAGTGTTTTAGCTGCACATATGTTTTTTAATGCAAGATTGAGTGTGTGGACAACACATGGTCTTCAAAAAATGTGAGGATATTTAGCTTCAATAATCTTGCTAGTAGCTTTATAAATAGGGGCATTGTCAGTAATAATTTGAACCACATTTTGAGGTTTTACCTTTTCAATTGCCTGCTTCATTAACTCAGATATGTAGAATTTGTCCTTATATCCTTTAGTCTCATCAATTGCCTTCAAAAAAATAATAACCCTATCAGATACAGTCATAAGATTAATTAATGGCCTTCATTGTATATTAGGCTAGCCATTTGTCACTACACTCACTCCTTTCTAACTTCAAGTCTCTTTTATTGGCTTAAGCAATCTTTCAACATTTGCCCTTTCTTGTTGCAACAAAGGGTCTTTTAGTGCCTTATAACAAGGAGCTTTAAAACAAAAAATCACATTGTTTGTAGCATATTGATGAGAGCTAATGTAATATGGATTAGGTGCTAAATTAAAAGATAAAACCACCTAAATAAAATATCCTAGCAATTGTTACACACAAATTTTTTCTAGTTGTTTGGTTGAAGGCTTTTCCAAAGTGCCAACAGTCCTTTTTTTTCCTTGATTGTACTCACTTTGAACACCTAAAGGAGATAAGCCTCTAGTTGGTGGTGGTAATAGTGTTTTTTTTTTGTTTTGATCTATTCTCAACCTCCTCTTACAAATTTTTCATCTCTGCTAAACAATGAGCATCAACTTTGGGATATATAGAAATTTCTTTATTAGGTACTCTCAGTAAATGCCACTTAACTCTAGAATAAGACCCTTGAAATCCACGGTTACAATAATTACACTTCCAATGCTTGTTTCCACCAAGATTTGCAGTTTCTCCCTCTCTGCTTTTGATAATCAAAGTTACTTAAACCCACAAAGGAGTTCTTTCTTTTTGGAGAACATTACTAGAACAATATTCAACAGAAGCAGTGGGCCTAGAATTACTAGTAGAACTAGAACTTCCAATGTATATTAGTGCATATAGAACAGTCTTACTCATTGCAATAAAAATACATAACGATTTTTTGGCAATCAACATCTCAATCTTACTCTGCCCCTTAGTTCCATTTCTAGAAAATGAATTTTTTTTTATCTATTTTTCTTCCAAAAAAAGCCTTACTTCCTCCATAAAAGATAATGCTACTTAATCACTTCAAAAGGTGCACTAAATTTGTGTTTCTTTTATCCTGCCTCATCATGCTTATTAAATATATATGTGTTTATATGATTTACTATATAGTGTGTAAGTTTGTGTTTTAACTGAGTGAGTTTGTTCCTAGTTAGTAACTAATTTATTAAATAAATAAACATTATAAATCAGGATGTAAGTTTCTTTTTTGTATTAGAAAGCTAGTAGCACTCAAGATGAAGTATTCAAAGTCAAAGCAAATTTGATGTCTAGTAAGTGCCTTCAAGAAAAGAAGAGCTAAAAAGGTATACCAAAAGAACACTTCTATCCATAATCTACTTTTGAATTTTGATTATCATACATGGTGAAGTACAAATCATAAGCCAAGGTATTTTGAGGGAAGAGGAATACGTAATCACAAACACACATATGGTAGCAAGAATCCACACACAAAAAAGCCATTAAGCCTCTACACACAATAGATTTCTCTAATTAAGCATTAAATTAACCATCTTAGCCGTTAAGCTCTGTTCAACTAAATATAAGGCTAATGTGCGTGACATTTGGAGACCAGTGGCTTAGACTATAGCATTCATTTGGTTGTTTGGAAGACACGTGATTATCTACGAGGTCAAATTTACCAAATTTATTGCACCAAAGGAAAAAAGAAAAAGAAAACAAATACATTGCCAAACATGAACATTTTACTTCTTATATTTGTCAAAGTGAGTGACGAATTTACAGTTACAAAGGTTCAAGCTATATCAACCCAATACATCATAAAACATTTCATTATGTATTTTAATATGACTTACAATACAATTCCTAATATGTACCTAACTACTAGTAAATGAAGCAAATACCGAACAGAATAGAACAAGATGAATTAGCCATCACAACTCACATTTATATTACATCAGGTAGTTATATTGAGTTCAGGATGGGAAGAAGGAAAATAGAAGAGAAAAGAGGAAGATCGAAGAAGCATGGACAAACCTTCGCCAAATCGAAAAGATGAAGAAGAAAAGATGAAAATAGAAAATGATGTACCTACCACCCACAGGAGAAGATGATGGAGGAACTGAAGCCTCACCAAAGAAGATGATGTAACATGGAGGACAAAGGCAGGCAATGCACTGCAAAGCACAGGCACAGAAGCACCAGAAGTAGAGGGCTTTTGATAAATAGGTGAGGTTAAATGATGGAGAAAATGACGTCGTTTGGGCAACAACGTTTCATAGTAGTTTCTTAGTCATTTTGAATTGTTTCCGTACGGACAGTAACATTTTGAAATGTACTAAGGCAAAAAGAAACATATGGATATGTTTATACCCATACGGTATACATATTCATACTAGATACATATTCGGTATGGGTATAGCTCATAAATAGCCATACTTATGCTCCTGTGTGCCATTTCAATTCCTTTGTGTTGATAAAAATATTACAACCAAACCATGGAATTGTATTTGCATTTAAATATGCTAATAATAACTTTATGAGAAATACCAATTCTTAGTTTTTGCTTGATTTTGTTAAGTTATTTGGAATGAGTTTTTGTTAAAGACATATTTTATACTTATTTGATCGATGACATTTATTTAAATAAGATTTTTTTACTTTATTATTTTAGGTCATATACTATAATCTTCAATTTGTTGCAAAAGAGCTCTTTGCAACCAAGCCCAAGGGCTGAAGAAATGGTCATATATATTGTCTTGTATTGTGACTCTATTGTACACTGGTTAGTTATTAAATTTATGGTGTATATATATATTTGCATTTTGTTATTAACATCTATGAAATTAATAATTAATAGTTATTTTTTATTGTAAATTTAATGAAATATTTTTTTAAGAATGAATTTTATTATGCTTTATTATAATTACTTATATGTCATTATTAAATTACTTTTGGGGGCAAATATAATTGCTACTAAAACTTTCAAATACATTTTCAGTTGGAATATATGGATACCATTTGCAGCACTTGCAATGGTTAAAAAGCATTCTTTTGTAACTTTTACTAACAATAAAAAATGTTGTTAAAAATTGGTATTAGTCAATTATAAAACTAATTTTAGTGATCTTAACAACTCTCGACATATAATTACCACAAGAAGTCCTTTTTTATCGGTTATGAAAAAAGCTATTATTTAACATTAATTAATTATGGTACTAGTTTTAGTAAACATAACAATTACTGCTATAAGCCTTTGTTTTTAGCGACAATTAATTGAGTTTTTACTAGCCATTGCTACAATTGTCGAAAAAACCTTTGCTAATCTTGGATATGTTGACCATTAATTAAGTGCTAGTAAAAGTTTTTGCGGCAATAATAATGTACAAAATAATGGTCAGTAAAAATATATTTTGACATAGTAGGCATGCGTGGAAGATAGAGTAGCCCACACCTTATTTCTTATCTTTTATCTATTATACATATTATATATATTATGCATCTTTTATATTAGTGACTTTCGAAGTCCAGAATCCTCTATTAACTCAATCTCATAAGTTTGAATTTGAGATATTTTATGTTGTGATGCTAGCATGTGAATTGTAAAAACTTGAATGTATATATATATATATATATATATATATTTGGTGGTTAACGTATATGGTTGAGAGTGAGGCTTTGGTCTAGTGGTAGCCAAGGGAAGTTTCATCTGTGTGCCCCGTGTTCGAGTCTAGTAGCATGCATACACCATTTTTTTTCTCTTTTATGTCATTTTCCTATTGTACCATATGTGCCCTCTATTTTCCTAATTAAAGAGTAGGCTTTAGGTTATTTTCTTTCTCCATTTCTTGATGCACGTTGCTCTTACCTACCTCTATCTTTTCAGTCAGAGAAAATAGCAAAAGACAACAAAAAATGTCTGTATCTTTTTCACCATTTTCACTGTAGCCCTCCTCCCTTCTTGCTTCGATTTTCTATATATCTTCTCCCTGCTACAAAATAAGCTTAGTTGATGTATTTTGGTAGTAGATTTTCATGCAATTCTATCTCTCAGGTTTGAAGCTTGGTTGGTACATTATTTTGTTTCTTATTTTCCTTACAAATATTTTGTATATTCCCCCTTTTTTAGGATGGTTCTCAATTTGAGTTTTAGCTCATTTTTGTTGGTCAAGTGTCCCTAACATTCCCTTAAATTCTTTTGTTTTCTGGTGCATGGTTGCTCTCCCTTTTGGCTCAAAATTTTGCTCTGTCTATTCTTCCTGCTGATTCTTGGTCAAACAGAACAAAGAAGGGGAAATGTGGCTGCTCTTGTGTATGTGTCTCAGCTAGATTGCGTAAGGGGCTAAGAGAAGGTAGAGAGATTGCATAAGACTGTATTGGTTCCATCTTTTGCTTCCTCTTGATTCTTGGCTAGTAGTACAATAAAGGTTGGAACTATTTTTTTTCACCTTGGGTGCTTGGTTGGGAAAAACTCATCCGTGAGGAGAGAAGGTTAATGGAAAAATCTTGAAAAGACTACACTTTCATTTTGTCTCTTTTCAATGTTGGAAACTTTAATGCTATTATTAGTATAGTTTGTGTGCATTAAGCTCCCTATATTCTACTTGGGGATTCAAATAGATTTCATAAGCTTTCAAGTCACTTATGGAGATTTTTGGGACCATAGGTTTAGTAGTTAATTTGGTTAATCCTTTAAGTTTTGAATGGGGAAAACCTTAAGGCAATATACATTTGCATATTGTTATTTATTTCAATCAATTATGTCTTAGACTACTAAAATATTGGAATAGTTTATTGTCAGTAGAGAAAACTCAAGAACTTTAAATTGGGTGTTTTCATATAATACACTTATTTTTGAGAAAAATTTTAGCTCCTCCAAGATAAAGCTTCATGAATGATAATCTAACCAAGTAAGAAGCTAAAAATGGAAATGAAGGAATCATACATTAAGTTTGTACAGGTTAGTAGTGGTTAGGGAAATGGATGGCATATAGAGTGTTCAAATTGTAACTTAGGTGAGTAGGGTTATACTAGTTTTGTAGAGGGACCTAATTAATCACTATACCTAAGAATTTTGTTGAGAGTAGGTGTTTGGGTAAAAGTTATAAATTTCATGATTGACCATTGAAATTATTCAAATGTTAAGATTTTGTGAATTGGTATAAAGGGTATTTAAAGAGTTAGGTGCAACAAAAAAAATTAATAGAAAATATAATAGGGAACTTTTCGATGTTATCTTAAGAGATAAGTAAATAATACTAACTATATGTTACATATGTATATATATATACACACACACCATGCAATTCCATTTCAAGGTTGGTGGTTAAATATTCCTTAACTAAATGTATTTACTTCATTAAATGTGTTTCTGATTATTTAACAATTTCAATGTCTATTTAAGTATTTCTGAACTATGGGAATATGGATATCGATGATGGGAATCGCCTTTGTTGACTATGGAAATTTTAAATTTCACCTTTTTGATTTTTCTATAAATGGAAATATTTACTGATATACGTTATTTACATATTCAAACTACAAGTATGCATAATTAAGAATTTGATTCACTTTAAGTATATATTTATAAGACAATTTTCTTGTAGGAGCTACTTATATTGGGACCCTACAACTAACTGTAGTACTAGTTAGCTATGGTGCATTGTGAATAGTACCCCAACTAACAGGGGTGTTGCTAGCCTTGTGTGGTTGACCACTAGATGTGGATCTGTTATGCACTTTGTGAGCAGATTGCTTAGCATCTGTGTTACTTACCTTCACAAGTTGTGTACTCTGTGTCTAATTCAATTGGTATTGGTTAGATGCTTCTTATTGTATTTGATGAATGATTTTTATTGGGAAGAGTTATTAATCACCATATTAAGTGTATTAAATTTTTAGATTGCTATTTTGAAATGAACTTTAATTTGACATTGTTTTTATATGCTATAGTTAACCTTATTTACTCACTGAGCATTTGACCTCACTCTTTTTACTTTCAATGTTTTTTTTTTCCAGATGGTAGGATTGAACCTGATCCCTCTTCAGTGGCTTAGCATCAATCATCTTCCCTTGTTCTTGGTGAGTCTCGCATTTGTTTGCGTGGGCATATTTTGATGATTTACATAGAATTTATTTTGTTCTATAGTATGTCTGTATGTAGCTCCACTGAACCACATATAGGGTCCCCACCCTTTAGAAATTGATATATACTGTTTGGATTGATAGTATGACTCCTTTTTGATGTATTTGTGTTGTCTAAGTTGATTGTAGAAATATCGAGGTCCAAATTATAGGGGAGACTTTGCCAAAATTTCTACAAAAGCCACCTACATTTAAATATATTTAAAGTAAGTATAATTCACAATTGTTTTGTTTGGTTCTACATCTGATATTGAATTATAGGAATATTTACTAAATGTTTAGCAAGCTTTTAGTTTTAGATAGGTCTAAAGAAGAGAAATTATTCATTTTGTATGCTAGTCACACCTGTGGTCTCTGGGTGTGACATGAATAGTTTCTATAAGATAAAGTATGTGATTATGTTCCTCAATAATGTTATACACTTTATATTTTCCATTTATAAGTTTTACTCCAATTTTTATTTTGCATTTAGTTTTAGTCTCAAGCTAAGGATTTGTGGTTTCAAATACTCTCTTTGCAACAAACATATGTACATGATGTTATGTAGTCATTCTTGCTCATGGTGAAATATTATTTCCTAACTCAATCTAATTTTTCCACTATAATCAACCTAAAATTTCTACACTACCTATAAACTATCAAATTCCATGCTTATAAGTAGGCTATAGACAATTTTTCAATTTACATTCACTAGAATATAAAGTAATTTGTTATTGTTAGGCTAGAAGCTAAAAGAGGTGTATTATAGAGGTAACACACCTTTGATCCATTGCATTTTGTGATTAAACAAAACAAAACTATAAGTTTTATTTGTGATCTTAGAGCCTATTTATATTGGTAGTATTATTATTGACAATTTGCTATGCAATATTGTGAATTGCACTATTTTTTGGAACAAAATTGTGAGCACAAGTATGTGACCAAGATATTATTGTGGACATTAATGGGTTATATTTATTTAATTTGTAATCAATTTATAAATCGATGGTATAATGTCACATGAGATGAGGGTATAGCATATATATATAATTTGGATAAGAACTTGATGCTAATGTTTGAGGACATTCATATTATACAAAAAGGTATGTTGGTGTTGAGTTTTGGATTGCATGCATATGTGAATTTTTTTTTTCTTTAATACATGAAAAAAAAACCTAAAAACTAATCAAAACACACTAGTAATAACATCTTGGAAATATGACTTAAAACTACTAACAATAGTTTCTAGCAATACAAAAACTGCATAAGATGGAAATTGTCTGATTAATGAGAGGACGTCAAGCTGCAAAACTTGTATTAAGACTAGCAATTGTGACTCCTTTTCTAAAAGCATGTAATGAGACTTCTGACATAATAGGACCATAATCAGAAATGCATGGGAATCAAGCAGAACTTGATATTAAAGAATAAAATATAAACCGTTTCTCATAGACTTCAACTATGTAGTGGTTTTTGATTGACGATGATAATCAATTTCTGTCCAAATTCTAAACACTTGTTGACCAAACAAAATAAAAGTTGAAGTCCGAAACCTTTTTTGGCAAGAATATACCATCTCTCTCCAATGGAATAACCATTCCAAAGCTATAGCTTATTAACTTGGCACACTACAAGAAAATAGGTAATTTCTCGCGGTATTTTTCCGTGAGAAAAAATAATAATTTCCGTGATAAAGGATTTTGTCACGGAAATTCTCACTCAAAGCTAACTGTGAAAAAACTAGCCGTAGGAAATACAATTTCTCACGGAAATTTTCCATGATAAACTTTTCTCGCAAACAAATTTCTATGAGAAAAATGAGAGAGAAAGTTGATGTCAAGTCTGTGAATTTTCTCACGGATTTTCTTGCGGTAAAAATCTGCGAGAAAATGCTTCTCGCTGAAAAATTCTGCAAAAAAAACAAGAAGTTTTCTCACGGAACAAGGTAGTGAGAAAAAAGGGAATTCTGCTATGATTTTTGACGGACAAATTCTGCGAGAAAATTAGTGAGAAAATTTGTCACAAAATATACCGTGAGAATTATGAAAATATTATGTGTTTCTACCATCTTAGTTGAAAAATCTGTGAAAAATACCGTGAGAAACAAAGTTTTTTCAGTGAGAAAAATTAAGATTTTGTTCATGCAGCTTTCTCAGGAAAAAATTCTGTGAGAAACTGGAAAAAATTGGTCATCCACACTTCTTTTATAGCTTTACCTCTGCTTGAATAGTTACAACTTATTCAAACAGTCAAAAAGCAAAGTGCTTATGTCTAGCTAACCAATAACAAAACCACAAATTTGTAATTTGTGTTAGAAATATCCGAAAATACATTAAACTTAAGACATCAATGTATTTAGCATTACAAGTTTGCATATCATAATTTCATAATGTGACATAAATAAGAATGCTGGGATCACTGTTCATCAGCATCATCCACATCATCATCATCATCATCATAATCATCATCATCACCACCACCACCACCATTGTCACCATCATCATCATGGGTTGGTTTATCATACGAAGTGCCACCTCTTTCAGCTCCTATACTCATGTGAGTCATAATTTGTTTCATGAAAGCTTCCATCTTGTCTTCGTGCGCCTTTTGCATCTTGGCAAGACTTGTCTCATAAATTTGGGTTTGTTTTGATAATTTCTCTTCTAATTTCTTCTCAAATGAGGCCTCTAAGTGCGCTCTCATTTGTGAAAGCTCACCAGGGCCATATCCAAAGTGTTGTGTGCCATCAAAAGTAAGAAGACCAGCCTCTGACCCAAACCCATAAGCACGACCTCTTTTGTTCTTTCCACCGACAACTTTGAGCCATATAGAAGAATCAGTATCATCTGATCCTGACTCTTGAGTTTGCTTTATCTGCTCATACTGGCTCTGTAACAACAAAGAACAAATGAATATTAGGTACATAAACAAATTATAGTAACAATCTTATTAACAAACAAGTTAAATGACTTACATAAGTGTCAGAGGCTTTTTTACCAATCCAACCTCCCTTTTTCTCATTGTGTTGGATCCTCTTGAATACTTCTGGGATCTGAACCTCTCTATCCAACTCTATTTCCTACAACACTTAGTTAAAATACATAAGAATTATAATATTTGAAAGGAAATATTTTAAAAGAAACAATAATTCAAAAAAACCATCGCATATAAAGAATATTTACCATCCTTTTCTTATGCTCTGAAAATGGAACACGCCCTCCCCTATGTAGGCATCCTCCAGTATCTGCAGCCCTATTTGCCTTATTACGTGTAGACTTGGCTTTGAATTCATCACTTTGCCAATACTCATCTAACTCAGCTCGAGCTGTTAGAGATAACCAATCACCTTTGGTTTTTCCAGTACGAATGTCTCTAAAAGATGCACACATAATAGTGCTACACTTCTTCCTCCATATCTTGTAAATTCGTCGCTCAGTAAATGGATCCCAAGCACACAATCTCTATATTAAAAATAAGCAAAGCTAATATTATAAATAATCAGAGTAACACATCAACTATATGTATTATAACTTATAAGGTTATAAAATTTGCTTACTTTAAACTCTGTAAACCATAAATTCTTCACAATATCAGGTACTTTAGTAAATGTTGGCCAACCATGCTCAAACTTACTATGGATAATCTGAGACAATATGGTGACGGGTGGGATATGTGGATAAAACCTGTAAATGAAAAAAATGATGCAATAAAAGTAAAAATAATGAAATAACTACAATACAAAAAAGATTGCGTTTAAAGAATTCTTACTCATCAACTCCATGTGGTCTAATAACTAGTCGTCCATCACTCAACCTCGTCCCTGGCTCATATCTAATGGGATGAGAAGATGAGCCAGCTGCATCTGTACTCAAAATATGTGTAGAAGGTATCTCTGAACTAATGAAGGTTGAGGAATCAGGTGGTGTTTGGATGTGTGGACACGGAAAAGAAGATGATGTAGATGCTGATCCAGGAGGGGTCCCAGCATGGGGAGATAAGTGTAGAGATGATTACTGTACAGCAGGTAATGGTATGTGAATCGGCTCAGACTATCGTACAAACTTTCCTTTTCCTTTTTTGGGTGCAGTTGATCCTCCACCCTTATTACGACCTCTATCTGACATCTAAAAAAAAAAATAAGCAAAACATTATCATTACCAATGTTAGAAAATAAGTTAAGTAAGTTAAATAAATGTTAAATAACAATAACAAGTTAGTACCGAACACTATCAATCACTTGTTAAAGAATAATCAGTAAGAGGATCCTCTTGAGTATCGGATTAGTCGGTATCTAATAGTTCCTCTTCTAAAACTTCATCATTTTCTTCTTCAATTTCATCAGTTGCATCAATAAAGGAGTCAACATGCACACCATCCACTTCTTCGCTTTGACCATTATTGTCTCTTAGATCTTGCTCATTAATGTCAGTATCAACTAACTGAGGTGAACCGTTGCTTTCGTCTTGAAATGGTGCATCTACATTATCATCACCAGGGGCTTCAATCCTATTTCTTGCTTTTGTTCTAATCACAACAAGCCAACCATTTTTGTTGGATATCGATTTTGGATATGGTGTAAAGTATACTTGATCAGCTTGTTGGGCAAGGATAAAAGGGTCATTACCCTTGTATGTTCCTTTAGCATTGACTTCTATAATACCATATTTAGAGCAAACTCGAGTTCCTTGGTTTGTAGGATCATACCAATCACAGTTGAAGACTGTCAATCGCTTAGTTGGTAGGCCAGTAAATTCTAACTGTATAACCTCCTTTAACACACCATGATATGAAAATTCAATTTCACCATGACTATTCCCTTTTACACATACCCCACTATTGTTTGTCTTCCTTCCTTTTGCCTAAGAGGCTGTATGAAACTTATACCCATTAACAGACCATTGATCCCATGTATGTACAAGTCTCAAAGGACCCCAAGCCAATGAAACCAATAAAGCATCTTGTATTCCATTTGTAGGATTCAAAACCTAATCAAAGAACAGATATTATGAAAATATAATATAAGAAGTTTAGTTCCATAACTATATAACCAATTATTCATAAATTGAATTATATACTTACATGAGTTTTGAACCAATCATGAAATTCAGATGAAATATACTTATCAATTGCCTCATTGGATAAGGTAGAATTCTTGGAAAGTAATGTCTCAACATACAAACTACAATATACCACAAAAAAATTAATTCTGGATAGTGAAAATATTATGACAAAAAGTTAATCCTATATATGCACATAAGTTATGAAAGAATCTTACTTTAAAAAAGGTTTAACCTCTGGACAATTGAGAAGAACATACAACGTTATAGCATTAGCCTCATTATCAGTAAGATAACGAGTGTTACCAGTAGATCTTCAATGAGGCTGACCAGGATAGTTGAAAATTGAAATGGGAGGATGATCATTGCACTCCCCACCATCATCATTTCGAGGAGCTCTCCTAGTTCTTGAGTGAACATGTGACTCAAAGTAATAAGAACAAAAAGTTGAAGTTTCTTCAAGTATATATGCTTCACAAATAGACCCTTCAACATGTGCCTTATTTTTAACCTTTCTCTTTAGTGTATGCAGAAATCTCTCAAATGGATACATCCACCTATATTGTACAGGTCTACCCACTGTTGCTTCGTACACTAAGTGAATAGGTAAGTGTTCCATGGCATCAAAGAAACCAGGAGGAAAAATCTTCTCAAGTTTACATAAAATGACAGGAATATTTTGCTCCATCACATTAAGGTTATTTAGTTGTAAACTAGGAGCACAGAGATCTCGAAAGAAATGACTCAACTCTGTTAAAGTATTGGAAATCGAGGTTGGTAACCCATTGGATACGATTGGTAATAGCCTCTCCATGAACACATGGCAATCATGACTTTTCATCCCTATTAAAGTGCAACTCTTCACATCAACATAACGTCCCAAGTTAGATGCATAACCATCTGGAAGCTTCAAAGATTTAATCCATTCACATATTGCCCTTTTATGGTCCATATTAAATGTGTACGCTGCCTTTGGCTTTGTCATTTTACCATTCCCTTTATCCTCCATGTGTAAAGTAGGCCGTTTACGGTACACAGCCAAATCTAATCTTGCTTTCACATTATCTTTTGTCTTACCTTTCACATCCATTATTGTGTTAAACACATTATGGAAAATATTACTTTCTGTATGCATTACATCTATATTATGTGGATTCAACAAATCACGCCAATAGGGTAGGTCCCAAAAGATACTACGTTTAGTCCAATTATGATCTTGCCCGTATCCTTCTAAAGATAGGCTCGAAAATTCAGTTATTTTAGGAAATCTTCGAACTTGCTCATACACTTCTTCTCCTGAATACCTCAATGGTGGTGGTGAAGTCTCTGTGGTGTTCTTTAGGAAGTTTTGTTTATTTCGACGAAATGGATGATTCATTGGTAAAAACTGACGATGACAATCAAAATAACACGTTTTTCCTCCATGCTTTAATCGGAATGCCTTTGAATAACCCATGCAAATGGGACAACCCAATCTTCCTGCAATTTCCCAACCACTCAACATGCTATAAGCTGGAAAATCATTAATAGTCCACATAAGGGCAGCTCTTAACTTGAAATTTTGTTTCATAGAAATGTCATATGTTTGCACACCCTCTCCCCAAAGCAACTTCAAATCTGCAATTAGAGGTTGTAAGAAAACATCAATTTTACTTTTTGGATTATGAGGCCCAGGTATTATGATTGTCAAGAACATATATTCTCGTCGCATACACATACCGGGTGGAAGATTATATGGGGTAACAATTACAGGCCAACAAGAGTAAGGCTTAGAACTCAAACTAAATGGAGTGAACCCATCAGTACAAAGACTCAATCTGACATTTCTTGGCTCTAATGCAAATTCTGGATGAATTTGATCAAAATGCTTCAAGCATTTCCATTCGATAGATGTGATAACACACCTTCATCACGATGATTTTCATGATGCCATCTCATGTACTTAACTGAGGCATTAGATGCAAACAATCTCTGCAGTCTTGGAATAATCGGTAAATACCACATTTGTTTATTGGGAACCTCCTTAAACCTTCCTTTTCCAACTCTTGCCTCCTTAAATCTAGCTTCATTGCAAAATTGACATGCCCTATCATTAGCTGCATCACCATAGTACAACATATACCCGTTGCTACAACAGTCAATCTTTTGATAACCACAGCCAAGTTTCGAAACTAATTTTTTAGTTTGGTACAAGTTAGCAGGCATTCGGTGATTAGAAGGTAAAATTTCAGACATCAATGTGATAATCTCATCAGTATATACCTCTGGAATGTTATAATCAGATTTGATACTCAACAATCTTACAGCCACTGACAACATTGTATAATTTTGACACCCATCCCACAATGGAGCCTGTGCAGCTCTTAGCATGTCATAAAATATCGCAGCACTTGGATTTGGGTCTTCAGGCATATCATATCTCTCAAATGATGCTTCAGCCACATCCCTAACCATTTGTTCATATGGATTAAAATCCATATGAATGCTAGTCTCAATTGGAGCTGATGGTGGGTATTCTTCTCCATGATTATGCCAATAATAATAATTAGGCATAAATCCTTTTTTATACAAGTGCATCCTAATTTCATCTGGCGTATGATACCTCATACATTTGCATTTCACGCAAGGACATCTAAACCTCCCTTCTTGTTTAAATATATCTAACTGACTTGCAAATTGAATAAACTCCTCTACACCTGCAAAGAACTCATGTGTAATCCTTTGACGATTACCCTCTGTTCTATTATACATCCAACGTCGATGTTCAGGAAGATCCATGAGACTTAAATGAAACCAAAAAACAAAAACACAAAAATTAACATCATAAATTAGAACAATGATAGTGACTAGTGGTATATTGTCTAAGAATTTAAATACTACCTTAGTAATCTAAGGATAACAACAAAACTTCATCAATTATTATTCCTTCTTCAAATAACTCATTTTTAGAAATAGTATATTCTTATATTCTTGATTTTTGTTTTTTCCAATTAAATGTTAATTAAAATACTTAAAAAAATAAGATAATAAATAAATTCTAAAAAAATAATTTTTTTTAAAACTAAATTACGTAGGCATATTTTATAAATTAAATTATGTACAATTTTAAATAAATTAAATTGAAATTAAATATTTAAATATAGAAAATAAAAGTTCAGTTCATAAACCAAAAAAAAAAAAGAATAAACTTACTCAATCTCCATAGACATAATCACCCCAAAAATAATTGTATATACAAAAGTAACATAATAATTATCTAAAAATTATCACATCAGTCTATATCTCAAAAAGTAATAGTTACCAAACTTTAATTTAAAGATATTTATGATAAAAAATTTTAAATTTTTTAAAGTAATTCAAAACTTAACAATTTAAATTGTATAAAAAATTATAATTTACAAGTTTAGAGTAAAAATTTTAATAGTTACACCTTTTGAAATAATTTTACAATTTAAAATAATTTAATATAAATATTTTTAACTTATCACCATCAAATATGATTTCTCCACACACAAAATTTATTTTAAAATACTAAATTTTTTGTTCTCTAAAATAATTATAAAATATAAAATTATTTAAAATAAATATTTTTAATTGATGATCCTAAAATATAATTTTTCCAAATTAATAAAATTTGCTTCCCCATTTGATAATCCTTACGACAAGTCGGAATGGTCACGTGCTTATATGTAATGCGTTATCCCCACCTTCATTTTACTACATGTTCCACTACTTTTCATGTATGTGAATAAAATAGTGAATTCAAATTGTAGTCTTTTAAATAATATAATATTTTGTTGTACTTTAATTATTTAAAATTTTAACATTCTATTTTAATTTCCTAAATTTTTTTATAAAATTTTATTTTTATATAAGTCTTGGTAACAAATAATTAAGAAAATGAATAATATAACTTAACATAAAGTTCATATAAAATTAAGTCTCATTGGTTAGAACTAAAATAGTAATTGACTATGATACATGAAAATTTTTTGGACTACGTGTGGTAATATGTGCTTTTCCTATTGGTGTAGGTTCCATCATGCATGCAGCACTGTAAACCATTTCATAAGATTTGAGCACAAAAAAGGGGTGTACCTGCTTACGAACACTATGATCATGGATTTGTTAGGATAATGAAAGAAGAAAAGTGTTGCTTGATCTCTTTAGGAAATAGTTAAGGGCTTCCATTTCTATTCCCTTAAATTAATCAATTAGGCAGATTTAATAGTCCTATATGATTTTATAGGAAAGTATAAATTTCACATCCTCAACAAATTTATTTGCATAGTAGTACGTACTTAGCTCCTTTATCTAGATGATACAATAAAAAAATAATTATTCAAATATTACAAAATTAAAAATATTGGCACTAATATATATATTGAAAATTTGATAACACTGCCACTTTATTCCAAGAAATATGTGTTAGTATTAACCCAATTTTTTTTCAAACTTTGAGGAAAAAAAAATTAAGTGGGGTAACTAAATGGGGGGCCCATGCAGAGGCACAACCCTAAAATAGATTAATTTCATTAAATTGTGCAACCAAGTTTGGCAAAAAAACATATATCTTTTCTGACAAACGTACAATGAACTCGGTATCGGTTACCACCAAATACCCATATAGGCTAAATAAATGCATTCACATTATTTGTCATTTTATTTATTTGAACCGATATATCCAATCCCAATTATCTATCTATAATTGCCCATTAAAAAATTAATTTGTTAAGCTGATCGCATACATTAAATTTATATTCTTGACAGATTACATGTTTGTTGAAAAAAATATAGGGTACTTTAGAAAGATCATAGACTAGAGAGCTCCTGTATATAACCCAATACAATTGATATATTAGTTCTTAATAAAATTTAAATATTACCTAAACTATGTGACCAAGAAGCATAGTTTAGCTGAAAAAGATAGTGATATAAACTCATTTTATAGTGATATAAAATGTAGTTTTATATGGTTTCTTAATATATAGGGCTAGTTAGGTACTCAAAACAATGTTAAGATGATTTATTACTCAAATTATTTGACACCTCCTCCACTTTCTATTCTTTACCCTTAAGCGATGAGCTTCTCAATTTTATAGGACAAACCCATGTGGCTGCTTTCTTTAACATTGGTTTTTATAATCTCCATTCAATCAATGTGGCCACTTTCTAAAGTTGGGGGGTTTTAATAAACCTGACTCTATCATCTTTAACTTTGTATTGCATTGTATTGTATTATTAAACTGTTTATATCACTATCTTTTTTAGCTAAAAATGAATTATCATACTCACTGGTTAGTACTCTGACACATGAAAAGTTTTTGGACTTATCCAAATTTTAATAGTATGATATTATATACAATAAACAAAATAAAAACAAAAAAAATGCAGCAGAAAAATAGCAACAAACAGACCAGTAATATAATCAGAAAAAATATAACTATTATCATACTTATATATAAAAAAATTAAAAAAAACTAATAAACAAGACAATAAAACATGATACTTGCATGTAACAGATAAAAAAAAGCTAAAGAAAATGACACTTACTTTAGAATGATAGGAAAAATTGAGGCAACAATCAACTTTTCTCCATCTCCTTCAAAATTTTTCCCACGGAGCAGCAACCAACCTTAAATCGACGTATGCATATGGAGTAGTTGATTTTCCGTCAGAAGTTTCTGTTCGCATATGGAGCAGCAGCCAAAACCCAGCAGAAATGATGCAAGATCTGTGCGACAATGGAGGTAACCCAACTTATTTGAAATGAATCAAAGCAAGGTTTTGCAATAAAGTACCTCTTCTCCCTTAGATCTGTGTAAAGGGTTTAGAAATATAGCACCTTTTCTCCCCAAGCTCCCTTACAGCGTTGCCTGAACGAAACCCAACAGAAGAAGCGTCGTTTGCCCAGCTGAAACAAAATGAATCGAAGCACAGGGTAGGGGAAAATAGCGTCTTTTCTCATGGAATTTTCTCACAGAAAATTCCGTGAGAAATAAGTGGCAAGGTTTCGCAGAATTTTTGAAATTCTCAAGGAATTTTCTCACGGAAAATTCCGTGAGAAACAAGTGCCAGAGGCTTCGCAGAATTTTCAAAATTCTCACGGAATATTCCGTGAGAAAATTCTCCCAAAATTAAAAAAAAAGGCAATCGGATTTCTGTCAATTTTTCTCATGAAAAATTACCACGAGAAATTTTTCCCGCCTTTTCGCGCCACCATTCTGACAGTATTTCTCACGGAATTCTATCTATTTCCTCTCTCGCATATTTTTCCATGAGAAAAGTCCGTGAAAAGGGTTTCTCCGTGATAAAATTGGTGATAATTTCCGTGAGAAGCTGTGATAGAAATTTTTTCGCGAGAATATTCCGTGACAAATTCATTGCTTTCTTGTAGTGGCATTACTGGTTGTTATCATCCATCATATTTTGATAATATTGTGTAGACATTCAGGAAATTAATTTTAACGTTGTCTCTGGACAGCAATCCCTATTTAAAAAAAAATTCCTATTACAACACCACCAAATCACAAAAAAGTGTAATCATGCAAATAAACTTTTGTGTGGGCTTAAAATCCAACCAAAATTGTTATCAACTAAACATGTAGGGTTGATCTAGTTGAACAACACGTACACCCAACAATGATGTAAACTAAATTGCTCTGGCAAATGGACATAGGAAAAGAAGATGATTAACCAATTCCTATGAAGCCTGGCATAATGGACAAATCTCCTCAATCACCATATGATGTTGCCGAAGAACCTTTGTTAAAGGTAGAGCATTTCATAATAATTATCATAAAAAGAAAAAACACTAAAAGTAAATTAAGTTTCTATAATTTCCTTCATTTCATAAATTATAACTAGTCGATATAATTCTTGCAACCTATATCCATCCAAGATCATATAATGACAAAAAAAATTATCTATCTAAACGAAAAGATCCTTTTGACCTGTTATTGAGACTGGTATATGAACAATATTCTGATTTTGTGTCAAAGAATAAAGTTTTGCTAAACATTGTACATTCCATTTTCCCTCATCACGCAGAATAAGATCACCCACCATTTTGTAACAACCTAGGCAACTTGACTGCGTTGGCCACCAATAATGGTTGAGTAGAGAAATATCTTTACCATTTTCAATTCTTCATTATAGATTATCACATTATCACATATTAAATAGCTTGATTTGCTAATTGTTGTCCATATCCAAGAAGTAGCCGAATGATAAGACAAATAACCTTGAAAGCTACTTGAATAGAATTTGGGTTTGACAATATAAGTGAACAGAAACCTCAAACTAGCTGAGATTACTTTCCAAACTTACTTTGTTAATAATGCTCTATTGAAGAATTGTATTTGCTTAATCCTAAGACCACCCAAATACATAGGCCAACAAATTTTAAAGGGAAAATTGGAACGAAGGATCCTGACCAGCCAAATATTATTATGAAGGACCTTAAAAATCAATATTACTCTGTAGGACCAAATAAAAATTGATAGATAAAAATGCCCTTCTCTGTTAAACAAGCCATTCGAATCCAAAAGTATTATTTGCCCTTCAAACACTGTTCTCTTCCTTCTTGGCCCTCAATTGACAAAATCCTTAGAAAGTTTCTCTCGCAACCAGTCACTGAAAATTCCTGGACAATTTCCCACTGGATGAGCACCCTTCAATAGTTTGAACGATGCATGCCAGAGCTAGCCTTCAACAGGTTTTTCCTCGATTGCAAATATGTGAGAAGCAATGATAAGCAACACCTCTCCTTTTCATTCGATGGGTCATAAGATTCACAATTTCATTCATTTTAAAATGCTAGTATTTACATGCTTTTGCATCAAAATCAAAATATATCTGGATATTGTTAGCGAAGAAAATTTGGGCAGTAAATGACGAGACTTTAGAATGACAGTTGTAATGGTAGCAAGTGTCATGGTGATATAATGGCAGTTGCAATGGCAATAACTCAAAGGAAGCAAACCAAAAAGACGTGATGCATTGATTATTTTCTCCCCTAGATTTTATACTATTATCATTATAGACAAGAATATCCTGCTGTGAGGCTTGCAAAAAAATGGTTGTAAATATTTGATTATTATTATTATAATAAAATGATGAAATTATTTGAAGTTCTTTTTTTTGTTGCTATAATTGCCTATTTTCTTAAGGTTCAATAAGTCATGTCACTAAACTTGGCATTAACAGTTCTAAACTTAGATAGTTTGAACACAGTAGTAAATTTTTTAAAGTCCACTAGTAATATCTCCAAAATTTGTAGTAATGGACCTAAGCCACACTAGTAACTATACTCTGGAAGGTCCATAAAAGTAGGTGTAAATTTTCTTAAATCCAATAATAACACTTCTAAATTTTATAGTAATAGTCCTAAAACTATATACCATTGGATTATGAACTTAAAATAGGAAGAAGGATTTACAAAAATGAAAACCATAGGAGAAGACATTGAGATTGCAAAACCAAAGGGGCATGGAGTCACCCTTATTTGAATTTAATTTTTCTTCCTTTCATTTGGCACATTTGTTTATGGATTTTTGCAAAGATGTCAGAGACAATAGCGATAGCTATAAAACAAAGAGATAGAAGTCAACAGAGGTGCAATGATTATAAGAGCAGACTCAAACTCTCTCACTCACATATAAACCCCAAAAGCATATCATCATAACCATGAGTCTTATCCATGCACAGAAAGAAGATGTTGCAACCAATGACTCTTTCAAATATGCCCTTCACTTCAAACACTTAAAGAAATTCATTTTCCTTTTGTCTTTGAAATTTTCTAAATTCTTCTTCTTCATTAGTATATGGTTAAAATATTTATTTATATAAAAGCTTTTTGTATCAAAAAATTATAAGTGCATCAAGTGCAAGAGATAAGTCTCCTTTTACAACAATTTAGTGGCAAGAACTTGAACAACAAGCTCTTATCTTTAAATACGTGGTCTTAGGGACCCCATCCCACTTGATCTCATTTACTCTATCCAAAGAAGCCGAGATTCTTCAATGTCTTCTTCTTCAAGGCTCTTCCCCCTCCATCCTAGTAAGAATGAAGCACATTATTTTTAATTGATTTAGATTTATGGTTCAATTTTTTTTAAAAAATTTTATATGGCTGTAGTTGTATGGGGATGCCTTTAAATGGGATATGGTGGAAAAGTAGACCCAGAGCTAGAAAGGTGCAGAAGAACAAATGGCAAGATGGAGATGCTCAAAGGAAGCATATCTAAGCTCAAAGCACCATGAGAGACATATGCACAAGGGAGAACCCGTTCAAGAAAGCCTATGGAAGTTTCTTCGACAACAACAATAACAACAACAAGCATTTCAATAAACACATCACAACCAATGTCATCATCATATAGTAATAAAAGCCTTATCATGTGTAAAACAAAAGGGTAACTTCTTGCTCTGTTCTTTTTTTTTTATCGGTTACTTAGTGAGTTGAGTTTATTATTTCTAACAGGCATATTCATGGAATGAGGGAAGGTGTGGAAGCATAATAGTTGCAACATTCCTTTTTTTTTTACCCCTACATAACAGCTGTAGCAACTTCACTTAATATTCAAGTGAAGGGAGCCATTCCTATTATGCGTGATATGAAATTTATTCTGAATCTTCTTTAATCCCTTTGAGAATACTTGTAAGTGATTAAAGGTCAATTTTGTATTAATAATGTCCCATTTGTCATTTTTATTTCTTTCATTCATTGTACTTATGTAGTGATTAGTTCTTGAAAATGATATTAGTTATTTTTGTTATCTAAATTTGTTAATTTTATCCCTAATAATAATAATAATAATAATAATAATAATAATAATAATAATAATAATAATAATCAATTGCCTTGTTTTTTGAGTTTCTGGCAATGCAATGTTTGTGCCAATCAAAATTTTCAATCAAGTGCAGAGAATAAGCACCTTTATTAGCTTTTTATTTTGCATCTATCCCTTTTCCAAGTAGATTGTAATCTTGTAATTTAGGGATAAAGTCAAATTTAACATAAAAAGATTTGATTGATAGTGAAAAATCTAAGATTGTAAATGAAGTGGTAAGAGAAATGATAGATGCATAATAAGAAAAGAGAAATGTAAAATCTCCCTAAAAGGAGTGGTAAATTTCCTTAAATCAATTAGTAACATCCTTAAATTTTGTAGTAATGGCTCTTAAATTATGTACATTGCAAGGAGCCTAAACAGAATAGTAAATTTCTTAAACTCCCGTAGTAATATCTCTAAACTTTGTAGTAATAGGTACATCTTGGTAGCAATTGACCTGAATCTTATCAATGCTTTGCTAACGCCATTCATTCATCCTTACCGCCATACTTCAGCCTAAGTACTAGTTTTGACTTTAAATCATGCAAAGGCATGCACCTATCTGGTACATCACTAGATAGAGTCTCACTTTGTGGTCTGTCATATGGGACAGAAGTAGTTAGGGACTTCAAAGCTCTATACTTGTACAAGATAAGGAAAAGTGAAAATGATCAACTTATGATAAGTAACAACAAATACTGTATATAATGCAAATTTAGGTCCTTGTAACTCCAGCCCAACTATTGTATACATTGCAGACTACGAGAAGAAAAAGACTTTGCCATTAACCATGGGGATTTGAGAGACGTAGCATATCATAGATTGCTACTTACTGAATCCTACAAAAACCCTTCAATATTAGTAGATCAATAAGTCTCTCTAGCCTATTCTATTTTGCTCATGCCATGATTGTGCGTAGCTGCAAAACTTGCGAGATGACAAGAGGACCAGATGAAAGGTGGAAGAAATAAGGAGAGAAAGGATGAAGAAATGAAGGGAAGAAGGATGACAAACTGAAGGGAAGAAAGTTGAAGAACTAAAGGGAGGAAGATCATGGTGGAAGCCAGAATTGGTGAGGAACAAAAATGGTGGAAGAAGAAGAATCGACGGTGGGAGTAAATTGTGCGAGATTCATAAGGTTTGTTAATAGAGCAAAGACATTTTTGCCTATTAGTTTTCATTTGGTCATACAGAGTAATATTAATTTTTAAGATCTTTTATAATAATATTTAGCTGGTCTGGGTCCTTCCTTTTAATTTTCCCAATTTTAAACCATTTTAACATATGCATCTTTGGTTTGTACTCTGAGTATTTCTAAAAGAACTTGGCTAATCTCATATCAATTTCATGACAATATCACTTAGGGAGCTCAAAACAAAAAGAAGATATGTCAACACAGAATTAAGAACATATTTAATCAAAGTAAGCCCTCCTACTTGAGACAACAAACTAATACGCATGTGTGAATTTGAAATGTTCCTTAAATGAGTGGTGTGTTTTTCTTCATTGGCTAATATTATAATGTAGAAGAACAAGATGCGTAAATGTGTATTATGTGACTAACCACCAATAATAATTGTGAAATTTTAAAATGAGAAATCCTTTAAACCAATGATATATGACACTAAGTGTTCATAAAATGAGTTACCACTTATTGTAGTGAATTATTTAAATTGATAAAATTATGTAAAATTATTGTTATAGTCAATGAATTTGGATGATATTAGGAGATGGAGCTAAAAGCCTATAAATTAAAATTACCAATGAGAACATCTAATTGGGATAAGAGATTCTAAGAACTTGGTACAAAGGGAAATCATACTCTAATAGCCCATTTGGTTGGTGTCTAAGAAAGGTAATCTCTCTATCAATTTGGTACAATATATATTATGTCTTTATAATTATTATTCAATAGTATTTTATCACTTTCTTTTATTTTTTTAAAAGTATGAGTATGATGATTATTTCTGTCTTTAAAATCACTTTTTTCATTCCTTCTTTCAAAGTAATTCTTTTCTATTTTTCATATCAAATGAGCTTCTAAATTAAACATCCATCTCGATAGGGTGTAGGTGCATCTATCATGCAATAACAAAGGAGTTTAACCAAAGGTTGTGTTTGAATAGTGTAATTTAAGAGGGGAAATTAATTTTTGGAAGCATTTGAATTATTTCATTAAAAATTTTTTTGTTTGAATTAAGAGGGTTGGATTTTTAAAATTCTAAGATGATTTAATCAACAAAATTAGGAAGAATTTGAAAATCAACCAAAATCATAAATAGGTGAAATTTTAGACTCTCCTCTTTGATTTTTGGATGATTAGTTTCTCATATTATTTCCCCCCCCCACATATATATATATATATTAATACGCATACGCATATATTTACATGTACATATAAAGGCCCACATGCATAAGTGTATACAAATAGGCACATATGCATGTGCACACAGATGTACAAATACATATATATAGATGAATGTGTGGGTCTGTGTATATATACATATACACCCAAAGCCACACAGTAAAATTTTATAAATACTATGGTTATCCAAACAAGATATTTCAAGTGTCAGAAATTTAAATTTCAACAGTTTAAATTCCTTGCATTTGAAATTCCATGTAATTTAAAATACTAGAATTCAAATACAACCTTAACGAAAGTTGTAGCTCTTTAATGGTGGGGTGTTTTAATTTCATGAGCACTTTTAATAGAGTTTACCTATTTGAATGTGGGGATGAGGCCGCTTCTATGAGGAAAAGGATTATTTATTTCTCAAAGCACATTTATGAAACGCAATTCAGACAGGGCCATAACGTGTGGGCTAGGACTGACCTAGCTAAATTTTTATGTGCATATTGGGTTAATAACCCGAATGCTTGAGGCATTAAAAATGGCATTTTAAGTGGTGTTTTATAGGCAAACATAACAGCCTTATAATAGCTGATTATGGCCTAACGTTCATGCTTTATAGCCTTTGTAATTTGGCTGAAATGGTATTAAGTTCTATCAAAGGGTTGCTAATATTAGTGCTCATAAATCGATGAAAATATGAAGGAAGCATGATGAAAAATATGGGTATAATATTATTTTAAATGTGTGATATTTTGGGTAAAAAGGGTGTGGGTGAATAGTGATCATATCTTTTCTCCATAAAAAATAAATAGATGAGAACTCACCTTGGTTATTATCTATATGGGTTACTCAGTTAAGATCCATTCAATTTATTAAATAAATCGAGGGGTTAATTCAAAAGAGAATACGGAGAGAGTAGATAGAACCTACCGAAGTTGGTAAATCCAATCTAATCTCTTTCTTTCTCTCTCCTTTTTTTTTTTCCTTTTTCACACAAAAGCAGATTTAATTTTATAGATTACTAGTTGCTCCAAAGGCAAAGGAGTATAAAGATTGTTAGTGAAGTTGGTGTGTGTACTCACCTTTAAATTTTAAAAGTCATAAAAACATCATAATTCTAGACAGAAAATGCAGCGGAGAAAGAGAATTAGTGAAGCAGCAGCATCATGTGCCATATCCTTTTAATTAGGTAATCTCGGAAAAGTGAACAAGAAGAGAATCTGTTTGTTCTCACTCTAAACATAAGAAAAGAGCTCTGCATGCAAACGAAAGAAAAGTGCACTTTTTGACTTCGAGGTCGAAAAGTGATGTTATAATTGTAATCGCCAAACAAGTGATGTTATAATTGTAATCGAAAAGTAGGCCATATGAACTGAATTTTCAAGCTACCTTGACAATACATAGAGTATGGATCGTCCACTGTAGGGATCCATGTTGTGGGGTTGCGGTGCCCCCTTTTAGGAAGCTACAGTACCTTTTTATTTTTGATTTTTTTTTATTTTCAAACTTAGTTATTATTATTATTTTTAATTTTCCATAAAGGGAACTGAGCGAGTTGCATCCATCCAACTTCTGAATATATAGCACTTCGCAGTTGTCGGCTGAAAGCTATATATAGAGAGAAAAAGAGTTAGACAATAATACGGTTTGTCCGCTTTTCAAAGCTGCCGTGCCACTTTTTTGCATATTTTGATTGGATGTTTTAAATTTCCTTTAATTTTGATTTTTTTAAAAAATAAACTATAAAATAAAAATATTTTTTAACTATAAATTTAAAAATATAGTAATTAAAATAAAAAAATTTTAAATCATCTAAATCAAAATCTAAACTATCCAAATATTACTTCATAAAAGCAACCAACAATCCGAATTGGTAGATGATAGCGTTGACAGTGAAAACCTTAAACCGATTGTCAGCATTAAAGAATGAGAAGGGGAAGTCTATGCCTTTTCTTTATTTTTTGATAATAAATAAATATATAGAGTGCACCGTAATTAGTGACAAAATATTAAAAAAAATCACTAATGAAATGCCACCCCTCTGTGTTGCGTCTAATAAACCAACCTTTATTGACAATGACAACCTAAAGCGTTTTTATAGATAAGGTCTGAAATTTGTTAAAGGTGCAAATTAGGAAAGCTATACTCTTCAACAAAAGTGTGTAACTTTATGACTAGAGTATTGAATATTTTAACCAAATTACAAGAAAAAGAAAAAGATAGAATATTTAATTATGTCCAGCTTATGCAGAATAAATTTTTTAAATATGATATTAGCAGTTCTTTATCTTAGGAGATGTTTAGATAGGGAGAAAATTAGAGGGAAGAGAAAATTAGGAAAACAAACAAGAGAGAAAATATATTTCCCTTGTTTGGATTGGAGAAAAAATTAGGAAGGAGAGAAAATAATAGTGGATCTTATTAAAAAATTTTCTCTTCAAATATAAAAAGATTTTGGTGAGAAAACACTGCCTAATGTGATATACTTTTTATCTTCCCAAATTAATCCCCAATACAAATACATCAACTCTTTATTTTCACTTCTTTGTCCCCGGTAAACGGATCATAGTGCATTGGTTTCTATTATTTCATTTTCACTTTTTCATTTTTCAAATGCATATATATTTTCAAAAAGAAATAAGAATAATGAATTTTAAAATAGAAAAAAAATTTATAAAAATCACATTTCAATTTTTTTAAAAAAATTAGCCAAATAATGAAATAAAAAATAGTAGAAACTACTTTAAAAAAAGTTCAAATAATAAAAAAATTTGTTCTTGAATAAGGTAAAAAAAATTCTTATTAAAAGAAAACACACACTTAAAATTAAAAAAATTAATTCAAATAATTCTAATAAAATTTTCGATGGCATTGCAGTAAATTTTTTTTTACTACATTGCAGTTGGAACGTGTTTCCAATTGCAATTTGGTTGGATAAATTCTGATTGTTGTTTTGATTGTAGTTTGGTTAAACAAATTTCAACTGTATTGCAATCAAAACATGTTGTTGTCAAAAAAATTTTTTAAAAATTATTTGAATTTATTTTTTTAATTTTAAGTGTGTGTTTTCTTTTAATAGAATTTTTTTATCTTATTCAAGAATAATTTTTTTTATTATTTGAACATTTTGTTAAATTGATTTTCATTATTTGGCTAAATTTTTTTAAAAAATTGAAATGTGGTTTTTATAAATTTGTTTTCTTTTTAAAAATTCATTATTCTTATTTCTTTTTGAAAATATATATTTATAAATTCAAAATAGTTAATTTATATTTAAAACATAACTTCTTTTCTTTAAAATATCCCATTTATATATAAAAGTTACTAATATTAGTAAAGACATTATTGTCAATCTAAATTAACAAATTTTCTTTTTCTTATGTTTTCTTTCCATCTATCCAAATATATGGAGAGAAAACATTTTTTCCTTAATTTTTTCTTTCTTCAATTTTCTCTCAACTTTTCTCTCCCATCACTTTTTCCCTCTCCCATCCAAACACACAAACACACAGTTAGTGTTTGTTGCTATATAGTAGCACATATTAAATATCTCTCTCATTGTCTGTGTGTGTAGATTGACATGGACATATGTATACATGTGCACATGCTCTTGTATATCTATATTTGTTTATTCTTACACATGTGAACCTATATATGTATGTGTATACATATGTGTGCATGTTAACATATGTATGTGAGTGTGAAATGAGAAACTAATCATTCAAAAATAAGAAAACAATTATGAAATTTCACCTTTTTACAAAGTTGGTATATTTTTAAATTTTTCTTGATTTAATCATTCCATAATTCTAAAAATCCAACCCTTCCTAATTTAAAAAAAGAAAAGAATTAATAAAGCAATTCAAATACCTCCAAAAATTATTTTAATCTCTTAAATTACCTTATTCAAATACACAACCTAAGGTGAAACTCAATCTCTCTTAACATTGCATGATAGATGCACCTACACCTTAGAGATGAATATGTTAGAGTATGAAACTCTTATTGGGATATCCTTCCATTAACAATTACTCTATAATTTCCCTTTGAACCAAGTTCTTATATCTATAATCCCAAAGATTAGATGTTCTCATAGGTAATTTTTATATATGGGCTTTAGCTTCATACCCCTTGATATCATCCTAATTTGTTGACCATAACTATAATTTTACATAATTTCATAAAATTTAAAAAATTCAAGTAATATCGTTGTTCACAATAATAACTGGTAACTCATTTTATGAACACTTTAGTGTCACATATCATTGGCATAAAAAATTTCTCATTTTAAAGTTTCATAATTATTATTGGTGGATATTCAATCACATAGTGTGTGTGTGTATGTATATATAAAAAATTTTACTATGTAGTGTGTGTGTGTGTATATATATATTATACTACATAGTAATATTAGCCAATGGGGATAAAAAACCATACTCATTTAAGAAACTTCTCAAATTCACACGTGATCCCAAACTCAACACCAAGAGTATGTTTGGTTGGAGAATGTAATGGTAAAGGGAATGTAAAATGTAGATAAATGGGATAAAAAATGATTGTTTTATCCTTACTTTTTAAAAGGTGATTTGATAAATAGAATAATAATTACAAAAGTATAATAGACATTATATGAGTTATGTAAAGGCAATGCGTTTGCGATTACGCGAATCAAATGGAACCCAATATTGTACCCTTTTGTATGATGTGAATGTCCTCATACATTAGCATCGAGTTCTCTTTCCAAATTTCATATAAGGTGTATCCTTACCTCACGTGAGATTGTATCATCATTTTATAAATTGATCGTAAATTAAATAAATATAGTATCTTGGTCACACACTCATGCTCACAATTTTGTTCCAAAAAAGAAATGTGCAATTCACAATATTGCGTAGCCAATTTTTAATAATAATACCACCAAAAATGAAGTTTCCGTCCAACTTACAAACGGCATTGGGAAAAAAAAGAAAAGAATTAATTTTTTAAAAAAATTTAAAAATCTAAATTAAAACATAACTAAGTAATTAAAGGTTTAAATTAAAATTTTGGACAAACATTAAAAAAAAAGATGGTTAAATTATTTGTTGTCCCAACAGTTTAACTCAATTAATTTTAATTTAATTTCTATAATTTAAAAATTTATAATTAAGTCTTTATAATTTTAAAAAAATTTAATTTAGTTCTTATCGTAAAAATTTTATTAAAATTTACTAAGATGGCTAACCATGTATTATTTTAATATTTTAAATATATATAATTTAAGTCAATTTACACAAATTATATGTTACATCACATGTTATATATGCAGATTAATTTTTTTTATTTAACTTTTTTTGTTGACATAAATTAATTATGCATATCCAAAATATTATGATGACACATCCATGTCAACAGAATTTATTTGAAAAATTCTTACACTTAGTGTATCATATTATTTATACATTAACTTGTAAAATATATTCAAATCATATAATAGACTCCATATAACAGTTTATTTATATAATAGTGTTACAATGGATAATATAGTATGAGCCTGATGTAACACTTCATTTATATGATAATAAAATAGTGTATAATTGAATGTGAGATCTAGTTATATAATTTGATATTATTTTATTAGTAAATAATTTTTTTTTATTTGATTTGAAACCTTTTTATTAAAAAGAATATAAATGATGTCACATCCTAAAGGTATTTAAGAATTTCTTAATTGATCAAGAGTTTAATGGCAAAAATTAAATTAAAAAATTTTTAAATTATAAAAAATTAATGAACAATTTTTAAATTATAAAAATTAAAAAAATAATTTAATCAAAAATAAAATAAATTTTTTGCCTTTACTTTTTGGATTTTTTAAAAAACTTTAAAAACATTGTTCTAATTTTAACACTTGCACTGTAAATTTGTAGATATCTATAATCTATAAATAAAAATAAAAAATAAAAAAAAGCTAATATCATATTAAAAAGAATTATTTCTAATTGAATATTCTATCTTTTTCTTGTAGTTTCATTAAAATATTCAATCAAACCCTAGTCGTAAAGTTACCCTCGTTTCTTGGAAGAGTATAGATTTGCCACTTTCACAAATCTTCAGAGCTTATCCATAAAACCGCTTTAGCTTGTCATTGTCACTCCAAATATTTATTTATGATCATTTTTTGAAAAAAAGGCGTGGGCTCCATCTTCTCATTCTTTTTACTCAGTCCAATGAAGCTTTCACTATCAACGCTATTGTATGGCTCTTTCTCTCCGTATCTAGCTTTTAGTACACTGTCATGAAAACGAATCTTTTAAATGTAAAACAAATCTTTTTAATTGTAAAATATATTATCTAGCTCGCTGTGTTTTTCTTTCCATGTGTATCTTACTCTTGTGTAGTTTTCAGCCGACAGCTAAAAAGGTGCCATGCGTTCTTGTGAAGGTAACTTGAAATTTTATTCCATGGCCTGCTTCCACCGCATTTGGACGATACAACGGAAAAATTTATAATTTGCCCCATACACAATTACAAAAGTTAATTTCGCGTATACAATCCATTGATTTTTGATAGCAGCTAGCAAGTGGTCCCGTCCACCTATTTAGACTTTGAGATCACAATTCATCTTGTAGTATTTGAGATTTGACATTTATAAAAATATTCCTATTCTTAAATTAAACTCTTTTGACAGAATCAGTGGAATAGAAACCTACGAATGGAATAGAAGTGGGATTTTTGAATTTGAGAAAATTGCAAAATCAATAGTCAATTTTGTAATCCTAATTGGCACTATTTGGAATTTGTTGTTTCAATTATTTATACTTAATATTTAAACGGATCGGACAGTACCTCGTTTCGGTTACCATGAGCATTAGCCAACCTGCGTTTATTTTTTACGCAATTTTTTTTAAATGTTTAACCTATTTTTAAATGAATCTAATCTACAATTAAGTGTAAGTTATATTATTTCAAAATTATAAATAGTGTGATTTTTTTTTTGGGGATAACTTACAGAATAACTTTTATATTTTTAAAATTTAAATTGATTAATACAGATTTCCACACAATTGTACGAACACATGATAGCTTTGCAAATATTTCCTAAAATTATTTTTGCCTATGAAATTTTTTTAAGTACACTTGATAATACATGATGCACCAAGTGAAACAAATAATCAAGATTTATTTTATACATATGAGATTTATATGTAATACAAATAAGATTTACGTATAAAATAAATTTTAATTATTGAATATATAAATAACATAGTGTTTCTGCATATAAGAATTAGTCCTTACCTATACAACCGCTTTAGCCTGTCATTGTCAATAAAGGTTGGTCCATATTTATTTATTATTAAAAAAAAAGGCATGGGTCTCTCTTTTCTTTCTTTATAGTTTTACACTGACAATCCTATGAAAGCTTCTAGTAACAACACTGTTATCCACTATTTTACGTCATTTCCCCTATAGCTGTCAGCCGACAACAACAAAGTGCTATATATTCTTGTGAATGTTAGCTTTAAAGATCAGTCTATAGCCTACCTTCACGGGTTTGTGATTACAATTGTAACCTCATTTTTTATATTCTTGAGTTGAGTCCCACGTCAAAAACTTCAGCAGTCCATCATAATATACATACATACATATATATATATATATATATCTAGCTCTTTCGTGTTCCATAGGGTTGGAGAACAAACACATTGCTCTTTTTGTTCACTTGGGTCACTGATTAAAAGGGATATGGCACGTGATGTTGCTGCTTCATTCTCTTTTTCTACTGCATTTTCTCCTAAAAAATATCATGTTTTCTTGAGCTTTAGAGGTAAGGATACTCGCACCAACTTCATTAGCCATCTTTACACTGCGTTGTGCCACAAACAAATACTAACCTACACAGATGAGATGCTTTCCAAAGGAGATGAGATCTCAGCATCACTTAGGCAAGCAATTCAAGATTCATATATATCTATTGTGGTATTTTCAAAATACTATGCTTCTTCAACATGGTGCTTGGATGAACTCACCAAAGTACTCCATTGCAAAAGGGTTCAGGGACAACTTGTTATTCCTGTGTTCTATAAAGTAAAGCCATCCGATGTGCGCAACCAAATTGGGACTTACTTGAAAGCATTCCAAAAGCATGAGCAAGATCTCAAGAACAACCAACACAAGGTTCACAAGTGGAGAGCTGCTCTTATTGAAGCTGCAAACCTAGCTGGTTGGGATTCTTTCAGCTTCAGGTAACATCATTTTAATCTCTGCTTAGATGATGGGTGGCCAATTAAATATATTTTGGTTAATTTGGTCCATAATATTTTAAAAGATTATGATTGGGTGACTGTATAGTTTTTCAAAAGAAAGTTTAATTTGATCTTTATTATTAAACTTATATTAATATATTCGCCATCGATTATGTGTCATTTCAACACTTTAAACGTACATAATTTATGCTAATTTATCATAATTATTTAATCTAAGTGACATGACATACCACATATACAAATAGATTTCACTCTATTAATTATATATATCTAAAGTATCAAGTACGTGTTCTCCAAAAAAAGTATCTAGTACATGAATTTAAAGTCAAATGTTTAATGAGAGAGATTAAATTATTTTTTTAAAAAAATTATAAGGACTTAATTATAAGATTTTCAAATTATGGAAATCAAATTAAAAATTAAATGAAACTATAAAGACTATGAGAATAAGTTAGCTTTAAATTTGAAACAAAGAGGAGTTGAAATCTTTCCTAGCTCTTAAAATTTTTATTATAATGAAATGTGGCCTTTATGTTCTATTTTGTCTTTGCTTTTACTTTTGAAACCCAATTTTTTCCTTTTGGCTTATGATTTTCAATTTTTCATTCTTGTGCTAGAAATGAATCTGAGCTCGTTCAAAACATTGTCAAAGACATTTTGCAAAAATTGGATCATACGTATTTGCCTATTGAATTGAATGGCCTTGCTGGTATAGACAACAATTGCACACAAATTGAATCATTGTTGTTAAGTGAAGTTAAAACCATTGGAATTTGGGGTATGAGTGGGACTGGTAAAACTACTATTGCCAGAGCTTTATTTGTCAAATACTCTTCTCAATATGAAGGTCGTTGCTTCTTGACAAATATAAGGAAAAATTCTAGAAAGCATGGAAATGGACTTCATGACTTACGTTGTAAGCTTCTTTCCAAGTTGTCAAAGGAAAAAGGTTTCTATATTGGCACTTCCACTATAGAATACAATTTTAAGAGTATGCTTAGTGGTAAGAAAGTTTTCATTGTGCTTGATGATGTGACTACATTGAAGCAATTAGAATATTTAGTTGGAGAATTTCATTGCTTTGGTCCAGGAAGTAAAATAATCATCACAGCAAGGAAAAAGCATGTGCTAAGAAGAATGATTGGTGTAATCTGCAAGGTTAAAAAATTGAAATTCCCAGAATCCCTTAAGCTTTTTAGCTTGAATGCATTTAACCAAAGCCTTCTTTTAAAGGGATGTGAAGAGATATCAAAACAGGCAATTGTTTATACTAGAGGGATTCCATTAGTTTTGAAGGTTCTTGGTTCTTTTCTTCATAGCAAAACTAAGACTGGATGGAATAGTACATTGAGAAAACTTAAGAAATATACATATCTTTCTTATGGTATGATATCTAATTTATGCAATATGCATCTTCCAAGAGGTGTTGAGTGGTATATTTGTAAGATATGGTATCTAGAGCACTATGGATATTGTTTAAAGTCTTTGCCATCCACTTTTTATCCTGAGAAGCTTGTTGAACTGAGCATGCCTTACAACCATGTTGAAAAGCTTTGGGATGAAGTTCAGGTATATATATGAGCATATTTAAGTAATTCTAGTCTTTTCATCTAATTAAAATTTCATAATTCATGTGAATTGTCTCTATTCATTGTTGCAGGATCTTGTGAATTTAAAGGAAATAAACCTTGCTGGATCTCAACAGTTGATAAAACTACCAGGTTTCTCTAAAGCCTTAAATCTTAAAAAAGTATATCTTGACGGTTGTAAAAACTTGCATCATGTTGATCCATTTATTTTATCTCTCCACTCGCTTGATGAGTTCATCCCAAATGGGTGCTGTAAACCTAAGAGTTTACAAAGTGAGATTCGGGTGTCATTTGAGGAAAAAAGAATATTGGATTTAAGTTTGCACTCATCCTCAGGGCGATCCAACAAACTAGAAGAGCTCGATTTTGTTAACTTAATATTGAAGAACCTTCTAAAAGAGTTATCTTGCATCAAATCTCTTACCAAGCTAGATCTTTCTAATTGTGAACAAATTGATAATTGGAAACTACACATCTTATTTGGTGGATTATGGTGTTTAAGAGCAATCTATTTGGATGATTGTTGTAACATAACTAAACTCCCTAGTAGTATCAAACATCTTTCAAGGCTACAAGTTCTTAACTTGCGGAATTGCAAGAGGCTTCGTTCTTTACCCAAGCTTCCACCATCCATTCAAAGGTTAAATGCTAGTAATTGTGTGAAACTTGAAGAACAATCACTTCCCAACATTGCAGAAAATGCCCATTCCTCAATGATGCAGGTTACTTTTGCGAGAAGGGCTCAAAATAAGAAATGTACATTTTGTTGGCCAGGAAGCAGAGTACTAGAGAGGTTCACAAGAGAAGCAGCGTGCATTGTATCTATTGAACTTCCTCCACCTTCCTATTTAGTGGGTTTTATTTTCAGCGTTGTTTCTCACTTGTCCTTAAAGGAAGCAAGAATCCACTGTGAATGCTACTTGGGAAATTCTATGAAGTTGGGAAGGTCAAGTGTAATGTCTACTAAACTAATCACAGAGATGAATTTGGATCATGTGTATCAATGGTATGATCCGTTCAATTGTGGCAAGATATTGAAAAGAACTATTGAAGGAAGAAGAAGAGATGAACAGTTTGTTGCAACAAATCTAAAAGTTTTCTTTAAATTTAGCATTGAAACAGATAAGCTTGACTCAATTGGGATAAAAGAATGTGGGGTTTGCCCAATATATATCTCAAAATATAATGATTTAGTTCCAAAAATGGAATTTAGGTCAAATTTGAATACGAATTCCAAGAGGCATCGGGACGTTGATGAGCAAGAACCACTACCTCAATGCAAGAAACAAGGGTTGAAGTCATCTCATGATGTTAATGAATTATTTAGGTCAAATTTGGATACAAATTCAAAGAGGTCTCGGGACGTTAATGAGCAAGAATCACAACCTCAATGCAAGACACAAAGGGTGGAGTTATTTCAAGATGTCAATGAATTAGAGGCTCTGCTTATGAGAATGAACATCACCTAGAAATCCCTTCAACAGATTTATAGAATTTCCCTTCAATTGCTCGCGGGAAGCAAACTTCCTATTGTTACTTAACCGGTATCAAACTCTCTCTCTTTCTTTCTCTCTCTCTTTTATTTTTTTGTTCTTGTATAGGGTTTTATTTTTGCATTTCCCTCACAAATTATGAGCGTTTATTCATCATGAATGTTAAAGCTAGGCATGGAATTAAAGCGTTGGCAAAATCAGGAATCACGAATTAAGATGATGAAGTTATAGGATTTCCATATACTTTCTATTTATAACTCTGATCAATGGTCTTTTCCTTTATGGTTATTCGATTTTGGTACTTATTTGATGTAAGGCGAAGAAAGGTTAGCCTGCATCAAGGATTTAGTTTAAAATAACTTTTTATACAGTTCCTTCTTAGAGTTTTGCATGCACATCTTGCCAAAGATTTTGCTTTGTATTTTTAATTTTAATTTTAAATTTTGATAGCAAAGGTTTTCCTTTTTTCTTGGTCTATAGATTCACTTTTTTTCTTTTCTTTCCATAGTTGGTTCAAACAAAGGTAATTTAAAGTGATTCTTGGTTATTATTATTTTTATACTAATATATCTTTGAAAGTAGGTTATCTTCATGCAATCATAACTTCACTTTATTCTAGATTTGATGAAAAAAAATATATTTTTTACAGTGCAATCATTAGAACAATATAGGCAAAATGGAGAACAAGATTGACTAATTATATAGCCTACCTTGTTTGGTACAATCATTAGAACAATATGGACAAAATGTAGAACATAAATACTAATTGTATAGTCAACCTAACATTACTTTTAAACTTTCTCATTAAGGTGGTTTTTTGTCCTTTAACTTAGACAATCTTCTCTTCAGGATTTCTGTCTTGTGATATAACTCGATTTTTGCAACATATACTTTCTTGATAGTGGTTAATATCACTGAGAGGAGAAACATCCACATAAATTGGCTAATTGTAGTTGTAAAAATGAAGTGATGAAGCTGTCCTCTGACTATTTAACTATAGTGAAATTGCTGTTAGCTTTTTATCTTTTAGTTGCAAATGTCAATGGCATCAAGGAGTTGATTATAGGTAATTTAGTTTTTAGAGCTAATTCTTAGCATATATGTAATGTTTCTTAAAATTCACTTTGTTGTGTATCACAGAACATACCTATGTAGCAATGATTGGAGTTACTCATGGATTTGAACTAGCAAAAAAGGCTAAAGATTACATCAATAGCCCTCGCAAAAGGTTTCCTTATCATAGTTCAATTTGCCTGCCAAGAAGCATACCACAGTGGTTTAGATATCGGACAACATAAAGTTTCAAAATTATTCAACTCCATCCAAATTCCCACTTATTGGCTTATGTTTTCTTCTTTATTCTTCCCCTCAAATGAAGAGTTTCATGCTAGATTAAACTGTCAATGCTACTTGGGAGATTTTAAGGTGCAAGATTAAACATCCTATTTTTTTGTATATTTTAAATATGAATTCAGATGATGTTTATGTATTGGATAATGCATTGGTTTGTGGTGAGATACGGAAGGCTTCCTTTGAATTCAGTATTTGATGTTGTAGGGACATGATTTGTATCAAGGAATATGGGGTGCGTCCATTATATCTTTAAGAATATGAGAAATTCTTTCAACAAATAGAATTGGAGTGGAATGACAAGAGGCCTCATGATGTTGATAAGCAACAATTACTTCCTCAATTTAAGAAGTTAAATCTTGATTTGGGTACTAAAACAAGACATACTGGAATATTGATGAATTGGAGGCTCTATTCATGAGAATTAACATAGCCTAAAATCCCTTCTTCACCAACAATTCACTTTCATAGAGTTTCTCTTGCATCCTAAATTTGTGCCCTGAATGAAAGGAAGGACTCAGGGAAAATGAACTTCTTATCATTGCTAAACTTGTACGAAACTCTCTCTCATTGTTTATCCCTTAATTAGGCTTCTATTTTTGCATTTTCCTCAAATTAGATCGTCATTTTAAACTATCTTTTGAGCAAGTCTTGGAAGTTTGGGCAAAATCATCAAACAAAAAAAATCAAAAGATTTAGTTTTTGGATATAGATCCACTTTGCTTTTATAACTCTGAGTAGAATACTTTTCCTCTACTATTATCTCATTATTGTACTTATTTGATACAAGGCAAAGTAAGTAGAATACTGTATCCACTTTATTCTTGAAATTTTGCACGTACAACTTCCGAACGATTTTTATTGTATTTTAAATTTTACTTTCAAGTGATGTTAAGGTACAATATTAAACCAAGATTTTTCAAGTTTCTTTTTGTTTTTTTTTAGGTTTGCAGATTCCCTTTGTTTTTCTCTACGTGTAAGTCAAATGGTAAAATTTTCTTCCAATCATAAGTAACTTGCTTTCATAAGATATATATTTCTTGTATAGTACAATCATTAGAACAATATGGGGTAGAAGAGAAATAAATAATTGTATTGCCCATATAATATTGCTTTCTAACTTTTCTTTTTTAGACTGTCTTGTTTGCAGGATTTGTATCTTCTGATATAACTCTGTTTCTACAACATATGCTTTCTTGATAGTAGTTTGTGTCATTGAGCAGAAAAACGTCATCATGGGTTTGGCTAATTACAGTTTTAAAATGAAGTAGTAGAGCTATCCTTTGAATAATTGTTATCATTGCAATTGTTAGTCTAGGAATGTGTTGGTTAATTCCTATGCCATAAGTGTCGTAAATAAATTAAGGGCTTCCTTGTCATGTAATGTATTTCTTCAATCTCCTCATATTTTCATGCATAAGTTGGGCTTAGTGTTCTTTCTTGTTTTCTTTTTTATGGTTTTAAACTATCCTTGGAAGATACAAAATCTATAAAAAAACAATTCAAGTGGGTTACTTTACCCAGGAAGGACTATGCACTTGGAAAATATTTTTGGGAAAAATTAGGGACTACTTCCATCCCTATTTTTTTTCATATGTAGGACACTTTTTTTTGGGGCGCTTCTAATTCAACCATTGATAAGTATATTTTACACATTTAAATGGATATAATTTTGAGATTAAAAGTAATAAAAATTTTAAATATTATATGGATAATAAGCTAGTTCTATACATATCGCTTTTTATAATTAGTTAGAGAAAATAAAGAGAATTCTGTTATATAGCTTATCCATATTTCTTTTTTTTTATTTGTGCAGAAAGAAGATAAAGATGAAGATGTGACAAAGAAGACTTATCCATATCCTTTTTTGAGATTTTAAAAAGAAGATAAAGATAGAGATAAAGCAAAGAAGGCCTATAAAAGCAAAGGTTGAGGGCGCATAAAGAACAACTTAAATTTAAGATCTATTCTTATTCCTCTATTCCCATATATTGTCTTCATCTTCTTTTTCTTCCTATCTCTTTACAAATTTTTATAGAATTTTTTTGAGTTCTTCAAAACCATGAGTGGCTAATTTTTTAGTTTCTTAGTTGAGGTTATTGAAGGTCTGGCTCAATGAATAATTTGTGAGAGTTTGATTTATTTGTTTTTCTCTTTTTGAATATTGAAATATTTTCTATTTTTATGACATTATTATTCAGCTAATTTAAATTGATACCTTATTTTAGTTGAATAATTGCTGCTATTTGAATTTGTGAATCCGTAATTGTTCATTAGATTCAGTAAAGTAGCAATTCAATACCTTTGATAAATCAAAATTATCTTTGTACATTGATGAAAATATTTCTTTCATTTTAAACATGTGAACATATGTATTATTGAATGGTGATTGGTGACTTTTCTTATTCTTAACATTGTTCATAATTTAAATTCTGAGAATTTATTTATAATTAATTAATGAAAAAGGTTTAATTAGAGAGCTTGTTCCCTTTAAACATCCTTAAGGAAGAGTAAAACATCAGAGCTAATTGATGTTTATAACCAATTTATTTTAGAAGAGAAATATTTCTTTTGGAGTTTTCGTGATCAAATTGGTTAAGGTAGATTTGAAATAAACCTTGGCTAGGAGTCATTTGCATTGAGTTATATTTAAAAATATTTTTTGAAATTATTTATTTCTATTTTATTAAAAAGAAAAATCCATTTATTTTCTTTTTCCATTTATATTTTAATTTCAGATTAAATAATTTGGTTAGTCCTTATGGAACATGACCTTACTCACTCTATCTACGATAAAAATTATTTAGAGAGTAGAAAATTATGGCTTTAACACCCATAAATTTTGACATCATTGCTGGGGAGTGGTGTCATTATTTAATCTTTTTTTTTTTAAATTTTATGCCTCATTCTTCTAACACAGGTGAATTAATATTTGATTTTGAGATAAAGAAGATAGCTCGAAGGTTAAGAAAGGAGACAAAGTAGCACAAGGAAGCTTCTACTTATGTTCCTAATAATAATTTAGTTTTTGATTTGTTTGAATTTTTTAGGGAATCTAAAAAGATGGGTGAAGCTAAACCAACTTTGAGAACGATGACTAATCCAGATGTGAACCAGTAACCCCTGTGCATAGAATTTCCTAAAATAGAGGTAAATTTTGAACTTAAGTTTAGTTTAATTCATTTATTACCTACCTTTTGTGGGTTTGTAGGAGAGGACCCTCACAAGCACCTAAAAGAGTTTCATGTAGTTTGCTATAGTATGTAGCCTCTAGGAGTGACTGAAGAGCAGATCAAACTATGAGCTTTTCCATTTTTTGCTAACAAAGAAAGTAAAAGATTGGTTGTATTATCTCCCACCGAGGTCAATTACAACTTGGGACTAACTAAAGAAGCTATTTCTTAAAGAAATTTTCCCAGCTTCCAAAGCCATGGCAATTAGAAAGGAGATTTGTGGCATTCATCAATATAATTGAGAGACCCTCTACGAGTATTGGGAGAGGTTCAATCAACTTTACGCTAGTTGCCCGTATCACCAGATATTAGACCAGTTATTAATTCAATACTTTTATGTAGGTCTGTTGCTAAATGATAGAAATATAATAGATGCCTTTAGTGGTGAAGTATTGGTGGATAAGATATTGGCTTAAGCTAAGGAGATGATTGCCAAAGTGGTAGCCGACACTTAACAGTTTGGGATTCGCCAAGACCCTCCAACAAAAAGGGTAAATGAGGTAAGTATAGATTCTAATGAATAAAGATTGGATAAACTTACCTCTCTTGTACAAAAAATAGTTGTCGGAGGTCAACAACAAGTCAAGGTTTATGAGATTTGCTTACGTGTTGATCATCCTACGGATATGTGCCCAACTTTCTAAGGAGATGAACAAGTTAATACTATAGGGGGATTTCAAAATCAACAATTCCAAAAGAAATATGATCCTTATGCTCCCACCTACAATCCTGGATGGAGAGAGCACCCAAACCTCAACTATAGGCAATGATTGAACACCTTTTAGTGTAATTACCAACCAAGGCAACAAATTCCTATGCCTCAAACTCCTCCTCCTCCTAAGTCAAGTATGTCCCTAGAACAAATAGTTTCCACTTTGGCTACTAACATGCAACAATTTCAACAAGAAACCAAATCTAGCATACTTAACTTAGAGAACTAAATGAGCAAGTTAGCTACAAATGTAGGAAAGTTAGAGGGTCAGCATTATGGAAAGATTACCATCTCAACCTGAAATAAATCTAAAACAAAATGCAAGTGCCATTATTTTGAGAAGCGACAAAGAGCTTAAAAAGCTTGAAAAGAAAGCTCTAAAATTTGCTGAAAATGAAGATTTGGAAAAAGAGATGAAGAGGCCTCTACAAGAGAATTCAGAGCCATCCCAAACTAAGTGACCAATAGTTATCTCTCCTCCTTTCCCAAGTAGACTATCAAAGTCCAAAAAGGAACAACAAGAGAAAGAGATCTTAGATGTTTTTAAAAAGGTAGAAATTAATATTTCCCTCCTTGATGCTATTAAACAGGTGCCTAGATATGCAATGTTTCTTAAAGAATTATGTTCTAGTAAAAGAAATTTGAAGGGAGATGAGAAGATTTGCATGGGAGAGAATATGTTTGTAGTCCTCTAAAAGAAATTACCCCTAAAATGTAAGAATCTAAGTGTGTTTACTATTCCTTGCAAAATAGGCAATCTTAAAATTGAGAAAGCAATGATAGACTTAGGAGCTTCAATAAATGTGATGCCTAGTTCAATTTATCATTCTTTGAATATGGGACCACTTAAAGAAACCGGTGATATTATTCAATTGGTTGATAGCTCTAATGCATATACAGAAGGGGTTTTAGAAGATGTTTTAGTACAAGTTAATCAGTTAGTCTTTCTGCCTGATTTTTATATTCTACATATGAAAGATAACTATTTTTTTAACTCAATACCAATTTTGCTAGGAAGACCATTTTTGAAAACATCAAGGACAAAAATAGATGTTGCAGAAGGCACATTAAATATGGAATTTGATGGAGAAGTAATAAGATTCAATATATATGATGCCATGAGATATCTTACTGATGTTAATTCTATTTTTGTAGTTGATGTTATTGACTCATTGATATAGTAAGTTTTTGAGCTGACATGCGAAGAAAAATTGTAGTTAGCAATCAATGAGAGTTTTGATCATAAAAAGTTAGAATATTTTGACAAGAAATTTGTCATTAATCAAGAATTGAAGGAATCAATTTTTGAGTTGGAATTATTGAAGACTGTCGGGTATAATGTTTCTTATATTAATCTTCGATTATCTCATAACAAGCTACTTTCATATGTTTTATAGGCACCCAAATTAGAACTAAAAGAGTTGTTAGGTCATTTAAAATATGTCTATTTAGGTGATGACCAAATCTTGCTAGTGATAATCTCCAACAAACTGACTCTTTTAGAAGGAAAAATGTTTATTAGAGTCCTTAAGGAATACAAAGAAGCTATTGGGTGGACAATAATGGATATAAAAGACATAAGCCCTTCTATGTGCATACATTGCATACTTTTAGAAGAAGGTTATAAACCTTCAAGGGAAGCTCAACGTCGTCTTAACCAATTAACGATGGAAGTAGTCAAAAAGGAGATTTTGAAGTTGCTTGATGCTTGTATGATTTTTCCAATTTTTGATAGTAAATGGGTAAACCCAATTCAAGTAGTACTTAAAAGAACTAGTTTCACAATAGTTAAGAATGATAATGGTGAGTTAATTCCAACTCGTGTACAAAATAGATGGAGAGTTTATGTAGATTATAAGAAGCTAAATGCTTCAACTAGAAAAGATCACTTTCCATTACCTTTTATTCATCAAATGTTTGAAAGATTAGCTGGTTGTTCTCATTATTGCTATTTAGAAGGCTTTTCAAGTTTTAATCAAATTCCTGTGGCACTCGAGGATCAAGAGAAAACAACATTCACTTGCCCCTTAGGTATCTTTGCTTAACGTCGCATGCCATTTGGTTTGTGCAATGCTCTAGCAACATTTTAGAGATGTATGGTTAGTATCTTTTAGACTATGTGGAAAATATTATAGAAGTATTCATGGATGATTTTACTATTTATGGAAATTTAGTTAATGACTATCTGGAAAATTTAATTAAAGTGCTTAAACGATGCATTGAAACTAATCTAGTGCTTAATTATGAAAAATGTCATTTTATGGTTGATCAAGGATTAATACTAAGCCATATAGTATCTTTAAGGGGAATAGAGATTGATAAGTTAAAGATTGATTTAATTAGATTCTTACATTACCCTACATCAGTGCAAGAATTGTGTTCTTTCCTTGGTTATGCAGGTTTTTACTGTAGGTTTATAAAGGATTTCTCAAAGATCTCTTATCCTCTCTCAAGTTGTTGCAAAAAGATGTCTCTTTTGATTTTGATGAGAACTACAAAAAGGCATTTGACTAGTTGAAAGAGTTACTGACTTCAGCTCCTATCATTCAACCACTAAATTAAGAGTACCTTTTTGAAATTTTGTGTGATGCCATTAATTATGCAGTAGGAGCAGTGCTTGGTCAAAGGATTAGAAAAAAAATATTCATGCTATATATTATGCCTCAAGGACACTTGACAGTGCTCAGAGAAATTATTCTATAATAGAGTAAGAGCTATTTGCTATAGTGTTTGCTTTAGAAAAATTTTGATCATATTTATTGTGCACTAAAGTTATTGTTTTTTTAGACCATGCAACTTTAAAATATTTTCTTGGCAAAAAATAAGCTAAACCTCGTTTGATAAGATGGATTCTATTATTGCAAGAACTTGACATAGAGATTCGGGATAAGAAAAGAGCAAAAAATTCAATTGTAGTTAATTTAAGCTGGTTGGTACTCAATAAGGAGCCTAGACCACTTCAAGATGTATTCCCAAATGAGCATTTCTTTGAGGTTAAAAATTCAACACCATGATATGCTGATATAGTAAATTATTTGGTCACTAGAACACTCCCCAATGATTTAACTAAGGCACAAAAAGATAAAATCAAAAGTGAGTCTAAATATTATGTATGAGATGACTCGTATTTATGAAAACATTGTTCTGACTAAATAATTCATAGGTGTGTTTCTGAAACTAAAATTCCATCAATCCTAAAATTTTGTCATTCATATGCATGTGGTGGACACTTTGGCCTAAAAAGAATAGCACAGAAAGTCTTAGAATGTGGATTATATTGGCCAAATTTGTTTCGTAACTAATACTAGTTTTGTAAAGCATGTGATAATTGCCAAAGGAGTGGTAGTTTAAGTTATAAAGATCAAATGCCATTGAACCCGATTTTGGTATGTGAAATTTTTGATGTATGGGGAATCGATTTTATGAGACTTTTTCTATCTTTTTTTGATAACTCTTATATTCTTTTAGCTGTTGATTATGTTTCAAAATAGGTGGAAGTAAAAGCCACTAGATCTAATGATGCTAAAACTATTGTTAGTTTTGTCAAGAGTCATATTTTTACTAGGTACGGAGTAGCCAAAGTAATAATTAGTAACCAAGGCACTCATTTTTGTAATCGTGTAGTTGAAAATTTGTTAAAAAAAATATAATGTGACTCATAGAATTTCAACAACCTATCATTCACAAACAAGTGATCAAGCAGAGGTGTCTAATAGGGAGATTAAATTGATTCTTGAAAAGACTATCAATCCAAACAGGAAAGATTAGAGCACTCAATTAGATTATGCTCTCTGGGCATATAGAATTGCATACAAATGTAAAACCCGACATGCAGAACGTGCATGAATATATATATAGGAATGGAGTGAAGTTTGACTTTTCAATGCAGATTTTGCAGCTGTCACGCACCAGTTTTTTTTTCCTTCTGCAACCTTACGGATATACCCCTCCTTCCATTTACTTTAAGTTGGTTTTTTGGTCATTTAGCATCTAAACTGCTACAGTACCCATCTTGTCCAGCAGAGAAATCGCAGAAGCAGACTCTGCATCTTCATCCTTGCTTGCTGGACGCTGATGGACGCTACCTCTTTTGCTTCTTCGAGCTGTGAGTTAATCCTTGCTGCCTGTCCAGTTAAATTGTTTCAATTCTGTAGCATGAAAGCTTCCTACTGGACGAACTGTGGTGCTGAGTAAAAGTTGCAATTCTTCTTCTCTGTTCAGCGCCACTTTACTGCCCCTGTTCAGCGTTAATTTCACTGGTTTTGGTTTGAATTTCTGCTGCAGAGTTCTCTTTGGAGTTGCTGCTAAGTTTCGCTGCTGTTCTAGTGAAAGCACACCAGAAAAATCCCCTCCCTAAGCTGCAAGTTCTGCTGTGTGTATTGGTTCTGCTGAACTCCTCTGCACAGCGTCTTCTCTCCCTTGTTCAGCGCTACCTTGTTCCTTTTTCTGGTTCTATTTTTGTTGCTGCTTGCTCTCTCTTCGTTAAGCTGAGCCTTGTGGCTGTGTGTGTGGTAGGAGAGCAACGTTATATAGTGTTTTTGGGCCTGGAAATTTCTAATGTATGTGTTGCTTTTTCTGGTCTCCTCTTCATGCGTCTCCCTCCTCTGTTTTCTTAACTTTATGATGCGTTTTCTGTAGTGGCCAGCTAAGGGAGGTCCTGCGCAGGAGAAAAGGTGGTGCAGGAAGTGATTTTAGTTGGAATAAATTTGACTTTCTTCATGCTAAATCGTATATCTACTTTTCTACACACTAATTCCTTTCAATTTCTGCATATACATTTCCTAAATTAAGACACAATTTTGTTGTGCTTCCTCTTACTTGCTAAATTCTATAATGCAGAACAAGCTTCCCTTTAACGTGTGGCTGCAGAGTTAAGACGGTATGCGTTTCCTTTATTTCTGGGTTTTGGGTTTAGCTCCTAAGTGGAATTCGAGAAAAGAGAACACAATATATGTATATGGTATATATTGTACGAGTATGGAAGGCGTAAAATTTAGTAGAGGAATAATTTTTAAAACAAGATAAGTTTTGTATGAGATCATTGGAATGATTCACCCTCTAAAATCTGATGAACGGGTATTGTAGGGAATTCAGGAGATTGAGACATAGCTGAGAAAAGGGTCAGGGAATTTCTATAAAAATCTTTGAAGGTGAGTAAGTAGTGCGGACCGTAAGAAATGAGTAATTTTATTTTGTTACTAAGTTTCCTTGCAGTGTTTTAAAAATTTGATGAATTATTTATAGAGATACACATTTAAATGTTTTGTCTTATGCATGTTTACAAAAATTGATTTGAACATGAAGGTTTGCAAATTGACAGATGTTTGAGTGATTTGAAATCCGTGCTATGAAACGGATCTGGAAGGTACTCTGTCTGAAATGCTAACTTGAGACAAATATTATTTTAAGAGGTTATCTGATCAGAACCCTGTAACTTACAGCAGTAGTTGTTAGCCCTGGTGCACCATGATCTGTACCTCAACTAGCAGGGGTGGTGCTAACCCCATGTGCAGGCCACCACACACGGAGTCATTTTATTTTCACAAGCTGAAGGCATTGCGTCTGTAGTGATTTTCCCCGCAAGCTGTGTGCTCTGCGTCTGTTCCAATTGGTTCTGCTTAGATGCTTTCAGTGTATTTTTAAAAAGAATTTGCATAAAGCATGTTTTATACGGCACCTCTATATATATATATATATATATACATATTTGACCTTATGGTTATTTTAAAGAGGTTGGCATTGCTTACTCATTGAGTATCCAACTCATTTTTTTTAAAAAAAATATTTTTTCAGAGAAAAGTACGGACCCTAATCTACCTCCAGTCGCCTACTAGTAGTCGGTCTCTCGGTTGCTTCTGTTGGCGAGCCTGCAGTTGCTCATGTGGGGGTATTTTGTTTATCTATGTGTGTAACCTATTTTGTCTTGAACCTTGTAAAGTTGGCTCCACTAAATTTTAGCTAGGGCGTCCCCTTTCCCCGGATATTTCTTTTGGTCTGAATGGATATGGGTTATCCCTTTTATATGTATTGTATTGTTTGACAATTTGTAAAAATATCGGGAGGTCTAAGTTATAGAGGAGACTCTGCCGAAATTTCTACAAATGTCCTTTAAAAGAAAATCCTATATGTTTATATGTTTCAAAAATGATACCCATAATCATTCTTTTTATTTTTCCGCTTCTGCGTAAACGTATGTAAATTGTGGGCTGTGACAACAAAACTCCCATCAGTATATCTTTGTATCACTTAATTTTTGGTAAACCTTGACACCTTCTTGTAGAATTAGAGCATAAGGCCTATTGGGCTATTAAACAATGCAATATGAACATGGATGAGGTAGGTGCACATAGGAAGTTACAGTTGCAAGAACTTAATGAGATAAGAAATGAAGCCTATAAAAATTCTAGAATACATAAAGAATAGACCAAGCTCTATCATGATAAACATATTTCTAGAAAAAATTTTGAAATTGGTCAAAAAGTTCTTTTATTTCATTCTAGACTTTAACTATTTCCTAGAAAATCAAGGTCTCGTTGGGTTGGACCATTTGTTATCACTAAAGTGTTTCCTCATGGTGCAGTTGAAATTCATAGCCTTCACATTGATAAAATATTTAAGGTTAATGGACACTATCTAAAACCTCACTATGAAGGATTTCAGGTAAGCAATTTAGAAATAATTGAACGACAACTCCCAATTTATGAAAATTGAGTAATAAGGCATTATGTCTGGCCATAGACATTGAATAGAGATGTTTATGGGAGGCAAGCCACCATTAAAAACAAAACCAAAAAGAAAACGAAAAATGAAAACAAAATTTTTTTTAATCTTTTTAGTTTTATTTTATTTTATTTTCTGTTTTATTTAATAAGTCCACCATATTCCAAGTAATGTCTCTCTCTTTTATTTAATTTTTTGTCCCTTTTATTTTGATTAAGAGTTACTACTCTTCCCTTCTAGACTTGTTACAGGTAAGCTATGGGAAGCTCTATGGATATCTAACTGCAACAAAGCCATATGTAAATAAGAGAAGTCTTAGTTCCCTCTTCTCTTTACCTTTATATGACTATAACATTAAGGATAGTGTTGATTTTAAGTGTGGGGGAGGGGTTTAGTTAATTTTTATAGTTATAATTACTACTCATTTTGGTAACTATATTGAGTTAGAGAGAATTTTAATGATAATAATAATAATAATAATAATAATAATAATAATAATAATAATAATAATTTACCTCTACTCATTGAAAATAAAAAATATATATATAAGTGTGGAGGATTTAAAGGACTCTGATGATTTTTATTGTGCAATTTATGTATACATGATTGATTGGGGCATTGTAAATTTTTAGATAAATATTGTAATTTTCATCCTTTTACTCAATCGACCGCTTGCATTGATCACATTTTAGATATGCACACATACATACTAGAGTTACTCGATGATTGTAAGTGATAAGTGGGTGAAAACTGAACTACAATTTTTTAATAACTCATCTATTTATTTATAATAACTTGTTATTAATAAAGAATATAAGAAATAGTGCCATCTCATTAAGCCAAGTAATAAAATCTCTAACTCTAATATAATTGCTTAAGGACAAGCAATGATTTAAGTGTGGGGAAACTTGATGACCGTATTTTATACACTTAAATAGATATAATTTTGAGATTAAAAGTAATATAAATTTTAAATATTATATGGATAATAAGTTAATTATATATATATATATATATATATATCTTTTTATAGTTAGTTAGAGAAAATAAAGGAAATTTTGTTATATAGTTTATCCATATTCTTTTTTTTTTATTTGTGCAGAAAGAAGATAAAGATAAAGATGTGGCAAAAAAAATATATCCATATCCTCTTTTGAGAGTTTAAAAAGAAGATAAAGATAGAGAGATAAGGCAAAGAAGGCCTATAAAAGCAGAGGTTAAGGGCACACAAAGAATAACTCAGATTTAAGATCTATTCTTATTTTTCTTTTCTCATATATTGTCTTCATCTTCTTTCTACCTCTTTACAAATTTCTTCAGAATTTTCTTGAGTTCTTTAAAGCCATGAGTGGCTAATTTTTTAGTTTCCTAGTCAAAGTTATTGAGTGTCTAGCTTAATAAACAATTTGTGAGAGTTTGATTTATTTGTTTTTTTCTTTTTGAATATTAAAATATTTTCTATTTTTATGACATTATTATTTAGGTAATTTAAATTGGTACCTTATTTTAGTTGAATAATTACTGCTATTTGAATTTGTGAATTCGTTATTGTTCATTACATTCAGTAGAGTAGCAATTCAATACCTTTGATAAATCAAAATTATCTTTGTATATTGATAAAAATATTTCTTTTATTTTAAACATGTGAGTATATGTATTGTTGAATGGTGATTGGTGATTTTTTTTATTCTTAACGCTGTTCATAATTTAAATTCTAAGAGTTTATTTAGAATTAATTAATGAATAAGGCTTAATTGGAGAGCTTGTTTCCTTTAAACATCTTTAAGAAAGAGTGGAATATCAAAACTAATTAATATTTACAACTAATCTATTTTAGAAGAGAAATATTTCTTTTGGAGTTTTTGATGATCAAATAAACATTGGCTGGAGGTTGTTTGCTTTGAGTCCTATTTAAAAAAACTTTTTGAAATTATTTATTTCTATTTTATTAAAAAAAATTCTTCTTTCTAATTTCAGATTAAATAATCTGGTTAGTTCTTATGGAATATGATCTTACTCATTCTATCTACGACAAAAATAATTTAGAGAGTAGGAAATTATTTTGGGTGGCTTCAACACCCATCAACCATGAATTTGAAAACATTCAAACTTCCCTTATTGACTAAAGAATTTCTGAAGAGAATGCAACCATGTGATAATGAGACATCGTCCCTCAAAGCGTGTTATCTATTTTGCATTTTAGAAAATAATTCAACCACAAACATTCATGGGTAATTCTTAAAATTTCAAATTTATCATTACTTAATTTAATTAATATCATTATCAATTGCCAATATTTGACTTATTAGAAAGCGTTTGATCAAAATTAGTTTGCTGATTCAATGATGCAAATAGCATAATAATATAACAACCTTTGGACTATACTGCAAGTTTAGTGTCTTCTTTGAAATTCAAAAAATGTCATTTGAAATGAAATGGTTTCTTAAGCGTAATGTTTCAAACAAATTTTACCTAGAAATTCATTTTTAAGTGAAATGAATTTATTTATTTTGGAATGAATGAAACTCCACGAAAGCTATAGACTCATTAAATTGATCATTGAAGTTTGAACATGAACAGAGCATATCTAAATATCAACCAAAACCATGTGGGCTCCCTCCTCTTCCTTTTTCACTATAGCTCTCAGCCCACAACACTGTGCTTTGTCAACAAGTCCAATCCAAAACCAGTTTAAATTGTCACACTGTCTCTTTAGTCATGTCTTGCCTATTTTGTACTTGTTTCAACTTTCAACCTTATTTTGTCATTCTTATAGGATTATTTGCTAGCATAGAAGTTGCAATTAAGTTCGCAGAAATATTCGAGTAGTTACCAATTTGCAGGTTCATCCCTATACCTTATTCTAATGGACAATCTATTGTTGTTTTTGTTACTTAAAATGTTAAAATGGAATATTGTAACTTTTTTGTTATATTTGAGGTGTCAATGTGGCACCAGAGCCTAATGATAAGATCTTTTAAGAATTCTTACCAAATTTCAATGTTTTATAATAGAAGAAATTCACTCGCTTGCTTACTAATCTACCCCCTCCCCCCCCCCCCCCCCCCCCCAAAAAAAAAGCATGCCTTCACAAAGTGTCTTTTTAAGAAGTCAAATCTATGGTCGTGGCCCTGATACCAGTTATTAGATTGAATATTTACTATTATGTTAAAAGTTATAGTTATTAGTTATGGTACAACTCTATTTGTTTAACTGCACTAACTCAAATATCATGTTTCGATTTGAATCTAACCTTTCACTGGATTTTGATAAGGCAGGATGTTGATCACATTAACATAAGATATACAGTTGTCGCTACCAGAAAATTAAGTGTATTAAATATCACTGATGTAGTATAATATTGGGAAGGAGCTATTTAATTGCATTTTAGAAGTCTCAAAGAAATGAGAGACTGGTCCAACAGCAGAATTATTTGGCAACCTTTGCTCTATATACATGTTTAGTGTCTTCCTCTATAGAGATGCTGTAGCATAACATTTGAAATACATCGGTTTACAGATCTTTAAAGTGGTGGAATATACTTCATTATATATTACCCGTGACATGATTCATAAATTTATTAAATTTGTAAAGAAAGAAATCATATATGCAATTTTCTAAGTATTAATCATTAAGCTTTTCTATAAAATTATAACATGAAAAATATTTTTAATTATTGTTTAATGAGTCAAGGATATGTTGTTGAATTTGAAATTTAGCCGTAGTTTCTAGGAATTGAACATAGAAGTTTGAACATTCTTATCACTGTAACTTGATAGTTCATCCCCTAACCCTACTTTCACGTTAGTGATCAGAAAACATAACCTCACCTTTGACTATCAAGTCATAAAGTTATGGTCTTTTGAAGAAGAGTACGATTCCCTCCTTCCACGAAGTTTCGTAAGAGTTATGCAAATGGTGTACAACTGGATTTCAATCTCCAGAATCTTTAGAAATGGACCACATATAGAAGTAAGAGTAAAAAAACAAAGATTGAGGAAGCTTCATGGAAGGTGCCTTTTTGAGGAAAAATAATATTATTATGCCAAAAGTTTGGACTGTGAAAAACTTTTAGGAAAAATTATATTTTTTACTTTTATAATTTTATTTAATTTTTAATTTAATCTTTATAATTTAGAATTTTATAATTGAGTACTTTTAATTTAAACAATTTTCTATTTGATTCCTATCACCATATTTTTGTCATTGCCAATTAACTTATCACTTTATGAATGATTCAAATCAATTCCCCGAGTCACTTAAGTTAACATAGGTGGCACTATATGCTATTTGTGAGAGTTAATTTTACTTTAGTATATATTTTTACCTTTTTTGTTGATATAAATTATACATACTTATAGTGTTAAAATAGTATATATTTGGTTATATCAACAAAATTTAACAAAATATTAATAGAAATTTAATAGTAGAGACTAAATTAAAAAACATATATGAAGACTTAATTACAAAATTTTAAATTATAGAGACTAAATTAAAAATTGAATGAAACTCTAAAGACTAAAAGAATAATTTGGGAAACTTTTACATATATGAGTTGGGTATATAGCTAATAGCTCATTAATACAAGTCTCAAAAGTAATAAGTAAAATAGCAGAATACTCTCCTCTATATTGAAGAAATCTAGTTAATAACTAAATCGTTTATTCAAGAACTTAAGCGGACGAAAGGAAATTGTAATATGAACTCCAGAAAATTAAGCTCTAGTTTCTATGAATTCAACATTAAAGTTACGTTCTACTTAACTTGAAAATTAAGTCCCAAATCCTACTCTCACGTTAGTGATTAGAAAATATAACCTCTCTTTCAAACTACAAAGTCATAGCGCTCTAACATATCAATGAAACCGTGTGGGCTCCCTCTACCATTCCTTTTTTCTCTATAGCTCCACACCAAGAACACAGTCCATACTCCATAGCCCTACATCTACATCAAAGTGCTCTTCTTGTTCACTCCCAATACATAATCAACAAAAACATGGCCCTTCATGCTGCTTCTTCCTCTTTCTGTACTCCATCTTCCTCCAAGAGGCATGATGTCTTTAATAAAAGGGATATGACTCGTGATGTTGCTGCTTCATTCTCTTTCCCTACTGCATTTTCTCCCAAGAAATATCATGTTTTTTTGAGCTTTAGAGGTGAGGATATTCGCACCAACTTCGCTAGCCATCTTTACACTGCATTTTGCCAGAAGCAAATATTAACCTACACAAATCAGAAGCTTTCCAAAGGAGAAGAGATCTCAACATCACTTATCCAAGCAATTCAATATTCATATATATCTATTTTGGTACTTTCAGAAAACTATGCTTCTTCAACATGGTGCTTGAATGAACTCACTGAAATACTCCATCGCAGAAAGGATGAGGGACAAGTTGTTCTTCCTATGTTCTATGGTGTTGACCCATCCGTTATGCACAACCAATCTGGGACTTATATGCAAGCATTCCAAAAACATGCGCGAGATCTCAAGCACGAACAAGAAAAGGTTCGCAGGTGGAGAGCTGCTTTCACTGAGGTTGCAAACTTAGCCGGCTGGAGTTCTTCCAGCTTCAGGTAACAAATTCATTTTAGTCTATGCCCAGAGGATGGGTGGCCATTTAAATAAATTTTGGTTAATTTGGTCCATAATATTTTAAAAGTTTTTTATTAGGTGGCTGTATTGTTTTTTTTAAATTTAATTTGGTCTTTATTATTAAACTTTTATTAATATATTATTAAATTTTGTTGACACGATCAACTATGTGTTATTTTAACATTTTGAATGTACATAATTTATGCTAACTCACCATGTTCACTAAACTTAGGGGACATGACTTGCTACCTCCATGTAGAGATTTCACTATATTAATTATGTATATTCAAAATATCAAGTACATGTTCTCCAAAAAGGAAAAAAAAGGTATCAAGTACAAGAATTTAGGGACAAATGTTTAATGACAGAGATTACATTATTTCTTTTTTTTTTAATTATATGGACCTAATTACAAAACTTTTAAATTATAGAGATCAAATAAAAAAATAAGTGAAACTATGGAGACTGTGAGAATAAGTTAGCTTTAAATTTGAAACAAAGATAAGTTGAAATTTTTCATAGCTTTTAACACTTTTTTTATAATGAAATGTGGCCCTTATGTTCTATTTTGTCATCTTTTTATTTCTACTTTTGCTCTCACTTTTGAAACTCAATTCTTTCCTTTTGTCTTATTATTTTTAATTTTTCATTCTTGTGCAGGAATGAATTTGAGCTAGTTCAAAACATTGTCATAGACATTTTGCAAAAATTGGATCATACATGCCTACCTATTGAATTGAATGGTCTTGTTGGTATAGACAACAATTGCACACAAACTGAATTATTAAGTGAGGTTCAAACCATTGGAATTTGGGTATGGGTGGGATTGGTAAAACTTTTATTACTAGAGCTTTATTTATCAAATACTCTTCTCAATATGAAGGACATTGCTTCTTGGCAAATATACGAGAAATATCTAGAAAGCATGGAAATGGACTTCATGACTTATGTTGTAAGCTTCTTTCCAAGTTGTTAGAGGAAGAAGGTTTTTACATTGGCACTTCCACTATAGAATGCAATTTTGTTAAGAGTAGGCTTACTCATGAGAAAGTTTTCATTGTACTTGATGATATGACTTCTTTAGAGCAATTGGAATATTTAGTTGGAGAATATCATTGCTTTGGTCTAGGAAGTAAAATAATCATCACAACAAGGAAAAAGCATGTGCTAAGAAGAATGATCGGTGTAATATGCAATAATAAAAAATTGAAATTCCAAGAATGTCTTAAGCTTTTTAGTTTGGATGCATTTAACCAAAGCATTCCTTTAAAGGGATGTGAGGAGCTATTTCATGCAAGAGGGATTCCATTAGTTTTGAAGGTTCTTGGTTCTTTTCTTCATAGCAAAAGTAAGAATAGATGGAATAGTACATTGAGAAAACTTGAGAAATATGCATATATCTCTCAAGGTATGATGTCTAATTTATGCAATATAGAGGTGTTCAGTGGTATATTTGTAAGATATAACTCTACGGATATCATTTAAAGTCTTTGCCATCCACTTTTTGTCCTGAGAAGCTTGTTGAACTTAGCATGCCTTACAGCCATGTTGAAAAGCTTTGGGATGGAGTTCAGGTATATATACGAGCATATTTAAGTAATTCTAGTTTTTTCATCTAATTAAAATTTCATAATTCATGTGAGTTGTCTTTATTCATTGTTGCAGGATCTTGTGAATTTAAAGGAAATAAACCTTACTAGATCTCAATAGTTGATGAAACTACCAGATTTCTCTAAAGCCTTAAATCTTAAAAGAGTATATCTTGATGGCTGTAAAAACTTGCATCATGTTGATCCATTTATTTTATCTTTCCACTCACTTGTTGAGTTCATCCTAAATGGGTGCCGTAAACCTAAGAGTTTACAAAGTGAGATTTTGGTGTCATCTAAGGAAAAAAGAATATTGGATTTAAGTTTGCACTCATCCTCAGGGCGATCCAACAAACTAGAAGAGCTTGATTTTGTTAACTTAATATTGAAGAACTTTCTAAAAGAGTTATCTTGCATCAAATCTCTTGCCAAGCTAGATCTTTCTAATTGTGAACAATTGATAATTGGAAACTACACATATTATTTGGTGGATTATGGTATTTAAGAGTAGTAATTTGGATGATTGTTGTAACATAACTAAACTCCCCAACAATATCAAACATCTTTCAAGGCTACAAGTTCTTAACTTGCAGAATTGCTAGAGGCTTCGTTCTTTACCCAAGCTTCCACCATCCATTCAAAGGTTAAATGCCAGTAATTGCGTGAAACTTGGAGAACAATCACTTCACAACATTGCAAAAAATGTCCTTTCCTCAATGATGCAGGTTACTTTTGTGAGAAGGGCTAAGAGTAAGAAATGTGCATTTTGTTAGCCAAGAAGTAGAGTACTAGAGAGGTTGACAAGAGAATCAATGTGCATTGTATCTATTGTATTTCCTCCAACTTCCTATTTATTTGGTTTTATTTTCTATATCATTTCTCACTTGTTCTTAAAGGAAGAAAGAATTCACTATGAATGCTACTTGGGAAATTCTATGAAGCTGGGAAGGTCAAGTGTAAAGTCTACTAAACTAATCACGAAGATGAATTTGGATTATGTTTATGTATGGTATAATCTATTCAATTATGGCAAGATATTAAAGAGAATTATTGAAGGAAGAAGGAGAGATGAAAAGTTCATCGCAACAAATCTAAAAGTTTCCTTTAAATTTAGCATTGAAACAGATAAGCTTGGCTCGATTGGATTAAACGAATGTGGGGTTTACCCAATATATGTCTTAGAGTATAATGATTTAGTTTCAAAAATAGAATTTAGGTCAAATTTGAATATGAATTCCCAGAGGCCTTGGGATGTTGATGAGTAAGAACCATTACCACAATGTAAGAAACAGGGGTTGAAGTCATCTTATGATATCAATGAATTATTTAGGTCAAATTTGGATATGAATTCAAAGAGGCCTAGAGACATTGATGAGTAAGAATCACTAAATCAATGCAAGACACAAAGGTTGGAGTTATCCCAAAATGTTAATAATTTAAAGGCTTTGCTTATAAGAATGAATATCACCTATAAATCCCTTTAACAAACTTGTGAAATTTTTCTTTAATCTCAAATTTGGGCATAAAATGAAAGGAAGGACTTGAGGGAAATAAACTTCCCATCGTTACTTAACCTGTATCAAACTCTTTCATTTTTGTCCCTATATTAGGGTTTTATTTATGCATTTCCCTCATAAATTATAAGCAATAAGCCATCATGAATGTTTGAGCTATGCATGGAATTAAAGTGTTGGCAAAATCATCAATCACGAACTAAGATAATTTATAGGATTTCCATATACTTTTTTATTCATAACTCTGGTCAGTGGTCTTTTCCTCTATTGTTATTCAATTTTGGTACTTCTTTGAGTTAAAATAACTTTCTATAAAGTTCTTTCTAGGAGTTTTGCATACACAACTTGCTAAAGATTTTGCTCTATATCTTTAATTTTAATTTTAAAATTTGATATTAAAGGTTTTGTTTTGTTTTGTTTTGTTTTTTGTCTGTAGACTCACTTTTTTGCTTTTCTCTCCATAGTTGGTTCAAGCGAAGGTAATTTAAAGTGATTCTAGGCTTTTGCTATTTTTTTACTAATATTTCTCTAGAAACAAGTTATCTTCCTGCAACATAGCTTTGTTTCTATTGTAAATGTGATGAAAAAATATATATTTCTTTTATAGTACAATCATTTAAACAATATTGGCAAAATGGAGAACATGATTGATTATATATGTGGCCTGCCTTGTTTGGTACAATCATTGGAACAATATGGACAAAATGCAAAAAACATACTAATTGTATAGTTAACCTAACGTTACTTTTGAACTTTCTCATTAAGGTGTTTTTTTTTTCCTTTGACTTGGATAATCTTCTCTTTAGGATATCTATCTTATGATATAACTGGTTTCTATCGCATGTACTTTCTTGATAGTGGTTAATATCACTAAGAGGAGAAACACCTTCATAAATTGGCTAATTGTAGTTGTAAAAATGAAGCGATGAAGCTGTCCTCTGACTATTTAACTATAGTGAAACTGTTGTTAGCTTTTTATCTTTTGGTTATAAATGTCAGTTGCATCAAGGAGTTGATTATAGGTAATTTAGTTTTCAAAGCTAATTCTTAGCATATATATAATGTTTCTTAAAATTCACTTCTTAGTATCATAGAACATACCCATGTAGCAATGATTGGAGCTACTTATGGATTTGAACTAGCAAAAATGGCTAAAGATTACATCAATAGCCCTCGCAAAAGGTTTCCTTATCATAGTTCAATTTGCTTGCCAAGAAGCATACTAGAGTGGTTTAGATATTGGACAACACAAAGCTGCAAAATTATTCAAGTCCATCCAAATTCCCACTTATTGGCTTATGTTTTCTTCTTTATTCTTCCCCTCAAATGAAGAGTTTCATGCTAGATTCAACTGTCAATGCTACTTGGGAGATTTTAAACATCCTATTTTTTGTATATTTTAAATATGAAGTCAGATCATGTTTATATATGGGATACTGCATTGGTTTGTGGTGAGATACAAAAGGCTTCCTTTGAATTCAATATTTGATGTTGTAGGGACATGATTTGTATCAAGGAATGTGGGTTGTGTTCATTATATCTCTAAGAATATGAGAAATTCTTTCAACAAATGGAATTAGAGTGGAATGACAAGAGGCCTCATGATGTTGATGAGCAGCAATCACTTTCTCAATTCAAGAAGCTAAATCTTGATTTGGGTACTTAAACCAAGACATGCTGGGATATTTATGAATTGGAGGCTTTGTTCATGAGAATGACATAGCCTAAAATCCCTTCTTCACCAACAATTCACTTTCATGGAGTTTCTATTCCATCCTAAATTTGTGACTAGAATGAAAGGAAGGACTTGGGGAAAATGAACTTCTTGTCATTGCTAAATTGGTATGAAACTCTCTTTCATTGTCTTGTCCCTTAATTAGGCTTCTATTTCTGCATTTTCCTCAAATTAGTACCATCATTTTAAATTATCTTTTGGGCAAAGCTCAAGATCATTAAACAAAAAAATTAGAAGATTCAGTTTTTGGATTTAGATCCACTTTGCTTTTAAAACTATGGGTGGAATATTTTTCCTCTACTACTATTCCATCATTGTACTTATCTGATGCAAGGCAAAGTGAGCAGAATACTTTGTCTACTTTCTTCTTTTAAGTTTTGCATGTATAACTTGTGAAAGATTTTTATTGTATTTTAAATTTTACTTATAAGTTTTGATGTTAAAGGTAATGTACAATACTAAACCAAGATTTTCCATTTTTTTTTTGGTCTGCAAATTCTCCTTGTTTTTCTCTTTGTAGAGTCAAATGGGAAAATCTTATTGCAGTCAAAGTAACTTCCTGTCACACCCGAAAATGCGACCGCGCGGCGCCTCTTTCAAAGAAATTCAATTTTCTCTTTGAAATTGATAAACGAAATTCAAAATTGAAATAAGTGTAAGAGTAGGGTTCAGGAGTCGCCACTAAAATTTTAAATTTTAAAAGGCAAAACTTTGAAAAAACATTTCTATTTTGGAAAATGGTCTACTAACCAGAAAATGGATCCGGGAGTCGATTGTGAATGGGGAAAGTGTTAGGCACCCCACTACACCCGTTACTAAGAACGGTTACCCTAAGTCAGTTGTGCAAAAATAAAATGGCATAAATTCTATTTCAAATCTCCCTAACAAATTACATGCAAAATAAGAAATAAAGAAATTAAAAGAAAAGAAAAGTGAAGAAAAATGAAATAAAATTAAAGAAACAAAAGAAAGAAACTAAAAATTGAGAGAAAATATTTTATTTACAAAAGCGGACTTGACCTAGGAGAAAAGCCTAGGGCCTACGTACCCTCTGAAGGGGATCAAAGTCCACGTAGTTCGATTTGAGATTTGGTTGATGTTTTGTTTTGTTTTTGTTTTTTTGGTTTTTTGTTGTTTTATATTTTATTTTATTTTTTGTGTGTTTTTTTTTTCTTTTGTTGAAAAGACAAAGAAAATAAAATTTACGTTTTCTTTTAACAAATAAAAAGATTTTAAAATTGATTGATGTATTTTAATTTGTTAAGAGTAAATGTAATCTTACTTTCCTTTTATCTTTTCAATTTTTTTCCTTTTCTTTTTATCATCCTTTGCTTTTTATTTTCTCTTTCTATGTCTTTTTTTTTGTTTTACTATATTTTTTTGTTTTATTTTTTGTTTTATTTTTTTTATGTTTTGTTTTTATTTTTTTTATACTTGTTTATTTTTGTAGTTTTTTTTTTGTTTATTATTATTATTTTTTAATTTTATATAACTCAATTTCCACATATATTTTTTTTGGTAAGAAGACAACGGAAACAAAAATTACTTTCTCCTTTAAAAATAAATTTAGAAAGGGGTTGATGTATTTGATTTATAAAAGGTAAATATAATTTCTTTCCTAGCATTCTAAATTTTTTCTTTCTTTTTTCTTTATTATTTTTTTTTATCATTTTTGTTTTATCACTTTTTTCTATGCCTTTTGTTAATTTTTTTTGTTTTTTGTTTTTGTTTATTTTGTGTTTCTATTTTGATTTTTTTACTTTTTTTTCTTACTTTTTTAGGTTTTTGTGAGTTTGTAATTTGTGTTTTTGTTTTATTTCATTTTTTTGTTGTTTTTTGTTTATTTGTTTTTTTTGTTTTCATTTTTTTTCTTTTTCTTTTGTTTTATTCGCCCTTTTTTTTAAAAAAAACGTTTGTTCATTTGTGTTGTATTATATTTTGTTTGGTTTCATTGTGTTTTGTTTTTTTTTGTTTGTCTTTTCCTTGTTGTGTTTATCTTCTTTTGTTTTTTGTTTTCTTATTCTTATTTGTTTTGTTTTGTTTTTTTTTTTTTTTTTGCTTTTGGTTTCCTTATTATCATTTTTTAGTTTTTGGTTGTCAAACTAAAGTTGGAAAGAAAATCCAAAACCTACAAAAGGGAAAATTAATTTTGTTCATTATCTTTTGGAAATGGAAATTAAAAAAAAGCTTGGTTTCCTTAAAGTTTAGTTTTGAATTTGAAAAAGAAAAAATTATTAAACTTGTAAAACCCTTTCTTTTCGTTCTTGTTTTTTTTTTTTTGTTTCTTGTTTTATCCTATCTCCTTTTTCTTGAAACTTTTTTTGTTTTTTAATTATTTTTACACAAAAAAGAAAAAAATCAAAACATTATTGAAATGTAAATTTGAGATCCAAATAAGTACCAAGGAGACTTTATTGCCCCACATGACTTATAGGTTTATTCCTATGTGCCTGAGGGGATAAAAATAATCCCACACGGCTATTCTAAAAAAATAAAAATTAAAATAAAAATTAAAACAAAATGTCCATAAACTTGCAACACTCGTTTTGATTGTGTGTGCTTGTGTCCATCCAGCTAAACAACATGTCTTAATACATTTCGGGTATAGGAAAACAAACTCAAACCAATTGATTTTGCTACACTATCCAATCCGGTTTCATCCGCTGCAGTGCAACCATCTCTTTAATCTGCACTCAATCCCTGGTAAGCCTCCTCAATCGTTTAACATCTTCAAGCAGGCCCCATGCAAAAGAAATAAAAGGATAGGGGGGCAAAGGGGTTAGCAATCTGTGCACTTTATTCAAAAACCTGAACCGAAAGAGATATAATCCACACAAGAAAATAACATTCGAACATGCTACAAGGTCCCCAATAGAATAGATTCTGCAAACGTGTGCTAAAACCAGATTCTCAAAACTATTTGAAAATCATATTATAATTTGCAATCAGACATATTTCATATGGACATTTTCACATGAGTAAAATCCAGACAGAGTATTCACTGTACTGCGAACAAAATTTGGTGCTTGACCCTTATTCTAAATACAAAGCAAAATTAAACAGCATAATCTCTTCATATAACACACTGATGGAATGCAAAAATCGAATCCTCAACATTGTATCCTATGCCCCTTTAATGACATACTAGATGGGATTCAAACACAGAACTAAGATTCAGCCACACAATATCAAGGACAAATTGCATAAATCCTAGCAAGAGATTACAATATCAAATCTAGTCCACAAACTCACCTGAACACAGCAAAGCAGATAAATTCGATTTTACACAGGTCAACTCATGCTGTGCTCAAGCGAAACAAAGAGATTAATATATCCACAGAGTAAAGTATCTGATAACTCATCCAAAATTTTTCATGCCAAATCAATATTTGCGAGAGAAATTTAACCAAATTTGACTCGAATTCCAAGCAAAAATGTCATTCAACATAAGCAAATAGGGGGATTAACCAACGAGTAAGCAACAGAGAACGAAAACCCATAAAGCTCTCCATATGCAAAGCAAATAGAAACACTCAGGACAGTGATTTTGAATCTTACAACATCATATCATTTGCCAAATAAATTTAATTACCCATGGATATCTGAATTGAATTCCAGAGACGAAGTAAATGGGGAACGAAAGAGAAATACCTCTCCGAATTTATTGCTTCAATGAAATGGTTAACGACTTGAGAAAAGTTGTTCGCACTACTCAATCAGAGGAAAACGATTTTTGGAATCCTTGGAAAATATTCCTCCGATCTTCGTCTCTTGCCTTCCTGCTTCCCTGGTTCTCTCCTGCTGTCGAATCCCCAGTCTCATGTCCCCCCTCTGTTCCTTCTCGTCTCGAAAATCTTTAGCTCCTCTCTCTGTATCTCTCACTCATTCTCAGTCACCCTATCGAATTTCCTCCTGACTACCTCCTTCGCTCGCTCGTGCTCTCTCTTTCGACACCCTCCGAATCAGAAAAAAAAAATCCCTTTTCACCTTCTCTCTTCCTCTCTTGATCTGAATCAGAAAGCCCCCAATCTCCTTTTTTCATTTTTAGACACTCCTCCCTCCTTTCCCCTGATTTTTCCGGTCTGTCTTTCTACCCTTTCTCCCTCGATCTCTCTCGATTCCCCCCCTCGCAGACTCACTCCATTCTCCTCTGTTCATCCCCCTTCTCTGCGCTCCCCTATCTCTCCCTCCCTCGTCCTCTTTTTTCTCCTTTCCTTCTGGCGTCCCCCCGTCCCTTTCCCTTTTCCTTGCCTCTCTCGGTACCCGTATGAGGGCTGTCTGTGTCCCTCTTTCCGTCTGCCTTTTTTTGCGTGTGTCTGTGCATTTCCTCCCCCCCACCTCTCTCTGTATCTGTTCCTTTTCTCAGTGCGTCCCTCCTCTTTCCTTGTCTCTGTCCATTTGTCCTTTTTTTTCTCTGCCCGAGGAGAGGACTGAATAGGTGGTGGACCACAGGAACCATCAGGTAGGGTTGCATTTTGATACGGGTTGGGCACCGGGTAGAATTTCTATTTCGGGTTTTGATGTTTTTTTTTTTGATAAGTCAATTCCAGCTTTTGATTATATGGGCTAGGTGAGTGGGCTGATGGTTCTGGGTTTCCTATTCGTTATTGGGCTTCTTATCTTTCCTTTGTTTTTGCTTCTGTCCTCTTTTTTTTTTAGTTAATTCAAAGTGCTTGTTTTTGGTACATGGGCTTCAAATTTTGGACCAAAGGAAGAAGATATGGTTTTGGGTTGAAAGTTTTTTTTTTTTTTTTAGTTTTAAGGATGCTAGACTTTTTTCTTGGACCTCCTTGTTTGGGCTCTCTTGAATTAAGCTCCCAAAATTTTAATTAATTTTTTTTGGTTTAGGCTTCTCCTTTTATTATTTTGCTATTTCTTGTAGTCTTTTTTTTTTATGAGTTTTTATTATTCTTTTAATTATTTTTTTGGTATTTATTTATTTATTTTTACTTTATCTGCTTTTAGCCTTTTTATTTTTATTTTTTAATTCATTTTTCTCTTTCTTTTTCTAGTGTCTTTTTGATTTTTTTTAATTCCATTTATTTTGGATTTTTGTTACTCTCCCTTTGATTCTTCTTCTGTTTTAATTTTGGATTAATTTGTCCATTTCTCTTTTTTTTTTTGAGTTTTTCTCTCATTTGATTTTTTTGTTTTAATTTTGGATTAATTGGCCTTTACTCTTTTTTTATTTATTTTTGAGTTTTTCTTCTTTGATTTTTTTTAAAGCTTATTAAATTAAGAGGACTTGTTTGATTTTTTTTCTCTTTTACTTTTTTCTTTTTTTTTTTTATTTTTTTTATTGGTTTAATTTTATCATTATTTATGGAGTATGCCCGGACAAAATACGGTGTTCACACCTCCTTTCATAAGAGATATATTTCTTGTACAGTACAATCACTAGAACATTACGGGGCAGAAGAGAAACAACTAATTGTATTGCCTATCTAATATTGCTTTCTAAATTTTTTTTCTTTTGGGGACTGTTTTGTCTGCAGGATTTGTGTCTTCTAATATAATTCTGTTTCTACAACATGTGCTTTCTTGATAGTGGTTTATATCACTGGGCAGAAAAACGTCATCATGGCATTGACTATTAAAGTTTTAAAATGAAGCAGTAAAGCTATCCTCCGAATAATTATTGTCATTGCAATCGTTAGTCTAGGAATGTGCTGGTTTATTCCTATGCCATATGTGTCATAAATAAATTAAGACGTTCCTTGTCATGTAATGTATTCCTTCAATCTCCTTACATTTTCATGCATACGTTGGCTCTAGTGTTCTTTCTTATTTTCTTTTTTATCGTTTTGAACTATCCTGGAAGATACAAAATCTATAAAAATACAATTAAAGTGGGTTACTTTACCCAGAGAGGACTATGCACTTGGAAAATATATCTGGCGAGAAATTAGGGACTACTTCCATCTTTTTCTTTTTTTCTTTTTTCATAAATAGGACACTTTTTTTTGGCGCTTCCAATTCAACCATGAATTTGAAAACGTTCAGACTTCCTTTATATGCGATAGTGAGACATCGTTCCTCAAAGCTTGTTATCTATCTTGCATTTTAGAAAGTTAAGTACAAATTCTAACATGACCAAGCAACTATATTATTTTTGTTTTCCTTTCTTTGCATTCCCCATTTCTTTCAATCAGATTGTGGAATTTGGTCTACATGTTCAATTACTTGACCAATTTGGTGGCTTGACATGAATTTGGAATATAATGTGGCTGTAGATGACGCCGCCAAAAAAAGAAAAAATTCAACCATACACATTCATGGGTAATTCTTAAATTTTGAAATTTATCAGTATTTAATTTAATTAATATCATTATCAATTGTCCATATTTAAGTGCATCGTTGAGTCTTTACACATTAAGACTGTAGAAGATGCTCAGTTGCTTGGATTGTGGAAAGCAAAGGGAGATAAATTGCAGACATAAGCCCTTTGAGCTCATTTTTCAAACATACATAGTTACTTATGGATTTTAAGGGTCTCAAAAAAGTAATATTAATTGGTGGTGTGGTAAACATTATGTTTTTGCAATACTTGATAAGGAATTGAAGTCAGATTAAAATATGTTATTTGAACTAATGCAATTAAGTAAAAAGAATTGTGTTTTAACTAACAGTTATAACTTTTGGCTTAATGATAAATATTTTATTCAACAATTAGTACATGACTAACAACTATAATTTTTGACTTATTGGTAAGCATTTGATCTAACATTAATTTGTTGATTCAATTATGCAAATAGCATAATAATCTAACAACCTGTGGACTATACAACAAGTTTAGTGCCTTCTTTAGAATTCAAAAAATGTCATTTGAAATAAAATGGTTTCTTAAGCGTAATGTTTCAAACAAATTTTACCCAAAAATTCATTTTTAAGTGAATTGAATTCATTTATTTTGGAATGAATGAAGCTCCAGTAAAGCTACAGAACCATTAAATTGATCATTGAAGTTTGTACATGAACAGAGCATATCAACATATCAACCAAAACCGTGCGGGCTTCCTCTTCTCTTCCTTTTTCACCATAGCTCTCAGCCTACAACACCGTGCTATTGTTGTGATGTAGTTTCTGTGAAATTAACTTCTCAGCTTAACACCTTGATAGTGTAAATTTAATTTGAAAATTCAGTCGACACCACAGCCACCGCTATATATAACCTCACTTTTTGACTACCAAGTCAATAAGTCTGACCTTTTTCTGTTTTTTTAATGGACACTGGTTTCTGGCTTGATAATGCGTTGAAAAGTTTGTTTAGCTCTATGGGCTTCACCCCAAAAATATAAATGTAAGTCCCAAAAAAGGGTAAAAGAAAATAGTTTGTTTTAAAGAAGTTTATTTTTAAAACAGAATGAGTATAGACTTTTTTTTAAGTCTGGCTCAACCCTTTTTTCTAATAATTGTATTAATATTATTAAATTTTATTTATTTCTCTCTTATTATTAAGTTTAAGTACTTCATAAGTTCACCTCTATTCAAGTATGAATTTTAGCATGATGAGTTTATATTTCTTATACACATCCTTCACAATGATGACTTAAAAGAAATGATAAATGTATGTATTACTGTATTTAAAACTAATTGCATTTAAATTGTTTTTTAAAATATTTTTTAGGTATAATAATACTACAATAAATTTGCATAAATTAGACTTTCTTTTAATATTTGGATATATGTTGAAGTTTATAAATTTGACAAAAAAATACAAAAGAGTTTAATGGGCCTACTTGGGCCAGGCCTTTTACAAGCTGAAACCCTATTTTTTGCTTTTTTTTTTCATAAGCCCAGCCCATGATCACCTTTTTTTCAGAAAGGAGGGAATTAAATTCACTGTCCATCCTGTTAAGTCTATAGCCATACTATCCATCCAGCTCTGCTTTTTCTAGAGTTCTTCTCATTGACTTCGAATAGCTAATTAACAAAGACATGGCCTTTGATGCTGCAGCTTCATGCTCTTCGTTTGCTGCATTTTCTCCCAAGAAGTTTGATGTTTTTATTAGCTTTAGAGGTTAGGACACCACACCAACTTTACTAGCCATCTTTCACTATCCTTTTTGCAAAAAGCAAATACAAACTGACATAGATTACTAACTCGCCAAAGGAGAAGAGATTTCGGCATCACTTATGAAAGCTATTGAAGATTCATATGTATCAGTGGTGGTATTGTCAGAAAATTATGCTTACTCAAGATGGTGCTTGGTTGAACTCACCCAAATATTCAAATGGTAAAGGCTTTAAGGACAACTTGTTATTCATGTGTTCTATATTTGAGCCGTCCCATGTGTGCAATCAAATTGAGACTTACAAGCAAGCATTCCAGAAATATGAGCAAGATCTCAAGCACGGCCAACATGAGATACACAAGTGGAAAGTTTCTCTCAATGAAGATTTCCATTATATATGCTTATTGTAAGCTTAACGTCTTGAAGTGAAATGGTACGATGGATAACGCAAGCTGAGACCAGTACTGGACATAGGAGTCAAAATAGGTGGTAGAATAACTAAAGTAGACTGAGCTTTAAACTAAGGTTAATGTTAGGAATAAGAAACATGAGATTAGTGCTAGCACTAGAAGTAATAAATTACCTAGCTGGGTGATATATTTAATTAAAACAAGTTAAATATTAAATTAGGGCAAACACTAGAATAGAAACTAATTTGGTAGAATTTAAGTTGAATAGGATTTAAATTATGACAACCAAGTTAAGGGAAATAATAAACTAAATGGGTAGTTAGCATAGGATTAGGACTAAATGTAGGATGGGTTAAATTGATTAAGTGCAATGGAAAAAGGAACATTAATTGAGTTCTTGAAACTGAATGAATGGCTATAACGATGTTTATGAACATCCGGATATTCCCATTGTTGGGATGCAACAGCGATTTGGTGAATGGAGAAAGTGCTACCATTCAACAATTGCTTTGAGTATATTATAAAGTATGATACATTTTTAATTTTTTTTCTATTTTTATTTCCTCTATTTTTGCTTATCTTCTTTGTGTCTTTTGGGATGGACATCTTAGATAATATCTCATTGTGTGTATATTATTATGATATTAAATCTTTTAAATTATGATATACGATGTGTCATATTATCAAAGTGAATATGAAATGATGTGCTAATCTAACTATGATTTTCAGAAAGTCAATTAATGGTAAATTTGCCTCAATATGCTTCTATGGTTTCATTTAAGTATTTAATTTTGAAATACCGAACTATTAATTATGAAATTTTCCTTTTAGATTACTTTAGAAGAATTTTAGATATGAATTATACATATTATATATATATATATATATAAAGTGGAATTGTGCAAAATGCTAATTGCTAATAATAACTATTAGTCTTTAGTGCATCTTGGATATTATCATGTAGCTTCTATGATTGAGTACCTAAAAAGTATTAAGTTGGATGCTCTTAAAACATTTAGAGCCTATAAGGATAGTGATAAGTAGGGACAATGATAAGACCTATGATTCTTGCCCAGAGTTTTAATATTGAATATGTTGTTATTTATTCTTATGAGTTATATACCTATGTTAGATATATATATATATATATGAATTTAGAGTTTTACACAGATCTTTCTAATAAAGTATTTTTATTAAATTGTTTAAAGTATAACAATAATTTTATTTCATTAATAATATAGTGAACTAATTTTCCATTAATTCAAATACTTTAATTATTTTTTATTTATACCAATTATTGTTTACTTTTTCTATTTAAAGATTTATAAATTTAAATTTTTATAAAAATTATTTTATGCCTTTCTATACTTGTAATAATTAGTATCATGCCAAAACCCATTTTCATTTAGAAAACCTCGTACCTACTTGTTTCTTTAATTATCATGTTTTATCTTTTACTCATTGAGTACTACAACTCATTTCATTATTTATTTTTGCAAATAGAAAAATTTTATCCAATGATCCACAATTCAGTTTGGATGTGTTGTAATGAAAAGCTAGTGGTTGGTTTGTTCGATATAAATAGTTTGTTGTCTCTTTATATATATAATTGCACTCTAAAGTCCACTCCATATATTATAGGTAGGATCCTCATCCTATGGTTTATGTTTTATTATCAATTGCACAATTGAGAGCATAGCTCTCTATGATTTTGATATGGACCATGATAAAATGTGAGATTTATAAATGCAATTCTTAGAATCCCTTAAGCTTTTTAGCTTGAATGCCTTCAACCATAGCCTTCCTATAATGGGATATGAAAAGCTCTAAAAAAGGATAGTTGCTTATGCCAAAAGGACTCCATTAGCTTTAAAAGTTTTAGGATCTTTTCTTCATGGAAAAGTTGAAAATGAATGGGATAGTGCATTGAGAAAACTTCAGAAATTTCTTGATGACTTCCTAATTTTGGATAAGAAAGAGATATATTTTATGATATATTAGGGAGGCAAAGTACTTTTCTCTTGACTAATATAGCTAAATTTTTATTCAATCAAATAAAATGAAGAAAATGTCTCAGTTGCGATATCTTTATCAGTTTTGAGCCTCATTTTATGATTGATTTTTATCTCAGGAGAAGGTAAAAAATTGTAGAAAGAAATGAGAAAAGAGAGAAAAGTTGAAAAGTAAAAAGACAAGCTGAACAAGTCCTCTCGCTATAGTTAGAACACAATTCGCTGTAGTTAGGATGCGCTTTCGCTGTAGCAAGGAAGTCGCTTCGCCATAGTGAAGTCGTGATGCATACAAATTCCAAGGAGCTTCTAGCTATAGCGTAAGCAATAGCGAGATCAACAAAAATTTGGGCGCCTATAAGCTCTCGCTCTAGCCATAGCGAGATCGGCCACTGAAACGCGCAGTTTTGATTTGTGAGCTAAAAATGAGAGATAAAGCAAAGGCTTCGTCATTCAGAAAAGGAGAGCTACATCTGGTCGATTTGGGAAGTGAGAAAACACACAAGAGGTGTTGGGAAAGCTTCATATTAATCAGGAAATCATTGATTTTGTCTAAGATTCTTCCGATTAGGTATTTTTACTCCATTCTCTCTTCAAGTTAATGTATTTGTTGATATATTTGCTAAACTTTTTTGTGGATTTTAAGCTATGAATGGTTAACTCTTGTAATCCTTAAGGATTTTATGAACCTTTGAGCTTTGGAAATAATTTTTTTTTATTATGTTAGATTATTGAATATTTCAGTGCTTAATCTAGATTATGGTTTCATTCTATTGATTGGCCACCTCTAGTTTGATTATGGGTTTTGTAGTTAGCCTTTGAAAGAAGGGAACTACTTATAGACCATTGATTGAGTAACTTAGGATTAGACATAGTCTAATTTGCACTCGAAATAGAAATATACTCAAGGGTCCTAAGTACTCTAGATAAAGTCTGAGCTTAATTATATGTTAACTTCTCATTTAAGACATCAAAGAGTTGAGTTGATATATGGGTTTGAATTGATCGAAAGATATTTTTACCTAATTAGACCTTTGACTCTAAAATCGACATTAAGCTAATTAATTAAAAAGGGAAATGATTGACTTTATGTAAAAAGGGAATTAGAATTCCTAAGGTGTTTTTAATTGCTTATTTTCGCTTAGAACCATTTTCATTACTGTTAATTGCACTTGAATTGATTTTCACAAAAAATTCACTCATAACTTGATTTGTTTAACTAAAATAAATATGAGAAATCTAATGCCTAATCACTAATCGTATTAATTTTCTGAGGGAACAACCTTGACTCATCACGTACTATTCTTACAGCCCGTACATTTGCAGTGCCATTATTCTAGTAGGCATCATTTCTCCATGAAGACATTCAAAAGGTGTCAAGATTGAGTTACGATGGATCAAATTGTGAAGAGGAGAAAATATTTTTAGATATTGCATGCTTTTTGAAAGGAGAGTATAAAGAAGATGTGATAAGCTTAAAAGAAAGCTAGGCTTTTATGGAGCTATTGCCATAATAACACTTCATGATAAGGCTCTTATAATTGCAGATGATCATATGCCTATAAAAATGCATGATTTGATACAAGAAATGGGCTATGAAATTGCTCACCAAGAATTTATCAATGAATCTAGAGGACATAGTCAATTGTCAGATCATAAGGAAGTTTATGATTATTGGCTGATAACAAGGTAAAAAACATAAACTTTCTTTCCTTTCAAATACATACCTTTTATGAAAAATATGCAGGCATATATACTTACCTAATTCTTGGTTTTTTTTTTTCAAGGAATTGGTAAAGTTTAAAGATATGATATTATATGTGTCTCAAATTAGAGATATACATTTGAATGCTAACACTTTAAAAAAGATGCCAAATCTAAGATTTCTTATATATATATATATATATATATATATATATATTATACTTCATCTTCTATGACAAATTAAGTCTTATGCACCTTCCGTATGGCCTTGAGCTATTTCCCAATAAAATAGGGTATCTAGAGTGGTACGAATACTCACTGAAATCTCTTCCATCCAATTTTTGCTTTGAGAAACTTGTTTGAATGCCTAACAACCATATTCAAACACTCTGGAACGGAGTGCAATTACATATAAACATATTTACGTTTTGGTTTTTCATTTATTTGAAATTTCATAATTTTGTCATGTGAATTGTCTCTCTCAATTGTCACAGGATATTGGGAATTTAAAGATGATGAACCTTTGTGGATCCAAACAGTTGATGGAGCTGCCAGACTTCTCTAAAGCCTTAAATCTTGAAATAGTACTTCTTGCTGCTTATGAAGTTTGCTTATGTTCATTTGTCTATTTTATCTCTTCACTCCCTTGTTAACTTGGTGGTAAAAGGGTGTGCATAAAACTTAAAAGAGTATAACAAGTAAGATTCATTTAAGATATCTAGAATATATAAACATGGATTGGTCCCCAAATCTCAAGGATTTTCATTCTCATCAGAGAAAGTAAGAAAGTTGAAGATAACTGGGATAGTAATTTGGAAAAGCTCTATCTCAGTGGCTTAAGCCTCAAGAATCTTCCAAACCAATTATCTAGCTTGAAAACTCTGATGAAGCTTGATCTTTGCAATTGCAAGCTAATTGATAATTCCAAGCTACATATCTTATTTGATGGCTTGCAGTCTTTAAAAAACTGAAGTTAGATAATTGTAGTAACATAACTCAACTCCCCAACAATACCAAACATATTTCAGGGCCGGAAAGTCTTTCCTTATGTAACTGCAAGAGGCTTAGTTATTTTCCAAAGCTTCCACTATCCATTAGAAAGCTTAGATGACTCTGGCTCTGAGTGTACGTGACTGAAGATAGTGTTGACTTCCAGACTGCTGACTTGAAGCACAAAAATACTTCTCATTTGGAAATTGCGTGAAGTTTAATGAACAAGCACTTTAGGATATCATAAAAGATGCCCTTTCTGCAATGATTGAAGCTGCTTATGGATATGAACTAGCAAGGAAGGCGCAATCTTATGTCAATATGTATGGGATTAGCTTAATTTGCTTGCAAGGAAGCAGAGTACCTGAGTGCTTCAGATATCGAACAACGCAAAGCTCCTAGTTATTGAACTCCTTCAAACTTCTCACTTATCGGGTTTTGCACTCTGCGTTTCAATTTGCCTCAACACAACTGTTTTATCTTCAATTCAATTTTGTATGCTTCTTGGGAGATTTTAGGGTCTCGGGAGTCTTTTTTTTCCTTGAAAATTTTGTGAAATATTTATTATATTTTTATAATTATTATTTAATAATTTATTTATTTTATTATTTGTTAAAATAAAAATATAAAAATTATTTTTTATCTTTAAAAACACCTATTTTATTTTATTATATATCCCAAACAAGCTTCCAAACGTTCCCTACGCCTTTTCTAAAGATGATTTTGGATCATGCTTCCATATGGGATAATAAATTGCCCCGTGGTGACCACCTCGCCCTCCACATCAACCTCGTCAAACTGAGGCCCCACTAAATAGTTGAATCCACCAAAATATTGTTTATGCCTTTTTCAAAGTTTGAAACCACCAATTACTTGAGAGTAACAAAGAAAAGTTGTTGTTGTTGTTGTTCTTTTTAGTTTGATATATTAGGAGAATTTGAGTTTTCTCAGTCTTAAATTTGAAGCCAATGAATTATTTTAAAAATTATAAAATAACTTTATTATTATATATAAACTTCAAAAACAATATAATGATTGGAGATTTTAAGAGTTTTTTTTTTAAATATTTTTTTAAGAAAAACATAATTTAAAAACATTTTAAGTAAAAGTTCTATGAAAAAAAAAGGATCTTTTAGCTACATATGTTCATCTTTCAAGCGACTTCATTCATCTCATATTTCATTTCTTTGCCTTGTGTTTTAATTGTTTAAAAACAGAGGTTTCCATAATGGGGTAACTGATTGATGAATGTCTAAGGTTGCACTCTTGGAGGATTTTATGGACTAACTGGTTTAAAGCGAATGTCAAGTATTGTAAGACGAATATATATATATATATATGTAAATACTCTTTGCTGTTTGCTGCGTTTTTTATTGAGATATAGAATAAAAGAAGCCCGGATGGAAGCAAATGGAGTTACAATAAAAATAAATAACTGGGAATGATTTTTAAACTTAAGAAAGTATAGAGATGGATTTAAAAAATAAATAAATTATAAAGAACAAATTAAAAATTAAAATAAATTATCTATAGAGATTAAAAAATTATTTTTTGCTAATTTTTTTGTTTCCGTTAGAAGATAAGATATAAAGTTTTCATACATTCACTGCGTAAATGATGTTTAGTGGCCTGAATACTGTAAAGCACCATAGTATAACTAGTTTATATACCAAGAATCTCTGCAAACATTTTGAGAGAAGTCTCATTTTGTAGCACAGAAAGCAATGAAGTGTGCCATATGGTCATTTTCTGAGACAATTTGCAATCAGATTATAGGATTCTCAAGCTGACAAAACTAATTAGCATGTCTGAAAGAAACTCCAAACAAGTCTGTAGTTTCAACTATTCATTGCCTTTCTTTTCCTTTTTTCATCTTTGCACTGCAACAAAAGCAGCAGAACCAAAATATCTTGATGCTGTTGACTTCGTCTTTGAAACAAAATCATGTCACAACTTACAGCACTTGCAGAGCAGTAAAACGATTTGTACAGCTTCTCTACTTTCATACACAACAGCAATTTAAAAAAGTCAAATTTCAAACAAATTATTATTATATATATTCACAAATTCATTAATTCAAGAACATAATTAGACAGATAAAAGGACTTCTAAATTGTGGCCAAGCAATGAATGAAACTCCAAAAGCTGTAGTATTTATGAATTTGACAGTGAAGTTAATTTGAAATTTGAAAATCAGTCGTCAATTATTCCCAGTTTGACGTACGGTAGTGATGAAAAAGCAAAGCCGCATTTTTTGACTTGTCACACAAGGGCTCCCTCGTGCGCTTAATTCTTTTCCCACTTCCCTTTTTTTTTCTTCTTTTTCCCCCCTCGATCAGATTTTGGAAATTGGTTTACCCGTTCAATCATATATATATATATATATATATATATATAAGTGGAGATGATACGCCTGCGTGCCACGTCAGGAATTTTTCCAGGATGAAAAAGTAACCCTTGGAATAAGATTTTATGATTACCATACACTGTGATGGGAAAAGAGTGTAGGAAGGATTTGGGACCACGTAACGTGAAATTCATGAGTCCATTTTTGTCTCTTGTTCTGTCGGCGTCGTGATATCCAGGGACGGACATGACGTTTTTTATTTATTTATAAAATTTAATTATAATTAAATTAAATTTTAGGTAAGAATTGTTTAATTTTTAATAATATAAATGACATTATTAAATTTTTTACTATACAGGTCAAAGAAACCACTTGGATGGTTGATACCAAAATCTAACATTTTTTTCTGCGGGAATTGTTTAATGTATTGGCAATCACTAATTGAAAAATTGAAGACTGATTTAAAATCAACGGTATTGAGATTATCTTTATGTAGAAATATGTTTCAAGATTTTATTTTTTATTTTTCTAAATTTGTATAAATCGAAGTCCTCGAAGAGAAGATGGTCATAGAAGGTTGATTTGATGATTTTGAAAACATGATAACATATTTTTAAAAAAATTGAATAAATCAAGATTGGTGATTTTAGTTTGAAGAATACTATTAGCGTAGGCTAGCAGAAACCTAATAATCAAATATTCAAAAACCAAAGTTGAATTAAGTTTGAGGATATTTAGAGATATCTATTTTTCTTAAGACAAAGATATCTAAACATTTAAACTTTTAAGCTAACATTTTAAAAATTGAATAGGCCAATGAACTAAAATAGAAAAAAATCTGAGAAAGTGTTCTACAACAAGTGGGGTAATACTTTTCCTTTTTTCGACAATTCCTTTGACCCCTTCCCAAAATGGGCGCGACAAAAAATCCTGCTTCAATATGTCCGACAAATCCAATACAATTAAAGCCCTAGAGATTCCTTCCCCAGATGCCCAAATCTTTTCCAAATGCAATTTCATTACAAATATATAATATATATACTAGTAAATTGTTACTTTAAATAAAAATACGTATTTAACCAACTATAAGCCACAAAGTCTTACACGTTACACAAAGAGTTTATTACTTCCTTCCAGCAATTTATAGTGCTTCTCAAACCAAACCGCGTGGGCTCCCTCGTGGACTTATATGTACTTAGCACAAGCAACACTACTATCCATTCACCTCTGACCTTTCAAGAGAACAAACCCATGGCCCTTTATGCTGCTTCTTCCCCTTCCTCTGCTTCATCTTCCTCAAAGAAGTATGATGTCTTTATTAGCTTCAGAGGTGAGGACACTCACAAGAACTTCACTAGCCATCTTCATGATGCCTTTTGCAAAAAGAAAATACAAACCTACGTAGACTACAGACTCCCCAAAGGAGATGAGATCTCATCAGCACTTATCCAAGCAATTGAGGGTTCCTATGTTGCTGTGGTGGTATTCTCAGAAAATTATGCTTCTTCCAGATGGTGCTTGGATGAACTCACCCATATACTTCACTGCAAAAGGGATTAGGGACAACTTATTATTCGTGTGCTCTATGAAGTTGATCTAACCCATGTATGCCATCAGACCGGGACTTACAAGGAAGCGTTTAAGAAACGCGACAGACATCTCAAGCATCAGCACAAGGTGCTCAAGTGGAAAGCTGCTCTCAATGAAGCTGCCAATTTAGCTGGCTACAGGTAACAAATTCATTTTTATCTATGCTAATTAAATTTTGAATTAAAATCCTTGTCAAATTCATAATAATGATCTGTGGTCATTTTATTATATTTATTACCTCTTATTTGTTATTACTTTCCATTTTTCTCACGAAAGACATCAATTCTTTTTTCTTTTCTTTGCCTTTATCTTTCATATGCTAGGAATGACTCTGAACGCATTCAAAAGATTGTTAAAGACATTTTGCATAGACTAAATCGTAGGTACCCTCTTAGTAAATTAAAAGGCCTCGTTGGTATTGACAATAATCGCGCACAAATCAAATTATTGTTAAGAAAAGTTCAAACCATTAGAATTTGGGGTTTGAGTGGCATCAGTAAAACAACCATTGCCAAAGCCATATTTTGTAAATACTCTTCTCAATATGAAGGTTGTTGGTTTTTGGAAAATTTAAGAGAAAATTCTGGAAAGGATGGAAATGGACTTCATAATTCACAATGTAAACTTTTCTCCAAGTTGCTGGAGGAAGTAATTTTCCATATTGGGACTTCCGTTGAAGAATCTGATCTTGTTAAGTGTAGAATCAATTGTATGAAAGTTTTTATTGCACTTGATGATGTGAGTGCTTTAAAGCAACTGGAATATCTAGCATTGGATGGAGAAGATCATTGGTCCAAGAAGCGGAATTATCATCAGTTCATCACAACTCGGGATAAGCATGTGCCAAGCAAAGGAGTTGATGAAATATATGAGGTTAAGAAATTGGAGTTCCAATAACCCTTTCATCTTTTAAACTTGAATGCCTTCAACCAAAGCCTTCCCATAATAGGATACCAAAGGCTATGAGAAAGGGCAGTTGTTTATGCCAATGGAATTCCACTAGCTTTAAAGGTTCTAGGTTCTTTTCTTTGTGGCAAAAGTGATAATGAATGGGGTAGTACATTTAAAAAACTTGAAAAACTTTCCCATGAATAAATTCAAAGCGCGTTAAGATTGAGTTACAATGGATTAAATCACAAAGAAAGAGAAATATTTTTGGACATTGCGTGCTTTTTGAAAGGAAATCATATAGAACATGTAATAAGCTTGTTAGATAGTTATGGCTTCTATGCAACTATTGGCATAAGAGCATTGCAAGATAAGGCTCTTGTATCTATAAGTTATGACAAATTTGTATGGATGCATAATTTGATGCAAAAAATGGGTAGAGAAATTGTTTGTCTTGGAAGGCATGGTCAATTGTGGGATTTTGAGGAAATCTGTGACGTACTTACTAATAACAAGTTAAAAGAAACAAACTTTCTTTCCTAATAGACATATATATACCTTTATGAGAAATGCGTAGGTAGAATGGTATGGTTTATTTATTATCATTATTTGCTTTATTTTTCAGGGGAGTAATAAAGTTCAAGGTATAATTTTAGAAGTGTCTAAAATTAAAGATGTATATTTGAGTGCTGGCACTTTCAAAAAATTACCTCTTCTAAGATTTCTTCAATTATATTTCGCCTTCTACGAGGGATCAAGTCACGTGCATCGTCCAAAAGGTCTTAGGTTTCTTCCTGATAAAATTGGATATCCAGAGTGGTACGGATATCCATTGAAATCACTACCATCTACTTTTTATGCAAAGAAACTTGTTGAGCTTCACATGCCCAACAACCAAATTCAAAAATTTCGGGATGGAGTGCAGGTATGTATAAGCAAAGGATTTTTTTTTTCCCACTTTACTTGAGATTTGACAAATTTCACATTTTAATTATTCTCAATTGTTATAGGATCTTCTAAATTTAAAGACGATAGACTTTTCTGAATCCATAATGTTGATGAGGCTGCCAAATTTCTCTAAAGACTCAACCCTTGAAGAATTATATCTTGAAGGATGTGAAAGTTTGCTTTATGTTCATTCGGCTATTTTATCTCTCCCCTCGCTTGTTGCGTTGGTCTTAAGAGGGTAAGAAACTTAGGAGTCTAAAAAGTGAAATTCATTTAAAATCTCTAAGATATTTGGATGTGGAAAGCTGCCTTAATCTAAAGGAATTTTCAGTTTCATCAAAGAAAATAAGCGAGCTGAATTTATTTAACACAGAATTGAAATATTGCATTCGTCCATAAGGTGTTCGAGTAGTTGGTAGGCCTCTATCTCTGTATCTCAGTGCCTCAAGACTTAAGAATCTTCCAAATGAGTTATCTTGCTTGAGAGTTCTAACGATGCTTAATCTGTCTAATTGTGAAGTAGTTAATAATTCAAAGCTACAAATCTTATTTGATGGCCTAAGTTCTCTAAGAAGGTTGTACTTAGATCATTGTATGAACATAACTGAGCTCCCCAGCAATATCCAACATCTTTTGGGGCTGGAAATTCTTTCCTTAAGTTATTGCAAGAGGCTTCGTTCTTTACCAAAGCTTCCACAATCAATTATAATATTAAAGGCCGAAGGCTGTGAGTCGCTGGAGACAGTGATGGCTTCAAGACCACTGAATGAAAGCAACAAAGAAATCTCATTTAAAAATTGCGTGAAATCGAATGACCAATCACTTCACAATATCATTGAAGATGCCCATTCTGCAATGATTGGAGCTGTTTATGGTGACCATAAGCCTTATAGTTTGATTTGCTTGCCACGAAGCAAAGTACCAGAGTGGTTCAGATATCGAACAACACAAAGCTCCGTAATCATTGACCTCCTTCCGACTTCTCAATTATTGGGTTATGCTCTCTGCGTTGTTCAATGTGCCTCAACACAACTGTTTTATGCTCAATTCAACTGTGTATGCCAATTGGGAGATTTTGAGGTGCGGAATCCCACGATGAATTGGTATCTTCGTGAGATCAATTTGGATCACATTTATATGGGGTGTAATAAATTTTATTCTTATGAAACATTGAAGGAAATTGAAAGAAGACGAGCAAATGATCAGTTCGTCACTAACCTACGGCTTTCCTTTAAATTCAGTGTCTATGATGAAAAATTGAAGCCCTGTTTGATTGGTAATATTATAAAAGAATTTGGGGTATGGCCAATAAATGTGTCAGAATATGAGGAAATGGTTCGACAAAGGGAATTGAAAAAATACAACAAGAGGCCTCGAGATGTTATTAATGAGGAAGAACCACTTCCTCAATTCAAGAACTTCAAGCTGGATTTTGGTACCCAAACCAACACATGTCAAGATATAGATGAATTGGAGGCTCTGCTTATGAGAATGGACGTCACCTAAAATCCCTTCTTCACCACCAATTCACTTTTATGCAGTTTCTTTTCCATCTCAAATTTGTTCGCAGAATGAAAAGAAGGGACCTCATGCAAGTAAACTTCCTACTAATGATTGCTTAATCAGTATCAATCAGTATCAATCAGTATCAAGACTAATTTTTAAGCTAGGCATGAAGCTGTCATAGGTGTGGGCACAATCAGTAAACAACAAATAAGACGATTCAGTTTAAAGATTTAGACTCATTTCCCTTCTTATAAATGAGCAGAATCCAATCTTGCACTAATTATCTGCGTCAAGCATTTAATTCTTAACAACTCTCTTGTCTAGTTTCCTCACAGTTTTGCATGTACAACTTGTCAGGATTTTTCATTTTATTTCAAATTTTACTTTTAAATTTTGATGTTTAAGTTAATCTACAAAATTAAATCAAGATTTTCCAGGTTTTATCTTTTCTGGTTTGCATATTCACTTTTTTATTTTTCTCGTCATGGTTGAGTCAAACAGTGGAAAATTAAGGTGATTCTTGGTTTCTGATTATTTTTTTTCCAGTAATTTTCTTCTAAAAACATGTTATCTTTATGCAGTCATTAGTAACTTCCCTTCAATTATGGATTCCGATAAAAATCGAAATATTGGTTGCACAGTACAATCAGTCGAACAATATGGGTATAATGCATAATAAAAATAATTAATTGTCTTGCCCACTTAATTGACATTGCTTTTTAACTTCTTTTGTTAGGACTGTCTTGTCTGCAGGATTTGTGTCTTGTGACGTAACTCTGTTTCTAACTTCTTTGGCAGCAAATGCTTCGTTTTTAACTTTCCCATGATGTCCACATCACCTCCAATCCCAACATTGCGTAATCGTTATGAAACTCTCTATCTCTCTCTTATTTTTTGCTCCTTAACTAGCCTTTTATTTATGCATTTCCCTTGCGAAACGGCAGAAATTGTTCAAGATGAGCATTTGAGGCAGGCATTAAATTAAAGTGTGAGAAAAATCATAAATAACTTAAAAAAAAAACAGATGAGCCAGTTTTAGAAATTAGATTCACTTCTCATAACTCAGCAGAGTTCTTTTCCTCTTTTGTTATATAGTCACTGTACTTATTTTATATAAGGCAAAGTGAGGTTAGCTTGCTGCATCAAGCATTTAGTTCTTGATAACTTTCTATGTTTAGTTTCTTTTGCTGCATATTGTCAGGATTTTGCATTGTATTTTTAATTTTGATGTTAAAATTAACATACAAAACTTTGCAAGATCCTTTTTTTTTTTTTTTTGTCTGCAGATTCACTTTCTTGTTTTTTCTCTTGATGGCCACTCAGTCAATGAAAGATTATAGTGATTCTTAGTTTTTGCTGTTTTTCAGTTAATGTTCATCTAAAAACAGGTCATCTACTTATCTCATAATTCAATTGTAGATACTGATAAGAAGAGATATATTTCTCGCACAGTTCATTAATGATTACGGACAGTCTTTTTCTGCAGGATTTGTCTTGTGATATAACTGGATCACATTCTGCAGCTTATGCCTTCTTGAAAGTGGTTAATAGCACTCGGAGCAAAAACATCTTCATAACTTGGTTTGCTGTAGTTGTAAAATGAAACAGTCAAGCTTTCCTCTGAATAATTTATTTGCCCACAACCTCGAGGATCACTACTTTATCAGCAAAGTCCAAAGCAAAACCAGCTTAAATTGTCACTCTGTCTCTTTAGTCATGTGATCTCTTGCCTATTTTGTATTAGGCTGAACATTATTCCTGTCAACCTTTAAAATTATTTGCTTCCATAAGAAATGCAAATAAGTTTCTATTCTAATGGACATAGAAAATGCACTACAAAACCCTAGATAATGAGAAACAGCCCAAAAGCCCCAAAGGATGACAAATAAAATGCAAAATAGGAACAATGAAATAGAGGTATCAGATGGCTTTTTCTCTGTTGAAAACCACCAAAAGAAAAAAGACTTTACTGAATGATGAACCTTGATTTCCTAATTTGAAAATTGTATCTCGACCATAAGTTCACACTATTACACCCAAAAATTGATTGGGTTTCGAAACAAAAACCAATCAAAATGGAATCACTAACAAAAAAATTACTTATTTTAAAAGGTTTAATTTTGGAAATACCATTCTAAAGAAAGAATGGTATATGAATCAAAGATGGGTCTGAGAGCTGATTGTGCATTAAAAAAATATTAAACACCCACAACACTTGTTCCTAAAAATAATTACTTTAATTTAATTGTACAAAATTGATTGATACGACCTTAATTTTATTTACCCATATTAATCGTATGTGAAAAGAAAGAAGAAAAAGATATTAACAAAAAGAAAATAAAAGAAAAAATAAAATATTTACAAGAAGGATTCCACCTATGATGAAAACTTGGAACTTAAGAACATCAAAGACTACATATTCAAATGGTAGAAAACTGTCACTTTTGTGATTTTTATATATTTTTGTGAAATGTGAAAAAAAAAGGAATTAACTTGATTTCATAACAAAACAAGATTGAAGATTGATTGGTGTGTTTTAATTTATGAAAACTAAGTTAATCTCACTTTCTTGCTCTCTACATTTTTTGCTCTTTTCTATTTATTTATTTATTTGGCAGAGAGATTTTTCATATTTTTTTAATTTTTTAAAAAGTAATCTAATACACATGGTAAACTCTAAAAAATAAAATTAAAATTAGTATAATGGGATCGGACAAGTAATTCATTCTGTATATGTGAATGTGTGTATGCATAGTCAGAAAGAATAAACTCTTAGTAAACTTGAGCAAACACAAAATATAAATCTGAACTTAAAGCATGACTCAAAGAGTCAATTTCATCCCGAGCGCACTTTATGTAAAATCAAGAGCATTATTCTAGAATTCATGCTCTTACCTTCAGCCAAACTAACTTTACATGCCAAAGTATAGCCTCCTGGCCTTACAAGAGGGACAAGCCCCAGTGCATATCCATTTATACTTGCCAAATCAAATTATATACACTAAGAGATGTAGCTTTTTGGGCCAAGATAAATTCAGCATCAAATTCAAGCTTATAAAACACATACACATTAGCTCAGAATCCACACAAGTGTTCCCCCACATGAATTAGGATCAACTATTGTCATTTCCCAGCAACCTGAAATAAAGCATGCGGCGTGAATTCCCTAATTCACTCATACCAAACCATGCAGGAAAACACACTATCAATTCCTTTGAAAATTCCCAGGCATAAACAGAGCAGAACAGCCGCGTTTCATTAATGGAAATTTAAACCCAAATCTTTTATGCTAGAGACAGAACCCCCAACGAGAACATCAGCGAAACAAATTAGGTTGAAAATTTCTTGCTAACAGTGGAACACAGCAAGGAAGAGTGTAAGCTGGAATTTGGACCCAAGTTCACATCAGATATAGAGCTTCGCCACAAACAAACATTAGCTCAAGTCTAAACATGTCAACCCAAATCCTAAGCATAACTCACACAGAACCATTGACACATCAAGCAAACATGCCTTAATTCTTCTAAATAGCTGCCTATCAAAGCGGAATTTTCAGTAATCGCTCAACATTGAACTGCGATATACAAGAGACAAGCTCGTTCCTAAGCGAATCAAGAAAATTTGAAGATGAAAATATACGGCCGAGATTACCTCGAGTGAAGTTTCAATGCCCAAATTTCGCAGTGTCGATTTCAGAGTCTTAGTCCCCTCTGTTCGGATTCGCCCTCACTCAATCCCTTCTTATCAATCTCTCTCACTCTTCATCTCCCTCAATCTCCTCTCAGTTCTGCTCTCTCACTCTCTCTTCCATTCGACTTGCAAATTTCCGAGGAGTTCAAAACGCATGCGTTTTGACCAGTACAGCAGTTTTTTATAAATCCCTCTTTTATTTTTTATTTTTTGTGAAAAACGGGTGGCCCAACCCAAAGAATCTTTTTCAAATAGCCTCAAGATGATTTTAGACTTCCATCAGCTCCAAGAACCCTAACTTATGAAGCCTAAAACTTCATTAGTTAGAAAGAGGTATTTAAAAAAAAAGAGAAAAAAATTTATTGAATAATTTTATTTGACACATGTTTTATAGATTGAAAAAAGAATTTATTTTTAAGTATATAAATCAAGGATAATTATTATATTTAATTTAATTTAAATATATTTTATTTTTTTATTTTTTATTCTAATACTATTTTTAAATAAAGATACATTAGTCATTTTTTATTTTTTATTCTCATATTATTTTTATTTAACTAAACATATAAATAGAATTATATTTTTTTATATTATATTAAACTTAATTATTTCATTTTATTCACATCTTTATTTTATTTCTATTTTTATATTTAACAATTCTGTGTATGAAATGTGGTATAATTTTAAAATAAAACTCAAGATCTTACAAAAATTCTCTTAAATAAACTAGCTCTAAAAAATACAATTAAATTTTTGTTGATATTTTATTTAAATTTTGAAAATAACTTAAATAAAACAAGTATTGACACACACTTTTAAAACCCTAGGTTCAATTTTAAAATTTTATTATAATGGATTAGTTTCATATGAATTTTTCACTTCAGATGACATGTTCAACCATGTGGGGAAGTGTTAAAACATCAACATGAAAATAAAAATAAACATAGAGAAGAAGTGAATGCTATAATAATATGCGTGGTAATGCATCGAGATATGGATATCTCATTTTCCTGTAGATTATATTTGATATGGAGATTTTAAATTTCTTATTTGAAATCAGCTACCTACTTTCCCAGCTAATTACTCAATGTTATGTTTGGTTCATGGTGGATTTCTGTTTAGCTTTCCCCCCATTTTAAAAATAACTTTTCATTAATAAATAAATCTGTTTCCGAAAATACCTTTGTCAGATTCACACCTTCCTTTCTTCTACTAATGCTCTCGACTTCTTATTTTTTTCCTTCCATAACCATGGAAATATAAACAAATCAGAAGTTTTGTGGAAGTATCCAATTTTCTTGGGTTTTCACATAATTATCTGTTTACAAATTAAACCCAAATATTGATATCTCCTAAAGCACCTACTTAAACGATATAGAGCTAGCTTGAGGAAGCATTGGAAATGAGCAGAGTGTGTCGAGGGGCGAGGCCACTGAAAGATCCAATCACAAATTGGGGTTTGGTTTGAGAAATTCGATGACTGTTTGAGGAAAACGATGAGGGAAATGTTATAGCTGCGGAAAGCACCTCAAAGTCATCTCTCCTTGTTAGAACCTGGGGAAAAATTTACACCAAATAATGCGGTTTTAGGAGGTGTTTGGTTAAAGTAAAGATTATTGAAGAAATAAAAATGAGAATAACATAGAATCTATATAACGTGACATTAAGTATGATATGAAAAAGAATATGAATACTTTTTTATTTAAATATTTGATAAGTAAAAATAGTTAAAGAATAAAAATAATAGGTGATTAAAATATTTTTGGAGCCAAAAAATTATTAAAAAATTAATTTTTGTCAATTAATATAAAATAAAAAATTATAATTAAAGGCTTTAAATTAAAATTATTTGTATTAAAAATTTTAAGCTATATAAAAAAATTATAATTTAAGGTCTTAATTTATTTATTTTTTTAATTCTTGAACGAGTGATTTCAAAACATACATATCACTCCAGGTGTAAAAATATAAGCCTCAGCCCATACATTATAGCTTGGCCTGTAGTCTGCTTTTTGAATGTGCTTTGAGAAATAACCTTTTTTCTAAGAGTGGTTAAGGTTGTCAAAAACTCGTAAATGGTGTAGTTTTATAATGTAGACTTGTAAGGTAAATTTGTAACAATTTACCTCTCTTAATAAATAACTATTAAATACATAATTAAAATATAATATACAACAAAAAATTTATTCAAATATAATTCAAATTATGTTAATTCAAGAAAAATTTATTTATATTTTATAATTCATAGTACTCAAATTAATTTTGGTATTTTAATTTTATTTATCATTTAAAATTGATCTTTTAAATTTGAAGCATTTTAAAATAGTATTTTAAGTTTAACATTTATCTCAAGTTCTAATTCTGATTTTTATACATAATGCATAACAAGTTCTAATTCTGATTTTTATACATAATGCATAAGGGACAAATTTAAAACTTTAAAGGACTATTTTATAATGCTTAAAATTTAAGAAACTAATTTAAAACAATAAATAAGATTGAATCAAAATACTATTTTGACCATCAATTTTATAGGAGTCTTTTCCTTTAAGCATTTTTTGTTAAATTTCATATCAATTCTTTTTTTCTTTTTATGAGATATCAAATCCAAGGGGGATGCATTCCTCTCCCTTCTAAGTGGCCATTATTGTAGCAAAATTACAAATACTATGCAATTTGGTCATCATTAATGCTAATTTTAGTATTTTACCTCATTGCCGACTTTTAACTTTCTACTATTGCAAGAACATATGAGTCATTTCATAGCAATTTGGGTGCCTAAATGTATGTAAAAGAAGACAGATGCAAAGGCATGACAATGGAAAGTTGGAGTTTTCTTGGTTTCAGAAGGGCTCATTTGATTCAAGAAGATATGGTGATATAAAGAAAGAAACAATGACAAACTTCCAAATAGGTGTAGAAAAATGCTATACTACATAGCAAATTGCTTGAACAAAGAAGAAAGAAGGCTTCTATAAGAAACCAAGAAGGTGTGAAAATAACAATGATTTTGATAAGAACCTTGAGAAGAGTATACCTCAAAAGCTAGCTTATGAGGTTAGAGAATCAAAGATCCTTACAAACTTCAGATGAGAAGAGAGAAGAGATTGAGGAGAGAAAAGAAGGGAATGGGGGTAGTGGAAGGCTTTGATATCATTGATAAAAACTTACTGCAAAAAATAAAAATGTATTTTATGATAGTTGCATTGCATGGTTGTCACAATTGCTGCAAAAATGGGGCATAGTTATGGCTGGTGCAATTGGTGCTAAATAGCAACGATTGTAGAAAAAAGAAAATGCTGCATTATTGTAAAGATTGTAGCCATTCTTGCTTTAACAGCAACCAGTGTAGAATTAATTAATTAAAATGACCCAAACTTCCATCAAAATTAGATTTGAGATATGATATTTTTCCACCTCTAATAAGGTTTCAGATTGTGGCCCGCATTGCAAAATATGGCCACAATATTGCGGATGTGGCTTAACCCACATCTGCATTAGCTCACAATTGCAGAGAACTCGAAAACCACACTAATGGGCTACAATATAGTAGTGTTGTGGCCATAATGGAACAATGTTGTGGTCCTATTATAGTGCATCATATAAAAACAAAAGCCAAAAAAGCAGAGCTCAGCATCTTATAAAGTTCGCCGGTCCTAGCTACATTGCTTTCCCAAACAACAAAAGAGGAAAACCAGCACTAATAAGCAACAACAATGGACAACCAATAGAGAGAGTTTTGATTTGGTGAATCTAAAGTTTTGAACCATACTTGAAGGTTGAAGCACAATGATCTAAAGACCCGAAGCCAGTAGTATGCACTTTTTGCTCGAATATGAAAAGAGAAGTTAGTGCTAGCAGTATGCATTTCTTACTCTGCTCTTTTTTGGTTGCCATTTTCAAAGTTCGAAATGTTGAGATTTGAGAATTAGTGAAGAGGGAGCCACACCACAAATGCCATTCATTTCTTTTTAATATAATACATATATATATATATATATATTACGGTTTGGCTTTGGTAGATCAATTAATATATATTTTATGGTTCCATTTTAAGGTGGATTTGTTGGCAAAATTTAGATGGAGGTGTTTTAAAATTGACCTACTAATAAATTTTTGGGTGAAAAAGATTATTCTATCAAGACATTAATAATACCATGCTGACTTGTGTGGAATAGATCTCAAGATTGATGCTATTATGGGTTTGGAAATTGATGTTTGGGCATATTTACTCATTTTCTAATTGCATGCCTTGTTCAAACATGTTTCAGAGGCTTATATTACATGTTAGAATATTAGATGCAATTTGCTTGAACTTATTAGGTGATATTTTTTAGTATTGGTTTATGATATATATATTAACTCATTTAATTTTTATTTTTATTTTACTTGTTTTATTCTTTATTTTTATTTTTTTTAAGAGTTTGACATATGAGATATTGAAACTCTACAAATATTTAGGATGTCATTTGATGAGTAATATGAGGCTTTGAGCCTTCCTAAATAGCAATACTAGGTGTGTGGTGTTTAATTGATATTTTTGAATAAATATATGGTTTTAATAGCCTATATCTAATTTGTTTTGTTCTTTGCTAACATCTTAAAAAAAAAAAATTCCTTTTAATAGAATAAATTAGTCATTTTGTACATTTAATAATTTTCTTATCTAAGAATTTCTACTCTCTTTAAAAAAAATAAATACTTTTCCTTTTCTTAGAAAAAATAAAAAAAAAAATCATGTTTTAAAAATCTAAAAAATAATAAGAGAAAATTGAAGAGAAAAAGAGTCAAGGTCACAAAAATTCATAACTAAAATCAAAATCCCTTATTCAAAATGATTGTATTATAAGCTCTTTTTAGTCTTTGTTTCTTTCTTCCAAAAAATAAAAAAATAAAAATACTCACTAATAAAAAATTTTATTAGTGAATTTCATATTTTTATTCTTATTTTGTTTAATTGATTATTTTCCTAGTCATTTAATTGTGTTTTTAGTTTTGTTATATTATCAATTTTATTTGATCAATAGGTATTTTAAAATATAAACAATGCCGCCAAGAGATGAATTTTCAATAAGAACATTGGAAAGTGCTCTTAATAATGATATTGGGTGGCATTTTGGAATACTTGTAGTTAAAAATTTGATGGGTGTTGAAACCACCAAAAATAAATTCCTACTCTCAAATTAATATTTCTTGCAAATAAAGTGAGTAAGGTCATATTCTACAGGGACTAGCCAAATTATTTAACCCAAAAATAGTAAAATAAAATGAGGGGGATTTTTCTTGATAAAGAAAATTAAAAATAAATAAATTTAGAAAATATTCTTTACAGAAAACTTTAATGTAAACAACTTCCAGCCAAGATTTATTTCAGATCTGACTCAACTAATTTGATTATTGAGTACCTAAAAGGTAAAAAAAAATAATTTCTCTTCTAAAATAAACTGGTTATGAACATCAATAAGCTCTAATGTTCTGCTTTTCCTTAAAAATATTTAAAAGGAACAAACTCTCCAATTAAACCTTATTCATAAATAAATCCCAAATAAGCTCTTGGAATTTAAATCTTGAATAGCATTAAGAAAAAGAAGAGCAACTAATCACTGTTCAATAATATATAAGCTCGTATATTTAAAACGGAAGAAATATTTTCTTCAACACACAAAGACAATTTTAATTTATCAAAGGTATTGAATAGCTACTTTACCGAATCAAATGAACAATTACGGATTCAAAAGAATTTAGATAGCAATAATTACTCAACTAAAATAGGGTTCCAATTAAATTAATTGAATAATATCATAATAATAGAAAATATTTCAATATTCAAGAAAAGAAACAATTAAATCAAACCTCTCACAATTTATTCAGAGTCAGACCTCAATAACCTTGACTAGGAAATAAAGAGATTCGCTACTCATGGCTTTGAAACACTCAAAGAATTTTTCTCAGAAATTTTGAAAAGATAAAAAAAATAGAAAAAGAGCGCAAAGAAAATAACAAAGAAGAGAAGTCTCTGATCTCTGTGTCTTCCCCTCTGGTCCTTCACCCCTCCTTTTATAAGCTTTCTCGGTGTGAATCTAAGTAAATATATTCTTAAAAAAATCTGTGTAAATCTCTCTTAATAGTTTTTCCATGATAAATATCATCTTATCTGATCTTATAAACATCATCTTATCTAATCCTGTAGATAAATATCATCTTATCTGATCCTGTAGATAAATATCATCTTATCTAATCTTGCAGATAAATATCATCTTATCTGATTCTGCAGATAAACATGAGAGAAGATATATGATCAATTAAATAGATATAGATTATCTATAAATTATATTAGTTAAAATCTCAAAATTACAACCATTTAAGTAATTAAAATATATTTATCAAAATTGAAACAACATAATTTGCAAATTTTGTAAGAAAGTAGTAAATGGTGGAATTACTTGACTAAAGCAACAAATTGCACATTTTAAAGGATAAGTAATTGGTTGTCTTAAAGTTATAACTACTATTTGGGAGGGAGTGATGAGACTTCTTTTAGATAATAAAAGAAAAAAGATTCCAAAAAAAAAAGAATTTGAAACAAAGTTGAAAGGCGATGAAAATAATGAAATAAAAATATTTGTCAATGAAAAAATGTAAATGAGACATGCAACCTAAAAAAGTATCAAATTATATCATGAATGGGAAGATAGACAATAATTTAAACAACAAACTATAGGATAACAACATATGTATGAAAAGGGTGGAAGCTCTCATGTAAGGGTAAGAGGATCAAAAGATATTATTTTTAATTTAAAGTCTACAAATGTTAATTTTGTGAGAAGTAAAAGTATGAAATAGCTAAAAATTTCTAGTGGTTTGATAAAAATGTTAAGGAAAAAACTAAGAAAAGCGGCATCAAAGTTTATTATATATAAGTATCTTTCAATAAATTTATCTAGTTCTTCTTAGTTGCATAATTTAATTACTGTAGTTGCTAAGATAGGTATAACAGGAGTTAAATTCCATACTTCTTATGATAATTTCATATGTGTATTTGGAAACTAAATACCAATTCATAAGGGAATGGATAAATGAATTGAAAGGTGCATGAAAGTAGAGTCGTGGTACAATAATGTGTTATGATTGGACTAGACTAATAACATTAATTACATGCACATAATGAATTTTTTTGTCTACTGCAGTAAGGGAATTATTTTTTCTAAAATCAATTGATGTTTCTTTTATTACTTGCAAAAATACTGATTACTACCTTTAATTACTTGATCAAGTGGTAGAAAAAGTTGAAGAAGAATATATAGTCGAAGTAGTTATAGATAATGAGAAAGTTTTAAAGGCAATTAGAAAAAACTAATCAAAAAAGGACTATATCTTTATTGGTTATTTTGTGTAGCTCATTGTTTGGATATGTGCTTGGAAGACATTAGAAAAAAGAGCAATGTGCAAAAAGTGTTAGAAGATACAAAGATGATAACATCTTTTATATATAACCACATTTGAACTATGAATTTGATGAAAGAATATATTAGAGGTAGAAACATTATTTGTCTAGCCATTATTTATTTGTTACACAATTCTTGCAGCTAAAATCTCTTGTGAAGCAAAAGCAAGCTTTGAAAAATATGTTCACCTTTGAAAAAGTTTAGGAAGTCTAAATTTGGCAAGGACAAATCCGGACTAGCACATGATGTAAAAAAAATGGATAATGACTTTTAGATTAAAACCAATGAAATACTAAAAGTATTTAAGCTAATTGCCAAAGTATTAAGACTGGTAGATGATGGTGAAAAACCAACCATGAGTTTTTTTTGAAGTTATAGATAAAACAAAATTATTTATATGACAAAAATGTCAGTATCACTCAACTTATGGTAACATGATAGATAAAAGATGAAAATTTTTACATATTTATTTACATTCTATAAGTAAGTCTATATATATATATATATATATATATATATTATATTGTTATAAAAAAATGTTTGTATATTAACAAACTAAGTCTATTTCTTTTTTTTATAATTATTTTCTTAATCTTCAATTTCAATTTAGAGTTGAGTATAGTTATCCAATTTATAAAAAAATATTTGATGGAACCAAAAGTGTGATCACCAAATTAAAAAAAAATATAGATGTTACAATTAAAACACTAAATTCGGTTAGTTATTTTTAGTACAATAAATATTTGGCATATATTATTATATATTTATATTAAATTTAATATGATATTACATAGTTAATGCTTTTTTGAGAAAAGAAAGAGAATTTTGGAATGTTACAAGTTTAGAAAGCATGGTCTCAAATGAATCTCAGTAAGATATAATTTATTTTTTATCTACAAGTATACATGGTACAATGTGTAACTTAGTCAAAATGATTATTTTTGTTTATAGCCGAAAGTTGACTAAATTTTGTATTGCTTATTCAAATAGTTGAATGGTGGATAATATATGGTTCATGTACTTTAAACTTTAAAGCATTGCGATAAAATATTATGAGCCAAACAACTTTAGTTTCAAATTGTGAAAAGAACTAAAACACATTTAGTTATATTTATACAAAAACAACAAATAGACTCAAGCTTAAAAACTTATTTTTACTTTTTACAATATAAAATTAAGAATAAGAAAAAATAAGAGACATAGTCAACAAAAGATAGAAAACTTTGTCATTCAATGCTCCTTCACGCATAGCACTCACCATTAGTCACGGCTCGCCAGCCATTTGTGTGTGTCCACTGACTGTTTGTGGCCGTTTGCCATCCATAGCAGTCTATCATCATTGTTTGTTGTATCTCCGTCGCAGTTTGGCCTCTCCCCATTTTTTGTCATTTTCATTCATTTTAAGATATTTTCTTCAAGATTTTTCCACTTTATTGTGAAATATAGGCTGATTGTTAGTTAAAAGTTGGCTGATTAGTTAGTTGTAGGAGCAATTTTTTCTTTTATTAAAGTATTTTTCTCTTTGGGGTAAAGGCTTTGGTTTTTGGATATATTTTTTGAACATTTACTACTTATTTCATTATTTCTAAGCATGGTAGGAATTTAACAATAAAGTTTGATTGAAGTCTTTTAGTTGTGTTCATTGTTTCTGTGCTTTGTTATTGCACTTTTGTTGGTGGCTTGATTTCTTCACTGAATTGGAGTGGACGTGACTTTGCTCCATTTGTTTAGATTTAAGTTTTTGTTTTCTATCATTTTTGGTTGTAAAGGTCTGGGTATTCATTTCAAGTTTGGTTAGTGCTTTGATTTTTGATATGTGGTCTGTCCATTGTTCGAATATAAGTTTCTTAGAATTCGAAGTAAAAAATCAACTCTTATGATATTCAGTTTCAAAGCTCAATCACCTAACGATTAATTGTTGCATTTTGGGGGTTACTGTTGAAGCAATGGTTGCAAAGTTAGTTCCTCCAAGGCGTTCATCGAAGAGAAGCTGAGTTGCGAAAGTTCATAACTTGTCCGAAAAGATTATTGGATTATTGTGTAATATGGCTGTTTTTGAGTACTTGGATTTGATTGTTCTATTTTTTTTTTTCATGATCGTGTAATTTTCCTTCTGGCTTTTTACGTCTGTTGCAGCCACTCAACTGAGGAAATCAATGCCATGTCATATGATCTTTGTGGTGTAGTTAGAATGGTTAATGATGCCCTTAAAGCAAAGATATACATCTGCTGTTCTTGCAATTTATTTAATAATTTTGGCATATTAACCGAAGATACTCATTTCTTTTTGGGTGGCTTTGATCATGGACCTGAGAACGTGAAACCACCAAAAAAAAAAAAAAAAAAAAGAATAAATAGATGGGTGGAAATGGAAACTTTTGCTTTGAAGTATCTTAGTTACCTTTTTTTTTTTTGGTTGCCAATGTCCTCTGGTTTACAGTAAGCTAAAATTGAAAGAGAATGGGTAGTTAAGTAATATGTCAAGTATAACATTCTATAATATGATCTACAAGTTACAGGTTTAACATTGGTTGTCAGTTTAAAAACCACTTTTGTTTTTCCTTTTTTGTTTCAATTAAATTTATCTGAAATTCTTATGTTTTTTATTCTATAATCTATAATCACATGGCTTTGATAGGATTTTCCAAAACTAATGACTATGCAAATTGTGATTGAAAAAAATATTGTTCCTTACAAGTGATGTCTAACTCTTTTCTTTATTAATAATGTTTAGCTGCTTCATTCAAGTAAATTTGTGGTTAAGAGATTTTAAGTTATAAATGATTTTATTTATCTCCTCAAATAGGCAAGGGGATGCATTTTGATTACTTCAAGTCTTGAAATTATTAGGCATATAAAGAAGGTAACTTCCTATGCACAAATAAAATTTTGGTTATTTTTTAGCAAAATTTTATATATCTTGAATATCCTCAATCTAAGTGTTAGTATGATGACTCACTAGTATATTAAAGATTAGGTAGTATGCTACTGAATATAAAATGATCATTATTTGCTACTCAGGACTTCAATTAATCATGAAGGATTCAAATAGCTATTTGTGTAGTGATAATGAAACGGAAAACATTTTAAAACAATATAAGACAAAAAATTAAAGTTTAATCACATAGGAAACTCTTTTTTTTTTTAAATCAAAATTTAGGATACTTTTGTCTCTGGATTTTAACATTATCATCATAGTTGGTCCGTTGCATACTAGGCTTACTTTTGTGAGCTTAGGTCCATACCTAACTTTTGGGCCAATATTGAGCTTGGATGCACCATTTTTTATTACCTAGGAGTTAGAAATACTTTAAATTATTAATTGTCTGTATGCTGTCATAATTCAAAAAACATCAAGCCCGCTTTATTTTCTGTTTATACATGTGGGCTTTGTGTTGCTCTCTATTGTTTTTGGGTGAAGGGAAGGGGGTAGAAGCCCGTGTTGCTTTTAATTTGCCTGCGATTATATCTTGCTCATTGTGATATTTCTATATAACTTTCTTGCATTTAATTTTGGTAACAAGGCCTACTATTTTGTTTCAAATGAAGAATATTGATTATTGATATTCACATCTGTTGAAGGAAAATGGAGAAATTCATAGCTGTTGCCCTAAACCCAAAAAATAATACTGCCCAATCTTATTCATATCAGTCGAAGAATTCCCTTCTTTGAGAGGAAATCTTGAATATCTTCGACAAATATATTAATGAATAGCTTGTAATGAAGGGTCCACAAATATTTGAACTTGCTCCTAAAGATAAGACTCCAACATAGATTATTGGGTCTTTTTCTTCTTGGGCCTAATAGAATATTGGGCCTCAACATGCACTTTAGGAGATTTTTTTACTGGGATGAGTCTTAACCTTTGTCAATTTGATTTATTTTTGTTGCCATATAAATAGTGAGTCTTAGCTTTTGTACGAGAGAAAAAAATGGTCAGACCCCCCCAAAAAAAAAAGATTGAAATAAAAAAGTAGAAACATTCTTGTTTGAAACTTACAAAATTTAGGAGAATGACATTGAAGCCAAAATGCTGAAAATATAGATTTTTTGTTACTTTCACTTCCAATTTTTCTCTTAAATTCCCTTGAGAGTGAGAATAAATCCAAATGGTGAAAACTTGTGGTTTCTTCTATAATTAAATTTAGGCCATGATTTAAGTGTTGGGTCGTACTTTGAATTGATTTTTTTTAAAACTATTTTCTTAAAATCATTTTCTTGGCATGCGTTGCACAGATAGGGGATATGAGCTACTGAAATTGCAACACACCAATTTATGATATCTTGGAACAGGTAAGTTACATGAAGACTTTTGACATGTGGAAGATGCATTTGATTTTCAGTTTTTGAAATATACAAGCTTTGCCTAGCATTACATAAGGTGTTTCATATTGGTATTGTGATTATTATGTTGTAGTATTTTTTTTTTTACATTTTCAACCAATTTGTATTTTCAATTTTATAAAACATCGTGTTTAGTTGATTCACAGAATATATGTCTCTTGAATGTACCAGCCTGCTCAAGGGGTAGCAACTATTTTTGGTAACTATGTACATTTTATCATCTCTTTTATATTACTTTGTATCTAATTTAGAATTCTGTCATTGATACAAAATCATGGTAGGGGAGTCAAATGTTTTTTTGATTTATCTACCGTAGGAAGAAAATCTTTTTTTTTTTTTTTAATTTGTAGGCATAAAGCAATCCATGCACAAATTATTTTATTGATGATTGAAAGTAAATTGTTGCCGCCTTATCTTGTCTTTTACTAAAACCATATTAGGAAAATTTAGACTCTAATAAGACCCAATAACGTTTGAATAACATTATGGATGCCCAAATGCAACTATGACTTGAAACTGCATAAATTTACTGAAGTACCGCTGAGACTTGAAATAAAATTGCCTAAATTTACAACTTTCTAATCCTAATACCCCTCAATAATTATTATCTAGTAAGATTTATGGAATACTACAATCAGTTTATAATATTGAGATGATTTGATCCTTATACTTAAGCTTTCTTGATTCTTGTGTATTCCAAATGGTTTTATGTACTTCAGTGTTATCTGGTCTTTTGTAATTCTTAGATTTTGATATATCAGTTTTAATGACTGCGTCTCTACTTGAGTATTTTGGTTAACACATTATTCATGTGAATCTTAGTCATTAAAATGCTATATATGAATTTTTTTGGATTTCATGTTGTCGGTATATAAGTATAACAATTTAATTTACAATTTTATCTATCTTTTTTATATGTACTTCGTACATTGAATTTATGGGCCTGATGATAATATTCATTGAACAGTATTTACTTCATGTAATTTAATTTTTATGTTTCTAATAATATTTTATGTTTTTAACTTAAATACTTGATTAAAGAAGTAGATATTGAGTATGTGTAACCAAACATTTTCCACTGTCTTCTAATATAGAAAAAGACTATTAATAGATTTATTATTTATACAAATTTTTGTTTAATAATATTATAATTATAAGAATTATTTTTTGATTTGTAAAATTTTTATTTTTGTGACAGTATTATTGTATACACTATATTTACTTTTTAATTTTGTATTTAACTATAATTTATAATTTATAATTATTATGTACTAGTTATTTCTAATTATGTTTATATTCATATTTAAATATAAAAAAATTTATAGTTGCATTAGTGACTGTTGGAATTGTTTTTATAAGGGTGCAACTGCTGCAAAAAATTTATTATTACAATTATTATAATGTGACTTATGATGACGCTTTTAGCAGCGGATTTGTAACCGATGCTAAAGATTTTAGCGACAGTTGTAACTGTTGCTATGTCCAGAAACAGTACTAAAATTTTGTAATGACCTTTGGGAGAACATACCTTTAAAAGCTGGTTCATGAGATTGGAGAGTCCAAAGCCCTATACCTACGTTAAAATCTTGTACTTTTGATATGGGATTCAAATCCTATACTTTGTAATAAGTCTTAAAAGGTTTTTGTTAAAAAAAAATATGTCTAAGCAATTTGGTTATGCCAATTTCAAGAAAAAATCAGTTAAATGATTGAATAAGTAAAAAATTTTAGGTTAAAATAGTATTATGATCTTTAACTTTATTTACCATTTCAAATAGGTCTTTTAAATTTGAAGCTTTTCAAAAAAAATTCATTAAGTTTAAAATTTGTCTCAAATTATAATCCCTTGCTTGCTATGTATATAATGCTTAAATGACAAATATGATATGAATTTAAAATTTAAGAAATTATTTTATAATGTTTCAAATTTTAGGAACTAATTTGAAATTACAAATAAAGTTAAAGACTAAAATAATTTTTTAACCTTATATTTATTATTAACATTAAAAAAAGTGTATTTATATTATTGAATTAAAATTATATATCGAAGCACCCAACGAAAAGAAAAGCACAATAAAATTACGTGAGGTCTCCAACCTATCCGAAGCAAGGAGGAGTTGATCAATAACAGGGACATTATATATACTTGAGTAACGAGTACTTTGGCTTTTATTCCTATTCTAAGCTAAAAAAAAAAAAAAATGCTTCGTTTGTAATTTTTTTTTCAAAAAGTTATATTTCTTATTTAGCAATATGAATTTTTAATCAACGATTGAAAAACATAATGGACAGAAATATCATAATACCTAGTGGGTGGCTGCCACCAAAAGTTGGTGGGCCCTACAATTAAAAAAAAGGAAACAGTGACATTTTATTACATGTTATGAACAATATTAAAATCTTACTTATATATATATATATTGATATTGATGTGATGCTAATTGATAAAAAAATTTTATAATAGAATGGTATTGTCAATTTACTAAATATTGTTCTTCATTGCCTATAAAAGACACTGAAAGATCCAGTAATTCTATATCTCATGCAAAATTAATGTTGTCTACTTAATTATTTGTGAAAATTTTACTTATAAAATGTATTTATTTTCCCTTAAAAAATTATTGTACTCTAAATTTAAAAAAAAATCCCATGCAGCGCATGGGCATAATGCTAATTTTTCAAAAATTATTGTGTCCTTTTAAGTCTAAACATATTTTAATATATTTAACTTAATTATTACAAATTAAATGATATATTCTAATTTACCAAATAAGCAAAAATGCATTTGTGATCCCCTAATTTTATTTTTTATCCTCATTTGATTTTAATTTGATTTCTTAATTTTAGTGTAATTTTTTTTAATTTTAATTTAATTCTTTAACTTTATCTCATATTTATTTTTATCATCTAATTTTATTTTGTTATAATTTAGTTTCTTAACTTTTAAAAATTATTCAAATATTTCCTTTACTCTAATATCATCAAGTTATAATACTCAATAAAAGAGTCTTATCTGATTTATTAGTGACTTAACTCTAATAATCTCTCACCTGTTACTAAGAAACTATATAAAACGTTTTTATTAAATAATTTGATAGTGTTAGTTTTTGTAGGTTAAGAAACTAAATTATAACAAAATAAAATTTAAAAAGGTAAAATTTAAAGTAAAGTTAAATGACTATATTGAAATAAAATAAAACTAAGGGATGAAGATAAAATTTGAGCTAAAATTATAGGATAAAATTAGAATAAAATAAAATTAATAAATGAAAATAAGACTTAAAATAGAATCAAGGGCTGAAAAATATTTTCTAGCCTATTTATTTATTATCAAAATTTAAAGAAAAAGGCGGGGCCTCCCTCTTCTAATTCTTCATACTGACCAATATCGTTTTAAAGCTTTCACCATCAACGCTATTGTCTAGCTCTTTCTCTCTGTAGATAGCTTTCAGCCGACAACTACAAGTTAAGGGCTATATATTCTTGCCAAGGTACTAGAAAATTCAGAGCCAACTTTCACGTGGTGGTGAATACAATTATAACCTCAGTTTGACTCCTAAGTCGAAATGTATTAAAAGGAATATGATACAGTGATGTTGCTGTTTCATTCTCTTTCTCTACAGCAATTTTTCTCAAGATGTATGATGTTTTTATGAGTTTCATGGGCGAGGACACGAGCACCAACTTCACTAGCAATTTTTATATACTTTGTGGCAGAAATAAATAGTAATTTACATAGATGACAGCCTTTCAAGGGAGAGAGATCTCATCTATTTGTTTTTTTTTTTTTTCGATATTCAACCTATGCATAAGAAAAAAGACACGACTCTACTTACCCACATCTTTTTATACTCAAAATATATATTACACATTTAAAATATATTATACATAATACATGTATTTTTCATACTTTCTTCCTTCCCATTTTTATCTATATATAAGCACAAATATTAATTAGCAACCCTTTGATAGAACTTACATGCCATTTAAACCAAATTTCAATGGCTATAAAGCCATGAACGTCAGGCCATATTCAACCAATATGTAAGACTGCTGTGTTTGTTAATAAAACACACTTGCCCTGTGCATTTTGGTTGTTAACTTGATAGCCTTTTATTTATTTCGCCCTTGGCCACCCAAAAATTAACATATAATTAATTTTTCTTTTTTTATAAAAATATCCAAACAAAAGTTGATGCCTAAAGTTTCACCATTTTTTAGAACTTATTTATAAAATCGCTTTTGCTTGTCGTCAATAAAGGTTGGTTTAATTGCCTCAACACGGGGTTTAGAGTGGGTTCGATTTTTAATAGTGATCTTTCATTAACAGTTCTTCAATAATTACGATGCACTTTATTTTTTGTTTATTTATTACCCCAAAAAAGAGGGCGTGGGCTCCCTCTTTTCTTTCTTTATAGCTTTCAGCTGACAACAACAGAGTGCTTTATGTTTTGTGAATGTAATTAACTTGAAAAATCAGCCCATAGCCTACTTTCACGTTGTGTGTGTGTTTTTTTTTTTGAGCATCCTATTTTCACGTGTTTGTGATTGCAATATAACCTCACTTTTTGACTCCGTCAAAAGTCACAAAGTTGAACTTTTCTTTTATGGAGAGTACGTACATCGTTTCTGAAACGAGGGTAACAACTTCACTGTCCATTGTGCTATATATATCCATCCAGCTCTTTTATTTTTCATAGAGTGAGAACAAACACACTACTCTTCTTGTTCACTTAGATTGACTAATTAAAAGGGATATGACACGTGATGCTGCTGCTTCATTCTCTTTCTCTACTGCATTTTCTCCCAAGAAGTATGATATTTTCTTAAGCTTTCAAGGTGAGATGCTCACACCAACTTCACTAGCCATATTTATACTGCGTTATGCTAGAAGCAAATGCTAACCTACATAGATGGGGAGCTTCGTAAAGATCTCAAGTGGAATGCTTTGTCAGGATTTTTCCCCTGATGAGGACGCCAGTAAAGTTGCCTCGACCATCTGGTGCCTGAATCATGGTTTCTTATCACCTCTCCAACATTGAATGTAATTGCTCGAGCAATTACATTTAATTTGTGATGCGATGTTGTCGAGATATAACTATTAAGGAATGCTTCAAAATGGAGACTTCTTGTTATGAAACCACGAGTACACCAGAAAGTTACATAGGAGCGAAGATGCCTTGAGGGTTATCCATGGCGGGTCCTCCTAGAACTGGAAAGGAGCTACTTCCATGAAGCCGTGATTCAGGCACCAGATGGTTGAGGCAGCGTTTATGGCTTCCTCATCAGCGTAAAAATCCTAACAAAGCATTCCACTTGAGATCTTTGCGAAGTTCCTTATCTATGTAGGTTAGTATTTGCTTCTGGCACAACGCAGCATAAAGAAGGCTAATGAAGTTGGTGCGAGTATCTCACCTTTAAAGCTTAAGAAAACATCATACTTCTTGCGAGAAAATGCAATAGAGAAAGAGAATGAAGCAGGAGCATCACGTGCCATATCCCTTTTAATTGGTCAATTCAAGTGAACAAGAAGAGCAGAGTGTTTGTTCTCAAGTTGAGGTGCGAAAATGACCGAGAAAGAGAATGAAGCAGAAGCATCACGTGCCATATCCCTTTCATAAATATTGTTGTATTATTTTTCTCTGCTCCAAAATATATATCACAAATCCTGATTTGATTGTTGGGCTGGATGTCTGCCTGTTTATATTGGGTTTTTTTTCTGCTTGTAAAGGTTAAACATGTGTTCCTATTGCTCCTTGTTTGCCACCACATGATTGCATTTGCTGCTGTGATTTTGGCTTGACTTTGCTCTTGTTCATTTTGGTCTCAGTTCAGTCCTTCCTCCATCTGAAGTCATTACTCATGAGAAATCTGTTTTGTTTTTTTTTTTTTTTTTTTTCTGTTTTTGGGTGGTTATAAGGTGGTCATGCACATCATTTTGGAGTTTAGGTGATTTGGGGGCATGCTTCTCTGATTTTATCAAATGCTAGCATACAATCTTCTCCACTTAGGGATAGTTTATAGTTGCAGTTTCCTCCTTTAATTAAAGATCAAGTAATTCTCTTCGTTTTTCATAGTAACGTCTTTTTATATATTCAGGGTTGAAAAAGTTCCTAGCAGATGTGTTTACTGATGATTCAGGGTGATGTGGTTCTTGTTGGGCATTTTGGTGCTGTTGAATCACTGTCAAATCGCTTTTGCATTCATTTTGGCATGGTAACTGAAATTTATTATACAACATTGAACTTTATCTTGCTTATTGTGTCTTTGTTTCTCTCTTCCTGTCTGGCTTTCTTTAATTAATTCTAGGCTAGTTTAGAGAATTGGCATACGTATGTAGTTCACAAGGAGAACCATTTTAGTTCAAATTTGGTTCCTTACTGTTGATTATATATAAGCATGGCCTAGTGCTAGTAGGAGTTCTAGGCCCAAGTGATTTGAGACATTATTAATGAAAGAGAAGTTTTAGAAAATTCATGCAACTCTCTTCAGTTTGTACGATAAAAACATATCTGAGTTACATGAATACATGGTTGATCCTAGACACAGCTCAACCTAGCTAAGAAGCCGCTACACCAAAACCCTCTTTTAGCCGCAAGTAATTAACGGCTAAAACCTTATGAAGTATGAGCGATTACTGGGTTCTCTGGTTGGGACTGGCTTTGTTTGGATGGATGGCATCCCCTAGCACCTTTTTCAAGAGAGTAATCACCTTGAACGCTAGGAAATTACTGATTGATTGCTAGCTGTTTCATCATTTTATGTCTGGTTCCATCTTCTTCTGAAATTTTGAGAGAGTTGGTTTTAGCGTTTGCTTTTTTGTGGCCTCTTTTGTTAGCTTTATTTTATTGCCCATATTTTTATTACTTTCACTTTCTAGCTTGTGAATTGGAGGATTTCATAATTCGCATGAAGTAAAGAATGTCTGCTTAAAACTTGTGATCTGGGGATATATAATTAGTTTGATTTTACAACGCTAGACTTGTTTGAAATTAATATTGGAGTGTTGTCGGGATGAGATGGTGGAAATGACAGGGAAGGGCAGTTATTTATTATAATTTTCTATTTTGGAGGATAATTATCATGAGAAAGAAGTAGTTCTAAATGGGAGTTGCTTTTGTTTCTATGTATCCTTTCTTTATGTTCAGGTTCAAAATCATAATGTTGGCTTTGGCTATGTGTAGCTTGTATTCCTAATCATTTCCTTAATAAGTGTCTTTTAGTTCTTATTATGTACATCTTTCTTGTTCTTTAGTTTTGGAAGGATTTTTAGGATGGATGCCTTATTTGTTCCTTTGATGCTTTAAGGAATATGGCTCTGCCGAAATATCTTGCTTCTGATGACGCATCTACTGTGAATATGAAACGTTTGACTTTCTCCAGAAAGGTGCACGAGAAGGGTCACCTTGAAGTGGCAGATTGGAATCATGCTGTGGACGTGGATATTGACCTTAGAGAAGTTTATGTTCTCATTATGCATTTCTTTCTACTGGGCCATGTCATAGAACTTGTGTACGATTATGGAATATGAGCTTCTTGAGCATCAACTCTTACCTAGAAGGTATCATGCTTGGTATTTAAGGAGTGGGATGCATAGTGGAGATGAAGATGATGATGGTCTATCATTCGCTTCAAGTTACAATAAGTTGGTGATGCTCTCTTAGCCTACTACTGTTGATGAGATTGTGTTCACTTTGATAGTCTGTCAAGTTTACAGGCAGCGATCCATTTTCTCATTCATGCATATCATCTTGTAGTCAGTTGCGTTAACAGTTTATGGTACTCTTCTAGGAATGGGTTCGTTTTCACTTATGAGCTGTAGGTGACCTTTATTTCTGCCTTAATTTTGACTAACAACATTTTCACCTCATTCATTCAGAAAGTTCTCATTCTGATCTGCAAATTTACTGATTATCCATTAGGGAACAAAGATATCTTGCCATTATTAATCCTGCCTTCAATTAAAAATATTCCCTTCTCTATATCTATTTATTAGATTCTTTCTCTACTTCAGATGACAGGGACAAAATAAATGACGACGTTAAATAACGACAACCACCTCACATGCGCTGGCCTCATAACATTTAATTATACGATATGCTTGATAGGGTGACATCACTGACTTAGCTGTGAGTTCAAACAATGCCTAAGTTGCATCCTCTTCAAATGACTGTATCATTCGAGTTGTAAGCTTTCTTTGTGACTCAGTTAACAAGTTTCTTTTTTTGCCTGTGCTTTCTTCTCTTTCCCCCCCCCCCCCCCCCCCCTGGCTCTTTCGGGATACTCTGTGTTGTTGATTTTTGTTTTCATAGTGGCGCTTGCCGGATGGCCTACCAATATCAGTTTTGCGGGGAGATACCGGAGCTGTCACTGCCACAGCATTCAGTCCTAGACCTAGTGCTGTATACCAACTTCTATCGTAAGTCTTCAGATTAAGAAAGAAAGAAAAGGAGTCTATTATGCTGTTTTATGTTTTCCAATACATAGGCATTATATTTATTGCAATGGTTTCGTCCTATTTTACAAATATCCTCTATAATCTTGAACGCATCAATATAATTATGAATCATAAACTTTTTGTTTCCCCCGAATAAGAAGACTGTTATAACCAGAACCAACATCTCATTATTTTCTCCGGAAGTAAACAGACAGTTTCTAAGCCTTCTTGACTACAAGACAGGTAAACACTTTGATTGTATATCATTGGACTATCCTTGTATACATTTATGTCAATGGTTTTTTCTCTTTCTATGTTGATTCATGTATCCCACAAGGAAGGTGATACATACAACAAATGCAATCTCGTAAAGAAGGCAGAGAAGTGAAGGTTTGTGTTGCAACAGGCAGTGCCATTCTTCAAGGATGATAATCCAGGTTATGACAACAAAAGAGTCCAAGATAAATTATTATATGCTTCTTTTCCCATTGGAGATTGTACTACTTACAAGTTAAGACTCAAAGCCTCTATCTAAGAGGCTCAGAATTAATGGCTGTTGGGGTAGTTTTAAATGTGGTTTTTTTTTTTTAATTTCTATTTGGGGAAGGTAACACAAGCTTTGTACTTGTAAATGTAACTCTATTGCCTCTTTTGGAAGGTAACACCGTAACACAAGTTAAATTGATGAAATGGATCAGAGACCTCTGTTTTTCCCTTTTCAAAGGATTATTGGTTGTGGCCAAGTCATCCCAAAATTTTTAACCAAACTTTAAAAAGTTGCAGGCTATGCGTTTTTGTTTAAATTCAATCTTCTGTTTTTGTTTTTTTTAATATATCCCATTTCTAAGGACTATTAATCCTTCATAATGATTCCTCTTTTAATAGATGTCAATTAAACCTGTAAAAAATTATTGGTTAGTTTGTTCTTTTGCGTGCTATAATTTAGTGACTTCTCCCTGGTGAAAAGAACTTGCTTGGAATACCTGATTGGCTTTAGGGAGCAGCACTGGCTCATCTTTAAGTAATTTTCCACAGAGCCATCAGATTTTTTGTTGTGCATTTAATGCTAGTGGAACTGTCTTTGTCACCGGTAATTCAGACAATCTTGCTTGGTTATATATATTGTGCCTACTTGTAGATTCGACATGCATTAAATTTTTTCTTTAGTCTGTGTTTAAGCTTCCATAGGGATTTCCATCTGTTTTTAGTTCTGCTTCTTATATTTGAGCCCTTTGGTGTTTGTGATGGTTTTAGGAAAAATAACCTAGTAAGAGGCAAAGGTGGATTCCGCTTGTTTAAGATAAAAATCAAGGTCAGTGACAATCCACTAACTCCACTGTAACATTAATCAGTCAAATTCAGCTGTTCAATGATTCACGCACCTTGCTCATACATATCATTAGCCTCAAACTTATTGTTAAAGCTGACTATCTTGCACAGGATCACCGAATCTTTCAAACCATATAAATGAAACTGCAGTTTATACTCTGGATTTGCTTTGATTGAGCTAGCAATATAAGACGGTCATTTAATCTTCATGAACGTCTCTTGTTGACTTCGGTTCCACAGATGCCATTTCAATTCCCTTGTGTTAATAAAAATATTGTAGCCAAACCATGGTATTTTATTTGCATTGAAATATGTTAATAATAACTTTATGAGAAATACCAATTCTTAGTTTTTGCTTGATTTTGTTATGTTATTTGGAATGATTTTTTGTTGAAGACATATTTTATACTTATTGGATTGATGGCATTTATTTAAATAATATTTTTTTTATTTTTTTATTTCAGGTCATATATTATAATCTTCAATTTATTGCAAAAGAGCTCTTTATAACTAAGCCCAAGAGTTGAAGTATTGATCATATATACTGTCTTCTATTGTGACTCTATTGTACATTAGTTAGTTATTAAATTTATGTATTTTTTTTTCATTTTATTATTAACATCTATGAAATTAATAGTTATTTTTTGATTGTAAATTTAATGAAATATTTTTTTTTAAGAATGAATTTTATTATGCCTTATTAGAATTATTTATATGTCAATATTAAATTATTTTGGGGGCAAATATAATTGCTACTAAAACTTTCAAATGTATTTTCACTTGACATATATGGATGCCATTTGCTGCACTTGCAATGGTTAAAAAGTATTCTTTTGTAACTTTTACTAACAATAAAAAATGTTGTTAAATGTTGATATTAGTCAATTATAAAACTAATTTTAGTTATCATAACAACTCCCGACATATAATTACTACTACAAGTCCTTTTTTTATTGGCAATGAAAAAAGTTGTTATTTAACATTAATTAATTATGGCACTGGTTTTAGTGGACCCGACAAATTCAAATACATTTTTAGTTGGTATATATGGATACCATTTGCAGCACTTGCAATGGTTAGAAAGCATTCTTTTGTAATTTTTACTAACAATTAGATATGTTGTTAAATGTTGGTATTACTCAATTATAAAAATAATTTTAGCGTTCATAACAATTCTTCGTATATAATTACCGCTATAAGTCCTTTTTTAATCAATAATGAAAAAAGCTATTATTTAACATTAATTAATTATAGAACTAGTTTTAGTAGACATAACAATTACAGCTATAAGCCCTTGTTTTTAGTGACAATTAATTGAGTGTTTTCTCGAGAAAACCTTTACTAATCTTGGATATGTTAACCATTGATTAAGTGCTAGTAAAAGTTTTTGTGGTAATAATAATGTACAAAATAATGGCCGATAAAAATATATTTTGACATAGTGGGCATGCATGGAAGATAGAGTAGCCCACACTTTATTTCTTAGTTTTTATCTATTATACATATTATATATATTATGCATCCTTTATATTAGTGACTTTCAAAGTCTAAAATATTCTATTAACTCAATCTCATAAACTTGAATTTAAAATATTTTATATTGTAATACCAGCATGTGAATAGTTTCTATAAGATGAAGTAAATAATTATATTTTTCAATAATGTTATGCACTTTATATTTTTTATTCATAAGTGTTACTCCAATTTTTATTTTGCACTCGATTCTAATCTCAAGCCAAGGATTTGTAGTTTCAAATACTCTCTTTGCAACAAACACATGTGCATGATGTTACAGAGTTACCTTGCTCGTGGTAAAATATTGTTTCCTAACTCAATTTAACTTTTCTACCATAATCAACCTAAAATTTCTACACTACCTATAGACTATCAAATTCCATGCCTATAAGTGAGGTTATATTGTCGTCACAAACATGAGAAAGCAGGCTACAAATAATTTTTCAAGTTACTTTCACAAGATTATAAAGCAATTTGTTATTGTCAAGTTGGGAGCTAAAAGGAAAATAAGTTAAAAGAGGTGTATTCTAAAGGTAACACACCTTTGATCCATTGCATTTGGTGATAAAACAAAACTAAAATATGAGTTTTATTTGTGATCCTAGAGCCTATTTATATTGGTGGTATTATTATTGAAAATTTACAATGCAATATTGTGAATTGCACTATTTTTTTTTTGAACAAAATTGTGAGTGCAAGTATGTCACCAAAATATTATTGTGGGCATTATTGGGTTATATTTATTTAATTTGTGATCAATTTATAAATTGATGGTATAATCTCACGAGAAGAGGGTATACCATATATATATATATATATATATATATATATATACATATATGAAATTTGGGTAAGAACTTGATGCTAATGTTTGAGGACATTCACATTATACAAAAAGGTACATTGGTGTTGAGTTTTGGATCACACGCATATGTGAATTTTTTCTTTTCTTGACACATGAAAAAATAAAAGACCTAAAGGCTAATCGAAACACACTAGTAATAACATCTTGGCAATATGACTTAAAATTACTAACAATAGTTTCTAGCATTACAAAAAGTGCATAAGATGGAAATTGTCTGATTAATGGGAGGACATCAAGCTACAAAACTTGTATCAAGACTGGCAATCGTGACTCCTTTTCTAAAATCATGGAATGAGACTTCTAATATAATAGGATCGTAGTCAAAAATGCATGGGAATTAAGCAGAACCTGCTGCTGAAGAATAAAATTTAAACCCTTTCTCATAAACTTCTACCATGTAGTGGTTTTTGATTGATGATGATTATCAATTCCTATTTAAATTCTGGCACACATGTTGACCAAACAAAATAAAAGTTAAAGTCTGAAACCTTTTTTTAGCAAGAATATAATACTCTCTAGAATGGAACAACCATTCCAAAGCTATAGCTTATTAACTTGGCATTACTGGTTGTTATCAGCTATCCCATTTTGATAATATTGTGCAGACATTTAGGAAATTAATTTTAACGCAGTCTCTGGATAGCAATCCCTATTTTAAAAAAATTTTCTATTACAACACCACTAAATCACATAAAGCATAATCATGTAGATCGACTTCTATGTCTCATATTGTGATTTCCCTAAGGGCTTAAAATCCAACCAAAACTATATTCAACTAAAAATGTAGGGTTGATCATCTAGTTGATCAACACATACACCCAACAATGATGCAAACCAAACTGCTCTAGCAAATGGACATAGAAAAAGAAGATGATTAACTAATTCCTATGATGTTACTGAAGAACCATTGTTAAAGGTAGAGCATTTTGTAATAATTTTCATAAAAAGAAAAAACACCAATTGGTAAATTAAGTTTCCATAATTTCCTTCATTTTGGGAATTGTAACTGATCTCCTTAATGTAATTCTTGTAGCCTATATCCATCTAAGATCATATAACGACCAAAAGAATTACCTATCTAAAACAAAAGATCCTTTTGACCTGTTATTAAGACTGGTATGTGAACAAGTTGTGATTTTGTATTGGAGAATAGAGTTCTGCTAAACGTTGTATATTCCATCTTCTCTGATCATGCAAAATAAGATCACCCACCATTTCATAACAATTTGGGCAACTTGATTGCATTGGCCACCAATGATGGTTGAGTAGAGAAATAACTTTACCAATGTTACCAGTAAAGGTATTAGTTTATGGTTTATTAGTTTAATCGTGGTTGAACCATGGTTGAATCGGTAATAATTATATATATATATATATATATATTAAAATTTTAGTATAATAAATAGCTATAAACAAATATTAATAAAATTTAAAATATTTTATTATTAAACATATATAAAAATAAATCAAAAATAATATAATATTTAAATTTAGTTGATTCTTTAATTTTAAAATTGGAGCATAAAATAGTTTATCTATTAATAAATATAATTATCAAATATTAATATATTAAAACAAGTATTGAAATAAAAATATTATAAAAACTAACTATGATTAAGATGATGAGATGCTTCTTTGGGTTATTGATTCAATATTCATATGGCCATTTTCATAGAAAAATGCAAGCAACCCACTTATAATTTATTTATATAAAAATTTACCCAAATAAATTGAAAATGCTTTGCAGGTCAGCGGGTGCATGCTTGTTTTGAAAGCTAGGAGGATACTAGTTCAAATCCAAGCAAGTACACATGTTTTGGAAGTAATTCACAAGTAATTTATTTATACAAAAATTCACACATGCATAATGAAAGTGCTTTGTAGGTTAAATGGCACAAATACATTTTGGAAGCAACGTAGACATGGGTTCAAATCCAAGCAGCAGTAAAAGTGGGAAAATATCAAAAGAAAATTGGTTTAATCCAATTTGCTTGCATAGGTTCTAGCCCAAAACTAATTAGTCAAACTCGGTTTTTGACCAAAGTTGATCAATTCTTGGAAGCACCAATTTGAAGGGTTATCTGGACCAGACCAGGGTCCGGTTCCTAATCAAACCGATTGAACTGGTCGGTTCGATCTAGTTATAATTATATTGATCTTTATCATATCCAATTCTTCATTGTAAATTATCACATATTAAATAGCTTGATTTGCTAATTGTTGTCCATATCCCAGAAGTAGCCAAATGAAAAGGCAAATGACCTTGAAAGCTATTTAAATAGCATTTGGGTTTGACTGTATAGGTGAACAAATACTTCAAATTAGTTGAGAATTGAGATTACTCTCAAAACTTACTTTGCTAATAATACTCTATTAAAGAGTTGTTTTTGCTTAATTCCAAGACCACCCAAATATGTAGGCTAACAAATTTTAAACCATTTTAACAAATGCATCTTTAGTTTGTACTCTGGGTATTGATAAATATATTTTAATTACTTAAATGGTTGTAATTTTGAGATTTTAACTAATATAATTTATAGATAGTCTATATCTATTTAATTGATCTTATATCTTCTCTCATGTTTATCTACAGAATCAGATAAGATGATGTTTATCTACAGGATTAGATAAGATGATGTTTATCGTGGAAAAACTATCGGGAGAGATTTATGCAGATTTTTTTTAGAACAGATTTACTCAGATTCACACGGAGGAAGCTTATAAAAGAAGGGTTGAAGAACCAGAAAAAGAGGACAGAGATCAGAGACTTCTCTTCTTCGTTATTTTCTCTGCATTCTTTTTCTATATTTTTTCATCTTCTCAAAATTTTTGAGAAAAATTATTTTAAGTGTTTCAAAGCCATGAGTGGCTAATCTATTTGTTTCCTAGTCAAAGTTATTGAGGTCTGACTCTGAATAATTTGTAAGAGGTTTGATTTAATTATTTATTTTCTTAAATATTGAAATATTTTCTATTATTCTGATATTATTATTCAGTTAATTTAATTGGTACCTTATTTTAGTTGAGTAATTATTGTTATCTGAATTTTTTTTGAATCCATAATTGTTCATTTGATTAGGTAAAGTAGCAATTCAATATCTTTGATAAATTAAAATTGTCTTTGTGTGTTGAAGAAAATATTTCTTCCGTTTTAAACATACGAGCTTATGTATTGTTGAATGGTGATTGGTTTCTTTTCTTTTTCTTAATGCTATTCAAGATTTAAATTTTAAGTGCTTATTTGGGATTGATTTATGAATGAGGTTTAATTGGAGAGTTTATTCCTTGTAAATATTCTTAAGGAAGATCAGAATATCAGAACTTATTGATGTTCATAACCAGTTTATTTTAGAAGAGAAATTATTTTTTTACCTTTTGGGTACTTAATAATCAAATTGATTAAGTCAGATCTGAAATAAACATTGGCTGAGAGTTGTTTACATTAAAGTTTTCTCTATCAAAAATATTTTCTGAATTTATTTATTTTTAATTTTCTTTATCAAGAAAAATCTCCCTTTTTTATTTTACTATTTTTGGATTGAATAATTTGGCTAGTCTTTGTGAAGTACGACCTTATTCACCTTATTTACAAAAAATATTATTTTGAGAGTAGAAATTTATTTTTGGTGGTTTTGACACCCATTAGGTATCCTTAAAAGAACTTAGCTAATCTCATATCAAGTTTGTGACAATATCACCTAGGAAGCTTAAACAAAAAAGAAAATATGTCAACATAGAATTAAGCCCATATTTAATCAAAGTAAGCCTTTCTACTTGAGACAGCAAACTTGTATGCCTGTGTGAATTTGAAATGTTCCTTAAATAAGTAGTGTGTTTTTCTTCATTAGCTAATATTGCAATGCAGTAGAACAATATACTTAAATGTACATTATGTGACTAATCACCGATAATAATTGTGAAATTTTAAAATGAGAAATCTTTTAAACCAATGATGTGTGACACTAAGTGTTTAGAAAATGAGTTACCACTTATTATTGTGAATTATTTAAATTTATAAAATTATGTAAAATTATAGTTATAGTTAATGAATTTGGATGATATCAGGGAGATGTAGCTAAAGTTTATAAATTAAAATTACCAGTGAGAACATCTAATCTTGGGATGAGAGATTCTAAGAACTTGGTACAAAGGCAAATCATACTCTAATAGCCCATTTGGTTGGTGTCTAAGAAAGGCAATCCCTCTCTATCAATTTTGTATAATATCTATTATGTCTTTGTAATTATTATTTAACAATATTTCATCATTTTTTATGACTTTTTAAAATAGGAGTATGATTATTTCTATCTTCAAAATTACTTTTTTCATTCTTTCTTCCAAAGTAATCCTTTTCTATTTTGCATATCAAATGAGCCCTTAAATTAAATATCCATCTTGATAAGGTGTAGGTGCAATAAGAAAGGAGTCTAGCTAGAGGTTTGTTTGAATAGTGTATTTAAGAAGGGAAAGTAATTTTTGGAAGTACTTGAATTATTTCATTGAAAATTCTTCTATTTGAATTAAGAGGTTTGGATTTTTAAAATTTTAAGATGATTTAATCAAGAAAATTAGGAAGAATTTGAAAATCAACCAAAATCATAAATAGGTGAAATTTTAGACTCTCATTCTCTTTGATTTTTAGATGATTAGTTTCTCACATTATTTCCCACACATATATATATTAATACGCATGTGCGCGTGCACACACACACACACATATATATATATAGGCCCACATGCATAAGTGTATACAAATGGGAACACACACACACACACACACACACACACACACACACACACAACAAATGCAAGTATACTCAGATATGCATGTCCATACAAATACATTCATGCACACACATGCGCACACACAAACATATGTGTGTGCACGTGTGCATAATTGTACAAATACATAGCTAAATATGAATGTGTGTGTGTATATATACACATTCACACAAAGCCTCACACAAAAATACACAAAAATTTTATAAATACTATAGTTATCCAAACAAGATATTTCAAGTGCTAGAAATTTAAATTTCAACAATTTAAATTCCTTGCATTTAAAATTCCATGTAATTTAAAATACTAGAATCCAAGTACAACCTTAACCAAATTTGTAGCTCTTTAACAGTGAGGTGTTCTAATTTCATGAGCACTTTTAATAGAATTTACCTGTTTGAATGTGGGGATGAGGCCGCTTCTATGAGGAAAAGGATTATTTATTTCTGAAAGCACATTTATGAGACACAATTCAGACAGGGCCATAACGTGTGGGCTAGGACTTACCTGCCAAAATTTTGCATGTAGGGTTAATAACCCGAATGCATGAGGCATTAAAAATGGCATTTTAAGTGGTGTTTTATTGGCAAACATAACAGCCTTATAATGGCTGATTATGGCCTAACGTTCATGCCATCGTAATTAGGTTGAAATGACATTAAGTTCTATCAAAGGGTTGCTAATATTAGTGCTTATAAATAGATGAAAATGTGAAGGAAGCATGATGAAAAATATGGGTATAATATATTTTAAATGTGTGATATTTTGGATAAATAGTGATCAGGTCTCCTCTCTTTATGCAAAGGTTGAAGATTTAAAAAATGAAAAGATGAGAACTCATCTTCGCTATTATCTATGTAGGTTACTCATTTGAGATCTATTCAATTTATAAAGTAAATTGAGGGATTAATTCAAAAGAGAATAAGAAGAGAGTAGATAGAACTTACCGAAGTTAATAAATCCCATCTAATCTCTTTCTCTCTCTTTCTCCTTTTCTTTCTCTTTCTCACTAAATCAGATCTAATTTTATAGATTACTAGCTGCTTCTAAGACAAAGCAGTATAAAGATTACTAGTGAAGTTGGTGCGTGTACTCACCTTTGAAAGTCATAAAAACATCATAATTCTAGACAAAAAATGCAGTGGAGAAAGAGAATTAATGAAGCAGCCGCATCATGTGCCTTATCTTTTTAATTGGGTAATCTCGGAAAAGTGAACAAGAAGAGAATCTGTTCGTTCTCACTCTAACAAAAGAAAAGAGCTCTGAATGAATACGAAAGAAAAGTGCAACTTTTTGACTTAGAGGTCAAAAAGTGATGTTATAATTGTAATCACCAAACACGTGAAAGTTGGAATCACCACACGCACTGAACTTTCAGGTTACCATGACAAGGATATATATTGAGTAGGGATCCATGTTGTGGGGTTGCTGTGATCCCTTTTAGGAAAGCTGCAGTACCTTTTTTTTAATTTTCAAACTTTATTATTATTATTATTATTTAACTTTCCATAAAGGGGACAAAGCAAGTTGCGTCCAACTTCTGAATATGTATCACTTCACAGTTGTCGGCTGAAAGCTATCTATAGAGAGAAAAAGAGTTAGACAATAATACGGTTTGTCTGCTTTTTAAAGCTGCTGTGCTACTTTTTTGCATATTTTGATTTGGATGTTTTAAATTTTTTAAAGTTTAATTTTTCTTAAAAAATAAAATAAAAATAATTTTTTAACTATAAATTTAAAAATATAATAATTAAAATTAAATAATTAAATAATCTAAATCTAAATCTAAACTATCCAAATATTGCTTCATAAAAACAACAAACAATCCGAATAGGCAGATAATAGCGTTGACAGTGAAAACCTTAAACGGACTGTCAGCATTAAAGAATGAGAAGGGGGAGCCCACGCCTTTTCCTTATTTTTTGATAATAAATAAATATAGAGAGTGCACCGTAATTAGTGACTAAATATTAATAAAAGATCACTAATGAAATCCCACCGACTTTAAACTCTCTGTTGACGCCAATAAACCAACCTTTTATTGACAATGACAACGTAAAGCGGTTTTATAGATAGGGTGTGAAAATTTGTTGAAGGTGCAAATTGGGAAAGCTATACTCTTCGACAAAAGAGTGTAACTTTATGCCTAGAGTAGAATCGAATTTTTTAACGAAATTACAAGAAAAAGATAGAATATTTGATTAGCATCCAGCTTACGCAGAATGATTTTTTTAATATGATATTAGCTGCTCTTTATCCTAGTGTTTGTAGCTATATGGTGGCACGTATTACATATATATATATATGTGCACATGCCTATGTTATATATCTCTCTTTGTCTGTGTGTAGATGAACATGTACATATGTATACGTGTGCACATGCTCCGATATATATATATATATGTTTATAATTACACAAGTGAACCTATGTATGTATGTGTATACATATGGGTGCATGTTAATATGTATGTGTGTGTGAAATGAGAAACTAACCATTCAAAAATAATAAAACAACTCTGAAAATTCACCTATTTACAAATTTGGTTTATTTTTAATTTTTTCTTAATTTAATCATCTCAGAATTCTAAAAATCCAACCCCTTCTAATTCAAACAAAAAAATAATAATAAAGCAATTCAAATACCTCCAAAAAATATTTTAATCTCTTAAATTACCTTATTCAAACATGCAGCCTAAGGTGAAACTCAATCTCTCTTAACATTGCATGATAGATGCACCTACACCTTAGGTATGAATATATTAGAGTATGAAACTCTTATTGGGATATCCTTCCATTAACAATTACTCTATAATTTCCCTTTGAACCAAGTTCTTATATCTATAATCCCAAAGATTAGATGTTCTCATAGGTAATTTTTATATATGGGCTTTAGCTTCATACCCCTTGATATCATCCTAATTCATTGACCATAACTATAATTTTACATAATTTTATAAAACTTAAAAAATTCAAGTAATATCGTTGTTCACAATAATAAGTGGTAACTCATTTTATGAACACTTAAGCGTCACATATCATTGGCTTAAAAATTTTCTCATTTTAAAGTTTCATAATTATTATTGGTGGATATTCAATCACATAGTGTGTGTGTGTGTGTGTGTGTGAAGTTTCCATAGTAATATTAACCAATCGAAAAAAAAAAATACTCATTTAAGGTACTTTTCAAATTCACTCGTGATCCCAAACTCAACACCAATATTGTACCTTTATGTATGATGTGAATGTCGTCGAACATTAGCATCAAATTCTGATCCAAATTTCATATACGGTGTATCCTCATCTCACGTGAGATTGTATCATAAAGTATAAATCGATCGTAAATTACAGAAATATATAATAATGTTTTGGTCACACACTCACGCACACAATTTTGTGCCAAAAAAGAAATGTGCAATTCGCAATATTGCGTAGCCAATTTTTAATAATAATACGGCCAGTTACCAAGTTTCCGTCCAACTTACAAACAACACTGGAAAAAAAAGGAAAGAATTAAAATATTTTTGAAAATTTAAAAAAATAAATTAAGATATAAATAAGTAATTAAATTAAAATTTCAGGCAAACATTAAAAAAAAGACAAAGGTTAAATTATTTGTTGTCCCAATAGTTTAACTCAATTAATTGTAATTTAGTTTCTATAGTTTAAAAATTTATAATTAAGTCTTTATAATTTTTAAAAAAATTAATTTAGTTCTTATCATTAAAAATTTATCAATATTTTATTAAATTTTGTTAATGTGATTAATTATGTATCATTTTAATACTTTAAATATATATGATTCAAGTTAATTCACACATATTATATGTTACATCACATGTCACATATGCAAGTTAATTTTTTTCTTTTTTTTAATGTACTTTAACTCTTTTTGTTAGCATAAATTAATCATATATATTTAGAGTATTATGATAACACATCATGTAAGCAAAATTTATTTGAGTTCTTACATACATTTAGTGTAACATGTCATCTATACACTGGCTGGTAAAATATATTCAAATCACATAATAAACCTCATATAATAGTTCATTTATATAATAGTACTACAGTAGATAATATAGTGTAGAATCCATACAACACTCTATTTATATGATAATAAAATAATAATTAATTAAATGTGAGATCTAGTTATATAATTTAATATTATTTTATTAATGGGTAAATCTCCTTTTACTTGATTTAAAACTTTTTTATTGAAAAGAATATAAATAACGTAACATTTTAAAAATATTTAAAATTTATCAAGAGTTTAATGACAGAAATTAAATTAATTTTTTAATTATAAAATTTTAATTAAAATTTTTAAATTATAAAAATTAAAGATTAATTTAATTAAAGATAAATGTAAAGTTTTTGCCTTTACTTTTTGGATAACAATATTTAAAAACTTTAAAAAGATTATTCTAATTTTAACACATGCACTGCAACTTTGTACGTACCTGTAATCTAAAAATAAAATTAAAAAATAAAAAAGCAGCTAATATCATATTAAAAAGAATTATTCCTGTTAATAAAAAAAGAATTATTCCTAATTGAATATTCTTTCTTTTTCTTATAATTTCATTAAAATATTCGATCTAACCCTAGTCGTACAGTTGCGCTCGTTTGTTGGAATGGAAGAGTATAGATTTGCCACTTCACGAATTTTCGGAGCTTATCCATAAAACCGCCTCAGCTTGTCATTGTCAATAAAGCTTGTCATTGTCACTTGAAATATTTATTTATTATCAGAAAGCATTTTGGAAAAAAGGCGTGGGATCCATCTTCTCATTCTTTTTACTCAATCCATCGATTTAAAGCTTTCACCAGCAACGCTATTGTATAGCTCTTTTTCTCCGTATATAGCTTTTAGCCCACAATTACGAAAACGAATCTTTTATATGTAAAATATATTATCTATCTCTTTTAGCTTTGTTGTTCTTTCTATATGTACTTAATTATTTATGTAACTTTAATTAGAACACTATTGTGGTTTCTTTGTTTTGGAAAATAATAAACTACATCATCTAAACGATGTTCTCTATTTTTAGTTGCTTAATTAGAATACTGTTATGTTTTTAGGTTTTCAAACCAATGGATGAAAATAACACTATCAAATAACATTTTTTATAATGAATAAATTACATAGATCTTTTCTGAATTTTATTAAAATTATAGAGATCTCATCTCTATTTTTTAAATATGTACTTTAATCTAATGTTAACTTAATTTGACTAAAATATCCTCAATTAACTTAAATATATAACTATGTATTATATCTAAATATGCATAAATAAAAATAAAAGAGTAGATTTTGTTTTCAAATATGTATAAATAAAAAAAGTACATTATATTCTCATTAAATTTAATAAAAAAATGTATTTAAATTAATGGAAAGTATTTTATCAAAAAAATTTAAAATCAGATTAAGGTATAACACAACTTTTTGTTTTAAGGGAGGTATGAGTATATTTTGAAAATAAAAAAAATATCTGTGTAATTTTAACAAAATTCAAAGAAAAATTTATGAAATTTAGTCTTATTTTTTATTTATAAAAATAAAAAATATTTTCCATTTATTTTTATAAAATAGCACATAATAAAATCTAGTCTTTCAGGTAGCGTTAGATTATTACGCGTACTAAAGGCAGTAATTTGCTTGGAACCTAAACTTAACAAAATTTGCGCGCGCATGTGTGTGAGATTGCTTATTTTGGTTTTTCAAATTACATTGAATTTTAAATGCAAAAAATTTGAATTGCTGCAATTTAAATTTATGGCACTTGGAGTACATTGTTTGAATAGTCATAGTATTTATTCAAAAAATGAAGAGAACGAAAGTTTGAAATTCCAGCTATTTAAGATTTTGATTAATTTTCAAACTCTTTCAAATGTTCTTGATCACTAAATTATCTAAAAATTTAAAAATCCAACCCTTCCTAATTCGAACAATAAATTTTTTAGTGGACATAATTCAAATATCTCCAAAAGTAACTTTCTTCATTTAAGTTACTTTATTCAAACAACCTATGAAACTCAACCTCAACATTTTAGGATAGATGCACTTTAAAGTTTGAAACTCATTGGTATAATTGAGAAAATCAGACCAAACTAATTGGTCAAACAAAAACTAGTGAACCAATTATGATTTTAATTTGATTGACTTTCATAATTATTGACTCAACAAAAACTCGGTTAAAGTTAAACTGCATGGTAAAAAAAAAAAAATGTAAGAATTGGACAGTTTGACATTGAACTAATTAAAAACTGATTTTTGCATTTTTCTGAATACCTCTTTTTTTTCTCTAATTTAATAATTGGTCTAATTTTTAAAACATTATTTATTGATGTGCACCCTTCCATTTACAACTACTCCGTGTTTTCAGAATCTCAAGTCTCAAGATTGGATATCCTCGTAGGTAAATTTTATATATAAGCTATAGCTCCATTCTCCCTGATATCATCTTCTATTCTTCTTCTTTGAATATAACTATATAAATTTAAAGAATCGAGGTAATATCGTTATTTACCACGGTAAGTGGTAACTCATTTTATGAGCACTTAATCAGTGTTACATGTCATTGGCTTAAAAAACTTCTCATACTAAAATTTCATAATTATTATCCGCGGGTATTCAATCACACGACATATTCAAATATATTGTTCTATTACGCAGTAATCTGAGCCAATGAGAAAAGACACAATATTCATAGGAACTTTTCAAATTCACACATGTGATCCAAAAGTCAACACCGATATCGTACCTTTTTAAACAACAGGAATGTCCTCAATTCTCATATATGGCATATCCTCATCTCATGTGAGATTGTATCATCAATTTATAAATTGATCAAACATTAAATAAATATATCCCAATGCCCACAATAATATTTTGATCACATGCTTACGATCACAATTTTGTTCCGCAAATGAAATCTGTAGTTCACAATATTACATTGCAAATTTTTTGACAATAATATCGTCACAATATTCAACTCAAATTTCATAGATGTTATAATTTTATGGAACAACTTATAATAAAAATATAAAAAATTGTACCTAAATTTAATCCTTACAAAAAGAATTAAAATATTTTAAAATTAAAAAATAAATTAAACTATAATTAAGTAATTCAAGGATTAAAAAATGTTTCATAAGCAAAATTTAAGAAATCATTAAAGAATTTACTCTAATTTTAACACACGGACTGTGACTTTGTAGATATCTATAATCTATTAAAAAAAATAAAAAAAAATAAAGAGAGAAGCTAATATCATATTAAAAAAGTCATTTTGTGTAAGTTGGATGCTAATTGATGGCACGTTTAATACATAGAATATAAAAAAATGATTGTGAAGGGATTAAAAAATTAATTTTGAGAATAAAAATAACCTTTTGTATTATAATAAAAATAATAAATATTATTAAGTAATGATTACAATAATATAATATATATCATATAAAAATCACGTAAAAGTAATCTCTTGTTGAGATTACCAAATAGGGCTTGCTTGAATATTCTATCTTTTTCTTTTAATTTCATTAAAATATTTAGTCTAATTCTAGTCAGCTGATTAATCCTCTTTTGTTGATGAGGATAGATTTTCTCCTTTCATGGATTTTCAAACCTTATTTATTAAGATTGGACTTAAATATAAACTTTAAAATTTTGTTATTAAATTTTTTAAATATATGATAATAAATTGTAAAATATTCAATCATGTGATATTAATTTATAAATAACATACTTATTTATAAAATTTTTGTATTTGTTATACTTTTATTACATAATTTAATAATAAAATTAATAAATATATAAAAAGTGGATGGAGATGTACTATTTCAAAATTGTAAATAGTGTGATCTTTTTTTTAGATTGTGTCTAAAATAACTTTTTATTTTTTAAAATTTAAATTGATTAATACGGATTTTTATGCAGCTGTACGAACACACAGCTAGTTTTACAAATATTTCCTAAAATTATTCCTACCTATAAAACTGCTATAGCCTGTCATTGTCAATGAAGGTGGGTTTAATTGCCTCGACGGTCAACACAGAATTTAATAGCGATGTTTCACCTTATTTATTTATTAGTTAAAAAAAGGCGTGGGGTCCCTCTTTTCTTTCTTTATAGTTTTATACTGACAATAGTACGAAAGCTTCTAGTAGCAACATCGTTTTCCACTCTTTTACATTATTTTCCGTATAGCTGTCAGCCGACAAAATCAAACTGCTATATATTATTGTAAATGCAACTTTTAAAATCAGTCTATAGCTTACTTTCACGGCATTGTGATTACAATTATAAGCCCACTTTCTGATTCTTGAGTTGGGTCCTACGTCAAACACTCTGCAGTCCATCATAATATATATTCATCTAGCTCTTTTGTTTTTCTCATGGTGAGGGTACAACACACTGCTCTTCTTGTTCACTTGAACTTATTGATTAAAAAGGGATATGGCACCTGATGTTGCTGCTTCATTCTCTTTCTCTAATGCATTTTCTCCCAAGAAATATAATGTTTTCTTGAGCTTTAGAGGTAAGGATACTCGGACCAATTTCACTAGCCATCTTTACACTGCGTTGTGCCAGAAGCAAATAGTAACCTACATAGATGAGAAGCTTTCCAAAGGAGATGAGATCTTGGCATCACTTGAGCAAGCAATTCAAGATTCACATATATCTATTGTGGTATTTTCAAAAAACTATGCTTCTTCAATCTGGTGCTTGGATGAACTCACCAAAATACGCCATTGCAAAAGGGTTCAGGGACAACTTGTTATTCCTGTGTTCTACAACGTTAAGCCATCCAATGTGCGCAACCAAAGTGGGACTTACATGCAAGCATTCCAGAAACATGAGCAAGATCTCAAGCACAACCATCACAAGATTCAAGAGTGGAGAGCTGCTCTCACTGAAGCTGCAAACTTAGCTGGCTGGCATTCTTCCGGCTTCAGGTGACAATCATTTTAATCTATGCTTAGATGATGGCTTGCCAATTAAATAAATTTTGGTTAATTTGGTCCATAATATTTTAAAAGTCTATGATTAGGTAGCCGTATAGTTTTTTTTGATAAAAAATTTTAATTTGATATATATTGTTAAACTTTTATTAATATATTATTAAATTTTGTTGATGCAATTAACTATATGTTATTTTAATACTTTCAATATATATAATTTATGCTAATTCACTATGATCACTTAACTTAAGTGACATGACATGTCACATATGTGGATAACTTTCACTCCATTAATTATGTATATTTAAAATATCAAGTACATGTTCTCCAAAATAAAAGGATCAAGTACATGAATTTAAGGACAAATCTTAATGAGAGAGATTAATTTATTTTTAAAAAAATCATAAGGAATTAATTATAGAAATTTTAAATCATAGAAATCTAATTAAAAATTAATTGAAACTATGGAGACTGTAAAAATAAGTTAGCTTTAAATTTGAAAGAGACAGGAGTTGAAATCTTTTCTAGCTCTTAAAACTTTTCTCTTGTAATAATGAAATGTGGCATCTATGTTCTATTTTATCATCTTTTTATTTCTACTTTTGCTTTTACCTTTGAAACTAAATTCTTTTCTTTTTGTCTTATTATTTTCAATTTTTCATTCTTGTGCTAGAAATGAATCTGAGCTCATTCAAAACATTGTCAAAGACATTTTGCAAAAATTGGATCATATGTACCTGCCCATGGAATTGAATGGCCTTGTTGGTATAGAAAGCAATTGCCCACAAATTGAATTATTATTACGTGAAGTTCAAACCATTGGACTTTGGGGTATGGGTGAGATTGGTAAAACTACGATTATTGCTGAACCTTTATTTGTCAAATACTCTTCTCAATATGAAGGTCGTTGCTTCTTGGCAAATATAAGGAAAAATTCTAAAAAGCATGGACATGGACTTCATGACTTACATTGTGAGCTTCTTTCCAAGGTGTTACAGGAAGAAGGTTTCTATATTGGCACTTCCACTATAGAATCCAATTTTGTTAAGAGTAGGCTTAGTCATAAAGTTTTTATTGTGTTTGATGATGTGGCTACTTTGGAGCAATTGGAATATTTAGTTGGAGAATTTCATTGCTTTGGTCCAGGAAGTAAAATAATCATTACAACAAGGGAAAAGCATGTGCTAAGAAGAATGATCGATATAATTTGCAAGGTCAAAAAAATGAAATTCCAAGAATCCCTTAAGCTTTTTAGCTTGAATGCAATTAACCAAAGCCTTCCTTTAAAGGGATATGAAGAACTATTAAAGCGGGTTTATGCTAGAAGGATTCCATTCGTTTTGAAAGTTCTTGGTTCTTTTCTTCATAGCAAAAGTAAAAACAAATGGAACAATACATTGAGAAGACTTGAGAAATATAAAAGTCTTCTTCAAGGTTTGATGTTTAATTCATGCAATATGCATCTTCTAAGAGGTGTTGAGTGGTTTCTTTATAAGATAAGGTATCTAGAGCATTACGGATATTGTTTAAAGTCTTGTCTTGGGAAGCTTGTCAAGCTTAGCATGCCTTGCAGCCATAGTAAAGAACTTTGGGATGGAGTTCAGGTATATATAAGCATATTTAACTAATTTTTTTTTTTCATCTAATTGAAATTTCATAATTCATGTGAATTGTCTCTATCCATTGTTGCAGGATCTTGTGAATTTAAAGGAATACACCTTTCAAGATCTTAATAGTTGATGAAATTACGAGATTTCTCTAAAGCCTTAAAAGAGTATATCTTGGTGATTGTAAAAGCTTGAATCATGTTGATTCATCTATTTCATCTCTCCACTCAGCTTGTTGAGTTAGTTGTTGAATATTGATTCAAATGCTTTGACTGAGTCTTTAGCCATTTAGGGCTTTAGTCATTTTTAATTGCTTTTTATTTAAATGTTTTTTTCTAGTTTCTTGGTAGTTCTTATTTTTTGGCAACTAGCTATTTGGGGATATAATTATTAGCAAGATAATGGGATTAGGTTAATGGAGTCCTGTATTAATGGAGTCATGGCAAACAATGATTTCCTAATTTGTTCTCTGTAAGCCTATATAAAGGCTAGTCATTGAAATGAATTTATGTGCGTTTCCTACATTCTAGTGTTCTCTAAATTATCCTCTTTCACCTATTTTCTTCTTTCTTTAAAAGCTAACATTAATCCCAAATGGGTGTAGTAAATCTAAGTTTACAAAATGAGATTCATTTAAAGTCCCTTAAATATCTCAATGTGAAAGATCGCCCAAATCTCAAGGAGCTTTTGGCGTCATCTAAGAAAATAGTTTTACAGGAATCAAAAGCTTGCGCTCATCCTAAGGGCATTCCAACAAAGTAGAAGTGCAATATCTTGTTAACTTTATACTGAAGAAAGTTATAAAAGAGTTATCTTGCCTTAAATCTCTTACCAAGCTAGATCTTTCCAATTGACAACTAATTGATAATTAGAAGCTACATGTCTTATTTAGTGGATTATGGTGTTTAAGAGCAGTATTTTTGGATGATTGTTGTAACATAACAAAACTCCCTAACAATATCAAACATCTTTCAAAGCTACAAGTTCTTAACTTGCGGAATTGCAAGAGGCTTGGTTCTTTACCCAAGCTTCCACCATCCATTCAAATGTTAAATGCTAGTAATTACGTGAAACTTCAAGATCACTTTGCAACATTACAAAAAATGCCCATTCTTCAATGATACAGATTACTTTTGTGAGAAGGGCTAAGAAAAAGAAATGTACATTTTGTTAGCTAAGAAGGAGAGTACCAAAGAGGTACACAAGAGAAGTAGCATGCATTATATATATTGTACTTCCTCTACCTTCCTACTTATTGGGTTTTATTTTCTCCACTGTTTCTCACTTGTCCTTAAAGGAAACAAGAATCCACTGTGAATGCTACTTGGGAAATTCTATAAAGCTAGGAAGGTCAAGTGTAAATTTTAATAAACTAATTACAAAGATGAATTTGGATCATGTTTATCTATGGTATAATCCATTCAATTGTGGCAAGATGTTGAAGAGAATTATTAAAGGAAGAAGAAGAGATAAATAGTTCGTTGTGACAAACCTAAAAGTTTTCTTTGAATTCAACATTGAAACAGATAAGCTCAGCTCGATTGATATGAAAGAATATGGGGTTTGCCTAATATATATCTCAGAATATGATGATTCAGTTCCAAAAATGGAATTTAGTTCAAATTTGAAAATGAATTCTAAGAGGCCTTAGGACATTGAAAAGTAAGAACCACTATCTCAATGTAAGAAACATAGGTTGAAGCCATCTCATGATTTTGATGAATTGTTTAGGTCAAATTTGGATATGAATTCAAAAAGGCCTTGGGATGTTGACAAGCAAGAACCATTACTTCAATGCAAGACACAAAGGTGGAGTTATCTCAAGATGTTAGTGAATTGAAGGCTCTGCTTATGAGAATGAACATCATCTAGAAATCCCTTCAACAAATTTGTAGAATTTCCCTTCAATCACTTGAGGGAAATAAAACTTCCTATCATTACTTAACTGGTATCAAACTCTCTCTCTTATTTTTTGTCCCTATATTAGGGTTTCATTTCTGCATTTCCTTCGTAAATAATGAGCATCTATTCATCATGAATGTTTAAGCTAGGTATGGAATTAAAGTGTTGGCAAAATCGTCAATCACGAATTAAGATGATTAAATTATAGGATTTCCATATACTTTTCTATTCATAATTCTAATAAATGGTCTTTTCCTCTATTGCTATTCTATTTTGGTACTTAATTGATGTAAGGCAAAGAAAGGTTAAGTTGTAACATGCATCAAGCATTTAGTTTAAAATAACTTTCTATAGAATTCCTTCTTGGACTTTTGCATGCACAGCTTGCCAAAGATTATACTTTGTATTTTTAATTTAAATTTAAATTTTAAATTTTGATATTAAAGTTTTTTTTTCAATGGTCTGTAGATTCATTTTCCTTCTTGATGTCTTGAATGCATAGCTTGCCAAAGATTTTGCGTGGTATTTTTATTTTTATTTTTTATTTTTAATATCAAATTTTTATTTTATTTTATTTTTTGATATGCAATTCACTATTTTTCTTTTCTCTCTATATAGTTGGTTCAAACGAAAGCAATTTAAAAGTGATTCTTGGTTTTTGTTATTGTTATACTAATATTTCTCTAAAAACAGCTTATCTTCATGCAATCATTACTTTACTTCTATTGTAGATTTCATGAAAATATCTATTTCTTTTACAATACAATCATTAGAACATTGATAGGTAAATGGAGAACAAGATTGACTAATTATATTGCCTACCTTGTTTGGTACAATCACTAGAACAATATGGGCAAAATGCAAAACATAAATATTACTTGTATAGTCAAACAGACATTACTTTGAACTTTCTCATTAAGGTGGTTTTTTTTTCCACTTGGACTGTCTTCTTTTCAAGATTTTTGTCTTGCGATATAACTCAGTTCTGCAGCATTTACTTTCATGATAGGGGTTAATAGAGAAACATCTTCATAAATTGGGTAATTGTAGTTGTAAAAATGAAGCAATGAAGCTATCCTTTGACTATTTAATTGTAGTGAAATTGTGTCAGCTTTTTGTCTTTTGGTTGCAAATGTCAGTTGCATCAAGTAGTTGATTATAGGTAATTTAGTTTTTGGAGTTGACTCTTAGTATATATGTAATATTTCTTAAAATTTACTTCACAATATCATAGAACATGCCCATTCTGTAATGATTGGAGTTGCTTATAGATTTGAAGTAGCAAAAATGTCTAAAGATTCCATCTATAGCCCTTGTAAAAGGTTCCCTCCTCATAGTTTAATTTGCTCATCAAGAAGCATAACCGAGTGGTTTAGATATCGGACAACACAAAGCTTCAAAATTATTCAACTCTCTCCAAATTCCTGCTCATTGGCTTATGTTCTCTTCTTGGTTCTTCCCCTCAAACAAAAAGTTTCGTGCTAGATTCAACTATCAACGCTAATTGAGAGACTTTAAGGTGCAAGATTGAACATCCTATTTTTTGTATATTTCAAATATGAATTTGGATCATGTTTTTGTATGGGATAATGCATTGGTTTGTGGTGAGATATGGAAGGCTTCCTTTAAATTAAGTATTCAATGCTGTAGGGATGTGATTTATATCAAAGAATGTGGGGTGAGTCCATTATATTTCTAAGAATATGAGAAATTCTTTCAACAAATAAAATTGGAGTATAATAACAAGAGGTCTCGTGATGTTGATGAGCAATAATTACTTCTTCAATTCAAGAAGCTAAATCTTGATTTGGGTACTTAAACCAAGAGATGTTGGGATATTGATGAATTGGAGGCTTTGCTTATGAGAATTGACATAGCCTTAAAATCCCTTTTTCACCAATAATTCACTCTCATAGGGTTTCTCTTCCATCCCAAATTTGTGCTCAGAATGAAAGGAAGGACTTGAGGAAAATGAACTTCTTATTATTGCTAAATTGGTATGAAACTCTCTGTCATTGTTTTGTCCCTTAATTAGGCTTCTATTTCTGCATTTTCCTCAAATAAGTACCATCATTTTAAATTATCTCTTGAGAAAAGCTTGAAAGTTTGGGCAAAATCATCAAACAAAAAATTATTGGATTCAGTTTTTAGATTTAGATCCACTTTGCCTTCATAACTCTGTGTAGAATATATACTTTTTCCCTACTATTATTCCATTATTGTACTTATTTGATGCAAGGCAAAGTGAGCAAAATATTGTGTCACTTTCTTCTTAAAGTTTTGCATGGACAACTTGGAGAAAGATTTTCATTGTATTTTAAATTTTACTTTTAAATTTTGATATTAAACCAAGATTTTCCAAGTTTCTTTTTTTTTTTTGTTGTAGATTGACCTTGTTTTTCTCTTCATGTAAGTCCAACGATAAAATTTTCTTGCAATCATAAGTAACTTCCTTTCATAAGAGATATATTTCTTGTCCAGTACAAGCACTAGAACAATAGGGGGTAGAAAAGAAATAACTAATTGTATTGCCTACCTAATATTGCTTTCTAACTTCATTTTTTTTTTCTGGGGATTGTCTTGTCTGCAGGACTTATGTCTTTTGATATAACTTGTTTCTACAATGTATGCTTTCTTGGTAGTGGGTTATATCATTAAGCAAAAAAATGTCATCATGGCATTGGCTAATTAAGGTTTTAAAATGAAGTAGCAAAGCTATCCTCTAAATAATTATTCATTGCAATGTTAGTCAAGGAATGTGCTGGCCTATTCCCATGCTATATGTGTCATAAATAAGTTAAGGTGTTCCTTGTTATGTAATGTATTTCCTCAATCTCCTTAAATTTTCATGCATAAGTTGGCTCTAGTTTTCTTTTGTATTTTCTTTGTTATTGTTTTGAACTATCCTTGAAAGATAATTCAAGTGGGATACTTCACCTAGAGAGGACTACGCACTTGGAAAATATTTCTGGCAAGAAATTAGGAACTATTTTCATCTTCTTTTTTTCTTTTTTATCATAAATAGGACACTGTTTTTTTTGCTTCCAATTCAAACACGAATTTGAAAACATTTAGACTTCCCTCGTTGACCAAAGAATTTCTAAAGAGAATGCAACCATGTGATAGTGCAGCATCGTCCCTCAAAGCTTGTTATCTATTTTGCATTTTAGAAGATTAAGTACAAATTCTAACTTGACTAAGCAACTATATGATTTTTATTTTCCATTCTTTGCATTCCCCTATTTCTTTTAATTAGATTGTGGAATTTGGTCCACTATTCAATTACTTGACCAATTTGGTGGCTTAACATCAATTTGGAATATAATGTGGTTGCAAATGACACCACCAAAAAAGAAAAAGAAAAATTCAACCATACACATTCATGGGTGATTCTTAAAATTTGAAATTTATTACTTAATTTAATTAATATCATTACCAATTAACAATATTTAAGTGAATCATTGAGTTTTCACACATTAAGAGTGTACATGATGTTCAATTGCTTGGATTATAAACATAAACTCTTTCAATGCATTCCTCAAACATAGATAATTACTTATGGATTTTAAGGGTCTCAAGAGAGTAACATTAATAGTTGGTGTAATGGTGCTTTGATTAGTGTGATTAAGTAGAATTATGCTCTACTTAATAGTTATAATTTTTGGCCTAATAATAATCACTTCATTCAATAATTGGTATCGAACTAATAACTGTAACTTTTGACTTATTGATAAGTGCTTGATCCAACATTAGTTTGCTAATTTAAGACTATATGGCAAGTTTAGTGTCACTTTTCCAAACAAAGATATAACTGACATAATGTACAAGATGATCTTTCACTCATAAACCTAACAAAACTTTCATGTCCTTACTCCTTTAATATATTGATTAAGGCAAAGGTAAGTGATTAAATTGAAGCGCTTTTAGACTGTAATTCCTTTCACTCATAATATCAAAATCAAATCAATTTTTATAAATTTAGATTCTTAACATTTTGTGGAAATTTTGGCAAGAAGTCCCCTATACATGGGATGTCCTGAAAGATCTACAAATAGCCAAAACCATCAATTTATAATAAAGAAAGTTTCACTCTTAATTTCTTAGCAATAAACATATTATAAGGGTTGAGGATCCTGCCTATGATTTGTTGAACGAACTCTAAAGTATAAACATATACATACAAAGATAATGATCCATTAATATTGGACAAATTGACCATTGGCTTTATAACTCTCTTGAACCACACTAGAGTAGCATTGGATGTATTTTCTCCATCTGCAAAAACAAATAATAAAATAAGTCTCAATACTCAGTAAATAGAAGAATAAAGTACAATAGCTAAAGGGACAAATAGGCACAAAGTTTTTTTTTTCTTTATAATGAAAATAAATTTAAATATAATAATAAATTAAACTTTAAACATGGAAGTACATGCAATAAATTTTATAAGATTCAAATTGTGATTTTTTTTTAAATAAAAAGATGCATAGATAATTAATATAAATAAAAGCTAAGGAGTTGAGTTAATAAGAAATTAGTTCATTGCATTATTAATGAGATAAAATGCTAGCAATATATAAGCATATAATATTATAATAAAAATATGAAATAATAGGAGATATGTATAAAAAATAAATAAATAAAATAGGTAAAGGAAATAAAAATCACATTCAAACGTTTCAAAGTTGAATATTGAACAGAAAATAATGGTTATACTAAAAACAATTTAACAAAAACATATTGTTAGGAAGGTCCGTGCAAAACTCTAAGGTCTAATATATTAATATGGGCATACAAGCCACAAGGATAAATAACCATATATTCAATCTCAGAGTATTATAAATGAAAATTATAGGTGGGATTACCAGCACCCTCTTTATATACCACCATTCTTATAGCACCTAAACATTTAAAAGCATCAGCCTTAGTACCCTCCAGGTATTCAATCACAAAAATTACATGGTAATATCCAAGGTGCACTAAGGGTTCACAGAATTGCTGTTAGCAACTAATATTTTGTATAATCCTACCTTATATGTATATATATATATATATATATAATAAACAAAGTCCAAATATTAAAATCTCCCAAATAAAACCCAAAATAAAATTCCACAATTAAAAATATAAATATACCTAGATATACATTTCAACATATCCATTTTTCAAAATAATGTTTAGAATAGCGTACAATTTCATATTTAACTTAATAACACAATCATATTTTAACATAACATAATCTAAAAGATTTAATATCCAAATTATTCACATGCAAGAAGACATTATCTAAGACACCCGTCCCAAGATCATGTAGAAACAAACAAGAAATAAAGAAGTAAAAATTGGTGAAAAATTAAAAATATACCACAATTTATAATTTATTCATTGTGATTGTTGAACAATAGCAATTCCTCTAGGTACCATAACACTATCAAATCTTTCCAACAAAAAATTCCTAAATGTTTTCTAAAACACAACCAAAAATTCATTCAAATTAAATAGTTTAATTTATGTTTCTTCTTCCATTAACTTAGTCAATTTTTGACTCATTCTAGGTTAAATTCTGCTTTTACACAGTCTACTATTTGGTCATTCCCTACTTAGACTCCCTTAACTTAGTCCCTCCTTAACTTGCTCTAGATATTAATATCAATTTAGACTATTAATCAACCTAGTTTACAATGTACATGAGTGTAAGAGATTGTCTTAGAAGATCAAATGACATAATTAAATCAATACGCACTCCTACTTGGCTTACTGCCCCACTGAGCCTTTTTGACTTAGTAGATTATAAATTTTCAATCCTAGCGCTAGTCTAGTTTAATATGAAATTTTACTTTAAAATGGTTTCTTCAGTGTAATGTTTTATGTAATACCATAATTTCTTAGCTCATTCCATGCTATCTTTATACCTTATATCAATCAATACATATAAGAGGCAAGAAAATGACATTAAAATATTGATTATTTTTGTGTTGCGTCGCGTATAAAATTTTCGTTCCATGCCATGTGAGCCAAGTGACCCCATATTATACTTTTTCATATTTAATTACATGTATACAACTTATTTGTATCATAAAATCATGCCCACAACTCATGCAAACCGAGATGGAACCTAGAATATGGAGGTTTATTTTCAGCCAAATTTGGCCCCTTTCCTGGCCTAATTTCGAAAAATCATAACTAATTCTAGAAAAATAAAAATCACACATTCTTAGCCATTCTAGAAAGATACAGATGTCTACTTCACAATAAAAATATGAACAAACCATAACACCTATCACAGAGGGCGTTTGACATCTGAAAAGGTTCAGAGGTCAAACTACCTCCTGATGCTGTCACAGATTTTGCAGCAAATTTTGAAAATGTTCAATTAATTCCAAAAAAATCCAATCCATGCAAATGTACCAATATGGAAAACTGTGGATGTTAGCTAGAGGATAAAAATACTTCTAGATCAGTTCAGGTAGTCCAATTCTCAAAATTCAATAGAACAGTAACTCAGGTAGGGTAAGAGTCCTGATATCGGATAGAATGTTCAAAAATTCATATCTCCCTCTCTAGACCTCCAAATGAGGTGCTTCTAGTTGAAACAAGTCACTGGGAATATCTAATTTCTCTGTATATAATTTCGTGACAATTGGATATCATTTGCCCCATGAGTGACATAATTTAATTTCGGACCAATGCTACAGTATCAATGACCAAAACTAGAAAAATTTTTTATCTCAAAAATTCGCTAAATATTCCACAAACCTCCAAAAATTACCAACTTTAGCTTCTCAAAAAGCTCTAGATGCATACCAAATTTCAGGTCAAGAGGAGCTCATTTGGATAAAAACTAATATAACCTCATGAAATGGTCATTTTTGCTTCCTACCAAGAGTAACTTGGCACTAGGCCTCTTCTTGAGTTTGGCACCCCTTGAGCAAGTTTCAAAGCACAAATATGACTTGTGGAGACTGCTCAAGTGATCCCAAACCTCATACATCTCATTTTGGTCTCTCAACATCTATTTATGCATAGTTACATCAAGCCATCCAAGAGCCAATTTGCACAATACTATTGATTTAGTGTCATATAAAGTCTACATCATATGCATACATCATTTTATACTTGTCCATGGTCTTACATCACAAAAACATTACATACATCATCACTTTGACATTTAACCACCATTTAAAGTACATAATACACCAAAACAAAGATGTTCAATGTCCTTAGCTTGCATCTCCTTGACTTGGAACACCACCTAGACAATTCAAGGATGAGGGAGAAAGGGGAGTGAGATTCCAAGAATCTCAATAGCTCACACATCCATTCACACCACATTCAAGGAATACATATACCAAATGCATAACTATACAAGCATAAAGTGTGCAATAAATTCTATTCCATGCCACATTCACATGTCAAGCTTACTTTCATGCTCTAGGGATTTTTGGTTTAGCCTCACCCCATTTCTAGGACTTTTGAATTTGCCTCACTCTTGGCCTAGGGACTTTTGACTTTGCCTCACCCATTTAAGGGACTTTTGGCCTTGTCTCACCCATGCTATGAGACTTTTGGCATCTCCTCACCTTCATCAAAGGATATGCAAGCTCACTTTGCAATTTCCTTCCCTTCCTTGGTTTCACAAGAGCACTTAGGTGGAGTAAGATTCTCTTGAAATAGATATTACAAACATCACACAATTACACACTTGAAGCAAGCCAAGACATTAGGTTCACTCTTAAACACATATTTGGTTCCATAATGGGCATATTGATTCCATAAATGGTCCATTGAAGCAACTCATGTCATCCAAGTTCTAGGCTGCATTCTCTTGTTATTTCTAAACTTCTTGGACTCATTTAAGGTCTTTGGAGCTATCACATATTCAATTGCACCATTGAAAGACTAAGTTGCTTCATAAGGCACCATTATGGACACCATTATCCCATCTCCCAACCTATGGCTCCTAAATTTTTCCTAATGGTTTCTCCCATCTTCTAACATCATATAAAGTCCTAAACAAAGGCTAGAACAAATTAAAACATCCCTTAGCCTAATGAACCTAGCTTGGCTGAAATATGTACCATAATGGAGGTTCATGGACTTTGTGATTTTTCCTTGATGAGAGAGCCACTTGGGAGGCTTTCTAAAGGTCTTAGGAGTTCAAAGAAACATTAAAATAGCCAAGGAAACATTCACACAAAATCAGATTTTGTAAAACTCTAGAAAATATTACACTTTTCTAACTTGTTTTCTATTAGTTTTTCTTAGAATTTCTTGCCATATTCCATCTCCTCATGGCCTAAAACTCTTGTTCCCTCCTTGTATTTGGACAGAACATCCTCCCTTCCTTTGATTCTGGTCTTGGCTAAAATACACACAAAGGGAGGGAGAAGAGAAGATGCAACAAAAATTAAAGATTATCTAAAATTCAAGTGAGCTTTCAAGGGTCTTTCTCCTTTATTCTCTTCTCCTTAACAAATTCAAAATTCTCCCCTTAGGTCTAGTTTCTCCTTGACTTTCTTCCTCTTTTTCTCTTCCCTTTGGTGTGCCTAAGAGAGCCGAAGATTTTTTGTATTTTGGGCAGAATGGGTCGTGCTCATTAAAGAGGAGAAGAAGGGAGAAAAGTGTGGAACTCTTTAGAATATTCAAGAAACCAAAAATTCCAATTTTGCCCTTCCATAATGGCATTGTCATTTCAGCTTCGTTTTAGCTCCTTTTTGAAAATTGTCTTTTCCATCATAAAATTTAGGTTCCCAATTTAATAAAATTCTTTTGGAATCACTCAATTTGGAGCTAAAACCTTACCGAATGAACCGGTCAAAGTTCAAGTCAATTAACGTTGAAAAACATACACCAAAAGGCTTTACCGATCCTGGGGCTTCCTATAGTTTTTAAGGCTTCTGAGAATGTTGAGTAACTCAAAAATTTCATTTAAAAAGCCCTCCTATGTGGTTTTCCAAAAGTTGCACTTATTTACGAAAATGCTATTATGTTTCGTTAGTTTCCATCGCAAATTATTTCTCCATCCTAACTCTATTTTTCTTTTCGTCTGAGCCTAGAATTATCATTTTTAGGAGTCTTGGATTCTATCTAATTTTTTTGGGACACTATTTAAGTCATTTTCGAGGACTTACTTTTATATGGCTCATTTCGTTATTTTACGAAAATTATGTTCATTACATTTTACACAAATTTTACTCAAAAATTCATTTTTAACTGAATTTGAATTCATTTATTTTGGAATGAATGAAGCTCTCGGAAAGCTATAATATCACTAAATTCATAATTGGAGTCTGAACATGGATAGAGCATATGAACATGTCAACCAAAAACGTGTGAGCTCCATTTTCTCTTCCTTTTTCACTATAGCTCCCAACCTATAACACAATGCTACTATTGTGAGGTAGTTTCAATGAAATTAACTTTAAAGCTTAAGAACTTGATAGTATAAATTTAATTTGAAAATTCAATCCACACCACAGCCTTACTTTCAACACCATTGTCCATATGTATAACCTCACTTTTTCACTACATAAGTCAAAAAGTTTCTTCATTTTTTTAATGGATAGTGGTTTTTGAGTAAACTTAATTATGGATCGAATAGTTCATCTTGACTCCATAAGTACAACTTGAAAAATATAGATATGAGCCAAAAAAAAAATCAAAAGACTTATCCATTTTAAAGAAATCTATTTGTAAAATGGGCCGCTTGAGTTTTTTTTTTTAAGCCCGACCTAGTCCAAGACAGGTTGGAATTTTTTTAATAATTATATTAATATTATTAAATTTCAATCATTTCTCTTAAGTGTTCCATTAATTTAGTATGACAAATTTAGTTGTGTTCAAATATAAATTTTAGTATAATGAATTTATTTTTGTCGTACAAATGTTTCATAATAATGATCTAAAAGAAATGATAAAAGTATATAATTATATATTATTGTATTTAGAGTCAATGGCCTATAAATTATTCAACTCCCTCCAAATTCCCACTTACTAGCTTATCTTTTTTGCTTTGTTCTTCACTTCCCATCAAATGAAGAGATTTGTGCAAGATTCAATTGTCAATGCTATTTGGGAGATTTTAAGGTGCAAGATTGAACATCCTATATTTTGTATATTTCAAATATGAATTTGGATCATGTCCATGTATTGGATAATGCATTGGTTTGTGGTGAGATATTGAAGGCTTTCTTTAAATTCAGTATTTGATGTCGTAGGATGTGATTGGTATCAAAGAATGTGGCGTGTGTCTATTATGTTTCTCAGAATATGATAAATTCATTCAACAAATGGAATTGGAGTGGAAATATAAGAGGCCTCGTAATGTTGATGAGGAACAATCACTTCCTTAATTTAAGAAGCTAAATCTTTATTTAGGTACTTGAACTAAGACATGTTGGGATATTAATGAATCGAAGGCTCTGCTCATAAGAATTGACATAGCCTAAAACCTCTTCTTTACCAACAATTCGCTTTCATGGAACTTCTCTTCCATCCTAAATTTGCGCTTAGAATGAAAGGAAGGACTTGAGGGAAATTGGTACAAAAAAATCTCTTATTGTTTCCTTCATTAACTAGGCCTCTATTTCTGCAATTTCCTCAAATTATTAATGTCATTTTAAGACTATCTTTAAAGCTAGGCTTGAAAGTTTGAGTTAATCTCACATCCCACAACTAATGGTGTGATTGGCTTAAAAGATAGCCAAATTTTCTTCCGTAAGCCAACATTAAACAAAATTCTATTAAACACTAATGAAAATTTCTAAGATTTAATAGCAAATATCAAAATCAAATAGAACAATTTCAAATCATATATGCATTATATGAATTTAGTTCCAATGGATTCTTATAGAAATTTCAACAGAGTCTCCCCTATAAGTTAGACCTCTCAAAATTTTTACAAATCAGTCAGTTAGTTTAAAACATTAAAAGAAAATTTAACTATCAATTTAGACAAAAAATACATAAGTTTCTAGGGGTGGGAGACCCTATCTGAACCGCAAATAGGGTCCCCACCCCTAGAAATTGATATAGACTATTTTGGATTGATAGCAGGACACTCTTTTGATGTATTTGTGTTGGCTAAGTTGATTGTAGAAATATTGAGAGGTCCAAATTATAGGGAGACTCTGTTGAAATTTCTACAAAAACCACCTACTTTTAATTTGTTTAAAGTAAGTATAATTTACAATTGTTTTGTTTGATTCTATCATCTAATATTGAATTATAGGAATATTCATTGAATGTTTAGTAAGGTTTTAGTTTTAGATAGGTTTTTAAGGAAGAGAAATTATTCGTCTTCCATGCCAGTCACACTTGTGGTTTCAAGGTGTGACATGAATAGTTTCTATAAGATGAAGTATGTGATTATGTTCCTCAATAATGTTATGCACTTTATATTTTCCATTCATAAGTGTTACTCCATTTTTTATTTTGCATTCAGTTTTAGTCTCAAGCCAAGGATTTTTAGTTTCAAATACTCTTTTTGCAACAAACATATGTACATGATGTAATAGAGTCCACTACAAAAAAAAAAGTTACTTTTAGTGGCAACAAAAATCGCCACTAAAAACTTAAAAGTCGTCACTAATATTTTATAGTGACGACAAAGAGTCGCCACTATTTCGTGACTAATACCAGTGTAATAAAAGGTTTTTAATGGTGACTATTTTGTCACCACTAAAACTTATTAATGGCGACAAAAGATGCCACTAAACCTTTTTAGCGACAGCACATGTCGTTGCTAAAAGGGATTTAGCGGCGACCTTGTCACCACTAATTCCTACATATTTAGTGGCAACCGTGATCTGTCGCCACCAAAAAATTACTTTAGTGGCAAAATTATCACCACAAATAGCTGGTTTTTAGTAATGACTCATATTTGTTTCCATTGAAAGTTTGTATTTTGTGGCAACATTTGTCACTACTAAAGACTTATTAATAGTGACATATGTCGCCACTGAAAGCTCAACATTTAGTGGCGACCTATATTGTCACTGACAATAATCTTTAGTGACAATTAAAGTTGCCATTAATTGCAATTGAAATCCTTTAGTGATGACTAATGTCGCCACTAATGGTGTCTTAAATTTTTTTTAATATCTTATACATAATTAAGCAAAAATTACATAAAATTCTAATAATAATACAAATAACTTCAAAAGAATAGAAGAACAAGTAATAAAATAAGATTAGAACTACAATCATATCAAAATGAAAGAAAATGTTATTAAAATCAACTCATTTATAGATTGTACATATACGGAATTAGCAATTCGAAAACTAAAGTCCTCAACTCTACAATCATTATTAATAATTGTTCAGCTGCCTAAAGAAGCAACTAATAAGGTTCCACATACTTAATATCCTCCTTCATGTTATGAAGCTCACTCAACCTTCAAAAGAAAAAGAAAAAAAAAAGAATACACCATGTTATTCAATTTATATCCAATAATCACTTTAGACTAAAACAAAAACAATACCAATTCAAATACTAAGCAATATTTAAGTTAAAGTTTAAACTTGAAACCAATCTTAAATTGAGGTTCAAACCATTAAGAAATATGTAGTGTTTTATAAACATATCAACATTCATCTAAGTTTATTGAGCTGATCTTCCTGAAGCACTGCTACTTGAAGGTAGATGCCTTTGTTAGAAAGAAAAACAACTATAAATATTTTTCATCACTAGAAAAGGTAAGGGAAGTGTTATATACCTACTGCTGCAATGTTGACAATAAGGCGACAACTTGTGCGCAGATTTTATCTTGTACTTGTTGGGCCATCTGGGCTCACTATTGTTGCAGTTTTCGTTCAAATTATTCCTATTCTTGTGCCATTTGCTCCATTTCTTCTCAAACTTGCTTTATTACCAATGAGACTCTATAGTCTACATCTACTTGGTCAACATGTCTCTTTTTTGGGGGTTTCTTTCTATACCCCTTACCACAAACAAACCTCAACCATGTACCTAGTACAGCAAATAAAATTTCGTCTCCAATCATGCAAGATTCGACCTCTGATGATTGTTGCTGAAGAATAAGCTCATGTAAGCAACCTGTAATTTAAGCAACAAATTAAACCATAGACAATAAACTACAATTAAACAAAGTTTAAAAATTAAGGAATTTTTAGAAGTAACGTGAATCTCTTGTGATTTAGGGTCAGCCCACTCAATCTCCCCATCTCTTATCCGATGAGTGTGTTGTGCCTCCTACATCACATCAGGTCCAGCTAGTTCTCCAGTAACAGGACCTCTCTAAAATATTTTTTGACAATATTGTTTCATCTTGTAATCATAGAAAGAACAAAATAGGTATATAGATATGTAATTGTAAATATTAAAAGAAGACCTCATCCTCACCAGGTTATACTCTACCTCCGCAAAGGATCATATGCCACATGTATGTTTGGTTATTTGCTTTCTCCTATTTAGTTTATTTCTATTACTTATTACTTGTAGTTAGATAGAAATCCTTGTTGTCCTCTAACAATAGTTATAACAAGTGCATGGAATTAAGCATGTTCAAACCATGGTATATAGCAAGAGTACATTACCTTGAAATATTTTTTAAATAGAAAATTTTTAGAAATTCTTAAAATTGCATTATTGAAATTTTTTATCCATTTCATTGCATCTATTACACAAAATTACTAATAAATTTTAATATAACAAATAACTTTATTAAAAATCTAATGTAACAAATAAATATTAATAAATTTTATACACTTTTATTACTAATTGCATGCTTTTTAAAATATTTAAGAAGTCATTTTTAATTAAAAAATAAAAATTACCCATGATTGAAATTTAAGAATTTTTAACATTCAACCTCTAATATTCTTAAATTATAATAAGATTCCATTGTCATTAAAGGGGAAAAAAAAGCAAAGGTTCAAAAAAAAATAAATTAAAAAAATACAATTGAAATGAAAAATATTTAACCAAATTAAAAATATATTTATAACTATAAATAATATATATTAGTTTTGTTGTTTCATTTTTTATATGTATGTCGTGTATAATTTTTTGTCATATTATTTTCTTTAGAAGCATGTATATATTAAACAATGCATAATATAACCATAAATAACTTATGGTATAATTAACTAAAGTGGTAATAATTAACTTTAAGGTATTTTCAATTTTAATGATTATAATAATTTGTATTTATTTTAAAATAAAATCATATTTAAGTTACATTAACAAATATTATATTTAAAATTTTTAATACTAACATGTCTTTAATTAAGAAGCATGGCACATTACTTTGCCCAATTTGCTAAACAATTAACACCAAAAAGATTGTATTTGGCTTACCGAACTACAATGGTTTATGATTAGAGCACTAAATTTTGATTGGACTTAATATTATATTTGTGCTTATTTCCACAACCAAAAAATAGTTTTTTGTTTTATAATAATTGTGGAAGTTTTTCATTGACTTACATCCTATTTCCTTGACTAAATTGCTGCTTTCCATTAAAATAAATGGATCTTTTTGTTTCGTTTGCTTTGTTGAAAAATGTTTTCAATGAAAGAGTTTTGGACATCAGGTAATTTGCTTGCGTGTCTCTTTTTTTTAAAAAAATCAACAATAAATTTACTGCACTTTTTAAAGAAGTTTTTTAAAAATATGAGTGAGAAAAACTATTTTCAACTTTTGACTTAACCCATTCTTATAGATTTAATTATGAGCCAAAAAGTCGGCTTAATCTAAAAAAAATAGAATTTAAAGAATAAAATCCAATCTTAAAAAAAGAAATTAAAGAAATTAAAGAATTAAAAAGTAAACATGTTTAAAATAATTTGTTTTGTAAAATGGGTCAATTAAAATATTTTTTAAAGTCTGCCTAAACTTATAGGTTGAAACTAATATATTTTTCTTTATATATTAATTGAATATTAAAAACTTGGAGAGTATCTTATTTACAATCTTGAGTAATATGACCAATGAAAAAACATTGTTGACAAATTTTAAAAATTCTTTCATTGCAAGCCTCAATCCACATTTTCAAACCATTATTATGTCTAAATTGAAATCCCCTAAACGCCGCCACTAAAAAGATTTGGCTTAGACTTTTTTTAAATTTGGCACAAAAAAATTTTAAATTAAAAATGTCACGTAAAAGTATTTAGTGGCGATCGACGATTGCCACTAAGCTTTGGCACAAGATTTTAATTGATCAAAAATTTGGCGACAAAACTTTTAGTGGCGACAGATTTAGTTGCCACTAAATATTTGGGACAAAAATTCTAATATTTTCAAAAGGATATAAAAACATTTAATGGCAACTCTTGTCACCACTAAAAGTATCTATAGTACTTTTAGTGACGACACGACTTTGTCGCCACTAAAAGTGATACATAATTTATCTTTTAACAAGCCTATAGTTGCGATCAAGCGTTGCAAGTGTGGTCGCAACTAAACATTAGTTTTAGTGATGATTATGTTCAAATTGTCATTAAAAGTTTTTTACGATGACTCCTTTGTTGCCACTAAAAAGTTTTCGTGGCAACTTCTTTTTGTCATCACTAAATTTTTTTTAAACATTAAGAATTGTTTTTAGTGACAACTTTTAGTGATAATCTGTTATTGTCGCCACTAAAACCATATTTTTAGTGACAACTTCTTTTAGTTGTTACTAAAAGTTGTCACTAAAAGTCTATTTTTTGCAATAATCATTCTTGCTCATGGTGAAATATTGTTTCTTAATATAAATTTTCCACTATAATCAACCCAAAATTTCTACACTACCTATAAACTATCAAATTCCATGCCTATAAGTGAGGTTATATTGTAGTCACAAACATGAGAAAGTAGGCTATAGACAATTTTTCAAGTTACATTCACTAGAATATAAAGAAATTTGTTATTGTCAAGCTAGAAGCTAAAAGAAAAATAAGTTAAAAAAGGTGTATTATAGAGGTAACACACCTTTAATCCAATGCATTTGGTGATAAAACAAAACAAAACTATAAGTTTTATTGGTGATCTTGGAGTCAATTTATATTGGCGGTATTATTATTGAAAATTTGCTTTGCAATATTGTGAATTACATTGTTTTTTTGTAACCAAATTGTGAGCACAAGTATGTGACCAAAATATTATTGTGGGCATTATTGGGTTATATTTATTTAACTTGTGATTAATTTATAAATTGATGGCATAATCTCACATGAGATGAGGGTATACCATATATATATGAAACTTAGGTAAGAACTTGATGCTAATGTTTGAGGACATTCACATCATACAAAAAGGTACATTGGTGTTGAGTTTTGGATCGCATGCATATGTGAATTTTTTTTTTCTTTGATACATGAAAAAAAAACCTAAAACTAATCAAAACACACTAGTAATAACATCCTGACATTATGACTTCAAACTACTAACAATAGTTTCTAGCATTACAAAAACTGCATAAGATGGAAATTGTCTAATTAATGAGAGGATGTCAAGCTATAAAACTTGTATCAAGACTGGCAATTGTGACTCCTTTTTCTAAAAGCATGGAATGGGACTTCTGATATAACAAGACCGTAATTGGAAATGCATGGGAATTAAGCAAAACCTGCTGCTAAAGAATAAAATATAAACCCTTACTTATAGACTTCAACCATGTAGTGGTTTTTTATTGACGACAATTATCAATTCTGTCCAAATTTTGAATATTAGTTGACCAAACAAAATAAAAGTTAAAGTCCAAAACCCTTTTTGGCAAGAATATATCATCGCTCTACAATGGAACAAACATTCCAAAGCTATAGCTTATTAACTTGGCATTGCTAGCTGTTATCATCCATCCCATTTTGATAATATTGTGTTGACATTCAGGAAATTAATTTTAATGCAGTCTTTGGATAGCAATCCCTATTTTAAAAAATTTTCCTATTATGACACCACTAAATTAAACAAAGCATAATCATGCAAATCAACTTCTATGTCTCATCTTGTGATTTCCCTAAGGGCTTAGAATCCAACCAAAACTATATTCAACTAAAAATGTAGGGTTGATCTAGTTGATCAACACATACACCTAATAGTGATGCAAACCAAATTGTTGTAGCAAATGGACATAGGAAAAAAATATGATTAACCAATTCCTATGAAGCCTGGCATAATGGACAAATCTCCTCAATCACCATATGATGTTGTTGAAGCACCATAGTTAAAGGTAGAGCATTTTGCAATACTTTTCATAAAAAGAAAAAACACTGAATGGTAAATTAAATTTCCATAATTTCCTTCATTTCAGAAATTGTAACTGGTCTCCTTGATATAATTCTTATATCCTATCTCCACCCAAGATGATATAACGACCAAAAGAATTTCCTGTCTAAACCAAAAGATCCATTTGACCTGTTATTAAGATTGGTATGTGAACATTTTGCTGATTTTGTATTAGAGAATAAAGTTTTGCTAAACATTGTACACTCCATCTTTCCTGATCGTGCAAAATAAGGTCACCCACCATTTCATAACAACTTGAGCAACTTAATTGCATTGGCCACCAATGATGGTTAAGTAGAGGAATATCTTTACCATATCCAATTCTTCGATGTAAATTATCACATATTAAATAGCTTGATTTGCTAATTGTTGTCCATATCTAAGAAGTAGCTAACTAAGGAGGCAAATGACCTCGAAAGTTACTTGAATAGCATTTGGGTTTAATAGTATAAGTGATCAAAGACCTCAAATCAGTTGAGATTACTCTCCAAACTTACTTTGCTAATATATTTGCTTAATTCCAAGACCACCCAAATACGTAGGCCAACAAATTTTAAACAATTTTAACAAGTGCATCTTTGGTATGTACTCTGAGTATCCCTAAAAGAACTTGGCTAATCTCATTAATTCTGCCACAATATCGCCTAGGAAGCTCAAAACAAAAAAGAGGATATGTTAACACAGAATTAAGCACATACTTAATTAAAATAAGTCTTCCTACTTGAGACAGCAAACTAGTATGCATGTGTGAATTTGAAATGTTCCTTGAATGAGAAGTGTGTTTTTCTTCATTGGCTAATATTACAATGCAGTAGAACAATATACATAAATGTATATTATGTAACTAACTACCATTAATAATTGTGAAATTTTAAAATGAGAAATCTTTTAAACCAATGATATGTGGCACAAAGTGTTCATAGAATGAGTTACCACTAATTGTAATGAATTATTTAAATTTATAAAATTATGTAAAATTATTGTTATAGTCATTGAATCTAGATGATATCAAGGACATGGAGCTAAAGCCTATAAATTAAAATTACCAATGAGAACATCTAATCTTGGAATAAGAGATTCTAAGAACTTGGTACAAAGGGAAATCATCTCTAATAGCCTATTTGGTTGGTATCTAAGAAAGGTAATCCCTCTCTATCAATTTTGTATAATATTTGTTATGTCTTTGTAATTATTATTTAATAGTATTTTACCATTTTTATTACTTTTTTCATTCCTTCTTCCAAAGTAATCCTTTTCTATTTTGCATATCAAATGAGCCCTTAAATTAAATATCCATCCTGATAAGGTGTAGGTGCATCTATCATGCAATAAGAAAGGAGTCTAACTAGAGGTTGTGTTTGAATAGTGTATTTTAAGAGGGGAAAGTAATTTTTGGAAATATTTGAATTATTTCATTAAAAATATTTTTGTTTGAACTAAGAGGTTTGGATTTTTAAAATTCTAAGATGATTTAATCAAGAAAATTAGGAAGAATTTGAAAATCAACCAAAATCATAAAATAGGTGAAATTTTAGACTTTCCTTCTCTCTAATTTTTAGATGATTAGTTTCTCATATTATTTTCCACACACATATTGATAACTCCCTAATTTATGATATAAAAGGATTATATTTGAGATAAAATTAGGGAGTCAAATGCTTTCTTCTTGATTAATAGAGTTAAAATGGATTCAATCAAATAAAATAAAGAAAGTGTTTTATTGTGTTTTCTTTAGCAGTTTGAGCCTCACTTTTTGATTAATTTCAATTTCAGCAAAGATAAAAGAAGAAAGAAAGAATTGAGAAAAGAGAAAGAAGCTGAGAAGTGAGAAAGTACAAGTGGATTAAACATTCTCGCTACAGCGAAGATCCAACTCGCTATGGCGAGAACACACTTTCGCTATAGCGAGTGAGGCACTTCGCCACAGCGAAATCGCGAAGCATACAAATTCCAGGGAGAAGCTCGCCATAGCGTAGCAGTAGCGAGAAAAGAAGAGATCTGAGAACTCTAAGAGATCTCGCTATGGCGAGGAGTGCTTCTCGCTATAGCGAGCTCTCTTAGAATTCCCAGATCTCTTCTTTTCTCGCTATTGTTACGCTATGGCGAGCTTCTCCCTGGAATTTGTATGCTTTGCGATTTCGCTGTGGCGAAATGCTTCACTCGCTATAGCGAAATATTTTTGTTTGAACTAAGAGGTTTGGATTTTTAAAATTCTAAGATGATTTAATCAAGAAAATTAGGAAGAATTTGAAAATCAACCAAAATCATAAAATAGGTGAAATTTTAGACTTTCCTTCTCTCTAATTTTTAGATGATTAGTTTCATTTCATTAAAAATATTTTTGTTTGAACTAAGAGGTTTGGATTTTTAAAATTCTAAGATGATTTAATCAAGAAATTAGGAAGAATTTGAAAATCAACCAAAATCATAAAATAGGTGAAATTTTAGACTTTCCTTCTCTTTATTTTTAGATGATTAGTTTCTCATATTATTTTCCACACACATATATATTAATACGCACACATATATACATTTACATATACATATATAGGCCCACATGCATAAGTGCATACAAATAGACACATATATGCACGCGCACACGTACATACACACATAATAGATGTAGGTATATACAAATATGTATGTCCATACAAATACATTCATGCACATGCATGTGTGCACACAAACATGTGTGTGTATGCACGTGCGCATAATTGTACAAATACATAGATATATATTAATGTGTGTGTGTCTGTGTGTATATATATATACACATAAAGCCTTACACAAACATTTTATAAATACTATAGTTATCCAAACAAGATATTTCAAGTGCCAAAAATTTAAATTCCTTGCATTTGAACTTCCATGTGATTTAAAATGCTAGAATCTAAATACAATCTTAACGAAATTTGTAACTCTTTAACAGTGGGGTGTTTTAATTTCATGATCACTTTTAATAGAATTTGCCTTTTTGAATGTGGGGGTGAAGTTGCTTCTATGAGGAAAAGGATTATTTATTTCTCAAAGCACATTTATGAACCGCAATTTAGACAGGGCCATAACATGCGGGCTAGGACTTACCTAGCAAAATTTTTATGTGCATGTAGGGTTAATAACCCGAATGCATGAGGCATTAAAAATGGCATTTTAAGTGGTGTTTTATTGGCAAACATAACAGCCTTATAATGATTGATTATGGCCTAACTTCATTCTTTATAGCCATTGTAATTTGGTTGAAATGGCATTAAGTTCTATCAAAGGATTGCTAATATTAGTGCTTATAAATAGAAGAAAATGGGAAGGAAGCATGATGAAAAATATGGGTATAATATATTTTAAATGTGTGATATTTTGGGTTTAGGAAGCATGATCATATCTTCTCTCTTTATGCAAAGGTTGAAGATTTAAAAAATAAAATGATGAGAACTCATCTTGGTTATTATCTATATTGGTTACTCACTTGAGATTTATTCAATTTATAAAGTAAATTGAGGGGTTAATTCAAAAGAGAATAAGAAGAGAGTAGATAGAATTTATTGAAGTTAGTAAATTTCATCTAATCTCTTTCTTTCTCTCTTCTTTTTTTTTTTCTTTTCCTCACAAAATCATATCTAATTTTATAGATTACTAGCTGCTTCTAAGGCAAAGCAGTATAAAGATTACTAGTGAAGTTGGTGTGTGCACTCACCTTTGAAAGTCATAAAAACATCATAATCCTAGACAAAAAATGCAGTGGAGAAAGAGAATTAATGAAGCAGCCGCATCATGTGCCATATCTTTTTAATTAGGTCATCTCGGAAAGGTAAACAAGAAGAGAATCTGTTCGTTCTCACTCTAACAAAAGAAAAAAGCTCTGAATGAATACGAAAGAAAAGTGCAACTTTTTGACTAACTTTTTGACTTAGAGGTCAAAAAGTGATGTTATAATTGGAATCACTAAACACGTGAAAGTAGGCCATACGAACTGAACTTTCACGTTACCTTGACAAGGATATATAGAGTAGGGATCCATGTTCTGGGGTTGCTGTGCGCCCTAGGAAAGCTGCAGTACCTTTTTTTTTTTAATTTTCAAACTTTATTTTTTTTAAAAAACTTTCCATAAAGGGGACAAAGCAAGTTGCGTCCAACTTCTGAATATGTATCACTTCACAGTTGTCGGCTGAAAGTTATCTATAGAGAGAAAAAGAGATTGACAATGATACGGTTTGTCTGCTTTTTAAAGCTGCCGTGCTACTTTTTTGCACATTTTGATTTGGATGTTTTAAAATTTTTAAAGTTTGATTTTTTTTAAAAAATAAAATAAAAATAATTTTTCAACTATAAATTTAAAAATATAATAATTAAAATTAAATAATTAAATAATCTAAATCTAAATCTAAACTATCCAAATATTACTTCATAAAAGCAACCAACAATCCGAATGGGTTGACAATGGCGTTGACAGTGAAAACCTTAAACCGATTGTCAGCGTTAAAGAATGAGAAGGGGGAGCCCACGCCTTTTCTTTGTTTTTTGATAATAAATAAATATAGAGAGTGCACCGTAATTAGTGACTAAATATTAATAAAAGATCACTAATGAAATCCCACCTACTTTAAACTCTCTGTTGACGCCAATAAGCCAACCTTTATTGACAATGACAACCTAAAGCGGTTTTATAGATAAGGTCTGAAAATTTGTTAAAGGTGCAAATTAGGAAAGCTATACTCTTCAACAAAAGAGTGTAACTTTATGGCTAGAGTAAAATTGAATTTTTTAACGAAATTACAAGAAAAAGATAGAATACTTGATAAGCATCCAGCTTACGCAGAATAATTTTTTAAATATGATATTAGCTGTTCTTTATCCCAGTGTTTGTAGCTATAAAGTGGCACGTATTATATATATATATATATATATATATATCTGTGTGTGCGTGCATATGTTATATACCTCTCTTTGTCTCTGTGTGGATATATGTATATCTGTCTTTTTCTTAATTTAACATCTCAGAAGTCTAAAAATCCAACCCCTTCTAATTCAAACAAAAAAAAAATTAATAAAGCAATTCAAATGCCTCAAAAAATTATTTTAATCTCTTAAATTACCTTATTCAAACACACAACCTCAGGTGAAACTCAATCTCTCTCAACAGCATGATAGGTGCACCTACACGGATATCCTTCCATTAACAATTACTCTATAATTTCCCTTTGAACCAAGTTCTTATATCTCTAATCCCAAAGATTAGATGTTCTCATAGGTAATTTTTAAATGTAGGCTTTAGCTCCATACCTCTTGATATCATCCTAATTCGTTGACCATAACTATAATTTTGCATAATTTTATAAAATTTAAAAAATTCCAGTAATATCGTTGTTCATCATAATAAGTGGTAACTCATTTTATGAACACTTGAGTGTCACATATCATTGGCTAAAAAATTTTGTTCTATCAAAGTTTCACAATTATTATTGGTGGATATTCAATCACATAGTGTGTGTGTGTAAAGTTTCCATAGTAATATTAGCCAATGGAAAAAAAAAAAACTCATTTAAGGAACTTTTCAAACTCACACGTGATCCCAAACTCAACACCAATATTGTACCTTTATGTATGATGTGAATGTCCACAAACATTAGCATCAAGTTCTGATCCAAATTTCATATACGGTGTATCTTCATCTCACATGTGATTGTATCATAAAGTATAAATTGATCCTAAATTAAATAAAGATAAAATGGTGTTTTGGTCACACACTCGCACACAATTTTGTTCCAAAAAATAAATGTGCAATTCACAATATTGCGTAGCCAATTTTTAATAATAATACCGCCAGTTACCAAGTTTCCGTCCAACTTACAAATAACACTGGAAAAAAAGGAAAGAATTAAAATATTTTTGAAAATTTAAAAAATAAATTAAAACATAAATAAGGAATTAAATTAAAATTTTAGACAAACATTAAAGAAAAAAAGATGGTTAAATTATTTGTTGTCTCTATAGTTTAACTCAATTAATTTTAATTTAGTTTTTATAGTTTAAAAATTTATAATTAAGCCTTTATAATTAAAAAATTAATTTAGTCATTATTGTTAAAATTCTATCAAGATTTTATTAAATTATGTTAATATAACTAATCATATATCATTTTAACACTCTAAATATATATGATTCAAGTCAATTCACACATTATATGTTGCGCCACATGTAACGTATGCAAGTTAATTTTCTTTTTTTCTTTAATGTACTTTAACTCTTTTTATTAACATAAATCAATAATATATATTCAGAGTATTATGATGACCCATCCATGTGAGCAAAATTTATTTGAGCTATTCCACACACTTAGTGTACCATATTATCTATACACTGACTAATAAAATATATTCAAATCATATAATAAACCTTACATAATAGTTTATTTATATAATAGTGTTATAGTGGACAATATAGTATGGAACCCGTACAACACTCTATTTATATGATAATAGATAATAGGTAATTAAATACGAGATCTAGTTATATAACTTATTATTTTATTAATAGGTAAATTTCTTTTTATTTGATTTAAAACTTTTTTGTTGAAAAGAATATAAATAATGTGGCATTTTGAAAGTATTGAAATTTTTTTAATTTATTCAGAGTTTAATGATAGAAATTAAATTAAATTTTTTTTGAATTCTAAATATTTAATTAAAATTTTTTGAATTATAAAAATTAAAAATTAATTTAATTAAGAATAAAAATAAAGTTTTTGCCTTTACTTTTTGGATAACAAAAGTTTGAAAACTTTAAAAAGAATATTCTAATTTCAACACATGCACTGCAACTTTGTACATATCTGTAATCTATGCATAAAAACAAAAAATAAAATGCAGCTAATATCATATTAAAAAGAATTATTTTTAATTGAATATTCTATCTTTTTCTTATAATTTCATTAAAATATTCAATCTAATCCTAGTCGTAAAGTTACCCTCGTTTGTTTGAAGAGTATAGATTTGCCACTTTCACGAATTTCCAGAGCTTATCCATAAAACCGCTTTCGCTTGTCATTGTCACTCCAAATATTTATTTATTGTCAAAAAGTGTTTTTTGAAAAAAGGCGTGGGCTCCATCTTCTCATTCTTTTTACTCAATCTATCGATCTAAAGCTTTCGCCATCAACGCTATTGTATAGAGCTTTTTAGCCCACAATTACGAAAACGACTCTTTTAAATGTAAAATATATTATCTAGCTGTTTTAGCTTTATTTTTCTTTCTATATATACTTAACTACTTAAGCTGCTTTCAGCCAACCACCACAAAGTGCCATGTGTTCTTGCAGAGGTAACTTGAAATTTCATTCCATGGCCCACTTTTCACGTGTTTGTCATTGCAATTATACCCTCGCTTTTTGACTCTAAAAAAGTTACACTTTTTCTTTAAAATTTTTAATTTAAAATTTTAAATAAATTATATTCATATTAAAAGATTTTAAATTTTAAAATTATTTTTAAAAATTTTAAAATAAAAATTTTAAGTATAAAAAAAATTATAATTTAAAATTTAAAAATTTTTAATATAAATATTTTTAATTTAAGACCTTAAATTATATTTTTTCCTTTCTTGAGTATGTAGTCTCTGAAATGAGGGAATAACCTTCACTCTCGATCATAGCACATATAGTCATGTGGAGCTCTTTTTCTTTTATTACAAAGTGAGAACAAATAGATTCTTCTGCTTGCTTCTGAGATTAACTAATTTTTAAAAGAGATATGGCAGGTGATGCTGCTACTTCATTCTCTTTCTCTTATGTATTTTCTCCGAAGAAATATTTAATTCGATTACTCTCAATTTAGGGGGTAACTGCTTAATATGTAATTAAGAAAAGATAGATTGATGATGTAATTTTTAATATTAGAAACTAAAGAGAAAAGCTTTTAATGATAGAAGCTTTTTAATCTTTCTCTCACCAACTACATACAATTTGGGCAATATTACTGGCAACCTATTTATAAAAAAATTCATGTTTTTATGAATTGTAGGGGCAAAGAAACTTGCACCAATTTCACTAACAATCTTTCTATTGCTTTGTACCAGAAGCAAATAGTAACCTACATAGATGATAGCCTTTCACAAGGGAGATCTCTTGCTTGATTCTGTTTTTTGTATTTATGTTCCCAAAATAGTTCTCTCAAGTTATTTTGGAAAGCAAACTTTAAAAATAAGAAAAAACAAAAACTATTTGAGTGAAAGTTGTTCTCTCAAGGGGTTCTTTGTATCTTCATCAAAATTACAATAATGTCATTAATAAACTTGTTCTCTCAAGATGTTCTCCATTTTTAATTCTTTAATTAGAACACTATTGTGTTTTTTCTTTGTTTTGGAACTACATTGATGTTCTCTATTTTTAGTTCCTTAATTAGAAGACTATTATGTTTTTAGGTTTTCAAAACAATGGATGAAAATAACACTATCAAACAACTTTCTTTATAACGAGTAAATTAAACAAATCTTTCCTAAATTTTACTAGAATTATAGAGATCTTATCTCTATTTTTCAAATATGCATTTTAATCTAATTTTAAGTTAATTTGACTAAAATATCCACAATTAATTTAAATATACAACTATGTATTATATCTAAATATGATAAATAAAATAAAAGAGTAGATTTTGTGATCAAATATGTATAAATAAAAATAAAAAAGTACATTCTATTTTCATTAAATTTAACCAAAAAAAGTATTGAGATTAATAGAAGGTGTTTTAGTAAAAAAATTTAAAATTAAACTAAGGTATACTTATAAAAATAAAAAAGTATTGCTCGCTTATTTTTATAAAAATAGCACATAATAAAATATACTCTTTTAGGTAGAGTTAGATTATTACATGTACTAAAGGTAGTGATTTGCTTTGAACTTAAATTTAACAATATATATATATATATATATATGTGTGTGTGTGTGTGCGCGCGCGCGCGCGCGCGCGCATGTGTGTATGACTGCTTTTTTTGGTTTTTCAAATTACATGAAATTTTAAATGCAAAAAAATTAAAATTGTTGCAATTTAAATTTATGGTGCTTGGAATATCTTGCTTGAATAGTCATAGTATTTATTTAAAAAAAAAATGAAGAGAAAGAAAGTTTGAAATTCCACCTATTTATAATTTTGATTAATTTTCAAATTCTTCCAAATGTTCTTGATCACTAAATTATCTAAGAATTTTAGCAATCCCCCCTTCCTAATTCAAACAAGAAATTTTTTATTGGATATAATTCAAATATCTCAAAAAATTACTTTCTTCACTTAAGTTACTTTATTCAAACAATCTATGAAACTCAACCTCAACTTTCCAAGGTAGATGCACTTTAAAGTATGAAACTCTTGTTGGCATAGTTGAAAAAATCAGACCAAACTAACTGGTCTAACAAAAGTATTAATGAACCGGTTATGATTTCAATCTGATTGGCTTTGATAATTGATCCAACAAAAACTCAATCAAAAAGTGGCTAAAGTGGTAAAAAATATTACAACAAATGGACAATTTGATATTAAACTAATAAAAAACTGATTTTTACAATTTTTTAATACCTCCTTTTATCTCTAATTTAATAATTGGTTTAATTTTTTAAAACATTATTTATTGTTGTGCATCCTTCCATTTACAACTACTCCGTGTTTTTAGAATCTCAAGTCCCAAGATTGGATATCCTCGTAGGTAAATTTTTTACATAAGCTATAGCTCCGTTCTCCCTGATATCCTCTTCTTTGAATATAACTATAATTTTATAAATTTAAAGACTCCAGGTAATATCTTTATTTACCACGGTAAGTGGTAACTCATCTTATGAGCACTTAATCAGTGTTACATGTCATTGGCTTAAAAAACTTCTCATATTAGAATTTCACAATTATTATCCGTGGGTATTCAACCACACAATATATTCAAGTATATTCTTCTACTACTTAGTAATCTTAGCCAATGAGAAAAGACACAATATTCATTTAAGGAACTTTTCAAATTCACACATGTGATCCAAAATTCAACACCAACGTTGTACCTTTTTGAATAATAGGAATGTCCTCAAATATTAGCATTAAATTCCCACTCAAATTTCATATATGGCATATCCTCATCTCATGTGAGATTGTATCATCAGTCTATAAATTGATTAAACATTAAATAAATATATCCCAATGCCCACAACAATATTTTGGTCACATGCTCACGATCACAATTTTGTTCCGCAAATGAAATCTGTAGCTCACAGTATTACATTTCAAATTTTTAACAATAATATTGTCACAATATTAAACTCAAATTTCATATATGTTATAATTTTATTACAGAATTTATAATAAAGATATAAGAAATTATGCCTACATTTACTCCTAAAAAAAGAATTACAAAATTTTTAAAATCAAAAAAATAAATTAAACTATAATTAAGTAATTAAAGGATTAAAACCTTTTTCATAATCAAAATTTAAAAAATCATTAAAGAATTTAATCTAATTTTAATGCATTTACTGCAACTTTGTAGATATCTATAATCTATAAAAACTAAACATAAATAAAGAGAAGCTAATATTTATATCTAAAAACCCGTAAAATTCACTGCTCATTTGTATTGTTTCTTTTTATATTGTTTATAACGTAGTATTAAGATGCACTGTTTAGTACTCTTTATCCGTACTATTTTTAAAAAAAAATCAGTTGAATTTTTTTTATTTTTTACTGGAACCCACATTTTTTTTAAAAGACCCCTAGATCTCCAGGGTCAATGCTAGTATCCATTAAAAACATTATTCTACCTTAGTTGGATGCTAATTGGTGACATGCTTGATACGCAAAATATAAAATAAATCTGATTGTGGAGGAAATGAAAATTTTAATTTTAAAGATAAAAATAATCTTTGTGTTTTTACTCTAAAAATATAATAAACAAATAATGAGATATTATTGAGTAATGACTATAATAATATCTCAAATATTGTATAAAAGTTATATAAAAGTAATCCTAAACAGGCCCTGAAAATTCTATCTTTTTTTTTGTAATTTCATTAAAATATTTAGTCTAACTCTAGTAAAAAAGTTAATCTCTTTTATTGATGAGTATGTATTTTTTTCCTTTCATGAATTTTCAATCCTTATCTATCAAGATTAGACTTAAGTATAAACTTTAAATTTTTGTTATCAAAATTTTTAAATATATGATATTAAATTGAAAAATATTCAATTATGTGATATTAATTTATAAAATTTATTTATTTATCATATTTTTATTAAATAATTTAATAATAAAATTAATGAATATATAAAAAATTAGATAGAGTTGTACTAAACCTAATTATGAGTTGAAAAGTCTATCTAACTCGATAAACCCAATAAAAAAATAGATATAAGCAAAAAAAAAAGACATATTTTTAAAAAAACTTAAGTATAAAACGTTGAGATTGGAATTTTTTTAAAAAATTTGGTCCAAGCCTAAGTCTGGCCTGTTAAGTAATAAATTATTTTATTAATCAAGAATATTAATATTTTATTATATTTTTAATTTCACTCTACATATATTAAAGTTTATATGATTTTACCATAGGAAAATAGACATAGGTAGAGATGTTATAGTTTGCTCTGTCCAAGGCACAACATTGAACAAGATTTTTGATAACTTTGATATCAGATGTATTGGTGGCAATGAAGAAATAAGTGTTAGATTAAATAATTAATAATGTTTTCTGATAGCAACAAGCAAGTGGTCCCGTCCACCTATTTAAACTTTGAGATCACAATTCATCTTGTAGCATGTGAGAGTTGACATTTATAAAAATATACCTATTCTTAAATTAAACTCTTTTCCCATATGAAAAAATCAGTGGAATAGAAGCCTGCGAATGGAATAGAAGTGGGATTGTTGAATTTGAGAAAATTGCAAATCAATAGTCAATTATGTAATCCCAATTGGCTCTATTTGGAATTTTTTGTTTCAATTATTTATACTTAACATTTAAACGGATCGGGTGGGGCCTTGGTTCGGTTACAATGAGCATTAGCCAAACTGAGTTTACTTTTTATGCAAATTTTTTTATAGCTCTAACCTATTTTTAAAATAATCTAATCCATAATTAAGTGTAAGTTATATTATTTCAAAATTATAAATAGTGTGATTTTTTACTGGGGGGATAACTTGCAGAATAACTTTTGCTTTTTTAAAATTTAAATTGATTAATACAGATTTCATACAATTGTACGAACACACAGATAGCTTTGTAAATATTTCCTACAATTATTCTTACCTATATAACCGCTTTAGCCTGTCGTTGTCAATAAAGGTTGGTTTAACTGCCTCAACGGTCTACAGATAATTTAATAGTGATCATTCATTATTCAATTCTCTGTCGTTGTCACTAAATGTTATTCAATACTTACGATGCGCACCTTATTTATTTATTACTTAAAAAAAGGCGTGGGGTCCCTCTTTTCTTTCTTTATAGTTTAATACTGACAATCGTACCAGAGCTTCTAGTAACAACACGCTTATTCACTCTTTTACGTATCTTCCTTATAGCTGTCAGCTGACAACAACAAAGTGCTTGTATTCTTGTAAATGCAACTTTCAAAATCAGTCTATGGCCTACCTTCACGGGTTTATGATTACGACTGTAACCTCGCTTTTTGATTCTTGAGTTGAGTTCTACGTCAAGCACCTTCCAATGCATCGTAATATATATATTCATCTAGCTCTTTCGTTTTCCACACACACAGAACAAACACACTGCTCTTCTTGTTCACTTGGACCACTGATTAAAAGGGACATGGCCCGTGATGTCCCTGCTTCATTCTCTTTCTCTACTGCATTTTCTCCCAAAAAATATGATGTTTTCTTGAGTTTTAGAGGTAAGGATACTCGTGACAACTTCACTAGCCATCTTTACGCTGCGTTGTGCCAGAAGCAAATACTAACCTACACAGATGAGAAGATTTCCAAAGGAGATGAGATCTTAGCATCACTTAGGCAAGCAATTCAAGATTCATATATATCTATTGTGGTATTTTCAAAAAACTATGCTTCTTCAACATGGTGCTTGGATGAACTCAACAAAATACTCCATTGCAAAAAGGTTCAGGGACAACTTGTTATTCCTGTGTTCTATAAAGTGAAGCCATCCAATGTGCGCAACCAAACTGGGACTTACATGCAAGCTTTCCAAAAACATGAGCAAGATCTCAAGCACAACCAAGACGAGGTTCGCAAGTGGAGAGCTGCTCTCACTGAAGCTGCAAACTTAGCTGGCTGGGATACTTCCAAGTTTAGGTAACAATTATTTTAATCTATGCTTAGATGATGGATGGGCAATTAAATAAAATTTGGTTAATTTGGTCTATAATATTTTAAAAGTTTATGATTAGGTGGCTATATAGTTTTTCTAAAGAAAATTAATTTGGTATCTATTGTTAAACTTTTATTAATATGTTATTAAATTTTATTGACACAATCAATTATATATTATTTCAACACCTTAAATATATATAATTTATGCAAATTTACTATGATCATTTAACCTAGATGACATGAGATGACATATATGTGGATAAATTTCACTTAATTAATTAATTAATTAATTATATTTAAAGTACCAAGTACATGTTCTCTAAAAAAAATATTAAGCACATGAATTTAAGGACAAATGTTTGATGAGGGAGATTACTTTTTTTTGTTGAAAAAATTAGAAAGACCTAATTACAAAACTTTCAAATCATAGAAATCAAATTAAAAATTAGCTAAAATTATGGAGACTGTGAGTATAAGTTAGCCTTAAATTTGAAACCAAGAGGTATTGAAATCTTTCACAGCTCTTAAAACTCTTCTATAATGAAATGTGGCCCTTATGTTTTATTTTATTATCTCTTTATTTCTACTTTTGATTTTACGGTTGAAACTCAATTCTTTTCTTTTTGTCTTATTATTTTCAACTTTTGATTCTTGTGCTAGAAATGAATATGAGCTCATTCAAAACATTGTCAAAGACATTTTGCAAAAATTGGATCAGAGGTGCTTGCCTATTGAATTGAATGGCCTTCTTGGTGTAGACAACAATTGCACACAAATTGAATTATTATTATCAAGTGAAGTTCAAACCATTGGAATTTGGGATATGAGTGAGACTGGTAAAACTACTACTATTGCTGGAGCATTATTTGTCAAATACTCTTCTCAATATGAAGGTTGTTGCTTCTTGGCAAATATAAAGAAAAATTCTAGAAAGCATGGAAATGGACTTCATGACTTACGTTGTAAGCTTCTTTCCAAGTTGTTAGAGGAAGAAAGTTTCTATGTTGGCACTTCTACTATAGAACCTAATTTTGTTAAGAGTAGGCTTAGTCGTAAGAAAGTTTTCATTGTGCTTGATGATGTGACTACTTTAGAGCAATTGGAATATTTAGTTGGAGAATTTCATTGCTTTGGTTCAGGAAGTAAAATAATCATCACAACGAGGGAAAAACATGTGCTAAGAAGAATGATCGGTGTAATCTGTGAGGTTACAAAATTGAAATTCCAAGAATCCCTTAAGCTTTTTAGCTTAAATGCATTTAACCAAAGCTTTCCTTTAAAGGGATATGAAGAGCTATCAAAGTGGGCAATTGTTTATGCTCGAAGGATTCCATTAGTTTTGAAGGTTCTTGGTTCTTTCCTTCATAGCAAAGATAAAAATGAATGGAATAGTACATTGAGAAAACTTAAGAAATATACATATCTTTCCCAAGGTATGGTGTCTAATTTATGCAGTATGCATCTTTCAAGAGGTCTTGAGTGGTTTCTTTATAAGATAAGGTATCTAGAGCGCTACGGATATCGGAAGCTTGTTGAGCATAGCATGCCCTACGGCCATGTTAAAAAACTTTGGCATGGAATTCAGGTACATATAAGCATATTTAACTAATTTTAGTTCTGTCATCTAATTGAAATTTCATAATTCATGTGAATTGTCCCTATTTATTGTTGCAGGATTTTGTGAATTTAAAGGAAATACACCATACTCGACCTCAACAGTGGATGAAATTAGCAAATTTCTCTAAAGCTTTAAATCTTAAAAGAGCATGTCTTGGTGATTGTAAAAGCTTGCACCATGTTGATTCATTTATTTCATCTCTTCGCTTACTTGTTGAGTTAATCCCAAATGGGTATAGTAAATCTAAGAGTTTACAAAATGAGGTTCATTTAAAATCCCTCAAATATCTCAACATGAAAGAGCGCTTAAATCTTAAGGATTTGTGGTATAATCCATTCAATTGTGGCAAGATATCAAAGAGAATTATTGAAGGAAGAAGGAGAGATGAACAGTTCGTTCCGGCCAACCTAAACGATCTCATTAAATTCAGCATTGAAACAGATAAGCTCAGCTCGATTGGGATGAAAGAACGTGGGGTTTACCCAATATATGTCTTAGAATATTACTATTTGGTTCCAAAAATGGAATTTAGGTCAAATTTGAATATTAATTCCAAGAGGCCTGGGGACGTTGACGAGCGAGAACCATTACCTCAATGCAAGAAACAAGCGTTGAAGTCATCTCATGATGTTGATGAATTATTTGGGTCAAATTGGGATACGAATACAAAGAGGCCTTGGAACGTTGATGAGCAAGAACCATTACCTCTCTATAGTTGGTTCAAACGAAGGTAATTTAAAGTGATTCTTGGTTTTTGCTTTTTTTATACAAATATTTCTCTAAAAACAAGTAATCTTCCCCCAACATAACTTCATTTCTATTGTAGATTTGATGAAAAAATACACATTTCTTTTTACAGTACAATCATTAGAACAATATAGCCAAAATGGAGAATAGGATTGATTATATACATGCTTACCTTGTTTGGTACAATCATTAGACCAATATGGACGAAATGCAGAACATAAATACTAATTGTATAGTCAACCAGACAATACTTTTGAACTTTCTCATTAAGGTGGTTTTTTTCTTCCTCCTGGACTGTGTTCTCTTCAGGATTTCTATCTTATGATATAACTCGGTTTCTGTGGCGCATACTTTTTTGATAGTGCTTAATATCACTAAGAGGAGGAACATCTTCGTAAATTGGCTAATTGTAGTCGTAAAAATAAACGAATGAAGCTTCCTCTGATTATTTAATTGTAGTGAAACTGCTGTTAGCTTTTTATCTTTTGGTTGCAACTGTCATTTTGCACCAAGCAGTTGATTATCGGTAATTTGGTTTTTGGAGTTGATTCTTAGCATATATGTAATGCTTCTTAATATTCATTTCACAGTATCACAGAACATACCCAAATAGCAATGATTGGCGCTGCTTATGGATTTGAACTAGCAAAAATGGCTAAAGATTACATCAATAGCCCTGGTAAAAGGTTCCTTTATCATAGTTTAATTTGCTTGCCAAGAAGCATACCAGAGTGGGTTGGATATCGGACAACACAAAGCCTCCAGATTATTCAACTCCTTCCAAATTCCCACTTATTGGCTCATGTTTTCTTCTTTGTTCTTCCCCTTGAACGAAGAGTTTCGTGATAGATTCAACTGTCAATACTACTTGAGAGATTTTAAGGTCCAGGATTTAACATCCTATGTTTTGTATATTTCAAATATGAATTCGGATCATGTTTATGGATGGAATAATGCATTGGTTTGTGGGGAGGTATGGAAGGGTTCCTTTAAATTCAGTATTCAATGCTGTAGGGATGTGATTTTTATCAAAGAATGTGGGGTGTGTCCATTATATCTCTAAGAATATGAGAAATTCTTTCAACAAATGGAACTGGAGCGGAATAACAAGAGGCCTAGTGATGTTGATGAGTAACAATCACTTTCTCAATTCAAGAAGCTAAATATTGATTTGGGTACTTAACCCAAGACATGCTAAGATATTGATGAATTGGAGGCTCTGCTCATGAGAATCAACATAGCCTAAAATCCCTTTTTCACCACCAATTCACTTTCGTGGAATTTCTCTTCCATCCCAGATTTGTGCCCAGAATGAAAGGAAGGACTTTGCGGGAAATGAACTTCTTTTCATTGCTGAATTGGTATGAAACTCTCTCTCACAGTTTTGTACCTTAATTAGGCTTCTATTTCTGCATTTTCCTCATATAAGTACCTTCATTTTAAACTATCTTTTGAGCAAAGCTTGAAAGTTTGGGCAAAATCATCAAACAAAAGAAAAAAAATAGAGGATTCAGTTTTTGGACTTCGATCCACTATGCTTTTATAACTCTTGAGCAGAATACTTTTCCTCTGCTATTATTACATTAATGCTCTTATTTGATACAAGGCAAAGTGAGCAGCATACTCTGTCTATTTTATTCTTGAAGTTTTGCATGTACAACTTGCGAAAGATTTTCGTTGTATTTTAAATTTTACTTTTAAGTTGAGGTTAAAGTTAATGTACAATATTAAGTCAAGATTTTCCAAGTTTCTCTTTTTTTTGCTCTGCAAATTGACCTTGTTTTTCTCTTCGTGTAAGTCAAACTGGAAAATTTTCTGGCAGTCATAAGTAACTTCCTTTCATAAGAGATATATTTCTTGTACAGTACAATCATTAGAACAATATGGGGCAGAAGACAACTAACTAATTGTATTGCCTACCTAATATTGTTTTCTAACTTTTCTTTTTTGGACTGTCGGCTTGTCTGCAGGATTTGTGTCTTCTAATATAACTCTCTTTTTAGAACATATGTTTTCTTGATAGTGGTTTATATCACTGAGCAGAAAAACGTCGTCATGGCATTGGCTAATTAAAGTTTTAAAATGAAGCAGTAGAGCTATCCTCTGAATAATTATTGTCATTGCAATTGTTGGTCTAGGAATGTGCTGGTTTATTGCTATGCCATATGTGTCGTAAATAAATTAAGGTGTTCCTTGTCATGTAATGTATTTCTTCAATCTTCTTACATTTTCATGCATAAGTTGGCTTCTAGTGTTCTTTCTTATTTTCTTTTTTATCGTTTTGAACTATCCTTGGAAGATACAAAATTTATAAGAAAACATTTCAAGTGGTTACTTTGCCCAGAGAGGACTATGCACTTGGAAAATATTTCAGGAGGAGAAATTAGGGACTACTTCCATCTTTTTCTTTTTTTTTTTCATAAGTAGGACACTTTTTTTTTGGGCGTTTCCAATTCAACCATGAATTTTAAAACGTTTAGACTTCCCTTATTGACCAAAGAATTTCTGAAGAGAATGCAACCATGTGATAGTGAGACATCGCCCCTCCAAGCTTGTTATCTATTTTGCATTTTAGAAAATAATTCAACCATACACGTTCATGAGTAATTCTTAAAATTTGAAATTTATCATTACTTAATTTAATTGATATCATTGTCAATTGTCAATATTTAAGTGCATCATTGAGTTTTCACACATTAAGAGTGTAAAAGATGTTCCGTTGTCTGGATTGCAGAAAGCAAAGGGAGATGGATTGTAAACATAAGCTCTTCAGCTCATTCCTCAAACATACATAGTTACTTATGGATTTTAAAGGTCTCAAGAAAGTAATATTAGTTGTTACTGTGGTTAATATTTTGGCTTTGGCAAGACTCTGTAAGGGATCAAAGTCAGATTGAAGCATGCTGCTTGGGTTAGTGCAATTAAATAGAAAGAATTATGCTCTAACTAACTAATAGTTATAGCTTTTTGCTTAATGATAAATGCTTTATTCATTAATTAGTATCTGACAAACAACTATATTTTTTGACTTACTGGTAAGTACCTGATCTAAAATTAGTTTGCTGATTTAATGATGCAAATAACATAATAATATAACAACCTGTGGAGTATACTGCAAGTTTAGTGTCTTCTTTCAAATTCAAAAAATGTCATTTGAAATGAAATGGTTTCTTAAGCGCAATGTTTCAAACAAATTTTACCTAAAAATTCATTTTTAAGTGAATTGAATTTATTTATTTTGGACTGAATGAAACTCCACGAAAGCTATGGACTCATTAATTTGATCATTGAACATGAACAGAGCATATCTACATATCAACCAAAACCGTGTGGGCTCCCTCTTCTCTTCCTTTTTCACTATAGCTCTCAGCCCACAACACTGTGCTTTGTCAACAACTCCAATCCAAAACCAGCTTAAATTGTCACTCTGTCTCTTTAGTCATGTCTTGCCTATTTTGTACTTGTTTCAACTTTCAACCTTTATTCTTGTCATTCTTATAGGATTATTTGCTAGCATAGAAGTTGCAACTAAGTTTGTAGAAATCAGCAATCAATTAGTTACCAATTAGCAGGTTCATCCCTATGCCTTATTCTAATGGACAATCTATTGTTGTTTTTGTTACTTAAAAGGTTAAAATGGAATATTGTAACTTTTTTGTTATATTTGAGGTGTCAATGTGGCACCATAGCCTAATGATAAGATCTTTTAAGAATTCTTACCAAATTTCAATGTTCTGTAATAGAAGAAATTCACTCTAGTGCTTACTAATCTCCTCCCCAACACATGCCTTTGCAAAGTGTCTTTTTAAGAAATCGAATCTATGATGGTGCCCTATACCAATTATTAGATTGAGCATTTATTATTATGTTAAAAGTTATAGTTATTAGTCATGGTACAACTCTCTCTATTTAACTGCACTAACTCAAGTCTCATGTTTTGATTTGAATCCAACCTTTCATTGGGTCTCAGCGAGGGAGGATGTTGATCACATTAACATAAGATACATAATTGTCGCTACCAGAAAATTAAGCGTATTAAATATCATTGATGCAATATAATATTCAGAAAGAGCTATTTAATTGCATTTTAGAAGTCTCAAAGGAATGAGAGACTGGACCAACAGCAGAATTATTTGGCAATCTCTGCTCTATATACATGTTTAATGTCTTCCTCTTTAGAGATGCTGTAGCATAACATTCGAAATACATCGGTTTATTGATCTTTAAAGTGATGGAATATAATTCATTATATATTACCCGTGATATGATTCATAAATTTATTAAATTCTTAAAGAAAGAAATCATATATGCAGTTTTCTAAGTATTAATCATTAAGTTTTTCTATAAAATTATAACATGAAGATTTTTTTTAATTATTATTTAATGAGTCAAGGATATGTTGTTGAATTTGAAATTTAGCCGTAGTTTCTCGAAGTAGAAGTTTGAACATTTTTATCACTGTAACTTGATAGTTCATCCCCTAACCCTACTTTCACGTTAGTGATCAGAAAACATAACCTCACCTTTGACTATCAAGTCATAAAATTATGCTCTTTTGAAGAAGAGTACGATTCCCTCCTTCCACGAAGTTTCATAAGAGTTATGCAAATGGTGTACAGCTGTATTTCAATCACCAGAATCTTCAGAAATGGACCACATATAGACGCAAGAGTAAAAAAACAAAGATTGAGGAAGCTTCATGGAAGGTGCCCTTTTGAGGAAAAATAATAATATTATGCCAAAAATTTGGACTGTGGAAAACTTTTCGGAAAAAATTATATTTTTACCTTTTATAATTTTATTTAATTTTTAATTTGATTTTTATAACTTAAAGTTTTATATTAGAGTCCTTATAATTTAAAAAAATTTCTATTTAATTCCTATCACTATATTTTTGTCATTGCCAATTAAGTTATCACTTTATCAATGATTCAAATCAATTCCCCGAGTCATTTAAGTTAACATAGGTTGCACTATATGCTATTTGTTAGAGTTAATTTTATTTTAGTATATATTTTTATCTCTTTTGTTGGTATAAATCATACATATTTATAGTGTTAAAATAGTATATATTTAATTATATCAATGAAATTTAACATAATATTGATAGAAGTTTAATAGTAGAAACAAAACTGAAAAAAATATGAAGACTTAATTAAAATTTTTAAATTATAAAGATTAAATTAAAAATTGAATGAAACTCTAAAGACTAAAAGAATAATTTAGGGAAACTTTTATATATATGAGTTGGGTATAGCTAACAGCTCATTAATACAAGTCTCAAAAGTAATGAGTGAAACAGCAGAATACCCTCCTCTATATTGAAGAAATCCAATAAATAACTAAATCATTTATTCAAAACGTAAACGGACAAAACGAAATTGTAATATGAACTCAAGAAAATCAAGCTCTAGTTTCTACGAATTCAACGTTAAAGTTACATTCTACTTAACTTGAAAATTAAGTCCCAAATCCTACTCTCACTTTAGTGATTAGAAAATATAACCTCATTTTCAGACTACAAAGTCAGTATTACATTCTAACATACAATGAAACCTCGTGGGCTCCCTCTACCATTCCTTTTTTCTTCATAGCTCTAGACCGAGAGCACAGTCCATACTCCATAGCCCTACATCTACACCAAAGTGCTCTTCTTGTTCACTCCCAATACCTAATCAACAAAAACATGGCCCTTTATGTTGCTTCATCCTCTTTCTCTACTCCATTTTCCTCCAAGAGGCATGACGCCTTTAATAAAAGGGATATGACATGTGATGTTGCTACTTCATTCTCTTTCCCTACTGCATCTTCTCCCAAGAAATATCATGTTTTTTTTTAGCTTTAGAGGTGAGGGTATTCACACCAACTTCACTAGCCATCTTTGCACTGCATTTTGCCAGAAGCAATTATTAACCTACACAGATGAGAAGCTTTCCAAAGGAGAAGAAATCTCATCATCACTTATGCAAGCAATTCAATATTCATATCTATCTATTTTGTACTGTCAGAAAGCTATGCTTCTTCAGCATGGTGCCTGAATGAACTCACTGAAATACTTCACCACAGAAGGGATGAGGGACAAGTTGTTCTTCCTGTGTTCTATGGTGTTGACCCATCCGTTGTGTGCAACCAAACTGGGACTTACATGCAAGCATTCCAAAAATATGAGCAAGATCTCAAGCACGAACAAGAAAAGGTTTGCAGGTGGAGAGCTGCTCTCACTGAGGTTGCAAACTTAGCTGGCTGGGATTCTTCCAGCTTTAGGTAACAAATTCGTTTTAGTCTGTGCCCAGAGGATGGGTGGCGACTTAAATACATTTTAATTAATTTGGTCCATAATATTTTACAAGTTTTTTATTAAGTGGCTGTATTGTTTTTTTAAAAAAATTAATTTGGTCTTTATTATTAAAATTTTATTAATATATTATTAAATTTTGTCAACACGATAAACTATGTGTTATTTTAACATTTTGAATGTACACAATTTATGCTTACTCACCATGTTCACTTAACTTAGGGGACATGACATGCTACATGTGTGTATAGATTTCACTCTATTAATTATGTATATTCAAAATATCCAGTACATGTTTTCCAAAAAAAAAAGCATAGGTACATGAATTTAGGGACAAATGTTTAATGAGAGAGATTAAATTATTTTTTTAAAAAATTATATGGACCTAATTACAAAACTTTTAAATTATAGAGATCAAATTAAAAAAAATAAGTGCAACTGTGGAGACTCTAAGAATAAGTTAGCTTTAAATTTGAAACAAAGAGGAGTTGAAATCTTTCATAGCTTTTAACACTTTTTTTATAATGAAATGTGGTGCTTATGTTCTATTTTATCATCTTTTTATTTCTACTTTTGCTTTTACTTTTGAAACTCAATTCTTTCCTTTTTGTCTTATTATTTTCAATGTTTCATTCTTGTGCTAGAAATGAATTTGAGCTAGTACAAAGCATTGCCATAGACATTTTGCAAAAATTGGATCATACACACTTGCCTGTTGAATTGAATGGTCTTGTCGGTATAGACAAAAATTGCACACGAATTGAATTACTAAGTGAAATTCAAACCATTGGAATTTGGGGTATGGGTGGGATCAGTAACACTTCTATTGCTAGAGCTTTATTTGTCAAATACTTCTCTCAATATGAAGGTCATTGCTTCTTGGCAAATATAAGAAAAATATCTAGAAAGCATGGAAATGAACTTCATGACTTATGTTGTAAGCTTCTTTCCAAGTTGTTAAAGGAGGAAGGTTTTTATATTGGCACTTCCACAATAGAATGCAATTTTGTTAAGAGTAGGCATAGTCATAATAAAGTTTTCATTGTGCTTGATGATGTGACTTCTTTGGAGCAATGGGAATATTTAATTGGAGAACATCATTGCTTTGGTTCAAGAAGTAAAATAATCATCACAACAAAGGAAAAGCATATGCTAAGAAGAATGATCGATATAATATGCAAGATTAAAAAATACAAATTTCAAGAATCCCTTAAGCTTTAGCTTGGATGCATTTAACCAAAGCATTCCTTTAAAGGGATGTGAAGAGTATCTAAATGGGCAATTGTTTATGCAAGAGGGATTCCATTAGTTTTGAAGGTTCTTAGTTTTTTTCTTCATAGAAAAAGTAAAAAATGGATGGAATAGTACATTGGCAAAACTTGAGAAATATGCATATCTTTCTCAAGATATAATGTCTAATTTATGCAATATAGAGGTGTTCAGTGGTTTCTTTGTAAAATATGGTATCTAGAGTGTAATGGATATCATTTAAAGTCTTTGTCATCCACTTTTTATCGTGAGAGGTTTGTTGAACTTAGCATGACCTATAGCCATGTTAAAAAGCATTAGGATAGAGTTTAGGTATATATGAGCGTATTTAAGTAATTTTAGTTTTTTCACCTACTTAAAATTTCATAATTCATGAGAGTTGTCTCTATTCATTGTTGCAAGACTTTGTGAGTTTAAAGGAAATAGACATTATTGGATCTCAATAGTTAATAAAACCATCAGATTTCTCTAAAGCTTTAAATCTTAAAAGAGTATATCTTGATGGTTGCAAAGGCTTGCATCATGTCGATTCATTTCTTTTATGTCTCCACTCGCTTGTTGAGTTAATCCCAAATAGGTGTTGTATGCCTAGGAGTTTACAAAATGAGATTTTGGTGTCATATGAGAAAAAAATAATATTAGATTTAAGTTTGCACTCATCTTCAGGGTAATCCAGCAAATTAGAATAGCACGATCTTGTTAACCTCTTACTGAAGAACCTTCTAAAATAATTATCTTGCATCAAATCTCTTACCAAGCTAGATCTTTCCAATTGTGAACTAAGAATTGGAAGCTACACATTTTACTTGGTGGATTATGGTGTTTAAGAGTAGTATATTTGGATGATTGTTGTAACATAATTAGATTTCCCAACAATATCAAACATTGTTCAAGGCTACAAGTCATTAACATGCAGAACTACAAGAGGCTTCGTTCTTTACCCGAGCTTCCACCATGCATCCAAAGGTTAAATACTAGTAATTACATGAAACTTAAAGAACAATCACTTCACAACTTATAGAAAATGCCCATTCCTCAAATGTTGCAGGTTGCTTTTGTGAGAAGGGCTAAGAATAAGAAATGTACATTTTGTTAGCTAGGAACAGAGTACCAGCAAGGTTCATAAGAGAAGTGGCATGCATTATATCTATTGTACTTCCACCACCTTCCTACTTACTGGATTTTATTTGTTGCATCATTTCTTACTTGTCTTAAAGGAAGCAAGAATCCACTATGAATGCTACTTAGGAAATTCTATGAAGCTAGGAAGGTCAAGTGTAAAGTCTACTAAACTAATCACAAAGATGAATTTGGATGATGTTTATCTATGGTATAATCCATTCAATTGTGGCAGGATATTGAAGAGAATTATTGAAGGAAGAAGGAGAGATAAGCAATTTGTCGTGACAAAGCTAAAAGTTTTCTTTAAATTCAGCATTGAAATAGATAAGCTCGGCTTGATTAGGATAAAGGAATGTGGGATTTGCCTAATATATGTCTCAAAATATAACGATTTAGTTCTAAAAATGGAATTTAGGTCAAATTTGAATACGAATTCCAAGAGGCCTCGGAATGTTAATGAGTAAGAACCACTACTTCAATGCAAGAAATAGGGGTTGAAGTCATCTCATGATGTTGATGAATGATTGAGTTCAAATTTGGATATGAATTCAAAAAGGCCTCGAAATGTTGATGAGCAAGAACCACTACCTCTATATATTTACTTTTTTGCTTTTCTCTTCATTGTTGGTTCAAACGAAGGTAATTTACAGTGATTCTTAGTTTTTGCTATTTTTATACTAATATTTCTCTAAAACAGGTTATCTTCCTACAACACAACATCATTTCTATTGTAGATTTGATGAAAAAAATATATATTTCTTTTATAGTACAATCGTTAGAACAATATAGCCAAAATGGAGAATAAGATTGATTATATATATGGCCTACCTTGTTTGGTACAATCATTAGACCAATATGGACAAAATGCAGAACATAAATACTAATTGTATAGTCAACCAAATAATACTTTTGAACTTTCTCATTAAGGTGGTTTTTTTCTTCCACTTGGACTGTCTTCCCTTAAGGATTTTTGTGTTATGATATAACTCAGTTTCTTCAGCACATACTATCTTGATAGTGGTTAATATACTGAGAGGAGAAACATCTTTATAAATTGGCTAATTGTATTTGTAAAAATAAAGCAATGAAGCTATCCTTTGACTATTTAATTGTAGTGAAGTACTGTTGTTAGCTTTTTATCTTTTGGTTGCAAATGTCAGTAGCATCAAGTAGTTTATTTTGGGTAATTTAGTTTTTGGAGCTGATTCTTAACATATATGTAATGTTTCTTAAAATTCACTTCACAATATCACAGAACATACCCAATTAGCAATGATTGGAGCTGCTTATGAATTTGAACTAGCAAAAATGGCTAAAGATTACATTAATAGGCCTCGTAAAAGGTTCCCTCATCATAGTTTATTTTGCTTGCCAAGAAGCATACCAGAGTGGTTTGGATATCAGACAACACAAAGCCTCAAAATTATTCAACTCCTTCCAAATTCCCACTTATTGGCTTATGTTTTCTTCTTTGTTCTTCCCCTCAAACGAAGAGTTTCGTGATAGATTCAACTATCAATGCCACTCGAGAGATTTTAAGGTGCAAGACTGAACATCCTATATTTTGTATATTTCAAATATGAACTCGAATCTTGTTTATGGATGGAATAATGTATTGATTTTTGGTGAGATATGCAAGGCATCCTTTAAATTCAGTATTTGATGTTGTAGGATGTGATTTGCATCAAAGAATGTGGGCCGTGTCCATTATATCTCTAAGAATATGAGAAATTCTTTCAAGAAATGGAACTGGAGTGGAATAAAAAGAGGCCCCCCGATGTTGATGAGCAACAATCACTTTCTCAATTCAAGAAGCTAAATATTGATTTGGGTATTTAATCCAAGACATGCTGAGAAATTGATGAAGTGGAGGCTCTTCTCATGAGAATCAACATAGCCTAAAATCCCTTTTTCACCAACAATTCACTTTCGTAGAATTTCTCTTCCATCCCAGATTTGTGCCCAGAATGAAAGGTAGGACTTTGGGGCAAATGAACTTCTTTTCATTGCTAAATTGGTATGAAACTCTCTCTCACTGTTTTCCTCAAATAAGTACCATCGTTTTAAACTATCTTTTGAGCAAAACTTGAAAGTTTGGGCAAAATCATCAAACAAAAAAAAAAAATAGAGGATTCAGTTTTTGGACTTAGATCCACTATGCTTTTATAACTCTTGAGCAGAATACTTTTCCTCTGCTATTATTCCATTAATGCACTTATCTGATACAAGGCAAAGTGAGCAGAATACTCTGTCTATTTTATTCTTGAAGTTTTGCTTGTACGACTTGCGAAAGATTTTCGTTGTATTTTAAATTTTACTTTTAAGTTTTGAGGTTAAAGCCAATGTACAATATTAAACCAAGATTTTCCAAGTTTCTTTTGCAGATTCACCTTGTTTTTCTCTTCGTGTAAGTCAAACGAGAAAATTTTCTTGCAGTCATAAGTAACTTCCTTTCATAAGAGATATATTTCTTGTACAGTACAATAACTAGAACAATATGGGGCAGAAGAGAAATAACTAATTGTATTGCCTACCTAGTATTGCTTTCTGACTTTTGTCTCGTTTTTTTTTTTTTTTTCTGTGGGACTGTCTTGTCAGCAGGATTTGTGTCTTGTGATATAACTCTGTTTCTACAACATATGCTTTCTTGATAGTGTTTTATATCCCTGAGCAGGAAAACGTCATCATGGCATTGGCTAATTGAGGTTTCTAAATGAAGCAGTAAAGCTATCCTATGAATAATGATTGTCATTACAATAGTTTGTCAAGGAATGTGCTGGTTTATTCCTATGCCATATGTGTTGTAAATAAGTTAAGGTGTTCCTTGTCATGTGATACATTTCTTCAATCTCCTTACGTTTTCATGCATAACTTTTCACTTATTGGTTAGTGCTTGATCCAACATTAGTTTACTGAATTAATGATGCAAATAGCAGAACAATATGACAACCTGTGGACTATATGGCAAGTTTAGTGTCTTCATTAGAATTCAAAAAATGTCATTTGAAATGAAATGGTTACTTAAGCGTAATGTTTTGCCCAAAAATTCAATTTTAAGTGAATTGATTTCATTTATATCGGAATGAATGAAGCTCCAGGAAAGCTATAGTATCATCAAATTCATAATTGAAGTCTGAACATGAACAGAGCATATGAACATATAACCAAAACCGTGCGGGCTCCCTCTTCTCTTCCTTTTTCGCTATAGCTCTCAGCCTACAACACAGCGCTATTGTTGTGATGTGGTTTCAATGAAATTAACTTCAGAGCTTAACATCTTGATAGTATAAATTTAATTCGAAAATTCAATCCACACCACAGCCCACCACTGTCCATATCTATATAACCTCACCTTTTGAATACAAGACAAGTCAAAAAGTTTGACCATTTTTTTATTTATTTCAAGGGACAGTGGTTTTTAATAGATTTAATTATGGATCAAAAAGTTTGTTTAACTCTATTGGTCCAACTTGAAAAATATAGATATGAACCAAAAAAAATTTAGAAAAAGAGCCCATTTAAAAAAAAAATTCTATTTTTAAAGCGGGCCACCTGAACTTTTTTTCAAAGCCTGATCCAATTCAAATTAAGCCCAATTTTTTTAATAATTATATTAATATTATTAAATTTTATTCATTTTTCTTCTATTATTAAATGCTCTGTTAATTTAGCATATGAGTTTATCTTGATTTAAGTATGAATTTTAATACGATGAGTTTATCTTTCTCGTATACATACTCCATAATAATGACCTAAAAAAATAATAAAGATATGTAATACTATGTTTAGAGTCAATTGCATTTAAATTATTCAACTAACTCCAAATTCCCACTTATGGGCTTATCTTTTCTGCTTTGTTCTTCACTTCCCCTCAAATGAAGAGTTTCGTGCTAGATTCAACTATCAATGCCTTTAGGGAGATTTTAAGGTGCAAGATTGAACATCCTATTCTTGGTATATTTTAAATATGAATTTGGATCATGTTTACGGATTGGATAATGCATTGGTTTGTGGTGAGATATTGAAGGCTTTCTTTAAATCCAGTATTCAATGTCGTAGGATGTGATTTGTATCAAAGAATGTGGGGCGTGTCTATTATATTTCTCAGAATATGATAAATTCTTTCAACAAATGGAATTGGAGTAGAATAACAAGAGGCCTCGTACCGTTGATGAGCAACAATCACTTCCTCAATTCAAGAAGCTAAATCTTGATTTGGGTACTTAAACCAAGACATGCTGGGATATTGATGAATTGGAGGCTCTGCTCATGAGAATCGACATAGCCTTAAACCCCTTCTTCACCAACAATTCACTTCCATGGAGTTTCTCTTCCATCCCAAATTTGCACCCAGAATGAAGGAATGGACTTAAGGGAAATGTACTTCTGATCGTTGCTAAATTGGCATGAAACAATTTCTCATTGTTTTGTCCCTTAACTAGGCTTCTATGTCTGCATTTTCCTCAAATTATTACTGTCATGTTAAGACTATCTTTAAAACTAGGCTTGAAACTTTGGGCTCAATCATCAGAAAAAATAAAATAAAATTTAGAGGACTCAGTTTTAGGATTTTAGTTCCACTTCTCTTTTATAAATCTGAGCAGAATACTTTTCCTTTACTATTATTCCATTATTGTACTTCTTTGATACAAGGCAAAGTGAAGTTATTCTGCATCAAGCATATAGTTCTTAATAAACTCTTTATGTCTAGTTTCTTCAAGTTTTGCGTGTACAACTTGCCAAAGATTTTTCATTGTATTTTCAATTTTACTTTTAAAATTTGATGTTAAAGTTAATTATTAAACAAAGGTTTTCGAAGTTTTTTTTTCCCTCTTTCTTGGGTTTGCAGATTCCCTTTCCTGTTTTTATCTTCATGGTTGGGTCGAACAGGAAAATTTTCTTGCAGTCACAAGTAACTTCCCTTCATGACAGATATATTTCCTCTACAGTATAATCACTCGAACAATATGGGGCAGAACAGAAATAACTAATTGTATTGCCTACCTACCATTGCTTTCTAACTTTTTCTGGACTATCTTGTCTGCAGGATTTGTGTGTTCTGATATAACTCTGTTTCTACACCATATGCTTTCTTGATAGCGGTTTATATCACTGAGCAGAAAAGCGTCTTCATGGAATTGGCTAACTGAACTTTTAAATGAAGCAGTAAAGTTATCCTCTGAATAATTAGCAACTCCAATATAATGTATTTCTTCAATCTCCTTACATTTTCATGCATAAATAAGTTGGTTCTAGTCTTCTTATCTCATTTTTATTGTTTTGAACTATCCTTGGAAGATACAGAATCTATAAGAAAATAATTCAAGTGGGTAACTTCACCCAGAGAGGACTATGTACTTGGAAAATATTTCTGGCGAGAAATTAGGGACTACTTCCAGTTTTATTTTCATATATAGGACACTAATTTTATTGCTTTCAATTCAGCCAAGAATTTGAAAACGTTCAGACCTCCCTTGCTGACAAAAGAACGTCTAAAGAGAATGCAGCCATGTGACAGTGACATATCGTCCCTCAGAGCTTCTGATCTATTTTGCGTTTTAGAAAATTAAGTACAAATTCTAACTTGGCTACGCGACTATATTATCTTTGTTTTCCATTCTTTGCATTCCACATTTCTTTTAATCAGATTGTGGAATTTGGTCTACCTGTTCAATTACTTGACCAATTTTGTGGCATGACATCAATTTGGAATAAAATGCGGTTGTAGATGACACCGCCAAAAGGACAAAAATTCAAACCATACACAATCATGGGTAGTTCTTAAAATTTGAAATATATCAATACTTAATTTAGTTAATATGATTGTCAATTGTCAATATTACTGTCAAATGGACAGAATATCGATAAATTTAAGTGCATCATTGAGTTTTCACACATTAAGAGTGTAAAAGATGTTGATTATGAAAAGCAGAGATTTATAAACCGTAAACATAAGCTCTCTTAGCTCATTCCTCAAACATACATTGTTACTTACGGATTTTATGGGTCTCCAGAAAGAAATATTATTTTGCTGATTCAATGATGCAAACAGCAGAATAATATTGCAACCTGTGGACTATAGGGCAAGTCTTGTGTGAATTCAAAAAATGTTATTTGAAATGAAATGGTTTCTTAAGCATAATGTTTCAAACAAATTTTGCCCAAAATTTCATTTATAAGTGAATTGAATTCATTTATTTAGGAATGAATGAAGCTCCAGAAAAGCTATAGTATCAATAAATTGATCATTGATGTGAACATCCTTTAGCCCCAATAGCCACCCCTATAACATCCTCAATCAGTGCAAAATTTCCCATGATGTCAACATCATCTACAATCCTGACGTTGCTTGGTGTCAAACTCTATTATTTTTTGGTCCCTTATTAGTCTACTATTTTCAATATGTAACGAATTGAGACCAATTGTTCAATATAAACATTTGAGGTAGGCATGAAATTGAAGTGTGGGCAAAATCATAAAAGATAAATTAAGATGATTCAGTTTTAGAAATTAGATTCACTTCTCTTTTCATAATGAGCATAGTTCTTTTCCTCTTTTTGTCATTTAATAACCGTCCTTATTTGACAGAATGCAAAGTGAGGTTAGTCTGCAGCATGAAACAATTAGTTCTTGACAACCTTTTATATTTACTTTCTTTTGCTACATCTTGCCAGGATTTTGCTTTGAGTTTTTAATTTTAATTTTAAATTGTGCTGTTAAAGTTAATGCACAAAACTAAAGCTAAATTTTTCCGAGATCCTCTTTTGTTTTTGCTACATGGCCGACTCAATGGACAGAAAAATAAAATGATTCTTATTTTTCTGTTTTTCAATTGAGGTTCCTCTAAAAACAGGTTATCTTCTTATCTTCATGCAATCATACTTCAATTGTAGATTCTGATAAAAAGAGATATATTTCATGTGATGTTCATTAATGATTACGGACTGCCTTTTTTGCAGGATTTGCTATAATTCAACCACATTGTGCCGCAATATACTTTCTTGATAGTGGTTTGTAGCACTAAGCGGAAGAACATCTTAACTTGGTTAGTTGTAGTTGTAAAATGCAGCGGTGAAGCTTTCCTTTGAATAATTCATTGTAGCAAGTAAAACTGCTGTTTTAAATAAACGATTGGTTGATTTAGTTGCACCAAGTAGCTGATTAAAAGCTCATTTAGTTCTTAAAACTTACTCTTAAAATATATGTTCCTTTTTAAGGTACAGATATCATGTGTTTAGACGACCTTAATGTCTTGATGTTGGTATTAGCATAATGTTTTACCGGTTAGCAAGTTATTAACAACTCCAATCCACAACCAGCTTAAATTGTCACTCTCTCTTTAGTCATGTCTTGCCTATTTTGTACTTGTTTCAACTTTCAACCTTAATTCTTGTCATTCTTATAGGATTATTTGCTAGCATAGAAGTTGCAACTAAGTTTGTAGAAATCAGCATTCAAGTACTTATCAATTAGCAGGTTTATCCCTATGCCTTTTTCTAATGGACAATCTATTATTGTCTTTGTTACTTAAAAGGTTAAAATGGAATACTGTAACTTTTTTTGTTATATTTGAGGTGTTAATGTGGCACCATAGCCTAGTAATAAGATCTTTTAAGAATTCTTATCAAATTTCAATGTTCTTTAATAGAAAAAATTTACTCATGTACTTACTAATCTCTCCTCCAACACATGCTTTTTGCAAAATGTCTATTTTGAGATTCGAATCATGACTCTGATACCAATTGTGAGATTGAGCATTTACTACTAGATTAAAAGTTATAATTATTAGTCATGGTGCAACCTTCTTTATTTAACTACACTAACATAAATATCATGTTTCGCTTTGACTCCAACCTTTTATCAAGCCTTGTCAAGGCAGGATGTTGATCACATTAACATAAGATAAACAGTTGTTGCTACCAGAAAATTATGCGTACTCAATATCACTGATGCAGTATAATATCGGGAAAGAGCTGTTTAATTGCATTTTATAAGTCTCAAAGAAATGAGAGACTGAATGGTCCGACAGCAGAATTAAATAGCAACATCTGCTCTATATACATGTTAAGTTTAGTGTCTTCCTCTTTAGAGATGCTGTAGCATAACATTTGAAATAGATGGGTTTACAGAACTTAAGTGATGGAATATAATTCATTATATATTACCCGTGACATGAATCATAAATTCATTAAATTCTCAAAGAAAGAAATAATATATGCAATTTTCTAAGTATTAATCATTAAGTTTTTCTATAAAATTATACCGTGAAGAATTTTTTAATTATTATTTAATGAGTTAAAGATATGTTTTTGAATTTAAAATTTCGTCGCAGTTTCTATGAGTTGAACATAGAAGTTTGAAGATCCTCATCACTGAGACTTGATAGTTCAGCCTCTAACACTCCCTTCACGTTAGTGATCAGAAACATAACCTCACCTTTGACTATCAAGTCATAAAGTCATACTCTTTTGAAGAAGAGTACGATTCTCTCCTTCCACGAAGTTTGTAAGAGTTATGCAAATGGGATACAACTGGATTTCATTCTCCAGAATCTTCAGAAAATTATATTTTTAACTTTTATGGTTTTACTTAATTTTTAATTTGATCTTTATAATTTAAAATTTTATAATTAAGTCCTTATAGTTTAAACAATTTTTTATTTAATTCTTGTCACCATATTTTTGTCATTACCAATTAACTTATCACTTTATGTATGATTCAAATCAATTCCCTTTGAGTCACTTGTGCTATTTATGTGAGTTAATTTAGTTTAGTATATATCTTTATCTTTTTTGTTGGCGTAGAATATAGTTAGTTATAGCAACAAAATTTAACATAATATTGATAAAAGTTTAATAGTAGGCACTAAATTAAAAAAAAATTATAAAGATATAGTTACAAATTTTTAAAATACACCAAATTAAAATTGAATGTCACTTTAGAGACTAAAAGAACAATTTATGCAAACTTTTACATATATGATCTGGGTATAGCTAATAACTCATTAATACAAGTCTCAAAAGTAATGAGTGCAACCGCAGAATGCTCTATATTGAAGAAAGGGAAAATTAATCATTTGATCCCAATAGTTTACATCAGTTTTCAATTTGGTCCCTCTCGTTTATTTTTTTTAAAACAAATCCCTATGGTTTTCGCAGTTTAAGGGTTAGTCCGTAAAATTTCCTAGCGTTAAAAAGTTAGTCCCTACAAAGTTTAACGCCGTTAAATTCAGTTGAGGTATCTAACAGCGTCTGATGTGGCTGTCATGTCATCTATGAGCTAGGCCATCATGTGCACACTGGGAACAAAACGCAACGTTAAGAGCTTGGGAGAAAATGCATAACGCAGGGGGTTTGGAGAAAACGCAAAATGCAAAATGCAGGGGTGAGTTTTATTTTATCATGTTCATTTTTTATTTATGTGCTTTAGTTTATTGATTGTTGTTTGATTTTCTTTTTTCCTTTCCTCTCTTTGCTCTTCGTAGATCTGTCTATATGGCAAACAATTTTTCTATAGTGGTGAGTTTTGAACAACTGAATTTGACCTGGGAGCTTTGTGATTATTTTAGGCTTTCTTCAGTAGCATTGGTTTCACTCTTGATATATAATTCTCTGCCTTTAGGTTAAGACTTCGTCAGAGCCGCTATAAATTGTAACATCTTCATTGCCAAATCCTTCATTTTTGATACCTTCAAAATGCTCTTGTTCACTCCTAATACCTAATTAACAAAAACATGGCCCTTTCTGCTGCTTGTTCCTCTTTCTCTGCTTCATCTTCCTCCAAGAGGCATGATGTCTTTTATAAAAAGGATATGGCACGTGATGTTGCTACATCATTCTCTTTCCCTACTGCGTTTTCTCCCAAGAAATATGATGTTTTCTTAAACTTTAGAGGTGAGGATACTCGCACCACCTTCACTAGCCATCTTTATATTGCATTGTGCTAGAAGCAAATATTAACCTACCCAGAAGAGAAGCTTTCTAAAGGAGAAGAGATCTCAGCATCACTTATGCATGGAATGCAAGATTCATATATATCTATTGTGATATTTTTAGAAAACTATGCTATTTCAGCATGGTGCTTTGGTGAACTCATCGAAATAGTCCGTTGCAGAAGGGATTAGGGACAAGTTGTTTTTCCTGTGTTCTATGGTGTTGACCCATCCATTGTGCACAACCAAACTGGGCCTTGCATGCAAGCGTTCCAAAAACATGAGCAAGATCTCAAGCACGAACAAGAAAAGGTTCAGAGGTGGAGAGCTGCTCTTGCTGAGGTTGCAAACTTAGCTGGCTGGGATTCTTCCAGCTTCAGGTAACAAATTCATTTTAATCGATGCTCAAAGGATGGATGGCCGATTAAATAAATTTTGGTTAATTTGGTCCGTAGTTTTTTAATAGTTTTTTATTAGGTGGTTTTATTGTTTTCTTCAAAAAAAATTTAATTTGGTTTTTATCATTAAACTTTTTATTACTATATTATTAAATTTTGTTGAAGCGATCAATTATGTAGTATTTTAACACTTTGAATGTTGACTAACCCACCATGTTCACTTAACTTAGGTAACATGACATGCCACATACCTGTATAGATTTCACTTTATTAATTATGTATATTCAAAGTATCAACTACATGAATTTAAGGACAAATGTTTAATGGGAGAGATTAATTTAAAAAAAAAGATTATAAGGACTTAATTTTCGAAAACTTTTAAATTATAAAAATTAAATTTAAAATTAGGTAAAAATATAGAAACTAAGTGACTAATTTAGCCTTTAATTTGAAACAGAGATTGAAATCTTGCATAGTTCTTAAAACTTTTTTTTTTAATAATGAAATGTGGCCCTTATGTTCTATTTCATCATCTCTTTATTTCTACTTTTGTTTTTACTTTGAAAACTCAATTCTTTCCTTTTTGTCTTATTATTTTCAACTTCTATTCTTGTGCTAGAAATGAATGTTCAAGACATTGTCAAAGCCGTTTTGCAAAAATTGGATCATATGTACCTGCCTATTGAATTGAATGGCCTTATTGGTATAGACAACTATTGCACACAAATTGAATCATTATTATCAAGTGAAGTTCAAACCACTGGAATTTGGGGTATATGTGGGACTAGTAGAACTACTCTTGCCAGAGCTTTATTTATCAAATACTCCTCTCAATATGAAGGTCATTGCTTCTTGGCAAATATAAGGAAAAATTCTAGAAAGCATGGAAATGAACTTCATGACTTATGTTGTAAGCTTCTTTTCAAGTTGTTAGAGGTATAAGTTTTTTATATTGGCACTTCCACTATGGAATACAATTTTGTTAAAATTAGGCTTAGACGTAAGAAAGTTTTCATTGTGCTTGATAATGTGACTACTTTAGAGCAATTGGAGTATTTAATTGGAGAATTTGATTGCTTTGGCCTGAGAAGTAAAATAATAATCACAATGAGAGAAAAGTATGTGCTAAGAAGAATGATTTGTGTAAACTACAAGGTTAAAAAATTAAAATTCCAAGCCCACTAAGCTTTTTAGCTTGAATTCATCTCTCCACTGGCTTGTTGACTTCAGACCGAAGAACCTTGTAGAAGAGTTATTTTGCCTCAAATCTCTTACCAAGCTAGATCTTTCCAATTGCGAACTAATTCATAATTGGAAGTTGCACATCTTATTTGGTGGATTATGGTGTTTAAAAGTAGTATATTAGGATGATTTTGTAACATAATGATTGAATGGATTGGTATAATCCATTCAATTGTGGCAGGATGTTGAAGAGAATTATTGAAGAGATGAACAGTTTGTTGCGACAAACCTAAAATTTTTCTTTAAATTTAGCATTGGAACATATTCATAACTCTTATCAATGGTCTTTTTCTCTATTGTGATTTAATTTTGGTATTTTTCTATTTGATGTAAGGCAAAGAAAGGTTAGCTTGTATCAAGCATTTAATTTAAAATAACTTTCTATAGAGCTCTTTTTTGGAGTTTTGCATGCACAGCTTGCTAAAGATTTTTCTTTTAATTTTAATTTTAAATTTTGATATCAAAGGTTTTATTTTATTTTATTTTATTTTTTGATATGCAGATTTACTTTTTTGCTTTTCTTTCCATAGTTGGTTCAAACGGAAGTAGTTTAAAGTGATTCTTGGTTTTTGCTATTTTTATATTAATGTTTCTCTAAAAACATGTTATCCTTATGCAATCAAATTCTATTGTAGATTTGATGAATATATATATATATATATATATATATATATATCTTTTATAGTCCGATCATTAGAACAATATAGGCAAAATGGAGAACAAGATTGACTAATTATATGGCCTCCCTTGTTTGCTACAATCATTAGAACAATATGTACAAAATGTAGAACACAAATACTAATTATATAGTCAGCCTGACATTGCTTTTGAACTTTCTCATTAAGTTGGTTTTTTTCTCCCACTTAGACTATCTTCTCTTTAGGATTTCTATCTTATGATATAACTTGATTTCTGCAGCATATACTTTCTTGATAGTGGTTAATATCATGAGAGGAGAAGCATCTTAGTAAATTGACTAATTATATAATCCAAGCATCTTAGTAAATTGGCTAATTATAGCAATAAAAATGAAGCAATTGTAATGAAACTGCTATTAGCTTTTTATCTTTTGGTTGCAAATGCCAATTGCATCAAGTAGTTGATTATAAGTAATTTAGTTTTTGGAGGTGTGTTATGAACTCAGTAAATGTCCGCAACATGTTAACAGAATGAGATATTGAAGATGCTAAAAATAAATAAATATATATATATATATATATATATATTCAAGCAACTCTAACAACTCAAATATGGTTCGAATCTCAGAAATCGAAAATCACACAAGAAGAAATTGTTTAGCAAAAGGGAAATGACAGTAGAAATCACAGAGGAAGAAGAGAGAATAATGAAATTCTAGAGAGAATATTGCTCAGAGAGAGAATCGACAAAACGACCACACTTGTCCATAAGTGGCCATTACTCTTTAATCATTTCCTATCCATCCCGTATCTTCCAGGTGGGTCTTCGGATCCTATTACTACATCGCACCTCCTCTAGACACTTGCATGGCTTGTGCTAACTTTCTCAACATCCACATCATCAGTTGCTATGCCATGCAGGCTATCTTCATCAGACTTCATAGTGCCTTGCATGACATCCCCCCTATAAAGCAAGACTTTATCCCCAAGGTCAAAAGTGGGATACTATTGTTGAATCAATTGTAATGGTTCCCACGATGGGGAAGCCACCGGTCCCCAATGAACAAGTAATTGTGTAATAACATTGGAACCTTGTTATTTCTGGTGGGTGGCTAGGATTCCTAGTGGATGGAATACTGGTCCCTTAGGGGCAATGATTAATGGCAGAGGCATGTATGGTTGGGACTGGTTTCCATGAAATGGCTTCAAAACTAAAATGTGGAAGGGGGTCCTCTGAAGGTAAACCCAACTTGTAAGCTACCACTCCTATACATTCAATAACAAGGAATGGACCAAAATAACACAGTCCAAGCTTTTGGAGTCGTTGAAGCCATAAGGAATGTTGCCGATATGGTTGTAATTTAACCAACACTAGATCACCAACTTGATAAGTAACATCAGAGCGATGTTTATCAGCATATAACTTTATTCGTCCTTGTACTTTCTACAATGATCTCTTCAATTGGTCTAACAAACAATCCCGTTCCTGTAACTGAGTTTGAATGTCGATTGGAGACGAGTTATTACAAGAGGCTCGTAATAGTATAGGTGGTTCATGTCCATATACCATCTGAAATGGTGTCATTCCAATTGAGGTTTGAAATGATGTATTATACCACAGTTTCACCCAAGGAAGGTAATCAACCTATCTGCACAGTGAATCAAAAACCAAGCAACAAAGGTACATTTCCAGACACTTGTTCAATGCTTCAGTTTGGCTATCCATTTGCGAAGGATATGCAGAGCTAAATTGGAGTTCTGTACCTTGCAGCCGTGATAGGTGACGCCAAAATGCACTGGTGAATGTGGAGTCCCTATCAGATATTATAGTCCGAGGAATATCATGTAGTTTGATAATGTTTTGTAGGAAAACCTCAGCACTTGCTTACTGGTAAAATCTACTCATAACGATGTAAAATGCCTATACTTGGATAATCTATCAACAACTACGAGAATGATAGAGTACCCTCGAGCTAGTGGAAGTGCTATGATAAAATCTATAGCTATGTCTTTCCAAATTTTATTAGGTATAGGAAGAGGACTCAAAAGGCCAGCAAGGTGGAGTCTAACCAAATTGCAAACATCATGTCGTAGTGTTGGCCAAAGAAAACTATAGCTACACGATGGAATGTTCTCAAGGATCCCGAATGTCCTTTTATGACAGAGGAATGAAATTCTTGTAGGATTCTTTACTTTAATTCCTGGGCATTCTCGAGTATAAGTAATCTTCCCTTCCAATAAACAAGTCCCATGACCACATCGTAGGAGGCAGAGAGGTAGGATCTCTCTATATTCACTCAATCAATTGATGAGTCTCAGGAAGATCACGCAATCTTTGTTGAATCTCTTCATAAAAAGAATTTGTAGTGTATGTAACAGCCAGATAAAAACAACGAGACAAAGCATCGGCTGCTTGATTAGTTTTCCCAGGTTTATATTCTATACTGAACCGGTAACCTATGAGTTTTGGAAGACAAGATTCTTGTTCTAAAGTTCGAATGATTTGTTCATTCAAGTGCCTAAGGCTTTCATGATCAGTTCGGATTATAAAATAATGTCCAAATAGATAATGCCAAAATTTGGTCACATGTTCAATAATTGCCTGCAATTCATGTGCATACATAGACTTTGCATTCTCAATGATAACTTCTTAGAAAAAAAGGTAATAGGGTGACCTGCTTGACTAAGAACCACCCCAATTCTTGACCCTGATGCATTTGTTTCCAATATAAATGGTTGAGCAAAATTTGGCAGTGCAAGCACTGGAGTGTCACACCCCACAATTTAAGTACTCTGATGCAGAAGCTGAAACATAAAGAAAATACTTATGGGCATCAATTTGAATCATATAAAACATATAAGCTTCTCTTTAAAGGACATTTGTAGAAATTTTGGCAGAGTCTCCTCTATAAATTAGACCTCCCGATATTTCTACAAATTGTCAGCCAGCACAATACAACAAAAGGGATGACCCATATCCAATCAAATCAAAAGAAATTTTCGGGGAGTGGGGATGCCCCATCCATGAGTCAGTGGAGCTAACTTTACAAAGTTTTACCAAGTTTCAAACAAAGTACACATACAACCAAAATACACCCACATGAGCAACTGCAGGCTCGTCAAAAGAAGTACTCAAGAGATCGACACTAGAAAGCTGCTGGGGGTAAAGTAGGGTTCGTACTGCTCTCTGAAAAAAAATAATTTAAAAAAAATGAGTTTGATACTCAATGAATAAGTAATGCTAACCTTTTTAAAATAGAGATAAAGCCAAGAATATATATATTTATTGCATTGAAACATGCTTTATACAAAAGTTTTATTAAGATGCACTGAAAGCACCTAAGCAGAACCAATTGGAAACAGACGCAGAGCACACAACTCGCGGGAAAAATAACTACAGACGCAAAGCATTTAGCTTGCGAAGATAACATAAATCCACGTGTGGTGGCCTACACACGGGGCTAGCACTGTCCCTGCTAGCTGAGGTACAGATCATGGTGCACCAGGGCTAACATCCGCTGCTGTTAGCTCCAGGGTTCTGAACAAATGACTTCATAAAACAATGCAATTTTTTTCCTTTTTAACCTCTCAGACAGAATGCCTTCCAGATCGAGTTCATCGTAAAATTTTCAAATAATTCAAACTTCTATCAATTTGAAAAATTCATGTTCGAACCGATTTTTGGTAACCATGCATATGACAGAATATTGAAATGTGTATCTCTATAAATAGATAATCAAATTTTTAAAACACTGCAAAGAAACTTAGTAACAAAATAAGAATTTCCCATGTCTCACGGTCCGCATTACTTACTCACTTTCCAAGATACTACAGAAATTCCCTGCCCCTTTCCTCGGCTATAAACTCAGTCTCCTGAATACCCTACAAGACCCGTTCACCAGATTTAGAAGATGAATCACTCCAATTAATTTTATACAGAACTTATCTTAATTTAAAATTATTCTTCTACTAAATTTTACGCCTTCCATATTCGTACAATGTATACCATATACCTATATCGTGCTCTCTTTTCCCTAATTCCACTTAGGAACTAAATCAAAAGCCAGAAATAAAGGAAACGCATACCGTCTTTAATCTGCAGCCACACGTTAAAGGGAAACTTATTCTGCATACATATAAGTTGACAAGTAAGAAAAAGCACAGTGGGGTTTTGTCTTTAATTAAGAATATATATGCAGAATTTTGGGAGGAATTTACGTATAGGAGAATGGACATACAATTAAGCATGAGTGAAGTCAGAATTTAATCCAACTAAAATCACTTCCTGCACCACCTTTTCTCCTGCACAGGACCTCTCGAAGCTGGCCACTACAGAAAAGCATCACCAAGTTAAGAAACAGAGGAGGAACGCATGAAAAGTTTACCAGAAAAGCAACACATACATCAAAAATTTCCATGCCCAAAATCACTATACAGTGTTGCTCTCCTACCACACACCCACAGCCATGAGCTCAGCTTAAACAAAGAGGAGGAAGGCTGCACTGAAAAGCGAACCAGCAGAACAAAGTAGCATAAACAGAGGGGAGAAGATGAACCCAGCAAAAGCAATTCATATGGCAGAATTTCAGACCTGGGAATTTAATTTTTCTGGCTTGGTTTCACCAGCAACTAGCAGCAAAAGCTTAACAAAATTCAAGGAGCAAATCTGCAACTGCAGTTCAAACCAAACCAGCGCTGAACAGGGGAGAAGAAATGGAATTTTCGGTCAGCACCAGTCTTCATCCAGCAGAAGGAGTTATGCGACTTGGATGCAGCCACTTACTGGAGATGCAGTAACGAGTAACTCACAGCTCGAAGAAACAGAAAAAAACCAGCGTCCAGCAGCTCGAAGAAGCAAGAAAACCAGCGTCCAGCAAAACAGGGGATGAAGATGCAGAGTTCTATCAGTTCTGTGATTGCTTTGCTGGAAGGATATATGTTGCAGAATTTGGAGTGCTCAATGACTGAAAAACCAGGCTGAAAGTGATTAAAGCAAGGATATATCAGTAAGTTTTTTAAGAGAGCAAAGAGCAGTACGTGGCAGCTGCACAACATGCGTTGAAAAGTCAACTTCCCTGCATGCATTATTCACGTCGGGTTTTACATGGAGCTTGAGTCATGGTGCATTTAAGATGTTCAAAAGCGTGCTAGGCCTCTTCATTCCACTTGAACCCATCTTTTTGAAGCAATTTTGTAAAGGGGCTTGTTATTTGGGCATAAGACTAGATGAATCTTTAATAATATCCAGTTAACTTGAGGAATCCTCTGAGCTGACTGACATTCATTGGAGCGGGTCACTGCAAAATTGCTTGTACCTTGGTAGTATCCATTTCTACTCCTTCACCTCACACAACATACCCCAGATATTTCACCTTACGTTGACCAAATGAGCACTTGGACAATTTAGCATATAGCTTATGTTGCACCAGCTTTGCCAACACCAAAGTGAGATGTTGTAAATATAGTGACCATGAGGCACTGTATACAAGAATGTCATCAAAGAAAATAAGAACAAATTTTTGCAGGTATTCCCAAAATATAGAGTTCATTAGTGCTTGGAAAGTCGTGGGAGCATTTGTTAGCTCAAAGGGCATCACTCTCCATTCATATAATCCTTGATGTGTTCTAAAGGCTATTTTCTCCCTATCCTCTGGCTACATAAGTATTTGATGGTAGCCAGCTCGTAAATCTAATTTAGTATAAAATTTAGATCCCCCAAGCTCATCTATCAATTCATCAACGGTGGGCATAGAAAATGAGTCCTTTACTGTCACTACATTAAGGGCTCTATAGTCTACTCAAAATCTCCATGTCCTATCTTTCTTTCAAACCAACAACACTAAAGCAGAGTAAGGACTAGAGCTGTGTCGGATTAATCCATCTTGTAACATTTCCGTCACCAATTTCTCAATTTTCATTTTTTGACTAAACGGATACTTGTATGGTTGGACTTTCACTAGATTTGAGCCAGGTTTGAGTAAGATATGATGGTTATATTCCCTTTCAGGGGGTAGTCCCTTCAGGATTTGGAAAGCAGCTCAATTTTGGTTCAAGATAGATCTTATGTTTAGGTGGATTTCTTCAGAAAATTCTATGGATACCTGAGAGGGCTTTTCTGTTTCCAGAACATGTATGAAGTACATTTTGAAAATAGCATCTATTACTTGTAACCTCATGATTTGATGATATTGGGCATGGTTTGCTTATGCTGATTTATACCCCTTTAGTGTAACAAATTTTCCATCTGCAAAAAACTTCAGTGTAGAAGTATTGTAATATGCTATGTGTGATCCAAGAGTCTCAAACCAAGAGGCTCCTATAACTACATCTTAACTAGTAACAGGTAAGACATATGCGAAAAAATTGAGGGTATGTTCTCCAATAGTTACCTTCAATTCTTGTACCATGCCTTGACATGCCATTCGTTCCCCGTTTCCTACTACCACCTTCAATCTTGAAGTAGGTTCCACAGCTAATCTGAGGTGCTTAACGAGCCTAGGTTGTATGAAGTTGTCAGAACTTCCTCCATCTAAGAACACTTATATTGGTTGTCCTTGAATCCTCCCATCAAATCGTATAGTAGCTGGACCACTTGAGCTTTGATATGCATGTAATGATAGGTGATGTAAAGTTGGTGGTTCCCTAGAGTTATCCGAAGCATCACCATTTTAAATTTTGGCACCTCATTTTGTTTCATCATCCTCTTCACACTGCATTATCATATAGTGCTTGTTAGGACATTTGTGAGTGGGAGAATATTTCTCTTCACAGGTAAAGCATAATCCCTTCTCACGCTTAAGTTGCATCTCTAATGGTATCATGTGTTTTATTGGAAGGCCTAGTTTGATAGCAGGGGTAGGTAAAAGTGCTGGTAAAGCTTTGGCTCCAGTATTAACATTCAACAGCAAACTCATTGTGGGTATTGCAGAGGTCACAGCACTCTTGACAGAGGTAGAGGCTGGGGTGATTCCCTTTGGTCGAGCTGCCATAGCCAAAGAATTCTTTTCATCAAATAAACGTGCCAAGGATGAAGCTTGTAACAAGCTAGAAGGCGTTCTGGATATCACCTCCTTGCAAACTTCTAGTGTCAAACCACTAATAAAATAATCCATAATAGCATCCTCAGTTATGCCCTTTACTTGATTTGCTACCACCATGAATTGTTGATAGTAATTATCTACTGAGTCAGTTTGAGTCATCTTGAATAATTGAGCTCTGGCATTCTCAAATTGAGGTGGTCCAAACTAATCTTCTATAGCTTGTGCTAACGCACTCCAAGTAGGAATCAAATGTGACTTCTGCATCATTTGAAACCATGGTAATGCAGTTCCTTCCATATGTACTACCGCTATGGTTAACCTTTAAATATCTAGAGTCTCGTAGTATGTAAAAAATTGCTCTACTCTAAATAGCTAATTTAAAGAGTCAGTGCTATCAAACTTAGAGAAATTGAGCTTTATCTGTTAATTTGGAAGGGTTGATAAGTGTTGATTGGTATTGCCATACTTATTGCCATTGGAGTTCCTCCTCCACTTGAAGATGAAGATCTCTCAGCATTCCAATTTAAATTGTCCACTGCTCGGGTCAATGATTCCATGGTTTTCTTCAGATGTTCTATACGATTGTTAGGAGCTCTGGCCATATTCTCAATATGTTTCTCTAGCCTTTCCATCCTTGTAGCTGCTGATGATTCGATCATATCCATTTGTTCTTGCATTTTCTTCAGATCTATAGTAATTTCTTTCAATCGCGTTCCCTCTGCCATGAGTTCCTCTCAATGAAAGCACCAAATATGTTATGAACTAGTAAATGTCTGCAACATGTTAATAGAATGAGATATTGAAGATGCTGAAAATATATATATTCAAGTAACTCTAACAACTTAAATATGGTTCGAATCTCATAAATCGAAAATCACACAAGAAGAAATTGTTCAGCAAAAGGGAAATGACAATAGAAATCATAGAAGAAGAAGAGAGAATAACATAATTCTAGAGAGAATATTGCTCAGAGAGAGAATCGACAAGACAACCACACTCGTCTATAAGTGGCTGTTACTCTTTAATCATTTCCTCTCCATCCCGTATCTTCCACATGGGTCTTCGGATCCTATTGCTGCGTCGCACCTCCTCTAGCACACGTGCATGGCTCGTGCTAACTTTTTTAACATCCACATTATCAGTTGCTATGCCATGCAGACTATCTTCACCTGACTCTACATTGCAATGCATGACAAGGTGATTCTTAGCATATATGTAATGTTTCTTAAAATTTACTTCATAGTGTCACAGAACATACCCATGTAGCAATGATTGGGGCTGCTTATGGATTTGAACTAGCAAAAATGGCTAAAGATTACATCAATAGCCCTTGTAAAAAGTCCCCTCATCATGGTTTAATTTGCTTGCCATGAAGCATACCAGGGTGGTTTAGATATTGGACAACTCAAAGCTTTAAAATTATTCATCTCCCTTCAAATTCCCGCTCCTTGGCTTATGTTTTCTTCTTTGTTCTTCCCCTCAAACGAGAGTTTCATGCTAGATTCAACTATTAATACTACTTGGGAGATTTTAAGGTGTAAGATTGAACATTCTATTTTTTGCATATTTCAAATATGAATTCTGATCATGTTCATGTATGGGATAATGCATTGGTTTGAGGTGAGATATGAAAGGCTTCCTTTAAATTTAGTATATGTTAGAGGAACGTGATTTGTATCAAAGAACGTGAGGTGTGTCCATTAAGTTTCTAAGAATATGAAAAATTCTTTAAACAAATGGAATTGGAGTGGAATAACAAGAGGCCTTGTGATGTTGACAAGCACCAATCACTTCCTCAATTCAGGAAGCTCAATCTTGATTTGGGTATGATAACTCCCTAATTTATGATATAAAAAGGATTATATTTGAGATAAAAATTAGGGAGTCAAATGCTTTCTTCTTGATTAATAGAGTTAAAATGAATTCAATCAAATAAAATAAAGAAAGTGTTTTATTGTGTTATCTTTAGCAGTTTGAGCCTCACTTTTTGATTGATTTCAATTTCAGGAAAGATAAAAGAAGAAAGAAAGAATTGAGAAAAGAGAAGGAAGCTAAGAAGTGAGAAAGTACAAGTGGATCAAACATTCTCGCTACAGCGAAGATCCAACTCGCTATGGCGAGAACACACTTTCGCTATAGTGAGTGAGGTACTTCGCCACAGCGAAATCGCGAAGCATACAAATTCCAGGGAGAAGCTCGCCATAGCGTAGCAGTAGCGAGAAAAGAAGAAATCTGGGAACCCTAAGAGAGCTCGCTATAGCGAGAAGCACTCTTCGCCATAGCGAGATCGGACCCTGAAACGCACAGTTTTATTTATCAAGCTATAGAAGACGGGAAGAAGTAGGGTTTTGGGCATTGAGCATATAGAAAAAGTTCTGGCCGACTAAGAGAGAAGAAAAACGCATCAAGGGTGTGGGAGAAGCCTCAATTTGATCGGGAATTCGTCAATTCTATTGATTTCTCTTCCGATTAGGTGTTTCTACTCCATCTACCCTCTTAGTTGATGATATTAAACATGTGTGCTGAACTTGTCTGTGGATTTCAAGCCATGAGCGGCTAGATTTTGTAATCCTTAGGGATTTTATGAACCTTTTATCTGTAGAGATTATTTTTCCTTGTTGATTCTGCAGTTTATTGAGAATTGGATTGTTTAATCTGAAATATATTTCATTCTATTGGGTGGCCTCCTTTAGTTTGATTGTGGATTAAGTAATTAACCTTTGATGGAAGGAAATTGCTTATAGACCATTGGTTAAACAACTTAGGATTAGATATAATCTGATTTGCACTTGAGATAGAAATATTCTCAAGGGCCCTAGGTAGTCGAAAGAAGGTCTGCACTTAATCAAGTATTAACCACTCCTTGAGACATCAAGAGTGAGTGGGTATAAAAGTTCAATTGGATCGAAAGACAATTGCACCTACTTTAACCTTGACTCTAAAATTTGCTTTAAACTGTTTAATTAAAAGGAATATAATTGACATTTGATAAAAAGGAGATTAAAATTCCTAAGGTGTTTCAGATTACATAATTTCAATACAACTATCGTTTATTATTTGTCTTTGCGTCATTCTCATAAATCCATCTACAATTTGACTGTTTAACTAAAATGAACATGAGAACTCTAATGTCTAATTGCCAAATGTATTGATTCTCTGAGGGAACGACCTTGATTCATCACGTACTACATCTGCGACCCGTATACTTGCGGTGTCATAATTTAGTGAGCATCAGGGTATTTAAACCAAGACATGCTTATGGAATGAATGAAGCTCCAGTAAAGCTGTAGAACCATTTCTTTTGCATTCCCCATTTCTTTTAATCAGATTGTGGAATTTGATCTACATGTTCAATTACTTGACCAATTTGGTGGCCTGACATCAATTCAGAATACAATGTGGTTGTAGATGACACTGCCAAAAAAAAAAATTCAACCATACACATTCACGGGTAATTCTTAAAATTTGAAATTTATTTGTACTTAATTTAATTAATATCATTATCAATTGTCAATATTTAAGTGCATCATTGAGTTTTCACACATTAAGAGTGTAGAAGATGTTCAGTTGCTTAGATTATGAAAAATAAAGGGAGATCTCTTTCAGCTCATTCCCCAAACATATATAGTTACTTATGGATTTTAAGGGTCTCAAGAAAGTAATATTAGTTGTTGGTGTGGTTAATATTATGTTTTGGTAATGCTTGATAAGGAATTGAAGTCAGATTGAAATATATCTTTTGGACTAATACAATTAAGTAAAAAGAATTATGTTCTAATTAACAATTATAGCTTTTGACTAAGTGGTAAATACTCTATTCAACAAGTAGTACATAACTAACAACTATAATTTTTGACTTATTGGTAAACACTTGATCCAACATTTATTTGTTGATTCAATGATGCAAATAGCATAATAATACAACAACCTGTGGACTCTACAGCAAGTTTAGTGTCTTCTTTAGAATTCAAAAAATGTCACTTGAAATGAAATGGTTTATTAAGCCTAATGTTTCAAACAAAATTTACCCAAAAATTCATTTTTAAGCGAACTGAATTCATTTATTTTGGAACGAATGAAGTTCCAGTAAAGCTGTAGAACCGTTAAATTGGTCATTGAAGTTTGAACATGAACAGAGCATATCAACATATCAATCTAAACCGCTTGGGCTCCCTCTTCTCTTCCTTTTTCACTATCGCTCTCAGCCTCCAACACTGTGCTATTGTTGTGATGTAGTTTCCATGAAATTAACTTCAGAGCTACTTTGATAGTGCAAATTTAATTTGAAAATTCAATTGACACCACAGCCCTACTCTCAACTCCGCTGTCCATATATATAGCCTGACTGCCAAGTCAAAAAGTTTCACCTTTTTGTGTTTTTTTAATGGACAGTGGTTTCTGGCTTGATAATGCGTTGAAAAGTTTGTTTAGCTCTGTAAGCTTCACCCCAAAAATGTAAATATAAGTCCCAAAAAAAAAAGTAAAAGAAAATAGTTCGTTTAAAAAAGTTCATTTTTTTTAATATTTGGATACATATTGAAGTTTCTAAATTTGACCCCAAAAAAAATACAAGAGTTTAATGGGCCTACTTGGGCTGGGCCTTTTACAAGCTCAAATTTCATTTTTTGTTTTGTTTCGTTTTATTTTTTTTTTCATAAGCCTATCCCCCCGTGATCACCTTTGTTTTAGAAAGGAGGGAATTAAATTCACTCTCCCTCCTGTTAAGTCCATAGCCATACTATCCATCCAGCTCTGCTTTTTCTAGAGTTCTCGTTGACATCGAATAGCTAATTAACAGAGACATGGCCTTTGATGCTGCAGCTTCATGCTCCTCATTTGCTGCATTTTCCCCCAAGAAGTATGATGCTTTTATTAGCTTCAGAGGTGAGGACACCGCACATCTTAACGATCCTTTTGGGCAAAAGCAAATACAAACTGACATAGATTACTAACTCCCCAAAGGAGATGAGATTTCAGCATCACTTATGAAAGTTATTGAAGATTCATATGTATTAGTGGTCATGTTGTCAGAAAACTACGCTTCCTCAAGATGGTGTTTAGACAAATTCACCCAAATACTCAAATGCAAAAGGCTTCAGGGACAACTTAATATTCCTGTGTTCTATAAATTTGAGCCATCCCATATGCGCAATCAAATTGGACTTACAAGCAAGCCTTCTGGAATTATGAGCAAGATCTCAAGCACGGCTAACATAAGGTACACAAGTGGAAAATTGCTCTCAATAAAGCTTCCAATTCAGCTGGTTCGGACTCTCACAACTTCAGGTAACAAAATTACTTTCATCTATGCTAATTAAAATTTAAAATCTTTCTCAATTTCTTGTACTCCAAGAGGAGATGAATATGTGGCCTTCATATTTTATTTTATTATCTCTTATTTTTTTAGTTTCTCTTTCATTTGTGAAATATTCCATTTTTTCCTTTCGTTTTGTTTCTTCCCAGGGATGAATCTGAACTCATTCAAAAGATTGTCAAAAATGTTTTGCAAAAATTATATTGTAGGTATCCGCCTACTGAATTAAAAGGCCTTGTTGATATTGAAAATAATTGTGCACAAATTGAATTATTGTTAGAAGAAGTTTAAACTATTGGAATTTGAGACATGAGTGGCATTGGCAAGACAACCATAGCCAAAGCTATATTTAACAAATACTTTTCTCAGCATGAAGATTGCTGTTGCTTGGAAATTGTGTAATAACTCAATAGATTGGGATTTAGAAATAATAAGAATTTAACTAATAAGACAATTTAAAATGATACCACAGACCATAATAAGTTAAATTAAACTTGTGGGGTCTAGGATAAAATCATCTGAGGGGAGAGCTAGTCCTAAATATGTCATAGCTCTGGTGGCTAAAATCTTGGACTTTCAATGTGTCCAGGTCCTGTATACATCGGATGTGCATATAATCCTAGTTGTCCAAATTTAAAGGTTGATGGTTAGGATTATATATATATATATATATTAATCTTAATAATCATTCTTTTAAAATTATCAGTAAAAAGATTATTTTTATTATGTGTTGTGCATTTTTTAAAACAAAAAAAATCAAAAAAAAAATAAAGATATAAAATCTTAACTGTCAAATTTAATCTAAAATATACATCTTTTATGCATGCAACAGGGTCCAAGTTTGAATGCACCCTACGCCAAACTAGAATTTTCTCTTTTAATTTCCAAAATACCCCAATTTTACTCCAAAATATCTTTTTTTTTTTTTTTGCCAATTAAAAATCTCATTTAGTAGTTCTGGAACTCCCACGTGTCCGTCATGCATTTCTCCCACCATCTGTGGCGTTTATTTTCGCTGCATCAGATCTAGAAGGGCCACTCGAAGCTTCATCTTGATGGCAAAATTACATTTCAGAACTTAAATTTTATAAAATTTATAATAAAAATTTTAAAAATTAAAATTACTTTAAATAACTAAAATTACTATGACTTAATACTAGAATTTAAAAAAAATTACTATTAAAATTATTTATACTATAACTTTTCTTCTGACAGTGACTTTTTTAAATGTTAATAATAAATATTTTAAAATATGATAATAACTTGATTTTTAGGATAACTTTAATTTTTAAATTTTTTATTATAAATCTTAGAAAACTTGGGTTGAATATAATTTTTCCCATTTTGTTTTCCTTCTAAGTTTCGGAGCACCATCTCATCCCCTTCTTGTTTCGGTTCTGTTTCTTTCGGTTTGTTGCCTCAAGCTTGCTCCTCGATTACTTCGCTCAGCCCATAAGAAAGAGAGAGGGAGTCAGATCGTGAGCTGACCCTCAATTTCCTCTCTTCAAGTTACTATCAACTCCCCTACTTTGTTGACCGAATAGGATAGTTGTAGTGGAGTTGGCAAAGCTCCTTTCAGCTTCGTTTCTTCTGTAGTGCCGTCAAGGAGTGCCGTCGAGAAACACTCTTCTGAGCCACATTTCCTTAATCGAAGGCCATCCAGTATGCACTCCCTTCAGCTACAAAGTGTTAGTGACTTGTACGGGCGTACAGCTGTGATGTCGGGTGCTTCTGGGAATTTTGGAGCTTTAGAACCTTGTCTATCATGGTATATATTATCTTTCCTTCACTCATGGTTTCACTTATGGGTTCAAGAAAGATTCTTAATTTTTATTTTCTCTATGACCATGGCTCATATTTGGTGACATAGAATTGGGTTGCTCGTAAGACGTTTAGAACCACTTGGTATGTGACTGAGCCGTCTTCTAGCTCAATTCACTGATTTTAACTGTTAAGGTAAATTTCTCAATCTTCTTATTGTGCTGTAAATTGAATTTAAGAAGGGAAGAGATTATGATACAAACAAATATATATTAAGAATAGGAGTTAACCTTAACTGGTAGTGGCTTAGGTAAATTGTAAGGTTTGAATTTTGATTGGTCGGTAAGTTGTTCTTCTTGTGGTTTGGATTTCCGTTATATATGCTTATTGTAAGCTTAACATCTTGAAGTGAAATGGTGCGATGGATAAAGCAAGTTGAGACCAGTACTGGACATAGGAGTCAAAATAGGTGGTAGAATAACTAAAGTAAGCTAAGCTTTAAACTAAGGTTAATGTTAGGAATAAGAAACATGAGATTAGTGCTAGCACTAGAAGTAAGAAATTAACTAGCTAGGTGATATATTAATTAAAACAAGTTAAATATTAAATTAGGGCAAACACTAGAATAGAAACTAATTTAGTAGAATTTAAGTTGACTAGGATTTAAATTATGACAATCAAGTTAAGGGAAATAATAAACTAAATGGGTAGCTAGCATAGGATTAGGACTAAATGTAGGATGGGTTAAATTGATTAAGTGCAATGGGAAAAGGAACATTAATTGAGTTCTTGAAACTAAATGAATGGTTATGACTATGTTTATGAACATCTAGATATCCATGTTGTTGGGATGCATCGGCAATTCGGTAAATAAAGAAAGTGCTATCATTCAACAATTGCTTTGAGTATATTATAAAGTATGATATATTTTTAATTTTTTTCTATTTTTATTTCCTCTATTTTTGCTTATCTTCTGTGTGTCTTTTGGGAATTGACATCTTAGATACTACCTCAATGTGTGTTTCCAAACTATGATATATAATGTGTCATATTATCAAAGTGAATATGAAATAATGTGCTAATCTAACTATGATTTTCAGAAAGTCAATTAATGGTAAATTTGCCTCAATATGCTTCTATGGTTTCATTTAAGTATTTAATTTTGAAATACCAAATTATTAATTATGAAATTTGCTTTTTAGATTACTTACTTAAAAGATTTTTGGATATGAGTTATACGCATTATATATATATATATATATATATATAGGAGATTGTGCAAAATGCTAGTTGCTAACAACAATTCTATTAGCCTTTTGTGCATCCCGGATATTATCACGAGGTTTCTATGATTGAGTACCTAAACAATATTAAGTTGGATGCTCTTGGAACATTTAGAGTTTTTAGGGATGATGGTAATTAGTAAGGACAGCGGTAGGAGTTCTATTTGTGATTCTCGCCCATAGAGTTTTAATATTGAATATGTTGTTATTTATTCTTATGGGTTATATGCCAATGTTATATATATATATATATATATATATATGAATTTAGAGTTTTGCATGGGCCCTCCTAGTAAAATAATTTTTATTAAATTGTTTAAAGTATAATAATCATTTTATTTGATTAACAACATAGTGGACCAATTTTCCATTAATTTAGATACTTTAATTTTTTTTATTTATGCCAATTATTGTTTACCTTTAATATTTAAAAATTTATAAATTTGAATTTTTATAAAAATTATTTTATGCCTTTCTATACTTGTAATAATTAGTATTATGGCAAAACCTATTTCATTTAGAAAACTTTGTGCCCACTTGTTTCTTTAGTTATCATGTTTTATCTTTTACTCATTGAATATTGCGACTCATTCCATCATTTATTTTTGCAAATAAAAAAATTGTATTCAATGATCCACAATTTAGTTAGGGCGTGTTGTAGTAAAGAGCTCATGGTTGATTTGTCTTATATAAATAGTTTTTTGTCTCTTTATATATATATATATATATATATATATATTTGCACTCTAAAGTCTACTCCATAAAATATAGGTAGGATCCTTGCCCTATGGTTTATGTTTTATTATTGATTGCACAATTGAGAGCATAGCTCTCTATGATTTTGATATGGACCATGATAAAATGTGAAAATTATAAGTGAAATTCTTGGAATCCCTTGAGCTTTTTAGCTTGAATGCCTTCAACCATAGCCTTCCTATAATGGGATATGAAAATCTCTAAAAAAAGGCTAGTTGCTTATGCCAAAAGGACTCCATTAGCTTTAAAAGTTTTAGGATCTTTTCTTCATGGAAAAATTGAAAATGAATGGAAAGTACATTGAGAAAACTTGAGAAATTTCTCCATGAAGACATTCAAAAGGTGTTAAGATTGAGTTACGATGGATCAAGTTGTGAAGAAAAAAAAATATTTTTAGATATTGCATACTTTTTGAATGGAGAGTATAAAGAAGATGTGATAAGATTATTAGAAAGCTACGGCTTTTATAGAGCTATTGCCATAATAACACTTCATGATAAGGCTCTTATAATTGCAGATGATCATATGCCTATAAAAATGAGTGATTTGATACAAGAAATGGGCTATGAAATTGCTCACCAAGAATTTATCAATGAATCCAGAAGACATAGTCAATTGTCGGATCATAAGGAAGTCTATGATGTATTGGCTAATAACAAGGTAAAAAACACAAACTTTCTTTCCTTCCAAATACATACCTTTATGAAAAATATGTAGGCATATATATATATATATATAGTTAATTCTTGGTTTTTCTTTTCAAGGAATTGGTAAAGTTTAAAAATATAATATTATATGTGTCTCAAATTAGAGATATGCATTTGAATGCTAACACTTCAAAAAAGATGCCAAATCTAAAATTTCTTATATTATATTTCATCTTCTAGGACAAATCAAGTCTTATGCACCTTCCAAATGGCCTTGAGGTATTTCCCAATAAAATAGGGTATCTAGAGTGGTACGAATACCCACTGAAATCTTTGCCGTCCAATTTTTGCTTTGAGAAACTTGTTTAGATGCCTAACAACCATATTCAAAAACTATGGAGTAGAGTGCAATTACATATAAGCATATTTATGTTTTGGTCTTTCATTTATTTGAAATTTCATAATTTTGTCATGTGAATTGTCTCTTTCAATTGTCACAAGATCTTAGGAAGATGATAAACCTTTGTGGATCCAAACAGTTGATGGAGTTGCCAGACTTCTCTAAAGCCTAAGTCTTGAAATAGTACTTTTTGCTGGTTGTGAAGTTTGCCTATGTTCATTTGTCTATTTTATCTCTTCACTCCCTGGTTAACTTGGTCGTAAGAGGGTGCATAAAACTTAAAAGAGTCTAAAAAGTAAGATTCATTTAAGATATCTAGAATACATAAACATGGATTGGTATCTCCAGGATTTTCATTGTCATCAGAGAAAGTAAGAAAGTTGAAGTTAACTGGGATAGTAATTTGGAAAAGCTCCATCTCAGTGGCTTAAGCCTAAAGAATCTTCCAAACCAATTATCTAGCTTGAAAACTCTAATGAAGCTTGATCTTTGTAATTGCAAGCTAATTGATAATTCGAAGCTACATATCTTATTTGATGGCTTGCAGTCTCTAAGAAAACTAAAGTTGGATAATTGTAGTAACATAACTGAACTCCCCAACAATACCAAACATCTTTCAGGGCTGGAAAGTCTTTCCTTATGTAACTGCAAGGGGCTCAGTTATTTTCCAAAGCTTCCACTATCCATTAGAAAGCTTAGATGCCTCTGAGCATATGTGACTAAAGATAGTGTTGACTTCCAGACTACTGACTTGAAGCACAAAAATACTTCTCATTTGGAAATTGCGTGAAGTTGAATGAACAAGCACTTTAGGATATCATAAAAGATTCCCTTTCTGCAATGATTAAAGCTACTTATGGATATGAACTAGCAAGGAAGGCGCAATCTTATGTCAATATGTATGGGATCAGCTTAATTTGCTTGCCAGGAAGTAGAGCACCTGAGTGCTCTAAACATAGAACAACACAAAGCTCCTAGTTATTGAACTCCTTCAAACTTCTCACTTATCGGGTTTTGCATTCTGCGTTTCAATGTGCCTTAACGCAACTGTTTTATCTTCAATTCAATTTTGTATGCTACTTGGGAGATTTTAGGGTCTCGGGAGTCTTTTTTACCTTGAAAACTTTGTGAAATATTTATTATATTTTTATAATTATTATTTAATAATTTATTTTTCTTTTTATTATTTGTTAAAATAAAAATATAAAAATTATTTTTTATCTTTAAAATCACTTATTTTATTTTATTATATATATCAAACAAGCTTCCAAATGTTCCCTATGCCTTTTCTAAAGATGATTTTGGATCATGCCTCCATATGGGATAATAAATTGCCCTGTGGTCATCATAGTTTTAAATTATGGTTGTGGTTGCGGCTGCGATTGCGTTGTAATTGCGATTGTGAACATTGAGGATAGTATAAAAAAGATTACAGGCATTGCGATCAATTAATGCACATATGACCTACACCGCAATAGTAATATTGCAGCCGTATCACATGATGCAGATTGTAATTTAGAACCATGGTGGTCACCACCTCTCACTCCATATCAACCTCGTCAAACTGATGCCCCACTAAATAGTCGAATCCACCAAAATGTTGTTTATGCCTTTTTCAAAGTTTGAATCCACCAATTACTTGAGAGTAACAAAGAAAAGTTGTTGTTGTTTCTTTTTTTTTTTGTAGTTTGATATACTAGGAGAATTTGAGTTTTCTTAATCTTAAATTTGAAGCCAATGAATTATTTTAAAAATTATAATAAATAACTTTATTATTATATATAAACTTCAAAAACAATTTAATGATTGGAGATTTTAAGAGTTTTTTTTTTGTGAAAAAAATAATTTAAAAACATTTTAAGTAAAAGTTCTATGAAAAAAAAAGGATCTTTTAGCTACATATGTTCATCTTTCAAGGGACTTCATTCATCTCATATTTCATTTCTTTGCCTTGTGTTTTAATTGTTTAAAAACAGAGGTTTCCATAATGGGATAACTGATTGATGAATGACTAAGGCTGCACTCTTGGAGGATTTTATGGACTAAGTGGTTTAAAGCGAATGTCAAGAATTGTAAGACATATATATATATATGTAAATACTCTTTACTTTGCTGTTTGCTGCGTTTTTTATTGAGATCTAGGATAAAAGAAGCCCGGATGGAAGCAAATGGAGTTACAGTAAAAATAAATAACTGGGGCTCATTTTTAAACTTATGAAAGTATAATGTATAATGTATATAAATAATATTAATTTTTTAAGAAAATTTTAAAATTGTTTTCTTAACACTTTTTATCATATTTTAAAGTTTTAAATACATATTTTTAAAGGTATAGTTATTTTTTATATTGATTATAAAAGTAAATTTTATAAAATAAATATAATATAATAAAAGATATAAGAAACTTCTTATTTTATTATCTGAAAATAATTAATAATATACTCTTTATTGTTGTTGCTGTTTTATTATCATTATTATTATTTAGGGGCATTACGACTTTCTAAAATGGGCCCGACAGAAAACCTGCTTCATTATGTGAGGCATGTATATAAATAGAGTTGACCAACAAAATTTTAACCAAAATAACATGTATTTAAATTGACTATAACCTCATTTTTTACTCGAGCTGAGTCCTAAGTCAAAAATTGTACTGTTCATCATACTATATATATTCATCTGGCTCTTTTATTTTCCTTAGAGTGAGAACAAGCACACTGCTGTTCATGTTCACTTGAACTCAGATTCAAAGGGATATGGCTCGTGTTGTTGTTGTTGCTGGTGCATTCTCTCTTTCTACTGCATTTTCTCCAAAGAAATATGATGTTTTCTTGAGTTTTAGAGGCAAGGATACTCGCACCAACTTCACTAGTCATCTTTATACAGTTGGAATAAAATTCAACATATATGGGGTCACACATGTAAACATTAAAATGTGTGGCCATTACTTAATAAGTCTAAATAAAGTGGTCTAATTTAGAAATAAAGTTTAAGACTTGAGGGGTATTTTTGTTATGGGATTAGAGTATGAAATCAAGGATTTGATTTTGAATTAGACTAAATTGAATAATTAAATCCTTCATATACTACGTTGTGCCAGAAGCAAATACTAACCTATACAGATGAGAGGATTTGCAAAGGAGATGAGATCTCAGCCTCGCTTGTGCAAGCAATTCAAGATTCATATATATCCCTTGTGGTATTTTCAAAGAACTATGCTTCCTCAACATGGTGCTTGGATGAACTCACCAAAATACTTCATTGCAGAAGGGTTCAGGGACAACTTGTTATTCCTGTGTTCTATAAAGTTAAACCATCTCATGTGCGCAACCAAAGTGGGACTTACATGCAAGCATTCCAAAAACATGAGCAAGATCTCAAGCACAACCAACATAAGGTTCACATGTGGAGCGCCGCACTCACTGAAGCTGCAAACTTAGATGGTTAGGATTCTTCCAGCTTCGGGTAATATATTCATTTTAATCTATGCTCAGATGATGGGTGGCCAATTACATAAATTTTAGTTAATTTGGTCCCTAATATTTTAAAAGTTTATGATTAGGTCTTTGTATATATATTTTTTGATTTAATTAGGTCTCTAAGGTTAAAAGTCATTAAATTTTACTGACCCAGATAAGATCACATGCCACAGTATATGGATGGATTTGATTACATTAGCTATGTATAATCAAAGAAGCAAGGCATGGATTTTAACAACATACAGAAAAAGCTTAATCAAAGAGATTAAATTAATTTTTAAAAAATTTTTTTAGGTAAATTGACTTTTAAATTATATGAACCAAATCAAAAATTAAGTGAAATTATAGGGATTGAAAGAATAAGTTAGCCTTCAACTTTAAAAAGAATGGGGACCAAACAAATAAATTTTAGTTAATTTGATCATAATAATTTAAAATTTTATAATTAATTCACTATTGTTAAAAAAAAGATTATTTTGGCCTTTATTGTTTAACTTTCACCAATGTATCATTTTATTTTGCAGACATATTCACCTATATGCTATATTGTGATGTAGATCCTCTCCATTGCGTGCCGTCAATTGCGTGGTGAAGTGCATAGATTTTGGCCCTTCGATTCATCTCGCGGACGAAGATGTGACACACATTCCGCATTAGTGCTATGCAAAATTTCTTTCCCTATATTTGTCAGCCTTTTGTGATGAATAATTTTTTTTGCAATAACGGTTTGCCTTTGTCTCAATGATAATAAAATGTAAAAATAATGGTTTAAGGTAACTTTTAAAGAATCACAATATATAGCTCATTCTAAATATATTTTATATATCAAATATGGATAAATAAAAATTCAGCTCTTAGTTATTTTTTTTTGGTGAGACCAAGAGAGAAAGACAAAAGAAAAAAACAAAAAGAAAACGGTGCAAACAAAATGCAAACTACCCTTGACACCCAGTTTGATGCCCTTAGTTAATTGTTCATATCACACATTTATGAACAATTATTTGATAACGGTAAAAATATAAACAACTTTTTTTAATTTAGAAACTCTATGTTTTATTATTCTTAATTATAAAATTTAATCTAATATTATTCAGACTCTTAGTTTAAAAGATTTAACTCTTTTAAATATATTTGAACACTATTAAATTACTCAAATAAAATTGTCCTAAAAAAAAGAAAACACACAATCAATAATGGGTTAGTTGTATATTTTGGCTAAGTTAAAAATTTTTAGCCTGTATAATAAACAAATAATATTATAATTTTGAATAAAAGTATTATAAAAGAGTTAAATTTTTTAAACTAAGAGTTTGAACAATATTTAATTAACTTTTATAATTAAGAATAATAAAACATAGAGCTCTTAAATTTTAAAAAAAGTTGTTCATATTTTTACCTTTATTAAATAACTTGTTCATAAATGTGTGATATGAACAATTAACTAATGGTTGAATTTTTATTTATCCACATTTGATATATAGAATATATTTAAAATGAGCTATATATTATGCTTCTTTAAAAGTTATCTTGAACCATTGTTTTTTCATTTTATTATTATTGAAACGAATGCAAATCATTATTCATCACAGAGGGCTGATAAACAAGGGGAAAGAAATTTTGCATAGGCCTAATGTGGAATATGTGTCAGGTGTTCGTCAGCAAGGTGAATCCAAGGCTCGAAGTCAACGCACTTCACCACGCAATGTGTGTGTCAGGTGTTCGTCAGGACGTTGACGATTCAATATAAATAAAATGGTGATTTCAAACCTCACAAACCAACCCACAATTCAGCAACGACAAGAACCCACAACCACGCCGACGATTCAGTATAAATAAAATGGTCAAATGGCAACAAAAGAAGAGGATAAGGTGGCAGATAATCTCTCTGAAGTTTCCTGAGATGTCTCACAAGTCAAAATTTTTGCTTATTTAAAAAAAATGTTAAAAATAATAAAAAAACAAATTTGTAAGACACTTCAATAACTTCAGAGAGATAACTTCAGAGGATCTGCTCGGAGGTTGGTAAAGGACAAGACAGAATGATGCAAGCAAATGACACTTCCTAGGAGGGAGCAAGGGGCAGCATGAATTATGTATTTAAATAATATTATTTTTTAAGAAATTTTTAAATTTGTTTTCTTAACACCTTTTATCTGTTCTTTTAAATATTTTAAAGTTTTAAATACATATTTTTAAAGGTATATTTATTTTTTTATATTTATTATGAAAGAAAATTTTATAAAATAAGTAAAATATAATAAAAGATATAAGAAACTTCTTATTTCATTACCTGAAAATAATTAATAATATACTCTTTATTTTGTTATTCTCATTTTTTTAGAAAATTCTTTTTTTTATGCTTTCTTTATTTATACTTTTTCATTTATTGTAAAAGTAAGGTTTTTCGTTAAAATGGCTTCATATGGACAAGAGCAACATTTCAAATTGGAAAGGACGAAGAAACAACAGTTAAAATATCTTTGCAAGAGCACCGTTTCAAGTTTATATTTTCCTTTATTAGGTTTTAAGTTATTGTTATTATTATTATTGCATAATTTATCTCAACTATATTATTATTCTTCTATTTATTATTATTATTATTATTGTTTATGATTTTACTTTTTATTATTATTTAAACTTATTTAATATTCTTGCTGTTGCTGCAGTTTATTATTATTATTATTATTATTATTATTATTATTATATATTTAGGGGCATTTCAACTTTCCAAAATGGGCTCGACAAGAAAACCTACGAGGCATGTTTATAAATGGAGTACCAGCAAAATTTTAGACCATTGATTTTAATTAACAGGACAGGTCAAAGAAGCCACTCGGACGGTTGATACCAAAATCCAACATGTTTTTTCTGTGAGAATTGTTCAATGTATTGGCAATCACTGACTGAAAAATTAAAGTGTTCTACAACAAGGGGGATAAGACTTTTACTTTTTTTTCGTCAATTCCTTTGACCCCTTCCCAAAATGGGCATGACCAAAAAATTAAAGGCCTAGAGATTCCTTCCCCAGATGCCCAGATCGTTTCCAAATGCAATTTCATTACAAATGTATAATATATACTAGTAAATTGTTACTTTAAATAAAAATACGTATTTAACAAACCATAAGCCAAAAAATATATACAAATTTTTTTAAAAAAAAAACATATTGTTTTCATTAAATTTAACTAAAATAACATGTATTTAGATTGACTATAACCTCATTTTTTTACTCTCAGCTAAGTCCTAAGTCAAAAACTTTACGGTCCATCATATTATATATATTCATCTAGCTCTTTGGTTTTTCTTAGAGTGAGAGCAAACACATTTCTCTTCTTGTTCACTTGAACTCACTAATTAAAAGGGATATGGCACGTGTTGTTGCTGCTGCTACATTCTCTCTTTCTACTGCTTTTTCTCCAAAGAAATATGATGTTTTCTTAAGCTTTAGAGGCAAGGATACTCGCACCAACTTCACTAGTCATCTTTATGCTGCGTTGTGCCAGAAGCAAATACTAACCTATACAGATGAGAGGATTTGCAAAGGAGATGAAATCTCAGCATCGCTTATGCAAGCAATTCAAGATTCATATATATCCCTTATGTTATTTTCAAAGAACTATTCTTCCTCAACATGGTGCTTAGATGAACTCACCAAAATACTCCATTGCAAAAGGGTTCAAGGACAACTTGTTATTCCCGTATTCTATAAAGTTAAACCATCTCATGTGCGCAACCAAAGTGGGACTTACATGCAAGCATTTCAAAAACATGAGCAAGATCTCAAGCACAACCAACACAAGGTTCACATGTGGAAAGCTGCTCTCACCGAAGCTGCAAACTTAAGTGGTTGGGATTCTTCCAGGTTCAGGTAATAAATTCGTTTTAATATATGCTCAAATGATGCGTGGCCAATTACATAGATTTTGGTTAATTTGGTTCCTAATGTTTTAAAAGTTTATGATTAGGTCTTTATATATACATATATATTAATTTAATTTGGTCCCTATCGTTAAACGTCATTAAATTTTACAAACCTACATAAGATCACATGCGACAATATATGGATGGATTTGGTTACATTAGCTATGTATAATCAAAGTACCAAGGCATGGATTTTAACAACACACAGCGAAAGTTTAATGAGAGAGATTAAATTAATTTTAAAAAAAATAGGTAACTATAGACTTTTAAATTATATGAACCAAATTAAAAATTAAGTGAAATTATGGGGATTGAAAGAATAAGTTAGCCTTAAACTTTAAAAGGGATGGGAACCAATCAAATAAATTTTAGTTAATTTGGTCATAATAGTTTAAAATTTTATAATTAATTCACTATAGTTTAAAAAAAAAGATTAATTTGGCCTTTATTGTTAAACTTTCATTAACGTATCATTTTATTTTGCAGACATATTCATCTATATGCTATGTTGACACTTCAAATGTACATAATACATGCCAACTCACTCTATGATCATTTAACTTTGGTGACATCATCTGCCACGTAAGCAGATCGATTTCACCCTCCTAATTATGTATATTCAAGGTGATAAAATAACACATGAGTTTAATGAAATGTGGTCCTTATGTTCTATTAATTTTATCAGTTGTTTGTTTCTACTTTTGTTTTTATTGTTTGAAACTCAATTCTTTCTTTTTTGTTTTGTTATTTTTGTTTTTATGCTAGAAATGAATCTGAGCTTATTCAAAACATTGTCGAAGACATTTTGCAAAAATTGGATCATACGTGCCCACCTATTGAATTGAATGACCTTGTTGGTATAGACAACAATGAATTATTTAGGTCAAATTTAGATACGAATTCCAAGAGGCCTCAAGACGTTGATGAACAAGAACTACAACATCAATGCAAGAAACAGATGTTGGAGTCATCTCAAGATGTCCATGAATTGTAGGCTTCCTTTACATTCACAAGAATATAGAGCAATTTGTTGTTTCTTCTTTCAACATACCAACCTACTGAAACACATTAAGTTCCCATTATACAAAATAAACCACATTAATAATAATAATTTTCTAATCAGACCACGCTAAAATTTCATGACCTTAACTTCAATGAGCATGGCATTTAAATAACGTGATCAGATTACGAAACAAACTAAAATAAAATAAGCTCATGTATTAATAAATGCATACGCAAATTTTACGCAAAACATTATTGATTCAATGCATTACTTCACATCACTGCCTCCTTCGGCCTCTACCATAACTACATTCTTCCGATGAAGTTTTCGGATAAAATAGATATAACCCAGGCATAGTAAAAATAAATAATACAGTGTAATTCGTTAACTACTATTTAGCCAATGTTCTTAAAAGCAATCAAATTATGCCAAACTAACATTAATTTAAAATGATTTAGAAGTGAATGAAAAAGTACAAGAAAAAGGAAACTAAATTTGTTACAGTTCTTTAGCTAAAAACTTAAGTTAGAAGGCTAGGTTAAATCATGTCAGAAGTCTGTGTATCTACCAATCAATATATATAAGCTTGCCTTAAAAATTTCGAAAGCATGATTAATTTGCCTTTCATATTAGTAAAGGCAGCGACACCCAAGATATCCTAATACCTAAAATCATATTAGTAACTAATGTTAGATTATGCTTAAAAATACAATAACATGGCTAGCCTATAGGGTTTAAGTTCAGAAGTTAACAAAGACCAAGATCCTGCTCGAGTAAATACGCCATAGGGACACTAACATACTTAACCCCAAAGTTTGCTTTCAATTAAATTTAAACCCAGACCCAAACATGTCGTGATATTGATCGTTTGGAGGTTTTCAAAATTATTTATTCAAAAAGAATATATTTAATAGTATATCATTTTTAAAAAAATAAAACTAAAATTAAAATGACCTAAATATAACCCTTTTATGTATATGTGGATCAGCAAATGGGAGGGAGAGGAGAGAAAAAAACAAGTTGCTCCACCCGTGGGTCTTGGTCAAAAAGAAAAAGTCATTTCACTTTCCTTTCTCTAAATAATGGGGGTTAGAACGGCATTTGATTAGGTCTTCTTTTTTTTATTAATAAAAAATTAGAATGGTGATTTCATGCTAAACCCCAAAGTAGAGTCATGCTAACGTCTAGCAAAAAAGTCCGCAAAGGTTTTCAAATTTTCAAGAACCCGTTTCAAATAAAATGGTGATTTCAAACCTCATAATCCAACCCACAATTCAGCAACAACAAGAACCCAACACACTTTGTTAACACCAAATGGAAACAAAGAGGAGAATAAGGTTGGAATCCTACCTCCAATGGAGCTACCATGGAAAGTTACTGTCAACAAGAGCTGAATCCTACTTAGCCCTCTTTTCCCTCTCACGTCGGACCACTCAAGAGGACATGGGCTGAGCTCTGAAAACTAATGGGAAGTTAACAGCTGGCTGAAAAGAGGCAACGGGACTGAACAAAAATGGAAGGGGAAGGACGAGACAGCAAAGATTGAAGGAAACTGACACTTACTAAGCAAGGAGCAGCTGAAATGAGCTCTAGAATTCCCAATCTCGTCCGACGTCCAAAACCTACACACATCCCCACTAAAACACGCTGCAGTAGGGAAGAAGAAGAAGGAGACGTTGCAATGTTAAACAAAGCTTGAAGAAGTAGAGCTGAGATGAAGTTGGAGCGAAGAGGAAGGAAGCTCCTCATCCCATGCGATGGGAGTTGCTGCTGGTAGAACCCGAGAAGAAAGCGGCTGAAGCTGACTGGAGCTGCTACTGTGGCGGAAGGAAGCTCGTGCTCAAGTGACGGCAAGGGGAGAGAGAGAAAGTGACGAGTGAGAGAGACACGAGGCAAGGATAAGAAGAAGCCGTGAAGAACAGGGGAAGAGAGAGAAGGAAAAGCAGGCTAGCAAAGGCCATTATTGTTCGAGAGCAGATCCTCTCCCGTGCCTTCCTCTCCAGTGCGTCTCCCGTGCCATGAAATCCAGCCGTCCAATGCTTCTCAATTTCATCCAACGGACCATGTGGCATTAAAAATCAAAATGCACTGTGCCACCAAGTAAAACGGTGCGTTTTGCATGATTAAAAACAGTTACAGAGGAAGATCAGAACACTCTGATTTGACGCAAAAAATCTGATGCAAAACATATTCAATTGCATTTCAACGTGACAACGTTTTGGCGCCAAGAGTTTTGCGTAATGGAGGAGAAAAATGGCTGGAAGTGTATTCAAACCCCATCAAAATCAGATTTCATAAGAACATCATGCCATAATGATATTGCTACTGAAAACAAATTATACAGAATGAATTCCAATATAGTCAATGGCATTTCTAATCTCATTTTCACAATTTTTGTAATATAGAAATCCAACTTTAAAGCTAAGGTTCATGACATCCAATATTCAACAAAAGCTACCAGCAACAATAAATAATCAAGGCTAAACCACCTACCAACAGCCAACATAATTCAACAGCAGCTACCAACATCTATCAATAGTAGCAAAGAATTTTCATTCTATTCAATCAATAATCGAAATCTGAAGGACAAATCACTTTCAGTCATAGAAGAATCACCTTTCGCGGCTCCAACCTCCAAGCTCGTGACGGGAAGATGAGAGTTCCCATGGTTGAACATAGACAATGCTCAAATCTAAAGCTACCTTCGCATCTGCATCTGGCTTTCAAAAAATTTGTTTGCAACTGTTTTTTCGAAGTCTGCAGTTGCAAATTTGGGTTTTTGTTTGCGAAGAATGACGCTGTAGCTTGCGACACTTCGCACATTAAAGGCATCAGATCTGGGTTACAAAACGGCACCGTTTGGAGTTGATATTCGACGTGTCTCTCATTGCGGCACACGATGACACGGACGGCTCAGATCTTTGCACTGCAGAGGCACGGGAGACAGAAGCACGGGAGAGGATCCTTATTCTGTTTGTTCTGTTATTGTTCTGACTTAGTCCCTTTTCTTTTTTCGAGAAAGTTACCCCGTCCTCCTTTATTTTTCCAATTAAGTCCTTCTTTTACTATCACAATAGTAAATTGTTACATTCTTCTCACCTTAACGAAAAAGACAGTCCTCGAATTTGATTTCAAGTACGTGCTTTAAAAGTAAAATGGATACCCAGACCCAAACATGTCGTGATATTGATCATTTGGAGGCTCTTCTCAACATCATCTATATTTCCTTCTTCACCACAAATAAACTATTATGGAGTGTCTCTTCCATCCAAAATTTGTGCTCACATTAAAGGAAGGAACTTCAGGCAACAAGCTTCCTACGAATCATTCCGTAATCTGTGTCAAACTCAGATCTCTCTCTCTCTCTCTTTAATTGTTGGTCCCATAATTAAGGCTTGTATTTCTGCATTGTCCTCATAAATTAAGAGTGCTTATTCAAGTCTAATTTTTGATCTAGGCATAACTGAGTAGGCACAATTGTCAAACAAAAAATAAGACGATTCACTTTTAGGATTTAAATCATTCCTTCTCTTTTTGTAACTTTCAGCTGAACTTTTTTCCTCAAGTATTATTTAATTTTTGTACTTATTTGAGTTTATTCTGCATCAAGCATTTATTTCTTAATAACTCTGTTTAGTTTTCTCTTGAAGTTTTACTTTTACAGCTTACCAAAGGTTTTCCTTGTGTCTTAAATTTAACTTTCAGATCTTGATATTAAAGTTAATCTACACAATTATAACAAGATTTTCCAAGTTACCATTTTTTTTCTTGGGCCTGCGGATTCCCTTTTTTGTTTTTCTCTTTATGGTTGGGTCAAACATGTTGGGCTAAGGTTGCAAGACTATGACTTTAATGATAATAAAATTCAAAAGTTATTTATTTAAAAACCCCTCTATAGCCTCTTTATATATTTACTGTTATTAACTAAAAAACAAAGCAATTAACATGCATATAACAAAAAAGAATAGATTTCGTGTAGAAGAAACATAATTGAATTTATAAACAGTAGTCGTTTTTGTCTACAACTACTTTTGTTTTATGTTAGGATGATATTTTATTTTAATTGAGTCTTAAGATAGCATCAATGACGATTGGATCATATGAGTTGCATGAGGAGAGTTAATCAAGTTGCCAGTTGTTGCAAAAATAAAAGTTTTTAAATGTTAAAAACATGTCAAGTATGCTCTAGTCAAAAGGATGCTATACGATCAAGATCATTTTTAACAGTTAGGAACTGTTAAAAACTTATATATACGCAAGAATTTAAAGAACAAGGCATGAACAAGAAAAAAAATTATACACTATAAACATTGTTTAGTGATTAGTGTATCTGTTTATTAGAAGCAGACTTTCAATTTAGCAAGAACCTCAAAAAAAGAATCAATTTATTCATTCAATCCTTGTTGTCAATTTTTGAGTTGAACGTGAGTTGTACAAAACCTCACTATAAGATAAGTTTGAAAACTTATATTGGTGATGAATACATAAATTAATTAAATTTTTTTTATGAACTTAAATAGATATGGGGAAATTAATTTGGTTGAAGTTGTGGAATCTTGTCTAGGTTGTCAGAACAAGTTTATTCAATCTTGAGGCATATTTAAGTGAATCATGATAGTAATTTGGATTAAAATGTGGTTGCTGATGAGACAAAGATCAAAGTTTAATCACACATTCAAGGACAAGTCTTGAATGTTAAAATATATCGGTAGTAAACCCAGTTAATATTGTTAGATGAATATAAATTGAGTACCCAAAGAGTACCAAGACCAGGTATGTAGCCAACACACGTATAGCTTGAGTCTAGCCACCCAGCTTCATAGTTGCTCAGCAACCCAAACAAACAGAGAGAAACAGGGGGGGGGGGGGGGAAATCTCATCTTTTTTTGCGTTATTCATGAATAATGCAACATGCAAGTCCCTCCACCCATATGTCTTTTAAAGCCAAGTATGCAGATTAAAGTGGACAAAATTGATCTAAATTTGGTTCATTAAAGCAGAATAGGCACTTCAGCAAGCAGCAAGCAGCATCTTTTTTTGGGTTCAACTCAATGTTGTGAATACATTGAGTTGAACCCAATATGCGCATATCTGTCAGAATACATCATTTGATTCATCATACTCTCACATGGACTACGAGAATATGTGTTTGCAGCATCTCTGAATATCCACAAGAAAAAAAACAAATGTAAGGGTCTATATTATATACACATGGACCCAACATCAGAAAAAGGGGAAGAAACAAGAAGAAACAACGACTGCTTGAAATCATAAGTCAATATTATTTTTTATCTTATACTTGTATTCTCTTTTGCCGTTATTTCTTATTGAACACCACAAATGAGCGTAAAATATGAAAGGCAAACCTATTATTTCCTAATCTTTGTACAAGATAATGTAGAAGCCACCATTAAACAGACTTGTTTATTTCAATACTCTTAGCAAAAGAGCAAGCTACGTCTCTATTCAATTCTGCATAATTAAAATGAAAAAGATATGCCTTAGTTGAATGGACTTGGAAATCAATGAGTTTAGTTCACCACAGCCTTCATCATTCTAAGAAAAGAGAAAAGGAAATCCGTCAATATAGCAAGATAAATCTATATCTTCTGAGTTAGATTATTTCAACAAACTGCTGAAAAAACACTAAGATTTTGCATTGTCCATCATTAATGAAATTCAGAATTTATCATACCCTTCTATTTCCCTTAAAACAAAATTCATTAGCAACCATGAAAAATCCCTATTTCAAATTCTCCACTGATAGAGCTATATAAAATTAATATTCCAAGAATGAACTGCAAGTAAATACACATCACATACCATGTATATCCAACTAGGGAGAAGATCTAAACATTCTAAATAAGATTATTTCAACAACACGTTGAACTAAACCATTGTCCTGTGAAATTCAGAATTTATCATCCCCTTCAACTTCCCTTTGACAAAAATTCATCAGCAACCACGAAACATCCATCTTTCTAATTCTCCACAGTGACAGCTACATAAAAGTAAGCTACAGCTTTTCACTTCTTGTTTTCCCCCTCTTCCTTTAAGAAATCTATGTCAAGATATCCTCCAAAACCAGTTTAAATCCTTTACATCCCAGAATGAATTAACAGTAGCAGATAAATCAATTTGCATTATTTCCCCACTTATACCCATTAAAACCCAGAAAACCCTGATTGATCTTCCTCACATTTTAAGTAAGGAAAATTTGACAAAATTGCTGGGATTTCTCAATAACCTAACATTTCGAAGGGAAGGGCAAAACAGAGTAAGAAAATGAATGATAGATTTGGAAGAGAACAACTACTGGAATAGAAATTGCAAGAAGCATCAACGCAACATTTGTTGAGGATTGAGAATGCTGAAGAAGCTGCGTGAGCTCTCCACAGAGCCATGGATCTCCACAAAGCTGCAACAAACTAGGCAAAGGCGCTCTGATGCACTTGAAGTCTTATTGGCTAGACATAAGCATGGCAACCCTCTGGGGCAGGGGACCATCCTACTTTTTCCCCGTTCCCGTTCTTCGAGTCTCTGTGCCCCGGAATTTGAAAAAGTAAAAAGACTAAAAAAAAAAATGTTTCATAAAATAGAAAAAATTCATATAATTGAAATTTGATAGTTCCCTGTAATAAAAATACTCATTTACATGCTCATTTTACAGAGTAAATCCCAGAACTTCCATCAAAGAAGGATATACAAAAAGACATCTGTAATAAGTAGAAAGAATGGAAAGAAGTAAATAAGTAGTCAGAGCCTTTTGGTTCTAATCTGTAATTATTGTCAAGAAGATCCTCCACTTTCCGAACAGAATTCAATAGTTAAACAATCAAGAGAAACTTGAGATAAAACATTACAATTATTCTCATTGCAGTCATTATTTACTCATCCACCTTAATTCCTGCTAGGTCAATATCTGCCTTACATCTAAGAATATGCTGCATTTCCCTATAATTTTAACATGTTCCACAAACAACAGTGTATAAAACTTACATTAAACAAATCTTTTTGAGACAAGTGACTGTTTGGTTAAACCTAATCATATAAATAATAATTATAAAGATATTTTACTTAAAATAAGTTTAATCCTTCTTAACAGAGGTATGTATATATTTTTAACAGGTCAGTTTCTCGATCAGCAATTGACAAAGCAACTTTCAAATTCATAGCTTCTCATGCGAAATATGAATAGTTTCCAGCTCTAATAAGCCAGGCGAGGAAGTAGGCCCTTAGTTGAAGCTAATATAACAATAGTGAGACAGTTAATAAAAAGTTGACATCATGAATCGAACTACAAGGACAAAACAACGCATAACTACAGGTCTACGGCATTAGTCAGCATTTCAAAGAAGGGAATTCAGCAAATAGATCTTTCACAACTGGAACAAAGAAGAAGAAAAAATGATTGATGAAGATCCAGAAAAGTAAGTTGACCATACTTCTGCTGTCAAATAGATGGATATCTAAGGACTTTGGAGTCAAAGCCTTAACTCAATCGTTAACTAGAGTATCAAATTCAAAGCCCTAACCCAATGGTAAAAGAAGAGAAGAAAAGGAGACGCAAACAGATCAGTGGGGGAGAGAACATGATGGGGAAAGATCACCCCTTTGTTGCCGCCTATGAAAGCGATCGAAGCTCTGGGCTATTTTGGATGATGGGAAGCGGCCACATGGATTTGTTTGATTCTTTTTTTTTTTTAACTTTTTTTTTCTCCTTTTGTTTTCCTAAATGAAAAATGGACTCAATAAGTCAATATGATTTTGAGTATCAAGTAAATTACGCTTTGATTCATAAGCTTCAGTCTTAAAATATATTTTTTTCTTTCAATGAAAAAAAAATAAAATTAAAAGACCTATCTCCAAAATAAAACTTCAAGTTTTATCTAAAAAATTCTCTTTGGCAGACCAAGATTAAAATAAAAAAAAAACTTAGAAATTAAATATCTAACATAGAAACTTAAAAGAAGACAACCGTAAATATAAATAAGATATTTTGATTTTTTTTTCCTAATTTTCATTTTTTCTAAATTTTTTAACTAAAAAAAAATTCAAGTAAATAAACCATTGTCTAATGAAATTCAGAATTTATCATCCCCTTCTACTTCCCCTTCATCAGCAGGCACGAAATATCCATATTTCAAATTATCCTCAGTGATAGAGCTATATAAAAGAGGGCTCCAGCTTTTCCCTTCTTGTTTTTTCCCTCATCCTTTATGAAATCCATGTCAGTAAATCCTCTAAAACCGATTTAAATCTTTCATATCCCAGAATGGATTAACAGTAGTGGATAAATCAGTTTGTATTATTTCCCCACTTATTAAAACTCAGAAAACGCTTATTGATCTTCCTCACTTTTTAGGTGAAGAAAATTTGGATAAAATTGCTGTTGATTTCTCGGTAACCTAACAATTTGAAGGGAAGTGCAAAACAGAGTAAGAAATAATTAGTTTGAGCAGATGGTAATCTGCAATAATTAGTTTGAGACATTAGAACAGAAAAAGGGATTAACATAATGAAAACAAACTGAGCAACCAGGAAAAAGAAATGTATTACTTTATACAGGGCAAGGATATCACCAACAACCTCAAATACCAGATATTGATTTTGACTTTCTGAATGCGCAACCAGTATATTTCATTTTAGTGAAAATAATAATAATAATAATAATAGGACATTCTTAGACTACTATATTAGAAGTGTATCTTTATATTTAGAAATTAAATGAAGGTGAAATTAGATGATGAGAGAAGAGCTTCTCTCTCTCTTTATCAAAATTTATCCTTATATTTAATTTTTTTAAATGCAGAGGATTAGAAGTGTATTAGGAATATAGGGAATTAAGTAGAAATTAACATATTTTAAGAATTATCTTTTAAAAAGAAACTACTCAACTAGTTTATAGGTATGAGAGAATTCTGTTCACAAACTAAACATTGAATAACCTCATCACGTTAAGCCATATTACTTATTGATGAGGACTATTTTAAATATGGCATATTGGAGTATAAATAACACTCTTAAAAACCAGGCTAAACTCATTAAGTCAACTACAACTTGATACTTAGTAAGTAATCGTGAAGGTGATTTAACTGGAAACCGCAATATCCTTGACTTCAGCTGAGAAAAGCCCAGTCAGAGACTTTGGAACACCAAAAAGGGGGTCCACCAATCTGGATTAGTTACTGCCTTTTAGCCACCACCTATAGCAACAATAAGTTCTATATTGCTCATTATTCGACTTAGTGTTTGATTTAACACTTGGTCACTTCAATATGTTTTTTGAAAGCTTAATAATCTATTGTTGTCATAAAAAAAGGATAAATTACATTCTTTTTCTCTAAATTTTTTTAACATTACATAAATTCTTTTAATTTTTAAAAAATATATTTTAATCTAATTTTAAATTTTTTTACTAAAATATTCTTCATGAATCTAAATACATATCAAGTAATTTTTTTTTTGACAAGAATTAGATGCAATGCTGATTGATAACCTAAATAACTTCACTTTTATTATTGTTCTCTGTTAAATTATATCCAAAAAGGAGTATAGTTTGTTTTCATTAAACTTAACAAAGTTTTAAACTAGTTATCATTTATCAGTAATAGTTAGCATGGTACATGTCTTCTACGTGGAAAGATTATAATTTTAAAGTTTTTTTTTCTTTTATGCAAATTGATTAGTTGATGATTAGTTGGTACAAATTAGAATTTCCACCTCTTCATATTTTTTTATGACCTTATTCAGATTTGACTTATTAATGAACTAGCTCCTTAAAAGTACTTTTAAGTATAATTTTAACTCTAAGTAGTAAATTTTTGTATTATCAAATCTATTCTCCTATATTATTAGGTCTAAAAGAGGGTTTTGAGTTAAAAAAAAAAAGAAGTATTTTAGTAAAAAATTTAAAATTGAACTAACGTATAACATTAATTTTAGTTTTAAGAAAAGAAAGTGTATATTTAAAAATAAAAAATGTTTATATAATTTAAAATTTAATTGAATGTATTTAGTCAAATCCATATTTGTATGTTCCATTAGGTTTGGATAATGAGACACTGTTATATCCCCATATATGTATATTTCACAGGTAAGATTTGAAAAAAAAAAAAAAACAGGGAATAACCCCTCTATTTGGGGTCACAACATTGATGTGTTTTCTAATATCTTAAAGAATCCACACTCAATAAAATATATGGATAAAAAAAATTTAGTATTAGTGAAACTTCAAATTCAGTAATACTGCCATTGAGTTTGAAGGAAAAAATTTGAAATTTGGTTTTAAATTTTTTTGACACATTTTTCAAGAAAAAAATGAATGATAAGATATATCGAAGTAATTTTTTTATTATTAATTATGATAATTGAATGATATAAACAAATTTTTGTAAGGACTCAAATTATAAATTTTTAAATTACAAAAACTAAATCAAAAAGTGAATGAAACTATACGAACCAAAATATAAAACAAATAATACTGTTTAAATTTTTGCCGTCACTCGAACAAGACCAATTCAATTGGTTCAACTAATATTGGAACACTTGTGAGAACTCATGTAAAATGAGATTGAAAGTATACCAAATGTTGCCTACCAAATATATATACACTCTACCTCCTAAATCAAGAGTAAAAGTAATTTCCCTCTTCCGTTGGGCGAATGTCTTGGGAAAATTCAATAGGTAGCCCAACTTTCCCATTGGTGGCTACAGTTACAATAGATCTCACTTGTTTGACTCCTAAGTCAAATGGATATTTTATTTTGATAAAGAGTAATTTCTGATCCGACTTTCACATATGTGATTAAAGATGTGTTAATATATCATATTACAATGTGGCTTGGAAACGGATACAAGATATTGAAGAACTTTTTGCGCTTAATTATGAAAATTGAATGATATAAAAGCAAAAAACAAAGTTAAAATTTTATAAAGAAATTCATTAAACGAAGAAGTACTTAGACAGGTTAAAAGGAAATAGAAATTATAAATGAACTTCAAAGGCTCACGGCATAACTTCACTCCTTGACTACTCATGATATGTTGACTCCAAACCAAACCAAACCAAACCAGATCAGATGAAGATTCTATGCGTGCAACATCTTCCAATCCTTCTGTTCGACCAACAAAGACCATTCGGACTTGGATCCCCTACTCATCCTCAAAGGATGAGTAGGTGCTTCTCTAAATCTGGACCATCTAAATTTGATTTGGATGGTTCAGATTTAATATTTGATATTTTTAATTTTTTTAATTTAAATTATTATTATTTTTAAAATTTATAGTTAAAAGATTATTTTTATTTTTTATTTTTTATTTTTTGAAATAAATAAAACGTAAAAAATATAAAAAATTAAAAATATCAAATCTGAACCATTCAATTTTGATCTGAATGGTTGAAATCAAGATGAGCAGGGTTGATCTGAATGGTTGAAATCAAGATGAGCAAGGGATGAGTAGGGAAAAGATGAGTAGGGGATCCAGTTCCAGACCATTCACACCAAAAGGTGAAGGAATCAAGATGGATATTTTTATGGTGACCAGCTACTTCTCCAGGTTCCACTGTATATGGAATGTGTAAGAGCCGACGTGAACTCGCGATGCAGGCAGGAGAAGAAAAACCACGTGAAGAAGAATGCATGAAGTTTGACTATTCCATGCAAAAATCGGACAGCTGCCACGCATTTTTTTTCCTCTGCGAGTTTACGTATGTGCCCTCATCTCCTTCTTCCTTCAGCTGGTTTGTTTTGGTCATTTCCTCCTCTAATTTCTGCAGCTCATATCCTCCAGCGCAGCATCACAGAACCGACAGAACTTCATCCTCTGTTTCTGGACGTTGCTCCCTCTGTTCCTTCGAGCTGCTGGCGTTGAGTTTCTGCTTCTTCATGCCTTGAGTTGCTTCAGTTGAGTGCTCCAGAATTGATGCTCCATCCAAGTCGCAGGAAACGCTCTCTGCTGGACGAACTGGGGGTTGAGTGAAAACTGCAAATTCTTGCTTCTCTGTTCAGCGCTGTGCTGCCCCTGTTCAGCGTGTTACTGTCATTGTGTGCTGTTCCCTCAGTTTCTGCATGCTGTACGAGTTGTTGCTGTTATTTATCTGGTAGGAAAGCTTCATTTTAGTCGCATATTTCCTCTTGTTGGATGAAGTCTGGAGCTGGCCGAAAATTTCCTTCTTCTTCCCTGTTTCAGCGCTAGTTTGAGGTTGAATTCCAGCTGCAAGCTTCTCTTCGAATCTGGTTGAGCTTTGCTGCTGTTTTGGGTGAGGTTTTACTGCTATTTGGGTGAGGTTTTGCTGATGTTTTGGGTGAGACCACGCCAGAAATTTTCATCATCTCCTTCCTCTGTTCAGCACCTCCAGTATACACATGTTTCAGCGCTATTTGGTCCGAAATTTAAGCTGAAAGTTGCTCCTTGAGTTTGCTCTATTTTTGGTTGCTGGAGACTGGGGAAATCACGCTAGAAGCTCCTCTCCTCAAGCTGCCCGCTCTGCTGTGCGTATTCCTTCAGCTGAACAGCGCCCCATCTCCCTCATACCACCTCCACTTCATTTTTCTGGTTTGATTCCTGTTCTTTGCTTCCTCCTCATTTGAGCTGCGTTAGTGGTTGTGTGGGACTAGTGTTTAGGCGAAACAATTCTGTTGCATGTGTGCTTCTTTGATTTCAAATTCTGGTGCTTCTCTTCCCTGTAGATTAACACTGTAATCTGTCCTGTGCTGTGGCAGTTTGAAGGGAAGTCTTGTACCGAAGAAAAAAAAAATGAGGCAGGAAGATGATCTGAGTTAGATAAAAATTCCAATTTTTAATTATGTTAATTGTGCATATTTAAATACATACTTATTTTCATCAAGGGATAGGAAGCACAAAAATATGTATATGGAATTTACCTTACGAGTTGGAAGGCGTGAAATTAGTAGAGGAACAAATTCTAACTTTTGATAAGTCCGAGTCCCGTATAAAATTAATTGGGGTGATTTAGTTTCTAAACTCTGGTGAACGGGTATTGTAGGAGATTCTGAAGGTTGAGGTGTAGCCGAGGAACGGGTCAGGGAATCTCTATAAATTCTTGGAAGGTGAGTAAGTAACGCAGACCAAAGACTCAGGAAATTCGTATTTCTGTTATTAAGTTTCCTTGCAGTGTTTTAAGAATTTGATTCTCTATTTATGGAGATATATATTTCAAAATGTACTCATAAGCACATTTACCAAAATTTGATTTAAATCGGGAATTTTGCAAGTTTACGGATGTTGACTTAAGTGGAAATCCTACTGTGAAACTAATCTGAACATACTTTATCTGAAACGCTATTTGGAAATTTTATGAGTTATCTGCTCAGAACCCTGTAGCTAACAGCAGTAGATGTTAGCCCTGGTGCACCATGATCTGAACCTCAGCTAGCAAGGGTGGTGCTAGCCCCGTGTGTAGGCCACCACACGCGGAGTTATTTTATTTTCGCAAGCTGAAAGCTTTGCGTCTGTAGTGATTTTCCCCGCGAGCTGGGTGCTCTGCGTCTGTGTTCCGATTGGTTCTGTTTAGATGCGTTCGGTGTATTTTGAAAAAGAGTCTGTTTAAAATCTGTTTCATATGGTCTATATCTGTATATATATATGTGTAAACCTATTTGACTTACATTTATTTTAAAAAGGGTCGGTGTGCTTATTCACTGAGTATTCGACTCATTTTTTTGTATATATATATTTTTCAGAGAGCGGTAGGGACTCTAGTCTGCCCCCAGCCGCCTTCTAGTGGCTGACCTCGAGAGACGTCCTTTGGCGAACCTGCGGAGCTCCTGTGGGTGTTTTGTGATTGTATCTATATTTTGTTTGACACTTTGTAAAACCTTGTATAGCTGGCTCCACTGAATTATTGTTAGGGTATCCCCACACCCCAGATGTTTTCTTTTGGTCTGATTGCGCCCTTTTGGGCTATATTGTACTGTCTGAGCGTTTGTAGAAATTTCGGGAGGTCTACGTTATAGAGGAGACTCTGCCGAAATTTCTACAAATGTCCTCTAAAAAAAAACTCATATGTTTCATATGATTCAAACGAATGTCATAAGTTTTTCCTCTATAAAATTCTGCTTCCGCGCATGTGTACTTAAAATTTGGGGTGTGACAGAATGCTCGTCCAAGAAGAAAATTATTCGAAGAAGAAATTCAAAAAATTGACTTCTAGGGTTTTCAGATTCAATAATAATGACGTAATGTCACGAGTTGATTAAGTCTGTATCTTTTGTCTGTTTATCTAAAAGAATAAACCAAACCGCGTGGCCTTACCAAACCTAAACTAAATTCTTACACCATCAACACTACTATCCATCCTGAGAATATAGTCCTCTTCTTGTTCACTCCCAATACCAAATTCACAAACACATGGCCCTTTATGCTGCTTCCGCTTCTTCTCCTCCTCCATTTTCTCCCAACAAGTATGATGTCTTCATTAGCTTTAGAGGTGAGGACACTCGCAGGAGCTTCACCAGCCATCTTTATGATGCTTTTTGCAAGAAGAAAATACAAACCTGCATAGATGACAGACTCCCCAAAGGAGATGAGATCTCATCAGCACTTGTCCAAGCAATTGAGGGTTCCTCTGTTTCTGTGGTGGTATTCTCAACAAACTTTGCTTCCTCGAGATGGTGCTTGGATGAACTCACCCATATACTGCACTGCAAAAGGGATCAGGGTCAGCTTGTTATTCCTGTTTTCTATGAAGTTGATCCAACCCATGTACGCCATCAGACTGGGATTTACGAGCAAGCATTCCAGAAACATGAGAGAGATCTCGAGCATCAACACAAGGTGGCCAAGTGGAAAGCTGCTCTCAATGAAGTTGCCAATTTAGCTGGCTGGGACTTTCGCGGCTTTAGGTAACAAAATCATTTTTATCTGTGCTAATTAAATTTTAAATTAAAATCCTTGTCAATTTCTTGTACTCCAACAGAGGGGTCGAGTTCATAGTACTTTAACCTTCCTTTTTCATAATAATGATATGTGGTCATTATATTCTACTTTATTACCTCGATTTATTATTCTCTTTTTATTTGTGAAACAAATCAATTCTTTCCCTTTTTTTTTCTGTTTTCAATAAACCCTTTCATATGCTAGGGATGACTCTGAACTCATTCGAAACATTGTTGAAGACGTTTTGCAAAAATTGGATGGTAGGTACCCAGCTACTGAATTAAAAGGCCTCGTTGGTATGGACGATAGTTGTACACATATTGAATTATTGTTAAGAGAAGTTCAAACCATTGGAATTTGGGGTATGGGTGGCATTGGGAAAACAACCATTGCCAAAGCTATATTTTCCAAATACTCTTCTCAATATGAAGGTTGTTGCTTCTTGAAAAATGTAAGGGAAAATTCTGGAGAAGATGGAAAGGGACTTCATGATTTACAATGTAAGCTTTTCTCCAAGTTGCTAGAAGAAAAATATTTCCATAGTGGGACTTCCATTAAAGAATCTAATTTTGTTAAGCGTAAAGTCAGCCAAATGAAAGTCTTCATTGTACTTGATGATGTGAGTGCTTTAAAGCAATTGGAATATCTGGCATTGGATGGAGAACATCATCGCTTTGGTCAAGGAAGCAGAATAATAATTACAACTAGGGACAAGCATGTGCTAAGTAAAGGAGTTGATGAAATATACGAGGTTAAAAAATTGGAGTTCCAAGAATCCCTTCATCTTTTCAAATTGAATGCCTTCAACCAAAGCCTTCCCATAATGGGATACGAAAAGCAAATAGAAAGGGCCATTATTTATGCCAGTGGAATTCCATTAGCTTTGAAAGTTCTAGGATCTTTCCTCCGTGGCAAAAGTGAAAATGAATGGGATAGTGTATTGAGCAAACTTAAAAAGATTCCCTATGAAGAAATTCAAAGTGTGTTAAAATTGAGTTTTGATGGATTAAATCATGAAGAGAAAGAAATATTTCTAGACATTGCATGCTTTTTGAAGGGAAATAGTATAGAAGATGTAATAAGCTTGTTAGACAATTATGGTTTCTATGCAAGTATTGGCATAAGAGCACTTCAAGATAAGGCTCTTATAACAATAAAGGATGACAAATTGGTGTGGATGCATGACTTGATCCAAGAAATGGGTTGGGAAATTATTCGTCAAGAATCTGTTAAATATCCTGAAAGACGTAGTCGATTGTGTCATTTTGAAGAAATCTGTGATGTATTGACGAATAACAAGGTAAGAAACAAATTTTCTTTCCTAACAAGTGTTGCCTTTATGAAAAATTATGCAAGTAGTGTGATATGTTTACTTACTATCATTCTTGGTTTTATTTTTCAGGGAAGTAATAAAGTTGAAGGTATACTATTAGATGTGTCTCATAGTAAAGATATACATTTGAGTGATGAAACCTTTAAAAAGATGCCCAATCTAAGATTTTTTAAATTATATTCCCTTTTTGACGGGAGATCAATTCACGTGCAACTTCCACAAGGTCTTGAGTTATTTCCTAATAAAATAGGGTATCTAGAGTGGCATGGATACCCATTGAAATCTCTACCATCCATGTTTTGTCCTGAGAAACTTGTTAGGCTTTGCATGCCCAATGGCCATCTTCAAAAACTTTGGGATGGGGTGCAGGTACATATAAACTTAGCTATATTTTAATATTTCTTTGATTTGAAATTCAATAATTTTCCCATATCTGAACTGTCATGCAGGACCTTTTAAATTTAAAGATGATAGATCTTACTAGATCCAAACAGCTGATGACGTTGCCTGATTTCTCTAAAGCCTTAGCTCTTCAAGAAGTACGTCTTGAAGGTTGTGAAAGTTTGCATTACATTCATTCCTCTATTTTATCTCTCCACTCGCTTGTTAAGTTGGTCTTAAAGGGGTGCAAGAAACTTAAGAGTCTAAAAAGTGAGATTCATTTAAGATCTCTAGAATATTTGGACGTGGAAGGCTGCCTTAATCTGAAGGAATTTGCAGTGTCATCGGAGAAAATAAGTGAATTGAATTTATCGGAGACCGGAGTTCAAATATTGCACTCATCAATAGGGCGCTCGAGTAATTTGGTAGACCTCTATCTCCATGGCCTAAGACTTAAGAACCTTCCAAATGAGTTATCTTGCTTGAGAGCTCTGACGATGCTTAATCTCTCTAATATTGAAGTAATTGATAATTCAAAGTTGCAAATCTTATTCAATGGCCTAAGTTCTTTAAGAGAACTAGAGTTGGAATATTGTAGTAACATAACTAAAGTCCCCAACAATATCCTCCATCTTTCCCGTCTGGAAACTCTTTACCTACGGCACTGCAAGAGGCTTCGTTCTTTACCGAAGCTTCCACCATCCATTACATACTTCTCTGCCAAAGGTTGTATGTCACTGGAGAATGTGATAGCTTCTAGACCACTGAATGAAAGCAATAAAGTAGTCTCATTTGAAAATTGTGTGAACTTGAATGACCAATCACTTCACAATATCAATGAAGATGCCCATTCTGCAATCATTGGAGCTACTTATGATCACCATTATGCTTATTATGGGTATAGTATAATTTGCTTGCCAGGAAGCAGAGTACCAGAGTGGTTCAAATATCATACAACACAAAGCTCCATGGTTATTGAACCCCTTCCAACTTCTCTTTTATCGGGTTTTGCTTTCTGCGTCATTGTTCAATGTGCCTCAACACAACTGTTTTGTCTTCAATTCAACTGTGCATGCTACTTGGGAGATTTTAAGGTGCGTAATTTCACGATGGATTGGTATCTTCCAGAGATAAACTCGGATCATGTTTATATGTGGTATAGTAAATTTCATTCTGATCAGACTTTAAAGGAAATTGAAAGAAGAGCAAATGATCAGTTCGGCACTAACCTAAAGCTTTCCTTTAAATTCAGTGTCCAAACTTTTGAAGAAAAATTGAAACCTTGCTTGTTTGGTAATGTTATGAAAGAATGGGGGGTGTGGCCAATATCTGTGTCAGAATATAAGGAATTTGTTCAACAAAGGGAATTGAAGACGAATAACAAGAGGCCTCGAGATGTTGATGAGGAAGAACCATTTCCTCAATTCAAGAAACTCAAGCTAGATTTTGATACACAAACCAACACATGTCGAGATGTTGATGAAATGGAGGCTCTGCTCAAGAGAATGGACATCACTTAAAATCCCGTCTTCAGCACCAATTCACTTTTATGTAGTTTCTCTTCCATTTCAAATTTGTTCGCAGAAGGAAAAGAAGGAAGCTCAAGGAAATAAACTTCCTATTGATCATTACTTAGTATCATACTCTTTTTTTTAGTCCTTTAGCTAGGCTTCTATTTCTGCAATTCCCTCACAAATCAACATAAACTTTCTTCATAGTGGTTAAGAGCACTGACAGGGAAAACATGTTGATAACATTGGCTAATTGAAGTTGTAAAATAGATTAGTGAATTTTTCCTCTGAATAATTTCCTTGTAGCAAAACTATTATTTGTGTGGTTTCTTGTAAATAAACTGTTAAAAATAGATAAACTGCCCTGAAGCTTTCTTGTAAATAATAAGCCCTGAAGCGTTCTTGTAAATAAACTGTTGTTTGCATATGGTAAAACCTACAATGCTATTATACTTTACATGTTGTCTGTTAATCCTATGGCATATCTATTGTAAATCAATTCAGGTGTTCCTTATCATAGTGAATCTATAAATATAACTTATTTCTTTAATCTCCTCCTTACATTTTCATACATAATTGACTCTAGTCTTCTTCAACCTCCTCACATTTTCATGCAGCCATGTGACAATAAGATATCATCCCTTACAGCTCCTTCTCTATTTTGCAATTTAACAAAAGTATAGATTCTAACTTGACTAAGCAACCTTATTATTCTTGTTTTCCTTTCTTTGAATTCCTCACTTCTTTTTCTTCCTTTTTTTTTTTCTTGATGAGATTGTGGAAATTGGCTTATACCAGATTAATTACTTAAACAAATTTGGTCAAAATTGTGGAATTATTTTTAGGCTGTGGAAACAAGTTTATTTGAGGTTGAGGCTTATTTCGGCCTGACATGACATCAATTTGGATCTAAACGTGGTAGCATATGAGACCTCTAAAGATCAAAATTCAATCACATTCACGGAAAAATCCTTGAATATGTAAAATATATGATATATCGGTATTAAACCTAGTTAATTATAATATTGGATGAATCCAAATTTCTTCATCCAATAATTAATATGCCTATCAATAAAGCAAAACATCGATACATTGTGCGGATCATACAGTTTTCACGCATTAAGTGCAAAAGATGTTAAGTGGCCTGAATTTTGAGAAGCACCACACAAATAGTTTATGTATAAGAATATCCCACAAACATTTTAAGGGAAGTGTCATTTTATTGCACAAATGGTTCAAGCGACACATTAATCACTTATCAACTGACACAGTTTGGCATCACTTTATGGAATTCATAAGCATGTCTTTAGGAATCTCCACAGAACTGAATTATTTCAACTATTCCTTGCCCGTCTTCCCTTCATTCTTTTTCTTTCCTTTTTATTCTTCTTTACATTACAAGTTAAGCAATAGAACAAAAAATTCTGGATGTTGCTGGCTTTATCTTTGAAATAAAATCATGACTTGCATAGCAGTAAAACAACACCACAGCATTGTACATGATCAAGCAAGTCCTTATGAGCTTTTGTGTGAGTAGAAAATGCATTTCTGTTTTAATCACAGAGTCAACTATTATTGCATTTTAGAAGTCTCAAAAGAATTAAGAGACTGAATGGTCCAACAGCAGAATAATTTAGCAACCTCTCCTTTTCATATATATGTTAATTTAGTGTCTTCCTCTTTAGAGATGCTGTAGCGGACCATTTGACATACATCGGTTTACAGATCTTTAAAGTGACGGAATACAATTCATTATATATTACACGTTACATGATTCTATAAATATTTATAAAAAAAAAACATATATGCAATTCTTTAAGTACCAATCATTAAGCTTTTCTATAAAATTATACCATGAAGGTTTTTTTTTTAGTTATTATTTGATGAGTTAAGGACATGTTGAATTCAAAATTTAACTGTAGTTTCTGAGTTGAACATAGAAGTTTGAACACCCTTATCATTGTAACTTGATAGTTCAGCCCCTAACCCTACTTTCAATGTGTAAAACAAAATATAAAAGAAAACCAACAAAACGAGACGAAATAAAACCCATCAAGTTGAACCCTAAAACAGCTAAAAAGCTATACTATCACTTTAGAATTTGGATCCACAATCTCTCTTCTTTCATGTTTGATGGATTTTTCGAACATATGAGGATATTGATGAATTGGAAGCTCTGCTCATAACAATCAACATGACCCAAATTCCTTCTTCACCACCAATTCACTTTCATACAGTTTCTCTTTCATCTCAAATTTGTGCGTAGACTAGAAGGAAGAACTTGAGGAAAATAAAATTCCCCTCATTGCTTAATCGGTGTCAAACTCTCTCTCTCTCTCTCTCTCTCTCTCTCTCTCTCTCTCTTATTCTTTTGTCCCTTGATTAGGCTTCCATTCTGCATTTTCCTCACCAATTAGGAGCTCTTATTAAAGATTAACTTTTGGGCTGGACATGAAAGTGTGTGTCACACCTGTAACCAAAAGTGTAACTGGTACAGAAGATAAATAATTCCTCTTTCATAGGCCTATCCAAACTAAAATCCTACCAAGCATTTAGTATATATTTCTAAAATTCAATATCAAATGATAGAACCAAACAGAACAGTTACTAATCATATTTGCATTAAACATAATTAATTTCAGGTGGCTTTTGTAGAAATTTTGGCAAAATCTTTCCTCTGTAATTTGGACCTTTCGACATTTCTACAATCAACCCAGTCAACACAACTACATCAAAAAAGAGTTCTATTATCAACCTAGACTAGTATATATAAATTTCTAAGGGTGAGGGATCCTATCTATGACTTAGTGAAGTGACATACAACATACTATGGAACAAAATAGCTTTCATACAAATAATCAAAATATGCCCATGCAAACATATGCGGGGCTAACTAGAAACAAAGGAAGATGACCAATCCTAAGCTACTGAAGAGGGATTGAGTTTAGTCCTATTATTTGAAACAAGTTGAAAATCAAAGGAGTGAGTCAAATGCTAAGTGAGTAAATAAAGTTAACTATAGAGTATGAGAACAATTTCAAATTAAATTCAAAACAGAATCCAAAAATTTAAGGCACTTAATACAGTGATTAATAACTCTTCTTGATAAAAAATCATTCATCAAATACAATAGGAGCATCTAGACAATACCAAGTGAATTAGACACGAAGCACACAGCTCGCGAGGAAAAATAACACAAATATTGAGCAATCTGCTAGTGAAAATTAGAACAAATCCGCATATGATAACCAACCACATGGGCCAGCAACACCCCTACTAGTTGGGGTACATCTCACAATGCATTGTGACTAAATACTACTGCAATTAGCTGTAGAATTCCGAAACAGATAGGTCCCACAAGAATCAACTCATAAATACATGCTTGGAGTACATCAAAATTCTTAATTATGCATACACATCATCAAGATATATAAACAATGTGCCTTATGAGCATTCCAATTTACAAAGATATCAAGAAGGTTAACTTAAAATTCTCACAGTAAAATAGAGATGATTCCCAACATCAGTACATATATCCCCAAAGTCCAAGAATTTCTTAAATAAATCTTTAGATAAATAAATAATCAAAAACACAATGAGTACAATAAATACAATTAATTAAAAAGTGTTTAATCAAAAGCCTTGAAACGGAATTGCATGGTGTATAAATATACAAAGATAGCATATAATTAGCATTATTTACTCACCTCTTAAAGACAATATAGAGAAATTTCTTGCCATATCTTCTGTTAATTCCTTAGCAATGACTAATTCTCCTAAATACCCTATAACATTGGTTTATAGCATTTAAATTATTTCAATTCTCAAATTATGGAATTCATCATCTTTACCCAAACACCTAGTCTAAACAAATTTCTTTGGCTGTAATAACGAGTTATATCCCTTTCCCAACACCGACGTAACTTGTTTCTTCAAGTTGCAATTATTGTTGATACTCGATGTCCTATTTACTTTTCCAACCCACTATTATCCTATACAATGCTTTAGATATGAACTCCCCTACAATTCTCAATTTATTGTGCATCAGGAGCATTTGAAACACTTAATTTTATAGGACAACATTATATGTGTTAGTATGTGGATGGTTTTCTATCATCACATGATATATATAAAAATTAATCAAGAATTAAAGTTCAGTAATAGAATAGAACATGGTTTTAACTTGAGTCCTGACAATAAACTATCACTGAAATGGGAAAGATTTGCAACACACCACACATATCTATAAAAATATATATATATATATATATATTTTTATATTAGAGAGTGAAGAAACTAAATTCGGTTGACAAACCAAAAGGAGAGGCAATTGATAAATTACTAATTATATTGAATTCCAACTCATCCATATATATATATATATATATATAGCAAGGGTACGAGTCAGTATGCAAAACCAATTAATTAAAATGGCACAACTCCTACAAAAGACAATCCCCAAACCACACTGCAGCACGCCCTCACACCCACACAGACACACGTTGCGGCACACTCTCACACACACATGAAAACATATTGCAATGGGGCATTTATGGATAGAGGTGTGTGAGTGAGAATAAAGAACCATGGAAGAGGTGCTGACTTACATGAACAAAGCTGGAATTCTATCACAAAACGTGGCTCACTTCTTGACTCCCCGACCAGTAAAACTAGAACCCACATGGCAGCCCACACATCCCTTATTCTCTTCTCCAACCACTGACGCAGCACCCAGGCGAGAAACCCAAAGCGAAAATAGTTGCACCCCTTACTGTGCTCTGCTGGTCTTGGCTCAAGAAGAAAGAAAAGATGAAGCCAATCACAGTCTTGTGCACTCCCTCAGCTCTCTCTCGATCCTCCCATCCAATAAAACCATAATCACAGAACAGCCCCCTCCCTTAAGCCCCATACAACCTTGCTGAGAAGAAGTGGTTCTGCACGAGGGAAATGGTGGCCAAGAAGCAACAATGGAGCATGATTTTTGTAGCAGAATATCACGCAGGAATGGCAGCAAAGAAGGAGCAGGAGTTACAGCAAAACAGAGATGATAGCCGATGGTTTCTGGTCATCCTAGCCCCTAGCTTGCTGTTTGATAGAGTGCTCTGATGCTGAAAACGCAGAAGACTAGGGTGTGAAATGACCAGAAAACACAACCCTCCAATATAAAAGCCAGGGCAAACTCGGCAAGACTGAAACAAGAAGTGGCAGAAGGATAATAGAAAAGAAAAAAAGCAACGATCTGGGGTTCAAAACATGGTACACTCCCTCTGTGCGTCTCTGTTGCAAGTATATATTTATATATATATATTCATTCGGCTTTTACGGTGTGGGCAAAATCATCAGACAAAACATAAAGAATACTCAGTTTTAGGATTTAGATTCACTTCTCCTTTTATAACTCAGCTGAAAATTTTTCTACATAATTATAAAAGAAAATAATACAGCTCTCGCGGAGACATATAACAAAGCAAGGGTTGAAGAATGTAAAGTTGTATACCGTATAGTTCTAGATCAATAAATCCACGTGTCACTTTTTTATTAGAACAATTTCAAACATCATCAGCTTTTGACTATGTATAACTATGAATATTGGGTCTTTTTTTTGGGTTTAATTTCTATATAATTGTTTGAAGACATCAAACTGACTTTGCAGATTCAATTACACAATGTAAGATTTTGTCAATAGCTGCTATAAGGTCTTTCGTGCTGTAGTACTATATATCCACGACTTGAACATTGAAGTATGAAACCCCTCTTAGATAGCATCATTGTAAGCGTAACTTGAAACGTTAGCGATTAACTAAAATATAAACATGACTTGATTAATTGACTTGATACAATAACCCAGAATTTACAGAGCTTATCAAAAGAAAGCTCGAGTATTTTAATTTTAGAATTCACAAAATTCATTTGACATCAAATGATTTACAATTCTTTGTCAACGGTGATGGAATTCGCTTAATTAAATATTACGTACCACATGATTTATAAATTACTTCAATTCTTCGAGATTAAAACTTGCATGCAACTTTTTTTTAATTATAATTAAAATCTTTCAATAAAATTATAATATTTGGCGGAACTTTTTTTAAAAAGTTAAGGATGTGTTGATTTAAAGAAAAATGTCCAAATTTCATGTTTTTATTTTATTAAAGAATTGAATCAAACGAAATATAAATCTACACGTAAGTTTTATCCATTTTAAAAGTAGTATCCTTCCAGACACATTGTGAAGAAATCCAGTTATAATAACTAAATCATTTATATTCAAGAACTTAAATACACAAAAGGAAATTGTAATATACACTCCAGAAAATTAAGCTCTAGTTTCTATGAATTCAACGTTAATGTCACATTCTACTCTAACTTGAAAATTCAGTCCGAAGTCCTACTTTCACGTTAGTAATTAGAAAATATAACCTCTCTTCCAAACTACCAAGTCATAAAGTGTAGTCTAACATATCAATGAAACCGTATGGGCTCCCTCTTCCCTTCCTTTTTTTTTTCCCCCTCTATAGCTCCACGCCTACAACGCAGTACTATTCCTGTGTAGTGGTCTTTTGAAAATTCACTATTCCTGTGTAGTGGTCTTTTGAAAATTCAGTCCATACTCCATAGCCCTACATCCACATTGGTGATAACAAGTTTTAACTATACTTTTTGACTTTCCATTACTCTTGTCTATCTTACTGAATCATTTGCTTGCATAGTTGTAGCTAAGTTTGGTAAAGATGAGATGGTCAATTGCAGTTTGGATGTCTCAAAAGTAATGAGAGATTAAATGCCTCTGGTCTATATGACAACTTTAGCGTCCTTTTCAGCCGTTCTTAATTAATTTGTTCAGTGCTGTATTGGTGTGAGAACCCGACGAGCTGCATGAAGAAACTAACGTGAACTCGTGATGCAGGCAGGAGGAAGAAAACAATCGACGTGCTGCATGAAGAAGAAAGAAGTTACGTGATGTATGAGGGAGTTGAATTGTCAAAGCATATTGTGCAGCTGCCACGTATTTCATTTGCTCTTCCAGAATTTACATATATCTCCTTTCTTCCATATCCTTCAGCTGAGTTTTTTGGTCATTTCCCATCCAAAGTTTCTGCAGGATATATCCTCCAGCACAGCATCACATCTTCATCCCCTGTTCTGGACGCTGGATCCTTCATCTTCTCGAGCTGCTGCACACTGCTATGCCTGCTTCTTGATGCTGTAAACTGCTCCAGAATTGATGCTCCATCCAAGTCGCAGAGGAAGCTCTTAACTGGACGAACCAAAGCACTGAAACAAGCTGTAAGTTTCCTCCTCTGTTCAGCGTTTTTGTTGCCCTGTTTCAGCGCTGATTTTTGTTTAAATTCCAGCTGCAGCTTCTCCTTGAATTGGGTTTGGTTTTGCTGCTGTTTTGGGTGAGGTTTTGCTGCTGATTTTTAGGTGAGAGCACACCAGAAATTCTGATTCTTCTCCTCTGTCCAGCGCCTCCCATATGCACCCATTCAGCGTTGGTTTTGTTCCATTTCAGCTGCAAGTTGCTTCTTGAAAATTGTTCTGCTTTGCTGTTGGTTTGCTGAGGATAATCACGTTAGAAGCTCCTCTCCTCAAATGGCCCGTTCTGCTGTGCGAATTCCTTCAGTTGAACAGCGCCTCATCTCCCTATACCACTTCCACTTCATTTTTCTGGTTTGATTCTTGTTCCTTGTTTGCTCCTCATTTGAGCTGAGTTAGTGGCTATGTGTGTGGCTTGAAGTAACGCCATTTAGGGCCCATTAGGTTTTAAAAAAAAAAAATTTTGGTTGCATGTGTTGCTTCTGTGATTCCAAATTCTGGCGCTCCTCTCCCCTGTATCTTAAGGCTGTAACACATTTTTGTACTAGCCAGCTAAGGGAAATCTTGCACAGAAAAAAAAAATGTGGCAAAAGGATGATTTGGTTGGACAAAATTCTGATTTTAATTATATTAAACTATACGCCCATTTTTCCTATACATTAATTTCCCCCCAAAATTCTGCATATAGGAATATATATACCATTTTAATTAAGGACCAAAACCCCCCTTTGCTCCTTTCTTAATTGCTAAATTAGAATAAATTTTCCCGATTTAAAGATGGTAGACATTTCTTTTAATTTTTGAAATTGGGTTTATCTCCTAAATGGAACCAAGGAAAAAGGAAGCACAAAAATATGTATATGGAATTTACCTTACGAGTTGGAAGGCGTGAAATTAGTAGAGGAACAAATTCTAACTTTTGATAAGTCTGAGTCCCGTATAAAATTAATTGGGGTGATTCAGTTTCTAAACTCTGGTGAACGGGTATTGTAGGAGATTCTGAAGGTTGAGGTGTAGACGAGGAACGGGTCAGGGAAATTTCTGTGGTATCTCGGAAGGTGAGTAAGTAACGCGGACCAAAGATTCAGGAAATCCTTATTTCTGTTCTTAAGTTTCCTTGCAGTGTTTTAAGAATTTGATTCTCTATTTATGGAAATGTATATTTCAAAAATGTATTCATAAGCATATTTACCAAAATTTGATTTCAATCGGGAATTTTGCAAGTTTACGGATATTGAGTTAATTGGAAATCCTACTGTGAAACTGATCTGAACATGCTTTGTCTGAAACGCTATTTGGTAATTTTATGGAGTTATCTGCTCAGAACCCTGTAGCTAACAGCAGTAGATGTTAGCCCTGGTGCACCATGATCTGAACCTCAGCTAGCAGGGGTGGTGCTAGCCCCGTGTGCAGGCCACCACACGCGGAGTCAGTTTATTTTCGCAAGCTGAAAGCTTTGCGTCTGTAGTGATTTTCCCCGCGAGCTATGTGCTCTGCGTCTGTGTTCCAATTGGTTCTGTTTAGATGCGTTCGGTGTATTTTGAGAAAAGAGTTTGTTTAAAATCTGTTTCATATGGTCTGTCTCTGGATATATAGATATATGTAAACCTATTTGATCTATGATTATTTTCAAAAGGGTCGGTGTACTTATTCACTGAGTATTCGACTCATTATTTTTTTATCTATATTTTTCAGAGAGCAGTAGAGACTCGAATCTGCCCCCGGCCGCCTTCTAGTGGCTGACCTCGGGAGACGTTCTTTGGCGAGCCTGCGGAGCTCCTGTGGGTGTTTTGTGATTGTATATATATTTTTTTGTTTGAAATTTGGTAAAACCTTGTATAGCTGGCTCCACTGAATCATTGTTAGGATATCCCCACACCCCAGATGTTTTCTTTTGGTCTGATTGTGCCCTTTTGGGCTATTTTGTACTGTCTGTGACTTTGTAGAAATTTCGGGAGGTCTACGTTATAGAGGAGACTCTGCCGAAATTTCTACAAATGTCCTCTAAAGAAACACTCATATGTTTCATACGATTCAAACGAATGCCATACGTATTTCCTCTATATAATTCCGCTTCCGCGCATGTGTACTTAAAATTTGGGGTGTGACAATTGGTAAGTGAAATATACGTTTTTCCATTTATGTTACCCTACTATTATTGTATGATTGACCAATTTCAACGTATTACTTTATTCAGGTATACTACTGTCAGCAAGTGATCATGTTGGAGCAGGGTTATAGAGGAGGATATCGTTGCCGGAACATGGATAATCGTGGGAGATAGAGTGGTCTTTAAGTGGAAAGTAGAGGAATTGCTCATCAGCAAGAGGAAGGGAAAGTTTCTTTACTAGTTGACCTGAGATACCTCACTTTGTTGGGATACTGTACAGCTAGCAATTGGGGGGGGGGTAATATGCATTTCTATTTACTTTTTACTAGTTGAGCCAATCTGTGTTGGCCTGTCCAAACCAAATTATATGCACCTCTTTTACTTTATTTTTTTGATTTAATCAAAAGCAAAATCCTCCTTTAAAAAAAATTGAAATTTGAGATTGAACCTGTGCCCACCAAATGTTGAAAAATTGAATTTGCTGGGATCTATAGATAAGTAGTAGTAAAGAAAAAAATGAGGATTATATGCCAAAATGCAAGGGATATAGCCCTAAGATAATAATAGACAATGAGAGTAAGTGTTATGAAGAGAACCATGGGGGCATTGCGCAGGTCAAACATTACCTTATTTCTTAAATTGTGATAAGGTCAAGTTTTATGTGGGAATAATGAACCTCATCATGAGTTGGTATTCCTCAATAATAAAGAATAATATTTTTTTCCTCTTTGTTTTTCTTTATTTCAATGTTAAAAATTGAGATTATTTATTATTGTTTAAACATATAAATATATCTATTTTGTTGCTTCTCAGGAATGAAATTAACTCAAAAGATTCTTCCATGTAGTAAATGAAAACCAGGCTATTTTGACTTTTTCGACAATGCAAAGGTCAGATTTTGGCCTGTAATTTAATTTGAAGTAAGGATTTAGATAAAAGGCATATATACGATTCACCTCTTCATATGGTATCCCAAATAAGAAATAACTATCAGTATCGCATGCGTTATTTCACCAGCCTTGAAATTGACAACTCCAAGTTTACCGTTATTCACCTTAAGGCAAAAGAAATTTACACAGTATTAATTATCCATGACATGAGCGGTGGTCTTTTAGGCCATTAAGAGGGTTGCATCACACTGGAAGGAAAAGCCTCTCCTTTTAGCTTTCGGCAACCAAGAAAAGTAGTCATTCATGAGCTTTAAGCCTTCGTCTTAAGCTACGAACTCTACATAGATTTTGAAAAAAATCCAGCAACTGAAAATTCAACCCTTGAACTCTTCGCTGAAGAACTCATTTGGATTATTCTAATACCAAAGCTGGCATGTTCATTTGACTTGTATATATATATATATATATATGGCTGGAAACGATCCATCTGCTTTTAATGTTACTACTTTATATGTAGAGAATTAAGATTCTTCCTTGAAAGCAAAAAAACTAGATTGTTGCTAGGTTATACTCTGAAGAATCAACTCTATTCCAATTTTGATACTCACTTTTGCTAAATGACATTATGAATCAAACGCTTGGTGCGTCGCATCATTCGTCTGCGAAATTTGTAGCTTCCTTTATTCCTTTTGTTTTTCCTTTTTTTTTTCTTGGTTGAAGGTTTCACTTTGTAATGTTTGGATTTTGTGGTAGTTAGCCAATGTTTTAAAAAACACACCAATGATTAAACCATTAGAAGTAATGATTTTTAATTTAATCGTAGTCAAATTTTAGTTGAATTAATAATAATTAAATATATTTTTTGAAAATTGTATATATTAAAATTCTAATATAATAAATAAATATTAGTAAATTTTAAATATTTTAATTACCAATTCAATATTTTTGAAGATGTTTGAAAAAGTATTTTTTAATTGAAAGCCCAAAACTACATATGATTAAAAGTTAAGTGGATTTAATATTAAATATTTGGAGTTCTCAAATTATATTTAAATTTTACTTATTATTAAAAAAATAAGAAAACCAAAAATGCAAATGACAATGTTAACTAAAATCCTTGATATTTGAATAAAAATAATATTTTGAGATAAAACATAATTGAAAGTAAGTACACAAAACAACTAAGTATGTGTATTTTATTTTATTTTTATATATATTTTTTTAATTTCTTCATGTTTTATCTTTCTCTTTTTTTAATATCTTCTATTTTTAATTTTTTAAATTTATTTAAGATAAATTATTCTATTATATAAAAAAAATCTTTAAATAAAAAATCAAACTGGTTCAAATTATTTTTTGATTAGACCGGTTCAATCAATTTTTAATTAATTTAACTGATTCATTGAATGACCAATTTTTTAGGTTAACCAAATCAGGCCAAAAACTAATTTCTTCTTGGTTCGATGCAAATTTAAGAATTCTGTAGTTAGCTTCATAAAATATGTCACTCATTTTATTAATTCAAGTGTTCATAGAGTTTGTATGTTTTGAGAGATTTTTAAGTAAATTTTATTTATCAAAAATAAATAAACTAAGTTGATTAGTAATAAATATATATTATATTTATTTATAATTAACTTATGTGTTCAATCTTGTATAAATAATTTGCCTCCGAAGAGATTAATGGAGGTAGGATATGGCGTCCACGCCACTGACCTGGCTGGAAAAGGAAATCGAGACTTTGTAGCACCAATGGTGATGATGTGCTATAAACAGGCCATCAAATTAGTGGCAGAGGATGATTAGTAACGGCAAAACAATCCTAGAGCGCAAACTTTTCAATGACCACTCTATTATTTTTTTATTATTACTATTTTGAAATTGATTTACAGTTACTGTTTTAGATTGAGACTCCAGTTACTTTTGGAGATGAATGACTCAAGTGTTCATAGAACTCTAGAGATGAATGAAGATTCTAATCAGTTTTTTTTTTTTTTTTTGGGGTTCATTAAAAGATTTAAACCTGTGATACAGTTGTTGAAGTTGATACCCAAGATACAGTTGTTGAAGTCAAAAGGAAAATAAAACAAATTTTTGGCTTTCCAGTGACTTCACAAATCATCACAACATTTGAGCGATAATTAGATAAGATGGATTAGACATGAAAAAGGAAAAGTACCGAATGTCCACTCAAATGATGGTGAGATCACAGGGGCTATGCCTCTTATGGGTTTTTAAAAAGATTCTATTATATGATAACAACTTTTGAAAAGTATTTTTAATGCTTAATTATGATAGTTGAATGTTATTAAAGCAAATAAAACAATTAAAATTATATTAAAAAATTCATTAATCGAAGAACTACCTTGACAGATAAAAAAGGAATTAGAATATAAATGAACTCCGAAGGCTCACAGCATAACGTCGGAGTGTCCTTTCATAAAGTATCGATTCCTTCCTTCCTTACATTTTTAATCAAATGATACATTTTTTTTTTCAAGTAAGTAAATATCAATTTATTGATTAAATATGTGAATGTCCATTTCAACTGAAACTTGGTATCAAATATCGGTATAACAATTAATTAGTCATGATTCAACAGCGAGATGATATCACTTTGAAAGTAGAAACAAATATAAATAAATTAAATTTAAAAAAAAATCATTGTATGAGAAAATATTAAAATGATTCCATTTATACGCCTGGCGTCATTACATTGAGCTTTTCAAACCAAACCGCGTGGGCTTCCCTTCCGGCAACACTACTATCCATCCATCTCTGACTTTTCATTAAGTGTTGATTCATTCCTTCTTCATTAAGTATTGATTCTTTCCTTCCTTCCTTCCTTCCTTCCTTTCATCCTTCCACGAATAGCTCACCAAACTAAACCGCATGGCCTCCCTCTTCCACTTATATATGCAGCTTCCGGTCTTCCTTTCTACTCAACACCACCAACAGTGCTATCCATCCTGAGAACAAACACACTGCTCTTCTTGTTCACTCCCAATACCTAATTAACAAACAAATGGCCCTTCATATTGCTTCATCCTCTTCCTCTGCTCCATTCTCTCCTAAAAAGTATGATGTCTTTATTAGCTTTAGAGGGGAGGATACTCGCAGGAACTTCACTAGCCATCTTCATGATGCTTTTTGTAGAAAGAAAATACAAACCTACATAGATTACAGACTCTCCAAAGGAGATGAGGTCTCATCAGCACTTATCCAAGCAATTGAGGATTCCTATGTTTCTGTGGTGGTATTCTCAGAAAACTATGCTTTCTCAAGATGGTGCTTGGATGAACTCACCCATATACTCCACTGTAAAAAAGATCAGGGTCAACTCGTTATTCCTGTCTTTTATGAAGTTGATCCAACCCATGTACGCCATCAAACCGGGACTTATGAGCAAGCCTTCAAGAAACATGAGACAGATCTCAAGCATCAACACGATGTACCCAGGTGGAAAGCAGCTCTCAGTGAAGCTGCCAATCTAGCTAGCTGGCACTCTCTCACCTTCAGGTAACAAATTCATTTTGATCTATGCTCAGTTGATGGCTGACAAAATAAATAAACTTTAAACAGAGGAGTTGAAATCTTTCATAGCTCATTAACTTTTTCATAATGAAATGTCTCTGTTAGATTCTATTTTTTCATGTCTATATTTATTCGTTTCCTTTTCATTATTCACACATCATTTCTTTATTTTTTGAGTTTTTTCCCCCCTTCCATATTCTAGGGATGACTCTGAACTTATTCAGAAGGTTGTCAGAGATGTTTTGCGAAAACTGAGTTACAGGTATCCCCCTACTAAATTGAAAGGCCTTGTTGGTATTGATAATAATTGTGCACCAATCGAGTTATTGTTAAAAGAAGTTCAAACCATTGGAATTTGGGGGATGGGTGGCATTGGTAAAACTACTATTGCCAGAGCTATATTTGTCAAACACTCTTCTCAATATGAAGGTTGTTGCTTCTTGGCAAATGTAAGGGAAAATTCTAAAATGCATGAAAGAGGACTTGATGCCTTGCGTTATGAACTTTTCTCCAAGCTACTAGAGGAAGAAGATCTCTTTATTGGCACTTCAACCACTTTTGCTGAATCTAGGCTTAGTCGTAAGAAAGTTTTTATTGTTCTTGATGATGTGAGTACATTAGAACAATTAGAATACCTTATTGGAGAACCTCATTACTTTGGTCCAGGAAGTAGAATTATCATCACAACAAGGGACAGGCATGTGCTATGCAGAGGAGTTGATGTAATATATAAGGTTAAGGAATTGAAGTTCCAAGAATCCCTTATCCTTTTTAGTTTGAATGCCTTCAACCAAAACCTACCTATATTGGGATATGAAGAGCTATCAACAAAGGCAGTTGTCTCTGCTAAAAGGATTCCATTAGCTTTAAAAGTTTTGGGTTCTTTTCTTCGTGGCAAAAGCAAAAATGAATGGAATAGTGCATTAAGAAAACTTAAGAAAATTCCTCATGAAGACATTCAGAAGGTGTTAAAGTTGAGTTACTATGAATTAAATCGCGATGAAAAGACTATATTTTTAGACATCGCATGCTTTTTGAAGGGAGTGATTAAAGAACATGTGATAAGTTTGTTAGATGGCTATGGCTTTTATGGAGCGATTGGCATAAGAACACTTCAAGATAAGGCTCTTATAAATGCAGATGATCATATGCCCATAAAAATGCATGACATGATCCAAGAAATGGGTTGGGAAATTGTTTGTGAAGAATCTGTCAATGAACCTGAAAGACGAAGTCGATTGTGGGATTATAAAGAAATCTATGATGTATTGGCTAATAATAAGGTAAGATTGAGAAACAAACTTTCTTTCCTAACAATAACAAGCATATACCTTGATGAAAAATATGTAGGTAGTATGATATGACTTATTTACTATCATTTTTGGTTTTGTTTTCTAGGGAACGGATAAAGTTAAAGGTATAAACTTGAATGTATCTCAAATTAGAAATATATCTTTGAGTGCAGACACTTTTGAAAAAATGCCAAATCTTAGATTTCTTAAATTATATTCCATTTGCCACTGGGAGAGGTCAAGTAATGTGCACCTTCCAGAAGGACTTAAGTTACTTCCTAATAAATTAAGGTATTTGGAGTGGCATGAATATCCATTGAAATCTCTTCCAGCCACTTTTTGTCCTGCCAAACTTGTTAAGCTTTGCATGCCCGACAGCCATGTTCAACAACTTTGGAACGCAGTGCAAGTATGTGAGAACCCGATGACGTGAATTCATGCATGCATGAAGTTTGACTTTTCCATGTTAATCTTGCAGCTGCCACGTATTGAGTTCTGCCCTTCTGCAACTTACATATATACCCTTCCTTTTAATCACTTTCAGCTGGGTTTTTCAGTCTTCTCCCATCCAGATTTCTGCAATACAATCCATCCAGCGAAGCATCACAGAACCGCCAGAATTGTGCATCTTCATCCTCTATTTTCTGGACGCTACTTCCTATGTTTCTTCGAGCTGCTGGCGTTGATCTTCTGCTTCTTCACGCCTTGAGTTTGCTTCAGTTGAGTGCTCCATTCAAGTCGCATAAGAAGCTCCCTGTTAAACAACGCTAGAACTGATCCAATTCTGTAATTTTCTTTCCTCTGTTCAGCACTGTTGCTGCCCCTGTTCAGCGTCCTTGCTGTCGCTGTGAGTTGCTCCTTCAGTTTCTTCATGTTGTGCAGCGCTATTTTGGTTAATTCTTGCTGTTGATGCTGCTCCTTGAAGTTGTTAAGCCTTGCTACTGATTTCTGGTGAAACCAAGCCAGAAAAACTGAATCCTCAGGTCTGAAACTCTATTGTACAGATTGCTTTTGTTGGGTTCCTCTTTCTTCCCTGTTATTCACGCCATGTTGCTTCTGCTGGTTTGCAATTCTTGCAGCTCACTTCCTCTTCGTTTTAAGGCTGAGTCACGTGGCTGGGTGAGGGTGGCAAGAGAGTGACACTGTACTGTGTTTTTTTTTAGCTTGGAAATCGCTGATGTAAGTGTTATTTTCTGGTCAGCTTGTTATGCATTTTTCTCCCCTGTTTATTAATGCTGGAATACGTTTTGTGTGGTGGCAGTTTGGAGAGGTTCTGCGCAGGAGAACAGTGGTGCAGAAAGTGATTGCAGTTGGATTGAATTTGATTTTCTTCATACTAAATTGTATACCCACTTTTCTATACATTAAATTCCTTCAATTTCTGCATATACCTTTCTTAAATTAAGACACAATTTTGTGGTACTCCTTCTTACTTGTCAAAGTATAATTATGCAGAATAAATTTCCCGATTAAAGATGGTATATATTTCTTGTAGTTTTCGAATTTTGGTTTAACTCCTAAGTTGAACCAAGAAAAAGAAAGCATAAAAAATGGGAATATGGAATATACTGTACTAGTTGGAAGGCGTAAAATTAGTAGAGGATTAAATTTTAAATTTTGATAAGTCCAAGTCCGTATGAAATTCATTGGGGTGGTGCATTTTCTAAAATTTGATGAACGGGTATTGTAGGAAATTCCAGAGATTGAGGTATAGCCGAGGAACGGGTCAGGGAATTTCTGTAGTATCTCAGAAGGTGAGTAAGTAATGCGGACCAAAGACTCAGGAAATTCTTATTTCTATTCTTAAGTTTCCTTGCAGTGTTTTAAAATTTTGATTCTCTATTTATAGAGATACATATTTTAAAATGTAGTCATATGCATGTTTACCAAAATTTGATTTCAATCGGGAATTTTGCAAGTTTACGGATGTTGAGTTAATTGGAAATCCTACTGTGAAATTGATCCGAACGATACTTTGTCTGAAATGTTATTTGGAAATTTTATGGAGTTATCTGCTCAGAACCCTGTAGCTAACAGCAGTAGATGTTAGCCCTGGTGCACCATGATCTGAACCTCAGCTAGTAGGGGTGGTGCTAGCCCCGTGTGCAGGCCACCACACGCGGAGTCATTTTGTTTTCGCAAGCTGAAAGCCTTGTGTCTGTAGTGATTTCCCCGCGAGCTGTGTGCTCTGCGTTTGTTCCTATTGGTTCTGTTTAGATGCTTTCGGTGCATTCTGAAAAAAAAAGAGTTTGTATAAAGTTTGTTCCATATGATCTATATCTGTATATATATATGTAAACCTATTTGATCTATGTTTATTTTAGAAAGGGTCGGTGTTGCTTATTCACTGAGTATTCGACTCACATTTTATATATATATATATATATTTTTTTTTTCAGAGAGCAGTAGGGACTCTAGTCTGCCCCCAGCCGCCTTCTAGTGGCCGACCTCTTGAGACGTCCTTTGACGAGCCTGCGGAGCTCCTGTGGGTGTATTTTGATTGTATATGTATTTTGTTTGAAACTTTGTAAAACCTTGTAAATTTAGCTCCACTAAATCATAGTTAGGGTATCCCCACACCCCAGATGTTTTCTTTTGGTCTGATTGCGCCCTTTCGGGCTATATTGTACTGGCTTATCATTTGTAGAAATATCGGGAAGTCTATGTTATAGAGGAGACTCTGCCGAAATTTCTACAAATGTCCTCTAAGGAAAAGTTTATATGTTTTATATTATTCAAATTAATGCCTATAAGTATTTCCTCTATGTTTCCGCTTCCACATCAGAGTACTCAAATTGTGGGGTGTGACAAAGTATGTATAAGCATAATTATGTTTTAGTTTTTTCATTTATTTGAAACAATAATTTTCCCATTTAAATTGTCTTTCTTAATCGTTACAGGATCTTGGGAATTTAAAAGAGATAAACCTTAGTGGATCCAAACAGTTGATGGAGCTCCCAGATCTCTCCAGGGCCTCAAATCTTGAAAGAGTGAATCTCTCCTCCTGTAAGAATTTGCTTCTTGTCCATTCTTCTATTTTATCTCTCCACTCACTTGTTACTTTGAATTTATCGAGCTGTAGCAACTTGAAGAGTCTACGAAGTGAGATTCATTTAAGATCGCTCAATGATATCGATGTTCGTGGTTGCTCAAATCTCATGGACTTCTCAATTTCATCGGAGGAATTGAGAATGTTGGATTTACGACATACAAGAGTCAAATTTTTGCAGCTGTCCATTGCACGTTTGAGCAAGCTGGAAAAGCTCTATTGCTCTTATTTAAGAGACCTTTCAAATGAGTTATCTTGCCTAAGATCACTTACAGAGCTTGATCTTTCTAACTGCGCAATTGACACTCGGAACTTGCATATCTTATTTGATGGTCAACAGTCTTTAAGAAGAGTAAGTTTGGATAATTGCCGGTGCATAACTGAACTCCCCGACAATACCCAACATCTTTCAGATCTGAGAATTCTCGAGTTACAGAATTGCAGGATGCTTCGTTCTTTACCAAAGCTTCCACCATTCATTTAGTATTTAAAAGCCAGTAATTGCATATCATTGGAGATGGTTTTCAGTTTCACTTTAAAGCCGAAGGAAGAAATTGGTAGATACATCTCATTCAAGAATTGCATGAATCTGGATGAACAATCATTCAACCGGATTATAGAAGGTGCACTTTGCTCAATGATGCAGGATGCTTATGAAATTGCTCAACAAAAGATATTAACTAAAAATATTTATTCCCTGTCAAGAAAGAGTAGTGAAGCTTGTTTGCCAGGAAGCAGGGTGCCAGAGTGGTTCAAATATCGGACAAGAGAAGCAGCAGCTTCCATAAATATTAAATTTCTTCCATGTTCGCAATTATTGGGTTTTATTTTCTGCATTGCTCTTGATCGCATCTTCGAGAGGGAAGCGTTTGAGGCTGACATCCAATGTGAATTGTGCTTGGGGGATCTTGTAGTGGGAAGGTCAAGTTTACCGTCTATGGGAATCAGAGGGTTGCTGAAATCGGATTATGTTTATCTATTGTATAGTCCATGGGATTGTTATCAGATATTGAAGGGAATAGAAAGAACAAAAGGAAATAATCAGTTCATTACAAACCTACAGTTTGAATTCAGTGTTCAAACTTTCAAGCTAGTCACTAACCAAAAGGGATTTGGTATCAGAGAATGTGGAATATACCCTATATATTTCGCTGAAACGTCACTTGAGAGGAATAACAAGAATGTTGATGAGCCACAACCACTTCCTCCATTCAAGAAACGCAAGCTGGATTTCAATCTTCCACGCAACACATCATGTTGTTGATGAATTGGAGGCACTACTAATAAAAATCAAAATCACCTCATGTTTCTTCTTCAGCACTAATTCACTTTCATGCAGTTTCTCTTACATACCATATTCGTGCCCAGAATGAAAGGAACGAACTTTAGGCAAGTAATAACGGAGCAACCAGCCACCTTCAACATCTCTCATAACGTGTTCTACGCTGTTGAAAGCTAGATCCACATGAGGTGTGTAATGCATAGCTAAAAAAATGCCAGTCACTATCTGAATGACTAAACAAATACCAGCTAACGGACCGAAGCCCCAACACTAACTAAGATTGCTCGGGGTTGGATTGTCACACCCCACAATTTGAGTACTCTGATGCGGAAGCGGAAATATAGAGAAAGTACTTATAGGCATAAATTTGAATAGTATAAAACATATAAGCTTTTCCTTTGAGGACATTTGTAGAAATTTTGGCAGAGTCTCCTCTATAACGTAGACCTCCCGAAATTTCTACAAAGTCTCAAACGAAGCAATACATCCCAAGAGGTGAACTCAGCCAGCACAATACAACAAAAGGAATGACCAAAGAAAACATCTGGGGTGTGGGGATGCCCTAACTACGATTCAGTGGAGCTAAATTTACAAGGTTTTACAAAGTTTCAAACAAAATGCATATACAATCAAAATACACCCACAGAAGCTCTGCAGGCTCGTCAAAGGACGTCTCAAGGGGTCGGCCACTAGAAGGCGGCTGGGGGCAGATTAGAGTCCCTACTGCTCTCTGAAAAATATATATATATATAAAGAATGAGTCGAATACTCAATGAATAAGCAGCACCGACCCTTTCAAAAATAAACATAAGTCAAATAGGTTTACATATATATATATATATCCAGATATAGACCATATGAAACAGATTTTAAACAAACTCCTTTTTCAAAATACACCGAACGCATCTAAACAGAACCAATTAGAACAGACGCAGAGCACACAGCTCGCGGGGAAAATCACTACAGACGCAAAGCTTTCAGCTTGCGAAAATAAAATGACTCCGCGTGTGGTGGCCTGCACACGGGGCTAGCACCACCCCTGCTAGCTGAGGTTCAGATCATGGTGCACCAGGGCTAACATCTACTGCTGTTAGCTACAGGGTTCTGAGCAAATAACTCCATAAAATTTTCAAATAACATTTCAGACAAAGTATCGTTCGGATCAGTTTCACAGTAGGATTTCCAATTAACTCAACATCCGTAAACTTGCAAAATTCCCGATTGAAATCAAAATTTTGGTAAATATGCATATGACTACATTTTGAAATATGTATCTCCATAAATAGAGAATCAAAATTCTTAAAACACTGCAAGGAAACTTAAGAACAGAAATAAGAATTTCCTGAGTCTTTGGTCCGCAGTACTTACTCACCTTCCGAGATACTACAGAAATTCCCTGACCCATTCCTCGGCTATACCTCCACCTTTAGAATCTCCTACAATACCCGTTCACCAGAGTTTAGAAAATGAATCACCCCAATTAATTTTATACAGGACTCGGACTTATCAAAATTTAATATTAAATCCTCTACTAATTTTACGCTTCCCATACGCGTACAGTATGTTTCTTATACATATTTTGTACCTTCACTTCCTTGGTTCCACTTAGGAGTTAAACCAAACTTCAAAACTAAAAGAAATATATACCATCTTAAATCGGGAAATTTTATTCTGCATAATTATGATTTTAAACACAATGAGATTTTGTTGTTAATTAGAATACCTATATGCAGAATATTTATATTTATATTTATTTTTAAGGAACTAACGTATAGCAGAGTGACCATACTGTTAAGCATCATTGAATCAGAATTTTATCCAACTAAAAACTTCTCCTGCGCAGAACCCCCCCTTTTACTGACTTCCATAAAATTCACGTTATAGTAATGAGAAATGGAGGAGGGAAACATCAATCATTGGGATAACAAAAAAAAACAGCACATGTAACAGACTTTTTCCACACCTAAACACTAGTCCCACACAGCCACAACTCAGCTTAAATGAGGAGGAAGCAAAGAACAAGAATCAAACCAGAAAAGAGGCACTAAAGCACTGAAACATGTGTATACTGGAGGCGCTGAACAGAGGAGGAGATGATGAAAATTTCTGGCGTGCTCTCACCCAAAACAGCAGCAAAACTTAACTAGATTCGAAGAGAAGCTTGCGGCTGGAATTCCACCCAAACCAGCGCTGAAATAGAGCAGATAAAACGCTGAACAGAGGAGGAAATAAGCTGCAAAATTAATCCATCCAACTTCGTTCAGCAGGGAGGAGTATGCGACTGGAATGGAGCACTCACCAGGAGAATTTTCACAACTTGCAGAGACAAGAAACCAACGTCCAGCAGTTCGTACGAGCAGAGATGGTAGCATCCAGAAAACAGAGGATGAAGAGGTGATTTTCTGGCGGTTCTGTAATGCTGCACTGGAGGATATATACTGCAGAAATTCTGGATGGAAAATGACCGAAAAACTAGCTGAAGGAAGAAGGAGAGGAAGGGTACATCTGTAATTTCTGGAAGAGCAAAATTCCAACGTGGCAGCTGCATGATTTGCTTTGAAAAGTCAACTCCTTCATGCATGAATTCACGTAAGTTTCCTTCCCTTCCTGCATCACGTCGGGTTCTCACATGGATAATCTATCAAATGCTGATTAAGTGTGGAGGATATAGGTTGTTTAAGAAGAGAGAATCGATGGTTCCTTATAGACATGGAATCCAACTCCAACTGAAACTTTCTTGTTAAATATTGCTAAATCTGTATCAATCTCTGTCTCTATACTTTCTTAATAGCACCGTGCACAAAAACATTTTCGTGAGTTTTGGCCATGAAGTTGTAGAATGACGCAATAAAAAAGCTGTCCTCTGAACAAACTGTTTTGAGTAGATGCATACGGTAAATCCTATGGGGTTTCTTCGCATGGCTAATCCCGTAAAAATAACGTGTTTTTCGATCTCCTTACATTTTCATTTCATACATAATCGACTCCAATCTTCTTCTTATTTTCCTTTTTGTTGTTTTGTATTATTGGGATGGGATCCTCACAGATCAAAATTTAATCACACATTCAAGGATAATTCTTAAATGTTTAAAATATATCAGTACTAAACATAGTTAATATTGTTAGATGAATATAAATTTCTTCGTTCAAAGTTTAATATCACTATCAATAAGTAGAATAGTTACTTCTTCAGATTACAGAGTTTTCACACATTCAGAGTGTAAAAGGTGCCAAGTTGCCTGGAACCTGAAAAGCTCCAGTCAACTAGTTTACATACTTACATGCGGACACACACACACACACACACACACATATATATATATGTGTGTGTATAGAATCCCACACCAACGTTTTAAGAGAAATCCATTTTGTTGCACAGAAAGCATTAACGAGTTTCCATATGGTAATTAACCACACAAATGCAGTAATCAGCTATCATCTGTCTCAATTTGGCATCAGCTTATAGAATTCTTGAGCTAATAATTTCACCTCTCTTTCTTTCTTTCTATCTTTTCCTTTTCCTTCTACTTTAAAGTACAACATAAGCTACATAGCCAGTAATTCTGGATGCTGCTGCCTGTTGGCTTTATTTTTGAAATGAAATTATGTCACAATATAGTGCTTGGATCCCTCACAGACAGGGATTTTACTACACGTCATGCATTTAAGGCTTTTTGGAAAAAAAAATTAGAGTTTAGAATTTAATTGGGTATTTAAAAATTATAAATGGAAAGACAAAAATTTTAATTGAGAGAAAATTATATTTTAAAAATTTTAATTATATAGTACAATTAAAATTTTTTCTTGTAATTTAAATTTTTATCTTCTCAATTACAATTTTTATCTTTTTCATTAAACCCTAAACTCTAATTAAGAAAAACACTTTAAAGGAGATTATTGCACAACATACTGTAGGAGAATCAAGAGGCCACAATATAGCACTTGCATGGCGGTAAAACAATACCATATAATTATCCATGGTTAATCCTTTTTTAGTTTTTTTTTTTATTGCATATGATCAAATCCTTTTTAATTTTTTTTATTACAAAAGGAATGAGATATCTCATTGAGAGAAGTTGTAAGACCCGACGTGCATGATGTATGGGAATGGAGTGAAGTTTGACTTTTCAATGAAGATTTTGCAACTGCCACGTACCAGCTTTTTTCTTTCTGAAACATTACTGATATATCCTTCCTTCTTCCCCCTTTCAGCTTGGTTTTTTGGTCATTTCTCATCCAAACTTCTGTAGCACACATCCTTTCCAGCAGAGAAAATCGCAAAAGCAGACAGAGGCTCTGCATCTTCATCCTTGTTCGCTGGACGCTGCCCCCTTCTGCTTCTTTGAGCTGTGAGTTACTCTCTACTGCATCTCCAGTAAGTTGCTTCATTCAAGTCGCATAACTTCTTCTACTGGACGAAGGCTGGTGCTGATAAAAAATTGCAATTTATTTCTCCTCTGTTCAGCGCTACTTTGCAGTCCCTGTTCAAGTTGCTGGTGCTGGTGCTTGCTCCTTGAATTTTGTTAAGTTTTTGTTGCTGGTTGCTGGTGAAAACACGCCAGAAAATTAATCTCCTAGGTCTGAAATTTCGGCCATATGACTTGTTTCTATTGGGTTCATCTTCTCCCCTCTGCTCACGCCATTTTACTTCTGCTGGTTCGCCTTTCTTGCAGCTCACTCTCTCTTCGTTTCAGCTGAGCTTCGTGGCTGTGTGTGGCTGGTAGATTAATGTCATAGAGGTTTCTCTAGGCTTGGAATTTCTGATGTATGTATTGCTTCTTCTGGTCTCCTCTTCCTGCGTCTCCCTCCTCTATTTTCTTAATTCTGTGATGTGTTTTCTGTTGTGGCCAGCAGAGAGAAGTCCTGTGCAGAAGACAAAAAAGTGGTGCAGTGATTTTAGTTGGAATAACTCTGACTCCCTTCATGCTGAATTGTATCTCCACTTTCCTATATGCTAATTCTTCCTATTTTCTGCATCTACTTCCTAATTTAAGACCAAATTCTAGTGTACTTCTTCTTACTTGCTAAATTCTATTTATGCAGAACAAGCTTCCCTTTAACATGTGGCTGCAGATTGAAGATGGTATGCGTTTCCTTTATTTCTGGGTTTTGAGTTTAGCTCCTAAATGGAATTAAGGAAAAGATGGCACAATATATGTATATTGTATATATTGTATGAGTATGGAAGGCGTGAAATTTAGTAGAAGAATAATTTTTAAAACAAGATAAGTTCTGTATGGGATCATTGGAATGATTCACCCTCTAAAATTTGATGAACAGGTATTGTAGGGTATTTAGGGGATTGAGACATAGCTGAGAAAGGGGCAGGGAATTTCTATAAAATTCTGGAAGGTGAATAAGTAATGCGGACCGTGAGTAACGAGAAATTTTTATTTTGTTACGAAGTTTCCTTGCAGTGTTTTAAAATTTGAATATCTATTTATAGAGATACACATTTAAATGTTTTGTCTTATGCATGTTTACCAAAAATCAATTTGAACATGGAGTTTTGCAAATTGACAGATGTTTGAGTGATTTGAAACTGTGCTATGAAACCGATCTGGAAGGTACTCTGTTTGAAATGCTAACTTGAGAAAAATATTATTTTAAGAGATCATCTGATCAGAACCCTGTAGCTAACAGCAATATTTGTTAGCCATGGTGCACCATGATCTGTACCTCAGCTAGCAGGGGTGGTATTAGCCCCGTGTGTAGGCCACCACACGTGGAGTCATATTATTTTCGCAAGCTGAATGCTTTGCGTCTATAGTGATTTTTCCCCGCGAGCTGTGTGCTCTGCATCTGTTCCAATTGGTTCTGCTTAGAGGCTTTCAGTGCATTTTAAGAAAGAACTTGCATAAAGCATGTTTTATACGATATCTATATATATATATATATACATATTTGACCCTATGTTTGTTTTAAGGAGGTTGGCATTGCTTATTCATTGAGTATCCAACTCATTTTTTTAAAAATATTTTTCAGAGAGCAGTACGGACCCTAATCTACCTCCAGCAGCCTTCTAGTGGTCAATCTCTTAATTACTTCTGTTGGCGAGCCTACAGTTGCTCATGTGGGTGTATTTTGTTTGTATGTGTGTAACTTATTTTGTCCTGAATCTTGTAAAGTTGGCTCCACTGAATCATAGATAGGGCATCCCCACTCCCCGAAAATTTCTTTTGGTCTGAATGGATATGGGTTATCCCTTTTGGATGTATTTAGATTAATTAAGGGTACTTTAATAAGAAAATTAAAAGTAAACAATATATATTTTAAAAATAGATAAAAAGTTCATAAAATTTCAATAAAAAGTTAATAGAAATGAATATGATTTACTAAAAAATTTACTTGCTTATATTTAATAATAAAAAATAGATTTGAGTTTGAATTTAAAAATTTTTTGACTATTTTTAGAGGTTAAATTTGAATCTAAATAATATGATACTCATCTTACCAAGTCACTATTGAACAAAAGCCTCGTGTTGAAAAAAGAGCTGGTCAGAGAAACTTTTCATGAGATTTTTATTTACATAAGAACAACTTAATGAAAACCAATGACCATAATATGAAATATGACATCTACTTATCATTAAAGTGCAGCATTTAAGAGATGAGCAACTAAAAAGAATGACCTTGCCATTGCTTGTAGCCGATCATATATTTTTCTTCTTCTGTTTCCTCCCTTTGACTGGGAGGTAAGGAGATGGAAAATAAAAATCTATGATCAGATGGTTATTGAAGTTAATATAAAACCATTGTCGTCTTGCACATATTATCTGTCTCAAAGTAATTCTTATGTATCTCAAAGTAATTTTAAAACAAACTTTTCTTAGATGATTAATATTAATCTCCCTGATCAGATGACTCAACGAATGGCTTCAAAAGCAAACTCTAATGTGACCTTTAGAAAAGCAGCTATCACCCCCTCCAATCCACCACACATCTAGAGTTGCTAGCTTCAAGGGTTGGAGTAACCACAGACGGTGAAGAACACCATTCTATTGGAGCTGTATTCCCATATGCACTCTTCTTTATGGGTCATCAAGATGCCAAAAAGCAGTCACCAAACGGTGGAACTAGTGCGAGCAAAGGAAAACAGCAAAGCCGTGGTATTCATTCTCGAAAAGTGAAGGCGCTAGAAAGCATGTTATATTAGTCCCATATCGGGTAGAGAAGAAGGAGAAGAGGAGAGGTGGAATTATAAGAAAACTCAGTGAAAATTTGTGTTAATTCAGCCTCCAATCTTTAACCCAAGTTTCTTGCCTTCAAACCCTAGCTCCTTAGTGTGTTTTTCTCCTTAGAAACTTTCCTCCTAGGCTCAAAATGATGGATCCCTAGCTTCCAATTGCGTTTTTAGTCTGCAACTTAAAGCTGTGCATTTTAGTAATTGGTCTCGCTATAGCGAGTGATATTTCTCACTATAGTGAGAGTTTTTAAGTTTCAGATCCTTGCTAATTTTGCCACAACCTATGCTATAGCTAGAAGTTCCCTAGATTTTGCATGAGTCACAACTTCGCTATAGCAAACTGACCTCCTCATTATAGCAAAATGGCATTCTAGCCACAATGAACTGCATACTCGCTATAATAAGGACACTTCGAACATGTTGCTTTTAACTTCCAACTTTCTCCTTTTCTTTATTTCTTTCTAGCAAATTTCTTCCTCTCTCCTAAGATTAACATCAAAATAAAAGAAAGCTCAAAACTATTAAAATTATTGCAAATGTTATGTTTTAATTATTTACTTTGATTGAATAAAAATGTATACAAGGTCAGTAAAAAATTAGGTAATTAATTCCCTAATCAATTATAAAATACACCTTACACTTACCAAAATTAGTAAGTCATCACCTCATCAGCACCATTGGCTAAAGTGTTGCTCTCTTATTTTTCTTTCTTTTTGAATATTTTTTATTTTGAAAGTTGAATTTCTATTTGTAATTTTGATTTTGATTTGTAAACCTAAAAGGGATTTCTTTTTCTCTGATAAACGAATGTTTTTTCTTTTTTCCAAGAAATCGAAAAGAACCCATCATCAAATCCATCCAGTTGTGGAATTTCGTGTTAATGCCTAGCAAAGGTGAAATGATGATCAATAGAGATCTGACATAGCAACAATACGTTGAATAAAATGGACAAGCCAGATTATATTGCACTATGGAATTCACAACTTCAAATTCTGCATAAACACATCAATCCAAAACCACCGATTGACAATTAGACATTTTGAGAAGAAAATGAAATGGACTTATGGCTCATTCTCCTAATAAAGCCCCGTGACCATATTTGCTTCGCTAAAAGACAAAATACCTCATGTGTCCAAGTGTCATCTCAATTGAAAAAGATCAAAATTACAGACGAAAAATTTCAGCATCAACGCAAAACTTGTTATCAGAAAATACAGGTCTGAATTTCTTTCCACAAAATTTAGACTGTCAAAATTTCATTCTGGACAACTTGAGCACCCAATTTGAAATTTCATTCTCTACATTCTAATAACGAATAAACACAAAACTCAGCACTTTACTTTCTTGAAAGATCGACGTCCGAGCACTAGAAATTTATGGCACTTCATAATAAGTAATCAATTTAGGAAAGCGGGACTTTATGGTCTATCTTTCGCATCAGAAACAACACTTTTGAGAAACAAGGTGGCACACAGTAACATATTTTCATGACAAAACATGTCTGAAAGCGCGGTATACACAAAACATGTTTTATAGCATGATTTCAACGTTAAACGATGCACTTTTGCAGCAGTAGATTAAACCTCAAAACACAGCTTTATGGTAGAATAATAGCACCCAAAAAGTGGCGTTTTAGAGCTGCAAACGAATAGGGTTTTTGTGGCCCAATTTCAGCACTAAAACAGTACCTTATATACAGAAAAACAACTCCCAAACTCAGTGTTGTATACACAAAACCAAATGAAAATTCAAAATGAAAACAAGCATAAATAATACCTTCAATGAGAAGAACATAGAACCTAAAGAGCAAAACCCAAATGCCTCCAATAGAAAATATACCCAAGCTTCTTGTTCCCATTAGCCAAGGGATAGCAATTTCGGCCTGCCTGCTTCAATGCTACTTGTCTTGGCTTGTTCGGGGCTAGTAATTTCATAATTGACCTGTTATCAAGACTAATTAAGAAAAAAATACTCAAGGATTTAAGACGAGGTGGGGGCATACATATTTCAATCCATTTCCTGTCTCATTTAATTTATATATATATATATATATATATTATATCAAAAGATTTAAATATTTATTATGTATTTAATTATCTAATTTCATTTAAATTTTAATATAATATTACATAAGCTTTTAAGCAAAATTGCCTACTCTATCATTTTAACGGTTCCCTTAGATATTAAGGAGAATTATAATAAATGACCAAAAAATAAAGATATTTATTTTTAAGAATCTATTATTATTTGTTTTAAGATAATTATTACTGAATTTAACATGTTATTGAATGATCCTTAAAAATAATTTTTTTTTAGATATTATGTCTCAGAAGTATCTTTTATTATTTTATTAGATTTATTATAAACAAGTATTCTGCCGCTTCTCACCACACCTTGCCCCAGTCGTCGAGAGGTAGGGGTAATATGAAAGAAAAAAAAAAAGGAGAATGTGATTGTAGGTAAATGGGCCGGCAACGAGTAATGAAATCCCGGCTTGATCCAAGCGTGAACCATATGAAGAGGGAAAATAAATGAGACATAGCTAAGTATAGAATGTGAACAAGACAGGGACCTACTCAGCCTATACCATCGAAATACAAAGTCTTTCATGGCTTAGTGTTTGGACGAGAGTTTTTGAAGAAAAAAGAAGATATGACGTTTGATTAAAAAAATTAATTTTTTTTAATTTATAATTTATTTTATAATTTATTAATATTTTTAATATTTTAATATTTAATTAAAATTAAAATAAATTTTTATCAAAAATTAAAAATAAAAAAATATTAAAATTTATATTTTTTTAAAAAAATTAATATAAATATTTTTTATAAAAGAATTAAATTAAAATAATATAAAAATAAATTTATTCAAATATAATTATTATTATTTTTTTTAATCAAATAAAAAAAAAATTTTTCTCTCTCAAACTGAACAAGAACTCGTTAAACCTCCTCCTATAAATCAAACACAGCCTGGACGAAAAAGAAAAAGAAAAAGACGGAGCTTAAGTGGTGAGAGAAGAGTTTTAGAACTTCACATCTGTCGGCCCAACCAAGACCTTCAAGACGCCTTGAGGCGAAGGGGGATGCAACGACGGTGAGCAACGATCTTTGCCGGCGAAGCTTACCTTACTTCTCCGGTGCCACGTTTCTGACAAGCGGGTATTGGGTCTCCTTCTAGTGGCAGAGCAAAAAGGGTCTGGGTCCTCTCTATCGAAGAAATTATATGAGGGCCAGATGAAGGGGAATAGTCTCGGGGTGTCTTTTTCTCTCTTTCTTGGTCTGTGCTTGGTTTTCCGTCCGTCTTTATCGAAGTAGAACGAACACCATTTCGTAGCAATAGGGAGCTGGGAGGACTCTTGGGGATTTTGTTGGCGAGGAAACAGTCTTTGAAGGAGCAGATTGCACAACTGATCGGAAAAGAGTCTGACGCCTCTGGCCTCATGTCTCTTCTGCCACGGAGGAAATTGGTGCATTGTGAGGAAGGGAATTCGTGAGGGAAAGAGAAGGAGGAAGTAAAGAGAGGGGGCAAGAGAGAGATGACTCTGTTCCACTTGTCTGCCATGTCCTGCGCTGTACTGTGGCCATGCGATCTGCTAGAGGAACGTAGATTCTCTGCACCACGCCGCGAGTAGCACGCGATGCTCCTCAGGAAATCCCGGTCGTCCGTTCTATCGTGGAACCACCTGTTGGGCCAAGGTTTTGATATAATTGATAACAAAATTCTTAAATTAAATTTATAAAAATATTAAGTTAAAAATAATTAAATATTATTTATTATTTTGTTGTATTAAAAGTCATTTAATTTATTTTTGATAGGCAATAATAATTATTAAAATAAAAATAAATCAAATTAAAATAAAGTATTATATTTTGATCAGGTATTTATCTAAATCAATTGATTAAACTTTATTTTATTTATTTTATCTTATTAGGCTTTTTAATTTAATTGTGCTTATAATTTGTTTGGATTATAATATTTGAAATCATTGGTAAGCTTCATTTGGTCTTATTGATCTATACTTTAATTATAAAATGTATTTAAATAAAAATGTAAAAAACTAAAAAGAAGTAACAAAATGAATACAATATATGTTGATACAAAAGTTATGTGTGCAAATATATTAATAAGCTTTGAAAGCAATATATATATATATATAAATTCTTTACAAAAACGTAACTTGATTAAAATATGCATTCAAATATACCACTACACTTTTATTTTTTTATTTCAATAAGCATTAGAATATATTTTTGAAAAGTCAAAAGTTTTTGAACAAGTATTAAAGTTTTACATATTATGTTCTCTTCGTATGCAAAAAATATTATATTATATTATGTGAAAAATGATTTTTTTAACCACCTTATTCAAGGCAATTGTTGTGCTTTTATTGAAGAAAAGTAGAATAAAGTAAAACATCATTTCTTTTCTCTTTGCAACTATTGGAACAATCAAAAGAAAGAAGAACAACAAAATGCGTGCAAGTTGAATGTTATCTTCGTACTCATCTATATTTTATGATAAATGAGACAAAAAAGAACAATAGATATTCTGCAAATTTCCCTTTCTTTTACAACGGCTATTTTTAGTGAAATTGAACTACAATGGATATATTTTTAAAGTTTCTATATAAATGGAAAAAGATAAACAGGTGAGTCAACAATAACGGGGAAACATGGAATGAAAAGAAAAATTATATTATAATTCTCCTTTAATCTCTTTACATATTTAAGTTGAGTTTTTTGTTTTATCTACCTTAAAAGAGCTACAAAGAAAGAGTATGGTATAGTAGTCCCTTTTCTAATAAAGGTTCTAAATTTATTATCATGTCATTCGATAAATTGAATTGATAGGGTAAACTTTGTGAAGAACCCTTGTGAAGAGAGTTTTGGGTGAGTTTGTATAAAACCCAAATATTGTATTAGTTTGAGATAAGTTAAGAAACCTTGTGTTGATGGTAAGTATGCTAAAACTATCACTTTTGTAATATTGTTTTGAAGATTAAAGAAAAATCCCTTAAGTAATCTAAGGGACTAGACGTAGGTCAAGATAGATCAAATCAAAATAAATCTGTGTGCAAACATTCTACTGTGCTAATATCTGGTCCCTCACTTTTGGAAGACCTTATTTTAATTTTGTTTGCATCGTTAACTACATTTACAAAAATTATTTTACTATATCACTTGCACCTTGACATCAACATAATTATTTTACTTATTACAAATTATCCCATACAAAGGTTCTTCACTTTTTTACATACTAAGATAGAGAATCATTGATCCTCCACTCTCGAAAAAGCATTTAATTAAACATTGCATATCACACTGATTCACCCCCTTTCTAGCTGTGATTATTACCACCAAGAAGCCACATCGCCAAACACCTCAAAGTGCACCTTTTCCCTTAAAATGAAATGGTGTGTTTTGTCTGATCATTTCCTCTCCTTTTCTCGAACATTTTAGAGCTTGAGCTTCCTTCAGTCGTTTAGCAGCTCCTCCTCCCATTGAAAGCGCGTTACTTTCAAGTACGGCTTTCACGTCGTAACGGCTCATGTCAAAGTTTATCACTGCGTTTATTCTTCTGAACTTTATGTCATTGTCGTTTATTTCAGTTCTTGTATTCCCATGTGTATTTGCATGTAACTTTTGTAAATGATGGCTTACTGAATGTTCCCAAGGAAGAGGTTATAAATGTTAAATTTTGAGGATGTTTGTTGAGCATGCTATCTAACTCCTCCACAAATCTATGCATGGCTTCAGCAGGTAAACAAACTGGTATGACTAAACATTGTTGTCCTTGAGCATTCTTAAATGATAGTTATCATGTCAAGTTACTTCCATAGGAAATATAGAAGTATAACAAGAGGCCTTGAGAAGTTGACAAGGAAGAACCACTTCCTCAATTTGAAAAATTCAAGCTGGATTTTGGCACTCAAACCGACACAAGTCGGGATATTGATGAATTGGAGGCTCTGCTAATAAGAATGGACGTCACCTAAAATCCCATCTTCAGCTCCAATTCACTTTCATGCCGTTTCTTTTCAATCTCAAATTTGTTCGCAGAAAGAGACGAAGGAATCTCAGGCAAGTAAACTTCCTATTAATCATTGCTTAATCGGCATCAATCACTCTCTCTTTCTCTCTCTCTCTCTCTCAATCAAGCGGAAAAAAATGTTCATGACATTGGCTAATTGAAGTTTTCTGTTATACTCTGCATATTGTAGATAAAAGCTACAATGTTGTCTGTTAATCCTATGGCATATCTGTTGTATATAAAATCAGCTGGTGTTTGTTCCCACTGCCAATCTTGTAAATATAATTTATTTCTTCAGTTTCCTCCTTACATTTGCATACGTAATAGACTCCAGTCTTGTTCAGTCTCCTCCTTACATTTTCATGCAGCCATGTGACAGTTAGATATCATCCCTCAAAGCTCCTCCTTTTTGCAATTTACAAAACAGAGTATACATTCTAACTTGACTGAGCAACTTTATTATTCTAGTTTTCCTTTCTTTGGACCCCTCGCTTCTTCTTCTATTTTTTCCCCCTTTTTTGTTTCCACGGTCAAATTATGAAAATTGGTTTACTTAATCAATTGCTTAACCAATTCCATCCAAATCGTGAAATCGTTTTAGTTTGTTAAAACAAGTTCATTTGATCTTGAGGCCTATTTAAGCACAGCATGACATTAATTTGGATCAAAATGTGGCTGCGGATTGTAACACCAAGGAACAATCCTTGAATATTTAAAATGTATTAGTATAACTACGCTTTTGACTTCTAAGTAATGTTACACTTCTTGATGAACAGTGGTTGCTGGAATATTTTGTAATCCTACTTTTACATTTCTGATAAAGGACATGTTAAAAGTATTGATTTAATTATATAACAATGTGTCTGGGATATAAGTATAAGATATAAAAGCAATTCCGTGTATAAATTATATTAATTTCATTTTAATGGCATCAATTTAATCTTTAAAAGTTTATCAATTTTGATACTATTATATTTAATAATTAATTTGATAATTAAATATAATTAAAACAAATAATGCAGTTAAAATTAAAATTTCCTTGGTTATGGGAACCAAACTAACTCAACTTGTTCAACTAATATTAAAATTTTCATGGTTATTGGGTACCCTTACTCATAGTTGGGAGTGGGGGATATCAATTATACTCCACCGCTACATTCAAATTCATCCAAAATTAATTTTAATACATAATTTCAACATTTTAGTTCGATAGCTACTATCCCTTATTAATTAAACAAATGTCAAGTATTTATTTTGACATAAATAACTAGATATTCAAATTATTTGTTCATCTGACCCCCAGATTCCATGGTTAAACAATTATAAATGTTAATTGGAGTAATTGAAAACTCGTTCATGCAATATTAAAAATGATACAGTTAGAAGTTCAAAATGTGAGATTTTAATACTATTTGTTGTTTTTCTTTTTAAATATATTTTTTACACAATAATGTCATTTAAACTTGCAGGTATTTTAAATCTTATACACCACATACAGATACATAATTCAGATATTTAATTCGGATATGTAATCTAGATACTTGAATGAGATTGAAATTATACGAAAGCCTAAATTATAAAATTCAACAGCGTGAGTTACGCAGCTTCTCTACTTTCGTACACACCAACAGCACTATCTATCCCGCTCTTAAAAATGTATGGTTTCAAACAAATTATAATTATTTGCACAAATTCATTAATTTAAGAACTTATATAATTAGACAGATAAAGGAATTACAAATTATGACCAAGTAATGAATGAAACTCTCAAAGCTGTAGTATTTATGAATTTAAGAGTGATGTTAATTCGAAACTAGAAAATCAGTCCTTAACTAATCCTGGTTATACGGTGGAAACAAAACAGCATAGCCTTAATTTTTTACCACAAAACAGCAAGCCTTTGAAACTATACCAAACCGCGTTGGCTCCCTCTTCCACTTATATGTACTCAACACCAGCAACACTACTATTCAACCACCTCTGATTATTCAACCCAACAAACACACTGCCCTTCTTGTTCACTCCCAATTCCTAATAAACAAACACATGGCCCTCTATGCTGCTTCTTCCTTTTCTTCTTCCTCTACTCCATTTTCTCCTAACAAGTATGATGTCTTTATTTAGAGGTGAGGACAAACGCAGGAACTTCACTAGCCATCTTCATGATACCTTTTTGCAGAAAGAAAACACAAACCTACATAGATTACAGACTCCCCAAAGGAGATGAGATCTCATCAGCACTTATCCAAGCAATTGAGGATTCCCATGTTTCTGTGGTGGTATTCTCAAAAACCTATACTACATCAAGATGGTGCTTGGATGAACTCACCCATATACTCCACTGCAAAAGAGAGTAGGGACAGCTTGTTATTCCTGTATTCTATGAAGTTGATCCAACCTATGTACGCCATCAGACTGGGACTTGCAAGCAAGCATTTGAGAAACACGAGAGAGATCTCAAGCATCAACACAAGTTGCTCCCATGGAAAGCAGCACTCAATGAAGCTCCCAATCAAGCTGGCTTGGACTCCCGCGGCTTTAGGTAACAGATTCATTTCTATCCATGACAATTACATTTTAGATTAAAATCCTTGTCAATATCTTGTAGAGTTGAGTTCATAGCACCTAAACTTTTGAGTGCAAAAGGAATGGAGTGCAGGTGTCACACCCCGAAACAAGGGATAGATTAGCATGAAATACGAGTAGACCTCACACCCATAAGCCTGACAGACACACAAATACTTGCTTAATAATAACCCATGATAAATTTATTTTTTTCCATAAGTTTTCTTTACCTATATTATAATCACAATTTCACAATTAGACAACAATAAAGCTCTGCTCTTTCCATCAACACACCAAACCATAAATGATAAAGCAAGGATCTTGCTTGTAATCTGTGGAGCGAACTCTAAAGTACAAATATACATACACAAAAATAACAGTCCATTAATACGAAACAAACTAACCACAAGCTTTTCACTAATAACTCTATCAAACTACATCGGAGGACCACTAGACACAACTTCCACTATCTGCAAAATTAATTAATAGGATGAGTTGTGGTACTCAGTGAGTAGAAGACAAAGTCTAATAACTAAAAAGACGAGTGGGTACAAAGTTCTTTTAAAAATATTGTTCATATTAAGAGTTAATAAACATTCACAAATTCGTATTATATTAAATAATGATAAAAACAAAATAATTCATAAATAATATAAAATAACAATGTCAATGTGCAAATAATTCCACGTTTGTGTCAAGGTTAAAATAAATATTTCAAATGAAATTCTTACTATAAGGTCATTTAGCAAATTAGAATAGGAAGCACTTAGTTAAAACCAAAATAGAAACAGATGCAAAGCACATAGCTCGCGAGGGTAAGTAACTACAGACGCAGAGCATACAACTCGCGATAATCATAACAGATCCACGTGTGATGGCCTACACATGGGACTAGCACCACCCCTACTAGTTGGGGTTCAAATCGAGGTGCACTAAGGCTAACAAATATTGTTGTTAGCTGCAGGGTTTTGTACTAGATAACTTCCCAAAGAAATCCAAATTCATGTATTCATATTTAAAACATTCAAAAGGTTCAAAATTTACAACACTATCATAGTTCAGAATCATCAGACTAAAGGCGGTCTTATATCACAATCTATTACTTAAAGAAGCATACAATTTCAACTTCAACTTGATAAAAATTTGTATTTTAACATAACAAAACCTAAAAGATTGGATATCCAAAATATTTGCATACATGAAGAAACTCCCTAAAAAACTTGTCCCAAAACCACGTAGAAATAGGCAAGTAAAGAAGTAAAAACTGGAGGAAAGTTAAAAATGTATCGAGCTTTATAATCTACTCATAGTGCTTGTCAGGTAATTATTGGTCCTTTGTCATCAAATCATCGCTACTCTTCCAACAATAAATGCAAAATATTTCCTAAGACATAGTCATAGCAATCCATTCAATGTTTTTCTCTCAATGACCATATTTAGACACCTTCTTCCATTTTACTTAGTCAAATTACTTCACTTTAAGTTGTTATCTCACGATAATTGTAACTTAATTCCTAACCATATTTAATTAGGCTCATCCTAGTTTAGATTCTACCTAAATGTGATTAAAATTTATCAAATTAAAAATAGATTTTTTTTCCAACCAAATATAGGCATTTAGGTGGCTCATTAAGTACCTATTTATGCACTAGGACCACAATGTTCTATCCCACCATACGAGTTTGATACAGGGTAGCAATTGCGAGGAAAAGGGAACAAAAGCATAGCTACCTAATGATAAGGAACTTCACTTATAAAGCAAGTAGAACGAATAAATAATTTACCTATCTTTGATCTTCCATCTATCACTTCACCTCCTTCAAGCTAAGCAACCATAACATGGGGAAGCAAAGGAATATAGGTTCTTGGCCAACCTACAATCACGTGAAGCACAGCAAAAAGAAAAAAAAAAAACAAAAACAAAAACAAAATGGTATCATACACTAAAAGATGGAGGAGAATGACCCACACATATCTGGCAAGGGAAAAAATGAAGTAAGAGAGAGCATGACCACTTAGTTACAATTCTACTTTTAGATAGCAACACAAAAAAAAGAATAAAACTCAATCTAAAGCCTCAAGGGATAAAGCTGAACCAATAGCAGGATGAAGAGGGAATATTTGTTAACAAAAAATGGAAGGTTTTTTTTTTCTTTTTCTTGGGAGCTAGAAAACAGGGCAAAAAACACCTTAACCTAGGACCATGGTGTGAAAAGAAAGCTTCCAAAAGTGCTTGATTTCTAGGTAAAAAAAAAAAAGGAAAGAAAGATGAAGCTTCAAGGCCACTATAGCTAACTAAACCCAAAGCACAATTTCAATGGCGATGTAGAATCTGAGTTTCACAAAAGGGAACATAGTAACCGAAAAATGGACGTAAGGAAGCTTCTTCACCAAATTAACAATAGTGGGTGGATGAAATAAAAAAACTCCTTGAAATCTACAGCCTTGATGGGATAAAAGAGATGGGAAGAGGAGAAATTGAACTCCAAAAACCCTCAATACACACACAATATAAAAGAAGCAGTACCCAAAAAAAATGTGCAGGAGATGATATAAGGGGCACGTGGAAGTCTTTGGGATACTTCTATAATTTAATCATTGTGGGACCAGTGGGGTCAACATAGAAAAACGTGGAGGCCAAAAGAAAATTCAAGAAAAGCTGCAATGAAGTCCTCTCAGCACCCTTGCAAACTCGTGAAGAAAAAGAAAAAGAAATGTGTGAGACACAATAAAATAAATAATCTCAGTTAGTTTCCAACACTTGGAATTTTTTTAGACTAGACTTATAATCCTTACAATTAGAATTTGTTCTTGATTCCTCAAAGATTTTACTTGTTCTTAGCATTGACATTTTAAATTAATTTATTTAATGTTTAAAAATCAATTGTTAACCTCCCAAAATCATTAAATTCCAAGATAATTTAATTTACCTAATGTTTTTATTTTGTATATTAACTCATTATTATTATTGTTATTTTATTTTACCTCTATTGTAATTCTCTTATTGTTACAGCAGGTATGTGTAAGTGTAGTTATGTTTTATTTTTATTTTTTTCAAATTTATTTTAATTTTGCCAATTTTCCCATTTGAATTGTTATTGTTATAGGATCTTGTGAATTTAAAGATGACTAACCTTTCTAAATGCATAATGTTAATGGAACTACAAGATTTCTCTAAAGCCTTAACTCTTAAAGTAGTGGGGCTTGGAGATTGTGAAAGTTTGCAACATGTTCATTTGTCTATTTTATCTTTCCACTTGCTTATTTAGTTGGTCTTAAGAGGGTGCAAGAAACTTAAGAGTCTAAAAAGTGAGATTCATTTTAAGATCTCAAGTATTTGGATGAGGAAGACTGTCTTAATCTAAAGGAATTTTCAGTGTCATCAGAGAAAGTAAGCGAGTCAGATTTATCTGAGATAGGAATTGAAGTATTGCATTCATCCATAAGGTATTCGAGTAATTTGGTAGAACCCTACTTTCAAGACCAACGACTTAGGAAACTTTCAAATGAGTCATCTTGCTTGAGAGCTTTAAAGATGCTTTCTCTCTCTAAATAGAAGCAATTGATAATTTAAAGCTACAAATCTTGTTTGATGGCCTAAGTTCTTTAAGAAAACTTGAGTTGGATAATTGTAGTAACATAATTGTAACTCCCCAAAAATACCAAACATCTTTCAGGGCTGGAAAGTTTTTCCTTATGGAACTGCAAGAGGCTTCGGTCTTTACCAAAGCTTCTAGACCATTGAATGAAAGTGATTTATCAGAAAACAATAATCTCATTTGAAAATTATTTGAAAATGTTTGACCAATCACTTCACAATATCATTGAAGATGCCCATTCTGCAATGTTAAGAGTTACTTATGATTCCTACTGCCTTTATTATTGTTTAATTTGCTTGCCAGGAAGTAAAGTACCAAAATGGTTCACATATCGAGCAACACAGAGCTCCATAGTTATTGAACTCCTTCTAACTTCTCACTTATTAAGTTTTGCTTTTTGCATCGTCGTTCAATATGTCTCAACACAACTGTTTTTTTCTCAATTCAACTGTGCATGCTACTTAGGAGATTTTAAGGTGCAGAATCTCATCATGGATTGGTATTGTCCAAATATCAATTCGGATCATGTTTATATATGGGGTAATAAATTTGATTCTAATGAAATATTGAAGGAAGTTGAACGAAGAAGAGAAAATGATCAATTCGTCACTAACCTAAAGCTTTCTTTTAAATTTAGTGTCCAAACTTATGAAGAAAAATATAAGCCCTATTTGATTGGTAACATTATAAAAGAATTGAGGGGTGTGGCCAATAAATGTGTCAAGATATGAGTAATTCGTTTGACAAAAGGAATTGAAGACAAATAACAAGAGGCCTCGAGACGTTGATGAGGAAGAACCATTTCCTCAATTCAAGAAACTCAAGTTGGATTTAGGTATGCAAACTAACATGTGTGAAGATATTAAGGAATTGGAGGCTTTGCTTAAGACAATGAAAATGGACATCACCTAAAATCCCTTCTTCACCACCAAATCACTTTTATGTTGTTTCACTTCTATCTCAAATTTGTTTGCAGAATTAAAATAAGGAATTGCAAGCTAGTAAACTTTCTATTAATCATTGCTTAATGAGTATCAGACTCTCTCTCTCTCTCTCTCTCTCTCTCTCTCTCTCTCTCTCTCTCTCTCTCTTTCACACCCTTTAGCTACACTTCTATTTCTCCATTTTCCTAACAAATTAGCATATGGTTTCTTGATAGTGGTTAAAAGCACTAGACGAGAAAATATGTTTATGACCTTGACTAATTGAAATTGTAAAATAAAGCAAATAAGCTTTCTTCCAAATAATATAAGTGTAGCAAAACTATTATTTGTGTTGTTTCTTGTAAATTGTAAGCAGTGAAGCTTACTTGTATTGTATACGGTAAGACTGACGAGGCTATTATACTTTGCATGTTGTCTGTTAATCCTAAAACATATTTGTGGTAAATAAATTTAGGTGTTTTTTCTCATTGCCAATCTTGTAAATATAATTTATTTCTTCTATCTGCTTACATTTTCATACATAATTTTAAATATAATTTATTTCTTCTATTTCCTTACATTTTCATACATAATTGACTCCACTGTTCTTCAATTTCCTCCTTACATTTTCAAGCAACCATGTGAAAGATATCATCCCCTAAAGCCCCTTTATCCTACGATGTACAAAACAAAGTATAAATTCTAACTTGACAAGCAACTTTATTATTCTTGTTTTCCTTTCTATGGATTTCTCACTTCTTTTTTGTTTTTCTTCCCCATTAGATTGTGGAAATTGGTTTATTTGATCAATTGCTAAACCAATGTGGTCAAAATTGTGAAATCATTTTTGGTTATTAAAACAAGTCTATTTTATAACATATCGATTATTAATTTAATTAGCTTTATAAAAATAAATCAAGATTTATTCAGGATTATATTTAATTAAGTTTAAAAAGAAAATTGAAGGTATTAATTTCTATGATACTTGAAAGCTATTTGGATAATTTTATTATCAATATTTTAAAAAGGAATTTTATGATTATTAGTATTATTCTTACCTACCACCACTAAATTAAATTAGATAGATTATATTTGTAATTCTAAACCAAGTTACAAGAACAATAAATTTTCATTAAAATCTCACTACCCATTTATATTAAAATAATTCTAGTTATCCTATCACATCACACTTAGCCATCCTTCGCTTATTTTTCTCTCAAGAATTTTAGTCAATTGCCTACTATCATCATTTTACATTACTCTTCCCTTCTTTGCCAAATAGAGAAAGAGAGTGTCACCCCCCAAATTTTAAGTACACATGCGCGGAAGCGGAATTATAGAGGAAATACTTATGGCATTCGTTTGAATCATATGAAACATATAAACTTTTCCTTAGAGGACATTTGTAGAAATTTCGGCAGAGTCTCCTCTATAACGTAGACCTCCCGAAATTTCTACAAAGTCAAAGACAGTACAATATAGCCCGAAAGGGCGCAATCAGACCAAAAGAAAACATCTGGGGTGTGGGGATACCCTAACAATGATTCAGTGGAGCTATATTTACAAGGTTTTACAAAAATTCCAAATAAAATACAAAGACAATCCAACTACACCCACAGGAGCTCCGCAAGCTCGCCAAAGGGCGTCTCCCGAGGTCAGCCACTAGAAGGCGGTTGGGGGCAGACTAGAGTCCCTACTGCTCTCTGAAAAATATATATATACAAAAAAATGAGTCGAATACTCAGTGAATAAGCACACCGACCCTTTTTAAAATAAAGTAAGTCAAATAAGTTTACACATATATATATATATATACAGATATAGACCATATGAAACTGATTTTAAACCGACTCTTTTTCAAATACACCAAACGCATCTAAACAGAACCAATCGGAACACAGACGCAGAGCACACAGCTCGTGGGGAAAATCACTATAGACGCAAAGCTTTCAGCTTGCGAAAATACAATAACTCCGCGTGTGGTGGCCTGCACACGGGGCTAGCACCACCCCTGCTAGCTGAGGTTCAGATCATGGTGCACCAAGGCTAACATCTACTGCTGTTAGCTACAGGGTTCTGAGCAGATAACTTCCTAAAATCATGTAGTTTTCCAGACAGAATACCTTCCAGATCGAGTTCATCATAAAATTTCCAATTAATTCCAACATCTATCGATTTTAAACATATTCATGTTCGAACCGATTTTGGAGAAATATGCATATGACCAAGCATTGAAATATATATAATCAGATTGTTGAAACACTACAAGGAAACTTAGTATCGAAACAAGAAATTTCTGAGTCTTTGGTCCGCCTACTTACTCACCTTCCAAGAATTTATAGAGATTCCCTGACCCGTTCCTCGGCTACACCTAGTCTCCGGAATTTTCTACAAGACCCATTTACCAGAGTTTAGAAAATGAATTACTCCAATTAGTGTCATATAGGACTCGGACTTATCAAATTAAAATTTAATCCTCAACTAATTTTACGCCTTCCAACTCGTACAGTAAATTCCATATACATATTTGGTGCTTCCTTTTCCCTGACTCCACTTAGGAGTTAAACCCAACTTCAAAAACCAAAAGAATTATATACCATTTTTAAATCAAGAAATTTATTCTGCGTACATAGATTTTAACAAGTAAGAAAGGAGCACAATTAGGTATATATATATATACCTATATACAGGATTTTTGGGGGGATTAATGTATAGGAAAATGGGTGTATGGTTTAGCATAATTGAAATCAGAATATTTATTCAACCAAATCATCCCTTTGCCACATTTTTTTTTTTGGCTTGGTTTCACCAAAAATCCAGCAGCAAAACAGAACAAATTTCAAGAAGCAAATGGAACAAAACCAACGCTGAATAGGTGTATATGGAAGGCGCTGGACAGAGGAGGAGGATCAGGATTTCTGGTGTGCTCTCACCTAAAAATCAGCAGCAAAACCTCACCCAAAACAGCAGCAAAACCTCACCCATAAACCAGAAGCAAAATGGAACCCATTCAAGGAGGAACATGCAGCTGTAAGTTGAACGAAATCAGCGCTGAAACAGAGAAGAAAAAGGACTTTTTCGGTCAGCTTTAGTCTTCATTCAACCAGAGGAGATATGCGACTGGAATAAAGCTATTCTACCGGATGGAAACAGCTCGCACAGCATGACAGAACTGAAGGAACAACTCACCGTGATAACAAAGTCGCTGAACAGGGCAGCACAGCGCTGAACAGAGGAGCAAGAATTTGCAGTTTTCACTCAACACCCAGTTCATCCAGCAGAGAGCTTTCCATGCGTCTGAGTGGGGCAACAATTCAGGAGCAAGTTTACAGCATGAAAGAGCAACCACAGCAGCGTCCAGCAGTGTCCAGCAGCTCGAAGCAGATGAAAAGCCAGCGTCTAGCGAAACAGGGGAGGAATCCGTCGGTTCTGTGCCTGCTGTGCTGGAGGATATATCTTGCAAAAAGTATGGATGAGCAATGACCAAAAAACCCAGCTGAAGGATATGGAAGAAAGGAGATATATGTAAATTCTGGAAGAGCAAATGAAATACGTGGCAGCTGCACAATATGCTTTGACAATTCAACTCCCTCATGCATCACGTAACTTCTTTCTTCTTCATGCAGCACGTCGATTGTTTTCTTCCTCCTGCATCACGTCGGGTTCTCACAGAGAGAAAGTGAGAGAGTGGTGTGGAAACTCCATGGTTGAAGGAAAGGAAACTTTGCATGTCCCATCTACTTGCTCCATTACATAGGTGAGTGAAGAAAAATTTCTATACACCTCTTAAGCTTTCCAATGAGTTAATTGTTGTTAGGTTTTGTGGGTGATGATAGGTGAAGACTAACATGAGAAGAACAGTTGAGGCTAATTGCTCACTCAATCATTGATGTTATTTATTCAATCAGGTTACATAAATAATTGCCACAGTCAATAGCCTAACCAAAAAATAGGGAAAGCATAAACATACAATCTACACAAACAAAACAATAAGATAGGGATATCAAGGAATATCAGTGTTTAAATAATTTAAACGCTCATAATGGAAAGATATGCCTATATCTTGAAGATACAAATATTAAAATAAATATCCTAACTTCCAACACTCTCCCTCAAGATAAGTTGTAGATATTAATCATACCTAACTTAAACTTTAGTTCTTCAATATGAATTCTAGATATTGCCCTAATCAACACATCAACAATTTGAAATCTTGTAGGGACATGAATGTTCAATGAGGCTTGAATCAACTTTTTCTTTGATGAAATGATGATCAAGTTCAATGTGTTTTGTCCAATATTTTTAAAACTAAACCGGTCATTGAACCAGTGGAAGTACTAATTCATGGTTTATTGGTTGAATTATGATCAAACCGTGGTCGAACCGATAATAATTAAATATATATTTATAAATTTTACATATTAAAATTTTAATATAACAAATAAATATTAGTAAATTTTAAATATTTGATTATTAACTCAGTATTTCTTAAAATGTTTGAAAAATTATTTTTTAAATAAAAAAAACTACTTATAATTAAAAGTTAAAAGTATTTAATATTAAATTTTTAGACTTTTTAAATTGTATTAAAATTCCATTTATCATTAAACAATGGTAATTTTAGTCAAATATTTTTATATTTAAGAGAAATGTTATCATGAGATAAGACATAATAAAGAGGAAACACCGAAAATAACTAAATATGTGCTTTTTATTTATTTTATATTATCTTTTTTTAAATTCTTTTTATATTTCAATTCCCTCTTTCTTCTAATATTTTTTTATTTTTAATTTATTAAATTTATTCAAAATAAATTATCTTATTATATAAGAAAAATTAAAAAAATTTAAATTGATTAGTTCAAACTAGTTTTCAGACAGTCCGATTTTGACCGGTTCAGTCAATTTTTTACTGATTTTTTAATAGATTGATTTTCTAAACCAATCGGGCTAGACTAGGGACCAGTTCTCAGTCCAACCAGTCAAACCAGCCGGTTCAGTCTGATTTTTAAACTATGGTTTTGTCTTATCATGATGAATAGGATTTTAACTATGCTCAAAGCAACCAAGTTATTACACATTACTTCCATAGGTTCTTCCATAGTAATCTTTAACTATTTAAGTAGTCATAGTAACTATATCCTTTCACAAATGCCTTGGGACAAGGACCAATACTTAGCTTTTACACTATTCCTAGTCATCACTGACTATTTTTTTAATTTTCCAAGTTACAAGATTACCCCAAATGTAATAGCAATATCCAAATGTGGACCTTTAACAGTGATTGAACCTGCCTAGTCTACATCAAAGTATATTTCACTTTTTTTGTTTGTCCCCTTCTTGAAGTAAATTACTCGTAAAGGTCATTTTTAAATATTTGAGAATTAGGTACACATCTTCTAAATGTTCCTCATTTGATGCATTCATGAATTGGCTAACCATATTGATAGGAAAACTTATATCTAGCCTAGTATTAGCTAAATATATCAGCTTGTCTACTAGCCTCTAGTACCTTCTAGTGTCAACTAAAGAACCATTTTCTCTAAGGTAGTTTTAAAGTTTGTTTCCATTGGTGTTTCAGACGATTTACAACCTAACATCCCTATCTCTTCTAATAAATTTAATGTGTACTTTCTTTAAGAGACTACAATTCCATTTTTTGACTATATGACTTCAATTCCTAAGAAGTATTTGAAATACTCAAGTTCTTTAATTTCAAACTTCTTGGCTAAGGCTTGTTTTAACCATTTAATCTCTCCTACAAAATCACTTGTCACAATTATATCATCTACATAAACTATTAAGATAGCAATTTTCCCACCAAGTGAACATTTTACAAACAATGTGTGCTTAGTTTGACATTGAAAATATCTATATCCCTTCACAGCCTTAGTAAACTTATCAAATCATACCCTGGGTGATTGCTTTAACCCATATAATGATTTGTAGAGTTTACATACCTACCTTGTACTAACAAAGTCAAATCCTAGAGGTATTTTCATATACACCTACTCTTCAAGATCCCCATTTAGAATGGTTTTTTTTTAATGTCTAGTTGGTGAAAAGACCAGTTAAGGTTTGATAGTATTAAATTTAGCTACCAAAGCAAATGCCTTCTAATAATTAAACCCATATGTCTGAGTAAATCCCATTGCTACTAGTCTTACTTTTTAATAATTGATACTTCAATAAGAGTTATATTTAATCATAAAAACCCATTTGCAACATGTAGCTCTCTTTCAAGTAAATCAATAACTATCCACTTATCACTTTGCTCTAAGGCATCCATCTCTTCTTGAATGGCTATTTTCTATTTTGAAATTTTAAGAGCCTCCTAAACATTATTAGGAATCTTTTCATTAGTAATACTAGTCATAAATGCCTTATACCTAAGAGATAAATGCTCATGTGAAATGAATTAAAGATAAGGTGTTTCATGCATGATCTCCTACCTTTTCTAAAAGCAATGGGAATTTTAAGGTCAAGTTGAAGAGAGTTACTTGGACTTGGTTCAGAAGGATTGCTTTGCTTAAGTAAGTGTACTTGCTTGGTCTTCCTTCCTCTTTCTTCTAGAATACACCATAAGCTCCTCTTGATTATTCACAATGCCATTCTCATTTTCTAATTCATGTATAAGGCTTTTCGATTTCCTGGTTTTCAAAGGGGTTGATCTTGGGTATAGATGTAGAGAGTTGGGTAGCATTGTTTTATTGGTTTCCAAGGTTGTTTAGGCTAGTTCTTGGTCTAGGTGGATTGTTATTTGGATTAGGTAAGTTGATAAAACTGTGTTCTAGTCTAGGTGGACCAAAAAAACCTCATTTTTGCTCATAGTTAAGGTTCTCCCCTTGAATAGGTATTTTTTGGTAAAAGGATTGATTTTCCAAAAGTCTAACATCCATTATGACAAAGAATTTTTTTAAGGTTGGAGAAAAACACGTATAACCTTTTCTTTGTTGAAGAGTACCCTATAAAAATGCCAATATTGGATCTTGGGTCAAGTTTATTGCCATGGTAGACATGAACAAATGCTATGCATCTAAATATCTTGTAAGGTAAAGTGAAAACTAGTTCAAGGGAAAAGTTTTGATAAATAGTTCACAAGGAATTTTAAATTTAAGAACATTAAAAGGCTTGTAGTTAATGAAATAAGTTTTAGTGACTATGGCTTCCTCCCAAAATATTTTAGGTACATTTGTAGTCAACGTTAGAGTCTTAGCAATCTCAAGGAAATGCTTTTTTTTTTTTTCATTCAACTATGTCATTTTGTTAGGGTGTTTCAACACATAAACTCTAATGAATTATTCCTTAACTAGTGAGATATTTATTAAATGTTGAATTAAAGTAATCTTTGCATTATTATAATGTAAGACTTTTATTTTAGTATAGAATTGTTTTGGACTAAAAAGTATGAAAATTTTGAAAAATGAAGGATGCTTCTGGTTTGGCATTCATCAAGTAAACCCATGTTACATAGGTATGGTTATCAACAATGGTTATAAACCATTTAGCACCATTCACATTTTTGAATTTGGACCCTATATGTCACTATGTATAATACTAAAAGGTTAGGTGGCATTATAAGCATGAGAAGGATAGTAAGAATGCACATATTTAGAAAGTTGACATATCTCATGTTAAGGAAAAATAGAACTTTTTTTAAAATATTAAGGATACATCATTTTCATATACTTGAAATTGGGGTGTCCTAATTGGTACTCATTAGTTCTATATCATAATCAACAATAAAGCATCCCTTTTCTGCCTTCTTTGGACCATTAATGAGAAAAAGCCCATACACTTCCTAACATTGTCAATCGTCCTCCCAGAATCCAAACTTTGAAAAATACAACCATTACCAAAGAAATTAGCTGTGCAATTAAGCTCTTTGGCTAGCTAGCTAACAAGTAATAAGTTGCAAGTCAATTTTGGTACTAGTTGCACATTCTTAAGCATTAGTTTGTCTAATAAATATAGAAATCCAATTCTGGTTACTTTTAACAAAGTACCATAAGCTATTTTTAGCATCAAACCGGGCAAATTAAGTGTAAAATTAATGAGTATGGATAAGTTGCCCATCGTGTGATCCGTTGTACTAGAATCAACTATCCAACTATTGGTTTTTTAGATTTCAAAGCTTAATGTAGAGAGAGAATTACCTACTTGAGCTATAACACCAGCACTTACCATTTCTTTATGAGATCAGAGTTTATGATTCCCAAATATCCTTTGCAGTCATTCTATCTGTTTTAGATTAAATGCGCTTCATTCTTAAGTATGTTTATCATCACTTTTGACCATGTACCCTTTATGATCCCTTATCGGTTTTGGCTTCCAATTTGGAGGTTTTACTATAAAGCTTCCAACAAAGATCTTTAGTATGATCAGATTTGTTGCAATATTCATACTAAGATCTCTATCCTCTTTGTTCATTGTTGTTAACCCCATGACTGTTTGATCCTTTTGTTGCCATGGCTGACACTTTATGATTATTTTAGGTATTTTGAGACCCCTAAAGATAACCTTTTCCTACTTTCTTCTAGCTTTTGAAATGGTTTCATAAAGGGTGGTAAAGGGCCTTGTGCCCATAATTCTACCTTTCAAATCTTCAAAGCCCTGGTTGAGTCCTAATAGGAACTTGCACACATGTTTCCTTTTCACCATCTTGTTGTATATGGCTACATCACTTGTACAACTCCAATTGTAAGTCTCAAAGAGATCAAATTGTTGCCAATAACTCATAAGAAGAGAGGAGTATTGAATTATGAGTATGTCTCCTTGTCTGATATCATGAAGGATCACTTTCTAAAAGAGTTCCACCACATTTTCCTTGGCTAAATAAGTGTCATAAGCTACCTCCCATATGTCTCGAGCTATGGTGAGAAGCATGAAGTTCTCTCCACTTTTTTTATTCATCAAGTTGATAAGCTAGGACATCACTTGGTTATTTTTGACCTTTCAAACCTTATATTTTAGTCCTATAGTGGCATGTGCCATAGCTATGCCATTAATGTAATCCCCTTGGTACATCATCACTGAATGACTCTAGTGGAGATAATTATGTCCATTTAACTTATGCATTGTGCTGGACAGAGGTGAAGGCAAAGACTTAGCTACTTTAAAAATGTTCAATCTTATCGGGACACTCAATGCCATTGACATAAAGAAGGACTTAAGCTTCTCTGTGTTCATGGCTTTAAAATTTTTGAACTATATCATAGGTTTTGTTGAGCTGATACCATGAAGACTAATGTGAGAAAAATAGCTAAGGATAATAACTTACTTAGTCGATGATATTATTCATTAACGCAGGTTACATAAGTAATCCCCATAGTTAATATCCCGACTAAAAAACAAAGGAAATAGAATTAGAGAGATATGATATACCCAAACAAAACAAGAGGATAGGAATATAATGGGATATTATTGTTTAAATTATGTAAACGCTGATAATGGAAAGATATGCCCATATCCTAAAAAATACAAATATTAAAATAAATATTACAACAAATATAAAAATAAATACCTAATTTTCAACAATAGGAAAAGGGGAAATCTAGAAAGAGAAGGTAGAAGCCACTGTTAGTGAAGGAAAAGGAAAATTAGGTAATATTCTTCTTCCATTTTTTTTTTCTCTTGATTTGGTTGAATCACCCACTCTACACACTTCACTAATTTCTCAAAAATTCCTATGAATGGCTGAAAATGGAAGTGTGGAAGGAAAAGAGAGGAAATTAATTTATAGGCTGATTTTAGTAAGGAAATTGGTAACTCTCTTTAAAATTAATTTCTAAGAATTTGGATTGTTGATTTTCTTGTGGAATAGGTATATTTCAATTAGCTTAGATAATTCTCTTGGAAAGAAGGAAGTGAAGTGTTTGGAGAAGAAGAAGTTAGCAATAAAGATAGCTAGTATTCTTTTTATCATAAGTTTTGCATGTGTGTGATTGTGTTATTGTCATGACTTGCTATGTATGGTTGGACTGGTTATTTGTGTGTTATTGTGAGAAGAGATAGAAGCTACGTTGAGCTCTTCCTTGATATAGATAAGAGCCAAGTTGAGCTCATTGTTATGGAAGTGATGTCAAGCCAAACTCCTCCTTAGTTGTTGGCCATCAAAGAAGTTTATGCTACCTTGCAAGTATGGGATTGCATTAAGAAAGAAGCCAATTCAATTATCCAAGTGGAGATTTTATACCATGGCACGTTCTTATGAAAGGATAAGTCAATATTATGCTTATGTTATTGCCATATACTCACATGAAAAAGGTATACTGGTTATTGAGATTATACATCTCATTATTGCGTTTTCCTGTAAACTAACTTTTCAAGTGATAAGAATGAGGCTCAATGAGGAGACAAGTTGTGGGGTAGCCTTTTTGGCGTAAATAATATTGTATAGCCCTTTTAGTCATGAATATTTTAGAGAATTATACATATATGGTAGCTCAAGCATGTAAAAATATTAAAATGAATCCTTTTGATATGTATAGAAACTAGATAGCAAGATGTGATGCAACCAAATGTTGAAATTTGTATGAGTTCGTAATTGTTATGGTTGTGATGTGTGTGGGCTGATTTTAATGTCTTGAACTTTTAGCTTTTGTTCTTGGAATGTGTGAAAATACTTGTATTGAGTTCCATGGTAAAAAGTTGAGAACTTGGGGAATTGTTAATTACAGAAGGTGGTATTTAGTTTTATGCAAAATAGGGTAGTTTGTTCAAGTTTTTGTGTGAATAATTGAATGGACGCATGATGAGCTCATTCCTTGAAACTTGAAAGACTTGTGGTTGAGATCCCTAAAATACGTTTTGGAGAGTTTGATGATTCGTTAAGGTGAAATGTTAGCCAAATAATGAATTGGAAAATCGGAAATGTTGCAAAATAGGGCATGATTTAATTTTTGGTCGCAACATGCTTCAGATGATTTAAGGTGAAACGTTACCCAAATAAGGAATTGGAATATCAGAAATGTCGCAAAACAGGGCAAGATTTAATTTTTGGTGGCAGCACGCTGCAGGGCCGCAGCCAGGAACCTGGAGCTACGACACCAGAGGCTGCTGGAGCTGCCTCAAAATGAGGCCGTAGCCTCTAGTGCCGCGATCAGGAACTTCTAGTCCCAGCGCCAAGACTTCATTTCCACCATGATTCAGTTATTGTCTTCCTTTAGCATATATATGTGTCTAAGCTTTTATCTAATGGTTTCCTAATATATTTAAAGAGTGTTTAAGTTAAATCTAAGTGAATTTTATAATCTATATATAGACTGGATAATTGGAAGTTTGAGTTGCTTCAATAAGTGTTCAGTTAACTGAAAATCTGAGGGAGTAGTTTTGAGTTGACTCAAACCAAAATCCAATAAACTAAAAATTATAATTCAGTTAACAGAAACTGAGAATAGGGCTACTAAAAACTAGCAAGAATTTTGTATGCCTTCCCTTTCATTTTCCTTACTAATACTTTTACCATTAATTAGCTTCAGTTATTTACTCAATTGACCCTAGTCTTTACATATATGATCTTGAGGCTTATTTGAACATAGCATTACATTAATTTGGATCAAAATGTGGTTGCAGATGAGAAAACCAAAGATCAAAATTCAAGCACACATTCAAGGGACAATCCTTGAATATTTAAAATATATCAGTACTAAACCTAGTGAATACTATTGGATGAATCCAAAATCTCTGCATTCAATAATTAATATTATCAATAAAGCATAATATCGATACATTTGGGGTATGTATCATACAGTTTTCACACATTCAGTGCAAAAAGATGTTAAGTGACCTGGATTTTGAGAAGCACCGTACAAATATATTACATGTCAAGAATCTCTTACAAACATTTTAAGATAAGTCTCGTTTTGTTGCACAAATGATAATGATACAAGCAACAACAAATTAATCACTTATTATCTGATACAATTTGCCATCACTTTATACAATTCATAAGCTGACAAATCTCATTAGCATATCTGTAGAAAACTCCAAATTTTCGACTGCCCATTGCCTCCCCCCCCCCTCTCTTTCTTTTTTTTTCTTCTTCTTTACCGCACAACATGAGCAGAAGAATCAGAAATTCCAGAATCTGGATGTTGCTGGCTCCATTTTTGAAATCAAACTAGTTTTGTACTCATGCCATGCACGGGTGATTATGTTATATGTGTTTATATAATTTGTAGGACAACATTCCTCTTGTAATTGGAAATAATATTTTGTTGAAGAGATCTCACATAAGTTTTTAATATACATGGCACTTGCATAGCACACAGCATTGTACACGATCAAGCAAGTCCTTTTGAGCTTTTGGAGAAGTGCAAAATGCATAACTGTTTCATTCAGAGAGGCAACTTAATTTTTTCGGACCATTTAAAGATGTCTGAATATACCTGATCACCTCCCAGATCTTCTCCGGTAGCCCCAGCAGCCACCCTAATAACATCCTCAATCAATGCGAAATTTCCCATGATGTCAACATGAGCACCACTCTGCGTGCCCCGGCCTTCAAGCAGGTTGGCCGGAGGAGAATGATCATATTCCCTAATGTAAGTACGAATTCCATAAGGATTGAATCTGGTTTTCCCACGCCAACCTTTAGCACACATGAAACCTGAACTTAGGGCAGGCACTGTCTCATCCCCATCAACTGTATACACTCCATCCTTCAGACAGCTATCCTCATCACCACCATCTACTGCAGTATCGATTTCAAAAGGAATGTAACACTCAGCAGATGGAGATAACTTGTAAATATAAGCTCTTTCAGTTGGTATGCCAACCCCATACAAAGAAAAGATTTCCATATCAGGAGCATTTGGTAATCTGCAATAATTAGTTTAAGACATTAGAACAGAGAAAGGCATCAATTTAATGAATACAAACTGTGCAACCAAATAAAATGTATTACTTTATGCAGGGAAAGGAGGGAAAGGTTAACAGCAACAAACCACCTGAAATATCCATGTTGACCTCCCAAATGCATAATGAGTACTTTTATTTTGTGAAAAAAAATGGTAGTAAAGACAAGTTACTCTAGGCCTTCTGGTTAGGGCGTTAAAGGCATGCTAAGGATCTAGAGGAGCAAGATGAGGCCTAACTCAGAATTACCTCCAATAATTTACCCTTTAAAGGAGGCTACTCAACTAATCCCTATGTGTGAGGTTATCTCCCTAGGGAGAATTGAATACTAAGCTAGAATATCAGTTCGAAGGGCACATTTGAACCTTGCACAGAGGAGATACCAAGTTCTAACCCAGGTCCATTCAACCAGTTAAGCCTACCCACATTGACTGCACATAGAGTATTTTATCTTAACAGATCAAATGCAGAGGATTTCTGATAACTTTGATAAAAAACAACTATGATGAAGCAATTTCAAGCCCAACAAATCAACATGGGCATATATCTAGACCTTGCATTAGGATAAACAGCAGAAGGCTAGGTTTGGGAAAACATTTCTTTCACAAATTAATAGAGAAGCTGCTCTTAAGAGAGTGCCAATTAGTATGTGTTGTAAATGAAATCAGCAACTACCATGTAAATCACTGTTGAACAGATAGTTATACATAGCAAGAAGTACACAATTTTGAGTATATCATGAGCATGCTATGGAAGGAGCTACAGGAGCACTACAACCAGAGAACCATATTTAGTAGTGTATAACAAGAATAACTCCAAGAAACAGGCAAATTAAGATTAAGGAAGCAAAAATTCTCACTTTGTCTCCAAGGGGTTTGACCAATATTTGTAGTGTTCATATTCAGGATCATCCAAATTGTCAGCAATTCCGTAAGAGAAATGAGCACTACCACGAGCCATCATTTTTGGAGCAACAAAATGAAGCAGTTCTACAATAGAGCCAGCAGTGTAAACTTTATACTCAGTGACAGCCCTGACTCCCTCAACTCCCATGTCATGGTATTCAGTCCATACATCACGACAGGTGGTATTTGCTACATTTTGACCCTTAATGGCACCCTGTAAAATGATTAAAAACTTAGAGTCAACAATAATCAAAATATATTGAAGAGATTTAAGATAACAGGTACACAAAACAATAAGCATAATTATGGATTAACTTAATTTCTAGGGACAAGCTGAAGATCACAGTCTTCAGTTCATTTGGTAGAGAAGATTATGAAGAATAGAAAGAGAAATTTGGATTACTCTGCTTGAGCTGAGGAAGAAGAATAACTACCTCCTGTCCTCCTTTTTAGGTGTATACAAACATAAATTTAGTTATATTTAGAAAAAGAAGACAAGTGCAGGGGTTTTATTGGCAAAGGACAGTCACATGGTGATACACTGATAGTCACCCCATCGACATAAGACAATATACCAAGACAAAACCAATTAAATCTTAGTCCAATATGCATACTATCTTTCCCAGGCAAAAAATGGGAAGATAACTCCTAAAAGGAGTATGAAAGCTAACATAATGCTCATAAAACCTTTTCAGTGCTCACAGATCACAAAATTTCTTCAGCAATTTCTGGATATAATATAAGACAAGACTTAGGTAAAGTTCTTTTAAGTATTTGCAATCAGGAATTATAATAAAAACTTGTGAAGGAACTTTCTTTAAAGAACCAATCATGTGATGCTAATCTGTAAAAAATATCCAAATGATATGCTTTTATAGGAGAACTTGATAGCAAACATTTATAAACTATACTTAGGTTTTCTTCTGTAATGTAACATATAGCCTCACCCGAAAGTCAATCCTCTCTTTCTCAAATGAAGGTGCCTCTGCCACATCCTTGCCAAATGATATAATCCGTCCATAGTTGACAGGTTTTGATTGAGAAATCAGAGAGTTATTTGTGTTTTGGCTTGTCAACTGAGTATCATTATGTTTTTGCTTTCTCTTGCTAGGGAGATAGCCTTCCTCTGGTGACCAGTCAAGACCACCCCATATGGTATCCCCACCTCTCGGTATCATTGACATTGTTGAGTCCCAAGTGCGGGTCATCTTCATTAGATGCTGCAAGGTTTGAAGGCCAAACAGATAATTATCTAAGAAACCTGGTGCAATTGCCCTGCATAGTTAAAGAAAGAACCATAATTTAATCAGGATACTGGATAGTTGACAAAAACACAAAAAAAAGTATATTACTGAAGGAAAAAAAAAATTGAAGAAAATTCTGAACCCCCCAAAAAAAAAAACTTGAATGAAACTCCCACATGGTAGGATATATTATCACAATAAAATTGTTTTTTCATAGTGAGTTCCCTTGAACTATATATGCTAACTAATAATGTTAGTGAATTAATCCACAATGATTCTAACTTTCTAAGTAATTATAATGTTCTTCAAGGGGAAAAAAATGTTATGCGGCCAAAGTGGAGTATAACACTGTTAGAAACCAGGCTAAACTCATTAAGTCATCGCCAGCTTGCCACTTTGTAAGTAATAGTTAAGTTGATATACCTGGCAACAGCAATATCCTTGGCTTCAGCCGAGAAAAGCCCAGCCACAGACTTAGGAACACCCAAAAATGGTCCACCAATGTTCATCACTGCCTTTATATGTCTGGCACACCAATCTGGTCCACCCCCACCACCCACTGGAGCTGGTGCTTCAACCCATTTCATAAAATGAAGAAAGTACAGCACACCCATTGAATGTGGAATGACAACTGCCTTGTTGCCACCATTAGTAGCAACCATAAGTTCTATGTTGCTTTTTATCTGACTTAGTGTTTGATCCCGCACCTGATCAATTAAATTTTTTGAAGGGTTAAGAATCAGCTATTGTCATGTAGTTTGCTCCGTAGAGCAATTTATTCATGTAGTTTCAATTAGAGCCATCTCACCCCACCAGTTTCCTTACTCTTAAGAATTTACTACCTTAGTCTCTCAACAAGAACAATACCTTAGTCTCTCAACAAGAACAATCTTCCCTCTAATTATTCAAAAATAAGAAGTAATTAAAGCCAATTTTATCTATATCTTTCTGACTTATCAGAAGTTATCTATTGTCCCTCCAATTACTGTAGTTAATTTCTATAATTTAATAATTAGAGGAACAACATTGACTTGATTGGAATTAAAGGATCAAAAGTTCATAATCAATGAACTTCTTTGGGGAAGGTATAAGTCCAGTGAAGTATATGTTAAGAAATACCTCAGTGTTCTGAAATGATATTCTCCAATCATATGAAGCCATGTACATGGTTTTTTCTTCATAACCAATGCGAGCCAAGTTAGCAATTAGGACAGCCCACACGAAATATCCTGGTGCAAAGTAATCAGCAGCTACAAGTCCAGAGACAGGCCTGACTCTAATGCCAGGTGGATCTAATCCTGTCTCATTATCCAGTGACATGTGCTCTGCCCAGCATGAAGGTCTGCATAAGATCCAGAAGAAACAAGACATGAATCCTTCCCCCCTTCTAAGTTGGCAATAATTCAATTCTAGTATGAAAAGTGAGCTCAAAAATTACAAAATAAAAAGAACAAACCCCACAAAAACAGACAGTGACATCAGAAAGGAACCAACACAGGAACATGTTTAATGAACATCTAGTGACACTGATGTCTATACCCCTAAGCTAAAGGATCAAACGTTTTTACTCTTTTTGATGAATTTTGTTGTAGTGAACTAAGTTATATTTATGCCTTATCTGGATCATAAGTTGTTTCAACCTCACTTCTCTGAAAAGAAAAAGTTACTAGAATTGCCATTTGAAAAGCTACCTTTTATTTAATATACAAATTTGATACCTTTAGCTGGTATACAGTGATGACATCCTAAACGTATGTTGTTCTGATATGCAGGAAGTAAAAGTCCAAGCAACAATAGTTCAGCAATAAATCAGCTGAAAAGATCACAGAAATGTCAATCAAAAGCATATTCTCTAAAACTATACAGCTAAGCAATCCTTCCTCTTAAGAAATGAGACAGAATAACAACTAAAAATCTTTCAAACCTGAACTTTCTCTCAACGTTTTAAACACTTGTGAGCAAATCCAAGCCTCCAAGGTGGACTCGCAAATGAAATTAAACATTTTTTCTTTCATAATGGATATTTGTGCCTCATAAGTGAAGTCTGAGCTGGCAACTTGATGCATAAGAATTTTAAAGAAAGAAGCTTCAGTGCATGAAAACATTTCTTGATCATAGTCAAAAGTTTTACAGGAAAATAATGCTATAGTGGTACGTTATTTAATAAGACAAACTTTCTGGAGGCAAACTCTTTTAATCATCTCAGGCAATCTTCAGCATCAACCAACAAGACCATAAATGGGAGGTTTCTCTTACGATCAATTTCTCATATTGACTTTACCAATATTGGTAACTTGTTATCAAACCCATTAATCTGAAATTGATGTGACATGCTTATATCTAGGCATCATCAAACTAAGATATGGTTTCACAGTCAAGATCAATAAGAAGGTATGTTTTCAACACGTCGTTACCATCTATCATCCTCATAACTAACACAAATAGACTAGCAGCATCAACCAATTTGCAAAATAAAAGACATCACACCAATCCAAAGATGTTAGCTCAGGGTAAGAAGAGACAATATCTTTCCTTATCCGCAGAGAAAGCCCGAAAACGCTTCCTAAACCAGCTACCAAGCAAGAAGATACAGAAACACCAAAATAAGATACTACCAAACATTAAGACCAACAAATTCTTAATACCTTTTGTAGACTTCTCCAAATGTGCCACCCCACAATCGTCTCCGGAACAAGCCCTCAGCACACTGGTGGCCCTCCCAAAGCTCGAGCCCACCGGTAACGATCCCCGGCACGAAAACCACCGGATGCTTCGCCGTCAGCCCTTCTTTCTTCAGTTTCAGACCAGGTGGGTCCGGCAACGGCCCAGTTATCGCCTCCGTCACATACTGAGGAAACGAAGCTGGCATAGCATTGTACAGAAACAGCAATAACCACCATATAGAACAAATGCAACCAATGAACCAGCAGCAACCATCCACACAAGACCATTTGATCTTCTTCTCCTCCGCTTTCTTGCTCTTCTTCCCTGCTACTTTCTTCTTCGAATCATCTTCTTCTTCTTTCCTTTCGTTCTGAATCTTCGACTCCGCAGTCGAAGTCTTATCGCCTTCTGCGCCTTTTCTCCTTCGAATTAAAGACATTCTGAATAGTAACTACGTTACTCCACAACTCTACGTGCCACAATCCCGAAATTCTCTAGAAGATCGTTAGTTTTCACTTTTTCTCTTTTAAGAAGTTTGAAGGTGTTTGGATATGAGAAGTCTTTCTTCTCCTTGAGCTAATAAAAATCATACTGCCAGCTTGCTAAGGTGACAAAACGGTTTTTCTTTTTGTCTATAGAATACAAATGACATCACAGTTATGTAATTATTGGCGATAGATCCCTAAACGTCTGAAGGGAACGGGAAAGTGATCAAGAAGCTATCACTTTGTTTTTTTTGTCGGTTTCCTTTTTCAAGTTGCTTTTCTCGGGAAACAAACAGAAACTTATCAAGATTTTGGGAAGGTGCGGCTACTGGCTTGCCGTTGGCGGGTGTCCCACTACAGTGAATTATTGAGATTGGCTGCTCTGAGTAATAGTGGGTCCCAGCTAACTTAAATACGAGTGAGTTTCATTACGTGGCATAATCTAATTGGCTCTCTTACTCGTCATAGACGACCAAAGTGGTATGGGCCATGTTTTCTTTATATATACATTATTAATAACATAAAAATAGAAAAAACATACTCGTGTCTTGTCTTCGTGTCATGCTTTTTATTAAGTTTTAAAAAATAAATAAATTTAAGAAGACGCAAATATCACTATCATTTATCAAATAAATATTTTTATAATTTTTTTTAATAACAGGTACAAAGTTACAATTACAAAACAAGTAAAATTGTGACCCCCTTTCTAAACTGGTTCCTCCACTTCGTACATTCTGAAGATATTAACTTTTTCCAAGGGGTATCATAAAAAATTTATTTTTTAATAACAACTTTAATGAGAATATTAAAATTAGTTTTGACTTTTTTATGAGTAAATAGATCGATTATAACTGTTACACTGTTTCTGTTTTTTTTTTAATATTCAACGTCAAATTTATTTTGCAAAATATTAGTAACTTATTAATTTTAAATTATACATTTATGTTATGTAATTGGATGCCAAAATTTCATTAGTTGGAACGGAAATATAATTAAGAGACGGATAACAAGGAAGCCATGTACTTATATATAAATAGTAAATTAAATATACATTTCTACAATTTTCTGATTTTACACAACTACCCACCATATATGCACTATTCTCAATTATTTTCATGAATAAATACTAAACGTAAAGATATAGGAAACCATATTCTATTCAACTTCATAGTTTCCACGCTATCATCACAAAATCTGTGGGTTCTATGTTCCTGGATCATACACAGTACGAGATAATGTGACATAAAATGTGAGATTTAGATTTTTTTTGTAATTATAAATTAATTATACATAATATAGTCAAAGAAAAATAAAAAATGAGTGTAAACTGTAAAAAGAAAAAGTTTGCTTTATATACTCTGATCTTTTTATGTCATTCTCTATCTAATTGGATGATTGTATAACGGTAAAGAATTTAATTTTGAAAAAGCAAGAGTATGTCACTTTGAATCCTCTAAAATTTAGAATTATAAATTTCTTATAAAAATTAATAGAGATAAATGCAAAGTTTTTAATATTAACAATTATTTTTGATATGGTAACCCCACACTTTATGTGTGGTTTTTCCTAATAAAAATTCATCAGGGCGAAATTTAAATAGTTTGGACTCAAGAGTATATATGAGATTTATTTGTTCTCTTTTTACCTAATTTTTCTATTTTCTCTTATATCTTTTCAATTACAAATCATGCATTTATTATTAAACACACAGAATTAAAATACGGGTAGTATATATGACAAAACTTCCGAGGTCTTGTTTCTTTCTTGGTGTTCTTGCAAATTGACAAAAAGATAACTTATAGGCAAAGGCTTAACGTATAGAAGATATGATGCAGCTATATAATCTATCATTTGCAAGAAGAAAGTGCAAATATTTTATTCTATATTTTTCATAATTAAATATATGATGTGGCATACGATGTTTAGATTGTAGAAATGTAACTAATTCTTATAAATGAAAACACGCCATCCTCAAATTTTTTCAATCCCTTGTCACATACACAGAAAAATCAATTGAACTTTTCACATGTCTTTTATCATTGTCCAAATTTTAATTTCAATATTAACTTGATTTAAATATAATAAAATATGTAAAGTATATATAATATATTAAAGCGCTAATTTTTTTAATTTATAGATAAAATAACATAAAAATTTTATAATCCTCTTAACTTCTCTTATTGAAAATAATAATAAAAATAATATTTATAGTCATATAAATTTAATTAAAGCATAACATTTTTTTCATTACAATTCGATGGATATAAATTTGAAATACTTTTACTATATTGGGTTAGGACAAGTGTAGCTCACTAACTTCATCTAGCTATATTTAGACCATGTTTAGTACATAATTTTGGAAATTTGAAAAATAAATTAAAAAAATATTTTTTATACTTTTATAATCATTTCTTAATAATATTTATTTTTATTATTTTTTTAAAATATAAATATTTTAATCATTTTTCATCTCACCTATATATTTTTTTCTATCATTTATATTTTCTTAATTTTTTTTTGAACATACCAAATATTCAAAACTTCTTTACACATACCCAAGCATATCAGCAAAGTAGCTTAAGTGGGGGAATTTATAGACTCAGTTTGGCTCCTTTTTTTACTCAAAACCAAATCAAATTAAATAAATCAATCATCAAAGGGACAGAACCTTTTTGATTTGGTTTCTACCAAAATTTATGCTTAATAAACCTTTTCCTTTAAAAATCTGAGCTAGATCTTAGAAGTTTTAAAAAATAACTTTTAAAAAAATAGCATGGTTATGAGAGAGATGAGTAGGTTTTCAGACCTATAGCACCTTCTCTGCAATCTTATACAGATTGAATTAAAATTTTTAATTGTTTTGTTCCAAATCATGACTTTATCTAGTTTAAATGTCTTTCAATTTTTTATATTCTAAAATATCTTTCAACTTTTTGTGATTTTTCATTAAAAAAAATTCTTATGATTTGTAATTTTTTTCTAAGACGGTGAAACTCGTGTGGAGAGCTTATTATTAAGGAAGTGGCCAGTAGAGTGGAAAATTGAACTCTCATAAATCTTTTTAGTTCTTATGTTCAAGAGAGTGTCACTTGAACAAAAAGTTTTGCATTGATTTATGTCTAAGTATTTTTTCAATATTTATTATCTTAATCTTAACAAAAATATTACATTGTTGAATTTTATGTTTTACACAAAAAGAATTGATGTATGATAGAGTAGAGATTTGAATCTGTAACTTTTTAATGACTGTCTACACCTCTCATGCCAGAGGTCTTTTTTTTTTCTTTTTTCTTTTTTTTTTAAAGCATTGCAAAGGTTGGTTAAGTGAAAGTGATTTTGAATCAAATCATTATTGAGTAAATCCTATGTAAATGGCTCCATTTTGGCTGAACTAGTTCAAGTGCTTAAGTTTTTTATTTTTATTTTTTGGGTAAGAAATATCATAATTTAACTTCAACATGCATGACCGTTACTAATCTGCATCTTTTACATTTACTTAAAGAGAAGAAAAGAAAAAGTGAGTAGGACCATATATTCTCTCTCCACACTCTTTACTTTTCTTTTTTCATTATAAATTTACACTTTAGATTTAATAAACTAAATGCAGAGAATAAAAAGTTTGATTATTACTTTTCATTAGGTGCAAAAAGGTGGGGTCAGTTTCTTCAACAAAGCAGCCCTCATGCAGCTAGCAAGCAAAGTGGCAACACATAATCCGCTCTTTTGGATATTAATTATTAAGAAAATTACAACTAAGAATCTTAACTTTATAAAATTTACAATAATGGACCTTGTTATGACCAGGTCCTTCTAAAAATATTTTGTTGCAAATTTAAAATCCTTAGATATAATTTTCTCTTAATTATATAGTAATATAATAAGAAAATGGTTAGGTGTCTTTTGTTGTTGCTTGGTTTGCTTTCTAAGGCAAAAAAATTACACAATAACTAGAAGCTTGAGCCTCACCGTCTTCAAACTTTTGGCTTATTATGAAGTTCAAAAATGCTATTGCTTCCTAAACTTTATTGTGTACACCTAAAGATAAGTCTTTCCTCTAGTGGTGTGTACTCCACAGACTTTAATCATCAATTTAATTATACTCTTGCATGATTCTGGCAAATTCCAATTTTAAATCTTGACTTTTATAAATTGGAAGTACAAAATTTAGGTATAATTTTTTTTAAAAAAATTTGTATTACGAAACTTTTCAATAAAAAGACTAACAAGTGGCTATATAACCTAGTACGATGGGTGCTTTTTAAATTTTACTCGACTTAATATCTTTTACCTTGTCATTCTTCTCATTTGATAGTAACATTAACTATTGGAGGAAAACATTCTAATTATTTTAAACAATTGATTATAATATTTATCAAATTGAGTATGTGTATGTCTACATATATATATATATATATATATATCAGATTGTTGTTGAATATGTGGTTGAATTAAGATCGTTGGTGTCTCATCATTTTAATCCAAATTAGTATCATACCATGATCAAATCCACATCAAGATTTAAGTACTACTTTTGACAACCTAAAAATAATTTCACAATTTTGAGCAGATTGGTGAAGTAATTTATTAGGCGGCTCATGTATTCTAGAAGTGTACATAATCTTTGAAATACAAAAGACTGATCACAAAAATATTTTAGAGAATAAAAGAAACTAAGAGAGAAAATACTTTGAAAAGCCTTGATAAAGGACAGCTTGTATTACATTTATTTATAGTAAAAGTTGTATAGTATGAGATACAGCCAATGTGGAACTTACCTAGTCTAACTAAACAAAGAAGATAAACTAATACTATTTAACAAATATGATTCTTCATTTGTTGGCTACTGCTTGCATTTTTTGAAGTAAAAATCTGATTGAGAAAATAAAAAGAAGTGGAGAATGCAAAGAAAAGAGAACAAGAACACTCTAGTTCATGCTTCATTGCTGCTTTTATTCTGTTTCTGTCTTGTGAACTTTTTTCAAATTCATGGCCTGAGTTAGAAGCAACAATCTAAAGTGACCAATGGATGAAAATAAAGTAGGAAGCAGTACAAAGCTGCAAACTTTCTCACAACCATATCCCAAGTACATGGTACTATTTGTGGTTAAAGTTATGAGATATAATTTTTTCTTATATTTTTTATTTTATTTTATTTTATTTTGGGTGTCTGCATAGGATAGGATCCCAACAATTCAAAAGGAGAACAAGAAATAAGTAAACTAGATTCAACAATGTAAGGAAACGTAAGATGGAGAATATTGAATATATTTGGGAGTCCGATTAATTAACATTCTAGACATTTAATGTTTATATCCTTTCTCTTTTCATTTGATAGTTTGATGTTACAAAGAATAAGTCAACATGAAACAACATGAACAGATATTTGATTTAGATCATGGTGCTACATTGACTCCTGAATTTATCTACAACAGTATGTCATAGGGATCAACCTGCTAAGTACTCTTCTAACATTTGCAATGACAATAATCAACAGACCACTTACAGAAATGTTGCCGAAGGCTTGACTGCTTCAATTTACAACCACAATCAGCCAATGCCATGAACATGTTTTTCGCTATTAAGAAAGTATATGCTGCGGAAGCTGAGTTATATCACAAGATACAAATCCTGCAGAGGAGACAATCCAAGAAAAAGAAGTTAAAAACCAATGTTAGGAAGGCAATAAAATTGGTTATTTCTGTTCTGCATTTTGCCCATATTGTTCTACTGAATACAGTGCATAATAAATATATCTCTTCTTTAATTTTCCATCGTTTTGCCTCAACCATGAAGGGAAAAACAAAAAAGTGAATTTGCAGACTGGAAAAACTAAGGAAGAAAGTTAGAAAATCTTGGTTTAACTTATAGATTGCTTTAACATCAAAATTTAAAATACAATGAAAAATCCTGGCAAGTTGCACATGCACTTGCTTGAAGCAGAATAAGTACAATAGTTGAATAATAGTAGAGAGAACAATTCTGTTCAGAGTTACAAAAGAGAGGTGTTAATCTACATGATTAAAGTGAGTCTGTCTTATTTTCTGTTTGATGATTTTGCTCACGCTTTCATGCTAAGCTCAAGAGATAGTCATGAATAAAGGCTCTTAATTCATGAGGAAAATGCACAAACAGAAGCCTAATAAAGGGACAAAATAATAAGAAAGAGCAAGAGAGAAAGAGTGATACCGATTAAGCAATGACTAATAAGAAATTTACTCGCCTGAGGTTCTTCATGTCATTCTGCGAACAATTTGAGATCAAAGAGAAACTGCATAAAAGTGAGTTGGTGGTGAAGAAAGGATTTCAGGTGACGTTGATTGCCATGAGCAGAGCCCCCATTTCATCAATATCCTCACATGTGTTGGTATGAGTAACAAAATCAAGCTTGAGTTTCTTGAACTGAGGAAGTGGTTGTTGCTCATCAACATGCTGAGGTCAGTGATGAACTGATCATCTCCTCTTCAACACCTTCTTAACTCATTAAAAAAACAAGGCTCTTGTTACAATTTATAAAAAAGACTTAATGGTAAGCAATTATAAAAAGCTGCATCTAAATTTGTTCTTTAATAATTTAATTAATTTATAAATCACGTTGAGCGTAACATTTATTTAATTGTATTCCACCACTTTTGATAAAGATTTGAAATCCATTTCATATCAAATTAATTTTTTAACTTCTATGATTAAAATATTCCAAACACCCAATACCTAGCGAACTTGTTATGTAACAACATCTCTGAAAAGGAGGTCACTACACTTGCCATATAAACCAGAGGCATTCAACCTCTCATTCCTTTTGAGACCTGTAAAAGTTGCAATTAACCACATCATTCCCAATTTTCTTGTGCATCAGTGACATTTGATAAACTTGTAGCGAGAAGCGACAACTATAAATGTTAATGTGAGAGTGAATTTCTGGTATGACAGAACATTAAAATTAGACAAGAACTGTTAATAGATCTTGGCTTGACTTGTTTTTGCTAAGGCGCCACATTGACACCTCAAATGTTCAGAAAAGTTACAATATCCCATTTCAATGATACTGTAGGTCCATAACAACAATAAATTGCCCACGAGAATATATGGCTTCGGGATGAACCTGTTAATTACTGCGTGCTTGCTCACTTGTGCAAATTATTTGCAGCTCTTATGACAAGAATAACGGCCTCCAAAAGGTTGAGAATGAATACATAATACATGGCACCTGAACACATGTACAGTACTCATCAACGAATTACCAGGCACAATATGTTCAAAGATTGAAGAAACATCATAAAGTATCCCTATCTGCTTATTATAGAACAATTGTCAATTCACTGCTTAAAGAGGCTATCTTTTTAAGTGACTTTGTGCTTGTGGTAATGGGGTCGGGGAGTTGCTGCATTTCTTATGTTCAAATTAAACTTTTAAAAATTAAAAGGACAAAATTTTGCTACGATATTTCAAGTTGTTTGTTATAAAGTTCTTCAATAACAAACTAATAGGTAGATATATTTTACAACTTAATACCACATAATTGGATCTCTTAAGATAGCTCTTCTACATGTTATGTTTTTATTAGAGACTTAATTAGTAGGTTAATAGTAAACACTTAAAGCACTTGGCTTAAGTTTTACGCATCTAAAAACAGGGAATAATAACCGTCACATTATTTAGGATGAAGGCAGAATCCAGAATTCCTGGTTCCACTGCTTATTTCAGCATCCATAAACCTCCTGTATTGTAAAGAAGAAGAAAAAGGAAAAGAAAGAAAGGCAATGAATAGTTGAAATTACTGAGTTCTTTGGGGTTTCCTATGGACATGCTAATTAGTTTTATCAGCTCATGGATTTTATAAGCTAATGCACAATTCTGTCAGATAATAAGTGATCACCGCGTTGCTTGTATCATTTCTGTACAACAGTTTCCAAAATCTGATTCAGGGAAAAAAAGAAAAAGAAAAAAAGAAGTGGAGATTGCAAAGAAAGAAGGTTACATCTTGAAACGTTTCCTTCTATTTTTTGTATCTTCCAAGGATAGAATCCCTATCTAACAATTCAAAAACAAAAAGAAAATAAGGCTAAGACTAGAATCGATTATGCATTGAAAATTTAAGGAGGAGATTGAAGAAAATACATTATAGGCTTAACTATCATTTTGGTCCCCTAACTTATTTATTTGTTTTAATTTAATCCTTTAACTTTCAATTTGTACCATATTTGTCCCCTAACTTTCTTTAATGTTTTAAAATTGTTCATTGACTTTTGTTTGGTGTTCCAAAGTAATTCCTTAACTTTTTCTAGTGTTCCAAAATGGTCCTTGATTGATGTAGAGAAACAGGACAAAAATAATACAAATTGAAAGTTAAAAGAACCAAATTAAAACAAAAGAAAGTTAAGAGACTAAATTCAAATTAATTAATTAATTAATCAATGGACCAATATTATAGTAAAGCCAAAAATTATATTTACAAGATTGTCCTTGGGAAGAAACATCTGAACTTATTTACAACAGACATGTCATAGGATTAATAGACCACATGAAGAGTATAATAACATTGAAGGTTTTACCATATACATCTACCCAAACACTTCATTTTCATGACACAATAAAATTACACTTCAGTGCTTTTAACAACTATCAAGGAAAACTATATGTGCTTCAGAAATAGAGTTATATCAGATGGCACAAATCCTACAGAGAAGACAATCTCTGAAAAAGGAAGTTAAAAAGCAATGTTATTTATATCTCTGTTCTGCATTTTGCCCATGTTGTTTTACTGATTGTACTAATCAAGAAATGTGTCTCTTTTTATTAGAATCTACAATTGAAGGGAAGTTAATTATGACTGCAGACTACCATATAATTTTCTTTTTAAAAAAAAAGAGACCATGCAAACAGCAGTTTTGCTACAATTAACTTATTCAGAGGATAGCTTCAGTGATTTTACCACTATAAAAAAAGCATGTTCCGTAGAAACAGAGTTGTGTGAAAAAAACACAAATCCTGCAAAGACAGCAAAAAAAGGATAAGTTAAAAAGCAATGTTAGGTAGGCAATACAATTAGTTGTTTCTGTTGTGAATGTTGCCCATATAGTTCTACTGATTGTAATCTAGAACAAATATATCTCTATTCATCAGATTTTACAATTGAAGGGAAGTTACTCATCACTGCATGAAGATAACCTATATTTAGAAGAATATTACTGTAAAAACAGCAAAAACCCAGATTCACTTTAAATTTCCTTCATTTAAGCCAACCGTGAAGAGAAAAAATAGGAAAGTAAATCTGTGGATAAAAATGAAAGATATTGAACAAATTTTGGTTTAACAATGTAATTTACCTAACATAAAAAAAGTCAGAGGAAAATGAAAAATACCAAGTAAAAATCCCGGCAAGATGTACATGCACAGTTCAAGAAGAAACAAGACAAATAGAGTTATTAAGAGCTAAATGGTTGATGCAGGGTAACCTCACTTTGCCCTGTATTAAATAAGTACAGTAATAGCATAATTAAAGAGGAAAAGAAAATTGCTTAAAGTTATGAAAAGAGAAATGAATCTAAATCCTAAAACTAATTATCTTAAATTTTGTTTGATCATTTCGCCCACACTTCCTTTTCACTCCTAGGTCAAAAGTTCCTCTAGCAAAATTGCTTCTAGTTGAGGAGGGAAATGTAGAAATAGAAGCCTAATATAGGGACAACAAATAAAAGAGAGAGAGAGAGAGGAAAAAAAAGAGTTTGCTTGCCTATGTTCCTTCATTTCATTGTGGGCACAAATTTGAGATGAAAGAGAAACTGCACAAAATTGAAATGATGGTGAAGAAGGGAGTTTAAGTGATGTTCATTTTTATAAGCAGAGCCTTCAATTCACCAATGTCATGATGTGTTGGTATGAGTACCAAATTCAAGCTTCAGTTTCTTGAACTGAGGAAGTGGTTGTTGCTCATCAACATCCCGAGGCCTCTTCTTATTCCTCTCCAATCCCTTTTGTCGAACGAGTTCCTTCTGACATATATAATGGGCACACCCCATATTCCTTGATGATCATTGTTGCGATTTACAACACTAATTTCAAATGAAAGCTTTAGGTCTGTGACCAACTGATGCTCTTCTCTTCTTCTTTCAATTTCCTTCAATATCTCATTACAAAGGAATCCATCATGCCATATACAAACATGATCAGAATTCCTCTCTAAATTATACACAGGAGTCCGTAAATCTAACACCTTGGAATCTCCCAAGTAGCATACACAATTGAAAATAACATCAAACGCTGGTTGTGAGTTAAGAAGAGTGGCGCAAGAAGCAAAACCCAATAAGTGTGAATTTTGAGAGAGTTCAATAATTATGGCCCTTTGCGTTGTCCGATATCTGAACCACTCTGGTACTCCGCTTCCTGGGAACCAAATTGAACTCCTACCATGAGTAGCTAGTTCATCTCCATAAGTAGCTCCAATCATTCCGAAATAGGCATCATCTCTGATATTCTGAAGTGATTGTTCATTCAATTTCACGCGATTTATTAATGAGATGTATTTACTGCTGCAATTCAGTGGTCTAGAATTTGACACTGTCTCCAGTGACCTGCAGTCATCAGCCTCTAAGCCTGTAATGGATGGTGGAAGTTTTGGTAATGAAAGAAGCCTATTGCAATTCCGGATGTCAAGACGTTTCAGTCTTAAAAGATGTTCGGTGTTGTGGGGAGTTCAGTTATGTTGCTACAATCATCCAGATATATTTCCACTAAAGACAACATGCCGCCGAGGAAGACATGTAGCTTCGAATTATCAATTACTTACGTTAGGAACATTAAGCTTAACCACATTTCTCAAGCAAGATAACTCGTTTGGAAGGCTCTTAAGTCAAGTGTCTAAGATCGAGCTCTTGCAAATTACTCGAATACCCAACGGACGGCTGGAAGATTTCGATTCCTGTTTGACGAAAAGACAACGTTGTCAATTTTTCCGATGACACTCCAAATTCCTTGAGATTTGGGCAATCTTTCATTATCACAAATTGTAGAGATTTTTAATGAACTTCACTTTTTAGACTCGTAAGTTCCTTGCACCTGCTTAGGTTCAACCAAACAAGCGAGTGGAGCGACAAAATAGACAAATGAACGTAACGTAAACTTTCACAACCTGTAAGAGATACTGCTTCAAGATTTAAGGCTTTAGAGAAATCCGGTAACTCTATCAATTGTTTGCATCCTGCAAGGCTTATCCATTTTAAGTTCACAAGATCCTATAAAAATTGAGATAGACAATCCAAATGAAAAAATTATCAAGTTTCAAATAAATGAAAAACATAAACACAAAAATGTTTATACATACCTGCACACCATTCCAAAGCTTTTGAACATGACCATTGGGCATGTGAAGTACAACGAGTTTTTCAAGATAAAAAGTAGATGGCAGTGATTTCAATGGTACCACTCTAGATACCTTATTTTATCAGGAAAAGATTTGAGACCTTTTGGAAGGTACACATGACTTGCGCTACGGTTGAAAGGGTAATAAATTTTGAGAAATCTTAGATTAGGCATCTTCTCGAATGTGTTGGCCATCAAATATACATCTTTAACTTGAGACATACTTAATATTATTCCTTCAACTTTATTAGTTCCCTACAAAACGAAACCAATAATGATAGTAAGTAAAGCATATCACACTATATGCATATTCTTCATAAAGGTGTGGGTTTGTTATGAAAGCAAGTTTGTTTTTGTCGTGACCCAAACTTTGAGCCATGACTAGCACCTAGACACAAACCGGGCTCTGATATCAACTTTGTCACGATCCAAACTCTGAGCTATGACTGGCACCTAGACCAAGCCAAGTATCATTGGCCCAATCTAATAAGCCCGTCAACTCATTCAATGCTCATACTTTTATATAAGTATACCTACAATGATCAGAGGTGGCCAAAAATTAGGCAACACCTCCTCTAAAAATTGGACATCCCAACCCTGCAAATTCAACATAGCCCAATACATTTCATTTCAAAAATTTACTAGTATCTTATATCTTGGAATTCTTGTCACAATATGGCATAATACATAAGTTTTTCAAAATATAATCAAATGCCATTACAATAGTCATTACATGATCTACAAAGAAGTATGACATCCTTAAGACTAAAACAATGTAGCACTTAATAGCTAATATGTCTTGGAGTTCCTACACAACTCAACCGACCAAAATATCCTATCATCTGTGTCTGGGTGGCACGCAGATCCCAAAATACCTTAATCTACTTTATGCTGATCTGAAATATGATAAAGGAAAGGGGTAAGTCTACCACTGGCTTAGTGAATGCATAGCTAACAAAATAAGTAGAAAGAGAAACAAATAGGTTTAAAGTTTCTCACAATAAAGTACTTAGACAAATAAAAAAAGTTATATTGCCTTTAATTTTTGTCTATATATATATATATAATAACAATTAAATTATATTGCAAGCTATCAGTAAAGCACAATTTAAAATTTAAGGAAACAAGATATAATCAACCCTGAGTGTCGCCACATAGGATTCAATACTACCATTAATGCCACTGCACAGTATCACAATATCACCATTATCATCGAATGCTACCACATGGTGTACATATCGCGATATATCCAATATAATTATCACTGAGTGTCGCTATACAGTGCTTATTTATTATTCTAGCTAGGTACACTGAAGTCGTTACTCCCGCTAACGGCTATGGGATTTTAATCTGATTTTCATCCATAATTTTGAAATGAAATTATTTATATAAATTAAATATTGACAAGTAGGTAAATAAGTAAGTAAAGTTTAAATCAAATAAAAGGCATAATTTAGATATAAAAAAAACAATGAATTAACTAATTTACATAATAAAATTATAAATAAAAGTCATTCATCACCTCCCCAACATAAAAACCATTTATATATACACACACACACACACATATATATATATATATATACTTTCACACATATAATTTAATCCACATGAAGTTTTAAAAATAAATAAATAAATGAATAAGATTTGTTTCCTCGGTAACGTAAATAAGGCAAGTCACAAAATAAAAAGTTTAAGCTAACAATATATAAATATAAAGTAAAAGAGATTGTTATTTTACTATCTATACACTCACCTGTAGAGGCAATAGTAGAGGCCCCAATATCCTAAAATTTGAAGGGATTTTCAATTTAAAAAAGTAGTTTCAATATCACCTATAATTATATTGAACATAAGAGCATCACCTTAAATTACTTCATTAGTTTTTAATATGTTCAATATAACTAAGTTCATCTTTTAACACATAAACCCATCATTATAGTTTAAATTTTCTAACGTTACTATTAACCACAGGTTTTAGATTTCACAAATTATTTGCCACAATCCAATTTAAGTTTCTAAAATTTAGTTTGAGTTTAGAATATATCTTAAGGAGCTTAAATGAGTATATTGGAAATGCCAATTCATACCTTAGAGGATTAAATCAAAAAGCCCCAATTCGAAAAGCTTCCCTTGGCCAGAGTGAAGAAGCAAGCTGAAATTAAGGTTTGGGTCACTGTTGGCATTAAAATGGAAGTTAAAACTAAGGAGAAAACTAGCTCAAGCATAAGAGAAGATGAAGAATGAAATTGAAGCTTTAATGGAGCTTAACACAATGTTTCTTCTCTCACACAGAAGCTATGGCCACCTAACGTTTAGTTATCTGGGCAGGACAATGGCGATAGCATTCCAAGGGAAAAATGGTTAGTAAGCAACGAGAATGAAGAGAAGAAAGGAAAGGTAATGGAAGGAGAAAAAAGAAGATGAGTTGCATTAATGGAGACCTTACAGGAAAGAAGGAGAAGCTTTTTCGAAGAAAGAGAAAAGAAGAATGGGGGGAGAAGGCTCTGTGTCAGATGAGGGGTTATAAGGAAGGAAAGTATATTATAAAAAGGGAAAAGGAGAAATTGCAAAAAGGCACCCAAGGTTTTGTTTGGTAATTTGTTTAAAACTAATGGAGAATTATTCTTACATGCCTAAATGTGAAAATTAGGACCCCATAATTATTTAGAGTTTTCATATTTACCTATTTTAAAATTTTGGGACATAGAAATGTCCTAATGGGTATAAAATAGATTTCAAAATAGTTCTTTAAAATAATTTTAAAGCACTATCATTATCTTAAGATTTCCTAAATATAACATTTATATAAAAAAATAAATTTGTCTAATTTAATTATTTATTTTATTATTATTATTTTAATTTGGGTTATTACAGTTTTTCTTTCCTTATTATTAGCCAAGATATCGTAAATTTCTTTAGAATCTCATAATTGACTGTGTCTTTCAGGTTTGTTGATAGATTCTTCACAAACAATCTCCCAACCCATTTCTTGTAAAAAATCATGCATTTGTACACGCATATGATCATCTACATTTATAAGAGCCTTGTCATGAAGTGTTCTTATGCTAATAGCTCCATAAAAGCCATAGCTATCTAACAATCTTATCACGTATCCTTTCAACTCTCCTTTCAAAAAGCAAGCAATGTCTAAAAATACATTTTTCTCTTCACGATCTAATCCATCGTAACTCAATCTCAACACCTTATGAATATCTTCATGGGGAGTCTTCTCAAGTTTTCTCAATGCACAATTCCATTCTTTTTCACTTTTGCCGCAAAGAAATGAACCCAAATCTTTTAAAGCTAATGGAATTCCTTTTGCATAAACAGCTACTCTTTTTGATAGCTTTTCCTATCCCATTATAGGCAGGTTTTGGTTGAAGGCATTCAAGCTGAAAAGTTTAAGGGATTCTTGGGACTTCAATTCCTTAACCTTATATATTACATCAACTCCTTTGCTTAGCACACACTTGTTCCTTGTTGTGATGATAATTTTGCTTTCTAGACCAAAGCAATGAAGTTCTCCAACCAAATATTCTAATTGCTTTAAAGTACTAACATCATCAAGAACAATAAAAACTTCCTTACGACTAAGCCTCGACTTAACCAAAGCAGTTAAAGCACCCATAGAGAGATCTTCCTTTAGTAGATAGGAGAGAAGTTTATGACGTAAATCATTAAGTTGATTTTCATGCTTTCCAGAATATTCCCTAACATTTTCCAAGAAGCAACAACCTTCATAATGGGAAGAGTACTTGACAAATATGGCTCTGGCAATAGTTGTTTTTCCCAATGCCTCCCATGCCCCAAATTCCAATAGTTTGAATGTTTCTTAATAATAATTCAATTTCTGCCCAGTTTTCATCAATACCAACAAGGCCTTCTAATTGAATAGGTGGGTACTTATGATTTAATTTTTGCAGTATGTCCTTGACAATTTCTTGAATGAGTTTAGATTCATTCCTAACATATGAAAAATAAAGGGGGAAAAATGTAAAATTAAACAAAATTGATTTGTCACAAACAAAAGAGAAGTAGCAAATAATGAGAGGATACAATAGAGTTTACATGAGGACTACATATATAAATATTTGTCTGAAATTGACAAGCATGTTTAATTACTTGATCCATCACTGAAGTCACAGTCACCATTATCAAAATATATATGAAAATAAATTTGTTACTTGATTTCATGAGAGCCCCAACCAGCTAAGTTTGCGGCTTTAGTAAGATTATCCTTCCACATTTGCATCTTGTGTTGGTCAACATTGAGGTCTCTCTCATGTTTCTCAAATGCTTCATAGTAAAGCCCAGTTTGATTGCGTGCATGAGATGGCTCAACTTTATAGAAGACAGGAATAACAAGTTGCCCTTGATCCCTTTTACAAAGAAGTATATGGGCGAGTTCATCCAAGCACCATCTGGAAGACGCATAATTTTCTGAGAATACCACCACAGATACATAGGAATCCTCAATTGCTTGCATAAGTGCTGGTGAGATCTCATCTCCTTTGTGAAGTTCTTCGTTGTCTATGTAGGTTTTGATTTGCTTTCTACAAAAAGCATCATAAAGATGGCTAGTGAAGTTGGTGCGGGTGTCCTCACCCCTAAAGCTGATAAAAACATCATACTTCTTCGGGGGGATCAATTGACCAGAGGAAGAAGATGAAGCAACATCAGGGGCCATATCCGAGTGAGCAGGTAGAGAACTGTGTTGTATTGAGAAGTGTAGAAAAACAGAGGTGGATGGGTACAAAGGAAGATCAGAAGCTACATCTATATAAAAATGGAAGAAGGAGCCCACGCGGTTTCCTTTTGGTGAGTTTTCTCAATTCCTTGATGGAGGTGATCAATTTTTTATGTAAAGAGTGCCGCCGTAGTCAAAAGGTGAGGTTTTGCTTTCGCTAACTGAGAAATAGGATTAGAGACTGAATAAATACAGAATTCGTATATAAAATTTGTTTAAAACGGTAATAGTTTAAGAATAAAAAAAATTATATAAATTTTTTTATTTTTATTATTAAATTTTCTTACAATTATATAATAAATATATAATTTTTACAATTTACCGTCACATGATTAAATCATTTAATAATATATATATATACACATATATTAGATTTTTACTAAAAAAACTTAATAATGAAAAAATATATTAAAAAAACTACATTTAATGATAATCTTTTTAAGAATTTGGTTGATTTGCAAATCTCTTTGTAGAATTATGTCTGTACGAGAAATAACATGAATACTTTGGTCAGAGTTTCCTATGTAAAAATTTGCCAACTTCACATAATTACTAAGTTAAAATTTTCCTCTAAAATTGACAAAAATACACTCATGATGAATCCTAAATAAAACTTAAAAGTAGGTGTTACCATAGTTCAGGTTGGAGAATTGGAGGCAATATGTCTGTTGTAATAAATAAATAAATAAAGCAAACCCTTTAAAAATTATCCGATGTTGAAAATTTTTTGTATTTGTGCTTATTATTCACTTTTTTTCCTTTTCAAACCAACATGAACTATACGAGTTTATTTTTTACTTTTATTGAAATTCTAGAAAATGATTTAAAAACAGAAAAGAAAAGTTCAGATTTGATAATATAATTAAACATAAGAAATATCTTGTTACATTATCAATTATTTTCATTTGTGGATTTTATTTCTCTTGTTTTCACTCTTATCAATCATCACTCATGCTCGAACAATTAATATCAAGGAACAAAGCAAACTTCAAAGTAAAGAATGGAAGATCAACTTCACTGAACCTAGGACAACATCCAGTATGATTGCACCCATAAGAAAGATGTTGAAGGATGGCTGTTTTTGAGTTTGAAAATTCAGAGATTTATGAAGTATCTCTTTGGTTGTCTTATGGTCTGAAAAATTTATTAAAGGTGAAAGAAGAGAAATTATGATATAATTATGTAAAGATCTTAACTCTCAAATATATTTAATAACATATACTTTATAATTCCCATAAAAATTATACTATACAATTATGTATAATTTTTTTTATTTATATTATTGTAACTCATAGAATTATCTTATAGCTAAAGGCTTATAAATAGGAATTATATACTAAGCATAATACACTCAAGTAAATAAAAATTATCTTTTTTCTCCTCTCAATTTTCTCTCCCACTCTTTTATATTTCTTATATTTTATATAGTTTACAACACTGTCTAAATTTTGAAGTGGTAATTTATTTATTTATTTAGCCATTTTTGAGTTTAGTTTAGTGTATTTTTTGCTTGTCTCCTTTTGTTGATTTTTTTTAAAGTCGGTTTCTTTCAAGCACTGCATCTATTTTTGTGATCCTAATGTAAGCAACGTTGTGGTTTGAGCCTATATATTGCCCTCTTATATTTTTCTTAGTGTTTTAGCACCTTTTCTCATTGGATAAAGAAATGCATCCTATCTTTAGATGGAAAAAAAAAATATCGCAAACATTGAATTTTCAAGTTACATTCACATTACGAGGGTGTTGAAATTTCCTAACAGTTTGGTTGATATATATGATGATAATGCAGAAACTTCGTGGAAGGAGGGAATCAAACTCTTCATCAAAAGAGTGTAATTATGCCTTGGTAGTTAAAAAGAGGTTATGTTTTCAATGTTCAACTCATGGAATATTTGTTTGGAGTTTCATCCACCTTACTTCAATGCTTTATTATAATTGTCCTTTTTCTCTCTTAGTTCTTAAATAAAAATTTTAATTGCATTTAAAAATGAAATTCTGCACAATATTTGTTTGACACTGTGCTAGTTTAAAAACAAATAAAACATACGAGCATTTTCTTTAATATTTTCTTTCAAGGTTTTCCAAAAAGTAAAATAATGACATTTGAATATTTTTTAAAATTCAATAACATATACTAAACTCATTAAAAAATAAAATAAAACTCTTAAAAACTTCTTGTTATAATTTTAAAATAACAATAGCAACTATAAATTGCCCATTAGAATATGGCATACGAATGAGATTAAATTAGTAATTTCTTAAGACCATGTTTGATTGACTGAATATTACTATTATAAAAGAAAAGAGAACATAAAAAGTTGGTAAGTGATATATAAAATAATACTCATGCCTTTATTTTAGAAAAAAATAAAAAAATAAAAATATTTTTTAATTATAATTACATAGACACATTGCAATAAAAATTACATTACTTATTACATCGCAAAATTAAAGCCAAACAAGCCCTCAAAAGTACTTATTTCCACGAACTTAGCTGCAACTTTTATGGAATAGCTCAGATGGTGGAGAAATGGGGCAAATCCGTCCCTATATTATAAAAATAAAAAATAAAAGTAAAAAAGCAAGTAAATAAGGCAAACACCTTGAACATTATCTAATGTTGGAATTTCTTCTATAATCTTTCTAACATTGCTTTTTTGTATCTTTGCTGATTATTCACTCTTTACACCTGCCGTACCAACATGTACTATACAAGTTAATTTTTAACTTTTAGTGAATTTGAAGAAAACGCTGAAGAGGAAAAATTAAGATTTAATAATACAATTAGACATAAGAAATATCTTGTTTAGAATGTTGATTAGTTTCATTTGTGCATTTTATATCTCTTGTTTTCACTCTTATCAATCATCATTTATACTTGAACAATGTTAAGAAACAAAACGAAACATAAAAGTAAAGAATGGAAGATCAGGTTCACCGAGCTAAGGGATCAACATGCCATGATTGCCCCCATAAAAATAATGTAGAAGCTTCGGTGTTTCTGGGTTTGAAAATTCAGAGATTCATGAAGGATCATCGTCCCATGGTTTGAAAACTCCAATACGTGAAAGAAGAGAGAATTCCAAATTCTGAAATGATAGTTTGGCTTTTTAGCTGTTTTTGGGTTTCTCTTGGTGAGTTTTTTTCCCCCTCCTTTTGTTAGATTTCTTTAATATATTTGTTTTATGCATTGCGTCTTTTTATGTACTCATTGAAAGCAAGATCGTCGATTGAGTCTATATATTACCCTGTTTTACTTTGAGTCTATATAAAGAAATCATCCTATAATTTGATTTTTAAAAAAATAACAAACATGAAAATAGAACTATCACTACAAAAAAACAGCAAATTTGTGACAAAATTTAGCGATGGAATTTTGTTTCTTCGCAAGTTCATCACAAATCCGTCATTAATTCTGTCACAAAAATTAGTGACGGATCTGTGACGGACAATTTCCGTCACAAATATTTCCGTCGCTAATTCGTCGCAAATCAAGTTAGTGACGGAGTTCTGCGATGGAAAATTCTATCACTACTAAGCATGATAGTCAATTCCAAATTTGCGATGGAATTTTGTGACAGAATATTTCATCACTAATTTAGCGACGGAATTGTTGTCACAAAATGTTCTGTCGTTAATCCGTCATTAAATCCGTCGCAAATTATTTAAATATTATTTTTTAATAATTTATATGATATAATGACTTAAATATATATATATATATATGAAACCGTTGCAAATTAGTTAAATATTATTAATTGTGTGTGCATATATATATATATATTATAGTTTAATAATTTATATATTATAATTTAAATTAATAATTAAATTATTTCAATATCAAAATAGTAAAATGTGATAAATAGTAATGTGGTTAATTATTCTATGAGCAATAAAAGGCCTCCATTCATGTTCAAAAATTAACAAAGGTATAATTTATTTATTTTAAATCATAAATTAATATAAATATAAAATATATTTAATTAACTAAAAATAGTAAAAAAGTTTGGAAATTTAAAATTATGATTTAAACAACTGTGTATAAGGAATGATTGAAATAAAAATATACAAAATAAATAAAAGTGAAATTAATATTTCACTCAACAAAATTCAAAAGATAAATGATATAAAAAAATTATGACATGTCTATTTTCTAGAATTGTATAAATATTAAAAATGACTCCATTCAGCCACTATTCTTCAATTACATCATATCTCTCACCTCTTTGTGTTCCTAATCGATTTTTTCTCTTTGTCATAGTGTAAACTCTCAGTTAAATTCACACATTCTTTGTGGTGTTTTTCTATTTTTGTTTGCACTTTTTTAAGTGATTGTGTCAAGATTTTTCTTTGTTTAAAAACTAAGTCTTTCTCTCATTTAAATGTCAAATCTCTCAAATTCTATCGTAAGAAGCAAAGATAAAATACCGAAAGGTGAAAAATCAAAAAAGAAATGAAGGGTATGATCTAAAATCTAATACATATTATATAGTTATGTAGTTAGAGAGAAAGAATAATATAAAAGAGTATGTATCCAATTTATTTCTGTTTTACACCTATTCCTTTTTTTCCCCAATCTCTTTTAATTACACTATATGCAAAAACATAATTGATATCCTTTTTATTTTCTTTCATTTTCAATTGAGATTTGATTGTTGGTTCATATTTGTTTATAATTACATTTGCAATGATTTTTCATTTCCTACTCATGAGAGTCCAAGAGATAAGAAAGCTTTTTTTTTCCCCCCTCCCAACAAAGGAAAAAAGCTTGTTAAGATGATTGTTCTTAACATGAAAATTATCATAATATATGATGTTAATTATGGTTTACCAATCTATTAAATCTTGCTAAGTAACTTATTTAATTACCCAACTTTTAATTTATAAAAAATAAAAATAAGTGTTAGTAAATTTGACTATAACATAATGTTGTATTTGTTAAATAATATGAAAAATAATTTTTTTTGTAGACTACATAGTAATTTATGTTGTTAAATTATAAAAAGGTATGTTACATATAATATTGTTAATGTAAAATTTTTATATAAATTATGAGTTTGTAACTTTTTTTTAATTTTTACTCTTCTAATAACTTATGTTGAGATTTGGCCTTAAGTATGAGTAATTTATTTTTAACAATTCAATATTATATAATTGGACTTTAAAATAATTTTCTTTTTGTATTATATATTTATTGAGGGATTTGAAAATAAAAATCTATAGAATTTTACCTAAGTTTAGTACTTTAATATATACTTTTGTGTGTGTGTATGTGTGTGAGTTGGAATTATATACTATAATAGAAGAAAAGTTCATAATTTCTATTCTCTCAATCTACTTTGAATGTTTTTTAATCCTGTTGTCAAATTACAATAATACTAGGTTTGAGAGGTATTCAAACTTCATTGTTCAACGCATAGAAACTAAAGCTAAATTTCTCGGAGTTTTATCCACCTTACTTTAATGCTTTATTATAATTTCTTTTTATCTGTCTAAGGTTTTAAATAATTATTTTAATTGCATTTACAAATTAAATTTTGTACCATATCTGTATGACACCATGCTAGATATAAAATTTGCATGCATTTTTTTTAATATTTTCTTTCAAGTTTTTTCTTGAAAATTAAAATAATGACATTTGGAAAATTTTTTGAATATCAAAAACATATCTTGAACTCATTAAAAAAAAGAGTATATTATAACCTTGCCTCTTAAATTTTGCTAAAATTATATGATTTTTCTTTTTATTTTCCAAATATATACTCTTCTCTCTTGAAACTAAAATTGCATTATACTTTAATCCAATTGACTAAAATATCTTCCCCTAAACTTTGCTAAAATTACATAGTTTTTTTTTATTTTCAAAATATACACAAACTTCTCCTAAAATTAAAAGATGAGTTACATTTTAGTTCAATTGATTAAAATACTTTTTATTAATGTAAATACAAATCCTTTTCACTATTCTACCCTTCTTTAGATCTAAAGACTCAAGAAAATAGATTTGGTAATAAAGAGAAAAGAGAAAAATTTTCCAACTATCATATTTCCACGTAAAAAAATATATCGTACATTAACTGTAGGTTAATAAATAATATTTAATTTAAAAATTTGTAAAACTTTATGAGAACAAATAACATAGCTCTAATTCTTGACCAAGGTTGAAAGGCCAATATAAATTTAGATTAATAGAAAGTATTTTAGTTAAAAATTTAAAATTAAATTAAAATATAATGTAAAGAAATATATATTTTAACTTTCTCTTCTTCCTCCTTTTGCAACATACCACATGGTGGTGTTGAAATGTTGATGGTTTATGTTATGGAGATTTTATTACCATGAATTGGCACAACTCTGTTTCAGCACAGAACAATACTCGATTATTCGGAAAATCTATGGGTATGAAGCATACACTTGAAATCTAAGATATAATAATGTGTAGTGTGGACCATTGAAATGGAATGAAACAAAAGTTCCAAACACATCATTGTATTCCTTTTATCGAAAGTTCGCTCTGTTTTAATTAATTGATGGTGTCGGTAGATTGGTACATAGCACTGACTCCTATTCAACCATACTTTATGTTTTTTAGGATCAATGACTCCAAGTCAACCATAATTGATGTCTTAGTCAAGCTGTAAATATTCTATGGAGTTGGGCGAATTCTCAAAGCTCTTCTTCCCTAATGTTATTAAGCATGGTGATCATAAAGTCTGATCTGCAAAATATTTTCCCATAAGCTAAAACAATGTTATTTCTTTCTCATGAGATAGGATTTAAGAGATAAGAATTGGTTAGGTAGAGTTGAAGCCCATTTGGCAAGCCATGATCTCATAATGTTAATTACTGTTTAATTGGTGATAGTGACTTTCTTGGGTTCTTTCATTCAGTATTTGGCGCTTTGGTAAATTCTGATTTATCCTTTTTCCTTGGTGCTTGAGATTAAGATTCCTCTGTTTTTTCAATATTTGCCGGGAAGATTCTTTATTGTTACCTTGTCATTGGGAGACTTATTAGTCAGCTTCCATTTTATATTTTTCACCCTTCAGTTTCGTGAATTGATGTGTGACCTTTTGTGGTTTCATGGTATGTCATTTTGGTAAAAATAAAGCTTGCCCTCTTAGGCTTGCTCTTATGCGTGACTTTTAATTGTCATCTTTGGTGTGGAAGTTTTTTTGGCTTTATTTGTTGGAAAAATTTTAATGGGCTCACATTAATCAATTTTATTGTCTTTAAAAATGGGTTAATTATGGTCCATTAAGAATTGTTATAAGCCCAATATATATTGAGTGATCATAAAGTTGATAGGCTTAAACATATATTTTAATTAAGAGGTCATGAGCAATTTTATTAGTGTGGGCTAATTGTTTTATTGAATCCCATAATAGGAGGGTCCAATGAAACATCTTTATATATAGAGCTTTGTCTTCTTTCTAACCCTAATTCAAGAGAGTGCTAGTCCCATTAAAAATTGCTCATCTAAGCATAGGGTAATAAAGAGGAAAATCAAGCTTCTAAATTGTTGCCATAGCAACCATAGGTATGTTCTTCATTTTTATTTCATAATTTGTGTTCTAGTTTCATACTAGATCCATTAAAATCTAATAGTAGTATCAGAGCCTATGGTTATTGTATGAAATTTTAGAACCAAAGTTGATATATATATTTTTTATAAATATATCATATTCATTCATATTATTTTGGCCCTTAAAATTTTTCATCATTGCTTGGTAATTGGCTAAATTGATTTAGGGCTTTTGCTCTATAGATTACAAGCTTTCTAACAACATAAAAATTGCTTGCTAACTCAATTTGGGCAAAGAGAATTTAAACCTCAAAGTTTGAATTTTTATATAATATGCTCAAATTTGATTTGCTCAAATATCATGTTTTTATTCAAATTCTTGTATGGGAAAGCTTGCTTTTATTTTTATGAACTTTATCATCAGATTTAATTGCATTAAAATCCATTGTATGGCTAGAAATTCAAAGAAGAAGAGGTTAGGGTTCTTGTTCCAAACCCATATGCATACATTCAAAATTCTTTTGATTCTCTTGTTTATTTGCTCAATTAACTCCACAGACATGTTAGAAAATCATTATTTATACAAAAGCCCTATGATTTTTGGTATTAAAAGGTTTCAGATTGCATATTGCAATTTTAGAGTTCATACTTTCAAAACTCAATGTCAAATTCAAACAAATTGAATAATTCTCTTGTTGTTTTGCACAATTGATGATCTAGATATGTTAGAAATTCTTATTTATATAAAGCCCCATGTTTTTAGTGATTAAACACATCAAATTTTCAAATTACATTTCAAGAACCATTGTCATGAAACCCACGAAGAAAATTGAGCTGGTTCTTCCCTTATGATTAATTTCATGGACAATTAATGTTATAGATATCTTAGGAATCTTAATTATAATGAAAAGTATAAAGAAATTGAAGCAAAATAGCATATGGGTCAAAAAATGGGTCCATTGAACCTGCTTATGACCCGCGTACCTAGCTAGAGGTTGAAGATAACCTCTAGCCAAGCCTTGCCCATGCGCGGGGCTCAAGGGGGTGGCACGTGAGAGACTCCCCAGCTCCAATTAGAGCATTTTTTGTCTCATTTTTAAATTGAGTAATTTTTTTAATTTTTTGTGATTTTTATTTTATTTTTGAGGTTTATAAAAATTATTTATTAATTTTACATTTCTTAAATTAAAATTATCATTTTTAATTATTTTGAATAAGCAAACCACCTTAGAAAATTACAGAAAAATTCAAAAAAATATTTTGACATATATAGAGCATAAAATTCAAGTGTACTCTCCCTAGATATATATACAATAATTATACTCTTCAGTTGAAGTATAAAATATTAATATTTAAACCTTATTTAAGTTAAATTTGTTGTTGTTCACAATTTTTATGCAAATATGGTTCATAATTGATCTTTTAGGATACATATGGTAAAAGCATCTTAATTATATATGAATTTTCTCCTAGTCTTGGAATTTTGTTTTAATAAACTATTGAGAATAAATCACCAAAGTGGTTTATTCATCAAAGTTATTAAAATTGCTCAATTATTTTGGTTGATAGGAGTGAGGCAATTTCTTTATTCTAGTCTAAGAATATTATTTTATGTATTATTATGGGTATATGTCATCAAAGATATTTATCCATCAAAATACACAAAATCGTTGAGTTCCTTTGTTCATAGAAATTGAGTTACTATATATAATTACCAGCACAAAGGGGGTTATTATATATACTAACTCTGGTATCGCATGAAGCATGCTGGTGGAAGTAAATAGTTAAGAGCATTTATCTACCCAAAGAGGATGGATTTTCTTAATTATAAACTTTCTTGTTTGATAGAGATACGTAGTTTGAGAGATTTATCTGCCTAAAGGGGATGAGGCTCCCAATACTACACATTCTCTATTTATTAACTTCATGCTAGAGAGGTTTAATGCATGTCATGTTCTCTACCTAAAGGGGAGTTCATAATGATGCACCTAGTACTCTTCAAGGGAGCTTGTTCAACTTAAGCTATTCTAAAATTGCTTAATTTATTGACCATGTTGTAATTTTATCCATAGTTTCCTTTGTTGTGAACAACAATAATGTCACCATTGAAGTTTTGACTGGTTCCAATTATAAGAGGTGGAAACAAGATGTAGAATTTGCCTTTGGAATAATGGACATAGATCTAGCACAACATGAAAGTGAACCTTTAAAACCCACTGATAATAGCACTATCAAATAAAAAGAGTACTATGCTAAGTGAGAAAAATCCAACCGTCTCAGTCTCATAGCTATAAAATGATCAATTGTTGAACATCTCATGAGTGGTTTACCAGAAACCACGAATGCTAATGAGTTCTTTAATGCTGTGGCAAAGAGGTACCATATGTCTGACAAGATTGAGGCAAGACAATTTATGGGTGAGTTAACAAGTATGAGATACAATAGTACTAAGGGAATTAGAGAATATATCATGAGGATGGTGCATGCTCAAACTATGCTTAAGGCTCATAATATTCCAATTCCAAATAATTTTGTTATTCATCACACAGTTAATTTGCTTTCGCAAGAATTCAGTCAGATCAAAACTGCTTACAATACTCAAGATCAGACTTGGGATTTGAATGACTTAATTTCCAAATGTGTGGTTGAGGAAGAAAAACTAAAGAAGGAAAAGAATGAGAATGTATACTTAGTTTCCCACAATAGGCCAAATTTCCATAAGAGAAAAGAAAGATTTAAAAATAAGAAGATACATGCCCCTAAAAATGATCAAGACTTCAAAAGGCATGGTGAGCCTCAGATTGTAGATGATGGAGATAAAATAAAAGATATAAGTTGTTAATTCTGTAAGAAAAAGGGTTATAAAAAGGCTGATTGTTTTAAATATAAAGATTGGCTAGCAAAAAAGGGCATAGACCAAAAGGGTTCAGAATTAATAAGAAACCAAGCGAGAATGAATCCAAGTTAAAAGTAAGAAATAGTGCTGGCATTGAAGTTAAATTTATAGGAACTTTGATTTTTATTGTTATTTCTTATTTTTATTTTTATTTTTATTTTATTTTATTTTTTTGGAATATGGTTATCAACTTTGTTTATAAATTGTTTTAAAGAAGAAATTAAGTTTCTCTTTTATTGATTAATAAAGTTGGATATTTTTCATTTTTTGAAAAGAAAGGTGTTGAAATTTCTTATGATTCTAAAGTGATTGGAAAATGCATTTTATCTGATAGATTATACAGACTGTGTTTGAATTCTAAAATTGACAATTTATCTTTCAATGTTAAGACTTGCTAACCATTGTTGTGGTATAAAAAAATAAACATGTGCGAGGGGAAACTTGACCAAAACTAAGAAGAAGGGTGCAACTCATAGCAAAAACCTCCTAGAAAAAAAACATATAAATATCAGTGGACCCTATCCTTTATTGATATATATATATATATATATTGTTATGGATATGTCTTTCTCATTAGAGGAAAGTCTAAGGCTCTTGACATGTTGAAAGTTTATCAAATAGAGGTTAAGAAATAATTGGGGAGTGTCATCAAAATAATTAGGTCTGATCATGGTAGTAAATATTACAAAAAATATAATGAAAAGAGATGTTGCCATAGAATTCATAAATACTAAGTCAATATTAACTAATTCTCTAATTAAAGGATTAAAAACCCATATAGTTCAATAAACATGTTGAGAACATAAGTATCTTAGAGTTTTTTGATCTTTTAAGTTAGTGGGAGTTCATCCATTTTACCTTTTTTGTTTTGTTTTATGCGATGATTTTGCAAATGTCTTTTGGTTATGTTAATGAATTTCATGAATATTCACATATTTGATATATCATACTTTTATTGATGATCATCACTATTAATATTTGCTTGTGCAAGGGTTGAATGCAATATGTACCTTAAGATATAGTGCTAATCTAAGGAAGACCGTTGTATTTGTCATAATATGTCTCTTATAGCACTATACTATATTCTCGAAATAAAATATTTGAGACATATAGATTTGTTACGAGTCATACAATTTCTCACTACAGTTTAGCATATAGGTATTGAGGAATCATGATTTCTCATTATAGTTTAGTATACAGATGTTGAGAAATCATATAGAAGATCAATAAGAAATAGTGCATGATTGATCACTTTGAGAACTATTTCTTACCACACTTCCAAACTTATGATCCATGTCAATATGATGTCAATATGTGTGAGTGTGGATAGGTCTTATGTCATTAAAAGGCATAATGATCACCACTATCCCTTATTAATGGTTATGTTGGATCGGATTGTACACGATGTGCTTTCTTAGGATCATTGTTTTCTAACTAAAATGCACACATAAAGTTTTTGTTGTCTAATCAACCCAAGAGTCATTTTACAAAAAAAAAATAATTTTTTTAAAATCAAATTAATATAGCCCAAGTGGGAGAATATTGGAAAAATTTTAATGGGCTCACATTAATCAATTTTATTATTTTCTAAAATGGGTTGATTATGATCCATTAAAAATTGTTATAAGCCCAATATATATGTGATCATAAAATTGATGGGGTTAAGCACATATTTTAATTAAGAGGTCTGGTGAGCAGTTTTATTAGTGTGGGCTAATTATTTTATTGAAGCCCATGATGGGAGGGCTCAATGAAACATCTTTATATATAGAGCTAGGTCCCCTTTCTAACCCTAATTCAAGAGAGTGCTAGTCCTATTGAAAGCCGCTCATCTAAACATAGGGCGATAGAGAGGAAAATCAAGCTTTTGAATTGTTGCTATAGCAACCACAGTTATGTCATTCATTCTTATTTCATAATTCTTGTTCTATTTTCATACAAAATCCATTAAAATCCAATATTATTGTCTGTTGTTTCGGTAGAAATAAAGCATGCCTGCCAGGCCTGCACTTATATCGGCATTGAATTGTTGTCTTTGATGTGGGACTTATATGCCCTTTGAGTATTAGTTTTAAGAATTATCAATGTTTGATATTATTTTTAAATAAATTAAAATAGGTTGAGTCCAAGGAATTGGCCCAACTCAACCCATTAGAACCACGGCTCGCAAAATTGGAATCTCCTTACAAGGAAGAATCAACCTTATCTAGCCCACTAAAGTGGTAATAGGATTGAGTTAAGCTGGACTTATGAGTTGAAAATTATTGTATTTTCAGAATATTAAATAAAATGCTCAATTGATTTATAATGATCAATACTTGCGTTCCTCATATTTGTTTAAGGAGTTCAAGAACCCTGAATCTTATAAATAGCATTGCTAAAAATGTCTTACTACAGGTTTGGTTAGCTACAAATTGTTTATTATTTCTGCGTTACTGCATAAAAGACTTTCTCTTGCACGCTTTTTCAGCTGCTGATCATAGTAAGTCCCCCTTATGAAAATAGTCCGATATTTTTTGGTTGAAGATGCTTCTAAATAGGTCATAAGTTTTATCTGCTGCTGATGGATGAACATGCAGTTGAACAAGTTTTATCTGCTGCTGTTACACGTAAAATTTTCGATAGAAAAACATAATAAAAATTGCCCCAAAAAAACTGAAGGATTTAACAGCAGTCAAAACTGCCACAAAAGTTCAAATTTAGTTCTTTAACTTTCAGTTTGTGTCGTATTCATCCCTTAATTTCTTTTAATGCTTTAAAATGGTTCCTTAAACTTCTTTTAGTGCTCCAAAGGGATAATTTGACTTCTTTTTAGTGTTACAAAATGGTCCTTGATAGATGTAACGAAAGAGGATGAGTATAGTACAAATTAGAAATTAATGGATCAAATTGAAATTACTTAATTAATTAATTCATGGACCAAAATTATAGCTAAATAAAAAATTAACAGACCACATGCAGAGTGTAATAGCATTGTAGGTTTTACCAAATGTGTCTACTCAAACAATTTATTTACAACACACAATTAAGTTATGCAGAGCACAGTTTCAGTGCTTAAGAAACACAGTTATACCAAAAGATACAAATCCTACACAGATGACAATCCCAATAAAGAAGTTAATCTATAACCGAGAAGACAATTTTATTTATATCTTTGTTTTGCATTTTGCCCATATTGTTCTACCGATTGTATTAATTAAGAAATGTGTCTCTTTCTATCAGAATCTATAATGGAAGGCAAATTAATTTATGACTGCAAACTACCATAAAAAAAGACAACGCAAATAGCAGTTTTGCTACAATTTACTTATTCAGAGGATAGCTTCAGTGCTTTTAACACTATCAAGAAAGCATGTGCTGCAGAAACAGAGTTGTATCACAAAATAACACAAATCCTACAAAAGGGAGTCCAAAAAAAGAAGTTAAAAAGCAATGTTAGGTAGGGAACACAATTAGTTGTTTCTATTGTGCATTTTGCCCATATTGTTCTACTGATTGTACTCTACAACAAATATATCTCTATTCATCCAACTCTACAATTGAAAGAGAGTTGCTTATTCCATGGAGATAACCTATTTTCAGAGGAATATTACTTTAAAAACAGAAAAAACCAAAAATCACTTTAAATTTCCTTCATTTAGTCCAAACATGAAGAGAAAAAATAGGAAATTGAATCGGTCGATAAAAAGAAAAGATATTGAAAAAATTTTGGTTCAACTTTGTACTTTGACTGACATAAAATATTAAGAGTAAAATGAAAAATACAAAGTAAAATTCTGGCTAGATGTACATGCACAATTCATGAAGAAACAAGAAAAATAGAGTTATAAAGAACTAAATACTTGACTCAGGCTAATGTCACTGTGCCCTGTGTAAAATAAGTATAGTAATTGAAAAACTGAAGAGGAAAAGAATATTGGTCGAAGTTATGAAAAGAGAAGTGAATCTGAATCCTAAAACTAATTATCTCTAATTTTGTTAGATGATTTTGCCCACACTCCTTTTTCATGCCTAGCTCAAAAGTTCGTCTTGCATAATTGCTCCTAATTCGTGAGGGAAATGCAGAAAGAGAAGCCAAACATAGGGACAAGTAATAAGAGTGAGAAAGAGAGAGTTTGATACCGATTAAGCAATGTGTTGGTATGAGTACCAAAATCTTGCTTGAGTTTCTTGGACTGAGGAAGTGGTTGTTGCTCATCAACAGTCTGAGGCCTCTTCTTATTCCTCTCCAATTCCTCTTGTCGAACGAGTTCCTCATATTCTGCCATATATAATGGGCACACCCCATATTCCTTGATGATTTCCTTGCAAGGTGCAACATTAAATTCACTAAATTCAAAGGAAAGCTTTAGGGATGTGACTGACTAACACTTTCCTCTTATTCTTTCAATTTCCTTCAATATCTCACTACAAAGGAATCCATCATGCCATATACAAACATGATCAGAATTCCTATTAAAACCACTATACGAATGCGACTGTAAATCTAACACCTTAAATTCTCCCAAGTAGCATACACATTTGAATGTAACAATAATCCTTGATTCAAAGTAAAAAAGAGCGGCGCAGAAAGCAAAACCCAATAAGTGTAAATTTTGAGGGAGTTCAATAATTATGGTCCTTCGCGTTGTCCGATATTTGAACCACTCTGGTATTCCGCTTCCTGGAAACCAAATTGAACTCCTATCATAAATTGAATCCCTACTGAATCCATCTTGAGCCTCTCTTGCCAGTTCATATCCATAAGTAGCTCCAATCATTGCGGAATAAGCATCTTCATTGATATTGCGAAGTGATTGTCCATTCAATTTCACGCAATTTCCAAATGAGATGTCTATTCTGCTCCTACTCAGTAGTCTAGAAGTTGACACTGTCTCTAATGACTTGCAGTCATCGGCTTCTAAGTCTATAATGGATGGTGGAAGTTTTGGTAAAGAATGAAGCCTCTTGCAATTTCGTATGTAAAGATGTTTCAGTCTTAAAAGATGTTCGGTGTTGCTGGGGAGTTCAGTTATCTTGCTACAACCATCCAAACATACTTCTACTAAAGACAACATGCCATCGAAGAAGATATGCAGCTTCGAATTATCAATTACTTTACAATTAGGAACATTAAGACTAACCAAATTTCTCAGGCAAGATAACTCGTTTGGAAGGCTCTTAAGTCTTGAGCATCTGAGATTAAGCTCTTCCAAATTACTCGAAAACCCTATGGATGGATGCAAGATTTCAATTCCTACTTGATTTAAAAACAACATTGTCAATTTTTCTGACGACACTCCAAATTCCTTGAGATTTGGGCAATCTTCCACTGTTACAAATTCTAGAGATTTTAATTGAAACCCACTTTTTAGACTCTGAAGTTTCTTGCACCCGCTTGCCTTCAACTTAACATGTAAAACCCGACGTGAATAATGCATGGAGGGAAGTTGACTTTTCAATGCATGTTGTGCAGCTGCCACGTACTGATTTTTACTCTTCCAGAAATTACTGATATATCCTTTCTTTTAATCACTTTCAGTCTGGTTTGTTGGTCATTTAGCACTCTAAATTCTGCAACTCATATCCTTCCAGCAGAGCAATCACAGAACCGACAGAAACTCTGCATCTTCATCCCCTGTTTCGCTGGATGCTGTCCTTTCTGCTTCTTCGAGTTGCTGGCCGCTACACTTTTGCTTCTTCGAGCTGTGAATTTCCTCTAGTTTTGCTGCTTCATTCAGTCGCATGGAAGCTCCCTGCTAGACGAACTGTGGTGCTAAGTAAAAGCTGCAGTTTTTCTCCTCTGTTCAGCGCCACTTCACTGCCCTGTTCAACGTTGATTTCGCTGGTTTGGTTCAAAATTTAGCTGCAGAGTTGCTCCTTGAAATTGTTCCATTGTTTGCTACTGGTTGCTGGTGAAACTAAGCCAGAAAATTAATTTCCCAGGTCTGAAATTTCTGTCATATGAATTGCTTTTGCTGGGTTCATCTTCTTCCCTCTGCTCACGCCATATTGTTCTGCTGGTTCGCTATCCAGTACAGCCCTCTCCCTCTTCGTTTAAGCTGACCTTGGCTGTGTGTGTGGCAGGAAAGTAGCGCTATATAGGTTTATTTAGGTTTGAAATTTCTGTTGTATGTGCTGCTTCTTTAATCCCAATCATAAGCGTTTCCCTCCTCTGTTTATCAATGCTGTGATATGTTTTATGTAGTGGCCAGCTAAGGGGGGTCCTGCGCAGGAGAAAAGGGCGATGCAGGAAGTGATTTTAGTTGGATTAAGTTTGACCTTCTTCATGCTAAACCGTATACCTAATTTTCTACACACTAATTCCTTTCAATTTCTGCATATACCTTTCTTAAATTAAGACACAATTTTGTTGTGCTCCTTCTTACTTGCTAAATTCTATTATGCAAAATAAGCTTCCCTTTAACGTGTGGCCACATATTAAAGACGGTATGCATTTCCTTTATTTCTGGAATTTGGGTTTAGCTCCTAAGTGGAATTAGGGAAAAGAGAGCACAAAATATGTATATGGTATATATTGTACAACTATGGAAGGCGTAAAAATTTAGTAGAGGAATAAATTTTTTTACAAGATAAGTTTTGTATGGGATCATTAGAATGATTCACCCTCTAAAATTTGATGAACGGGTATTGTAGGGAATTCAGGAGATTGAGGCATCGCTGAGAAAGAGTCAGGAAATTTCTATAAAAATCTTGGAAGGTGAGTAAGTAATGCAGACCGTGAGACATGGGAAATTCTTATTTTGTTACTAAGTTTCCTTGCAGTGTTTTAAAAATTTGATTATCTATTTATAGAGATACACTTTTCAATATTTTGTCATATGCATGTTTACCCAAAATCGGTTCGAACATGAATTTTCTTACATTGATAGAGGTTTGAATTATTTGGAAATTTTATGATGAACTCGATTTGGAAGGTATTCTGTCTAAGAGGTTAAAAGGGAAAAATTGCATTGTTTTATGAAGTCATCTGTTCAGAACCCTGTAGCTAACAGCAGTGGATGTTAGCCCTGGTGCACCATGATCTGTACCTCAGCTAGCAGGGGTGGTGCTAGCCCCGTGTGTAGGGCACCACACGTGGAGTTATATTATTTTCGCAAGCTGAATGTTTTACGTCTGTAGTGATTTTTCCTCGCGAGCTGTGTGCTCTGCGTCTGTTTAAATTGGTTCTGCTTAGATACTTTCAGTGCATTCTTATGAAAGAGTTTGCATAAAACATGTTTTACGCGGTATATCTATAGATATGTACCTATATATTCGTGACCCTACCTTCATTTTAAAAAAAAAGGTCGGCATTGCTTATTCATTGAGTATTCAAGTCACTTTTTATTTTTTTATTTTTTTCAGAGAGCAGTAGGGACCCTACTCTATCTCCAGCCGCCTTCTAATGGTTGATATTTCGATTACTTCTTTTGACGAACCTGTAATTGCTCATGTGGGTGTATTTTGTCTGTATGTGTATTTTGTTTTGAATCTTGTAAAGTTGGCTCCACTGAATCATAGTTAGGGCATCCCCACTCCCCGAATATTTCTTTTGGTCTGAATAGATATAAGTTATCCCCCTTTGGATGTATTGTATTATATTGCTTGACACTTTGTAGAAATTTCGGGAGGTCTACGTTATAGAGGAGACTCTGCCGAAATTTCTACAAATATCCTTTAAAGAAAAGCTTTTATGTTTTATATGAATCAAAATGATATCTATAATCATTCTCTTTATTTTTCCGCTTCAGCGTAAACATACGTAAACTGTGGGGTGTGACATAACAAGCGAGTGGAGAGACAAAATAGACGAATGAATGGAACATAAACTTTCACAATCAGTAAGAGATACTACTACAAGATTTAAGGCTTTAGAGAAATCTGGCAACTCTATCAATTGTTTGGATCCGTCAAAGTTTATCTCTTTTAAGCTCACAAGATCCTACGATAATACAGATAGACAATTCAAATGAGAAAATTATTAGGTTTCAAATAAAGGAAAAACATAAACACAAATACATTTATACAAACCTGCACTCTATTCCAAAGTTTTTGAACATGGCTATAGGGCATGCGAAGCACGATGAGTTTTTCAGCACAAAAAGTAAATGGCAGGGATTTCAATGAGTATCCATACCACTCTAAATACCTTATTTTATCAGGAAAAAATTTGAAACCTCTTGGAAGGTGTATATGACTTGAGTCATTGTACAAGGAGTTATAAACTTTGACAAATCGTAGATTAGGCATCTTTTTGAAAGTGTCGGTACTTAAATGTAGATCTCCAATTTGAGAGGCATCTAACTTTATACCTTTAACCTTATTAGTTCCCTAGAAAAAATATTAATCATGAATGAGAGTAAGTAAACCATATCATACTTCATGCATATTCTTCATAAAGGTATAGTTTTGTTAGGAAAGCAAGTTTGTTTTTCTTACCTTATTATTAGCCAAGACATCATAAATTTCTTTAGAATCCCATAATCGGCTATGTCTTTCAGGTTTATTCATAGATTCTTCACGAATAATTTCCCAACCCATTTCTTGTAACAAATCATGCATTTCTACATGCTTATGATCATATACATTTATAAGAGCCTTGTCATGAAGTGTTTTTATGCCAATAGCTCCACAGAAGTCGTATGTAATAACCCAAAATAAAATAATAATAATATAAATAATTAAATTAGACCAAAATTTATTTTTTTGATAAATATAATATTTAGGTAATCTGAGGATAATTATAAAGCTTTAAAATTATCTTAAGGAGTTATTTTGAAACCTATCTTATGCCCATTGGGATATTTTTTATGTCATAAAATTTTTAAAATAGGTCAACATGGAGGCTCTAAATAATTGTGGGTCCTTATTTTTATTTTTACATATATAAAACTAATTTTTCATTAGTCTTAAACAAACTACACTATAAAAAGAACATTGGGTGCTTTTGTAATTTCTTCTTTTTCCCTTAAAATATAATATCCTTCCTTATTACTCCATCAGACCCACGTTTCTCCCTTTTCAAATCTCTTTCTTCTCTTTCTTCGATATTGAAGCCTCCTGTACGCCTTTCCCCATTCTTCTTTTCTCTTTCCTTAAAGGTTCTTCTTCCCGTAGCTCAAACGCAGCCTCCTTCATCTCCTTTTCTCTTTTTTTTTCTTTCATTCTTCCTTGTCTATTTGCTATGCCTCACCTTATAATACCTCGGTCATCTTCCAGTTCTGTTCTTTAAGCGTTATGGAGCCGTGGGTGTTGCGCTGAAGGGGGAAATCGTAGAAGGTGAACTCCATTTTTGCTCCATTTTCGGTTCTTCTCTTTTTGTTCTTTTCTCTTATTTTGGCTTGCATCTTTCCTTTGTTCTACTTCCATCTTGTTCCTTTTAATGTTAATGGTGCCATGGAACATCAATTTCAGCTTGCTTCTTCATTTTGGCCGTGGGAAGCTTCTCAAATTGGGGCTTTTTGATTTAAACCATTAAGGTATGAATTGATGCTTCTAATACATCCATTTAAGCTCCTTAAGATATATTTTAAACTCAAATTAAAATTTAGAAGCTTAAGTTGGACTGTGGAAATTAATTTGTGAAATCTAAAACTTAGGGTTAATAGTAACATTAGAAAATTTAAACTATAATTATGGGTTTAGGTGTTAGAGGGTGAAATTAGTTATATTGAGCATATTAGAAACTAATGGAGTAATTTAAGGTGATGTTTTTATGTTCAATATAATTATAGGTGATATTGGGACTACTCTTTCAATTGGAGATTCATTCGAATTTTAGGAAATTTAGGCCTCTACTATTGGCCTCCCCAGGTGAGTGTATAGATAGCAAAATAATAGTATCTTTTATTTTATATTTACTTATTATTAACCCAAACTTCACATTTCTGAATTGTCATATCTGCGTTATTAGGGAAACAAATTTAAACTTTATGTGGGTTAAAATATATGTGTGAATATATATATATATATATATATGTATATAAATGGTTATAGGCTGGAAAGATGATGAATGACTTTTATTAAATTTTATTATATAAACTTGTGATTAATTATTTTTATTTTATTAAAATCACTTCTTTTACTTGATCTGATTTTTATTTGTTTAATATTTAATTTATTTAAATTATTTTCATTTCAAAATTATAGATGGAAGCCTGATTAAAGTCTCGTAGCCGTTAGCGGGAATAACGGCCTAAGTGCACTTAGTTAGAATAATGAATAAACACTGTGTGGCGGCACTCAGTGATAATTATACTGGTTATATGGTGATATGCATACCTTGTGGCGGCACTTGGTGATGGTGGTGATATCGTGATGTTGTGCAATGGTATTGATAGTAGAATTGAATCCTGTGTGGCGGCACTCAGGGTTGATTGTAATTCTTACATAGGATATCCATTATATCTTATGTCCTTAAATTTTAAATTGTGCTTTTGATGATAGCCTGTAATGTAAATTAATTATTATTTATATATATATATAGACAACAATTACAGTCAATAAAAGAAATTTTCTTTTATTTATCTAAGTATTTTATTGTGAGAAACTCTAAACCTATTTGTTTTCCCTCTACTTATTTGTTATCTATGCATTCACTAAGCCAGTGGTAGGCTTACCCTTTTCTTTTGTCATATTTCAGATCAGCATAAAGTAGATTAAGGTGCTCTGGGATCTGCGTTCCACCCCAGACATAGATGGTAGGATGTTTTGGTCAGTTGAGTTGTGTAGAAACTCCAAGAAACATTGGCTACTAGGTGTTATATTATTTTGGGTCTTAAGGATATTATACTTTTTGTAGATCATATAATGACCATTATAATGGCATTTGCTTACATTTTTGAAAAACTTATATACCATATTGTATTGTGGCAAGAATTCAGAGATATAAGACACTGGTAAATTTTTGAAATGAAATGCATTGGGCTGTGTTGAATTTGCAGGATTGGGATGCCCAATTTGTAGGGGAGATGCTGTCGGATTTTCGGCAACCTCTAATCACTGTAGATATGTTTATATAAAAGTATGAATATTAAATGAGTTGCTAGGCTTACTAGGCTGGGCCAATTATGCTTGGGTTGGTCTAGGTGCCGGTCATGACTTGAGATTTGGGTCGTGACAAAGTTGGTATCAGAGCCCAGTTTGTGTCTAGGTCCTTGTAGCCATATGATTGGGGAGTAGTAGAATCTTACGTTTAATTGCGTAATTGGCCAGCGCACTTTACATGTAGGAGTCTATTATTGCCAAACCTAAGTCTTGGAGTTTTGTTTAGTGGTCTATGCATTAAATGTGTTTCCTGTTTGAAACTTGATTAAAATTATCATTTGTGGGTACTTTATTTTATTTATAGGAAAGGATGCCGCCAAGAAAGAGGACGGCACCTAGGAGGTTTGCTCCTGATGAGGCCTCCAGCTTGCCTCATGATCCTGCTTCGGCTCCTAGAGGCCGAGGGCGTGGTAGTAGTAGAGGTCGCGGACGTGGTGTTAGCCGCGGACGTGGTCATGATCAAGCAGATGAGTCTGCTAGTGCAGCAAGAGATGAGGCACCTGAAATTAGGCAGACAGACTTGACATTAGCAGATGTTGTTGCTAGCATGCGTCACATGCAACAAACCATGAGGGAGATGATGGGTGTTATCCAGCAACAACAACAACAGCAACAACAACAACAACAAAGGAGAGAACAGCATGTAGATCCTGAGCCAGAGCCAGAAGTTAGACTAGAGAGGGAGCAATTAACTCAACAGGGGAGGACAATTGTGGTTCAGTTGTCAGAATTTATGAAGCTTAAGCCCCCTTCTTTTACAGGTATAGAGGCAGATGAGGACCCTCAATACTTTTTAGATCAGATAGGCCGACTTTGTAGAGCATTGGGATGTACATCTGCTAGATCAGTAGAGTTGGCAGAATATCGTTTGTTAGGCCTGGCCCAGACATGGTTTGATACAGTGAAAGAAGGAAGACCACAAGGGTCACCCCCTTTGGTTTGGGAAGAGTTCACTGAGTTGTTTATGAGACGATTTCTTCCACAGACAGTTAGAGATGCTAAAGCTAGAGAATTTGAAGTATTGAAGCAATCAGAGGGTATGACAGTAGCAGAATATGAGATATTGTATACTAAGTTATCTAGATATGCTCCTCATTTGGTAGCTACAGAGCAGATGCGAGCAAAGCGATTTGTACAAGGGCTTTTAGATTATTTGTTCCGATCAGTTGCTAGAGTCCGATATGATTGTTATGAAGATGTAGTTGAAAGTTCCAAACTTTTTGAAGCTCGTAGTAAAGAAAGCAGGAATGCACGAGAGTCACGTAAACGACAGCGTAATGAAAGCAATCGAGGTGGCTATCAAGTTAGAGGTGGTGGTGGAATCGGAAGGGAGATTGTGGTGAGTCATCAGGGTCAACAACAAAGTTTTCAGAGTCATGGAAGTCATAGTGGGCATTCCTCAAGTATAGTTCAAAGTGGCGGGACTAATCAAATGCGCTCTTCGCAGTCTATTCGTGGTAGAGGGAGATCTTTTGGGCCTCTACCCCCTTGTTCTACTTGTGGGAGGAGTCATACTGGTGTTTGCTTTGGACCAGGGAAAGCATGCTATCAGTGTGGTCAGCTAGGCCATATCCAAAAGGATTGTCCTATGTTATCAAGGCAACCATCCTCTAGTCATGCATCTAATCCTACGATGCTACCATCATCTCCAATTCTAGCAGCTCCATTAAGACAGGTTGGTGGGCCTGGAGGCCAAGGTCTTGGTGGGGTACAATCTCGTGGTAGAGGATCAGGAGGCAGAGGCCAGGGGCAAGCCAGGGGAGGTCAAGCTCGTGTTTATGCGATGACACGTCAAGATGCTCAAACGTCCAATGCAGTGGTGACAGGTATTCTTCCAGTTTGTTCTTTTGATGCACATGTTCTATTTGATTCTGGTGCTACACATTCCTTTGTATCCCCATTCTTTGCTTTGCGATTTGGTAAAGATGCATCACTACTAAATGAGCCTTTAGTGGTAGCTACACCTATGGGAGATGCAATCACAGTAGACCGTGTGCATAGATCTTGTGAAGTCCTAGTAAAAGGCAATCAGTTATTTGTTGATCTAGTAGTCCTTGATATGATGGATTTTGATGTAATTCTGGGCATGGACTGGTTATCTTCTTGTCATGCTACACTTGATTGTCATAATAAGGTGGTGAATTTTGAGTTGCCAATGGGAGAATCTTTTACTTTCCAAGGTGACCACAGTGTGGTTCCTAGTAATTTGATTTCTGCTCTGAGTGCTAAGGGAAAAGGGTGTAAGGGGTATTTGGCGATGGTTAAAGATATTAATGCGACAACAGCAAATTTAGAGGAGGTACCAGTGGTTTGTGAATACCCTGATGTCTTCCCTGAAGAGTTGCCAGGTTTACCTCCAGATAGGGAGATTGAATTTTGCATAGACTTAATTCCTAATACTCAACCTGTGTCTATACCTCCATATAGAATGGCTCCTGCAGAGCTTAGAGAATTGAAAGAGCAATTACAAGATCTTCTTGATAAAGGTTTCATACGCCCTAGTTCTTCTCCTTGGGGTGCTCCAGTATTATTTGTAAAAAAGAAGGATGGCTCTTTAAGATTGTGTATTGATTACAGGCAATTGAATAAAGTGACAGTGAAGAATAAGTATCCATTGCCACGGATAGACGACTTGTTTGACCAACTTCAGGGAGCTCAATGCTTTTCTAAAATAGACTTGAGGTCGGGGTATCATCAGTTGAAGATCAGAGGAGAGGACATTTCAAAGACAGCTTTTAGGACTCGTTATGGGCATTATGAGTTCTTAGTCATGTCGTTTGGGCTTACAAATGCTCCGGCAGCTTTCATGGACTTGATGAATCGAGTCTTTAGACCGTTCTTAGATCATTTTGTGGTCGTTTTTATTGATGACATTCTTATTTACTCAAAAAGTAAGGAAGAGCATGAGCAACATTTGAGAATGACCTTGCAAACTTTGAGAGAACACCAGCTTTATGCTAAATTCTCTAAATGTGAGTTTTGGTTGGACAATGTGGCTTTCCTAGGACACACGGTGTCTAAGAATGGGATAAGTGTGGATCCTAAGAAGGTGGAAGCGGTCAAAAATTGGCCTAGACCTACTACGGTTACTGAGATTCGTAGTTTTCTCGGGTTAGTAGGATACTATCACAGATTTGTTAAAGATTTCTCTAAGCTTGCAGCTCCTCTAACAAGATTGACAAGGAAGGGAGTGAAGTTTCAATGGTCAGATTCATGCGAAGAGAGTTTCCAACAATTAAAAGATTATTTAACCTCTGCACCTGTGCTAACTCTTCCATCTGGAACTGGTGGTTATACAGTATATTGTGACGCATCAAGAGTAGGCCTGGGTTGTGTACTAATGCAGTATGGGAAGGTGATAGCCTATGCGTCTAGACAACTTAAGAAGCATGAACAAAATTACCCCACTCATGATTTAGAAATGGCTGCAGTCATATTTGCATTAAAGATTTGGAGGCATTACCTATATGGTGAGACTTGCGAAATTTACACTGATCACAAGAGTCTTAAGTATATCTTTCAACAGCGAGATTTAAACTTAAGACAAAGAAGGTGGTTAGAACTCTTGAAAGACTATGACTGTAACATCTTATATCACCCTGGCAAGGCTAATGTAGTAGCTGATGCCCTGAGTAGAAAATCCATGGGTAGTTTGGCTCACATTGCTGAAGTCAAGAGACTGATGATGAAAGAATTTCAGAAACTTAATGAGGGTGGAGTAAGATTAGAGGTCCCAACATCAGGAGTATTGTTAGCTCATGTACAACTTCGTTCTAGTCTGGTAGATAGAATTAAGGCCATACAAGAATAAGATGCTCAATTAAGAAAGATTATGGAAGCAGTTCGTGAAGGGAAGTTACAAGAATTCACAATAGATTATGAAGGAGTCTTAAGATGTGGTCGTAGGTTGTGCGTGCCAAATGTGGAAGATTTGCAAAGAAAAATCTTAGAAGAAGCTCATCACTCAACTTACACGCTTCACCCAGGTTCCAATAAGATGTACCAAGATTTGAAAGAGTTGTATTGGTGGAAGGGAATGAAGAGAGACGTGGCAGAGTTTGTCTCTAAGTGTTTAGTGTGCCAGCAGGTAAAGGCTGAACACCAAAAGCCTGCAGGTATGTTGCAACAAATTGAAATACCAGAATGGAAGTGGGAGAGAATCACTATGGATTTTGTGACCGGTTTGCCAAAGACCCTTAAAGGTTATGATTCAGTGTGGGTGATTGTAGACCGATTAACTAAATCTGCGCACTTCTTACTTGTGAAGACCACTTATACCGTGGCTCAATATGCTAAACTGTACCTAGATGAAATTGTTGCTCTTCATGGAGTACCTGTGTCTATCATTTCAGATCGTGGGCCGCAGTTTACAGCTAAATTCTGGAAGTCATTTCAAGAAGCATTGGGGACTCGTCTAGATCTTAGTACTGCCTTTCATCCTCAGACCGATGGACAATCTGAACGTACAATACAAATATTAGAAGATATGCTTCGCACGTGTGTTTTGGATCTTGGTAGTAGCTGGGATAAATACCTGCCGTTGATGGAATTTGCATATAATAATAGCTATCAATCTAGTATTCAGATGGCGCCTTTTGAAGCATTATATGGAAGGCGTTGTAGATCACCAATTGGTTGGTTTGAAGTGGGTGAGTCTAAACTTTTGGGCCCAGATCTCATTCAAGAGTCAGTGGCCAAAGTGCGATTGATTCGTGAAAGGTTGTTGACTGCCCAAACTAGACAGAAGTCCTATGCTGATCACAGGAGACGTGAGTTGGAGTTTAGTGTTGGTGACCTTGTGTTTTTACGAGTATCGCCTCTGAAAGGTGTTTTACGATTTGGAAAGAAAGGGAAGTTAAGTCCTAGGTACATTGGGCCTTTTGAGATACTTGAGAGAGTGGGAGCTGTAGCCTACCGTTTAGCTCTTCCACCAAATCTTGGAAGTGTTCATCCTGTCTTCCATGTGTCTATGCTTCGAAAATACTTAGCCGACCCTTCTCATGTGCTTCAACCACAGAACATACAACTAGATGAGCAGCTTTCTTATGAAGAACAACCAGTGGCTATAATTGATAAACGGGTTAAGAGGTTGAGGAATAAGGATATAGCATCAGTAAAGGTGGTATGGCAGAAGCATTCCAAGGAGGAGGCAACTTGGGAAGCTGAGGAAGCTATGCGTGAGAAGTATCCCTATCTTTTCGAGACCCCCTAGGTAAGAAGCTTGTTTAAATTCGGGGACCGAATTTTCTAAGGGGGGAAGAATGTAATAACCCAAAATAAAATAATAATAATATAAATAATTAAATTAGACCAAAATTTATTTTTTTGATAAATATAATATTTAGGTAATCTGAGGATAATTATAAAGCTTTAAAATTATCTTAAGGAGTTATTTTGAAACCTATCTTATGCCCATTGGGATATTTTTTATGTCATAAAATTTTTAAAATAGGTTAACATGGAGGCTCTAAATAATTGTGGATCCTTATTTTTATTTTTACATATATAAAACTAATTTTTCATTAGTCTTAAACAAACTACACTATAAAAAGAACATTGGGTGCTTTTGTAATTTCTTCTTTTTCCCTTAAAATATAATATCCTTCCTTATTACTCCATCAGACCCACGTTTCTCCCTTTTCAAATCTCTTTCTTCTCTTTCTTCGATATTGAAGCCTCCTGTACGCCTTTCCCCATTCTTCTTTTCTCTTTCCTTAAAGGTTCTTCTTCCCGTAGCTCAAACGCAGCCTCCTTCATCTCCTTTTCTCTTTTTTTTTTCTTTCATTCTTCCTTGTCTATTTGCTATGCCTCACCTTATAATACCTCGGTCATCTTCCAGTTCTGTTCTTTAAGCGTTATGGAGCCGTGGGTGTTGCGCTGAAGGGGGAAATCGTAGAAGGTGAACTCCATTTTTGCTCCATTTTCAGTTCTTCTCTTTTTGTTCTTTTCTCTTATTTTGGCTTGCATCTTTCCTTTGTTCTACTTCCATCTTGTTCCTTTTAATGTTAATGGTGCCATGGAACATCAATTTCAGCTTGCTTCTTCATTTTGGCCGTGGGAAGCTTCTCAAATTGGGGCTTTTTGATTTAAACCATTAAGGTATGAATTGATGCTTCTAATACATCCATTTAAGCTCCTTAAGATATATTTTAAACTCAAATTAAAATTTAGAAGCTTAAGTTGGACTGTGGAAATTAATTTGTGAAATCTAAAACTTAGGGTTAATAGTAACATTAGAAAATTTAAACTATAATTATGGGTTTAGGTGTTAGAGGGTGAAATTAGTTATATTGAGCATATTAGAAACTAATGGAGTAATTTAAGGTGATGTTTTTATGTTCAATATAATTATAGGTGATATTGGGACTACTCTTTCAATTGGAGATTCATTCGAATTTTAGGAAATTTAGGCCTCTACTATTGGCCTCCCCAGGTGAGTGTATAGATAGCAAAATAATAGTATCTTTTATTTTATATTTACTTATTATTAACCCAAACTTCACATTTCTGAATTGTCATATCTGCGTTATTAGGGAAACAAATTTAAACTTTATGTGGGTTAAAATATATGTGTGAATATATATATATATATATATATATGTATATAAATGGTTATAGGCTGGAAAGATGATGAATGACTTTTATTAAATTTTATTATATAAACTTGTGATTAATTATTTTTATTTTATTAAAATCACTTCTTTTACTTGATCTGATTTTTATTTGTTTAATATTTAATTTATTTAAATTATTTTCATTTCAAAATTATAGATGGAAGCCTGATTAAAGTCTCGTAGCCGTTAGCGGGAATAACGGCCTAAGTGCACTTAGTTAGAATAATGAATAAACACTGTGTGGCGGCACTCAGTGATAATTATACTGGTTATATGGTGATATGCATACCTTGTGGCGGCACTTGGTGATGGTGGTGATATCGTGATGTTGTGCAATGGTATTGATAGTAGAATTGAATCCTGTGTGGCGGCACTCAGGGTTGATTGTAATTCTTACATAGGATATCCATTATATCTTATGTCCTTAAATTTTAAATTGTGCTTTTGATGATAGCCTGTAATGTAAATTAATTATTATTTATATATATATATAGACAACAATTAAAGTCAATAAAAGAAATTTTCTTTTATTTATCTAAGTATTTTATTGTGAGAAACTCTAAACCTATTTGTTTTCCCTCTACTTATTTGTTATCTATGCATTCACTAAGCCAGTGGTAGGCTTACCCTTTTCTTTTGTCATATTTCAGATCAGCATAAAGTAGATTAAGGTGCTCTGGGATCTGCGTTCCACCCCAGACATAGATGGTAGGATGTTTTGGTCAGTTGAGTTGTGTAGAAACTCCAAGAAACATTGGCTACTAGGTGTTATATTATTTTGGGTCTTAAGGATATTATACTTTTTGTAGATCATATAATGACCATTATAATGGCATTTGCTTACATTTTTGAAAAACTTATATACCATATTGTATTGTGGCAAGAATTCAGAGATATAAGACACTGGTAAATTTTTGAAATGAAATGCATTGGGCTGTGTTGAATTTGCAAGATTGGGATGCCCAATTTGTAGGGGAGATGCTGTCGAATTTTCGGCAACCTCTAATCACTGTAGATATGTTTATATAAAAGTATGAATATTAAATGAGTTGCTAGGCTTACTAGGCTGGGCCAATTATGCTTGGCTTGGTCTAGGTGCCGGTCATGACTTGAGATTTGGGTCGTGACACCGTAACTGTCTAATAAGTTCATAATGTATTCTTTCAACTCTCCCTTCAAAAAGCATGCAATGTCTAAAAGTATTTCCTTCTCTTCATGATTTAATCCATCGTAGCTCAATCTTAACACCTTTTGAATATCTTCATGGGGAGTCTTCCCAAGTTTTCTCAATGCACTATTCCATTCATTTTCACTTTTGTTACGAAGAAATGACCTCAAAACTTTTAAGGCTAATGGAATTCCTCTTGCATAAACAACCACTACAAAAAAAATTGCTTTTAGTGGCGACAAAAGTCGTCGCTAAAAAAATACAAGTCGCCGCTAATAAATATATAGTGGCGACTTAAGGTCGCCACTACGTTGCCACTAATACAAGCGTAGCAAAAAGTCTTTAGTAGCGATAAAGTAGTCGCCACAAAAAACATATTATTAGCGGCGATGTTAGTCGCCACTAATAATAATTAGTGGCGATTATGGTCGCCACTAAAACTCATTGAGTGGCAACAAACTTCACAACTAAATGATATTTAAATAAAATAAATTAAAAAAAAAAAAATAATTAGTGACAAACTAGGTCGCCACTAATTACTAATCTTTCAATGGCGATGGTTGATGTCGCCACTAAAAACTATTATTAGTGACATACATGTCGCCACAAATGATATTTTTTAGTATCAACGAGAGATTGTCGCCACTAAAAGAGTCGCCACTAAATCGTTATTAGTGGCGAGTTTTGTCACCACTAAAATTTATTAGTGGCAATATAGTCGCCACAAAATCCTTTAGTGGCAATTTTTATGTCACTATTAAAAATTTATTTTTAGCATTTGCAAAATTCTTTAATGACAATAGGTGTGACCACTAATAGTGTCAGAAAAAGTTTTCAATATCTTATACATAATTAAGCAATATTTACCTAAAAATTAACATAAAATTCAAATAATTATACAAATAACTTCAAAAAAATAGAAAAACAAATAGTAAAATATGATTACAAAACCCATATCTAATCACATCAAAATGAAAGAAAATTTTTGTTAAAATCAACTCCATATTCATAGATAATTTGTACATATACAAAATTAACAACTGGAAAACTAAAGTCATAATCTTTACATTCATTTTTAATAATCATTCAACTGCTTAAGATGCTTCCAAAAATTCTATATGTTCCTTCATTCCGTGAAGCTCACTCAACCTTCAAAAAAAAAACATGTTATTAAATCTAATTCCAATAATCACCTTAGACTAAAACAAAAACAGCATCAATTCAAACACCAAACAACATTTGAGTTCAAGATTCAACTTAAAGCCAATGTTAAACTAAAGTTCAAACTAATAAGAAATAAACAGTGCTTGACAAACGTACCGCCATTTATCTAAGTTTACTGAGCTGATCCACCTAAAGTATTGCTGCTCGAAGGTAGATGTCCCTATTAGAAAAGAAAAAAAAAGTTATGAATAATTTTCATTATTGGAAAAGGAAAAGAAAGTTTGTTATATACCTGCTGCTGCAATGTAGACAACAACGCAGCAACCTGTGCACGAACTTCATCCTGCACCTGTTGGGCCATTTGGGCTCGCTCCTGCTGCAGCTTTCGTTCAAATTCTTCTTGCATCTTCTGTTCTATTTCTTCACGCTCTTGTGCCATATGGGCACGATCCTCCTCCCGTTTTTGTTCCATTTCTTCTCTGACTTGCTTTATTGCAGATGACACTCTGTGATCCACATCTACTTGGTCAACATGTCTCTTTTTTTGGGGTTTCTTTCCATACCCCTTGCCACGAACAAACCCTGACCTTGTACCCAATACGGTAGATAAAATTTCATCTCCAGTCATGCGGGATTCAACTTCTGATGATTGTTGATGGAGAACAAGCTCATGTAAGCAACCCTATAATTTAAGTAACCAATTAAAACTATAAACAACAAGTTGTAATTGAACAAAGTTTAAAAATTAAGAGATGTTTAAAGGCTACATAAATCTCTTGTGATTTGGGGTCGGCCCACTCTGTCTCCCCATCTTTTGTCCGACGAGTGTGTTGTGCCTCCCACACCACATCAGGTCCTGCTGGTTCTCCAGTAATAGGATCCCTCTGAAATATTTTGTGAACATTATTTCATATTATAATCATCAGAAAAACAAAATATGTATATGAATATGTAATTGTAAATTAAAAAAGATGTTATCCTCACCAAGCTATGCTCCACCTCTGCAAAAGACCACGTGCCACATGTATGCTTTGTCATTTGTTTTTCCCTATTTAGTTTATTTCTATCACTCATTACCTATAATTAGATAGAAACCTTTGTTATCTCTGAACAATAGTTATAAGAATTACATGTAATTGAACATATTCAGACCATATTATATAGTAAAAGTACACTACCTTAAACTCTTCAGAAGCCCAGTGCTGGAGTAGCCATTCCCAATCAATAGGGTGCACATCACTCGGTCGAACTGCACGTCTATCCTCATCTGTATCTAATAGTTTAACTAGGTCATGCAACTTAGTCTTCCAATTTCTGAATAATCTTTGTAAAGTGCTCATAGTTAAGTGCTTCATTGACAACTCAGATTGACCCTCGCGTGGTTCGAATTTGTCCTATGGACCACAAGCATAAGTAATTATAATTGTGTATGTGAAGATTTAGTTTGTTAAAAAATTAAATATAATTTAGTTTTCATAATTATCTATGTACAAATGTATTACCTTAACTTTTAACCACATGACTTCGCCACATTTTTCTTGTTGAGCGGGCCAATCACCATCTCTAAATAGTATAGTGGTCCGAACCACCCAACCACAATAACTGGAGAACTCTCGAGCACCCTCTCCAACAGCTCGCTCAAGGTCTTCAGATATGTTAATTATAATCTTTCCACCATATTTTGTCTTTGTATCAACAGACACACATTTATACTTCCCCCGCCCTTTCTTAACAGTACTGCAAGAAGCTGAATAAGGCATATATGTTAGCAAAAACACTATATATGTATGTGTGTGTGTGTGGGGGGGGGGGAGGGGAGAAAACTATAAATAAACAAAATTCAAAGGCAATTATACCTGCACTACTCTGATTTAGCGATGCTGCATGGGGGGAGAATCCTCATATTCTTCTTGTGTCACTGATCGTGTTAGTGAGGGTGGAGTAGACTCTCTACACCTAGAAACATTCCCTGTTACTTGTCCTAATGGTGGTGTCACATTACCTATCTGATCGCGTCTCAAGCGACAACTACCACGTCCATTTCCTCTCCCACCTCTTCCTCCTACCCTCCCGCGTCCACCACTTGACATTTCCTAAAAAATTGCAAATAAAGTGTGAGATATATTAGTTCAAATCCAAATGCTAAGTTGATGACAAAAATGGAAGGCAATTCATATGTAAATATAGTGAGTTTTAATAGTTTAAATACATTTACACTACCATAAATATATTTAATTTATGTTATCAGCAGTGTCATTGGTGTCATCTGTATCATCCTCATCAAGTATGTCTTCTCCATCTTCTTCATTAGTGGACACATCCTCATCATCATCGTCAATGAATTCAGCTTCCACATCAATTGCATTTGGCCTACTTGGCCGAGGGCGTTCACATGAATGGTTTATTGTTTCTGGTTGAATATCATCCCTATAAAGGTAGACCACTAGGTCAATGCCTACATCATCATCAATAGCCACATTTTTGTCAACTTTAAATTGTTGATAAGCCTCATCACCAAGTAATTCTTCATGGTCCTTACTTACGCCATTATCAATCACCTCGGGCATATTAAAAAGGTCACGAGGATTTGTTTTTACAACAATAAGCCAATTTGGGTCACAAATGTCTTCTACATAGAATACTTGTTCTGCTTGAGATGCTAAAACAAATGGCTCATTTGAGTTTAGTGAATATCGAGTATTGATGCTCATGATCCCATACTTGTCAACCTTGTATCCTTTTCCTAAATGACCCACATCCCACCAATGACACTTAAAGAGATACACTTTTTTATTCCCAACATATGATAACTCATATATATCTTCTAAGACACCATAGTACTCTTTTGTCTCATCTGAATCATCCCCTCGTACAAGAACTCCACTATTTTGTGTTCTTCTACTGGAAGCTCGATCTCTAGTATGAAATCTAAATCCATTTACCATAAATGTGGAATAACGATGAACCATTTTGAGTGGTCCAATTCCAAGACTTATAAGTTCATCACTTGCATCACCTCGTGCATTTAACTCTAAAACCTATAAATGAAAACATGTGTGAATATAGTAACTTATAAACCAATCAAGGGAGGTATAAGGTTGAAACATACCTGTGCACGAAACCATCCTACGAACTCCTCATCCACTGAAGCTTGTCTTTCAATCTCCATTTTATGCTTCCTACAATATATGACCTAGTTAATTAAGACATGATAACATAAATTTTTTTTTTTACATAAATGGTGACCAAGTCCTATAGACTTACTCAATAAATGGCCAAATGTCTTCACAGTTCTGAAGCACATACATACAAGCTTGATTGAACTCCTTGTCTGATAGACATATTGATTCGTAACGGCCTCTTGCCTGCCCACTTGGATCAAATATGGACATCTTATCATGTTCCATACATCTATCATCATTTCTAGGAGGTCTATTGAACTTTGTGGGGATATTTTTCAAGTAACGAGAGCAAAAAGTTAGGCATTCATCTGCTAAATAACCTTCTGCAATTGAACCTTCTGGACTAGCCTTATTACGAACATATGTTTTCAGTGTCCGTAAGTATCTACATGCATAAGTTAATATGAATAAAGTAAGACATCTTGTAAGTAATAATAAAAGACATCAATTAATTAGTGAACCTTACCTCTCAATAGGGTACATCCACCGATATTGTACGGGTCCACCAAGCTTAGCCTCTCTTGCCAAGTGAACGGGTAAGTGGACCATGATATCAAAAAAGGCAGGTGGAAATACCATTTCCAATTTGCATAATGTAATTGCAATTTGAGTTTCCAAGACATTAAGATCTTCTATTCTCAAGCACTTGGAACATAAGTTCTTAAAAAATTTCCCCAACTCTATTATAGGTTCTGATACTTCCTTAGGTAATAAGCCACGTACTGCAAGTGGGAATATGTCTTGCAACAATACATGGTGATCGTGACACTTCAACCCAAAGATTCTTCGTTCATGAACATTGACACATCTTGAAATATTTGAAGAAAAGGCGTCAGGAACCTTTAAATTAGCCAAGAAGTTACAAATTTTTAACTTCTCATGTGGGGATAATGTATAGCATGCAGCTGGAATCATAATTTTGTTCTCGTCTTCTATTGGATGCAACTGTTGCCTAATCCCCAAATCAACCAAGTCATATCTACTCTTCAGTGTATCCTTGGTCTTTCCAACCACACCCATCAATGTTGACACTATGTTATCGGACACATTTCTTTCTATATGCATAACATCAAGGTTGTGTCGAAGCATAAGAGTTTTCCAGTAGGGTAGCCTGAAAAAAATACTCTTCTTCCTCCAATTGAAACTATCATTAGCTTGGTAACGCTTTCGCTTTTGACCTTTCCCAAAACTCATATTGCCCAATGCCTGGAGTTGCATAAGCACTTCATCACCAGTTAGAGGAGAAGGTGCAACTGAATGTTCAACTTTCCCATCAAATGCCCTCCTATTTCGACGCCATGGATGATTGGCTGGAAGGAAGCGACGATGTCCCATGTAACACAATTTGTTTCTTAAAGAAGTAGAATGTGTGCCTTTGTGGCAACAGGGACATGCAAGCTTTCCCTTAGTGGACCACCCTGAAAGGTTCCCATATGCTGGGAAGTCATTGATTGTCCAGATAATAGTTGCACGCATTTTAAAATTGGACTGTGAGTAGGCATCATATGTGTCAACACCATTATTCCATAATTCCTGTAGCTCTTCAATCATCGGTTGCAAGTACACATCTATATCATTACCTGGACACTTAGGACCTGGAATAAGAAGTGTCATCATAAAGTATGGGTGCTTCATACATAACCATGGCGGCAAATTGTATGGAACCAGAACAACTGGCCAAATACTATGATTAGCACTCATATTTCCATAAGGTTGGAATCCGTCACTAGCTAGACCCATTCGTACGTTTCTACAATCACGAGCGAAGTCAGGATGCCGGTCATCAAATGATTTCCAAGCAATGGAGTCAGATGGATGCCGCAACACACCATCATCAATGCGTTCTTCCATATGCCACCTCATCTCTTTAGCTGTATGTTGAGCCATGTACAATCGTTGTAACCTAGGCTTCAATGGAAAATGCCGCAACACTTTACGTGGCACTTTCTTGCCTTTATGATCATCTAACTTTCATCTAGAAACATTGCACTTAGGACATGATTTTGCATTAGCATGGTCTCGCCAATATAAGATGCAATCATTCTCACATGCATCAATCTTAGTGTAATTTAATCCCAACTCTCCAATAATCTTCTTTGCTTCATAGTAAGAGTTAGGTACTAGTGCCTCCTCAGGTAAAACATCCCTGAATAAATTTAGCAATGCATCCATAGATTTGTTACTCCAATGATTAAGGCATTTCAAGTGAAGGAGTTTGATTATGAAAGATAACTTTGATATCTTATTACAACCAGGATAGAGTTCAGTTTGAGCATCTTCTAATAACTTAAAAAATTGACTAGCATGTAAGTTAGGTGACTCATCTGAATATGTGTCACCGAATGCATCGTGTAACATATCCATGATGTCATCTTCCTCATCATTATCTCTATATACTTCATCATTTACATGCTGAGGAGGATTGTGGGCATCAGGTCGAACTTCTCCATGTGAGTCCCATACTTCATAACTCTCACTGAAGCCTTTTCTGAATAAATCTGCCCTTATTTCACTTCGTAACTTCCAAGCTGTATTTTTACACCCCTTGCATGGGCATCGAATCATATTAGTTACCCCGACTTGACTGAATGCCCATTGGAGAAAGTCATCAACACCTTGTCTATACGCCATATCGGCTCTATTCTTGATGTGGATCCAACTTTTATCCATCCCTAAATCATACATTATGCAATTGCAATATTTAGCAAATATTTAATCTTAATTCGTAAGCAAATATTTATCCATTAATTATTTGTTGAATATTTTTTACTTTTGTCTTAATTAATAATAATTTTATAAATTTTAACTATATTATTTTATTCAAATATGTTTTTATTTTTATTCTTCATCCATGAATGTCCTATTAAATTTTATTGTCCTTAATTTACTTAATTATCTTGTTTTTTCATATTAATGTATTGATTATTTTTCAAATGTTTTACTTTTAATTATTTAGTGATTATTTAATCTTAACTATTTATGAAATTATCTCTATCTTTATCTTAATCTATTAATGCTATGATTAACTATTTAGATTTATTATTTTATATAATTATATCCTTATTTTTAATATTAATCTGTTGTTATTATTTCATCTTAATTATATTTTTATTCTTAGTTTTAATCTATTAATTATTTAGCAAATATTGAATCTTAATTTTTAATCAAATATCCTTTATCTTTGTAAAGTTTAAAATAATTATTTTATTTAATTATATTTTGTTGGTGTTAATCCATTAATTAGTTATTAAATCTTAAAGGTATTAATTTAATTAAGTATAGTCTTATTTTTAATATTAATCTACCAATTATTTATGAAATATTCATCCATTAATTATTTGTTGAATATTTTTTACTTTTGTCTTAATTAATAATAATTTTATAAATTTTAACTATATTATTTTATTCAAATATGTTTTTATTTTTATTCTTCATCCATGAATGTCCTATGAAATTTTATTGTCCTTAATTTACTTAATTATCTTGTTTTTTCATATTAATGTATTGATTATTTTTCAAATGTTTTACTTTTAATTATTTAGTGATTATTTAATCTTAACTATTTATGAAATTATCTCTATCTCTATCTTAATCTATTAATGCTATGATTAACTATTTAGATTTATTATTTTATATAATTATATCTTTATTTTTAATATTAATCTGCTATTATTATTTCATCTTAATTATATTTTTATTCTTAGTTTTAATCTATTAATTATTTAGCAAATATTGAATCTTAATTATTAATCAAATATCCTATATCTTTGTAAATTTTAAAATAATTATTTTATTTAATTATATTTTTTTGGTGTTAATCCATTAATTAGTTATTAAATCTTAAAGGTATTAATTTAATTAAGTATAGTTTTATTTTTAATATTAATCTACCAATTATTTATGAAATATTTATCCATTAATTATTTGTTGAATATTTTTTACTTTTGTCTTAATTAATAATAATTTTATAAATTTTAACTATATTATTTTATTCAAATATGTTTTTATTTTTATTCTTCATCCATGAATGTCTTATTAAATTTTATTGTCATTAATTTACTTAATTATGTTGTTTTTTCATATTAATGTATTGATTATTTTTCAAATGTTTTACTTTTAATTATTTAGTGATTATTTAATCTTAACTATTTATGAAATTATCTCTATCTTTATCTTAATCTATTAATGCTATGATTAACTATTTAGATTTATTATTTTATATAATTATATCTTTATTTTTAATATTAATCTGCTGTTATTATTCTTTTGAGGAAAAATTTAAATAAAAAATTGTTTTTATTCTGTATTTTATTTTTTGTAAATAAAAAATATCAACATAAAAAAATTTAGTATATGTTAAAAGATTGTTTTTATCCTGTATTTTATTTTTTGTAAATAAAAAATATCAAAATAAAAAAAATGGCTAGGATTACAATATATATATATATATATATATTAATGGACTGTCCAAATATGCTCTATGCTTCTCAGCTTAAGGAGCAGACGATTCCAACACACTACTGCTACATGCCCTTTGTCTATTTATTCCAATGGTCTCAAGGCATTACTTAAACTAAGTGTACATGGTCCCCTAGCAGTTTCAAGAAACTCAAATGCCCAAAAAAAGTGAATATGTTTGAAGAATGAGTTGACTCGAAATTTAAAAGAAGGAAATTGTAGAAGAGCAGAAAGCACGAAGGAGAATATGAATAACGATGAAGGTAGTCCTTCCTGATCTCCCTTGTATATCTATACTATTCTCAATTATTTGCTTGCCTCCTTTGGTTACATCACATGTGGAATTTAACAAAAGGTACCAAGGAAAATGACAAAAAAGGAATATATAACATTTAACCCATCAGTCACGTTGCTCTTGGGACCACAAAGTTAATATTAATCCACAAAAATTTGTTGAATCACGAAAGCATATGAATTTTGCAAACTAATTTAATTTTGCTAAATTCCTAGCTTACCCAACTATTTAAAACTTACGCGTTAACTAGTCATCATACTTTATCTAGCATCTGCAATCACTGTTGGTTCAATCAGCAAAACAATACCATGGCTATTACTGTTATTTAGTACTTTGTCTAAACCTTGAAATTCTTCTCAAAAGAAAGGCTATACTACATAATCCTGTCATGCTAAATGGTTCAAAGGGAAAAAAAATCCTAGTACAAGTTTATTATAAAACAGAACAATGATTCATCCATCAATTATTATTATTATTTAACAATTTAAAATAGTATAAAGAGTAGAGCATTACCTCAGTATCCTAGTTGAAGCTTGTGTGTGATAAGTAAGCCCCACACCCAAATGTTCAAATAGAGGCTTTCCTACACCCATAGAGTTTCAATCTTTAAGTTAACAGAAATTAAAATTTCAAGAATTCTAAGTTTAGAATTTACAAAAGTTGGGAAAAGAGAACTTTACCACCAAATATTGATTTTTTCTTTAAAGTTCTTCTCCAACTCCTTGACACAGAGCCCAGATCAATACGGTTAATGGACAGGTGCAGACCAAAGATGGATTTGCAAGAGTTTGCATGTATGCTTTAGAAGATGCTTCAACTGAACAAGGGAGGTGCTGAGAAACGAAAAAATATGCCTTAAGGAGACTAACTTATGAATACCAAAAAATGAAAAGAAAACTTTCCACAACCTGAACCATATTAGGATACAATTTTCAATAGGGCTAAATTCATCTAAAAGAGGCATTAACAGGACAAGTAGTTTACCCAAACTTTCCAATTCCAACGAATTCGAAATTCTAAACCAAACCCACTTTCGACAGTTCCTATCACAACCAACAGGCCAGCATGTCTATTAAGCTAGAAGATGTTGAAAAAATAAGTTGATATGAAGGAAAGAATAGAGAATGCAACAAAGAAGCCTTACTCCTTTCACCAGCTCACTCACGGCAAAGAGGGAAGACAGAAATTTGCCGCAACAGTCCTCTCCTGATGCTGATTCTGACCAAGACAGAAACTAAGTAAAAACGACGGGGAAAATAAAGATTTGGGTGGGAAAAAAGTTGTTAAAAAAATTTGAAGACAGAAGGGAGATGAAGACTGAACAATGGAGCTGAAATTTTGGGTGGAAAAACGCAGATCAACGCCACAAACAAAGCGGCCATACCGGTAGCAGTCACAGTTGAGCAAGGAGAAAGGGATTAGGATGAGAAAATGGGGCTTCGAACAAGGGAGGTGCTGAGAAACGAAAACGAATGGAGGATTGATAATTTCAGCATCTCTGGAAAACCCCTAAACCTTGCTGCTGCAGAACACTTTGATTCATCTCTGCAAATGCCCTAACCCTATATTATCAGAAGGCGTAAATGGAAGGCTTCTCCAATATGTACGTTAATTGAAGCCCAGTAGTTCATTCAAGTATGTCCAAATTAAAGCCATTGGTTTTTTTTATTATGAAGAAAATAAAATACAGAATAAAAACAATCATTCAATGGATTATAATTGAAATTAAGAAAATATAAAAAATATGTTGAAATCTGGACCTAAACAATTCAAAATTTAATTTATTCAAACATCTCTTCAATTGTAACTTATTTTATAATTATAATTGTTTGTTTTCTTTTACTTCCAATAAACAAACACGTCACTTTTCACACAAAAATTGATAACCTTCCTACGTGAAATAAGCTTTCCTCCATAAATGAATTAATCAACATCACTGACGCGTTAATGATCCAATGCTTTATTCATTTACTTATTATTTTTTTACTCTTTTTTAATTGGGTCATTTGGGCTATTTACTTCATTATCAATTTTTGGAGTTTTTAAAATCTTCTATTTTTTGGGCCCAAAGAAATGGGTTGCATGAGTTTTTTTTTTATGATCTATTTTTATAAACTATTTTTTCTTTTGTTTTCAGTTTATTTTTAGTATATTATTTTTATTTCAAATCATTTCTTCTTTCTTTAGAAAAGGTTGTTTTTATTTTTAAAACCATTATTTATCTATTTATTTGTAATTTAATTTGAATAAAATTTATGAATTTTGATCTTCCATTATTTTGTTAAATTTTCTTTTCCTTTCCAATATTCTTGGCATTAGTTTTGCTCACTCCTATATATATTTTTATTTTTGTGTCCCCTAAATAATTAAGATGACATTATAACCATTTAACTTGAGTTTTCTATTTCCATATTTCTCAAAAATTAATTTCAATTATCAATAAACTTGAACACAACCATTTAAAAATTTAAAATTTTTGTCTAAGTTGATTGTACTCTTCTCTCTTTGTGATATGTGAGACTATTTTCTCAATTATAACTTTTTGCAATTGTATAAAACTATTCTATTTATTTTAAATCATTATATTAAATAGCACCCTCTTTTATTTTGTTTAATCTGTTATTAGATTTTTTTATTATGAAGAAAATAAAATACAGAATAAAAACAATCATTCAATGGATTATAATTGAAATTAAGAAAATATAAAAAATATGTTGAAATCTGGACCTAAACAATTCAAAATTTAATTTATTCAAACATCTCTTCAATTGTAACTTATTTTATAATTATAATTGTTTGTTTTCTTTTACTTCCAATAAACAAACACGTCACTTTTCACACAAAAATTGATAACCTTCCTACGTGAAATAAGCTTTCCTCCATAAATGAATTAATCAACATCACTGACGCGTTAATGATCCAATGCTTTATTCATTTACTTATTATTTTTTTACTCTTTTTTAATTGGGTCATTTGGGCTATTTACTTCATTATCAATTTTTGGAGTTTTTAAAATCTTCTATTTTTTGGGCCCAAAGAAATGGGTTGCATGAGTTTTTTTTTTATGATCTATTTTTATAAACTATTTTTTCTTTTGTTTTCAGTTTATTTTTAGTATATTATTTTTATTTCAAATCATTTCTTCTTTCTTTAGAAAAGGTTGTTTTTATTTTTAAAACCATTATTTATCTATTTATTTGTAATTTAATTTGAATAAAATTTATGAATTTTGATCTTCCATTATTTTGTTAAATTTTCTTTTCCTTTCCAATGTTCTTGGCATTAGTTTTGCTCACTCCTATATATATTTTTATTTTTGTGTCCCCTAAATAATTAAGATGACATTATAACCATTTAACTTGAGTTTTTTTACTTCCCAGATTCTTAAATATGTTGATTGTTTATATTGTCAAAATAAGATAGTGGAAAATCATGTGGCTTGAGTTTTATATTTCTATATTTCTCAAAAATTAATTTCAATTATCAATAAACTTGAACACAACCATTTAAAAATTTAAAATTTTTGTCTAAGTTGATTGTACTCTTCTCTCTTTGTGATATGTGAGACTATTTTCTCAATTATAACTTTTTGCAATTGTATAAAACTATTCTATTTATTTTAAATCATTGTATTAAATAGCACTATCTTTTATTGTTGTTTAATTTGTTACTAAATTTGTGGGAAATTAATTCGGCATTACATACGTTGGTAAACTACCCTATTTAATTTGAATAAAATCTATGAATTTTGATCTTCCATTATTTCGTTAAATTTTCATTTCCTTTCCAATGTTCTTGGCATTAGTTTTGCTCACTCTTATATATATTTTTATTTTTGTGTCCCCTAAATAATTAAGATGACATTATAATCATTTAACTTGAGTTTTTTTACTTCCCAGATTCTTAAATATGTTGATTGTTTATATTGTCAAAATAAGATAGTGGAAAATCATCTGGCTTGAGTTTTCTATTTCCATATTTCTCAAAAATTAATTTCAATTATCAATAAACTTGAACACAACCATTTAAAAATTTAAAATTTTTGCCTAAGTTGATTGTACTCTTCTCTCTTTGTGATATGTGAGACTATTTTCTCAATTATAACTTTTTGCAATTGTATAAAACTATTCTATTTATTTTAAATCATTATATTAAATAGCACCCTCTTTTATTTTGTTTAATCTGTTATTAGATTTGTGGGAAATCAATTCTACATTACATACATTGGTAAACTAGCCCAATCAAATTGATGGAATGACTATTAATTAACAAAGAATGAAGACATTCAAATTTATCTAACTAGTTAGTAATCTTTGCCATGTACCTACTGTTTAAACGTTCTTTCTTTCAAATCATCAATTATTATAATTTTTTTCTTGATGTAAATTTATAAAGATCTAACAAAAGATTTTGATGTTTAAAAAATTTAAAAAACCGCATTTAAATATTCATCTATGTTTTGTGTATATAGAAATAATTATACATGATTTTTTCCAATGGAAAAAATTTAATAATTAGATATAGAAATAATTATAGACTACTTTATCTAAATCTTGAAGTTAATATTGTTATTAGTGCTTGGGATGTCTGGGATGCATAGGAGAAATAGTTATTCTTGAATTTCATTAAATAATATATCAATTTAATATACATAGTTAAATTTCAAACGCATGGAGTGCCCTAGTTCCATATATAAATTTCAAGGAGATATCAATTTGATCAAATAGATGAAGGAACAAAAATAAGTCTACTTCTAATTGGGGTCCTGAAAAGCTTGGTGATACTTTTGACATTTAAGGAAAACTCCTCCCAGACGTGAGACCATACCAAATCATGTAATGAACACTCTTAAGAAAAATACCCAATTTCGTAAAAAATAAAGTTTGGAGTAAGACTATTAGCTGGTATGGAAAAATTAATCAAAAAATGAATTTATTTTTTGTTGGGGTTTTACAAAGCTTACGAATAATTTGACATCTAATAAAAAAATCTCCCCAATTGTCTCTTCCTATACCAAATAATCAGATGATCACTCTTAGAGGAAAAAACTTGAGTCCTCAAAAAACAAAAATTTAAAGTAAGACTATTAGCTAAGATGGAAATGTTGACCAGAAAAATAAATCTATTTCTAACCAAACTTTTATAAACAATTATAAGTTGCCATTAAAGTCTCTCTTAGTAATTGACTTGTAGTCACATTAAATTTTAATACACAAATTTTAAAGTGATAAAAAATTTTGAATTGTAACTTTTAGGGGCGACAAAATAATTTTAGCGGCGACCATTTCCATTGCTACTAAAAGTTTAAGCGGAAAAAGTTTTAAATTAGAAACATTGTGCACCAAAATGTTTAGTAGTGACATAAAAAATCGCAACTAAAAGATACTTTTAGTGGCGACAACCATGTCGCCACTAATTGCTTGCTAGAATAACTTTTAGTGACAATGATAAGTCGCCACTAAAAGAGACATTTAGTGGCGACTATAAGTTGCCACTAAAAATAATGAAAAATTAGCTTTAGTAGCGACATATAGAGTCGCCACTAAAATTTTTTAGTGGGCATAGTTATCGCCACTAAAGACTTTTTAGTGGCGACACGTTGTCGCTACTAAGTTTGGCCAGATAATTTTTAATTACGAAAAAGCTTTTAGTTATATTTTTAGTGAGAAGATAAATAGTCGCCACTAAAAGTATAATTTAGTGGCGACTCCCTTTGTCGCCACGAATAGTTTTTTATTAGTAAAGTTGAATTTTTTTAAAAAAATTTATCTAAATTTTTAGTGGCGACCTTCTTTGTGGAGACTAAAAGGTATTTTTAGTGGCGACTCTTGTTTGTCGCCACTAAAAAGTAATATAGTGGCAACTCCTTGTCGCCACTAAAAGATTTTGTCTATTAAACTTTTAGTTGCAATCAGTGTGTCGCAACTAAACTCTTTTTTTGTGGCGAGATTGTTGATATTGTCACTAAAGAGATTTTAGTGCGATTTTTTGTCGCCACTAAATAGTTTTAGTGGCAACGTTTTTTTGTTGCCACTAAAAATTATGTCAAAAGTTAATTTCAGTCTTTTGTGATAACCTTTAGCAACAACTTGGTATTGTCGCCGCTAAAAGTATATTTTTGGTGACGAAATTTATTTGTCGCCGCTAAAAGTTGTCACTAAAAATCCATTTTTTTGTAGTGAACTATCCTTTCTTATAGTTCTTTATATTCCATTTTAGGCAAGTTTTGGTTGAAGGCATTAAAGCTAAAAAGTTTAAGGGATTCTTTGAATTTCAACTCCTTAACCTTATATATTATATCAACTCCTTTGCTTAACACATGCTTGTCCCTGGTTGTGATGATAATCTTACTTCCTTGACCAAAGCAACGAATTTCTCCTACCAGATATTCTAATTGTTTTAAAGTACTAACATCATCAAGAACAATGAATACTCTCTTACGACTAAGCCTATGCTCAATAAAAGTAGTTGAGGTACCCATAAAGAGATCTTCTTCTAGTAGACAGGAGATAAGTTCATGACGTAAATCATTAATTCCATTATCATGCTTTCCAAAATTTTCCCTAACATTTGCCAAGAAACAACAACCTTCATAATGGGATGAGTATTTGACAAATAAAGCTTTGGCAATGGTTGTTTTACCAATGCCCCCCATGCCCCCCATGCCCCAAATTCCAATGGTTTGAACTTCTCTTAATAACAATTCAATCTCTGCGTAGATGTCATCAAGACCTACAAGGCCTTTTAATTCTGTAGGTGGATACCTATGATTTAATTTTTGCAATATGTCTTTGACAATCTTTTGAATGAGTTCAGATTCATCCCTGACATGTGAAAAATAAAAGAGAAAAAAGGAAAAACAAAATTAAGCACAGAATTGATTTGTCACAAACAAAAGAGAAGTAATAAATAAAGAGAGGATAAAATAGAGAATGAGGACTACATATAAATATTTATCTGAAATTGATGAGGATGTTTAATTACTTAATCCATTACTTAAATCACTGTCACCCATCATCTGAGAATAGAAGAAAATGAATTTATTACCTAATTTCATGAGAGCCCCAACCAGCTAAGTTTGCAGCTTTAGTGAGATCATCCTTCCACATTTGCATCTTGCGTTGGTCAACCTTGAGGTCTCTCTCATGTTTCTCAAATGCTTCATTGTAAAGCCCAATCTGATTGCGTGCATGCGATGGCTCAACCTTATAGAAGACAGGAATAACAAGCTGTCCTTGATCCCTTTTGCAAAGTATATGGGCGAGTTCATCCAAGCACCATCTGGAGGAAGCATAATTTTCTGATAATACCACCACAGATACATAGGAATCCTCAATTGCTTGCATAAGTGCTGGTGAGATCTCATCTCCTTTGTGAAGTTCTTCGTTGTCTATGTAGGTTTTGATTTGCTTTTTACAAAAAGCATGATAAAGATGGCTAGTGTAGTTGGTGCGAGTGTCCTCGCCCCTAAAGCTGATAAAAACATCATACTTCTTTGGGGGGATCAATTGAGCAGAGGAAGAGGATGAAGCAGCATCAAGGGCCATATCTGAGTGAGCAGGAAGAGAAACTGTGTTGTATTGAGAAGTGTAGAAAAACAAAGGTGGATGGGTACAGAGGAAGATCAGAAGATGCATATATATATAGATATATATATATAAATGGAAGAAGGAGCCCATGCGGTTTTCTTCGGATAAGTAGTGTAATCAATTCTTTACGCAAAGAGTGTCACTATAGTCAAAAAGTGAGGTTTTACTTTCACTGACTGAAAGGTAGGATTTGAGACTGAATAAATAAAGAATTCGTATATAAAATTTGTTTAAAATAGTAATAGTTTAAGAATTAATATATATATATATATATAATTTTATATTTTAGTTATTTAATTTTCTTATTTTTACATTATAAATATATAATTTGTATTCATAAATATATAACTTTTACAATTCAACATCACATGATTACATCATTCAATAATATATATATATATATATTAAAGTTTTATTAGAAAACTTACTAATAAAAAATATGAAAAAAACTACATTTAATGATAGTCCTTTTAAGAATTTGGTTGATTCGCAAATCCTTTTGTGTAATTTTGTCTTTATGAAAAATAAGATGAATATTTTGGTCAAAGTTTCCAATGTAAAAATTACGAACTTTACGTAATCAGTAGGCTAAAATCCGCCTTTGAAATTGACAAAAATACACTCATGATGAATCTTATATAAAACTCAAAAGGACGTATTATTATAGTTGAGGTTGGAGAACTGGGGGCAGTACGTCCCTGGCAAAGAAAAAAAATAGTAAATAAAGTAAACACCTTAAACATTATCTGATATTGAAATTTTTTGTATGTTTTTATTATTCACTCTTTTCTCTTCCAAACCAACATGTACTATACGAGTTTATGTTTTACTTTTAGTGAAATTGAAGAAAAGGCTAAAAAGAAGAAAAATTGAGATTTGATAATTAAGCATAAGAAATACTCCCTCCCATTTCATATATAAGAGACTTTTTTTAGATTTGATTTGGTCTTATATATATAAAAAATAAACTACCATATTAATTACAGTATTCTAATTATACTCTTTATTAAGTAAATCATTTAAATTATGAATAGTAATAATCATTAATTTTAAGAAGAAAGTGCACATATTAAATAGGGTTATTTTTGAAAAATAATTTTTATTTGAGACAAAATTAAAAAAATTAATTGCTTTTAACTAACTTTTTTAATACTCGTGAATTAGTTATTTATTTTTTATATATGAAACCGGAGGGAGTATCTTGTTAGATCATTTATTATTTTCATTTGTGCATTTTATTTCTCTTGTTTTCACTCTTATTAATCATCACTCATACTGGAACAATTAATATCAAGGAATAAAGCAAACTCCAAAGCCAAGAATGGAAGATCAAGTTCACTGAACCTAGGACAAAATCTAATATGATTGCACCCATAAAAAAGATGTAGAAGGATGGGTGTTGTTGAGTTTGAAAATTCAGAGATTCATGAAGTCGTCTTATGGTCTGAAAAAATCATTAAACGTGAAAGAGGAGAAATTTTAATTTGCAAAATATTTATAATCTTTGTATTTATTTAATGGTACCTTATAACTCTTAAAAGATTTATATTGCATAATTATATATAATTTTTTCATTTATGTTATTATAACTCATGAGTTTATCTTTATAGTTAAAAACATATAAATAAAGATTATATATTAAGTACGATGCATTCAAGTCAATGAGATCTTTTTTCCTTTTGCTTCTCAATTTTTTTTCTTGTTCTTGCATTTTTTTAATATTTTTATTAGTTTTACAACACAATCTAAATTTTGACGTGTTCGTTTATTTATTGATTTATTTTTCTGTTTTCGAGTTTAGCTTAGTGGACTTTTTGCTTGTCTCTTTTTGTTGATTTTTTTTAATCGCTTGTTTCACGCATTGCATATGTTTTTGTGATCCTCTTGCAGGCAACATTGTAGTTAGAGCCCATGTATTGCCCTCTTACATTTTTCTTAGTGTTTTACCTCCTTTTCTCATTGAATAAAGAAATGCATCATATTTTTTGATGAAAAATAAAATCACAAACATGAAGTAAAACTATATTTTATAAATTACACTGTTTATGAAAATAATCTAACTATTTGACTTAGAAATCAACTAGTTACAGATATGTTTCCCTACGTGAAATTAGGGTTATAGGCTGAATTTTCATGTTATGTTCACACTACGTGGGTGTTTAAGTTTCCTAACGGTTTGGTTGATATACATGTTGATAATGTAGAAACTTCGTAGAAGGAGGGAATCAAACTCATCAGAAGAGTGTAATTATGACTTGGTAATCAAAAAGACAGATTATGTTTTCAATGTTCAACTCAGAATATTTGTTTGAAGTTTTGTACACCCTACTTTAATGCTTTATTATAATTTCCCTTTATCTCTTTTAGTTCTTAAATAAAAAAAATTTAAATGCATTTATAAATGAAATTTTGTACAATATTTGTTTGACACCATGCTAGTTTAAAAATAAATAAAACATACGAGCATTTTCTTTAATATTTTCTTTCAAGGTTTTCCGTAAAGTAAAATAATGACATTTGAATATTTTTTAAAATTTAATAACATGTCCTTAACTCATTAGAAAATGATATAAAACTCTTGAAAACTTCAAGTTATAATTTTTAAGTAACAATCGCAACTATGAATTGCCCATTAGAATATGGCATAAGGATGAACCTATTAATTAAGCAGTAATTACTTGAGGGTCTATTTGGTTGACAGAATATTTTGTATATAAAGACAAAGAAAACATCAAAAGTTGATAGATAAGATAAAAAATAATACTCGTATCTCTATTTTTAAAAAATTAAATATTATTAAATAATTATTACAAAAATATAATAGGCATTATAATAAAAATTACATTGCCCATTACATCAGAGTTTGAACCAAACAAGCTCTCAAGAGTACTAATTTCCTAAAACTTAATTGCAATTTTATGAAATAGTTTAGAAGGTTGGAGAATTGGGGCAAATCTGCCACTAGTTTAAGAAAATAAAAATAAATGAGAAAAGGCAAGTGAATAATTAGGCAAACACCTTGAACATTACCTAGTGTTGGAATTTCTCCTATAATCTTTTTAAGATTGCATTTTTGTATCTGTGCTGATTAATCTTTTCTTTTTCTTTTTTTTGGCCCTCCCATACCAACATGTACTGTACAAGTTAAATTTTGACTTTAGTGAATTTTAAAAAAACGCTAAAGAAAAATTAAGATTTAATAATACAGCTAAACATAAGAAATATATTGTTTATATCATTAATTATTTTCATTTATGCATTTTATATCTCGTTTTCACTCTTATCAATTATGACTCATACTGGAACTATGTTAAGAAACAAAACAAAACGCAAAAGTAAAGAATGGACGATCAGGTTATCAACATTCTATTATTGCACCCATAATAAAGATGTAGAAGCTGGAGTGTTTTTTGGCTTTGAAAATTCATATATTCATGAAGGATCTCCTTATCGTCTCATGGTTTGAAAAGTCCGTTACGTGAAAGAAGGGAGATTTCCAAATTCTCAAATGATAGTTTAGCGTTTTAGCCGCTTTTGGATTTAGCTTGGTGGGTTTTTTTTTTTGTTTTTTTTGGGTCTATGTTTCTTGGTTTTCTTTAACATATCTGTTTTATGCATTGCACTGTTTGCTAATTTAACTAATCTTGACTGATTCAATAGTTGCAAGTTTCTTGATTATAAAGTCATAATTAAGAAATGTGCAGTTATAAAACTGGCCAATATTAGCTAAATTAGCTAGTTTACAATATAATGCTTGTGAGATCGTCTCTCAAAGAGTCTTTGGTCAAATTAATTAAATTAAGAAATCACAAAAACAAAATTCATTCAAATGAGGTTGTATGTGAAATTAAAAGATCGATCAAAATAAAAAATCAGCTACCAAAATAGATTAAAAAACAAAGCAATTGATTAAAACATAATTAATCTGAAGTTCCCTCCCTTGATATCTTAAATTCTGCTAGTTTAATTCTAATTTCCTGATTATTCATATCTAATGTCCTTAAGTTACCATTTTGATCGATTCCTATTAACAAGCCCAATGCAACAGTGCAAGATTAATAATACAATATTAATCCAATTCTTATTTGAACACACCACAATAATCACACAAAAATCTCTGATATAATAAATAGAATGAATTCAATTGATTAATCAACTGATTAAATCAAATGCAACTCTCAGATCATGCATACAAACAGTAACTATACAATATGAATTATTCAACTGATATAATTAAGATTAATACAAAAATATAGATCATAAGAAAAATAAATTCATCTATAATTAAAATCAAATTAGTATATATTCAAACCATAGACTCCAGTATTGATATCATGTTCAATATTCCTAGATTGATTACAAAAAGTTTCAGAAAGTCATTACAAAAGCAAAACACTCCAAAGAAGAAATTCTCCATACAGGCTCTAAAGAGATGACGTAAAAGAGGATGTATCTGATTAAAGATGACCTAAAGGAAAATCTAAGGTATCAAATGGGTTGGGGTGGGTTGGGGTTATATCAAATGTCCAGAATTTTAAAAATACAATATTAATTCCTAATTAAAAATAAGCCTAGCATCAAAAGCCCATTATTAAATGTCCAAATCCATATGTGTGGCTTAGATTACTTGCAAGAACAAAAATATGGATAATTAGATATCTATTGATCAAAATATAATAATAATAATTAAAGCTCAAATTCACTAATTAAGCAATTAAAATACATTAATCTTAATTTTGCCCAATTTATATAAAATGAGTCTAAGGTTATCAAATTGGTCCTATTGAATTATTATAAAACTAAATATAAAATATATAATTATTCGCACTATTAGTGATGGTCATGAAAGCAAGGTCGTTATTTAAGTCTATATATATTGTCCTATTTTACTTTGAGTGTTTTACCTCCTTTCTGGTTCAATAAAGAAATCATCTTATAATTTGATTTTTTTAAAAAAAATCACAAATGTTAAAGTAGAACTATAGACTATCCTGGAAATTATTGTTAATGAAAATAGTGTAAGTTTTTAAGTTAGAAGTCAACAAGAGTAGTTACACTTATTATCACCAAGGTAAAGGTAGGGTTATAGGTTGAATTTTCAAAAGTTAAATTCACCCCTAAAAGGGTGTTGAAGTTTCCAAGTTGACTTTATAGAGTATAAGATAAGATTAGCAATTTCATAGTGAAAGCTGGCGAGTATAAAGGATGAGAAGAGGAGCCTACACGAATGATTGATATATATATTGATAAGTCATGAAAGTTCATAGAAAGAGGGAATTATGACTTGGTAGTCAGGAAGAAGAGTTATATGTTTATTAATCACTAACGTGAAAGTTAAGCGAAGTTGCAGTGTTATTAGGTTTGAGGGGTGTTCAAACTTCAATCTTCAATTCATAGAAACTATAACTAGATTTCCTTGAGTTTTATGAGAGCAGATCCTCTGAAGTATCCTTCCCTGAAGTTCCTCTGAAGTATCTCTCAGATTTATTTGTTTGTATTTTTCTAATATTTTTCTTTTTCTTTTTAAATAAACAGAAGTTTGAATTTGTGAGACACTTCAGGTACTTTAGGAAAAGCTTACTTCAGAGGATCTACTCTCTGAGTTTTATCCATCTAGATTGTCTGTCGTACACGAAGGGGTTATTAGGCTTTTTTTGGGTAATAAAATATGATATAAGTCATCTAAAAATTGTAAATAAGAGAACAAAAATTTTAACTGTAAAAGAAAATTATATTTTAAAAATTTTTAAAGTACAAAATTTAAAGTTTAATTTTCTCACACAGTTAAAATTGTTGTTCTCTCAATTATAATTGTTAGATATCTAATTAAATTTTTTGATCCTTAAAAATAAATAAAATAAAATAAAATAACTTGAAAACCTTAACTCCACAATTTGCAGTGGCTTGAGCTATTACAGACAATACATACTTTAATGCTTTATTATAATTTCATTTTATTTGTCTAAGGTTTTAAATAATTATTTCAATTTCATTTATAAATGAAATTCTATACAATATTTGTTTGACACCATGCTAGATAAAACTTACGTGCATTTTTTCAATATTTTCTTTCAAGTTTTTCCGCCAAAATTAAAATAATAACATTTAGATATTATTTTAAATTTCAACAATATATCCTTAACTCATTTATAAAAAAAAAGTAAATTATATCCCGTCATTTGAATTTTGTCAAAATTACATAACTTTCCTTTATATTTTTAAAATATACACTTTTTTCTTATGAAATAAAAAATTACATTGCATTTTAGTCTAATTAATTAAAATATACCCTTCATAAGCTTTGCTGAAATTATATTCCCTTTCTTTTATTTTCGAAATATATAATTTTTTTTTCTTGAAATAAAAAATTCCACTCCACTTTAGTCTAATTGACTAAAATATCCTCTATTAAACTATATATATATATATAATTTTTTTACTAAAATATTATCCTACTATTTGAAGCTAAAATTAAGTTTAAAACTATTTTTAAAGAATTGATTAATTCACTAATAAATCAAGTTTAAATAAATACGTCAATATTTGTCACCAATGAAGGTCTTCCAAACTATTCTAAAACAAAGGTACATAAACTATTGGTGACTTTCAATAATCACTACCAAAAATCCCTCTTTCTAACTATTATAAAACAAAGGCACATAAGATTTTGGTTGCCAGCAAAAGTTAATTTTTTGGTCTTTTTTCCCAATGGGTACTCAATTGCTACTTATTGTCATCCAAATTGCCTCATGGAATATGACCAAGATTATGCTTAAAATGGGGAAAACAGGAGTATCTAGAAGTCCTCAAAATAATGAATGGGGGCTTAATCATCTACTTTGTTAAAAAAAAAAAAAATTGGCACTTTGTAGCTCTTTTGCAGGATGGAAGAGGCATCCTAGCTTATTGTATAGCCATTGAAGCAAATATAATAAGCAGCTGTCGATTCTGGTCGGATGATCCAACCGACCAATTAACGTTTTGGGTGAGAAAAAACCACCTAGAATTGACTCTTTTTCTTTTTTGTTCATCCAAAAAAATAAGGTTCAAATAGGTTAGATCAGATCAAGTCCAAATGAGTTACGCCAAAAATATGTCTTTTTCGATATACCTAGAAAAACAAGTCTTTTAAAGCGCTAGACTAGATTAAATCGAACAAACCCACTTTCACTAAAGATGTCATCCGCCTAAACTCCAACTGAAATTATTTATTTATTTTTCTTTTTTGAAGGATTGGTTCAGATTGAGATGGATTGACGAGCTATGAACACCTTAAGTAGCGCTACTTCCTATGTTAGATCATTATAGGATTTTACTCCATTTTATAGATACTAAGAAAATTATAGGTCATTATGTTACTGCCCTTGGAAAATGGTTTGTAACTCCGTTATCATAACTCTTATCCCTGCTCTGTTAAATCAAAATAGAAAAAAGAAAAATGTTTATTGTCGGAGTTAAGGGCATATTGCTACAACCAGCTAATCAGTATCCTTCCACTCCCTTGTGCCCCATATACAATAAGTTAGGAGTTAGAATTATAACTGGCCAAGTAGAATGATTGAAGCTACCGAAGTACCATCATCATTCCTTTGCTCTCGCAACAAAGTCCATGCACATGCTATAAATTCTCGTACATGATGATCAACATTTCTACTTTAAGGGATGAACTTTTAAACCTAATGATAAAACGACTTGTTGGACATTAAGTGCATACAACTTTTGTTTCCAATTTTTTAGATTTGGATCACAAAGCCCAAAATTAAAAGTTTTAATTTCATGTACCACTTTAGATTTGGATCATATGGCCCAACCAAGGCTTGGACATCAACTCACCAAGGATGATACTTAGTCACTATTTTTTGTTTTTTGGGCGATTAGTACTAGTATGATTTAGTGAATAATTAGGGTTTTTTAGTAGTTTTTTTTAACTTAAAAAATTCCTGAATTTAAGCATTTGTACGTGCCAAAAGAAAGCTAAAGGGTGATTAAATGTAGAATCAAGTCCGATGTCTACATGCCTTTTTTGGACAATATATTTTACAGGAAATTATATATATTTTTCTTGAATTTTAATGAAATTACACACACTTTTTTTCTATATCTAAAATTTATACAAATTTTCTCTAAAATAAAAAATCATACTACATTTTAGTCCACTTTTAAAATTTTTGACTGAACTATCCTCTACTAACCACTCTTACATATATATTTTTATAGAAGGTATTTTAGTCAAAAAAATTTTAAATTCGATTAAAATATACATTTTGAAAATAGAAAATATATATATAATTTTAACAAAATTCAAGAAAATTCTTTGTAATTTACTCCATACTTTAATATGCCTTTTGAATTGAGTTACTCTCATACATAAACATGAGAAGAAGGCATAAAGCATACGGTATTTTTGTTATTCATTATATACACTTACACTCTAGGAAAAAAAAAAAAGGTATGTTTGAATTAAAGAAAAGATATGAGAGAAAAATTTTAATTAGACACTTTTTTTTACTTAGATTTCAATTTTTTTCCGTTCATTCTTTCCAATTCAAACATATATTAAAAAATATTAAATTTAAAAAAATGTTTAAGCTAAAATATTTCATCCTTTATGTTTTCTATTCTCCATAATCCAAATATATCTTTATAAATTTAATTGGAACCAAACATGAGCATCATAATTCTAAAAAAAAAGTATAATTAAAATCATATGTTTCAAAACATTAAACATGCATACAACTTCAAATTTAAAGTAACCTAAAATTTTGAAATATGTATCACGTATAAAAAATTAATGTTCTTTGCTTTGTAAGAAGAGTTCTCACTTAAAAGTTCAAATATAGAATCTAGCTATAGTTGCTTCGTATTAATAAATAAATAGTGTATTCTACCATGCCAAAAAAAAGGGGGTGTCATGTTGCGCTATTGAAATTGAAGGCATGCAGATATATTTAAACGCATAGCTAGTTGGCTTTGTTCTTGTCCAAGAGAAGGACAAATCTAATTTTTAAGTGTTTCTTTTCATAATAAAAATATAACACAATTTTTTTATAATTTAGTATTGTATAATTAAGTTTATAAAAAAAATTTGGCAAAATTTAGATACAATTTTATATCTTACTATCAAGTTTTTAAATAAAAATATGTATTATTTTTATAGTTTATCATCACATGATTGAGTTTTTTAAATAATTTTTACACATATGGTATTTTAATTAAAGAACTTAAAAATAAAATTATAAGAAATTGTAAAGAGTTGAGTGTTGGCTTTTCTGTTAACAAAATTCCATCTGAACTTATACTTTGCACAGTGACAAATTGCTGGATTTGAGGCCTTAAGGAATTAAGGAGAGTACAAAACCTTTGATCTTTTTAACATTCTACTTTTGATTAAAGATTGTTATTTAAGAAACAAAGATTATTCTTAAATAAGGACTAGTTTTGGTACAAATGCATGCTTGGCCAAATATGACCCAATGTATTTGTCAATGCAGAACCAAACATGCAAACTTAAAATAGTTTCTTAAGTCTAAAATGTATTAAAATAGGCACTTTTTTTCTCTTTAATTTCGTCCTCCGTGTATCCTTTAATATGTGCATGCCTTTAATAAAGATTTTCAAATTAGATATTGAAGGTCTCAAACCTATATTTAAGTATATAATAAAATATAGTATTTGGCCTTTTTATGCATTATGCACATTAATTTTCACATTCGATTCTAATGGATTTAAAATTGTCATAAATTTGTCTATTAGAGAAGAAATTATAGAAAAAAAAATTGGCATATACTAATTGGCAATGTCACGTGAGTCTCTAAATTTATATACGTTGTCAATCCGTTGCTAAAGGTCAAGCATGTGCAATGGCTTTACAAAACTTGACAATGGTATTTATAAAACTTTAGCAACGATATCTAAATTTAGCACCGTCGCTAAGATATAGAAAATCAAAGATCTAGCAACGTATTTATCTGTTGCTATCTTCCTCTTATAAGGAAAATACCCCTCTAACAACAATCCACTGCTAAAAGATTTTTTTTATCTAATTAAAGATTTAAATTTTTGTTAACTATCTGTATCCTTCACTACTAAAATACAATAATTTTGAATCAAATTAATTTTAAACAAAATCGTAAAGAATAAATTATAATTTATACTTTTATAAACAATTTCATTTTAGCATAAAGCTATTGTTCTCTTAAATTTGTGACGTACCCCTAAAGATAAGCCTTAGCCATGTTGACATGTACTCTACAAACTTTTAGAATTAATCATCAATATGTACTCTATGCATGATAATTTACACTAAACCTAATTACGGGCTGATCCAAATTTAGTTTAAAGTTTCTAAACATTGACAAAAAAATTATAATTATAATTATAATTTAACCTCAGCCCTCATCAACAGTATTTGGAACTTCAATATGGAATCAACACAAACACTTTGTGTTATATAATGTTCGGCTTTCTCCTATTATATTTTCAAGAGGGAAAAAAGTACTTTTTAGTCCTTAAAACATAAATGTATTAATCATTTAATTTTTAAATTTTAAAAGTATATAATTCAGTCTCTTGAAAATTTTTGTGTTACTAATTAATTAGCCACTAAGCATCTAGATATTTGCTTTGTTTGGGCCTAACGGGTAACAAATTAAAATTTTTCAATATTTATGTGTTTTTAAGATTCAATAAATAAATAATTAAGATATATATCTTTAAAAGATTGCAAAGTACATTTTCTGGTCTAAAAATGGTTTTAAATATTTAAGAGTGTTGGCTTATTTATTTTACTTCCAAAAATCATATTTAGGTTAATAATACACATTTAAACTTAATAAATATCTTGTTAAATAACATTACAAATTATAGAAAATGGATCCTCTTCCCTGCACCACTCTCTTTTGTGCATAATAAGATTTGGATTGTCTACATTAAAATCTGAATACTCTAGATTTAATTAAAAAAATTATCAGACTTTTTTAAAATATAAAATATAAATTAAAAACAATCTTCTAACTACAAATTTTTTAAAAAATAAGGATTAAGATTAGAAAAAAAAAATTGGTCTAGATCATACGATCAATTGAGATGGTGAAGATCCTCTCCCATGCACACCAAATTCCAAATTAAACAAATTAACGCAAGCCTAATTCAGTAGTTAAGGTGGTGTACACGCTATTTTAATTACACGGGTTTAAATGCTAGGGTTAACACTTAGAAAAATATATTTCCCTAAATATACTAAATAGATGAGGAATATGCTCTTATAATCACACCAAAAAAAATTGTTGATGCACGAAATAATTCAAAGATACCTTAATCCTGCAACCTAAAAAGGGGACAAGGTAAAGCAACGATAGAGAGAAACATAAACTAAGATATGGAGGATCAGGTCCACCAAAGCCGCGAAAAGTTTTTTTTTTTTCCACGTGTCTTTGGGGAAAATTAATGACAACACTTGATTGTGTTTCTCCCTTCCTCAAAACGTCGACCACCTGCGTTGAGGCCAGTAGCCATGCCTGAACCATCTGAGTCATTAGGATCTGAACCATTCTCTCTTCCCCAAAACGTTGACCACTTGCTTTTCCTTCCCACCACGATTGCTTGGCAGATCTGGCCATGAATCAAGAACAATGGAAAATGTTTTGGGGAAAACTATAAGTTTTCTTAATCTTAACTTATATAGGCAAATGTATATATTTCTGCAAAATCTATATATAAAAATATTGCATGCCTGAAGAAGAAAAATTATGTTAATGAAATCCTAGCAAACAACAGATAACTGCAACGTGTGTCACTGACTACAGAACAGAGCTTGGTACCACTCACCAATAAAAATAATAAACAGCGAGTGGAACCCAAGTATAGTAATTGCTGCATTTTGTTCTGTTTCTCAAAGGAGCACTTGATGTTTGATAAAACCTTCCGAAACCAGTCTGATTATCTAGATGTGAATTGACCAGACCTTGCATTAGGATAAACAGCACAAGGCAAGGTTTGGGAAAACATTTCTTTCACATACCAATACAGAAGCTGCTCTTAAGAGAATGCCAATTAGTATGTGTTGCAAATGAAATCAGCTACTACCATATAAATCACTGTTGAACAGATAGTTATTATACATAGCAGTAAGTTCACAATCTTGAGTATATCATGAGCACGCTATGGAAGGAGCAACAGGAGCACTTCGACCAGAGAACCAGATTCAGTAGTGTATAACAAGAATAACTCCAAGAAACAGGCAAATTAAGAGTAAGGAAGCAAATACTCTCACTTTGCCTCGAAGGGGTTTGACCAATATTTGTAGTGTTCATACTTAGGATCATCCAAATTGTCAGCAATCCCATAAGAGAAATGAACGCTGCCACCAGCCATCATTGTTAAAACAACAAAATAAAGCAGTTCTGCAATAGAGCCAGCAGTGTACACTGTATAGCTCTGACTCCCTCAGCTCCCATGTCATGGTACTCAGTCCATACATCACGACAGGTGGTATTTGCCACATTTTGACCCTTAATGGCTCCCTGTAAAATAATCAAAGACTTAAGAGTCAACAATAATCAAAATATATTGAAGAGATTTAAGATAACTGGTACACAAAGCAGTTAAGCATAACTATGGATTAACTTAATTTCTATGGACAAGGTGAAGATCACAGTCTTCGGTTCATTTGGAAGAGAAGATTATGAAGAATAGAAAGAGAATTTTGGACTACTATGATTGTGCTGAGGAGGAAGAATAAAAGGTAACTACCTTCTGTCCTCCTTTTTAGGTGTAAACAAACATAAATTTGGTTATATTTAGAAAAAGAAGACAAGTGAAAGGGATTTATTGGCAAAGGGTAGTCACATGGTGATACACTGATAGTCACCCCATTGACATAAGACAACATACCAAGACAAAACCAATTAAATCTTAGTCCAAGATGCGTACTATCTTTCCCAGGCAAAAAATGGGAAGATAACTCCTAAAAGGTGTATGAAAGACTAACATAATGCTCAGAAAACCTTTTTAGTGCTCACAAATCACAAAATTCCTTCAGCAATATCTGGATATAACATAAGACAAGACTTAGCTAAAATTCTTTTAAGTATTTGCTATCAAGAATTTCAATAAAAACTTGTGAAAGAACTTTCTTTAAAGAACTAATTATGTGATGTTAAACTATAAAAGATATCCAAATGATATGCTTTTATAACAGAACTTGATAGCAAAGATTTATAAACTATACTTAGGTTTTCTTCTCTAATATAACATATAGCCTCACCCGAAAGTCAATCCTCTCTATCTCAAATGAAGGTGCCTCTACCACATCCTTGCCAAATGATATAATCCGTCCGTAGTTGACATGTTTTGATGAGAAATCGGAGAGTTATTAGTGTCTTGGCTTGTCAACTGAGTACCATTATGCTTTTGCTTTCTCTTGCCTGGGAGATACCCTTCCTCTGGTGACCGGCCAAGACCACGCCAAATAGTGTCCCTACTTCTTGGTATCATTGACATTGTTGAGTCCCAAGTGCGGGTCATCTTCATTACATGTTGCAAGGTTTGAAGGCCAAACAGATAATTATCTAAGAAACCTGGGGCAATTGCCCTGCATAGTTAAAGAAGAAAGAACCATATTTGATCAGGATACTGGATAGTTGACAAAAACAGAAAAGAGTATAGTACTGGGAAAAAAAAATTGAAGAAAATTGTGAACCCCAAAAAAAAAACAAAACTTGAATGAAACTCCCACGTGGTAGGATATATTATCACAATAAAATTGTTATTTCATAGTGAGTTCTCTTGAACTATATGTGCTAACTAATAATATTAGTAAATCACTCAACAATGATTCTAACTTTCTAAGCTATTATAATGTTCTTTAAAAGAAAAAGGGGGGGGGGGGGGGGGAGGTTATGCCGCCAAAGTGGAGTATAACACTGTTAGAAACCAGGCTAAACTCATTAAGTCATCACCAACTTGCTACTATGTAAGCGATAGTTAAGTTGATATAGCTGGTAACAGCAATATGCTTGGCTTCAGCAGAGAAAAGGCCAGCCACAGACTTTGGAGCACCCAAAAATGGTCCACCAATGTTCATCACTGCCTTTATATGTCTGGCACACCAATCTGGTCCACCCCCACCACCACTGGAGCCGGTGCTTCAACCCATTTTATAAAATGAAGAAAGTACAGCACACCCATTGAATGTGGCATGATAACTGCCTTGTTGCCACCATTAGTGGCAGCCATAAGTTCTCTGTTGCCTTTTATCCAACTTAGTGTTGATCCCGCACCTGATCAATTAAATTTTTTGAAGCGTTAAGAATCAGCCATTGTCATAGAAAGAAGTAATTAAAGCCAATTTTAACTATATCTTTCTGACTTATCAGAAGCTATCTATTGTCCCTCTAATTACTGTAGTTAATTTCTTTAGAGGAACAACATTGCCTTGATTGAGATTAAAGGGTCAAAAGTTCATAATCAATGAACTTCTTTGGGGAAGGTACAAGTCCAGTGAAGTATATGTTAAGAAATACCTCAGTGTTCCGAAATGATATTCTCCGATCATATGCAGCCATGTACATGGTTTTTTCTTCATAACCAATGCGAGCCAAGTTAGCAATTATGACAGCCCACACGAAATATCCTGGAGCAAATTAATCGGCAGCTACCAAGTCCAGAGACAGGCCTGACTCTAAGCCAGGTGGATCTAATCCTGTCTCATTGTCCAGTGACATGTGCTCCACCCAGCATAAAGGTCTGCGAAAGATTCAGAAAGAGCAAGACATGAATCCTTCCCCCCTTCTAAGTTGGTGATAATTCAAGTCTAGTATGAAAAGTGAGCTCAAAGATTACAAGTTAAAAAGAACAAACCCTACAAAACAGGCAGTGACATCAGAAAGGAACCAACACAAGCACATTTTTAATGAATCTCTAGTGACACTGATGCCTATACCCCTGACCTAAAGGATCAAATGTCTTTACTCTTTCAATGAATTTTGTTGTAGTGAACTAAGTTATATTTATGCCTTATCTGGATCATAGGTTGTTTCAACCTCACTTCTCTGGGGGAAAAATAATAATAATAATACGAGAATGGGCCTTTGAAAAGCTACCTTTTATTTAATATACAAATTTGATACGTTTAGCTGGTATTACAGTGATGACATCCTAAATGTATGTTGTTCTCATATGAGGGAAGTAAAAGTCCAAGCAACAATTCTTCAGCAATAATCATTTGAAAAGATTACAGAAATGTCAATCAAAAGCATATTCTCTAACCTAATACAGCTGAGCAATCCTTCCTCTTAGGCATTGTTTGGTTTGAGGGGTTTGGAGGGGAGGGGAGGGGAGGGGAGGGTGTTCCTTTGTTTGATATGAAAAAAATGGAGGGGAGGGGAGGCAAAATATCCCCTCCCCTCCCCTCCCCTCCCCTCCAAACCCTCCCCTCCAAAAGTGAGGGGTTTTGGATGGGAGAAAATTTTTTTATCTTTATTTGACTAAATTGCCCCTATTTTACTTTCATTTAAAACATAATATAGATCTTATTTTTTTTAATAGGGTTTAAGATAATTTTTTATAAAAATAAAAAATATTTTTAAATAAAAAAAATATTTTTTATAATAAAAAAAAATAAGAAAAAGCTTTTTTTATATAAAAATATCTTAAAAACAAAAAAAATTAATTCTAATATCATAAGGGTATAATTGTCCATTAATCCTTCTCCTCCTCCTCTCCCCTCCCCTCCTCAACCAAACAACATATCATTAAAACCCCTTCCTTCCCCTCCCCTCCCCTCCCTCCAAATCAACCAAACAACCTATCATTAAAACCCCTCCCCTCCCCTCCCCTCCCCCTCCCCTCCCCTCCATTGAACCAAACACTGTGTTAAGAAATGAGCCGAATAGCAACAGAAAATCTTTCAAACCACAACTTGCTCTCAACGCTTTAAGCACTTGTGAGCAAATCCAAGCCTCCAAGGTGGACTCTAAAATGAAATTAAACATTTTGTCTTTCATAATGGATATTTGTGCCTCATAATTGAAGTCTGAGCGGGCAACTTAATACGTAAGAATTTTAAAGAAAGCAGCTTGAGTGTATGAAAACATCTTTTGATCATAGTCAAAAGTTTTACAGGAAAATAATGCTATAATCGTACCTTATTTAATAAGACAAACTTTCTGAAAGCAAACTCTTTCAATCATCTCAGGCAATCTTCAGCATCAACCGACAAGACCATAATTGGGAAGTTTCTCTTATGATCAGTTTCTCATATTAACTTTACCAATATTGGTAACTTGTTATCAAACTCCCAAATCTGAAATTGAAGTGACATGCTTTTATCTAGGCTTGTCCACAAACATCATCAAACTAAGATATGGTTTCACAGTTAAGATCAATAAGAAAGTATGTTTTCAACACGTCATTACCATTTATCATCCTTATAACTAATACAAATAGACTAGCAGCATCAACCGATTTGCAAAATAAAAGACATCACAAACCAATCCAAAGATGTTAGCTCATGGTAAGAAGAGAGACAATATCTTTCCTTATCCCCAGAGAAAGCCGGCAAACACTTCCTAAACCTGCTACCAGGCAAAAAGATACAGAAACACCAAATTAAGATATTAGCAAACATTAAGACCAACAAATTCTTAATACCTTTTGTAGACTTTTCCAAATGTGCCACCCCACAATCGTTTCCGGAACAAGCCCTCAGCACACTGGTGGCCCTCCCAAAGCTCGAGCCCACCGGTAACGGTCCCCGGCACGAAGACTACAGGATGCTTCGCCGTCAGCCCTTCTTTCTTCAGTTTCAGACCAGGCGGGTCCAGCAACGGCCCAGTTATCGCCTCCGTCACATACTGAGGAAACGAAGCTGGCATAGCATTGCACAGAAACAGCAATAACCACCGTATGGAACCAATGCAACCGATACACCAGCAACTACTATCCACACAAGACCACTTGCTCTTCTTCGCCGCTACTTTCTTCTTCCCTTTCGTTCTGAATCTTTGACTCCGCACTCGAAGGCCTATCGGCTTCTGCACCTTTTCTCCGTCGAGTTAAACACATCCTGAAATTTGAATAGTAATTACTTTATTCCACGACTCTAAGTGCCACAATCCAGAAATTCCCTTGAAGATCGTCAGTTTTCACTTTCCCTCTTTCTAAGACGTTTGAAGATCTTTGGAATATGAAAAGTCTTTGTTCTCCTTGAGCTGATAAAAATCACACTGCCAGCTTGCTCAGCTGAGACAACGGTTTTTTCCTTTCAATAGAATACAAATGACATCACAGTTATGTAATTATTGGCGATAGATCCCTAAACGCCTGAAGGGAAGGGGGAAAGTGATTTTGAAGCCATCACTTTTTTTTTTTTCTTTTTCCAAGTTGATTTTCGCGAGAAACAAACAGAAACTTAACAAGATTTTGGGAAGGTGCAGCCAGCGGCCAGTCGTTGGTGGATGTTCCACAACAGTGAATTATTGGAGATGCTCTTAGTAATGTGGGTCCCAGCTAAGTTAAATATGAGAGAGTTCGATTACGTGGCAGAATCTAATTGGCTGTCTTATTATTCATGCCATGTTTTCTTTATATATACATTATTAAAATAATATAAAAAAAAATTTGCTCGCATCTTGTCCTTATTTATCAAATAAATATTTTGACAATCTTTTTTTTCTTTTCTTATAACAAGTACAAAGTTACAATTACAAATAGTATCATTATATAAATGAAAATCCATAAAAAAGTTATTTATTGTATGACTTTTGTATTGGCTGCGTGCAATGTATCGTTTAGTATTAACTGTATACTGTTTATATATATATATATATATATATTGTGTGAGACTTTTTTTTTTTGGTGAGATTTGCGAGACAGTTTTTGAATTTCCTCTAAAATGCGGAATAAGCTATACTTATTGTGATTATAAAATCATGACTTCCTTTTTAACTTGATTTCTTGCGTTTAGATTCTTCCTTTTTATTTTATAAATAAAATAAAATAAAATGCTCAATACATTTATAATGCTCAATCCTTTTGTTCGTCATATTTGTTTAAGGAGTTCAGGAACCCTAAATGTTATGAATAGCATTGCTGAAAATGTCTTACCATGAGTCTGGTTAGCTGCAAATTGTTTTTTATTTCCGCGTCATTACATAAAAGACTTTCCCTTGTATGCTTTTTTAGCTGCTGATGGTAGTAAGTCCCCCTTTTGAAAACTGAACATAGTCAGATATTTTTTGGCTCATGATGCACCTAAATAGGTCACAAGTTTTGTTTCGGCTTGGTCCGAGTTGTATGCTCTGCCATTGGTTGTTAGTCATTTTAATAAATATGTTCTTTATGTATACTGGAGCTAAAAAATGAAGATGCACTTGAACAAGCTTTATCTACTGCTGTTAAGTGTAGAATTTTGGATGGAAAGATATAATAAAAATTCCCCCAAAAAAAGATTTAGCAGCGGTCAAAACTGCCATAAAAAGTTCAGAAGTATTTTACAACAATTTAAATAACTATCATTAAACCTTCGCATAAGAAGTGAATATATGGAGCAAGACCCTACTTAAAATTAATAATATACCTACTGGTTTTGTACCAAAACTTGAACTTGGGTAGCTAACGAACAACAGGATAGAACTAATTGGACCGTAGAGGACGTGGGGTTTTGTTTTGCCAAGGAGGTGCTAAAACTATTGAGACATAGTGAATTTCCATGGTGATATAGTGACTGCTTGATTAAGTGTGAATACTTCTTGCCTTTTCACCTTTCAATGTTTTTCTCTCCTATAAACACACTATAACTTCAATCTTCTCTATATTTGTTTTTGTGGGGTGTTGGCCCAAGGTTGTTTGGTCCAAAAACTTTGAAGATAACAAAACTTGAATCAAATTTATGTAAAAGCCTATAATTTTACTTGGCCCAATAAGATAAGTGTTAATTCTTTTGGGCTTTGATTGCTTTTATCCATGCTTGTAAGAAGCTAGGATTATGTACTAAATGACAAATGATTTTATAAGGAAAAGACAAAAGAGTTATGGTCTTTACATGAAATGAAGTTTTGCTTTAACCCTCATTTCGAACTCTGTGATTAGCATTAAACACAAGTTGACCATACGTGCTACATGTAAAAGCAAAACCTATGAAGGCTAAAAGTTTTGAAGGTTGGAAATAAATCGAAAATGCTCCAGTAAAGATAAACGTTGAAGATCATACTTATCTCTAATGGCTAGTCAATGCAAGAAGTCTATATATATTCAAAATAATAAATGTTGGATAGAAAAACAAAAAAAAATAGAGAACTTGAGAATTATACAAGATTCCTTATTGCATAGTGTCTGGTATATCAACTTGTAAGAAGCAATTTTGTTTGTACTTGAAAGTTGTGTAAAAGAAAAAGGAGTGTATTTGTGATCTCCAAAAAAAAAAAGTTAAAGGTGAGTTGTAGAAAACCCTGTTGAAAAATCACCAAGGGTTGAAACGTGTAAGTGGTGTTAAACACATCTCTGTAAGTATATTGGTTTTTTTTTAGTGGAAAAATCTCTTAAGAATTTTAAGGAGACTGGACGTAGGTTTAGGTTGACCGAACCAAGATAAATCACTACGTGCTGTCATCTTTCAAGTGTGATGAGCTTTACTCCTCCATTTTCAGAAGACTTTATCTTGATTTTATTATTACTTGCATTATTAACTGCATTCACTCAAGCTAATAGTTTCTCAACATCATATACATCTAGTTATTGTCAAAATTATAAGTGTTTTATTTGTTCTTATCTATTTCATACAAAGGTCATCCACCTTCAGTAAATTGAAATAGAGGACCATTGGTCTTGCACTTTTGAAAAAAAAACATGAAAACTACACATTTTGCATATTACACCTATTCACTCCCTTCTAAGTATGATTATCATGAGGAACTAAAGATCTTTTCCAAATTGGAGAAAAAAATGGCTCCCACATACACAACACTACATAGCAAAAGAATAGTAGCATCTCTAATGTCCCACATTGAAGAAAACATAAAAGAGGAGATGAATCTCTGGTTATAAATAGAGGGCCCACCCTATATGTGTTTTACTTCTCTAGACTAGGCCAATTAGTGATTAAATCGGTCGATGGTCCTAAATTTTAGTATATTTTGGAAGATGGGATGACTTGTTGATTTGTTTGGTTTTGATTAGGTTTATTGATTTTTTTATCAAGTTATTGACTAGTTCTTTAAATGATTAATTTTTGGGGTTTATTGGATTGGAAAGATGTTTGGTTTATTAGTTAAACTAGTTGATTCAATTCTTTAGAATTATGTTAGTTGGTTCAGTTCTTTAGAATTATGTTGATTAGTAACTATTGAGTTCTAATTTGTGTGAACTCAATAGCAACTTTCATGCAATTAAGATTCTTTAGAACTATGGCGATTAGTACCTATTAAGTTCTAATTTTTGCAAACTCAACAGCACCTTCATGCAATTAAAACTATATTTGGTTTAGTGTAACATTTAGTATATATAGGAAAAAGTGAATAAAATAAATGAAAAATGACTCTTATACTCTTATTTAAAAAAATAATTAAAAAAGTAATAAAAAATATGGACATTGTTAAATAATAATTACGAAAACATAATAAAGATTGCAAAAAAATTATATTACCTTTTGCATTGCAAAGTTGGTACCTAACATAACTTATTTGATGAAAATATAGTTGTAAGTTAAAACTAGTACAAAATATGAGCAAACAAGCTAACTAGTAAAACATTATGCCAATACCAACATCAAGATAGTAAGGCTGTCTAAATACATGATATGTATCTTGAAAAAGAACACATTTGAGAATTAGTTTTAAGAACTAAACAAAGCTTTCAACTAGCCACTTGATGCATCTAAATTATTCAATAGTTTATTATAAATAGCAGTTTGCTCTGTGATGCCCTTGCTATGTAAGGGATTCAAATTGTCTAATAAAAAATTTTAAATTAAAAAAAATCTGCCCCCTGTTTAGGGGAGCACAACAGTAATGTCTATTAAGAAAATTATGAATTTAAATAAATAATTAGAGTTAAAATAATTAAAGAAATAAATTTAAAATAATCCAAATCCATTAGGTATAGTATTAAACAAAATTTTAAAAGAGTAAACTTAAATATAAGCAAGCCATAGCTCTAGTGGCAACCTTATTGCACAACTATACCTTTTACCTAGAGATCTAAGTTCAAGCCCTTTTAATGCCACACTTATTGTTACCTTTTTCTTAATTTTTTTCTCCTTTTATTTCTTTAGTTTCCACTATAATGACCAAAGCAACTTTGTCAAAGGAGCACATTGCCATTTCTTCAACCTAATTCCAATCCCTTGCTTAATTTAATATTTTTTAAATGGCCCCTTGATATTTCATCAGTAGAGCATGTGATTCTCCAACCTAAATTTCTTGAAAATTCTGTTATATGTTTACTCCTTCATTTCTATTCTATATTTCCTTAATGCTATCAATTCTCAAAACCTTCATCCTTCTCATGTGCTCTCTCTCATGCATGTTGAAATAGTTGCAACCCTTCACTCTTTTCATCTGAATCCTGGAGAGAAAGAGAAAGAGAGAGAGAGAGAGAGAGAGAGAGAGAGAGAGAGACCTGATAACGAGCTTTCATTTCTCATGCTTTTCAATTCTACACTTGCCCTATTTTTGCAAATTTTGGGTCTTTGTTTCAGCTACACTTTCTCATCCTTCTCTAAACCCACGACATGTTCTAGCAATATTTTTATTTTTAGCAGTTTCTCTTTCATGTTGTTATATTGGTCTTCCTTTACAAGAGCTCACCTATTTAGCATCAATCCTTCCTTTGTGGCAACTTTTATCACTCCCTGAAATGAAAAGTGTGATCGACATGGAAGATAAACAATCTTTCCTCCATAAGCCTAACTAAAACTAGGATCTAGACCATAATTCATTAGGAGCTCCTAATGTTTAATATTAGATAATAAAACTAATCATAACCATTATAAATCATACTTGCATTAAACATAATCCATTACGTAAGGCTTTTTGTAAAAATTTTGGCAAAGTTTCCCTTGAATACAGCCACACAATGTAATCAAAAGAGAGTTCTACTCTCCATGCAACCCATTTTGCATCACATTTTAGGGGTGGAAGATCTTATCTGTGACTTAGTGGAGTTACATACAAACATATACTAGAACAAAATAAATTCCAAGTAGATCATCAAAATATACCTATGCAAACAAATGCGAGGCTCACCAAGAACGAAGAAGGATAACTTATTTTGAGCTATTGAAGATAGATCAAGTTCAATCCTACTATCTTTAAAAAAAATTAAAAATAAAAGGAGTGAATCAACGCTCAATGAGTAGATAAAACTAACTATAAGGTATAAGAATTTTTTTTTACATTAAAGTTCTATTTAAAATATCAATCCAACAATTAACAATTTAAATGCAGTGATTAATGTCTTCTTTTAATAAAAACATTCATCAAATACATTAGGAAGCAACTAATCAGTGCCAAATGGATCAGATGCAGAGGACACATCTCATAAAAGTAAATAACATAGACGCTAAGCAATCTACTCATGAAACTCATAATAGATCCATATATAGTGGCCAACCGCATGGGGCTACCAACACTCTTCCTAGATGGGGGTACAAATCATAGTGCATGTGGCCAACATCTATTGCGGTTAGTTGCAAAGCCCCGAAATAGATAGTTCCTAACAAGGATGTGTAAAAATAGATTAGCATTCTTATTCACACTCACTTGCCATCAGAGCATATAAGTAACATAGATCATTAAGCATTCAAACTTATAGAAGCTCAGAAAAATTTTAATTAAACCTCTGTATTCAATAAAAATAATTTCAAAGTTTGATGTGTTTCCCAAATTACCATGATACTTAAGTGAGCATTTGGAAAATGAAATAATAGGAACAATAAAGAGTTAAGTAAGTGGTAATCAAATAAATAATATTTGGATAAAAGAAATGAAACATAATTTGTCTAACTTGTATAGTCAACATTATCTACTCACCTCTTAGATAACGTAGAAAAGTTCCTTATTATATTATCTATTAATTCTTTAGTTGTGATTAACTCCTTAAATACCCTATACACCTATTCACAAGATCTTAATATTTGAATAATTTCAATGGTCAATCATAAAATTTATCATCTTTACCCAAACACTTAGTCTTAGCAAAATTTTTGGATATAATGATTAATTAAATCTCTTCCACAACACCAGTACAACTCTACTCACCTAAGTTAAAATTTTAGCACTCCATATGCTATCCATTTTCCCTAACAACTACTAACTTGCACAAACTTAATTTATGAATATTTCTTTTTCATCCCTAGTTTCTTCACTTGGTTAACTATCATTAATGAAGCTTTATCTTAGAGGAGCTAAAATTTTCTCAAAAGTAGATGTATTCCTTGAAAATGCCTAACTTGAAGTTCTTGAATTCTCTCTATTTGACAATAAATCATTCAAATGTTTTAGTAGTCTAAGACATAATTGATTGAAATAAATAACAATAGGCAAAAATAAGATATATATATATATATATTGAGCTTAAGGTTATTCATATTCAAAACTTAAAGGATAAACCAAATTAACTACTAAACCTATAGTCCAAAAAATCTCTATAAGTAACTTGAAAGCTTATGAAACCTATTTGAATCCCTAAATAGAATACAAAGAGCTTCATGCACACAAACCACACTAATAGTAGCATTAAGGTTTCCAACATTGGAAAGAGACAAAATGAAAGTATAGCCTTTTCAAAAAAAAAATTCACTAACCTCTTCCTTCCCCCACAGATGAATTACCCAGCCGAGCACCCAAAGAAAGAACAACTCCACCCTCTACTACTCTATTGATTGAGAATTAAGAGGAAGGACAAGATGGTGCTAATATAGTCTTATGCACTTCCTTCTACCCTCTCTCAGTCTCTAAGCCGATCCAACCAAGGCACACACATTAGAGCAACCATATTCCTACCTCTAATTTGTTTGGTCGAGAATTAAAAAGGAGAATGTGCAGAGTAGAATTTCGAGCCGAAAGGAAGAGCAACATACACTAGAAAACAAAAAGAACTTAAAAGATATCAAGGGCACCTAACCAATAACAAGTTGAAATTTTAGACTAAAAACCACAAAAAAGAAGAAGGAATATGCAAAATAATTTCAAGGCAAATGAAAAACAAAAAAAAAACTACATTAGAATAGCAAGGAAGAATAAAAAAATATGAACACCATTTTTTTTAGCAACCAAGAGCTGAGTTTAGACTTGAAGGGAAGTGGTTTTGCATAAAAGGAAATGGTAACCAAGAAGCAACAATGGGCATAGTTGCTGCAATAGAAAATCACGTAGGAATAGAAGCAAGGGAGAAGCATAAGTTACTGCAAAGTAGAGATGATAGCCAACATTTTTTGGTTATCCTATCTTTTGGTTTTGTTGTTTGAAAAGATCACTCTATTGCTAAAGACGTGAGGTAGTAGATTAGGGTGGGAAATGACCAATAAACACAACCTTCTACCACAATAGGTAGGGGCAATCTTGGCATAACAAAAACAAAGAAGTGGTAGGAGAAGAATAATAAAATAAAATAAAAAACAAAGAATAAGGCAATGGTTTAAGGTTCGAAACCTGGTACGCTATCTAGGTTTATTTGTTTGTGAGTATATATTTACATATATTCTGGTTTTACAGCTTCATTTTTTCTTTTGTTGGTTAACTGCTTTCTCTAATTGAACCAAGCTAGGTTAGGATTCTTCTTAGATTGTTAATTTTGTAAATAAAATTTTACTCAAGTGGTTGCATTCTCCATGGTATCTTCAGCTCCTCATGATGTTTGTTTGCTTTTGGGTTATGGAAATTCTTGTGGCTTATTTCTTCCAATTTTGTTATATTCGATTGCAACCCTTTCATCTGGTTTAAGTGAGTTGACTAAAGATTGCACTGGATCTCTTAAGGGTGGTGAAAACTCAAATAATTTCAAGGTAGGATTCTACCCATTCGAAATCTAAAATTGACATAAGACATGTGGGTGTTGGGTAAGGTGTAAAATTCTAGCATCTCCCAAAATATCTAATGGCTTTAAGTAGTTTTAAGGTTCTTGTTATTGGGGAAGTTAGTTTTTCCTAATGGAACTGAATGGGTCAATAGGAACCAAAAGGATAAGTTAAGAGATGAAGTGAACAAACATCTCAGCTATGTGTAGTAACTGACATTAAAATGGGACATATCAAAGGCTCAATAAAATTAGGTAAGAATCTCTTTCTTCTTGCTAATTCCTCATATTTAAGTTAAGATGAGAAGTATGTCATGATTGCAACTAAGCATAGTGATAAATTTAATTAAAATTAACAATAATAATATAAATTAAATATGGTAGATTAATATGACTAATTGTTATAGAGATAAATGTGTTTTTTAGAAACTAAATGAATTTTTATGAATATATTCTAAGGAGCATCTTGAACAATTATATGGAAAGGTATGACATTGTTTTGATAGCGGAAGAAATGATAACTGTTTAATAAGCATTGTGAGTATATTATAAAGCATAAGACAGTTTTAACTTTCCTTCCATTTTTATTTCCTTTGTTTTTGTTTGCATTATGCATGTCTATTGGAATAAGAATCTTAAGTAATGCCGTAATATGTGGATATTATTATGATATTAAATCTTTTAGACTATAATATACAATGCGTGTTATGTTTTCAAAATAGATATGAAATTACATATTGACCTAAGTGTTATTTTCAGGAATTCAAACAATGATTAGTTTGCCACAGATGTTTTTATAGTATTATCTCAAGTGTTTTTAATTCTAAAATACCACATTGTTCATTGTGCAATTTACATTTCAAATCACTTACTTTGGAAGATTCTAGATATGAATTATACTTTATTATATGACACGCACACATATAAGATAGGATTGTGTAAAATGCTGGTTGCTAAGAGTACTACTAGTAGCCCTTAGTATACTCTTGATATTGCCATGTAGTTTCTATGATTGAGTACTAGAATGTAGTAAACTAAATACTATTTGATGATTTATAGGTCGAGCACACATGTTTGGCTACGTAGTTATTTATGCTTGTGGGCTATGTACTCACATTAGTATATATGTTAAAATTTAGAGTTTTACACAAAATTATCTAATGAAGTTTTTTTTATTAAATTGTTTTTTTCAATATAACAACCATTTCCTATTTAGCATTAAACTTGTAAATGTTGAACTTGATTTTTATTTGTTCTTCATGATTGTCTCTAAGTAACTTCTTGGTTAAAATATTATATGCATAAATATTTTTTTTATATTTTATTACATTAATAATGTAATAAATAAATTTTCAATTAACTCAAATTCTTTAACTTTTTATACATACCAATTATTTCATACCTCTTTCTATCTAAAAATGTATAAATTTGAATTTTTATATAATTTATTTTGTGCCTTTCCATATTTGAAGTCTCAGTAATTTATTATTATTTCAAAACCTATTTTCATTTAGCAAAAAAATTTCAATGCCAACACGTTTTTTTCTTTTGGTGTTCATGCTGTATTTTTCACTCCCTGAACTTATTCCATTATTTATTGTGCCTTTACAATTTAACTCTACAACCTTATATAGGTTGAATTAAAATTTTTAATTGTTTTGTTCCATATGATTACCTTATCTAGTTTTAAATGTGTTTCGATTTTTTATATTTTAAAATATCTTTTAACTTTTTCATGATTTGTCAGTAAAAAAATTAGTATGATTTGTAATTTTTTTCCTAAGACAATGAAACTCCATGGAGAGCTTATTGAGGAAGTGGCTGGGAGAGTGAAAATTTGAACTCACTTAAATCTTTTAGTTCTTAGAGAGGTGCCATTTGAACTAAAATTTTTCTATTGATTTATATTCAAGTAATTTTTAATATTTATTTTATTAATTTTTTAAAAATTATTACATTGTTAAATTTTATACTTCTTACAAAGAGAATTAATACATGATAGAGTATATATTTGAATCTAAAACTTTTTAATAACTGTCCACGCCTCTCATGGGAAAGAGTCTTTTTTTCTTTTTAATTCATTGCATAGCAAACTGGGAAAAAAAAAAAAAAAGAAAGACAGATCCAGTTTAATTATGTAAATTCATTTTTCTTTCATAAAGCAAAATTGTTTTCCACTGTTATTATTCAATTATTTTACTTATTTGATATATGGCAAAGCGAGGTTATTCTACGTCGGGCATGTAGTTCTTTGAAACCTTTTTTTTTTTGGGTCTAGTTTCCTCTTTAGGATTTGCGTGTGCAGCTTGCTAGGATTTTTCATGTATCTTAAATATTTATGTTAAAGTTAATATAATAAATTAAACCAAGATTTCCAAGTTTCTTTTTTTTTTTTTTGGGTTTGTAGATTCAGTTTCTTGTTTTCCTCTTCATGGTTGGGTCAAAACGATGGAAAATTAAAGTGATTTTTGGCTTTTTCTGTGTTTTCTCTAAAAGCATGTTATCTTCTTATAGTCATTAGTAGAACAACATGGGCACAATCCAAAACACTAATAACTAATGGTATTGCCTACCTAACATTGCTTTTCAACTTCTCTTTCTCGGACTGTCTTCTCTGCAGGATTTGTGTCTTGTGACGTAACTCTGTTTCTGCAGCATGTACTTTCTTAGTAGCACTGAGCAGAAAAACATGTCCATGACATTGGCCAAGTGTTCTTGTTCTCTATTCTTTGCATTTCCCATTTCTCTTTATTTTCTCAATCAGATTTTTATTTCAAAAAAGGCAAGCAGTGGCTAACAAATGAAGAATTATATTTGTTAAATAGTATTAGTTTACCTTTGTTCTTTATTTAGTAACTTCAGTTAGACTAGGCAAGTCCCATATTGGCTATATCTCAAACTATACAATTTTTACCACAAAAAAATGTATCACACCAATACCTAGTAAACAACTTGTTAAACAACATCTCTGAAAAGGAGGACACAAAACCTGCCATATAAACCAGAGGCATTCAATCTCATTACTTTTGAGATTTCTAAAATGGAATTAACCAAATGATTCCCAATTTTATTGTGCACCAGTGACATTTGATAGTGATACACTTTAGTGTAGCGACAATTGTTAATCTGACAATGAATTTCTGTTATTACAGAACATTAAAATTAGACAAGAACCTTTAATAGATCATAGCTTGACATCTTTATGCAGTGGTGCCACATTAACACCTCAAATGTTCAGAAATGTTACACAATTCCATTTCAATGAAACTATGACAACAATAGATTGCTCATGAAAATATATAGAATAGGGATGAACCTGCTAATTACAGAGTACTTGCTGACTTGTGCACATTATTGGCGACACTTAAGACAAGAATCACGATCTGCAAAAGCTTGAGAAAGAACTCAAAATACCTGGAAATATGATCCTTTGGAGAAAATCAAAGTTCCATGGAAAAAATGTTGACATTTATCAGCCTAGTCTTCACATAATTACCTATCCCTCTTGCGTACTGAAATAACATAACAGAAAACATTCAGCTCCAACTCACAAATGTCTATGCAGCAACGTTTGGAATGGATGATACTGATGCAACCTTATAGATCTCATCAATTGTCTGTAAATTATAACTTCAACATAAGTTTTACCCTTTTAAAGACAAGGAAGAATAACCCTCACATTATTTGTGATGAAGCCAAAATCCAGCATTCCTGGTTCTACTGCTTATTTAAGCATTTGTAATACTATTGTACCATAAAGAAGAAGAAACAGGAAAAGAAAGAAGGGCCACAAATAGTTGCATTTACTGAGTTATTTGGAGTTTTCTATAGACATGCTAATTAGTTTTATCAGCTAATGGATTCTATAAACTGATGCAAAATTGTGTCAGATAATAAGTGATTACAGTGTTGCCTGTATCATTTGTGCTGTTAATAACCATATGGCACCTTTCAATGCTTTCTATGCAATAAAATTTTAGACTTCTCTTCAGATTCTTGATTGAATATTTAGTAAGTTTAGTACTGAATATTATTCAAGAATTCTCTTTGAATATGAAATTGAAATTTTATCTTTAGTAGTCTTGTTCCCAACCATATTTTAATCCAAATTGCTGTTTGTGTTACGGTCAAATACACTTCAAACTCGAATAATCTTGTTTTGTCAACTTAAAAGTGATTCCACAATTTTGACCATATTGGTTGAGAAAATTGAATAGGTAAGCCAATTTCCAAAATCTGATTCAAAAAAAAAAGGAAAAAGAATAAGTGGAGAGTGAAAACGAAGAAGTTACGCGCCTGAAACGTTTTCTTCTGTCTTTAGTATTTTCCAAGGATGGGATCCTTGTCCAACAATTCAAAGATGAAATAAATAAAGAAATAAAGAAGAAGAAGAAGAAGAAACTGGAGTTGATTATGTACTGAAAATTGAAGGAGATTGAAGAAACACATTTTAGGCTTAACTATCATTTTGGTTCCTTAATTTATTTATTTGTTTTAATTTAATTCTTTAACATTCAATTTGTAACATATTCATCCTTTAATTCTTTTTAATGATTTAAAATGGTTCCTTAACCTTTTTTAAGTGCTTAAAAATAATCCTTAAACTTTTTCAAGTGTTCCGAAATAGTCCTTGATGGAAGTAATGGACCCGGACGAATATAGTACAAATTTGAAGTAAAAAGATTAAATTGAAATAAAAAAAGTTAAGGAATTAAATTAAAATTCATTAATTGATTAATGGACCAAAATTATGGCTAAGTAAAAAATTAACAGACCGCATGCAGACTATAATAGTATTATAGGCTTTACCATATGCATCTACTCAACACTTTACAGGACACAATTAACTTATGCAGAGCACAGCTTCGGTGCTTTTAACCACCATCACGGAAAGCATATATATGTTTAAAAAATAGTTATATCAGAAGACACAAGTCCTACAGAGAAGACAACCCCCAAAAAAGAAGTTAAAAAGCAATGTTATTTATATCTCTGTTCTGCATTTTGCTCATATTGTTATACTAATTGTACTAATGAAGAAATATGTCTCATTTTATTAGAATCTAAACTTGAAAGGGAGTTATTTATGACTGCAAACTACCATTAAAAAAAAAAGACAATGCAAACGGCAATTTTGCTGCAATTAACTTATTTAGAGAATATTGCTCTTACCACTATCAAGAAAGCATGTGCTGCAGAAACAGAGTTGTATTTGAAAAAGAAAAAAACACAGATAGGAAAGTAAATCTATGGATAAAATAGAAAGTCATTAAAAAAATTTTGGTTTAACTTTGAAATTTAATTAACATTAAAAAAATTTAGAGGAAAATGAAAAGTAAGAAGTAAAAATCTCGCCAAGATGTACATGCAGAATTCAAGAAGAAAGAAAACTAATAGAGATATTAAGAACTAAATGGTTCATCTTGCATAATTGCTCCTAACTCATGGGGGAAATGCATAGAGAGAGAGAGCGAAAGAGAGAGAGAGATTACTTGCCTGACATTTTTCATTTCATTCTGGGCTTAAATTTGGGATGGAAGAGAAATTGCACAAAAGTGAAATGGTGGTAAAGAAGAGAGTTTAATTGATGTCCATTCTTATCAGCAGAGCCTCCAGTTCATCAATATCTTGACATGTGTTAGTATGAAAACCAAAATCAAGCTTGAGTATCTTGAACCAAGGAAGTGGTTATTGCTCATCAACATCTCGAGGCCTCTTCTTATTCCTTTCCAATTCCAATTGTCGAAAGAATTCTTGACATTCTGAGACATATATTGGGCACACCCCACATTCTTTGATGCCAATTAACTCGTTGATGTTAGCAACCTCATACCCAAAACTAAGTTCAACGTTGAATTCAAAAGAAAGCTTTATGTTACTGACCAACTGTTGATTTCCTTTTCTTCTTTCAATTACCTTCCATATCTCACCACAAACAAATTCATTATTCCATATGTAAACATGATCAGAATCCATCTTCGGAAGAAATATATTGTACGGTAAATCTGACACCTTAAAATCTCCCAAGTAGCATGCACATTTCAATGCAACATAAGATGCTTTTTCTGAGTGAAAGTGAAGAACGGCACAAAAAGAAAAACCCAACAAGTCTGAATTTTGAGGGAGTTCAATAATTACAGAGCTTTGTGCTGTACGGTATCTGAACCACTTCAGTACTATGCTTCCCGGAAAGCAAATCAAACTACGAGTAATGAAACGAGAGCTATTGACATAACTTTTAGCCTTTCTTTCTAGCTGAAATCCATAAGCAACTTCGATAATTACAGAATAGGCATCTTCTATAATATTGTCAAGTGATTGTTCATTCAATTTCAAGCAATTCATAAATGAGATGTATTTTTCGCTCCTATTCAATGGTCTAGAAGCTAACACTGTCTCTAGTGACATGCAGTTATAGGCATCTAAGCTTGTAATGGATGGTGGAAGTTTTGGTAACGAACGAAGCCTCCTGCAATTCGATAAGAAAAGACATTCCAATCCTAAGAGATGTTCAGTGTTGTGAGGGAGTTCAGTTATATGGCTACAATGTGCCAAATTTACTACTCTTAAAGACAACATGCCATTGAATAAGATATGCAACTTTGAATTATCAATTACTTCACAATTAGAAATCCTAAGCATTGTCAAAGTTCTCAAGCAAGATAACTGGTTTGGAAGGTTCTTAAGTCTTAAATTACCAAGATCAAGGACTTCCAAATTACTTGAGTGCACTATGGACGAGTGCAAGATTTCAATTCCGGTGTCACATAAATTCAGCTCCCTTATTTTTTCCGATGACACTGAAAATTCCTTAAGATTTGGACATTCTTCCACTCGAATATATTCTAGAGATTTTAAATGAAACTCACTTTTTAGACTCTTAAGTTTCTTGCACCCACGTAAGTCCAACTCAACAAGCGAGTGGAGAGACAAAATAGATGAATGAACGCAATGCAAACTTTCACAATCAGCAAGACGTACAACTTTAAGATTTAAGGCTTTAGAGAAATTCGGCAGCTCCATCAATTGTTTGGATCCGTTAAGGTTTATCTCTTTTAAGTTCACAAGATCCTATAACAATAACGATAGAAAATTCAAATGAGAAAATTATCAAGTTTCAAATAAATGAAAAAAATAAATAAAAATATGTTTTTAGATACCTGCACTCCATTCCAAAGCTTTTGAACATGGCTTGTGGGCATGTGAAGCTCAACGAGTTTCTCAGGACAAAAAGTGGATGGCAGAGATTTAAGTGGGTATCCATACCACTCTAGGTACCTTATTTTATTAGGAAAAAATTTGAGGCCTTTTGGTAGGTACACATGACTCGAGCTATGACCGAAGGCAGAATAAAATTTGAGAAATCTTAGATTAGGCATCTTTTTGAAAGTATCAGCATTCAAATGTACATCTCTGATTCGAGACACATCTAATATTATACCTTCAACTTTATTAGTTCCCTGCAAAGCAAAACCAAGAATGAGAGTAAATAAAACATAACATACTACATGCATATTTTTCATAAAGGTATAAGTTTGTTAGAAAAGTAGGTCTGTTTCTCTTACCTTATTATTAGCCAAGACATTATAGACTTCTTTAGAATCCCATAATCGACTGCGTTTTTCAGGTTCGTTGATAGATTCTTCACGAACAATTTCCCAACCCATTTCTTGTATCAAATCATGCATTTCTATAGGCATGTGATCATCTGCACTTATAAGAGCCTTATCATGAAGTGTTCTTATGCCAATAGCTCTATAGAAGTCATAACTGTCCAACAAGCTTATCACATATTCTTTCAACGCTCCCTTTAAAAAACATGCAATGTCTAGAAATATGTTCTTCTCTTCATGATTTAATCCATTATAACTTAATCTTAAAACCTTTTGAATATCTTCATGGGGAATTTTCTCAAGTTTTCTTAATGCACTATTCCATTCAATTTCGCTTTTGCCATGAAGAACTGAACCCAAAACTTTTAAAGCTAATGGAATTCCTTTTGCATAAGCAACTGCCCTTTCTGATAACTCCTTATATCCCATTATAGGAAGGTTTTGGTTGAAGGCATTCAAGCTAAAAAGTTTAAGGGATTCTTGGAACTTCAATTCCTTGACCTTATATATTGCATCAACTCCTTTGCTAAGCACATGCTTATCCCTCGATGTGATGATAATTTTACTTCCTAGACCAAAACAATAAGATTCTCCAACCAAATATTCTAATTGCTGTAAAGTGCTAACATCATCAAGAACAATGAAAACCTTTTTACAACTAACTCTAGACTCAAGAAAAGTGGTTAGAGTACCAATAAAGAGATTTTCTTCCTCTAGTAAACTGGAGAGAAGTTTATGACGTAAATCATCAAGTCCATTATTGTGCTTTCCAGAATTTTCCCTGACATTTGCCAAGAAGCAACAACCTTCATAAAGGGAAGAGTATTTAACAAATATTGCTCTCGCAATGGTTGTTTTACCAATGCCACCCATGCCCTAAATTCCAATGGTTTGAACTTCTCTTAATAATAATTCAATCTCTGCACAGTTGTCATTAATACCAACAAGGCCTTTTAATTCAACAGGTGGGTACCTATGATTCAATTTCACTAATATGTCTTTGACAATATTTTGAATGAGTTCAGATTCATCCCTGACATATGAAAAATAAAAGGGAAAAATGGAAAAGCAAAATTAAGCAAATAATTGATTTGACAAAAACAAAAAGAGACATAATAAATAATGAGAGGATAAAATAGAGAGTGAACACCATATCTTGTGCAGGCATTCCTTGAAAATAATAATAATAATAATAATAATAATTAGATTAAAATTGGAACACTTTCTAATATTATTTTAAGCTAACAAAATAACTAAAAATATAAAAAAGGAGTCATTAAAAATGAAAAGATAGAAAAGAAAAGATTATAAAAAATTTTTAAATAAAGATAATAAAATAGAATAAAGAAGGACAAGTTTTAAGAAAAGAGATTTTTTCAAAAGTTATATGAATCTTGCTTGCCGTGATTTTAGTATTTGATGGCTTGTGTTTAGTCGTGAAGTTTGGGCCAATTTCTTTAAGTGGCTTTATTTAGATTAGGGGTTGAATGCTTTGAATGTTTCATGGGGAATTTTCTTGCTGTAACACTATACAGCGTGAGGTTTAGGTTCAAATTCTAGGTTGATTCTGTTTTGACGCATAAAATGGGATTGAGGCTTATATATGGAATTCAATTTGATATTCATGCGATTGCTTATGTTTCATATTATGCTTACACTAATTGGTGTTGCTTTTTTGAATGGGTATACTACTCTTTATATGATTTCAATTCTGTTCCTGTTTGAGGATTTTAACATGTTACCAAAATGGTGATTGCTGTCTGTGTTGAGTCTCATCCTTTAGTGAAAATCTAGTTGTAAAATTTAACTGAATATGATGTTTTTGCTATCCTTTTGAGTCTCATTCTTGAATGAAAGATTTGCTGGGAAATTTGATTGAATATGGGGTTGCTACTTATTGGCCTTAATATGCTTTTAATCATGTTCTTTTATTTCATTTTGCGCCAAAGAGTTTGTTGTTGTTCCTTTGGGTTTAACAAGGATTTATTCCTCATTTTCTATGTTGTAAATATTCTATTAAAAGCCAAGATTTAACTCAAATGATATTTCTTTTTTAACGTTGGCTTATTTGTTGCTCAACGCTATATGGAGCAATATATGGAACCTCATTGGACAGCACAGAGTTAGTCATCAATTCAACAAAAGGAATGAAAAGATAGGATGCAATTGGGGTTTTATATTTTCTTTTTTTCCTCTTCTGAGATGTGATGATTTTTTTTTCTTTTTTTTTGGCTGTACACAAAACACATGACCATAGATAATTGCAAGCTTGTAAATTTTTTTATTTATTATTTTATTTTATATTATTTTTAATTTTAAAGTAGTCGTGTAAAATTGATTGTCTACTCAAGCATATAAAAGTCAATTGAATGATTGTATCTAACAATAAATTTCCACAGGTATAGAAAAAGAAAAAGAAAAGTATTCTATATATATATATATATATATATTAGAAAATAAAATGTATTTCTTTTAAAATAAAAAAAGGTTCAAAAAATAGTTTTTAAAAAATAGAATGAATTTCTTTTAAAATTAACTGAAAAAGAGAAAAAATATTTTAAAAAAAGGTTCAAATGGTCAGTTTTAATAATATAAATCAAATAAGTTTCCCTTTTCATAATAACTTTTCTTCTTTAAAAAATTTTAAAAAAGTTATTAAAAATTAAGTTGGACTTTAATGACTCACATTTTCTTAATATTTAAAAGAAATATGAAAATAAATATTAGTTTATATAGCAATTAAATAAATCTTAAAATGTTTCTTAAAAGTTTAAAAATAAAAAATAATAATATTTTAAAATTCAAAAATAAAATTTTCTTTTTTCCCTAGGAATTTTCCAAAAAAGGCTGTGTTTAAAAAAAAAAAATCAGTTAGTTTTTTTTTTAAGAGTTTTATCTTTAAAAATAAAAAAAGAAAGCAGGAAAAAAAAATGATGTCTTCAAGTTCAATTTTTCTTTTCCTAACGTTATCTAGTTGTATTATGGGTATGACATAGAGTGTATATATATAGACTATATATAAATATTTATTTGAAATTACTTGATCCATCACTTAAATCATAGTCACCCATCATTTGAGAACAGATGAAAATGAATTTATTACCTGAATGCGTGAGAGATCCAACCGGCTAGGTTTGCAGCTTCAGTGAGAGCATGCTTCCACACGTGCATCTTGGGTTGGCTGTGCTTGAGGTCTCTCTCATATCTCTCAAATGCTTCCTTGTAAAGCCCAGTCTGATTGCGTACATGAGATGGCTCGACTTTATAGAAGACGGGAATAACAAGCTGTCTCTGAACCCTTTTGCAATGAAGTATATGGGTGAGTTCATCCAAGCACCATCTAGAGGAAGCATAATTTTCTGAGAATACCACCACAGATACATAGGAATCCTCAATTGCTTCCATAAGTGCCGGGGAGATCTCATCTCCTCTGGGGAGTTCATAGTTTATGTAGGTTTTGATTTGCTTTCTGCAAAAAGCTTCATAAAGATGGCCAGTGAAGTTGGTACGGGTGTCCTCACCCCTAAAGCTAATAAAAACATCATACTTCCTGGGGGGGAATTGAGCAGAGGAAGAGGATGAAGGAGTATCAGGGGCCATATTCGGGTGAGCAGGAAGAGCACTGTGTTGTATTGAGAAGTGTAGAAAAACAGAGGTGGATGGGTACAAAGGAAGATCAGAAGTTGCATATATATATATATATATATATATGAAAGAAGGAGCGCCTGTGTGGTTTTCTATTGATAAGTTTTGTAAATTCCTTTGTGGAGGAATCAATTATTCTTTATGTAAAGACTGCCACCTATGACTTCAGTGACAAAGTGAGGTTATGCTTTCACTAACATAAAAAAGTAGAATTAGAGACTGAATAAATGAATGAAGTCTTGTATAAAATTTGTTTGAGACAATCGGAGTTTAGGAGTAGAAAAAATTTACATTAAGATTTTATACATACATGAATGTCCGAATTGTTTTTACTTCAGATGTATGTACGTCCATGTTTATTTATCGCATATTCACATATCTTGATATGCAGGATATATTTGGATGGATAAGTGAGTAATAATATTGAAGAGAGGGAGAATTTTTATAGTTTATTTTAATTTTTGATTTGTTTAACTTTTTTTAAAGTTTTAAATTTCTTTCTTATGTTTAAAATATGTGAATATAGTCCTTTTTCTTTTGGTTTATATGTGATCTAAATTTTAACTTCGTCAGTATGATTGTCATTGAAATAGTTAGAATCCAAATCCCTGTAGCAGAGGATTCTACTGTAGGGCTAGAGTAGCAAAATTTTATGGCTTTTTCTAAATTTTTTTAGTCTTTTAAGGTTTAAATTTTAATATAGAAGTTAAAAATTGTAACTGTAGAGATAAAATTTTATCTGTTAAAAAAATTACATTTTATAAATTTTAAACCTAAAAAATAAAAAAAAATCATGAAATTTTGCTATTGTAATAGGTGCAATGGAAAATCTACTACAGAGGATCCTACTGCAAAATAGTTACGTCTGTATTGAGTTGGCAATCCTACTGCTCTATTAGATACCTAATTTTTGAAAATCCTAAATTGAGAGGCAACAACAATGCAAAACATGATCGCCTCAACATAATTAAAACCATCTAAACTAAATTGATAGACTTGACAATTTAAGACACTTATGAAACAAAATAAAAGATAAAGGATTATTTTGAAACATTTTAAGCTTAAGAAACTAATTTATAATTAACTTTAAATCAAGTCATGAGACTATAATATTAATTTAATGTTTTTTTTATTTGAGAGTTATTAGAAATGAAAGACGAATAATAAAATATTTTTAATTAATTTTTCAAAATCCCAAAGTCATTATATTTTTAAACTCTCCTAATTTGAAGATTTTTGCAAAAGAGAAATAGTAGAGATTTGAACCTAAAACTATTTAATAACTTTCTACACCTCTCACCGTTGGAATTTGTCTTTTTTCGGTCATTGCAGTTATAAAAGAATAAATTATACACTTATAGATGGCTCCAACATTTCAGTTGAAGTATTTCAAGTACTTACAAATCATAATTTTACTTTCAACATTTTCCCTATTGAATCAATGAAAGCATGCATGATTATTACTTTTAATTAGGTGCAGAGTTGACTATACCTAATCCACTCTGGTTGGATATTAATTATATGACAATATAATAAGAAAAAGCTCACGTCTCTCTTTGTTGTTGCTTGCTTTGCTTTCTAGTTAATGCAAATGAATTATATGATAATTAGAGGCTCTAAAGCCTCGCGTGCTTCAAAATTTTGGCTTATTATAAAGCCTAAAGCCACCATTGCCTCCTAAAACTTATTGTGTATCCCTCAAGATAAGCCTTACCTCTGTTAGTGTGTACTCCACAAAATTTTTAAGCATTAACAATCAATTTAATCTTAATTCTTGAAATCAGACTTGATCCCACTTATCCAATTTTAAATTTACACTTTTAAATGTTTTAAAAAAATTAGATACAATTTTTCAGGCTGTTTGTTATGAATTTTTCAGTTAAAAAATTGACTGATAGATATATTTTACAATTAATACCACATGATTGAGAGTCTCTTAGGATAATTCTTCTACATGTTATGTTTTACTTTTAAGAATTTAATTGATTAATAATAAACACTTAAAAGGACTTGACTTTAAATTTTTCCTTTTAAAAATAGGGAATAATAACTTTCATATTATTTATGATGAAGTCAGAATTCAGAATTCTTGGTTCTACTACTTATTTCATCAACTATAGCCCAATTGTACCGTAAAGAAGATGGAAAGGAAAAAGAAAAAAGGGGGAATAGATAGTTCCTAGTTTATCAGATTGAGTGAGTGTGTGTCTATATATATATTGTCGGTAGATGTGTGATTGAATCTAAATTAGTGTCATACCATGATCAAATCTGCATCAAGATTTAAATACTACTTTTGATAACCTAAAACCAATTTCACAATTTTGACTAAATTGGTGAAGTAATTGAATAGTAGCAAAGACCTAAACATGCACCTTCCATCGAGCACACTGTTTTTTGCCATCTAAATTATAAATCTCCCTCAACAATATTGTTCATCTTTTAATATATAAAAATATCCCAATAAAATAATGTAATAAATATATATATATATATATTTATAAACATCTAAACTAATATATATACTTTTATAACTATATTTTTAATTTAGTTAAATTTGTTTCATTTGATAAATTATTTTTTTAATTTATAATTTCTAACCCTTTACTTTTTTTTTAATAATAAATAAAATTTTAATATAATTTAAGAATTTCAAAAATTCAAAATTAAATACTCTTAAATTTTAATTATGAATAATTTTTATTTTTAATTAAAAATAACTTCTCAAACATTTTTAAAAATAAAAATAAAAATTAAATATTTAACATTTATTAATATTTATTTATTATATTAAAATTTTAATATATAGTATTTAAAATATATTTATTTATTTATCACCAATTTAATCACAATTTAATCATTAAATTGTAAACCAATCCCTCCACTAATTTAATAATTAATTCGATTTTAAAAATATTAACCAACAATGTATAGAATGTAAGGTGGAGAATATTAAATGTATTTGGGAGTCTGATTAATCCAGCACATCTAATGTTGATATCCTTTTTCTCTCCATTTGATTTAGATCACGGTGCTACATTGACTCTAAGGTGTTCCACTTCAGGCAGCAATAACAGAATGGGCATGAGACGCAACACCTGAATTTATTTACAACAGATATGTCGTAGGGACCAACCTGCTAAGTACTCTACTAACATTTGCAATGACAATAATCAACAGACCACATACGGAAATTTTGCTGAAAGCTTCATTGCTTCAAATTACAACCACAATTAGCCAATGTCACGAACATGTTTTCTGCTCGGTGCTATTAAGAAAGTACATGCTGCAGAAACTGAGTTATATCACAACACGCGGATCCTGCAGAGACAACAATCCGAGAAAACGAAGTTAAAAAGCAATGTTAGGTAGGCAATACAATTAGTTATTTCTGTTTTGCATTTTGCCCAGGTTATTCTTCTGCTTGTTGTGCACAAAAAATATATTACTTTTTTTATCAGAATCTACAATTGAAGGGAAGTTACTAATGATTCCATGAAGATAATCTGTTTAATTTCAAAAGAAAAAAACAGCAAAAGCCAAGAATCACTTTAATTTTCTCTTGTTTTGACCCAACCATCAAGAGAAAAACAAGAAAGTGAATCTAAAGACCCCCCCAAAAAAAAAAGTAACTTGGAAATCCTTAGTTTAATTTAGTATATTAACTCTAACATCAAAATTTGAAATACAATGTAAAATCCTGGCAAGCTGCACATGCAAAACTTAAACAGGAAACTAGACAAAGAGACTTACCATGAACTATATGCTTGAATAACCTCATTTTGCCTTATATCAAATTAAGTAGAAAAATTGAATAATAGTAAAGGAAAATAATTCTGCTCAGAGTTATAAAAGAGAAAGGAATCTCCATGATTAAACCGAATCTGTCTTATTTGTTGTTTGATGATTTTGCCCACACTTTCATGCCAAGCTCAAAAGATAGTCAAGAATAAGCACTCTTAATTCATGAGGAAAATGCAGAAATAAAAGCCCAATAAAGGGACAAAACAATATAAGAGAGACAGCGAGAGAGAGAGAGGGAGTTTGATAGATACTGATTAAACAATTATTAATATGAAGTTTACTTACCTGATGTTCTTCCTTTTATTCTGCAAACAAATTTGCGAGGGAAGAGAAATTGCATAAAAGTGAAATGCTGGTGAAAAAGGGATTTCAAGTGATGTTGATTGCCATAAGCAGAGCCCCCAATTCATGACTATCCTCACATGTGTTGGTATGAGCAACAAAATCCAGCTTGCGTCTCTTGACATATATATTGGACACACCCCATATTCTTTGATACCAATGAACTCATCCAAAGCAAACCTTTAGCTTAGTAATGAACTGATCATCTCCTCTTCAACAGATCCTTAACTCATTCACTGAACCAAAAAAAAAGGCTCTCGTTATAATTTTAAATTAAAAAAAAAAAACTTAATAGTAAACACTTATAAAAGGCTACATCTAAATTTTTACTTTAAAAAAATTTATAAATCATGTTGAGCGTAACTTTTAATTAATTATATTCCATCACTTTTGATAAAGTTTTGAAAACCATTTCATTTCAAATGACTTTTTTCTTTCTTTCTTTTTTTTAACTTCTATAATTAGAACATTCCAAACACACAAATACCAAGCAAACTTGTTATGTAACAACATCTCTGAAAAGGAGGACACCCCATATAAACCAGAGGCATTCAACCTCTCATTACTTTTGAGATTTCTAAAATGCAATTAAGCAAATCATTCCCAATTTTATTGAGCACCGGTGACGTTTGAAACACTCTATTTTAGTGTAACAACAACTATATAGGTTAACGTGTAAGTGAATTTCTGTAATTACAGAATATTAAAATTAGACAAGAACCATTAATAGATCTTAGCTTCACTTGTACTAATTATATGCTTCAGAAATACAGCTATATCAAATGGCACAAATCCCACAGAGAAGACAATCCCCAAAAAAAGAAGTTAAAAAGCAATGTTATCTATATCGTTGTTCTGCATTTTGCGCATGTTTTTCTACTGATTATACTAATCAAGAAATGTGTCTACTTCTTATCAGACTCTACAATTGAAGCGAAGTTAATTATGACAGCAAACTACCATTGACAAAAAATTAAAAAAAGGACACAATGCAAACAGCAGTTTTGCTACAATTAACTTATTCAGAGGATAGCTTCAGCGGTTTTACCACCATCAAGAAAGTATGTGCTGCAGAAACAGAGTTGTATCACAAAATAACACAAGAAATCCTGCAAAGACAGCCCAAAAAGGAAGTTAAATAGCAATGTGAGGCAGACAACACAATTAGTTGTTTCTGTTGCGCATTTTGCCCAAATTGCCCTACTGATTGTACTCTACAACAAATATATCTCTTTTCATCTGATTCTACAATTGAAGGGAAGTTACTTACCGCTGAATGAAGATAACCTATTTTCAAGGGAATATTACATTAAAAACAGCAAAAACCATGAATCACTTTAAATTTCTTCATTTGAGCCAATCATGAAGACAAAAAATAGGAAAGTAAATCTGTGGATGAAAAAGAAAGATATTGAAAAAATTTTGGTTTAGCTTTGTACTTTGAATGACATAAAACATTGTGCCCTGTATGACGAATAATGTCACTGTGCCCTGTATTAAATAAGTACAGTAGTTGAATAATTGAAGAGGAAAAAAATATTGCTCAAAGTTATGAAAAGAGAAGTGAATGTAAATCCTTAAACTAATTATCTCAAATTTTGTTAGATGATTTTGCCCACACTCCTTTTTCATGCCTAGCTCAAAAGTTCGTCTTGCATAATTGCTCCTCATTCTTGAGGGAAATGCAGAAAGAGAAGCCTAATATGGGGACAGACAATAAGAGAAGAGAGAGAGAGAGAGAGAGAGAGAGAGACTGATACTGTGAGAACCCGACGTGATGCAGGAAGGGAAGAAACCGACGTGAAGAAGAATGCATGAAGTTTGACTATTCCATGCAAAAAATCGGACAGCTGCCACGCATCGTTTTTTTTTTCTCTGCGAGTTTATGTATGTGCCCCTCATCTCCTTCTTCCTTCAGCTGGTTTTTCGGTCATTACCTCCTCTAATTTCTGCAGCTTATATCCTCCAGCGCAGCATCACAGAACCGCCAGAAAATTCCACTCCTTCATCCTCTGTTTTCTGGATGCTACCTTCTTTACTCCTACGAGCTACTGGACGTTGATTTCTTGCCCCTGTTTCAGCGTTGATTCTGTTCGAGTTCCAGCTGCAGCTTCTCCTTGAATTTGGTTCAGTTTTGCTGCTGGTTTTGGGGTGAGAGCAAGCCAGAAAATTCCATTTCCTCCTTTGTTCAGCGCTGATGCTGCCCCTGTTCAGCGTCCTTGCTGTCGCTGTGAGTGCTCCTTCAGTTTCTTCATGCTGTGCAGCGCTGTTTTGGGTTAATTCTTGCTGTTGATGCTGCTCCTTGAAGTTGCTAAGCCTTGCTACTGATTTCTGGTGAAACCAAGCCAGAAAAATTGAATTCTCAGGTCTGAAATTATATGGTACAGATTGTTTGTGTTGGATTCCTCTTTCTCCCCCATTTTTCACGCCAAGTAATTCTGTGTTTCGTTTTCCAATAGCCCACTTCCTCCTTGTTTGAGTTAAGCTTCGTGGATATGTGTCTGGGCTAAGAGAACAACGCTGCATAGTGGATTTGGAGCCTGAAAAATTTGAAGGTATATGTTGCCTTTTCTGGTCAACTTTCCAAGCGTTTTTTTTCCCTGTTTTGTACGAGTTTTGCATGTGCTTTGGGTGTGGTCAGCTAGCTAAGTGTAGCACAGAGAAAAAAATGCTGAAGGAAGCTAATTTTGGTTGGAGTAATCTCAAATTCCTTCATGCTAAACTATACGCCCATTTTCCTATACATTAATCCCCCTCCCCAAATTCTGCATGTAGGTATATATATATACCTATCTTAATTAAAGACCAAACCCCACTGTGCTCTTTTCTGAATTGTTAAATTATAGGTATGCAGAATAAATTTCCCGATTTAAAGATGGTATATATTTCTTTTGGTCTTTTGAAATTGGGGTTTAGCTTCTAAATGGAACCAAGGAAGTGAAGGTACAAAATATGTATAAGAAACATATTGTACGCGTATGGAAGGCGTAAAATTAGTAGAGGAAGAAATTTTAAATTTTGATAAGTCCGAGTCCTGTATGAAATTAATTGGGGTGATTCATTTTCTAAACTCTGGTAAATGGGTCTTGTAGGGTATTCAGGAGACTGAGTTATAGCGGAAAAAAGAGTCAGGGAATTCCTGTAGTATCTCGGAAGGTGAGTAAGTAATGCGGACCAAAGACTCAGGAAATTCTTATTTCTGTTTTAAGTTTCCTTGCAGTGTTTTAAAATTTTGATTCTCTATTTATAGAGATACATATTTCAAAATATAGTCATATGCATGTTTATCAAAATTTGATTTCAATCGGGAATTTTGCAAGTTTACGGATGTTGAGTTAATTGGAAATCCTACTGTGAAACTGATCTGAACGATACTTTGTCTGAAATGTTATTTGGAAATTTTATGGAGTTATCTGCTCAGAACCCTGTAGCTAACAGCAGTAGATGTTAGCCTTGGTGCACCATGATCTGAACCTTAGCTAGCAGGGGTGGTGCTAGCCCCGTGTGCAGGCCACCACACGCGGAGTCATTTTGTTTCGCAAGCTGAAAGCTTTGCATTTGTAGTGATTTCCCCACGAGCTGTGTGCTCTGCGTCTGTTTTCTATTGGTTCTGTTTAGATGCTTTCGGTGCATTCTGATCTATATCTGTATATATATATATAAACCTATTTTACCTATGTTTATTTTAGAAAGGGTCGGTGTTGCTTATTCATTGAGTATTCGACTCATATTTTTATACATATATATTTTTCAGAGAGCAGTAGGGACTCTAGTCTGCCCCCAGCCGCCTTCTAGTGGCCGATCTCTTGAGACGTCCTTTGACGAGCCTGCGGAGTTTCTGTGGGTGTATTTTGATTGTAAATGTATTTTGTTTGAAACTTTGTAAAACCTTGTAAATGTAGCTCCACTGAATCATAGTTAGGATATCCCCACACCCCAGATGTTTTCTTTTGGTCTGATTGTGCCCTTTTGGGGATATATTGTACTGGCTGAGCATTTGTAGAAATATCGGGAGGTCTACATTATAAAGGAGACTCTGCCGAAATTTCTACAAATGTCCTCTAAAGAAAAATTTATATGTTTTATATGATTCAAATTAATGCCATAAGCATTTTCTCTATGTTTCCGCTTCCGCGTCAGAGTACTCAAATTGTGGGGTGTGACAGTTTGGTATCAGAGCTTAGGTCTTTCTGTGGTCCTGTGGAGCAAGAGTTTTCGGTGGAATCTCAATTATGGTTATGAACCCAGGCGTAACTATACTTGAGATGTCATTGAAAACCTTATAGGGTATTCTAAGTCCTTCCTTTGAGTCTATTGTCTTGTTACATGTTACTTCCAATCTGGACAATGATCTGAATGATGTTCATATTCTTTTTGTAGTGTGTGGAGATGCCTCCCAAAGTTCGTTCAGTTAATAGATTAGCAGCTGTGGATGAGGCTGTAGATGAGGCTTTTACAAGTGCTTCAGCCCAACAAACTACTCCACCTGTCAGAGGTCGTGGTCGAGGTCGGGGTAGGGGTCGAGGAACTATTCGGTCCCCTAAGTAGGCCTCACTTGCGGACCGGGTAGAGCCTCCACCGCCTGTGGAGGAAGTTGTACCGCCAGTTCAGCCAAGACCGGTCGGGCCTCGGGTGATGAGGGAGGAGAGAGAGGTCCCAATAACCCTCTCCCAATTCTTGAAATTGAAGCCTCCCACCTATTCTGGGACAGATAGTCAGGAGGATCCCCAGTTGTTTATGGAGGGTATCGAGAAGATATGCCGAGCTCTGAGTTGCTCAAGTGCAAAATCTGCTGAGTTTGCCGGGTTTCAGTTACAAGATGCAGTTTACGTGTGGTATCAGACCTTACTGGGGGAAAGGCCGATTGGAGCTCCTCTGATGTTATGGGAAGAGTTTAAGGGACTCTTTATGGATCGCTTCTTGCCACAGAGTGTCCGGGATGCTAGGGCCAGAGAATTTGAGGGTCTTAAGTTAATTCCAGGCATGAGCGTTTCTGATTATGACATCCGGTTCACCCAGCTGTCTCACTATGCCCCACACCTAGTCCCTACTGAGAGGGATAGGATCAAGTGGTTTGTGAATGGGCTACCTCGCATGTTGTATAGGGTGATTGCTCCACAGATGAACCTCTTCCCTTCATATTCAGCTGCGGTGGATTGCGTACGTATGATAGAGATGAGAGATAAGGAGGAGGACACTTCTCAGAGAAAAAGGAAGCGTGATGGTGATGGGAGACAGGGAGGTAGTTCTTTTGTAGCTGGACCTTCTTATGGTCTTAGGCCTCAGAGTTATCAGAGATTCACTCCAGCTTTTATGGGGCCTTCGACCTCATTTTCTACCGGTACTGACTGGCCCAGAGCATCGTTCCGAGGGGTTAGCACGATGTCTACCCCAGTTACCGCTCCATCCCGCCAGTCTAGAGGTCCCTGTTCCCTTTGTGGGAAGATACACTCAGGTACTTGCCATAGAGAGACAAGGGCATGTTTTCGTTACGGGCAGATGGGACACTTGGTGAGAGACTGTCCTCAGCGCTACCCTGACTCGAGTCAGGCATCGGTTCGACCCGCCAGGCAATTTTCAACGGGGACTCCATCTACCGGTGCAGTTACTGTTCAGAGTGGCCGAGGTAGTAGCAGTAGGACCGTAGTAGGCAGAGGACAGGCGACTGCAGGACGAGGTCAGGCTCGAGTTTTTGCCTTAAATAGGTAAGACGCACAAGCATCAAATGCCGTGGTGACAGGTACACTTACGGTTTGTTCACATGCTGCTTACTCCTTATTTGATCTTGGCTCTACACATTCCTATATATCTCCCTATTTTGCAAAAAAGATTGGTAAGGACTCTGAAAAGTTAGAGTGCCCGTTGCTTGTGGCAACCCCAGTGGGGGAATCTGTAAAGGTAGATCGGGTATATAAGGCGTGTGTAATTACACTGGCTGATTGTGAGACGTTGGTTGATTTGATAGTGCTTTCGATAGCGGAGTTCGATGTAATCCTCGGAATGGATTGGTTAGCGTCCTGCTATGCAGTGGTGGATTGTCATCTTAAGCAAGTGAGATGTAATTTTCCTGAAAAATCACCATTTGTCATTCAAGGTGACCGAAGTGAAGCACCAAACAATTTAATATCTGTGATAGAAGCTCAAAGGCTCTTAAAGAAGGGGTATCAAGGATATTTAGCGATAGTTCGGGATCTGGAATTACAAGTCCCAGTATTGGAACAGGTTCCTGTGGTAAAAGAATTCCCTGATATTTTTCCTGAGGAATTACCAGGATTACCTCCTGAAAGGGAAATTGAATTTTGTATTGATGTGTTATCAGACACTCAGCCTATATCTATTCCTCCCTATCGAATGGCACCTCTGGAGCTTGGTGAACTAAAGAATCAATTGCAAGATCTATTGGACAAGGGTTTTATTCGCCCTAGTACTTCTCCTTGGGGCGCACAAGTTCTTTTTGTTAAGAAGAAGGATGGTTCTCTTCGCTTATGTGTGGATTACCGACAGCTGAATAAGGTGACAGTGAAGAATAAGTACCCTTTGCCTCGTATAGATGATCTATTTGACCAATTACAGGGAGCTCAATACTTCTCAAAAATTGATTTAAGATCAGGTTACCATCAGCTACGGATTAGAAGGGAAGATATTTCAAAAACTGCTTTTAGAACCCGACATGGTCACTATGAATTTCTAGTGATGCCATTTGGGTTAACCAATGCCCCAGCTGCATTCATGGACCTGATGAATCGAGTGTTTAAGCCATTTCTGGATCGATTTGTTATCGTGTTCATTGATGACATTTTGATTTATTCTAAGGGTTATGAAGAGCATGAACAGCATCTGAGAATGGCGTTACAAGTTTTACGGGAACATCAACTATATGCTAAACTTTCTAAATGCCAGTTTTGGCTAGAAAGAATTGCCTTTTTGGTCCATGTAATCTCGAGAGATGGGGTGCAAGTTGATCCTAGTAAAGTGGAAGCAGTCCAAAAATGGCCGAGGCCTACTACCGTTACTGAGATTCGCAGTTTCTTGGGCTTGGCAAGCTATTATCGTCGGTTTGTTAAAGACTTTTCTAAGATAGCTGCCCCACTGACAAAACTGACCCAGAAAAATGTGAAATTTCAGTGGTCTGAGCTGTGTGAAGAGGGGTTTCAGAAATTGAAGGATTGTCTGACTTCTGCACCAGTTTTGGCATTACCCTCGGGATCGGAAGGTTATGTGGTGTATTGTGATGCTTCTGGGATTGGTCTGGGATGTGTATTGATGCAACATGGTCATGTGATTGCTTATGCCTCTAGACAACTTAAGAAGCATGAACAGAATTACCCAACCCATGATTTAGAAATGGCGGCAGTGGTTTTTGCTCTCAAAATCTGGAGACATTATTTATATGGGGAGACATGTGAAATTTATACAGATCACAAAAGCCTTAAATACATCTTCCAACAACGAGATCTGAATCTTAGGCAAAGAAGGTGGATGGAGCTACTCAAGGATTATGATTGTACCATTTTATACCATCCGGGTAAGGCGAATGTAGTCACAGATGTTCTGAGCAGGAAATCTATGGGGAGCCTGAGCCATATTGCGGAGATACGAAGACCACTAATTTTAGATCTTCATAAGATTGAGCGTTCAGGAATCCAATTGGAGATTAAAGAGCCAGGAATGTTGTTGGCTCATGTGCAGCTTCATTCATCTTTGTTTGAAAGGTTGAAAGTTGCCCAAGCCAGGGATGCACAAATAGGGAAATTGGTGGAGGACGTCAAAAGTGGAAGGAAAAATGAGTTCATTTTAGATTCAAACGGTGTTTTATGGTTCGGTACTCGCTTGTGTGTGCCAAATGTGGATGAATTGAAGAGGGAACTTATGGAAGAAGCTCATTGTCCTCGGTATACGATCCATCCTGGTTCTACCAAGATGTACTAAGATTTAAAGCAAGTATACTGGTGGGAAGGCATGAAAAGAGACATAGCAAATTTTGCCTCTCATTGTTTGGCATGTCAGCAAGTTAAAGCAGAACATCAGAAACCTGCAGGGCTACATCAACGGTTAGAAATACCCGAGTGGAAGTGGGAAAGAATCACTATGGACTTTGTAACGGGATTACCTCGAACAGTAAGGGGTTATGATTCCATTTGGGTGATTGTGGACAGACTCACTAAGACAGCTCATTTTCTCCCTGTGAAGACAACCTATAATGTGGCAAAATATGCACAGCTTTACATGAATGAGGTAGTGAAGCTTCATGGTATACCAGTGTCTATAATTTCTGATCGAGGACCCCAATTTACTTCTAAGTTTTGGAGAGCTTTTCAAGAGGCTATGGGTACCCGATTAGATCTTAGCACTGCCTTTCATCCTCAGACTGATGGGCAATCTGAGAGGACTGTACAAATAATAGAAGATATGCTAAGGTTGTGTGTTATGGACTTTGGTGGTAGCTGGAATAATTATCTATCATTGGTGGAATTTGCTTATAATAATAGTTATCAAGCTAGCATACAAATGGCACCCTTCGAGGCATTATATGGGAGACGGTGCAGGTCTCCCATTGGATGGTTTGAAACTGGAGAAGTTAAATCCTTAGGGCCCGAGTTGGTGCAAGATGCCTTAGAAAAGGTGAAAGTAATCAAGGAAAGGTTGGTAACAGCTCAGAGCAGGCAAAAAGCGTATGTGGACCGTCGACGCCGTGATTTGGAGTTTATGATTGGAGATTATGTGTTTCTCAGGGTGTCTCCTATGAAAGGTGTGATGAGGTTTGGGAAGAAAGGAAAGTTGACCCCGAGATATGTGGGACCATTTGAGATTTTAGAGCGAGTTGGGGCTGTAGCCTATCGGTTAGCGTTGCCACCGAAATTATCTAATATTCACCCAGTATTTCATGTTTCAATGTTAAGGAAATATCTACCTGATCCTTCTCATGTGTTACAGAATCAAGATGTTTCTTTAGGTGAAGATTTAGCTTATGAAGAAGTTCCTGTTGCAATTCTGGATAGACAAACGAAGAAGCTACGTTCTAAGGAGATTATGTCAGTGAAAGTTTTGTGGCGTCACCATACACCAGAGGAAGCTACATGGGAGATGGAAAGCGAAATGCGTGCAAAATACCCCTATTTATTTGAGAACTAAGGTTAGTATGTATATGTATATGTAAATTCGGGGACCGAATTTATTTTAGGGGGAGAGATTGTGAGAACCCGACGTGATGCAGGAAGGGAAGAAACCGACGTGAAGAAGAATGCATGAAGTTTGACTATTCCATGCAAAAAATCGGACAGCTGCCACGCATCATTTTTTTTTTCTCTGCGAGTTTACGTATGTGCCCCTCATCTCCTTCTTCCTTCAGCTGGTTTTTCGGTCATTACCTCCTCTAATTTCTGCAGCTTATATCCTCCAGCGCAGCATCACAGAACCGCCAAAAAATTCTACTCCTTCATCCTCTATTTTCTGGATGCTACCTTCTTTACTCCTACGAGCTACTGGACGTTGATTTCTTACCTCTGCACGCTGTGAAAATTCTCCTGGTGAGTGCTCCATTCCAGTCGCATACTCCTCCCTGCTGAACGAAGTTGGTATGGATAAATTTTTGCAGCTTATCTACTCCTCTGTTCAGCGTTTCTGGTTGCCCCTGTTTCAGCATTGATTCTGTTCGAGTTCCAGCTGCAGCTTCTCCTTGAATTTGGTTCAGTTTTGCTGCTGGTTTTGGGGTGAGAGCAAGCCAGAAAATTCCATTTCCTCCTTTGTTCAGCACTGATGCTGCCCCTGTTCAGCGTCCTTGCTGTCGCTGTGAGTGCTCCTTCAGTTTCTTCATGCTGTGCAGCGCTGTTTTGGGTTAATTCTTGCTGTTGATGCTGCTCCTTGAAGTTGCTAAGCCTTGCTACTGATTTCTGGTGAAACCAAGCCAGAAAAATTGAATTCTCAGGTCTAAAACTATATGGTACAAATTGTTTGTGTTGGATTCCTCTTTCTCCCCCATTTTTCACGCCATGTAATTCTGTGTTTCGTTTTCCAGTAGCCCACTTCCTCCTTGTTTGAGTTGAGCTTCGTGGATATGTGTCTGGGCTAAGAGAACAACGCTGCATAGTGGATTTGGAGCCTGAAAAATTTGAAGGTATATGTTGCCTTTTCTGGTCAACTTTCCAAGCGTTTTTTTTTTCCTGTTTTGTACGAGTTTTGCATGTGCTTTGGGTGTGGTCAGTTAGCTAAGTGTAGCACAGAGAAAAAAATGCTGAAGGAAGCTAATTTTGGTTGGAGTAATCTCAAATTCCTTCATGCTAAACTATACGCCCATTTTCCTATACATTAATCCCCCCCCCAAAATTCTGCATGTAGGTATATATATATACCTATCTTAATTAAAGACCAAACCCCACTGTGCTCTTTTCTGAATTGTTAAATTATAGGTATGCAGAATGAATTTCCCGATTTAAAGATGGTATATATTTCTTTTGGTCTTTTGAAATTGGGGTTTAGCTCCTAAATGGAACCAAAGAAGTGAAGGTACAAAATATGTATAAGAAACATATTATACGCGTATGGAAGGCGTAAAATTAGTAGAGGAAGAAATTTTAAATTTTGATAAGTCCGAGTCCTGTATGAAATTAATTGGGGTGATTCATTTTCTAAACTCTGGTAAATGGGTCTTGTAGGGTATTCAGGAGACTGAGTTATAGCGGAAAAAAGAGTCAGGGAATTCCTGTAGTATCTCGGAAGGTGAGTAAGTAATGCGGACCAAAGACTCAGGAAATTCTTATTTCTGTTTTAAGTTTCCTTACAGTGTTTTAAAATTTTGATTCTCTATTTATAGAGATACATATTTCAAAATATAGTCATATGCATGTTTATCAAAATTTGATTTCAATCGGGAATTTTGCAAGTTTACGGATGTTGAGTTAATTGGAAATCCTACTGTGAAACTGATCTGAACGATACTTTGTCTGAAATGTTATTTGGAAATTTTATGGAGTTATCTGCTCAGAACCCTGTAGCTAACAGCAGTAGATGTTAGCCTTGGTGCACCATGATCTGAACCTCAGCTAGCAGGGATGGTGCTAGCCCCGTGTGCAGGCCACCACACGCGGAGTCATTTTGTTTCTCAAGCTGAAAGCTTTGCGTCTGTAGTGATTTCCCCGCGAGCTGTGTGCTCTGCGTCTATTTTCTATTGGTTCTGTTTAGATGCTTTCGGTGCATTCTGATCTATATCTGTATATATATATATATGTAAACCTATTTTACTTATGTTTATTTTAGAAAGGGTCGGTGTTGCTTATTCATTGAGTATTCGACTCATATTTTTATACATATATATTTTTCAGAAAGCAGTAGAGACTCTAGTCTGCTACCAGCCGCCTTCTAGTGGCCGATCTCTTGAGACGTCCTTTGACGAGCCTGCGGAGTTTCTGTGGGTGTATTTTGATTGTAAATGTATTTTGTTTGAAACTTTGTAAAACCTTGTAAATGTAGCTCCACTGAATCATAGTTAGGATATCCCCACACCCCAGATGTTTTCTTTTGGTCTGATTGTGCCCTTTTGGGGATATATTGTACTGGCTGAGCGTTTGTAGAAATATCGGGAGGTCTACATTATAGAGGAGACTCTGCCGAAATTTCTACAAATGTCCTCTAAAAAAAACTTATATGTTTTATATGATTCAAATTAATGCCATAAGCATTTTCTCTATGTTTCTGCTTCCGCGTCAGAGTACTCAAATTGTGGGGTGTGACAGATACCGATTAAGCAATGTGTCAGTATGAGTACCAAAATCTTGCTTAAGTTTGTTGGACTGAGAAAGTGGTTGTTGCTCATCAACATCCCAAGGCCTCTTCTTATTCCTCTCCAATTCCTCTTGTTGAACGAGTTCCTCATATTCTGACATATATAATGGGTGCACCCCATATTCCTTGATAATTTTCTCCATGTGAAGTGCAGGACGCCACCCCAATTTCTTGATAATGTAGTGCTCCATGTGAGGTATAGCACTAATTTCAAAGGAAAGCTTTAGGTTTGTGACCAACTGATGTTTTCCTCTTCTTTCAATTTCCCCCAATATCTCACTACAAAAGAGTGGATTATACATTATAAGAACATGATCAGAATTCATACCATGTAAGAGGTTCGACGCCCACGGTAAATCGAACACCTTAAAATCTCCCCAGTAGCACGCACAATTGAATGGAATCGTAATTATTGGTTTTGAGTGAAAAAAAGCAATGCAGAAAGCAAAACCCAACAAGTGTGAATTTAGAGGGAGTTCAATGATTATGGTCCTTTGCGTTGTCCGATATCTGAAGCACTCTGGTACTCCACTTCCTAGCAACCAAATTGAACTCACATGACAGCTATTGTATACATCTCGAGCCCCTCATGCTAGATCACATCTATAAGCAGCTCCAATCATTGCGGAATAGGCATCTTCACTTATATTGTGAAGTGATTGTTCATTCAATTTCACACAATTTCCAAATGAGATGTATTCGCTGTTCTTACTCAGTAGTCTAGACACTGTCTCCAGTGACACGCAGTAATCGGCATTTAATTTTTCAATGGATGGTGGAAGTTTTGGTAAAGAACGAAGCTCCCAGCAGCGCTAAATGTCAAGACATTTTAGTCTTGAAAGATGTTCGGTGTTGTTGGGGAGTTCAGTTATGTTGCTACAAAATCCCAAATTTACATATTCTAAAGACAACATGCAGCCGAAAAAGATATGTACCTTCGAATTATCAATAAGTTCACAATCAGTAACTGTAAGCTTGACCAAATTTCTCAAGTGAGGTAACTCGTTTGGAAGGCTCTCAAGACAGCCTCTGACTGTGAACCAGGCCGAATAACTCGAGTACCCTGCGGACGAGTGCAAGATTTCGAATTCTGTTGCGTATAGTTCCCACTCTTTCCCTTTTTCGGATGACACGAAAAATTCCTTGAGATTTGGGCAACATGACACATCTATACTTGCTAGAGATTTTAAATGGACTTCACTTTTTAGACTCTTAATTTTCTTGCAGCCGCTTACGAACAGATAAGCAAGCGAGTGGAGAGACAAAATAGACGAATGAACCTCCTGCAAACTTACACAATCATCAAGATTTACTTCTTCAAGATTTAAGGCCTTAGAGCAATCCGGCAGCTCTATCAATTGTTTGGATTCGCTAAGGTCTATTCGTTTTAAGCTCACAAGATCCTATAACAATTGAGATAGACAATTTGAATGAGAAAATTATCAAGTTACAAATAAATGAGAAATATAAAGACAAATATGTTTATACATACCTGCACACCATTCCAAAGCTTTTGAAGACGGCTACAAGGCATGCAAAGCTCAACGAGTTTTTCAGCACAAAAAGTGGATGTCAGAGATTTCAATGGATATCCAGACCACTCTAGATAACCTAATTCATTAGGAAATAATTCAAGGCCTTTTGGAAGGTACACATGACTTCGCGAGGCAGCCCAAATTTTGAAAAATCTTAATTTAGACATCCTTTGGAAAGTGTCGCGTCTCAAACGTAGATCTTTAATTCCAGACACATCAAACAATATTCCTTCAATTTTATTAGTTCCCTGAAAAAAAAAAGGATAGTAAGTAAACCATATCATACTACATGCATTGTCACGACCCAATTTCTAGGGCATGACCGGCGCATAGGCTAAACTAATCTGAAGATTTAGTTAGCCTAGCAAGCCTTACAAAATCTACAATCAACTATTACATCATTAGAGGCTACCGAAAATTCGGCAGCACCTCCCCTAAAAATTGGACATCCTAACCTGAAAAAAAAAAACTTTAAACCAGCACCAGCACCAGCAATAACAAGTTTCATATAACCCAAAATGTCTAGTTAGGAAGTAAAGACAATATTTACACATTATGAGTGATCATACAATTCCAAAATTTCTTTTCTACGCCTAAATGCCACCACATCATGGAGTCTGATACAATTTCACAAAAATTAAGCACCTACTCTAAGGGTCTGGTAGCTCTCAAGCTCCTAGATCAACTCACTCCTTAACTTGTTGGTCTGAAAAATAATGAAAGAAGAGGAATAAGCCTACCACTGGCTTAGTGAGTGTATAAATAATAAAGTGCACACAGAAATTTAAAAAAAAAATAATGATCATCGAATAATTTTGGCAATAAAATTATTAGATGAGATGAAGAACAATTATTTAAATAAGAAGAAACTTTTAGATAAATCTATATTTTCTAAATATACAAAAAAAAAATTGTAAGAATGGGTACCATAGAGAGGAACTAAATCATCAAACCAAATCATCATATATCATGGCTTTTCTTTGAACTCATCCCATCTTATTACTTTCACAATATATCTAATATCTCAGATTTCAGCACTGGATACATCACATCACAGTGCCATCACAGTTCACAATTTATTCTATGTGCACCTAGGCCGTTATCTCCGCTAACGGCTACGGGATCCTAACTAGATTCTCATTCATTATATAAAACAAAAATAATTAAAATAAAATCCTTCAAATGGAATTTAGCTATCAATAATAAATAAGGAAATCAAGAAGTAAATAAATAATTTAAGATGGCAAGTTAACCTTCAATAAAATCTTTATAACATATGAAACCACAAGACAACATAAAATACTCTCCTCATAAATAAACATATACCCACCACCACTTTCTTTTCATCCAATTCATTCTTTTGTGTTCCACAAGAATATATCACGCCACATTTCAACTATCAATTTGTATTGATAAATTTATTAAATCATCATAAGAATATATATACATATATATATATCCCGTTTGAGGTCTTAAAAACACCGATTTACTTCTCCAAGGGATAGAGCCCATAAATCACATAATTAAAAATTTCACCATAGAAAATATAAAATGGAATGAAGTAGGTATACCACTCCATTATTCACACACTCACCAATTGGGACTAATAGTATAAGTCCCTATTCCCTATTGTTTAATGCTGAGTCTCAGTTGAATGAGTTTCCCTGGTATCACCTAAAATTATAACCAACATAAATTAATTATATCAACCACTCCAATAATATTCATAATTATTTATATAACCTAATATACTCCCTAAAACATAAATCCCTAAATTCTTATATACATTTCTATCATAAATACTAACCCTAAATTTGGGGTTTTTCAATCTAAGCTCCCATAACTCTAATTAAATTTAAAACTTACTTTAGAATACATGATAATTAGAGATAAGAGTGTCAATTTATTATTTTAAAGATTAAATAGTGAAACTCCTTTCAAATTTCTAGCCACGGCAACTACATATGAAAAAGAAAGAATCAAAATTTTTTTGGAAAGAAATTGAATGAAACAGATGAGGAACAACAAGGGGAGGGAACCATTAGCACAAGAGAGAAAATAAACCCACACCATTTGCTTTCTTTCTTCTTCCACTTCCTCTCTCTCTCTCTCTCTCTTGTTCGTGGTGGTCCATAGACAGCCAAAGTAGAGAACTTACTGATGATTAAAGCTAATCAGAGTTTGCTGGAGTTTATTGCGTGATGGGTGCGGATCCACCATTAAAGCATCGAAGGAAGAATGGAAGAAATGAAAAAAAAAATGGAAACAAAGAAGCTTACAAAGGACGCTGGAAATGGTTGCTTTCAGGAGAGAGAAAAGCTGAAGGAAGAAAAGCACGTTGGTCAATGAAGAAAAGGGAGAGAGAGTGCATTTAAGAAATATTAAACTATCTTTGGTTTATATTACATTTTTGCCCCCAACAAGTCTAATATGCTTAATTGAGATTTAAAATGATTGGAAAAGTCCCTTTAAAATTTTTATATACTCCAAATAAATTCAAAAAATTATTTAGTTTTTTTTTTATAACCAAATATATATTATTTATTTATTTTTTATGATATATATATATATATTTAGGTATTACATTCTTTCCCCCTTAAGAAATTCGGTCCTCCGAATTTCAAACAAGCTCCTTACCAAAAGATTCAAAGAGAGACTGATACTTCTCACGTATAACTTCCTCTGCTTCCCATGTCGCTTCCTCCTTGGAATGGTTATGCCACATCACTTTCACCAAAGCTATATCTTTGTTCCTTAATTTCTTGACTTGTCTATCAACTATAGCCACAGGTTGCTCCTCATAAGAGAGTTGTTCATCCAACTGTATTGTTTGTGGTTGAAGCACGTAAGAAGGATCATGTAAATACTTCCGAAGCATTGACACATGAAAGACGGAATGAACATTTGCAAAGTTCGGTGGAAGAGCCAAACGATAAGCTACATTTCCTATCCTTTCAAGAATCTCAAATGGCCCAAGGTACCTAGGGCTTAGCTTTCCCTTCTTACCAAACCTTAAGACACCCTTCATTGGCGATACACGTAGGAACACAAGATCTCCAACTGCAAATTCTAAGTCACGTCTCCTATGATCGGCATAAGACTTCTGTCTACTTTGAGTGGTCAATAGCCTTTCACGGATAAGCTTTACCTTGGCTACTGACTCTTGAACTAGATCTGGGCCTAACAGCGTTGATTCACCCACTTCAAACCATCCAATAGGCGACCTACAACGCCTACCTTACAGTGCTTCAAAAGGAGCCATTTGAATGCTTGATTCATAACTGTTGTTGTAAGCAAATTCTATCAAAGGCAAGTATTTGTCCCAACTCCCACCAAGGTCTAAGACACATGAACGTAACATATCTTCTAATATTTGAATTGTACGTTCAGACTGCCCGTCCGTTTGAGGATGAAAGGCAGTACTAAGATCCAATCTAGTTCCAAGTGCTTCTTGAAAGGACCTCCAGAACTTAGCTATAAATTGTGGGCCTCAGTCAGAAATAATAGATACCGGTACACCATGAAGAGAAACAATCTCATCCAAGTAAAGCTTAGCATATTGAGCTACACTGTAAGTAGTCTTCACAGGCAAGAAGTGAGCAGATTTGGTCAAGCGGTCTACAATCACCCATACTGAATCATAACCTTTAATAGTTTTAGGCAATCCAGTTACAAAGTCCATAGTAATTCTCTCCCACTTCAATTCCGGGATTTCAATTTGTTGAAGCAAGCCTGCAGGCTTTTGGTGCTCGGCTTTCACCTGTTGACACACTAAGCATTTAGATACAAACTCTGCCACATCCTTTTTCATCCCTTTCCACCAATATAACCCCTTCAAATCTTGGTACATTTTATTAGAACCTGGATGACAAGTATAAGTTGAATGATGAGCTTCCTCTAACACTTTGCTCCGTAAGTCTTCTACGTTCGGCACACATAACCTATGACCGCACCTTAAAATGCCTTCAGAGTCCACTGAGAACTCTTGTAGCCTTCCTTCATGAACTTCTCCAATGATCTTCTTCATTTGAGGATCTTGGTCTTGTATAGCCTTGATTCTATCTACCAAGCTAGAACGGAGCTGAACATGGGCTAATAAAGCGCCAGATCCTGTAACCTCTAATCTTACTCCACCCTCTTCGAGCTTCTAGAATTCTTTCACCATAGGCCTTTTGACTTCAGCTATGTGGCCCAAGCTACCCATTGATTTTCTACTTAATGCATCTGCAACTACATTAGCTTTACCAGGATGATACAAAATATTACAATCATAATCTTTCAGAAGCTCCATCCATCTCCTTTGCCTTAAATTTAAATCTCGCTGTTGGAAAATGTACTTGAGGCTCTTATGATCAGTGTAAATTTCACAGGTCTCACCGTACAAGTAATGCCTCCATATTTTTAAGGCAAAGATCACTGCAGCCATTTCAAGATCATGAGTAGGGTAGTTCTGCTCATGTTTCTTAAGTTGTCTAGACGCATAAGTTATCACCTTTCCATGTTGCATTAAGACACAACCCAAACCCACTCTTGAGGCATCACAATAGACTGTATAGCCCCCACTCCCAGATGGAAGAGCCAACACCGGTGCAGAAGTCAAACAATCTTTTAGCTGCTGAAAACTATGCTCACAAGCATCAGACCACTGAAATTTTATGCCCTTCCTTGTCAACTTGGTTAAAGGAGCTGCAAGCTTAGAAAAATCTTTAACAAATCTACGATAATATCCTGCTAGTCCAAGAAAACTACGTATCTCCGTCACCGTAGTGGGTCTAGGCCAATTCTGAACTGCCTCTATTTTCTTTGGATCCACACTAATCCCAACCTTGGATACTGTGTGTCCTAAGAAAGCCACACGGACAAGTTTTAAGAAAAGAGATTTTTTCAAAAGTTATCTGAATCTTGCTTGCCGTGGTTTTAGTATTTGAAGGCTTGGGTTTAGCCATGAAGTTTTGGCCAATTTCTTTAAGTGACTCTACTCAGATTGGGGGTTGAATGCTTTGAATGTTTCATGTGGAATTTTCTTGCTGTAACACTATACGACGTGAGGCTTAGGTTCAAATTCTAGGTTGATTCTATTTTGGCGCATAAAATGGATTTGAGGCTTATATATGAAATTCAATTTGATATTCATGCGATTGCTTGTGTTTCATCTTATGCTTACACTAATTGGTGTTGCTTTTTTGAATGGGTATACTGCTCTTTATATGATTTCAATTCTGTTCCTGTTTGAGGATTTTAACATGTCACCAAAATGGTGATTGCTTTACCTGTTGAGTCTTATCTTTTAGTGAAAATCTAGTTGTAAAATTTAACTGAACATGATGTTTTTGCTATCCTTTTGAGTCTCATTCTTGAATGAAAGATTTGCTGGAAAATTTGATTGAATATGGGGGTTGCTATCTTATTGCCCTTAATATGTGTTTAATCATTTTCTTTTATTTCATTTTGCACCAAAGAGTTTATTGTTGTTCCTTTGGGCTTAAGAGGGATTTATCCTCATTTTCTATGCTGCGGAAATTCTATTAAAATCCAAGATTTAACTCAAATGATATTTCTTTTCTAACGTTGGCTTATTTGTTATTCAACACTTATAAACTTGATTGTCTACTCAAGCATATAAAAGTCAATTGAATGATTGTATCTAACAATAAATTTCCACAGGTATATAATAGGATGTGTAATCACATTTTAATAAATTTTGGGTTCTAATGACCCAAATCCAATCAATTTTGTTTTTTAAAAATATTCAAAGAAAAAGAAAAAGAAAAATATTCTATATATATATATATATATTAGAAAATAAAATGTATTTCTTTTAAAATAAAAAAGGTTCAAAAAATATTTTTTAAAAAATAGAATGAATTTCTTTTAAAATTAACTGAAAAATAGAAAAAATATTTAAAAAGAGGTTCAAATGTTAAGTTTTAATAATATAAATCAAATAAGTTACCTTTTTCATCATAAATTTTCTTCATATTCTCTTTTAAAAAATTTTTAAAAAGTTATTAAAAATTGTGTTGGACTTTAATGACTCACATTTTCTTAATATTTAAAAGAAATATGAAAATAAATATTAGTTTATATAGCAATTAAATAAATCTTAAATTTTCCTTAAAAGTTTGAAAATAAAAAATAATAATATTTTAAAATTCAAAAATAAATTTTTCTCTTTTCCCTAGGAATTTTGCAAAAAAAGTAGTGTTTTAAAAAAAATCAGCTAGTTTAATTTTTTTTAAGATTTTTATCTTTAAAAATAAATAAAAAATAAAAAAAGAAAGCCAAAAAAAAATGATGTCTTAAAGTTCAATTTTTCTTTTCCTAACGTTATCTAGTTATATTATGGGTATGACATAGAGTGTATATATATAGGCTATATATGAATATTTATTTGAAATTACTTGATCCATCACTTAAGTCATGGTCACCCATCATTTGAGAACAGATGAAAATGAATTTATTACCTGAATGTGTGAGAGATCCAACCGGCTAAGTTTGCAGCTTCACTGAGAGCATGCTTCCACACGTGCATCTTGGGTTGGCTGTGCTTGAGGTCTCTCTCATATCTCTCAAATGCTTGCTTGTAAAGCCCAGTCTGATTGCGTACATGAGATGGCTCAACTTTATAGAAGACGGGAATAACAAGCTGTCTCTGAACCCTTTTGCAATGAAGTATATGGGTGAGTTCATCCAAGCACCATCTGGAGGAAGCATAATTTTCTGAGAATACCATCACAGATACATAGGAATCCTCAATTGCTTGCGTAAGTGCCGGGGAGATCTCATTTCCTCTGGGGAGTTCATAGTCTATGTAGGTTTTGATTTGCTTTCCGCAAAGAGCTTCATAAAGATGGCTAGTAAAGTTGGTACGGGTGTCCTCAGCCCTAAAGCTAATAAAAACATCATACTTCCTGGGGGGGAATTGAGCAGAGGAAGAGGATGAAGGAGTATCAGAGGCCATATTCGAGTGAGCAGGAAGAGCACTGTGTTGTATTGAGAAGTGTAGAAAAACAGAGGTGGATGGGTACCAAGGAAGATCAGAAGTTGCATATATATATATATATATATATATGTATGAACGAAGGATCGCCAGTGCGGTTTTCTATTGATAAGTTTTGTAAATTCCTTGGTGGTGGGAATCAATTATTCTTTATGTAAAGACTGCCACCTATGACTTCAGTGACAAAGTGAGGTTATGCTTTCACTAACATAAAAAAGGTAGAATTAGAGACTGAATAAATAAATGAAGTCTTGTATAAAATTTGTTTGAAACAATCAGAGTTTAGGAGTAGACAAAATTTATATTAAGATCTTATACATACATGAATGTCCGAATTGTTTTTACTTCAGATGTACGTACGTCCATGTTTATTTATCGCATATTCACATATCTTGATATGCAGGATATATTTGGATGGATAAATGAGTAATAATATTGAAGAGAGGGAGAATTTTTATAGTTTATTTTAATTTTTGATTTGTTTAACTTTCTTTAAAGTTTTAAATTTCTTTCTTATGTTTAAAATATGTGAATATAGTCCTTTTTCTTTTGGTTTATATGTGATCTAAATTTTAACTTCGTCAGTATGATTATCACTGAAATAGTTAGAATCCAAATCCCTGTAGCAGAGGATTCTACTGTAGGGGTAGAGTAGCAAAATTTCATGGCTTTTTTTTTTATTAAATTTTTTCAGTCTTTTAAGGTTTAAAATTTAATATAGAAGTTAAAAATTGTAACTGTGAAGATAAAAATTTTATCTGTTAAAGAAATTACATTTCAAAAATTTTAAACCTAAAAAATAAAAATAAATAAATAAATCATGAAATTTTGTTATTGTAATAGGTGAATAGAATCTCTACTACAGAGGATCCTACTACAAAATAGTTATGTCTGTATTGAGTTGGCCATCCTGCTGCTCTATTAGATACCTAATTTTTGAAAATCCTAAATTGAGAGGCAACAACAATGCAAAACATGATCGCCTCAACATAATTAAAACCATCTAAACAACAACTAAATTGATAGACTTGACAATTTAAGACACTTATGAAACAAAATAAAAGATAAAGGATTATTTTGGCACATTTTAAACTTAAGAAACTAATTTATAATTAACTTTAAATAAAGCCATGAAACTATAATATTAATTTAATTTTTTTATTTGAGAGTTATTAGAAATGAAAGACGAATAATAAAATATGTTTAATTGAATTTTCAAAATCCCAAAGTCATTATATTTTTAATCTCTCCTAATTTAAGGATTTTTGCAAAAGAGAAATGGTAGAGATTTGAACCTAAAACTATTTAATTACTTTCTGCACCTCTAACCGTTGGAATTTGTCTTTTTTCGGTCATTGCACTAATAAAAGAATAAATTATACACTTATAGATGGCTCCAACATTTCGATTGAAGTATTTCAAGTACTTACAAATCATAATTTTACTTTCAACATTTTCCTTATTGAATCAATGAAAGCATGCATGATTATTACTTTTAATTAGGTGCAAAATAGTGGATCTTAATTATATGACAAAGCAGCCCACTTGTAGCTAGCAAACAAATTGACTATACCTAATCCACTCTGGCTGGATATTGATTATATGACAATATACTAAGAAAAAGCTCACGTCTCTCTTTGTTGTTGCTTGCTTTGCTTTCTAGCTAATGCAAATGAGTTAATGATAATTAGTGGCTCTAGAGCCTCGTGTGCTTCAAAATTTTGGCTTATTATAAACCCTAAAGCCGCCATTGCCTCCTAAAACTTATTGTGTATCCCTCAAGATAAGCTTTACCTCTGTTAGTGTATACTCCACAAAATTTTTAATCATTAACAATCAATTTAATATTGATTCTTGAAATCAGACTTGATCCCACTTATCCAATTTTAAATTTAAACTTTTAAATGTTTTAAAAAAATTAGATACAATTTTTCAGATTCTTTGTTATGAATTTTTCAGTTAAAAAATTGACTGATAGATATATTTTACAATTAATACCACATGATTGAGTCTCTTAGGATAATTCTTCTACATGTTATGTTTTATTTTTAAGAATTTAATTGATTAATAATAAACACTTAAAAGGACATGACTTTAAATTTTCCCTTTTAAAAATAGGGAATAATAGCTTTCATATTATTTATGAGAAAATTAGAATTCAGAATTCTTGGTTCTACTACATATTTCATCAACTATAGCCCAATTGTACCGTAAAGAAGATGGAAAGGAAAAAGAAAAAAGGGGGAATGGATAGTTCCTAGTTTATCAGATTGAGTGTGTGCGTGTCTATATATATATATATATATATATATATTGTCGGTAGATGAGTGATTGAATCAGGATCACAAGCGTCTCATCATTTTAATGTAAATTACTGTCATACCATGATCAAATCTGCATCAAGATTTAAATACTACTTTTGATAACCTAAAACCAATTTCACAATTTTGACTAAATTGGTGAAGTAATTGAGTAGTAGCAAAGACCTAAACATGCACTTTCCATCGAGCACTAAGTTTTTTGCCGTCTAAATTATAAATCTCCCTCAACAATATTGTTCATCTTTTAATATATAAAAATATCCCAATAAAATAATGTAATAAATAATTATATATATATATAAACATCTAAACTAATATATATACTTTTATAACTATATTTTTAATTTAGTTAAATTTGTTTCATTTGATAAATTATTTTTTTAATTTATAATTTCTAAACCCTTTACTTGTTTGTTTTTTAATAATAAATAAAATTTTAATATAATTTAAGAATTTCAAAAATTCAAAATTAAATACTCTTAAATTTTCATTATGAATAATTTTTATTTTTAACTAAAAATAACTTCTCAAACATTTTAAAAAATATATAATTAGTAATTAAATATTTAACATTTATTAATATTTATTTATTATATTAAATTTTAATATATAGTATTTAAAATATATTTACTTATTTATCACCAATTTAATCACAATTTAATCATTAAACTGTAAACTAATCCCTCCACTAATTTAATAATTAATTTGATTTTAAAAATATTAACTAACAATGTATAGAATCGTAAGGTGGAGAATATTAAATGTATTTGGGAGTCTGATTAATCCACATTCAGCACATCTAATGTTTATATCCTTTTTCTCTCCATTTGATAGTTTGATGTTATAAAAGAAAAGTTAAACATCGAACAACATGAAAAGATATTTGATTTAGATCACGGTGCTACATTGACTCTCTAAGGTGTTCCACTTCAGGCAACAATAACAGAATGGGCATGAGAAGCAACACCTGAATTTATTTACAACAGATATGTCGGAGGGATCAACCTGCTAAGTACTCTACTAACATTTGCAATGACAATAATGAACAGACCACATGCGGAAATTTTGCTGAAAGCTTCCCTGCTTCAATTTACAACCACAATTAGCCAATGTCACGAACATGTTTTTCTGCTCGATGCTATTAAGAAAGTATATGCTGCAGAAACTGAGTTATATCGCAACACACGGATCCTGCAGAGACAACAATCCGAGAAAACGAAGTTAAAAAGCAATGTTAGGTAGGCAATACAATTAGTTATTTCTGTTTTGCATTTTGCCCATGTTGTTCTACTGCTTGTTGTGCACAAAAAAATATATTACTTTTTTTATCAGAATCTACAATTGAAGGGAAGTTACTAATGATTCCATGAAGATAATCTGTTTAATTTCAAAAGAAAAAAACAGCAAAAGCCAAGAATCACTTTAATTTTCTTTTGTTTTGACCCAACCATCAAGAGAAAAACAAGAAAGTGAACTGATCATATATATTGGACACACCCCATATTCTTTGATACCAATGAACTCATCCAAAGCAAACCTTTAGCTTAGTAGTGAACTGATCGTCTCCTCTTCAACAGATCCTTGGCTCATTAATTAAAAAAAAAAAAGGCTCTCGTTATAATTTTAAATTAAAAGAAAAACTTAATAGTAAACACTTATAAAAGGCTTCATCTAAATTTTTACTTTAAAATTTTAATTAATTTATAAAATTTATAAATCATGTTGAGTAACTTTTAATTAATTATATTCCATCACTTTTGATAAAGTTTTGAAAATCATTTCATTTTAAATGATTATTTTCTTTCTTTTTTTTTTAACTTCTATAATTAGAACATTCCAAACACACATACCAAGCAAACTTGTTATGTAACAACATCTCTGAAATGGAGGACACTAAACTAGCTATATAAACCAGAGGCATTCAATCTCTCATTACTTTTGAGATTTCTAAAATGCAATTAAGCAAATCATTCCCAATTTTATCGAGCACCAATGACGTTTGAAACAATTTATTTTAGTGTAACAACAACTATATAGGTTAACGTGTGAGTGAATATTTGTAATTACAGAATATTAAAATTAGACAAGAACCATTAATAGATCCTAGCTTCACTTCTTTAGGCTTTGTTGCCACATTGACAACTCAAATGTTCAGAAAAGTTACAATATTCCATTTCAATGAAACTACAAAACGATAACAACAATAGATTGCACCTGAAAATATATGGCATAGGGATGAACCCGCTAATTAATGAGTGCTTACTGACTTGTGCTAATTATATGCTTCAGAAATACAGCTATATCAGATGGCACGAGTCCCACAGAGAAGACAATCCTCAAGAAAAGAAGTCAAAATAACACAAATCCTGCAAAGACAGCCCAAAAAGGAAGTTAAATAGCAATGTGAGGCAGGCAACACAATTAGTTGTTTCTGTTGCGCATTTTGCCCATATTGCCCTGCTGATTGTACTCTACAACAAATATATCTCTTTTCATCTGATTCTACAATTGAAGGGAAGTTACTTACCGCTGAATGAAGATAACCTATTTTCAGAGGAATATTACATTAAAAACAGCCAAAACCATGAATCACTTTAAATTTCCTTCATTTAAGCCAATCATGAAGACAAAAAATAGGAAAGTAAATCTGTGGATAAAAAATAAAGATATTGAAAAAATTTTGGTTTAGCTTTGTACTTTGAATGACATAAAACATTGTGCCCTGTATTACGAATAATGTCACTGTGCCCTGTATTAAATAAGTACAGTAGTTGAATAATTGAAGAGGAAAAAAATACTGCTCAAAGTTATGAAAAGAGAAGTGAATGTAAATCCTTAAACTAATTATCTCAAATTTTGTTAGATGATTTTGCCCACACTCCTTTTTCATGCCTAGCTCAAAAGTTCGTCTTGCATAATTGCTCCTCATTCGTGAGGGAAATGCAGAAAGAGAAGCCTAATATCGGGACAGATAATAAGAGAGAGAGAGAGAGAGACTGATACCGATTAAGCAATGTGTCAGTATGACTAACAAAATCTTGCTTGAGTTTCTTGGACTGAGGAAGTGGTTGTTGCTCATCAACATCCCAAGGCCTCTTCTTATTCCTCTCCAATTCCTCTCGTTGAACGAGTTCCTCATATTCTGACATATATAATGGGTGCACCCCATATTCCTTGATAATTTCCTCCATGCGAGGTGCAGCACTAATTTCAAAGGAAAACTTTAGGTTTGTGACCAACTGATGCTCTCCTCTTCTTCTTTCAATTTCCTCCAATTTCGGATAGCTAAAGAATGCACTATACATTATTACAACATGATCAGAATTCATAGGCGCCGACTCCCACGGCTGACGGCTTAACCACCGCCACGGTATATCAAACACCTTAAAATCTCCCAAGTAGCACACACAATTGAATGAATCCCAATCCGTTTGTCTTGAGGGAAAAAAAGCAATGCAGAAAGCAAAACCCAACAAGTGTGAATTTAGAGGGAGTTCAATGATTATGGTCCTTTGCGTTGTCCGATATCTGAACCACTCTAGTACTCCACTTCCTGGCAACCAAATTTCACTCCCACGATAGTTATTGTAATAATATTGAGCCCCTCGTGCTAGATCACATCTATAAGCAGCTCCAATCATTGCGGAATAGGCATCTGCACTTATATGGTGAAGTGATTGTTCATTCAATTTCACACAATTTCTAAATGAGATGTATTCGCTGTTCCCACTCAGTAGTCTAGACACTGTCTCCAGTGACACGCAGTCATCGGCATTTAACTTTTCAATGGATGGTGGAAGTTTTGGTAAAGAACGAAGCCTCTTGCAATCCCGAATTCCAAGAAATTTTAGTCTTGAAAGATGTTTGGTGTTGTTGGGGAGTTCCGTTATGTTGCTACAACCCACCAAATCTACATATTCTAAAGACAACATGCCGCCAAAAAAGATATGTAGCTTCGAATTATCAATAAGTTCACAATGTTGAACAAAAAGACCAACCACATTTCTCAAGTGAGGTAACTCGTTTGGAAGGCTCTTAAGACAGCCTCTGACACTGAGCAATACAAAACCACTCGAATACCCTGCGGACAGGTGCAAGATTTCGAGTCCTGTTGCCCATAGGTACCACCCTTCCACTTTTGCCGATGACACTGAAAATTCCTTGAGATTTGGGCAACGTGACGCATTTATCCGTTCTAGAGATTTTAAATGGACTTCACTTTTTAGACTCTTAATTTTCTTGCACCTGCTTACGGACAGCGAGACAAGCGAGTGGAGAGACAAAATAGACGAATGAACCTCCCGCAAACTTTCACAATCATCAAGATTTACTTCTTCAAGATTTAAGGCTTTAGAGCAATCCGGCAGCTCTATCAATTGTTTGGATCTCCTAAGGTCTATCCGTTTTAGGCTCACAAGATCCTATAACAATTGAGATAGACAATTTGAATGAGAAAATTATCAAGTTACAAATAAATGAGAAATATAAAGACAAATATGTTTATACATACCTGCACACCATTCCAAAGCTTTTGAAGACGGCTGCAAGGCATATGAAGCTCAACGAGTTTTTCAGCACAAAAAGTGGATGGCAGAGATTTCAATGGGTATCCAGACCACTCCAGATAACGTAATTTATTAGGAAATAATTCAAGGCCTTTTGGAAGATACACATGACTTCGCGAGACAGCACAAATTTTGAGAAATCTTAAATTAGGCATCCTTTTGAAAGTGTCAGCACTCAAATGTAGATCTTTAATTTGAGACACATCAAACAATATTCCTTCAATTTTATTAGTTCCCTGGAAAAAGAAAAAAAAGGATAGTAAGTAAACCATATCATACTACATGCATGTTCTTCATAAAGAAAAAGTTTGTTAGGGAAATAAGTTTATTTCTCTTACCTTATTATTAGCCAAAACATCATAGATTTCTTCAGGATCCCATAATCGACTGCGACTTTCAGGTTCATCGATAGATTCCTCACGAACAATTTCCTGACCCATTTCTTGTATTAAATCATGCATTTCTACATACAGGCCACTATCTACATTTATGAGAGCCTTGTCATGAAGTGTTCTCATGCCACTATGTCCAACGGAACCATATAGGCTTATCACATCTTTTTTCAACTTTTCCCTCAAAAGGCACGCAATGTCTAAAAATATTCTTTTGTTATCACGATCTAATCCATTGTAACTCAATCTTAACACGTTTTGAATATCTTTATGGAGAATCTTCTTAAGCTTTTCCAATTCGCTATCCCATTCTTTCTTTGTCCAATCACGAAGATGTAAACCCAAAACTTTCAAAGCTAATGGAATTCCATCTGCATAATCAACCGCCCTCTTTGATAGCTCCTCATATCCTGTTGTAGGCAGATTTTGGTTGAAGGCATTCAAGCTGAAAAGTTTAAGAGATTCTTCGAAATTCAATTTCATAACCTCATATATTTCATTATCTTTTTTAAGCACATGCTTGTCCCTGGTTGTGATGATAATTTTACTTCCTAGACCAAAGCACTGAAGTGTAAAGGGCTGAAGTTCTCCACCCAAATGATCTAATTGAATTAAAGTACTAACATCATCAAGAACAATGAAAACTGTGATACGTTTGAGCCGAGATTCAATAACGGAAGGTGCATTACGGTTAAGGAAATTTTCTCCCTCTTTTAGTATACAGGAGAGAAGTTTACGACGTAGATTTTCATGCTTTTCAGACTCTGCCCTCACATTTTCCATGAAGCAACAACTTTCATATTTGGAAGAGTGTTTGTCAAATAGAGCTCTGGCAATGGTCGTCTTACCAATGCCCCCCATGCCCCAAATTCCAATGAATTGACTTTCACCTTCTCTAAATAATGATTCAATCTGTGCACATTTGTCATAAATACTAACAAGGTGCTTTGATTCAATAGGTGGATACCTATGATTCAATTTTTGCTGTACGTATCTGACAATCTCTTGAATGAGTTCAGATTCATCCCTAACATATGAAAAATGAAAGGGAAAAAAGGAAAAGCAAAATTAAGCAAAGAATTGACTTGTGAAAAACAAAAGAGAAGTAATAAATAAAGAGAGGATAAAATAGAGTATATATGCAGACTACATATAAATATTTATCTGAAATTGACGAGGATGTTTAATTACTCGATCCATCACTAAAATCACAGTCGCCCATCATCTGAGAATAGATGAAAATGAATTTATTACCTGATTGTGCGAGAGTTAGGGTCCCAACCGGCTAAGTTTGCAGCTATAGTGAGAGCACCCCTCCACATTTGCATCTCGTGTTGGTCGACCTTGGGGTCTCTCTCATGTTTCTCAAATGCTTGCTTGTAACCCTCAGTCTGATTGCGTACATGAGATGGGTCTACTTTATAAAAGACAGGAATAACAAGCTGACCTTGATCCCTTCTGCAATCAAGTATATGGATGAGTTCTTTCAAGCACCATCTGGAGGAAGCATAATTTTCTGAGAATACCACCACAGATACATAGGAATCCTCAATTGCTTGCTTAAGTTCTGGCCAGATCTCTTCTCCTTTGGGGATTTTGTAGTCTATGTAGGTTTTGATTTGTTTGCTGCAAAAAGCTTCATAAAGATGGCTAGTGAAGTTGGTACGAGTGTCCTCACCCCTAAAGCTGATAAATACATCATACTTCTTGAGGGGAGATTGAGCAGAGGAAGAGGATAAAGGAGCATAAGAGGCCATATCTGAGAGAGCAGGAAGAGCACTGTGTTGTATTGAAGAGTTTAGAAAAAGAGAGGTGGATGTGTACAAAGAAAGATCAGAAGCTGCATATATATAAGTGGAAGAAGGAGCCCACGCGGTTTTCCTTCGAAAGTTTCACCTCTTCTTCTATTCGAGCAATGAAACGCATGCTATCTTACTTCAGAAGTTACTGTTCATGACAAGTTATGTAACTTTTTGACTTACAAGTCAACAAGTGTAGTCACGTCACAGTTGCAATCACCATCGTAAAACAGGGGCTATGGACTGAATTTTCAAGTTGCATTCACACGACGAAGGCGATGAAGTTTCCAAGTAAGTTTCATAGACACTGTAAAATAAGGATGGGAATGGGGAACCCACACTGGTTGATTGAAAAGTGAAAAATGCAATGATGCATTCATAAATGAAATTCTGCACAATATTTGTTTGACACCATGCTAGTTTAAGTTTAAAAAATAGATAAAACTTACATTCATTTTCTTGAATAATTTCTTTCAAGGTTTTTTCGTAGAAATTAAAATAATGATATTTGAATAATATATCCTTAATTCATTAAAAAATAAAAGAAAAACTCCATGTTATATTTTTTAAGTAATAATAGCAACAACAGATTGCCCATTAGAATATGGCATAGGCAAGAGATGATCAAAGAGACAAACACAGATTTGACAAAGTAGAAACTAGTATGAAATAGCCAAACTTACCACTGCTAAAACATGAATCATTATTTTTGAATATTAAAAAACAACTAAATTTTATGATAGTCTTTTAAGAATTACGTTGATTGACAAATCTTTTTGTACGTATAATTATGTCTTTTTGAGTATTTTGGTCAAAGGTTCCTATGTAAAAATTACTAACTTCACATAATTAGGAGGTTAAAATTATCCTTTAAAATTGACAAAAATACACTCATGATTAACCCTATCTAAAACTTAAAGGCAGGTGTTGCCATAGATCAGGTCAGAGAATTGGGAGCACTCCGTCACTGAAAAAAAAAAAAAAGGTAAATGAAGTAAACACCTTAAACAGTATCTGATTTTGAAATTTATTTTTTGTATTTGTGCTACTTATTCACTCTTTTCCCTGCCAGACCAACATATAACATACGAGTTAATTTTGTTACTTCTATTGAAATTGAAGAAAATGTTAAAAAGAAAAAAAAAACTAAGATTTGATAATACAATTAAACATAAGAAATATCTTGTTAGACTATTATTTATTTTCATTTGTGTATTTTATTCTCTTGTTTTCACTCTTATCAATCATGGTACACGAACAATAATATCAAGGAACAAGCAGACTTTAAAGTAAAGAATGGAAGACCAAGTTCACCGAACCTAGGGGAACGTCCCATTTGATTGCACCCAAAAAAAAGATGCAGAAGATTGCGTGTTTTTAGGTTTGAAAATTCAGAGATTTATGAAGGATCTCTTTATGGTCTAAAAAATCCATTAGACCGAAAGAAGAGAAATTATTTATGCGATGTAAATGATATAATTATACGAATATTTATAATTTTTAAATATATTTAGTGACTTATATTTTATAATTTTTAATTATATAAATTAATTTTTTATTTATATTTTTGTAACTTATAAATCTATATTTATGATTAAAAGTCAATATATAGAGATTATGTGCTAAATATAATACATTCAAGTAAATGAGAATTATCTTCTTCTTTTTTAGTATTTTCTTTTATTCTTATTAATTATGTTCTTGATATTTTCATTAGTTTTATAATGTAACTCTAAATTCTGAAGTGGTAATTTATTTATTTATTTTGTTATCTTTGGATTTATCATAGTGGATTTTTGCCGGTCTCCTTTTGTTTATTTTTCTTACTGGTTTGTTTCAAGCATTTGCATCTGTTTTTGTGATCCTCATGTAAGCAACATTGTCGTTTGAGTTCATATATTGCCCTCTTATATTTTTCTGAGTGTTTTGCCTCCTTTTTCTCGTTGAATAATAAAGAAATGCATCCTATCTGTTGATGGAAAAACAAAAAAATCATAAACATGAGAGTAGAACTATAGACTATTCCAGAAATTATTGTTAATGAAAATAATGTAACTTTTTGACTTGAAGTCAACAAGTCTGTTTACATTTGCTGTCACCAACGTGAAAGTCGGGTTATAGGCTGAATTTTCAAGTTACATTCACACTATCAGGGGGTCGAAGTTTCCAAGCTTATTTCTTGATTAGTTCCGAGCTTATTCCATAGAAAGTATAGGGCAAGGTTAGCAATTGTATACTAAAAGTAGGCGAGTATAAAGGATAAGAAGGGAGATCCTACACGGTTTGATTGATATATATGTGTGTGTGTGTGTGTGGATAAATTAGGGGAAGGAATCAAACTCTTCATTAAAAGGGTGTAATTATGATCTGGTAGTAAAAAAAAAAAAAAGAGGTCATCAAAATAATGATATTCAAATATTTTAAAATTCAATAACATATTCTTAACTCACTGACAAATAAAATAAAGCTCTTCATGTTATAATTTTATAAGAAGATTTCATAGAGAGTATGAATAGGAAAAGATTAGCAATTTCATAATAAAAGCTGTCAACTATAAAGGATGAGAAAAGGGAGGCCACGCGGTTTGATTAATATATATGTTAAGCCATGAAACTTCCTAGAAGGAGGGAATTAAACTTTTCATCAAAAGAGTGTAATTGACTTGGTAGTTAAAAAGAGAGGTCATCAAAACAATAACATTAGAATATTTTTAAAAATTTAATAACATATTCTTAACTTATTATAAAATAAAATAAAACTCTTCATATTATAATTTTATAGAAAAACTTCATAGAGAGTATGACTAGGACAAGATTGGCAATTTCATAGTAAAAGTTGGATATTATAAACTATGAAACTTTGTGGAAGGAGGAAACTAAACTCCTCATCAAAAGAGTTTAACCTTGACTTGGTAGTAAAATAGGAAGGTTATGTTTACTAATTATTAGCATGATAGTAGGGTTAGGGACTTTATTATTAAGTCAAGTTGCAATGTTATAGGTTTAAGGGATGTTCAAACTTTAATATTCAACTCATAGAAACTACATTTAAATTTTTAGGGGTTTTATTCACCTTACTTTAATTCTTTATTATAATTTCTCTTTATTTGTCTAAGGTTTTAAATAACTATTTTAATTGTAGCTATGAATGAAATTCTATATAATATTTGTTTGACACCATGCTAGATAAAATTTAAACATTTTAAAATATTTTTTCAAGTTTTTCTACAAAAATTAAAATAAAGACATTTGGATATTATTTTAAATTTCAACAATATATCCTTAACTCATTAAAAAAAGAGTAAATTATATCCTTTAAAATATACATTCTCTTCTTCTGAATCAAAAATTATATTACATTTTAGTCCAATCAAATAAAATAATTTTTATTAATCTAAATGCACATTTTTTTACTAAAATATTATCCTACTACTCAAAGTCAAAATTAAAATTATATTACACTTTAGTCCATTTTTAAAGTTCTTTTTAAACTAAAATACTCTCTATTAATTACTCTTGCATATTATTTTATGAACAGTATTTTGGTTAAAAAATTAAAATGGGATTAAAATGTATATTTTGAAAATAGAAAAAAATATATAATTTTAATAAAATTTAGGAAAAATTCTATATAATTTACTCTATAATTTAATATGCCTTTTGAATTAAGTTACTGTCATACATAAGCATGAGAAGAAGGCATAAAGCATGAATTTTTTTTAATTCATTATATACGCTTACACTCTAGAGAAAAAAAAAAGTTAGGATATGCTTGAATTAAGGAAAATGATATAAAAGAGAAATTTTAATATTATTTTTCTTTACTTATATTTAATTTTTTTTTTATTCATTCTTCTCAGTTCAAACTAAACCATTATTTTTATTTTCTACTCTCCATAATCCAAATATATCTTTATATATTTCATTGGAACCAAACATAAGCATCATGATTCTAAGGGTATAATTAAAATAATAAGTTTCAAAACATTAAATATGCATTTAACTTCAAATTTAACGTGACTTAAAAATTTGAAATACATATCACATAAAAAAATTAATGTTCCTTGCTCTGTAAAAATTCTCACTTAAAAATGAATCTAGCAATTGTAACTTTGTATTTAAAAAAACTAAAGTGTCTTCCACCACGCCAAAAAAAAAACAAAAGGGTGTATTTCACTTTATTCCTCCCTCCTCTTTGTCAAGAACTTAAAGAATTGTCTTAAATAAACCCTAATCCAACTCATGTTGCGCTATTGAAGTTGAAGGCATGCACATATATTTTAATGCATAGCATGTTGGCTTTGTTATTGTCAAGGGGAAGGACAAATTTAATTTTTAAATGTTTATTTTGCAAATTTTTTTTATAATTTAATATTATATAATTAAGATTTTTAAAGTTTTTGAGAAAATTTATATACAAGTTTTATATTTTGTTATCAAATTTTTCAATAAAAATATGTATTTTTTTATAGTTCAGTATCATAAAATTGGATTCTTTAAACAAATTTTACAACAAATCTAATAGCAAAATTATAAAAAGTTGCACATAAGTCATATTTTTATAAAAGAACATAAAAAATATATAAATTTTTTACTTAGTCTTGTCCTCAAAAGAAAAAAGAGTAGAAGGAAACTTTGCCATAATAATGTAACCTTTTGACTTGAAGTCAACAAGTGTAGTTACATTTGCAATCACCGTGAAAATTGGGTTATAGACTGAATTTTCAAGTTACATTCACACTATGAGGGTGCCGAAGTTCCCAAGCTGATTTCATAGAGCATAGGACAAGATTAGCAATTTTATAATAAAAACTAGTGAGTATGAAGGATGAGCAAGGAGAGCCTACACGGTTTGATTGATATATGTGTGTGTGTGTGTGTGTTGGTAAGTCATGAAACTTTGTGGAGGAAGGAATCAAACTCTTCATTAAAAGAGTGCAATTATGACTTATAGTAAAAAAAAGATCATTCAAATAATGAGATTCAAATATTTTTAAAATTTATTAACATATTCTTAATTCATTACAAAAATAAAATAAAGTTCTTCCTATTATAATTTTATAGGAAGACTTCATAGAGAGTATGAATAGGACAAGATCTGCAATTTTATAGTAAAAGCTAACAAGTATAAAGGATGAAAAAAGGGAGCCCACATGGTTTGATTGATATATAAGTTAAGCCATGAAATTTCGTAGAAGGAGGGAGTCAAACTCTTTATCAAAAAGTGTAACTGTGACTTTGCAATTAAAAAGAGAGGTCATCAAAATAATGGCATTCAAATATTTTTTTAAATTTAATTAACTTATTAAAAAATAAAATAAAGCTTTTCATATTATAATTTTATAGAAAAACTTCATAGAGAGTATGAATAGGACAAAATTAGCAATTTCATAGTAAAAGTTGGCAAGTATAGATGATGAGAAGAGAGAACCCACACAATTTGATTGATATATAAACCATGAAACTTTATTGAAGGAGGGAATTAAACTCCTCATCAAAAGAGTTTAACCATGACTTGACAGTAAAATAGAGAGATTATATTTACTAATCACTACCGTGATGGTAGGGTTAGGGACTTTAATATTAAGTAAAGTTGCAGTATTATTAGGTTTAAGGGATATTCAAGCTTCAATGTTCAACTCATAGGAACTACATTTAAATTTTCAAGAGTGTTATCCACCTTACTTTAATTCTTTATTATAATTACTCTTTATTTGTCTAAGGTTTTAAATAATTATTTTAATTGCATTTATAAATGAAATTCTATATAATATTTGTTTGACACTGAGCTAGATAAAACTTACATGTTTTTAAATATTTTCTTTTAAGTTTTTTCACCAAAATTAAAATAATAACATTAGGATATTATTTTAAATTTCAACAATATATCCTTAATTCATCAAAAAAGGAATAAATTATGTCATCTCCTTTGAGTTTTGTTAAAATCATATCATTCTCGTCTCTATTTTCAAGAAATAAAAAATTATATTACACTTTAGTCCAATTAAATAAAATGTTTTTTATTAATCTAAATACAAATTTTCTTTACTAAAATATTATCCTACTACTCAAAGCCAAAATTAAAATTATACTACATTTTAGTCCAATTTTAAAATTTTTTACTAAAATATTCTCTATTAATCACTCTTACATATTTTTCATAGAAGGTATTTTAGTTAAAAAAATTAAAATTGGATTAAAATGTATATTTTAAAAATATAAAAATTTTATATAATTTCAATCAAATCTAGAAAAAAATCTATATAATTTACTCTATACGTTAATATGCCTTTTAGATTAAGTTACTGTCATACATAAACTTGGGAAGAAGGCATAAAGCATGATTTTTTTTTTTGTATTCATTATATACATGTACACTCTAGAGAAAAAAAAAAACACTTAGGGTATGTTTGAATTAAAGAAAAAGATATAAAATAGAAATTTTAATTATACTTTTTTTTACTTATATTTAAATATTTTTGTTTTATTTTTATTTATTCTTCTCAATTCAAACTAAACCATTCTTTTTATTTCCTATTCTCCATAATCCAAATATATCTTTATATATTTATTGGAACCAAACATGAGCTTCATAATTCTAAAAAAAGGGTATAATTAAAACCATAACTTTCAAAGCATAAAATATGCATTTAACTTCAAATTTAACATAACTTAAATTTTGAAATACATATCACGTAAAAAAAATAATGTTCCTTGCTATGTGAGAATTCTCACTTAAAAATGAATCTAGCAATTGTAGCTTCATATTTAAAAAAATTGAAGTGTCTTCCACCACGCCATAAAAAACAAAAGGGTGTCTTTCACTTTACACCTCCCTTTTCCTTGTCAACAACTTAAAGAGTAGTCTTAATTAAACCTAATCCAACTCATGTTGCTCAATTGAAGTTGAAGGCATGCACATATATTTTAATGCATAGCGAGTTGGATTTGTATTGTCAAAGAGAAAGACAAATTTAATTTTCAAGTGTTTCTTTTCTATGTTTTATTTAAAATATGACATGTAACATTTTTTTTATAATTTAACATTGTATAATTAAGTTTTAAAAAAATTAGAAAATTTAGATACAACTTTTATATTTTGTTATCAAAATTTTCAATAAAAACATGTATTATTTGTACAGTTCAACATCATATATTTGGAGTCTTCAAAAAAAATTTACAAAAAATATAATAGTAAAATTATAAAAATTTGTACCTAAGTTGTAACACCTTAGAAAAAATTTAGGAGGCCTAGAGAATGAATTAGTACCATAGATTCCATAATGTGACCTAAGGAAATAATATGTACTTAGACTCTTAGTTTTAATTAGGTGGTGACTCCAAGAGATTTGAAAGGAGTCAAGAATCATATATAAATGGAAAGAATAAAGCCTATAATTTATTTGAGGGATGTTGCTTCATTAGGTGTATTTTGGAACCATAAAGAGGTTATTAGCCCAAACTAAAGTTTAAGAAAAAGGTATGACTTTAGAAATAATTTCATGAACTTAATTGACTTCCATAAATTGTATTTAGGCTAAGAGAAACCAATCACATACCTTTATGTGTGAGAAGCCAAGAAAAGGGGGACAAATCCAAGGAAAAAAGTTTGTGATTTCACTAAAGGTAACTCTCTCTCTTTTCTCTTATATATGAATGAATGTCTACATTATTTGTAAATGTGTGTATATGTATTTTAAATTATGAATTATATTTTAGTATTTAGTCAAATTATGTTTGGTAAGAATGAAAAAAAGAAAGAGAATATATTTATATTTGATTGTTTGGTTTAATGAGAGTATAATGAAATAGAAAGTAAATGTTGTAAAATGACAAAAATGTCCTCCCACATCATATCAATAACACTGTGACTGCATGTGTTTATACATGTGTGTGTGTGTGTGCACGTGTTTAGTAAGCAAAATGTGTTTCATTCATTTTTATTTTCTTAGTTATCATTTCCAGCCAAGTGTCCAGCTCTCATTTCTTATTGAAGATTCAATTTTTTTGGTGATTTTTATTTCATATATAATATTTATTTTAATATTTTACATATTGTAATTTAATATAAAATTAATCAATTAATTAAGCAAGAATTTTCTATTGTAATTCAATAAAAAAATAGTGTTTTCCTACTGATTTTCAATCAAATTTTCTAATTAAAAATTAGTCAAAAATACTATTTTTCATGGTAAAAAATTTTCAACTAATTTTAGTAAAAAAAACTATTTTGACTAAAATTTAGTGAAAAACACTATTTTTCCTATTAAATTATAATTGAAAATTTTCAACTGACTAATTAATCATATAGAACAATATTTTTCAACTAAAATTTGATCGGAAAACACAATTTTATTTGACTAAAATTTAGTAAAAAAATTTTGACCAACTAATTGGTCAGACAAAATAATATTTTTTAACTAAATTTCAGTTGAAAAACACTGTTTTCTCACTAAAATTCAATCAAAATTTTTTTTATTGATTTTCAACTAAAATTTAGTCAAAAAATATTATTTTTCAATTGAAAATTAATAAGAAATTTTTAATTAATGAATTGGTCAAACAATTTTAACTAAAATTTAGTCGAAAAACACATTTTTCTTATTAAAATTCAATCAAAAATTTTTGACTAATGGATTGGTCAGACTTAGTTGAACATTTTGAATTTAATCGATATAATTTTTTTTATCTTTTTATGTTGCAAGGAAAAAAATGTAATTATATTTAAATTTGAAAAATGGCTTGTGAAGAGGGCGCAACACAAAAGAAAGTACGCAATATCTATTCTTTTTATATGAGTTTCCGTTTCCCATAAGATACACGCACCAAACAAATTTTGTCAATAGATTTTGTTTTTCTTTCCGTTTCTATTGACATATCAAATGAGGCCCTAATGTATTTATGAATGCAAAACCAAACATGCAAATCTAGTTCATGCTTATTGGTATAGGTACACGAATGTCTAAAATTAAATTTGTAAATACAAAATCAAACATGCAAATTTAAATTAGTTTTTTAAGTCTAAAATGTATTATAAATAATCTTCTTTTTTTTAAAAAAAAAATTCTTCCTGTGTGTCCTAGAATATATGTATTAAAATATGCACATGCATTTTATAAAGATTTTCAAATTAAATATTGAAGGTCTCAAACATATATTTGAGTATAATAAAATATTGTATTTAGGCTTTTTATATATTATGCATATTATTTTTTAATTCTATTCTAAGGGATTTAAAATTGTCAGAAATTTGTCTATTAAATAAGCAATTAAAGCAAAAAAAAATTGGCATATACTAATTGGCAATATTAAGTGAGTTTTTAAATTTAAAAGGTCAAGCATGTGCAATGTCTTGACAAAACTTAACAACAGAATATATAAAACTCAAGCAATGAGGTCAACAAAATATAATAAGTTAAGGATCTAGCAGCGTACTTATCCGTCGCTATATCCTTTTATAACCAAAAGGACCCATTTAATGCCAATTCATTGCTAAAAGATTTTTTTCCTAATTAAAATTTTAAATTTAAAATCTCTTATTAACTACTTGCATCCTTCATTACTAAAATACGATAATTCTGAATCAAATTAACTTCAAACAAAATCATAAGACTTTATAATTTATACTTTTATAATCAACTCCATTTCAGCATAAAAGCCATTGTTGCCTCTTAAATCTATTGTGTACCCTTAAAAATAAGCCTTTTGTAACACCATAACTTCTAACTCATTTGATGTCATTTATAAGTTTTGTATTATCAATCCCACAAGATCATATGAAAAGGAGATGAAAATAATAAACTTTTTTCGCGTTGCATTGTGTCAAAAAAAATTTAATTTGGTGTCACGTGGACTGTGTGAACTCATATTATACTTCCTCATATTTAATTTCATTATTATAACTCATTTGTATCACAAAAACATGCCTACAACTTATGGAAACTGAAATGGAGCTCAAAATAAACAAGCACATTTTCGGCCAGATTTGCTCCATTTTCTGACCCAACTTTGAAAAATCATAACTAAATCTAGAAAATTCAAAATTATGCAATCTTCATCATTATGGAAACCTTAGGATGTCTACTTCACACTAAAAATATGCCCAGGTCATAAAATTTATCACACAAGATGTTTGACATCCAAAAAGCTACTGAGTCATTGGCTGTCTGGGTTGTTGTTCAGTTTACTGATACAAATTTCTGAAATTCATAACTAATTCTATAAAAATCGCAATTATACAAATTCGGTCATTCTGGAAAGCTACAAATGTTAACATGATAGTAAAAATAATTCTAAAATGAAACAGATACGTTTAGTCAGCTGGACCCTATAGAACAGTAACTAGCCTCATGGGGCACTACTGATACTGACAGTTAACTTCAAACATACATAACTCACTGCTCAGACCTCCAAATGAGGTGATCTCGGTGGCCACAGAAAGCTTCTGACCTCTAGTTTATGCATATAAAATTATAAGTATTAAACACCATTTAGCCATCAGGTGACACAGAATTCAAAACTGCCAGTATGAACAGTACCCATACCATAATCAATGAAAAATCTCAACTTTGAAATTTTATCAAATATTCTCTAGGTCTCCGAATATTATGATCTTTACCTTCCCAAAAAGCTCTTAATGAGACCTAATTTCATGCCAAATCTCAAATCAAGAAGAGCTCATTTGGGCAAAAAGTGATATAGGGTTGCATTTGGGCCATTTTCATGCCTCTTAATGGTTCAATGATTGGCAAAATGGCTCTTATGGTTCTTGTGGCCACTTGAGCACGTGGGAATGGCCTAAAAAGACTATCTAAGATTGTCTCAAAGGTGTGGAAACTCAAAACACATAATTTCATTCTCTATTTCTAAGTTATGTACTAAGAGGCATACACTTGAAATGACCATCCAATACTCAAAAATTGTAATACATTCCATTTATCCACAAATTTCATACATACATCATCTATTAGGATATTTACACATGTTCCATTCATTGTGCATCAATTCTAACAAAAGATTACATCATATGCCACTCCTTTGGTTACAACATAAACAACGTTAAAAGCTTTATAATTAAGGCTTCATCTCCTCACTTGGTAGCTTCTATTTCTTTATTCATTGGCTCCACCTAGCATGTTAGGATATTGGAGAGGAGGGGATGAGATTCAAAGAATCTCAATAGCTTATCTCCCATTCAATCATACATAATATGTACAAAGTAAGATTTTCAAATGCATGTATGAAAAAATAGAAGTCATGGACATTTTCAAAGCAACCTTAGCATGTGAATCAATCATACAAGACATTTAAGAGTTCCCCAAGTATTTGGATTGGCCTCACACTTCTCCTCATGGATTTTGGACTTGCCTCACCCATTCTTTAAGAGCTTTGGACTCAACCATACTATTGGGAGCCCACTTTATTTTTGGGAGACTCTTTACTTTGTCTCAACCAAGCTCAAGGGTTCTTGGCTCATCCTCACCAAAGGGAAGAGTTCTTGGCCTTTCCACACTCAAGCAAATTCACACAAACATCATGTAATCATTTGAAAACATAACATAGCATCAAGTATCATGGCATATAAAGGCATACTAGCATACTTTTCTTAGCTTGAAAATACACATATACATATTCTAAAACAAGCTAAACACACATCCATGCATGAAAGAAGGTGGAGAGAGCTACCTTGCACAATTTCATACACTTTTTCCTTAGCTTTCAAGCCTCCTCTTTCGGCCACACACCCACAATTTGGTGGAGATAGTTTCTCTTGGCCTAGATACAATTTATGGGAGCCAATTAGGTCTATGAAACATATTCTAAAGCTACATCACTTGATAAAACACTAAATTGCTCTATAAACTCCATTATGGTCCATAATCACATCTAATGAAGCAACACCCATCAAATGACTTCTGGGCCTCATTCTTTCTTCTCAATTATGATTCTTGACTCTTTTTAAACCTCTTGGAGTTATCACATTATTAAAACAAAGGGCCTAGCATCATGTTGCTTCTTTAGGTCATAATATGGAACATATGGCACCAATTCACTTTCTTTGAATTCTAAATTTTTTCTAAGGCCTCTACTCATCTTCACTCATCATATATGACTCAAGAATAGCCTTAGAAAAATTTAAAACTCTCCCTAACTATAGGAACTTGCTTAGGCCGAGACTATGGAGGGAAGAAGAGTTTATGGGCTTCTTGATTTTTCCTTGATGGGAGACACACTTGGGAGGCTTCCTAGAAGTCTTAGGAGCTCAATCAAATACTCACACATGCAAGGAAACTCATATATCAAATCAATTTTTGCAAAGTGTTCAAGAGCTCTACACTTTTCTAGCTTAGAGTTCATTAATTTTTCTTGCAATTTCTTTACTTTCTTGGATGGGAGGTGCATGTGGGAAGCTCTTTAGGGGTCTTAGGAGAATGTTTAAATATTCAATTAAGCCTAAGAACATTCATATAAAATCAAATTTGCAAGGGAGCATTTGAATTCCTAATGGTTCTATCTTGTCTCCTAATGCTCCTTTCTTGATTCTATTGGTTCCTTCTTAATCCTTGCCATCTAAAACCTCTAATCCCTTCATAAATTGGACAGGAATCAGCCCATAAGACTTGGGCTCATGGTGGTCAAATTCGTGCAAGAGGAAGGGGGAGGGAGAAACTATCAAAGAATAGAAGTTTTATCTTATTTTCTTGCTTTCTTTGGTTTGTTCTTCCACTTGGTTGGCTTACTCCCTCAATTTTCAAAATTTTCCTCTCTGTTCTGCCCTAAAAATAACACCAAACTCTCCATTAAAATCATAGAAAGAAAGCTTGATAGGAGAGGAGTAAGGTTCAAGAAGGAAGGATATGGAATTTCTTAAAATTTCTTACCTTTTTCTTGAATTTCTTCATCCAAAATCCTCCTCCTCTTGTGTGCCTAAGAAGCTAGAGTTTTCCTCTAAAATTGGGCAGAAGCAAGTCGGCTTTAGAGAGGAGAGAAAGAACGTGGCATATAAAGAAGTTTCATTTAACACTTTAATGCCAATTTTACCCTTCATTCTTAGCATTTTCGTTTCTCCTTCGTTTTAGCTCCTTTTTGTGAACTGTCTTTTTCATCATAACAAATATGTTTCCAATTTAATAAAATGCCTTTGAAATCACTCAAATCGGAAGTAAAATCTTCTCGAACGAACCGGTCAAAGTTTGAATTAACCGACATCGGAAAGAGTACACCGAAGGGGCTTCACTGGTTCCGAGGCTTCCCATAATTTTCAGGGCCTCTAAGAATCCCGGAGAACTCAAAACTTTCATTTAAAAAGCCCTCCTGTGAGTTTTTCAAAAAGTACCCATATTTACGAAAATGCCACTAGCCTTTCGACAATTTTTTTGAATCACTCCCCCCCTAATTTCTGGGTAACTCAAGGCTCAAATCCTCATTTTTCATTATTTAAAATTTTATCATAATTATATTTGGCCTCAATTCCTTCTATTTTGGGGACTTCCTTTTATATCTGGCCTATTTCTGATGTTTACGAAAAAATCGAACATTACGTTTCTCACGTTTACGGAGGGACCGGATGTTACACCTTTGTTATTTGAAGTGTACTTCACAAACATTTTAGCATTAAACATCAATATATACTTTATGCATGATAATTGAAATTAAACCTTATTACAAGCTAATCAAACTTTGATTTAAAGTTTCAAAACACTGACAAAAAATTAAAAATAAAATTATAATTTAACTTAACTATTGACCAATAGTATTTGAAACTTGAAAGTTGTGAAATTAACAACGACCACCTTAACCACCTTTTGTAGGTATTAATGCTGGGCTTTCTCTCTTTATATTTTCAAGAGCAAGAAATGTACTTTTTAGTCCTTAAAAAATAAATGTATTAATTATTTAATTTTTAAATATTAAAAATTTTTTAGTTACTAATTAATTTGTGTCTAAGCATTTAGATATTTGCTTTCCTTTATTGACGAGAGATTACAAATAGTGAATTAAAATTTTTCAATAACTAAATTATGTGTTTCTAAAATTCAAGAATTGAATAATTAAGATATATATCTTTAAAAGATTACAAAGTTCATTTTCTGGTCTGAAAATGGTTCTAGGTATTTAAGAATGTTGGTGTATTTATTTTACTTCCAAAGATCATATTTAGGTTAATAATACATATTCAAACTTAATAAATATCTTGTTACATAATATTACAAGTTACATGTTAACAAAACAAATTAAAGCAAACCTAACTTAGTAGCTAAAGAGGTTTACACTCTATTTTAATTACTCACAAGTTCCAATCTTGAAGTCAATACATAAAAGAATTTGTTTCCTTAAATATATTAAATAGATAAGAGAAGTACGCCCTCTAAATCACCAAAAAAAAATTTTGTTTGATTGATGCACAAATTAACTCAAAAAATTCATTTATCCAGCAACTTAAAAAGGGAACAAATTAAAGCAACCTTAATGAGAAGCATAAAAAATGGAGGATCAAGTCCACCAAAGCTGGGAGGATTATTTTTTTGGAAGGAAAGCCCGGAAAGAAGAATGTGGGCCTTTTGGTACGGCCCATAAATATTATTATACACATTCCAATAATTGCTTGCACACCTCTTGCTAATAGCGAATGATTGGTCTTGACATTTTAACCTCTTTTGAACCCAAAAAGAAAAATAGAATGAAAGAATTGATAATGTATGTGTACATGCGTCATGTTTCAATCGAATGTGCATTTTTTATTTTTTTTTTCCCTTTTTGATTTCAAAAGCAATAAAGCCTTTGTTTACCTATATAGAGTTGTATTCTTGATGACAAGTTAGTTAAAACAGTCATTTCGTGACTTTAGGGTCAATCAATAAAATTGAGTAGTTGAAGTTAATTATAGACAGATCAATGTCATGTGAGTTATCGAATGATTAATTGAATTTTTTCTATATTAATTGTTAAAGAAAAATATGCCAACTTCTTTTGATAATTGTTATTTTTCAGATTCATATAAAAGTTTGATTTGGCTGTTGCACATGTAAATTCAATTTGTTGGGGTCGAATGTAAACAAATTCACATCCATGTGTAAGCATGTGGGTGTGATATATAGTTTATTTCTAGCATACTTTTATATCAAACCAATTCAATTAATAATCAATTCACTTTTGAATAGTCATTTAAGTTGCCACAAAATGATATTTCCTTAGAATGAGGGAGAAAATTTTAAAAGAGAGGAAATGTAGATTTTAGTTCCTAAAAGATACATGTTTTATTTGTTTAGTCTTGAATTTTAAAGATATATGATTAAGAATATACATACTGCACCTATTAAATTAATCCATGAATGTTAGAAATATACAATTCAATCTCTGAATGTTTTATTAAACTTGTTAATCGTTGTTTAATCCTTAAAGTATGTACTAATAATGACTAGTAACTACTGAGTCCAAAATTTTTATAGACTAAGTTATATATTTTTAAATTTAAGAACTAAAGAGTTAAAGCTTGTATCTTTTAAAAATTGAAGCTTGTATCTATATTCGTAAACCCAAAATCTCCCTTTATTGTTGGAGTTAGGGGAATTTATGTAGGAATTCTCCCAAGAAAGAGAGAATAAGAGAAATTGAGATTCTACTAAATCCGACTCCTTCAACTCTCTCTCTCTGTTCGAGTATGGAGGAGATCCAGTTCGAAGTTACTGGCATATTGCAAAACCAGTTAATGTCCTTTCATTCCCTTTTGTGCCATAAGTTGAATGATTGAAGCTCCCAAAGTACCATCATCATTCTTTTGCTCTCACAACAACGTCCATGCACATGCCATACATTCTCGAGACACACATAGTACAGTACACAAATCCATCACACCCCCTTCTCTATCTTTTTCCTTTGAAGCATGTGACTTTTGGCCCACTGATATCATGATCAACATTTCTTCTTTTGGGGATGAACATATTAATCTTATTCTACTACATTAATTTCATATCATACTTAATGTCTCTTCTACAGAAAGTTAATTGGTGGATTAAATGTATATTTCTTACACGATGGTTCTGGAACTTCATCACCCTATAATTAATAACAAGCTTTAGTTCTCATTCTTTTAGGTTTTGATCACCAAGTTCAGAAAACAAAAACAGTTTTTATTTGATGTTCACTTTTATATTTCTGCTAAAAGTAAGAGATGCATGCTCGATTTTTCCTCCCTCCAAGTAGCTAGTATATTTTAATGCCTAAATTTTTTGTAAAAGAGAAAAAGCAAATAATAAAAAAGAAAAAGAAGAAGAAAACAAAGCAACATCAAAGAAAAATGCAACCATAGTTGCGTAGTTGATCTAGGATGGAGACGTCAAATAATGGAGAAAACATGACATCAATTAATCCCTAAGTATATGATTTATCGAATAGAGGTTCTATAAAATTTTTTATTAAAAAATAAAAGTAAAATAAAATCACTAATTTAATCATTTGTATGTACCAAAAAGAAAGCTAAAGGATGATTAAATGTAGAATCAAGTCCGACTTTATTACTTTAACGTGCCTTTTTTTTGGACGATACTCTAATATGCCTTTTGAATTAAGTTATTGCCATATAAAAACATGAGAATAATGTACAAAACATATGTTAGTTTTTTTTATTGAAAAATTTAAATATTACACCAAAGAAATAAAACTTAATGTATGTTTGAATTAAGAAGAATGAAACAAATAAGAGAGAGAAATTTTAAATGAGATGATTTTTACTTAAATTAAATAATTTTTTAAAATTTTTATTTAGTTGTGACCAAATAAGAGCGTCCTAATTCTTAAAAGAAAAGTATAATTACAATCATAAGTTTCAAAACATTAAATATGCATTACATTCAAATTTAACATAACTTAAAATTTTGAAATGTATCTCACGTATAAAAAAATTATTCCTTGCGATGTAAGAATTCTCCCTAAAATGTTCAAATACGGAATCTAGCAATGAATAGCTTGGTATTGAAAAAAAAAAAAATTGTCTTCCACCCTGCAAAAGAAATAAAAGAGTGTCTTTCACTTTATTCCTCCCTTCTTCTTGACAAGAACTTAAAAACAAGAGTCTTAATTAAACCCTGCCGTGCTGTCATATTGAAGTTGAAGGTAGGCACATATTTTAATGCACAACATAGTTTTTAATTTTTAAATGTTTATTATTAAATTCTCTTATAAAAATATGACACTTAAAATTATTTACAATTTAATATATTATTATATAATTATACTTTTTTAAAAAATATATTATGTTTTTATTAAAAATTTTAATATTAAAACTTTTTATAAAAAGTGCTAAATTGTACAAATTTTTTTTTGATATGTCATGTTTCATTAATAAAATAATAAGTTAATTAATAGTAATGAGGTTATTATTTGTATAAATTTAAAAGTTTAAAAAGTTTATTATCAAATTTTGAAAGTTAAAAAATTATTTATAATATATGATCAGGGATGTTATGTATAATTTAGCTTCAAAAATTACATAAATCTTGTCATTAAGAAAAAAAGGTGGATCTCTCTTGTTTTCATTGGGTAGAGGAAAAGTTTGCCATAACATAAGATTCAATTAGTAGATTGTGGAGTTCTTGTTCTTTTGATCTGCTTCTTTTAGGAAAGAGTTAGGTGTTGGCTTTTTCGTTGGCAAAATTCTATCTGAACTTACTTTGCAAAGTGACAAAATCGCAGGATTTGAGGGCTTGTGGAACTAAGGAGAGTACAAAAATTTTCTTCTTTTTGGCTTTCTCTTTTTGATTAAAGATTATTATCTTTAAAAGAAAGATTAACTCTTAAGCAATCACTGCTCTTGGTACAAATGCATGCTTGGTACACGAACGCATTTCTCAATGCAGAACCAAACATGCCAATCTAAGTAATAAAGTTACTTGGTTCATGAATGTCTCATACGTTTTTACTCTTCGTTGAGTTTTTTTTTTTTTTTCTGTTTCCCTGATGAATTCATATTTTGATTCTCCCAAAAATATAATTTTGCATATTTTGGTGCCTCAATTTTAAAGCCTTTCTTTATTTAAAGAAAAAATACAAATACTTTCTTCAACTTTGAGTCACTTGCAAATTCATTGGTAACAAAGTTTCATTTACCTTCTGAATTGCTAAAAATGTTAGAATATTGTTGGATTTTTTTTAATATATAGTTAGGATAATTTGGAGTGAGAAATTTGATGAAATTTTGTTGCGGAACAATTGGAATGCGGCATGTGATAAATAGAAAAGAATTCTATATGGCATCTCAATTTAAAACATTAATGAAAACTAGAAAAAAAATTATTTAACTCCTGAAATATTATATTTTAGCAATATATTTTTTTCAATTTTAAAGGTTAAAAAGGTATTTATAAATGATCTAAAGTTAAAAAGAAGTATATTTATTTTTATATTTTTTAAAAAATCTTCTCAATTTAATCTTCCTAAGTGTTTCAATTTTAAATAAAATTCTCAAATATTTAATGAGAAATTAACGGTATTGATTATGTGATTTAACATTCTCCACTATATTATTAGTTGAAAACTTGACGTTAAAAGAGAAAAATAATAAAAATGCTATTTATGAGAAAGTCCTTCTATCTCCATATACTCAATTCTCACTCTCTTTTTCCTTTTTAATTTTTTTCCTCTCCCCTCCATCAATCTTCTTTACCTCATTTCCTAATTTCTAAGATAACACTTAAGTGCTGCCAACTTAGTATTTAATGATCAAGTGATCATTATGTAAAGATTTGTTATTATTTGAAGATTAAATACATTTTTTTGGTGCACTAATTAATTTCATACAAATTTTAATTTGATTCATATAATTTAAAAGTAAACAATTGATACACTAGTATTATATATTTTTTAAGTATTTTAAATGCTATAATATTGAATTAACTTTAGAGTAAATTACACTGATATATTTTGAACTTTAGTCGAATTACACTTAATACCTTTCTTTATTTCAAAAATTACACTCAATTTCTTTAACATTTGGAAATATATCACAAAAATTGTCCATTCAATTTTTTTTTGTCATAGAAATTAACTTTTTGTACAATATGAGACCATTATTCTTAGTATGATAGTAAAAGGAATTAAATTGAAAAAAAAATCTTACATGTAGTTCCTTATATTTTACTATTAAATTCTTCAATTAAATACGATAAATGTATAGTTTTTTAATAATACTATAATAATAATTATAGAGTTTCCTAATTAACTATATACTCGTTTTAATATTACTAAAAAATTATATATTTGTTATATTTTGACTAAAAAATCTAATAATAAAGATATAAGAAATTGTATTTAAATTTAATATTTAACTTTATATTAAGTTTTAACACATGAGATTGTAATTTTATTTTTAATATGATAATAAATATAGTTAAATAATTTTATTTTTGAAAACAATATATATTATGCAAAAAATTAATTTTGTCAACAAAAATAAAATTCAAGGGATCAAATATAATTTAAAAAATAAGAAAATATCATATATAATTCAGTCCTACTTTAAGAGATATTAATATAATTTTAAACAAATTTAAATTCTTTGTATTTTAAAAGAAAAAAAACAGCAAACAATCCCAGGAAAATTGGTAATTCACGTGAGAGATTATGGTATCTAACTCTAGTTTCATTTTTTAGGTTGCCTTTGAGTCATAGGTAAAATGGCCCATACAACTCAGCAAACTATTATATTATAATAACCAAACTGTGTTGACCCAAAAAAATGATAACCAAATTGTAAATATATTTTAAAGTAAGTTATACATGACTTTTTTGAATTTTAATAAAATTATATAAATTTTTTATTTCAAATCATACATAAATTTTTATTGAAACAAAAATTTATCATATATTTTAGTCTAATTTAAAATTTTTTTGACTAGAATATCCTCTATTAAACTTAAATATATATTTTTTTAATTAAAAATTTTTGGATGGATGATATTTTAATTAAAAAATTAAATTAGATTAAAATTTAAAGTAATTTTTTAAATTAAACTCTATATATCTTTTAAAAATAAAAAAATTTATATAATTTTAACAAAAATAACTAAATCTAAACGTGCACTCAAATAATAAGAGAGTATAGTTTTCATTAGAAAACACACACAAACAGAGAGAGAGAGAGAGGAGGTGACACGAGACGAGGAAGTAATTCTAAAGCCAATGAACAACACCTCCTTTCTCCAAATATTATATATAATATATATATTAATTTAAAAAATTATATAATTATCTTCATATTATATGACAACTTGCATTTATAAAATCTCTTCAATTGGCTTAATATGATAACCAAACTATTATAATAACCAATTGGCTTATTATAAGATCTTATCACCTGTTTACTAATATTTTGGATTGGATTACGTATATTGAGATGAGAAAGACCTCGGTATTAATCAATGAAACCACACAAAAATTACTTTTTTTAATATATATATATATGTATATATTAGGCAATAAAGCACGATCTTCACCTAAAATTTATATTTGAAAATGTTAGTAAAACAATTTTGAAAGTGAAAAGATAGGTATTGTATATGTATGCATCAACACAAACCTCAAAGATTTGTTTTTTGAAGTTTGAAAATACATTATTTTCTTGAATACATTTTCACTGGAGTGATTCTGTCTATAAATAAATAAATATTATTTTAAGCAAAATATTAAAAAGAAAAGAAGAGACTTTTGCTTAGGTTTCAGACTCTCAGTATATGCAAAATCAAAGAAAGCGTGAGAGGAGCACAATAAAGGAAAACGGCTCATTTGTTCTTAAAAAAATTACACTAATTAAGAAAATAAGAAAATTCACGTATAATTATTATATTTTATTACTCAAATTTTCAGTAAAAATATATAAAAATATATAATTTTTATAATTTAACATCATATAATTGAGTTTTTTTTTAATTTACAACGTCATTTTTTATTGTGGAATTTAAAAGTAAAAATATAAGGAATCAGAAGTGTTATTCTTATATAATATTAATCATTTAGAAAAGATTGAAATTTCTATAAAATTATTCCTAATTTTTAAAGCACAACTCATAAATCATTTGGTGTTGTTATTGAATATGTTTCTAATTATTTAAAAAATAATAATTAGTACTTACACAGATTTCAAATAAACTATTTTTTAATACCAATTTATGAAGTTTGTGATTTTGCAGATGTGAATTCATATAACGTCACCTTATATATATAATTGCGTATTTATATTTTTTATTTTTCTCAGGAAATATTTTTTATTGTTAATATTATTTTGAAATGTAATTTTTCTCTTTAAACAAAATCTTTGAATACTTAAACTTAGCTTACTGAAATTTTCTCCGTTTCTTTTATTTTAATTTTTTATCAATTTGAAAAGGAAATAAAAAAAAAAGAAAGAAAGGACGTGAGATGCACTAAGTTCCATACACAAATGCAAATTTCTTTCAATAACTATATACAGGTATTCATAAGAGAAATTGAGATAAAGAAGTAGATGGGTCTCATTTCTCTCTTTCTTTTTATTCTATTTAAATTTCTTGTAATTCTATAGAGGGAATTCATTGCTTTTTATACAGTTTTTTTTTAATTGATAAAAAATTAAGGTAAAAAATATTGAAAAGATCCGTTTTGAGCTTAGCCCTCTTATTCAAAATAATAATAATAATCATCATCATCATATCTTCTTTAATTTGCATAGCATGTAATTACGTTAAAAAATTAAATTAAAAAAAGATACATATAGATAAGGGTGAATAAAACCAAACCAAATCAGATCAAATTATTAAAAACCAAATAAAATTGATTAAAAATTAGTTTGGTTTGATTTTTGTGATTCTAAAATTGATTAATTGAACTAAACTGAACCATTAAATTTGTAACTAATTAAAATTTAATATTTTTTTTATATTAATGAGATTTTTTTATCAATTAAACTTGTATCAAAGTTATATTCTTTATGTGGTTCAACAAAATATACAAACTATTTATACTATTTTATTATAAGATGTTACTCTTATTTTTTTCACTTTTTAAAGTTTTTTTGTAAATGTATGAATTTTTTTTTAAATAAAAAAAGATAAAAATAATAAATTATTTTAAAATTATTATTAATCAAAATTTTAAGAGATACAAAATATTAGAAGTTAAATTTTATATATTATAAGGAATAAAATTTTTTTAAAAATCATTTTTAGACCAAAAAAATATGAATTAAATCGAACCAGACTAAATAAAAATTAAACCAAATTGATTATAATTTAAAACTAACAAGATCTAATAAAATACTAAATCGATTAGATTAATTTAATTTAATTTTGACTCAAAATCAATTTAAATTGTGACATGAAAGGAATCAGAAAGGAGACGGAAATTCACAAACACAGAGTCAACTTCTGGCTTGGGTTGATTTCAGTGGAATATTGGGGGAATAGAAACAAGTGGCTTGACTTCAACTTGTGAGTCTTCATATTTTGATTTTGTCTTTTATTTTATCGGCCAATAGCCTAATACAGACATAATTATCTAATCTTTGCTCTAAATTTAACAATTTTGGTGGGGTTCATAACATTGGTTTTGACTTTTTTTTTGCTTCTATAGCAATAATTCAGTGTCTTTATTCACAATTTTTTTTTTCAAATGATAAGGTGCGGTTGACTCAAACATTTAGTGCCTTTGTTTTTAAACTAACAAATCATAATGTCGTGTGTGTGTGTAAAATTCTGTGGCAATTTATTCAGTAACATCATATCAGCGATACGGTTATATTCTGTTTATATATTGGTTTTTGCTGATGAGACTCACTTTTTTTCTTTTTAACCTGTGAGATTCGTAGAAAATTCTTTAAAACTCTCTGTAAAATATAGGGAGTACGTCTTAGTTAATCTTTATTATAAGTTAACACTTTAATTTAAAATCTCTAAACGATATTGACACATTAATAATATGTTTTTTTAATATTGTTGTATAAGATATCATAATATAAAATACTATAATATTCAAGATATTTACATTTAATATAATAAGTGGTGGTATCTATTATTTCAAATAAATGTAAAATTCTCATGTTTAGTTGTAGATATTAATTCCCGTCATTTATATTTTTAAATTTTGAAATATACTTTTTTAGATGATGACCAAATTAGTAATTTGCAAATAAAATTTATTCAACATCATAAAATGTGTAATGGGTGTTTTCCATCAGATACCATCATTCTTTATGAAAATATGATATTAACGTGATACCTCAAATAACAATACATAATCACGTAACGGGTCACACACACACACACACACACATAAATTCAAGTTCATGATATATAAATTAAATTTAATTAAATCTAGTACAATATACTCATAATACATATATCTTTACCTTTCTCATTTTCTTAATTAATATTAATTGCAAATAATAAGAAAAGAGAAAAGATTAAATAAAGAATAAGCTTTGATAATTCTAGATTTTGATATACTTGGTGAGATACAAAAAAAAAAAAATCTCCCTGTGCTAATTAATTAAATTATTAGATAATTCTCCTTTTATGCTTGTTTGACTAAATTAAATCAAATCACCGGTAAATCTCTATCTATGCTTCTAAGGCGAGAAGACCACTGCTTCCTCCACCTACAATCCCTACCCTTCCTTCCATTATCAGCCATGAACATAGGCTTCATCCCAGCGTGCTCCCACTTACAATATATTTTTTTCTTTCGCTTGTGCCATATTGACATATCAATTTGCTAATATCCTTTGAATGTAAATCATTGAACAATATACATGAAGGACATACAATCACTAAGCTACTCGTAACTGGTTGGTCAAATTTATTGAAACGTCAACCACAATCATCAACTTTTTTTAAAATAAGTGCAATTCCTTTTATTTCACAAATTATTAATCATTTGCGTTGTATTCGGTTGAGTGATATAAAAATAAATGAAATATAAAATATAAATAAATAAAATAAAAAATAATTTTTATATTTTTATTTTTTAAAAAATAATTCGATATTTAAAATAATAATTTGATAAATAGAATAAAAAAGATAAAGATATAATATATATATACTGTACCATGAATTAAATGAAACTTAGATGTGGAATAATTGTTCTTCAAATGACAAAATAATTTTTAAACAAACAATCATATAATTGTTTACTGTAACAAATCACAGAGACAAATGTGATTAGGTTGATTTTCACACAACAAAATAAAAAAAAGGCCAATAATCCAATGGATCAACTGCCATCTTCTCTTCTCTAGTCAAAGGGACATGCGGGTTTGATCCCGCCCATGATAATGTGTGTGAGTGTGGTGTGGCTGCTTTGTAATCAAAAAAATAAAAAATAAAAATAAAAAAGAAGTAAAAAAAATTTGATAATTCACTCAAAAAATAATTCTTGATTTAGGAAATATCTAGTTGCATAAAGCATGCTAAGTGGTACGAAAATACAAAAAGATATACAAGGAAGACAAATCTTTTCAGACTAAATCGCAGGTGTCATGCACGATGGGAGTACACACACTTCTGCAAACAAGTCATTCATTAACACCCACACACACATACATACAAACCCCTTTTGCTTTTCTTCTTCTTCTTGCCTTTTGCTTCACTCTTTTTCCAAGTGCCCCAAATAGCCAATGATAGGGCGGCGGTGGTGGCTCACGCACGCAACCACCCACCACCTATTCACCATTTTGATTTATCAACTTTCTCACATATGCGCAATTATAGGCCACCCCCTGCTCCCAAATTTTTCTTCTAAGCCAACGAGCACTTTACTTAAAAGAGTTTATATAAATATTGATTTAGATATAAAATTCGACAATGATATGAATATAATAATATAATAATTTAAAATATTATGTTTAACGTGTTAATCACATACGCAATTCCTTTTCTCATTGGACAAGAATATTGAAAATATGAAAAAAAATTATATATAATTTTTTATTATCAAATTTTTAATAAAAAATAATAAATCTATAATTTTTTAATAATTATATGAAATATATTAGATTTCTATAAATATATATAATTCTTTAATTAAATTGTAGATTTGTCATATTTTAAAAAAATTATATACTTATTATATTTTAATACAAATATAAAAAACTATATTTAAGACTAATGCTTAAAATTATATCAAACACATGATGGGTGTAGTTTTTAATGCCTCTTTATTACACAAAATTATTAAGTATAAAAATAAAAATAGAATGAGAATATAAATGGAATAGAATAATTATATTTGATAGGATATTAAAAAAATAAAATACTATTCCATTTAAATATTTGACTAAATAAAATAATATAATAAAAAATGATAAAAATTATCTTTGTGTCACTATTTAAAAAAATATAATAAATTTTGTAGAAATTAGACATAATAATAATTATTTTTAATTTATATAAAATAAAAATAAATGTTTTTTAATTTTATAAAATACATATCAAACGAAATTATTCAATAAATTTCTTCAATTTTTTTTCTACCCCTTTTCCTATCAGGATACAAGCGCTAGCGCTAGTGTCATGCTCCTACACCGCACCAGCACCCACCATAAATAATGAAGTCAGTAGGGGTGTTGGAGAACCCAAATCTCAATAGGGATTAGCCATTTTAGGGGAGTGGGAAGAGAGAGATTTTACTGCTGGAGTAAAAGAAGAAATAAAAAATTGGGGAAAGAAATGATTTTTACGGCGTTTCGATCCGGAATCCCTCATAAATCGCCTTGAAACTTGCTACATCTATTATTCCTGAAGTCCCAACGTTCATCTTCCATGCCTTCCTCGTCCCTCCTCTCTCTCTATCTGGAACGTTGAAACGTTATGAGACTACTGGTCATTGCTTCACTTTGAAACAATCTTGATTCTTAGTTTTCACATTTCATAGATCATATTTAGCCTTTCCCTCTTCAACATCTCTCCCTGTTTTGCTGGGTTCAGCTTCAATGGCACGGTGCTGGTTCAGAGCAGCAATGGAGCTTTCTCGATTCGATCGAGTTGACCCAGATCTTCAATTTGTTAGATTGTGCTAAAGTGTCCTCCTTTTTTGATTAATAGCTTGGCTTCGTAGTAACCCAGTAATCATTTTGCTATTTAGAGGGATAAATCAGGAACTTTTTTTGACAAAGGAGATCAGAAATGTTGACTTGCATTGCGTGTTCGAAGCAGCTTAATAACAAAGGATCTCTTCCCCCACAAGATGAGCACGAAGAAGCTGTGGATACACCCAGCACTAAACAAGCCATTAAGGCCCTCACTGCTCAGGTAATTCTTAAAATCGGCAAACAACCCAGCTCTTGAATTGTGCAATTCTTCATTTTTTGAAGCTTTCAATGGCACAATGAAAACTATAATGGCTAATACAGAACTAGGTGGTTTCTGTTCCATTCTCTAGTTCTTGAAGTCTTAATCTAGCCTTATTTTAGTGAAGGCAATTTATATTTTTCATGATTTTATACAATTTTGATTTTAGATCAAGGACATGGCACTGAAGGCTTCTGGGGCATACAGAAATTGCAAGCCTTGTTCAGGATCTTCAAATGGTAATAAGAACCAGAACTATGCTGACTCTGATATGGCTTCAGATTCAGCGAGATTTCACTGGGCGTACAGAAGGACTGGGAGCTCCAACTCAACCCCAAGGCTTTGGGGGAAAGAGATGGAGGCGAGACTGAAAGGGCTCTCTAGTGGGGAAGGAACACCGGCATCGGTGAGCGGGCGGACAGAGTCGGTGGTGTTCATGGAGGAGGATGAGCCCAAGGAATGGGTTGCTCAAGTGGAACCTGGTGTGCTTATCACGTTTGTTTCTTTGCCTCCGGGTGGGAATGATCTGAAGCGGATACGGTTCAGGTACATTCTCTTGTTTGTTGTTGTCTTATACATGTTCGACACTCACGCGAAGAAAGGAGGCATTTCAAATTGCACATAAATATATCATGAGCAATGTACCATTTTAGTCCCCGACTGTCATTAATTTAGTCAATGATAGTTAATTACTATGACACTAGTCCTAATATTCCCGTAAGTATATCAAATAGATCTTGATGTCAGTTCTGATAACAGAATTTTATTAGAGACGACATGGCTCAATATCTCTACCCATTTGGAACATTTGTGGCTGACTTGGCAACTCATATGGTGTTTTCGCCCAGAAAAGAGCAACCAGGTTATCACCATCAAAAGTCTACCATTTCGAAGCAGAGCTTGTTAGGCGCAGACTTATAGCAGCGACAATTTGTTGGGCAAAAATGCCAGATGGGTTTTCTAAGTCAGCCACTAACATTCCATCTTGGGAGATGTTGGGTAACAAAGACAATTCAACTAACGTTTAGTTTATCGAGTTAACGTAGGATCTATTTGATGTACTTCTTAAAATATTAAGGCTAATGTGATGGTAATTGACCTAAGTATTACACTGATTGTAGTGATAACTAACATTGCATTAGCCAGATGTCGGGTAACAGACAACTCTATTATCATTTAGTTTCTAGAATTCACGTAGAATGTATTTGATGTACTTCTTAAAATATTGAGACTATTATGATGGTAATTAACTTTTAAGTACTAAATTGATGGTAGTGATACCTTTGAGGGACCAATATTTACTCAATACACATATTTGGTCATGTTTTGATGTCTGCATGTCCAATATCTTTGTCTGTATTGTCTTTATTAGCTTATCACATGCCTTGTGATGCGTTAGGCAAACTAGCTTTTAATAAGTAGTATAACTTTGTCCTTTGTGGTACTTTAAACTTTCTCTTCTTCTTGATCTGGCGATTGAGGGCACATTTGTTTGAGAGTGATGATCACACGCTTTTAAAGGCTGTCCGGATTCTACACTAGCAGGAACTTTCTTGTTTGCATTGTAACTTCTTGGTATGACTTCAGCTTTGTTCGATTATCATTAAGTCATTCTAGACTTATGGTAGTAGAAATGGGACAAAAGCAAAAAGCGTTTTTATCTTCTAGCCCTAGTGATTTAAACTCAGCCTCCCCTGCCCACAAAAGAAAAAGTAAAAGGAAAAGAAAGAGGGGGCAAAAAAAGTAAAGGAAAGGAAGCTATGCAAAAGAAAAAAAAAAAGAAAAGAAAAGGCCTGCTTGGTTTTGTACCACAGTAGCATTCATTGCGTGAAATAATTGAACGGAGATGAGAACTTAATACAGGAACTGTTAAATGATTTGTAAGAGCAAGCAACTTTTTTCCCCCCTCCCCTCTTTTAAAGGATAAGTTTCTAGAAGGTTTTTGTTATAACTTTTGGCTCTTCTGCCATGAAAGTTTAGGGTGTAACATAATTCATTAAAATGGGTTTAAGTTATAACTTTTTATGACTTTCCTTGAGTGTGGGTCATCTATTGACTCAAAGCAGTTGGTCTTCAAGCTGATTAACTCGAATAATTTTTTGTTACTCGTTAATGAGGCTTGCAAACTTTATACAAAGAAATACTGAATCTCAGTTAATTTTTGGCTTGTCAATGATGGTTTACTAATTGTCATTTTATAAATTTGATCAGTCGGGAAATGTTTAATAAATGGCAAGCTCAAAGGTGGTGGGCGGAGAATTATGACAAGGTCATGGAGTTGTACAATGTTCAAAGGTTCAATCAACAAGCAGTTCCTCTCCCAACCCCGCCTAGATCTGAAGATGAGGTGAGCACTGAGTAAATTTCTATTCAAGGCCTGAAGGAATTTAGTTTCCGGCAAAGCTTGAAGACATTTCTAACTGTAATACCCAAAAAAAGGAAAGTTAGGATGTGGGTCTTGAATGATTGGGAAGTGAGTGAACTTCAGCTTCCTATAACAGACAGTATACTAATTGTGGTACTAGATTGTTGCCTTATTTATTTGCATGAATAGTTCATTTGAAATCTTGTATGTTAGGAATTGGCTAGAATGATGATATATGCATTACATTGTAGTAAAGAACCTCTGTTCTTTCAGAGCTCGAAGATTGAATCTGTCAGGGACAGCCCTGTCACTCCTCCTCTTAGCAGAGAGCGTCCACCCCATCATTTTCTTCGCCATCAAATGGGAATGGGATACTCTTCATCGGATTCACTGGATCACCACACAATGCAACCACGCCCTTGCTATGAAACAAGTGGTTTAGCTTCAACACCTAAACTTTCTGGCATCAGTGGGACAAAGACTGAAACATCATCCTTAGACGGTTCTGTGAGGACTAGTTCATCAAGAGAGGGAGATCGATCAGGTGAGCTTTCAATCAGCAATGCCAGTGATATGGAGACTGAATGGGTTGAACAGGATGAACCTGGAGTATACATCACCATCAGAGCACTGCCGGGTGGAACCAGAGAACTCAGGCGTGTTCGGTTCAGGTATGCAAATAAATTACTCTAATTCTTTTAGCATTTCTAGTCATTCTGGCTGGTGTTCTTTCTATGGCATGCAACTTAGGATGCTTTTGGTGTAAATTATCTTACAGTTACTGGTATCTTGGAACCCATAGTATCTAGAATATGAAGGTATAAGATAGCATGGTATTTAAGGTTCTCATGTTCGGTAGGACAATTCAAAATTGTCATAGAAATGATACAAATAAAATATTATAAAAGTTAACCAGACCAAAGGGGTGTGAGAACCCTATGGTGTTTGGATAGCAATACCAGAGCGAATGACAGTATAGGAAACGCCCTATTTTATAAAGCCATTTTTAGATGTATCTTATTATGGGTTGGTTTGTCTAGTCATCAAGTTTTATCTTTTAAAAATAACAGCATCGTGCATAATCATGATCATTTAAATTTAAATTATCTTTGTACATTATTTTGATGCAGCCGAGAAAGGTTTGGAGAAATGCATGCCAGGTTGTGGTGGGAAGAGAACCGTGCAAGGATACAAGAACAATATTTGTAACCATAGCAATGCTTTTTCCAGAGACAAACTGCTTCAGCAGGCTAACAGGATCAGAAAGTACAGCATTAAAGCAATATATAGTAACTGATGGCAGCCGCTTATGTCGGATGGATAGAGTCGTTTTGTGCATTCTTAGGTTCAGTTCCTTCTTTCCAGTTTATAAAACATGTGCAGGTGACTGTAACTTTGAATTCTGAACTTCACTGTGGTTGTGGCAAGATGCAGATAATAGGAAAAATATTAAACTTTCACAGTGAAATTTAGTCACTAGTAGAACTTGTGTGGGAATGGTTAAATGCTTTCCATCTTATATGTACTTTGTTATAATAGTATAATTGGACGTAATAATTTTCCTGTTCCTACATACTTCCACTACTTATTAGTGAACCATATTGATATTATTCTTCCTTTAAAGTATTCTTTCTTTCCTTAATAAATGATTTAATTACACTGACTTTTTATTCAATTATGAAATATTATATCGTCTTCATACAAAAATGTGTCATGTGTAAATTCATCTTGATGAAAATATATTCATGAATAATCTTGATCTTTCTGAGAAGCACTTGATGTGGGGAAATATGCATATAAAAATGTTATAAGGATTTGACTCTAATACCAAATAGGGAAAAACAGAAAGCACCTTTTCTATACAGTATGTTTATCTTCTAGATGTATAACCAATAGAATAACTGAATGAATGTCTGGTTTGGCAGTGTGATGGGAAGAGATTCTCTTTTCATTTTTTTTAATGTCTATTATATTTTTATTATCATTATTTAATAGTATTTTTAAAAAATTTTTAAAGATAAATATGAGAATTATTTCTCATATATAAAATTATTATTATTTCATTATTGTTCCTTTTTAGTCCTGGTCATTTTGTGTACCAAATATGGTTTTAGAGATAATGGTTAAAATGAGAGGCACCCCAATTCGTTAACTCATCATGTTGATAGAATTTGTAACTTCCCTTGATAATCACTTTGATGGTTGACAATAGTTGCTCTGTTACAATTTGCATCAAGGATCATGGACCGAAATATTTTTACCATTAGACTTGCTCGAAAGGGACATTAGTGTTGTTGAATACAATGGTTGCTTGGGGGTCATTGGTTATCTCAAGGATCACAATAATGCTTATGAAGCAGTTCTGTATATTTGTCGTAGTTTTTTCTCTTTCTTTTATAGAATGGGATTTTGTTTTCTACAAGCAAGACATTTCTTCGGTTGATAATGTCTTATCCCTATTCAGAGATTCTTTGATTGTCAACCATTTTGAGTTGACTTTGAATCATAATTTTGATCATCTGTTTAGGACCAAGTTGTTTCCAATTAACGGCTTCATTGGTGAACAAAAGCTTTTGATAATTCATGACCATCGCTTCGAATTCTGGATATGGTTTGGTCATTTTTTTATTGAGTCAATTGTCAAATTTTACAGTGGTGTCAATTTGATGGAATATTTATTTGAAGTTATGAATTTTATGTTTTGTCAATCCATGTTTTTGTTAGGCTTTGACTATGCAACTGTATCATTTGAGCCCTTTGGGTTAATATAATGAATGAATATGGTGATAGTCATTTGATGCAATTATTTTATATCTTTTGGTTTTGATGATATCATCTAGCATATTCAATATATAATAATTTAAATATTAGTAATTTGTTATAGTTATAAAAATTTTGAGAATGGAGCAATATTAAAGAATTCAAACGATGGATGGATGGAAGGCCCATTTAGTATAATATATAGGATAAGGCCTAATAGGATAAAATTTAATAGAATAAGGCATAATAAAATTTTAAGACTATGCAGTATTTGATATAATATTGTGTAAGATAATGTATCGTATAATATAATACTATTATTTATTTGATAAATGTACTGTATAATATTTGATAGGATAAAAAGTAACCCTTTTAACAAAAATGTTCTTTACTTAAAATATAAACTATATTCATATAAATTTATTACAACCTTTTTGAAAAAAAAGTGACTTATTTAATTTGAGAAATCAAGTCTTATACTAAGCTGATTAGATCGAGTCTAATACTAAATTAATTTTTGTGTAGCCCATTCTAATCCTCTTAATTTTTTTTAAATTACTTTATAGAAATTTATATAAATTTTTTTTATTAATAGAATATAATTTCATAAGGACTTATATAAAAATTTTATTTTTTTAGAGTCATTTTATAATTTTTATCAAAAATTTACAAATAATTCACGTAACTCAATTCCAACTAATATTAATTAAACCCGATTTGGTCTAAATATTAGATCTAGAAAAAGAAACTTGATACAAAATCAAATCAAACATTAAGTTACTCTAATACCGACCCATAATCAACCCTAACTAATGAATACTTCCATGGGTCAGGGGTTAAAATCAGAAAATATTAATAAGATTTTATATATCAAAATTTAATCAAGTTTAGCCCCATACCCTAAGGCATAATTAGGTTATATATCATTTTAATGATATATAAAAGAAGTACGATGTATAAGTTTATGCAATACATTACTTGCACTAAATAAGTGATAAATTCATAATATATTGTATTAGTTTATACTATTAATTCTTATACGATATACCAATAGGCCTTTAATGAGTAAATTTTAAAATAATAATGTCAAATGTTGAACATTAACCATTTAATATGAGTTAGTAATATTATTATAATAATCACAATAAAAAAATAAAGCATAATTTGCATTGGACAAGCTTAATGTATAATTAATAGTATTAACTATTATTTTCTAACATAAAATAAATTATTCCATTATGTATACTTTTACATTACACAAGTCAGATAATAGTTTTGATCTATTTATTTTTTGTTGATTGAGTATTATTTAATTGTTAAAAACGAAGAAGTAAGAGATTATTTGATACATGAAAAGTAAGAGAAAACTATGTTTAATATAAAACTATCTCAAATACTTCTATTGACACTCGTATCAGCAAAAATTATTGAGATAATAATTACAATTAAAAGTGCAAAATCATACAACTTCATAAATGGTAGGTTCAATATTTTCTTTCCTTTATTCACGTGCAAAGACATGCTTGTATATGCCAATAAAATACAATGGCCAAAGCTCACTGTTTATCAAAAGTTCCAAATTTGATCGCGCCAAAAGGATCTGCTGATTAATATTAACGTCTACTTTTTTATATATTATTATTGGTCAGTTCTTAATAATCATTCACTTTTTTTTTTTAAGAAGTCACTTTTTGTTATTTATTTACTTCAAAATTGAAAGGGGAATGGCATTTTCGTAGTTTTGTCCAAAGCCCAAGGGCATATTAACTCATCAAATATCAGATTTTCCCTCAACAGTCTCTGACCCCTTGTTTGGTTTGAGGGGAGGGGAGGGGAGGGGAGGGATTTTCCTCCCCTCCCCTTGTTTGGTTTGCATAATTGGAGGGGAGGGGAGGAAAAATTTTATTAAATTTTCCCTCCCCTCCCCCTCTCCCCCTCCCCTCCAATTTGGGGGAATTGGGAGGGAAAGTTATATTTTGGACTCAAATACCCCTATATTTATTTATTTAATTTTATTTATTTATAAATTTTTTAAATAATTATAATTATAAATAATTTCTAATATTTATTTAATTTGATAATAAAAATATTAAATTTTTAAAATAAAAAAATAATTAATTATATTATTATTACTTTTAAAATATACAAGGGTAAAATAGTCTACATATTGTTATTTTCCCTCCCTTCCCCTCCTGAACCAAACAATATATCATTAAAATCCCTCCCTTCCCCTTCATTAAAATCCCTCCCTCCCTTCCCCTCCCCTCCATTAAAATCCCTCCCCTCCCCTCCCCTCAGTTGAACCAAACATAGCCTGAGGGGTAAAACGTTTTCAAAACCCTCGTCCCCCTTCGCTCCCAAACCCCTTCTACTCCTTTCTCAAGCCGCTTTCCACTCTTTTTCTTTCGAATGCGAGCCCTACCCTTTTCTTCTGTCTTATCTATCGTATCTTTTTCGGTGTCAAGGTTTGATTTTTAGCTAGATACATAGTTTTTGATTCTTGGTTTTCTCAGTATTGCCTGCAATGGTGTCTAGCTTGAGAATGGAAGGTGGCACACAGATACTGCCTGCCAGAGTGCGCAAAACCATCCAATCCATCAAAGAAATCGTGGGTAATCATTCTGATGCTGATATTTATGTGGCCCTTAAGGAAACCAACATGGATCCTAATGAAACCGCCCAGAAATTGCTCAACCAAGGTGGGCACGATGATTTCTGCTAATTTTTCCAGTGGTTTGCCTTTCATTAATTCTGTTCATAATTTTGGGTCAATGCGTTTCTTTTGTTTCCATTAATTTTCTTGTCTGTCAGTGGTTTTTGGATTGTCGAAGTAGTACTTTAGTCTGTCCTGAGGCTATCATGTTCAAAAAATTCATATGTGGGCTACATTTTTCAGTTGAAGTTATTGGGACAACAATCGTTATATTAGGAGTTTTGAATGATATACAGAGCTTGATTCTTGGGTTTACGGTGTCCTTAGTTAAGCCTTAGCGGCGAAGTTTGCTTAGTCTGCAAAACCAATATTCTTTGATTGCTCGATTTCTTGTAGATACTTGACTGCTTTTATTTATGTAACTTAGTTTGGAGACTGAAATTGGCAACAATATCCTGGTTACCTCACCAATTATCATTGTGAGTCAACAAATTTTGTTAGGGAGTATATAATTTTGTGAAATCTAGTGACTGTATGACTTAATCATATAATTGAAGTTTCAAGGCAAGGATTAATCGTGTGCTCTCTGTTCTTTCCTTCTAAAGAATTTATAAGGAAAGAAAAGAATTCTTTGAAACCTGGGAATTTTGTTTAATGTTTGATTGAATCCTTGAACTTCAAGCCTTTGATTGTACTGTTTAGATGCTATTTTGAGTTATAATACATCTATAAAATAAGAAATCATTGGCTAATTTGCTTAATTTTGACAGAATATGTTCTATGAACCTTTTGAAGGACATTTATAAATTGCATGTTATTTTATGCTTACATGCTGACAAACGCCATAAGTAAATACTTGCATCTTCCCGCATTGATGCCTTGGTATCCTAGTTGGTCGAAGTTTAGTTTTAATAGTTGCCACGAAATGTCTTTGCACTTTTGCATTCTGATGGGTGGGGAAGACCAAAAATAACTGTTGCTATAATATAAAATTTTCAGAGGACCAAGAGCAGTTAGGTGAAGTAATCTTTGACTTGTTTAATAATCATAGTGATTCATTGATGCTTATTTCTCTAGTACGGTTTAATTATATGCTTGTTTCAAGCAACTATAGTGAAAGATATAATGCAAATTTCCCTTATTTTGTTTTTTTTTAGGGTGACACGGGGTTGTTTTGAATTGTAACTGTAAGTGGGCTGAGAGGTATACACTATGTTATTATGAGATCTGGGTGTTATAGGATCTAATATAATTTATTTTGGGTACTATATCTCTAACTAGTGTTTATAAATAGTTATGATTGTAATTAGGTTGTGCTACACTTGTTCCTCTTTGCATCAATATCTACATCTTATAGTAAGCGATTTCTATAACACTATACACCTTTTCTAGACGCTGATGGTATTGCATTTGTTATGTACCTCTTATGTAATACTATTTATTATATTTTAGTTGTATTTTGACTATGATTTGGAGTAATAATTGATTGAAAGAAAATTAAAAATTGATAGCTTATATTCATCCTATTGTGACTTTATTATTCAGATCCATTCCATGAAGTGAAGAGAAGAAGAGACAGAAAGAAAGAGGTGTTACCCCTTATACCTTTCTTGCTTTCTTATTATATGTGTGGATGCACAGCAGAAAGTATGGTTCTTCATGACTAATTTCTTAACATGTATCTTTTATGCAGCCTCAAAGTGTTGGGTACAGGGGTACTGCTGAATCACGAAGACATTCTGACAATGTTGGTCAAGGAATGAAGTTTCATGCTCCTTCTGAGCGTAGTGCTCAAAGAATAAACTATTCTCGAAATACTTTACCTGGTAATTTTCATATTTTACTACTTTTTGGAGGGTTTAAAATCAACATTCTATTTGAACTCACAGATCATGAATGGCAATGTAAACTTCTTTAAGGTTTAGTTATTCACAGTGATATTATTCTTTATAATGATTTCTGTTTTCATTTTAGAATAGAAATTAATATTAACTAATAATCCCATTGCCTGGGCAAAAACCTGAGATGTAAATACTATTGCATTTCAGTTTCACTTTGTTAACCAAGACATTCTTTTGTGCTTCAGCGAGAGTGGTGTCTGGTGCTGCTTTCCATGTTTTAATTCTTTTTGGGGAAATTGTGTTTCTTTTGTAGTCTGAAAACCAATGGATTTGTTAAATATTTTGGTAATCTATTACTGAAATTTACTGCATATTTTGTACTTATACTTTTCTGTAGCAAACTTTCATTTGTATATCTTTTTAAATAACTAATGGATCATTGGTTGTGTTATATCTGTGTGGTCATTAGCATTGGTGTTCTAGCTGATGATTGAATTCCTACTAACTGTTCAGGCATCAACAGAGAGTTTCGTGTTGTCAGAGACAACAGAGCAAATCGTATATATAAAGAAGTGAAGCCTCCTTTGTTGCAACATTCAACATCCACCAATGAGCAATTAGCTGCATCTGAAAAGGGGTATGTTTTGATAATTAGATGGTCTAGATTATGTTGTTTAGCTGGCTTGATTGCCTATCTGGTTTAATTAGTTGTACATCAATGAATCCCTTGCCTCGTGGCATAACAATTACATTTGGTTTAGGTTTTGATGTCCAGAGCTATGACTTTGTTGGTGGTATCATCTGAGTTGTGAGAAAAACTTTGACAGAAGGAAGTGCCCTTTAAAGAAAGACAACAAAGATATATTTCATGGGCAGTATTTCATTAAGGATTACTGTCTCGAACTTCTTTTAGTTAAATATTGGATCACTAGATGCCAATATTCAATTATCCTTTATGATGTCTTTTACTATATTTGCATGCAGGATCTTACTATATAAGGAAGAGATTTGTGCATAATTTTTCTATTATGTTTGTTACAGCTCATCAGCAGATTCTGGCAATCAAAGGTCATCTGGTGCTAGAAATTCATCTCAGGTTTCAAATGGTCCTTCTGAATCACATCCTAGATATGCAGGAGATGCTGTTTCAAATGCCATTGGCAGAAAAGGTACATCTGAGGAGAAGCAAGGTATGACTCCAAATGCAGCAGTGCAGTTGCAACCAGTTAAGCCTAACAATGTTCATCAAAATTCTGCAACACTGGCATCAGCTAGTTCTGCTGTTGGGGTATATTCTTCTTCAACGGATCCAGTTCATGTGCCTTCTCCTGATTCCAGATCATCAGGTGTTGTTGGAGCCATTAGGCGTGAAGTAGGCGTCGTTGGTGTTCGGCGACATTCTTCAGACAACTCATTGAAACAATCATCTGTTCCTAGTAGTTCTTATGCTAATTCACCTATGGGAAAAGATGGTACCTCTACAAATTCATTTCAATCACTTAATACCATCTCAAAGACTGAACAATTTAGTCAAACTAATGTAACTGAACCTTCATTCCCCGGCATGCCAGTTAGCAGACCATTCTTGAACAATCAGTATAACAATAGGCAACATCAACAACCTGTGGGACATCAGAGAGGTATATTTCTGCATGGAGCTACCACAATATGGTGCATTTTCTTTTATGGTTTTAATTTCTTTTTCAATAGCAAAGATCTTTTGTAAAAGCAAAACTTTTTTATGAAACTCTTGCAGTCTGCTCTCAGGTCTATATTTTTTTTGGGCATGTGAACATTGAGAAGGATTACGATGGTTATCTGAAACAATTGAATTGTAGACTTTTTCTGTTTTGGAAGGTGACTTACTGTTTATAATATAAGCTATGATGTGACTGTATGCATCAGTAATTATGGATTACTAATTAAGGTTTTGACCTTAGGGATATGTTGTCTCATAGTGATGTCTTGGAACAATTAGGAATCTAGTATTTGTATTTGAGTTTCACTGGGATTTCTTGTGATTGCCTTAAAATAGGCCTATTATCAGTCTTAGGAGATTACCCTTTATAATGATATATTCGGTGAAGAATTTGTGATTTTTGTTGTTGTTTTAGTTCCTTTTGTTTCTGGTTCTTTGGTTCATGTCCTACATCACTCTCAGATTTTCTACCAACATTTTATTTTAATTTTGCCTGACATTGCATAACACATCATCTACTCTCAAATTATAGTAACCCTTTGATTATTATTATTATTTCTAAATTTTTGTATACTTGTATATTTATAGCCATTTATTCATTCTCATCAATGAGATGGTTTTACAATAATTATTGAAGTATTTTTATCCTTTTTCTTTCACTGTTTTTGTTCTAAATGTTTTCATTAATATTTAATCCCTGGATACGGATCTAATTTGGATTAGTTTTGAGTTTTGATTCAGTGTCACAGCAAAATAAAGAGTGGAAACCTAAATCAAGCCAGAAACCAAATGGTAACAATCTTGGAGTGATTGGAGCGCCTAAAAGACCTGCTTCACCTACAGAAAAATCTAGAGATATAGAATCAGACACAGCAAAGCTTCAAGATAAACTTTCGCAAGTAAATATATTTGAGAACCAAAATGTGATCATAGCAAAGCATATTTGTGTTCCAGAGGCTGATCGTTGTCAGTTGACTTTTGGCACCATTGGGACTGAAGTTGATTCTTCTAGGCATCAATCTAATTTTCAACCAATAGGAAATACCGAAAAATCAAATGAGGAGTCTGTAGCAAGGTTTGCATTTTTTTTTCGGTGCTTTTTTGGTTAATCTCATCATTCTATTATGTGGAAGAGGTCTCTTTTGGTCAGAGAGCTGTAGATTTGGGATTTGTAAAGTATGAGATTGTGAATTTTCATTTTGTTATTGTACTATGGTCTTGTGGTTGAGAAAAATATTATTGGGATACAAGATTGTAAACATAATATGCTATGCTCCAATAAGAAAACAAGTAATAAAATTGAAGAATCTCATGGGCAGAAGAAATTTTATATCATTATGTAGTGGAAGAACATGCATACATGAAATTCTTTTTGCATCTTCCATGAGCTAGTTGTAATGTGATTCAACTTCTGATCTCAGCTTATCAGTATCGGCTCCAGAGTTGTCCAATGATGATGTCTCTGTGAGCAAGCAGATGGACTTACAGGATGATCACATTCAAAGTACTGGGTCTGACTCTCCAGCATCGGGGGCCACTGCTGAGCAACAATTGCCAGATAACAAAGAATCGTCGAGACCTCAGAATCTTGATAATTATGCAGATATTGGACTGGTACAGGACAATAGGCTGTCTTATACACCTTCAGAGTCACAGCAGCAGCAAGATTCTCACGATATGCCAGGCTTCTCGGTGAGCGTTTTCTTTAAATTTTATCAGCCAAATTGGTTGATCGGTGAAATTCCCTTTAATGTTGTATTTTAAGTTATTTCTACAATAAAGGGGGCTGCGTATGGCACATGATGCTTCTATGTTGTGTGGAACAAGTGTAATATTGAAACTAGGGATTTTTGCACATTGGGTGTGAATGGAAAAGGCCGGTTCTGGTCAGATATTGCTAGAACATGCTGGCTCTTGCCATGGTCTGCAAGGATGATGGTTTGCTGTGTTAAACTTCTGTTAGTAATTGTTTGGTGTGCTGTTTTTATTTTGGGTATATTTGGTGCATTATATGTATTTCCTATTATAACTCTAGAATTTAATGTTGAGTAAATCATTATGTGAAGTATGTTTCTAAGACTGCTTTGGTAAACAAATTGGAGGAAAAATAGTGACTATGATGTCCAATCCGGTAAAAAGGAAGGAAAGAAACTAAAATTGTAAATATGGATGGAAAATAATGGAGAATTACCAAATCTTGATTAAATAGGAAAATTCATACATTTAGACAAATGTAGGGTACATAACACCCAAATGAATGGACTGATATGTGTTATTTGGAAAAAGGAGAGAGATCAGGAATAAATAGCTAACTAATTGATGATATATATTATGCTCATTAGCTATAAATACTTAATGATACTTGATTAATATAAAGTCTGATGGGCATTATTGGTAGAATATTTGTAATCTTGCAAGATTTAATAGTCTTGTGCTACATTGAAATGATATTTAATGCTCTATGATTGGCAGTCTTACTATGACTGTTGTCAATTCATCCACTAACTCTACACTCTTCATGGATAAAATATCTATATTATGATATGTAACAACATATCTACTGTGTCTTATAGTCTTTCCATTCTTATAACTGATTTGGCAAACAGGCATACGATCCTCCAACTGGTTATGACATACCCTATTTCAGACCCACAATGGATGAAACTGTACGAGGGCAGGGTCTGCCATCTCCTCAGGAGGTATGTTGAAATTACAAGTTAGGTTGGGGGTGGGGGAGTGCTGAAATGTTTTTTTATGTTTCTGCATTATTGGTTCATACTGGCCTTGGTGTTTTGCGGGTAATAATACTTTTCATGTCTTCAAACCCGATTGTCCAAGTGTTTTTCCCTCCGCATGCAACCCCAAGTATTATAATATTTTGATCCTATTCACCCTTGCAAATTCCTTAGTTATAACATTACCTTACCAGTTTTTTGGGTGGTTGCAGGGTTTCAGCTCTCATACATCCAATAATATTTCTGCTTCCACAATATCCATGGTGCAACAACAACCTCCGGTGGCACAGATATATCCGCAAGTTCATGTTTCACATTTCTCTAATCTTATGCCATTTCGTCAGTTTCTATCCCCAGTATATGTTCCCCCAATGCCCATGCCTGGCTATTCAAGTAATCCTCCGTATCCTCATCCATCAAATGGCAGTAGTTACTTGTTGATGCCTGGAGGTAGTTCTCATCTTAATGCCAACAGCATTAAATATGGGGTTCAACAGTTCAAGCCTGTTCCTTCTGGCAGTCCTACTGGGTTTGGAAATTTTACAAATCCGACTGGATATGCCATGAATGCCCCTGGTATGGTTGGGGGTGCGGCTGCTCTAGAAGATTCATCTCGCATCAAGTACAAAGATAATCTTTATGTCCCTAGTCCTCAGGTAATGCACTTTTATTTATTATTTTGACTTTAGTGTAAAAGAAAAATGTTTTTGTGATTGTCAGCTAAGAGAAAATTGTAAACAAGAATGTCGGCAAATTCTTGGTGTTGATGTCTTAATGTTCATTCACCAATTATTGCACTTTCTATAAAAAATATTGATAGGATTTAAAGCTAATTAATCATTTGAACCTGCATTTAAGATCTAAAAAATGCTTTCCATTCATCAAAGTCGATGGGCACCCAACACTAGAGGCTAATTATGATGAAGTTACGGTTCCTGATAATTTTGTGCTATTTTATGCATGCTTGTTCTCTGGTTAGTTCTTCTATCTCTTCCTCATCTACAGTAGGATCATGTTCAAGTGCCAATCAAGGGACATGGGGTCCTCCTCCTATACTGATATTTAAATCTTGACTGTGAAGGTATTACTTAGAAATTAGAATATAGTAGTAGGGACTTTTTCATGTTTGTATTTTCCTTATTAATTTGCTTGGCGGCATTTCTTCATGACCCAGTGCCTGAGTTATGTAAATCATTAAGTTTCTCATAGTCAATTTGTTGGAGTTGTTACTACTATTATTTCTCCTTCCTTTTTTTTTTCCAAATTATAACCAAGTTTTCGATGGTAAGTTGAGGCAAATGGATTAAAAAAATTGATAATAAAAGGAACACAGCGCACTGAATTCCAGGATTCATTGTGATGCACAGAATCTGGAGGGATGGTTACCCTGAATCCCAGGAATCCCATCATGTCAGACATTTTTTCTTTTAAAATATCATTTATTGACTATCTTGTATAATAAGATCACTTGTTGATTGCAAACCTACTTGCCTTCTTGATTGCTTTTCTTTAAGAGACTAGAATTCAGGTTTGTCATTTTTAACCTTTCATAGGCCGAGACATCAGAAATCTGGATACAGAACCCAAGAGAGCTTCCCAGCATGCAATCGGCTTCATACTATAACCTGCCTGGGCAAACACCGCATCATGCTGCTTACATGCCGTCACACGCCAGCCATGCCTCCTTCAACGCAGCTGCAGCCGCACAATCCTCTCACATGCAGTTCCCGGGTATGTATCATGCTTCTCCGCAGCCAGCTGCTATGGCTAGTCCTCATCACCATTTAGGACCGGCTATGGGCAACAATGTTGGAGTGGCTGCAGGTGCACCTGGAGCTCAGGTTGGTGCATATCAGCAACCCCAGATGGGTCACCTCAATTGGACAACAAATTTCTGAAAAGAAAGGAAAAAATTTGTGAATCCTAACCCTTTTCGTGTAGGGGACTGAAGTAGATATAGAAAAATGGCAGTTTTTATTATTGAATTTTTCCTTGCCCAGTGCATTATGGTGCATTCAATTTTTTAAAATCTTCTCCGTCTGCGGTAGCTTTGGGAATTGTTCTGGGTTTTGACTTCAGAAAGTAAAATTTCAATTATTCTCAAGTGCCTAAGCCTTCTCAGATTCTCTGAATGCTTGGCGTAAATAACTCTTAACTAATTCATATAAATGTTCACGTTTAACAAAGATGTATGATTTGTATTTTGTAACTGGTAGTCACTTCAATGTTACAAGTACATGCCACTTTTCATTTCATAATTTCGTCTTCAAAGAGGTCTGGTATATAAAAAGTAGTATTAACGGATATTGTAAACCGAAAGGTAAAGTAAAGACAATTCTCATCACTGTTAAATGTTAGTTGTATACCTTTTTCTTCTATATTCACAACTAGAATGTTGCTGCATTTAAATTTAGGTGATTGTATCTATACTATAACTATGAAAACGCTAAATTGTGCAGCTGCAAATAGCAATTTTCATCATTATCAATTCCTCTCTTCCCAAAAAGGTTAAAAAAGAAAAAAAAATGGAAAGGAAACAAGTTAACATGGTCTTTTCAGAGTAACCTTTGCCAGCTGAAAGTTAAAGCAGACTGGGGAGGCTTTATTCTGTGGCTTTGTTTCTCTTTTGGTGAGGGAGAGAATAGCAGCTTTGTTCTGGCAGAGAGGGTTCACTTTAGAATTGTATGTTAGTATGCTAGTGTTCCTTGGGATCGGTGTGGCTTTTCTTTTTGTATATTATGAGTATGGATCACATTCAAAGCCTGCCCTTTTATTTAAAGTTAGAAATCCCGAGTCACCCCACCCTCATTGCTTATTGCTGCTCGTGGGCCTTTTGTGGAGAACTTGTACTATATATCAAGTATACATACATCCAATGACTATAATTTATTCCATACATGTAGATCCTTTTTAGAGGATAAGTTTTTGTGTGCACTAATTACACGTACATTCAGTTATTAGAATTTACTCTATACGATGAGTCTTATATATAAAATTAAATTTTGACCGATGAGTGTGCATTCACTATTTCCCCTCTTTTGTAGACGGTAAACCTTAGTTGATATGCATGTGCGACATCATGCTGGCTCCAGAAATTGACTTCTGACTTTCCAACTCATCCCTTGGGTATCCTGCTTTCAAAAATCATATTATACGGAATGGTATGCAAGGATCCAAATCCATACAGACTACTCCTTTTTAGATTTTTTTTCCCTTACATTTTCATTTCTAGGTGACAACTATGAAAATGGAAATTAAGACTTTCTATAAATTATTTAAGTTTTTTACCACTAAATTAAATTTAGTGGTTTTTCCACACCTCTCTTTGCTAGTAACTCATGTTCGCAACTTAAGAGCTAATAGTAACTTCTTTGGCATTTGGCACGTGAATATTTTAATTTTTCAAGATCTTGAAAAGCTGTTTATAAAACATTTGAGCTTTGACATATATATATATATATATATATATATAATATCGTTCCTGTATTATTTTGGACTTATATTGCACAAAAATTTAAAATTTTTATATATTTGTTAAATCTAAATATCTTATTAGTAGGTGGCCAAAAAAGTAATAAGCATCTTATAAATAGATTTTTAAGTGCTTGGAAAATTAAATTTTTTATGTACCATACAATGCCAAAAAAAAAAAGTAAGAAAAGATACTTCCCGAGTAACTTGCAAATGGCTTCTTAAACTTTAAAATACGAAAACATATTCCTCAATTTTCACACTTCATGAAATCGATCCTTTAAGACTTCTCCCCTTAATGTCATTACCTAATATATCAATTTAGACTCATGAACATTGGGGGCATATGAAAGCTTGCCCTGTCAATCATGAATGAGTATAAGTGAGATATGAAATAATGACGCAACGTTAAAATAGACAAAATGACCTATTTCATAGATTTTTGAAAATTAAGGGTCCCATTTTTCGGTTTTGAAAGTTTGGGAGATTCTTTTCCTTCCTTTTATTTAAAAAACAAAAAATGGATCAGTTGCATAGAGATTCCATAACTTGATTAAACTAAGCATGGTTTAAAACTAATTTCAATTTTATCAAATAATAACAATTTAAGTGTGTTTAATTTTAAAAATAAAATAAAATAAAATAAAATAAAGCAATGATTATCTTTTATAAAAAAATTAAACCAAGTTATTAAGATGACAATTAATTTTAAAAAATGTCAACCCGTAGCGTGAAAATAAATTTGTCCAATTTGGTTTTGAATTGTTGGCCAAAAGAGGAAAAACGAGACTTATATATATAAAAAACTAAGAGTCCATGGTGCCATATCTTCATGCAATCAAGTCTCATCAAGCGAAATATGATAGTTTATGGCTTATAAGAGGGGGAAAAAGTTAAAACAAGAGGTAACTAAATTGTATTGGTTCATGCTTAGCTCAACTTTTTTAGACGTCAAATTTCTCCAGTGTTAGATTACTTTAAAATTTATGTGTTTGGTGATAAAAAATTACTTTATACAAATTTCGAAAAGATCTAACAATTAAAAAAACTCAACATTTTAAAAGATTACTCTTCATGTATAGAAGAACCCAACCAATGATCTTTAGTACCACAAAATCTTGAGCTTTATCAGGTGACAATATCTCAGCTTCCTATTTATGAAGTAGCACCCATAGCATAGGGTGTCGACCTAGTGTAATCTTTTAATCATTTATCGGTCTATCTATTTGCTTTTTGCTTCCTAATAATTAAAACCTCATATACACGCTTTATTTCGCCAGTTAAGTTGTAACTATCCTGTTCCGTTTGAGAGAGCAGAGCCTATACACAAGCAAAGTATGGTTTGAACTATGGTGGTTCATTATTAAACCCTTACATTTATATACCAAAAATTGGATGATAACCCCAAAAGAAAAAAACAATTCTTTAGTTTTAACTAGCATTTTGTAACCCTTTTAGTGGATCATCGGATGAGCATAAAATAATTCGTAGTATTGAATCGTTTTCTATATGAAAGTCGTATAATAATTAGATAGTCAATATTAAGCAGTCATGCTTAATTAATTATCGAAAGGATAACGATATGGAAAATTTAACTTCTTTAAAAAACTTGAATTTTTTTTTATCGTTAAACGCTCGATGAGATTCTTATCTTATCTTTTATTTAATAATTCAATAAATGAATTATCTAGACAAAGATTTCAATGAGCTTAACGACTTAGATCAAGTTTTAAAGTAATCGCCCTTATAAGAAGTTTTTATTGCTGAAAGGATGATCATAATGGGCCAAAGGAATCAATGATTTTGTGGGGGGTGACCCACGATTTGAAATGAAGTTTGAGCAGAAATATATAATGATGGAAGCATGGCCTGCCTTAATTTGGCTTCCATACCCATCATCTTTTGTGTTTGTACGCTGTGTGAAGGAGAGGTGTGACATTATAGGTTGATGCAACTTTTTCAAAAAGAGAGAGAAGAATGATACGAATTTCACATCCACTGTACGTGGATGCCACCCAATATTGTCATTCTGTAGTACACTAGTTGCCCTCATATCGAAGCATGATCATAAACACACACAGCAAATCATGCAATCCCATCAGTGTGTTTCTTCTGTTTTCAGCAATTTAATTTGCGTTACATTTAATCTAATGAAACAAAAGATGTATAGAAAGAAGGAATAGGCAGTGCAAATTTATATGTTTTACCATCTCAGCATGGTGTTTTATTCTAGCTAGAAGAAAAACAGACACTTATTCAACTGGATTGAAGTTATAAATTTGGTATAATGATTTGCCTTATATTTTTAGATATCTTGAATATTAATATCAGATTTTGGGGTGTAAAAATCATCTTTGTTCGATGTTTTGTCAATATTGATGAAGTTAAAAATTAAGATATAATTATCTCATATCTTTTTAGGTATATCAGATAATTTGAAAACGGAAACATCTTATTATATCTCCAGCATCTTCGATCATGCCTCAAATAATTTAGGATATCTAACTCAAGTATCTAGGAGAAATTTAATTTGCAGAAACTTGAATCTCCTCCTATAAATGTTTTTCTTTCTTGTTCAGTTAAATGGAAATTTTTACGCTACAACGGTTTCACATTATTTACATTGAAAACAAATACTATATTAACGTTAAATATTCTTATCTAATGATCTAATTTTTTTAGTTGATTGATTTTCTCTACCAAATAGTTTTGAACTTTAATTTGATGTTTAATCACTTACGTTTCAAAGACAAAGTGTATTTGCGTGCGTCTATCGGTCTTAACAGTGAAAGAGGCTATGGACAACTCATTTTTCACTAATGAGCTAGAAAACAAAAGCTTCCAAAAGGCAAAACCATTTAACAAACTCATTATTATTCTGTGAAAGGAATGCTATCATAATATTGACGAACAAATAAAAGGCATGACATAGTGATGCTTTTCTTATATGCCTGGGTCGTCTAATATGCGTTGCCCATGAACGTATATAGTGGAGTACTATAATCTAATGGGATCGATGATATAAATTGGTGGAGACTGAATATTGTACACTCTCGAGGGCAAGGAATATTTCTCTGATATGTTATGTATTCTTAGGAGGGATGATGATGGCAAAGGAAATTAACATGGGTTTTTCTTTTTTATAACAAAGTCACTTTTTTTTTCCTTTTCTTTTGAGTAAACTAACAATATTAGGTCCTTGAATTGTTATATTCATTTAGTTTTATAGTCTTCAAAAATTAGGGAGTACACAATTTAATATCTAAAAATAACAAATTTGTTACATATATTAATTAGTTTTTTGGTTAAGTAATTTAAAAATATTAAAAAGATTAATTTATTATGAGTTTGTTATTTTTTAAGAATAACTTGTATTTACTAATAAGAACTAGCTAGCAATAGACCTAATAATTTAGGGACTAAATAGTTAGTTCATTTTTCTTTAATTGGTGACTATCATTTTGTATATAGTGCATTCAATATTGTGATAATATGACTGAGTTTTGGGTCCCCGGGATGGTGACTGGTAATGATCTGAATGGAATCTTAATTCCCGCAGTTGTTGTTCTTGTGCCAAACTCATCATCTCTGAAAGGAATCCTTATCCTTTTCATAAGGTCGCTTTAGTAGTTCTATGATCTAGAGTTTAGCCATGTGTACTAGGGGTACTCTACTAGGGTTACTCTACCCTTTCATATTTCATATTGCTTCAGGTTCTGTAAATTGTAATATATATATATATATATATATATATATAGGATTGGCCAATGTGTAAATTGTAATACTGACCAACTCTTTAGCAGTTAAAAATGTATCGATATTCTGTTAATTTGATAACTGATATTAATATCAATTGTTAAATGAATATTTCATATGTTCTTTGAAGTCACTACTGATTAATCAGAAAAAACGATCGACCCGGGCATTAATTATGAGTATCAATATTTTTTAGGTTGTATACTTAATAAGAACTTTGTTTTTGAATGAAAAAAATTTGTTATGCAACGTGTATAGATTTAGAGATAAACGCATTGGCAAATGCAGGGAATTAATGAAGCGGTTTATTATCGGTTTTTTGAGTTTTCAATTATATTACTCCTCAAGAAGCATAACCTTCCTATATAATTTGGCTGCAAATTGTACAAAATGATATGAATTGTCTAAATCAGATAATTTCAGGCATGATATCATTGGCTTCCCTTATCAAAATATAACTCAAACTTAATTAGCAAGCTTTCTCTCTCTCTCTCTCTCTCGCTCTCTCTCTCTATTCATTTTCATATGCTAGAGTTTGTACTTGACTTGTTCAATTATATTTTATATACTAAATATGAAGGATTAATTGATGTTTGTATTGATAACCCATTTATTTTGCCATCAATTCCTATCATAAATGAGAATCTCCTATCTTGTTTGACAAGAAAAAATTGTTAACAATCATTTACCTAGCTTCATAGTCATATATACGTAATAATTAATTTCTTACATGAAACTAATTAATTGAAAGTTGAGAGACCCTCGTGCATCATCATAGCATCCCATGATTGTCATATGGCTAGAATATTACTTGCTTCCGTTTAATTGAAGAAGACACTTGGTGGGTGTGTTATAATAGATATCAGTAAGCTATATCTAGAAATTTGCCGGTTCAATTCATTATGAAATATTTTCTTGAGCCTGAAGGAAAGATAACAATGAACCCAAAAAGAAAAAAAGGGAATAGTACAACGCTTTAGCCTTTTTTTGTGGCTTATAAGCTTAATATCAATCTCACTTTTATTTGCTTTTCTTCTGTACTCTCATTCTCTTGTTCTGATCTCCTTTGTTAGTGTTAACGAAATATCTGATACCTTTCTGCTTTGTTTCAATCTATGAATCCATGATCTCTTTTCCCCTTCATATAATAAAGTGTTATTAGGATCCACGAGAGCAATCATTGTGGAAATAAGCACAAACACGCACCCATTAACTCTCTCTCTCTCTGATATATAGGCCCTCCAAAAATAGAGACGTTGGTGAGTGACACGTACAAATTTGGTGATTGATGGGAGTGCTTGTGCTTCCTAGCTACATCAATTGAATAATTGGACTTCTATTCTCATTATGTGAGGGGCATTGGTAGATTGTCATTCATTCTTGCTTTTGCAATTAAGGCATGCCACTTCTAAAAGTTTATCAAACCCTTCAATTAAGCTCCCTCTATTTTGCATTTTTTAGTGACTCCCATATATATATATATATATATATGAACATTATCTTAGTTAAAATTATCGACAAGAAGTCATGTGATTTTAACCGTAATGATAATGATTGGCATAAGTCAACATTTGGAGTTGTAAGAAATTTGTTTTTAGTTTTAAAAATTAATTAAAATTTAATATTTTTATTTTAGTCCAAAATTCCAGAGGTTTTTTTATATTTTGAATTTTATTTACTAATTTTGTGATTATACTTTAGTTTAACGAGTAAAATATAATTTTCCCTTATTATTATTGAGTAAAACTTTATTTTAGTTCTTAAAAAATAATCCTAGTTAGTATGTATTAATTGGTTCTCTTAATTAAAGATGATCACTTTAGTACTTAAAGTCTGATTTTAATTGTTTCAATTTTATCTCTTCAGATATACTAAAATAAGATGATACATTTTTTCTAAAGCACAAATATTATATAGGACTGAAGTAAAATCAAAGTTTTAGATACTAAAGTTATATAAACATTTTTGAAGAAGCCGATCAATACTGAAATTATTTTTAAGAAATTAAAATAATTAAATTGTAGTCAATATTGTTATTACAAGAAAGGAAAATATGGGGGAGGAACGTAGGTATAAAAAATCCGTTAGACACCACCAAAAGAGCATAGAGAGCGCATATCTAGTATATTTATGCTGATCACACCTTTAAATCCTAAATTATATATGATCGCTTATATATTGTATATATTAGTTTAACTACTAACTACAAGAATAAATAAACAAGCTTTGGGATTATAACTTGTAGAAGAGTTTATTAACCTAAGAAAATTAAATAAATTAACAAAATATATTATAAAAGTATATCATTTGAAAGATATGGAATAAGGGGATTTGATTATTTATATAATTTTTAATTTCCCTTAAAATGATGTTCTACAATAATTGTATAGATTTTATGCACATAATTTTATTTGGTCCAATAAACGATGTTAGATAATTGTATGAGTAATTATGAATCACAATTACGTGACATCATGATCATGTGAATAAAGAAAATATATATATATATATATATATATTGTCATTAATTATTTTAAATTTGTTTCTCTTATCATATGATAATTGTACATAAGGCAATTTTTATAAGACTAAATTATATGGAGTTCTTTTTTTTATTTTTTTGAAATTATATAATTTTTTTATTTTTTAAAATATATATTTTAGTCTAATTTTAAATTTTTTTATTAAAATACCATTCATTAATCTAAATTAGACTAAAGTTTAAATAAACTAAAGAGTATTATAACTTTTCATTTTTTAAAAAAATTTATATATTTTTTAAAAATAGAGAGAAAGTTAATATTATTTTAATAAAACTCAAAGAGATTCATATAATTGTGACACATGATGGACTATAATACCTACTATTACAGTAAGGGGCATAGGTAGAAGAACTCTTATGAAATTAATCTCTAAGTCTCTGAATATTAAAATGGTCGTTCTTTGTCTAGCACAAAAGGTCATCCTCTACATAAAAGTTTATGTCACTGTGAGATTTTGCTTGGATTTAAGCATTTAAGAATCTTGGAGTTTGAATCTTCTTCTATATGAGAAGGGTCCTGTCAGATAAAAAGTATAGGACCCTCTTCAACCTTCTCTTATACAGGAGGAGATGATTCCCTCCTCATTTGATTCCCTCTCCCAAAATAGAATCTCAATGGAGTCTCCACTAAACCAAAAAAAAAAAAAGAAACTTATTTAAACTAATCATAATCTTATATTAATGGAATTATAATTTTTTAGGTTCGAATGTGTTTATTGATAATTCTTAACAAATTTTAAAGTACCCGTTAACACCAATTATAAATCCGTTATTTATAAAAAATAATTACATCAATATTTAATAATAAAAAATAAAAATTTTTCCTTGTCATTCTATTAGAATAATGTCTTTTGGCTAAAAGTGCTCTTTATCTTTATTATTATCATTTTTTAATTCCACTTTTATATTTTAAAACTTTTTTTTGAGGGAGTAAATTACACATTTTTTTTGAATTTTATTAAAATTTTATAATCTTTTTTCTATTTTCAAAATATATACATCTCCTTTGAACATTCAAAGAAAATCTATATAATTTTAGAAAAAACTTAGATGAAATTATGTAATTTATTATTTATTTTAAGAGAAATTTGTATATATTTTAAAAATAAAAATTGTATAATTTCAATAAAATTTAGAGAACTTTTGTTTAATTTATTTTTTAAAATCAAAGAAATCCGAAGAAAGAGAAAGAAATATGGTAATGTTCAAGATTCTAATTGAAGTTAATCGCTGACAAAAAATTATTTGTTGTTTGTTGGTATACTAATTGAAAATAAAAGAAAAAGCTATATCCACGTCTAGATTAACATGAACAGTCTCTGTTCATGACATAAACATTGGAACATTAAAGTAATACTAATATCAATAAATCTATGAAGCAGAAGTGGAATCTTCCTTGCAGAATCAGACCCATGTGAATTAAGCATGGAAATTGAATTAAGAAAATATTAATTAATGTAATTGAAAAAAAAAAACAAAACAAAACATATGGACCCAGAGCAAAATAGGCTATGCTGTTAAGATCAATATCTGCTTTGCATGGTCCCACACACTAATAAATTTGCTTTCTTTTCTTATAAAAGAAAAAGTAAGGATCTAATGTCACTTCATGGGAATGAAGGAAGGGGAAAATGCAGAGGAGGGAATATAAATGAGAAGGTAAATTGAATAATTAAAGAATCTAATCAAAATTAAAATTAAACAAAAAAATTCCACATCATCATTAACAGCCTGGCTGCCTCTAATCTCTCTCCCTCAGTCCTTATAAGAGCATTCAAAAGAAAACACTTTCAAAAACCTCTCTCTCTCTGTCTCTCAATCATCCTTGGTGTTCTCTTCTCTTCTTAGGCGTGGAATTTGGCTTTCATTACTGTCTCTCTCTAAAAACCATCAAACACTCATCAATACCCATGTCTCGTTTTCCTTTCTTTCTTCCTCTTTCCTGTTTAAAACCTTCCATTTTCTGAAATAGCAAACCAGAATCCTCTGTTTGTTTTTTAGAAATGGCCAAATTCTTGTCCTTTCACGCAATCATGCCTTCTTGCTTTCCTTAAATCTCTATCTTCTCTCTCTCTCTCTCTCTCTCTCTCTCTCTCAAAATTCTCAGAGTCCACTTGAGCTTTTTGCAGTACTATTTGAAGTTTGAAGCAGACAACAAAAGCCCAAGTAATTGAGAACCTTCAAAATCCCGTGTTTTTCTCTGTCATCTTTCATTCTCATACCTTCTTTATTTAAAAAAAAAAGGGAAAAGAGAAATCAAACCAATGGATAAATGGGATAAACCACTGCGAGATCGCCAACAAAGGCATTACAGAGAAAACCCATCTTTCTCTTCTACACTTCTCGACGCCATTTATCGATCTATCGACGAAGGAGAAGCAGAGGAGAGAGAAAACCAGCTTGTGTTCTTCAGAGAAACCATGAAGAAGCAGAAACAGAGCAACTTCTTCGATGACGATGATGAAGATGAAGCTAAAACACCAAACTTTTGTCGATCCCAAAAGGTAGAAAATTGGATGGAAGCAAGGGTGTGCGAGAAAGCTGAGGTTCGAAGAAATTCAATACATTCTAGCTCAAGCTCCTCAGATTCCAGCTCTAATGGCGGGTTTTCTTCTTCAGAGTCGTCATCAGAATGCTTCAATGGCGTCCAGAGGCCGAAGCCTATTCGAACCAGCGTTGTTCCTTCTCAAAAATCAAACTTTGATTCCCTTAATGCATATGGAAACTATTCTGCTCATACCCAGAAGCCAAAGCACGAAAATGGCTTCGAGAAGAAGACGAAATCGAAAGCTCTGAGAAGAATCCTATATGGTGACTTGAAGAAAGCGAAGCAACCCATTTCGCCAGGTGCTAGACTCGCTAGCTTTCTGAATTCTCTCTTCAATACTGGGGGTGGAAATAATAATGCCAAAAAGAAGCCGAAGGTGGTGTCATCAAATACTCTGACGCAACCTTCTACATGTTCTTCAGCATCTTCGTTTTCAAGGTCTTGCTTGAGCAAAACCCCATCATCATCAAGATCGGGAGCGAAAACTAATAGGTCTGTGAGATTCTGCCCAGTTAGTGTTATAGTTGATGAAGATTGCAGGCCAGTTGGGCACAAGAATCTGCACGAAGGAGAAAAGCGTATGGAGAAGTTTAGCTATGGCTGCAAGAACAGTAATGAGGAGCTAAGGTTCCATGTGATGCAGGAGAGTCGAAGAGTTGAGGAGTTTGCGAGAGATTTGTTGAGGAATTATCAGAAAAAGAGGGAAGATCATAAGAAGTTTGAAATGATGCATTATGAAGAGGATGAAGAAGACGATGTTGATGATGCAGCCAGTTGTTCAAGTTCTGATCTTTTTGAATTGGATAATCTTTCAGATTTTGGGAATATTGAAAGGTATAGAGAAGAATTGCCTGTGTATGAAACTACCCATTTCAATACCAACCGAGCCATTGCCAACAATGGCTCAATGCTGTAATTTCTAAGGACAAAAAAAAAAAAAAAAGTTTTTGTTGGGGGTTTAAACCAGAGAAATAAGATCTTTCTTTTGATTTTGTCAGTGATTTAGTCTCATTTTCTTTTAATTTCTCTATTATATATCTCTTTTATTGTTTGATGTTAGAGAACAAGATCTCTCTCTGTCTTCTTTATCATATTTATTATTCATCATTATTTAAAGGGTGTGATGGTACATAGAGAGAGCTAAAGAGTAAAAAATTTGGAATATTTACACGATAAATGAGACAATAAAAAGCAATAAAAGAGGGTGAAGAAGAAGAAGATGAAGTAGAAAAGGAAGGCAGAATTTCTACGTTCACTAATGGCAAGGGAGAGAAGGGCTTTTGCTTTCTCTCTCTTGAGTGTTGGGGGGGACCTCTTTTTGCTTGAAATTAACACTATCTTCATGCACCACATATGCGTGTGAGCAATAGTCAAAAAGGGCTACGTTAATTTAATGTGGTTTTGTTTCTTTTAATTTTTTTTAAAATAAAATTACTTAACCACGGGAAGCTGATTTCTTATTAGGTTATTCACTTTGAAACCCTTAAAATTTTGAAAATTTTTTAAATTAAAACCATTATATATGGCTATAAAAGTAGACTATATAATCACTCCTTAAAATTAAAATGTTTTGTTTTGGTTTAAACTTAAAATCTTTACATGTAAATTGAATAATGAAGGCAGCAAAAAGAGATCAAATGATGTGTTTAATGGAAAGAACGGGTACAGGTGTAAGGCATAGTCTCTAAAGAAGTGGACAAGTTAAAGATCAATTCTTGGATTCTCTAAAACCTTTGATGTTAAATTTGGTTGGCTTATAATCCAAAAGAGCTTGTCTTTAAATTATTTGATAGGATAGTCCAAGTTGGTGAATATTGCTTACCTTCAAACTTAAAATCATTCTAATTATTTTATTTTTTGCTCTATACATGATACTTTTATTAAGCTTTTTTTTTTTCACTGTTTTTTCTTCAATGCAAGCCAAATCTCTTCTTTTTTACCTTTGAATGTTTCATGTTCGTCTTGAACATGCGTTTTTCCTTTTTCTTATATTTTTTCTCTTTCCCCTCTTCTAAATTTTAAGTTTGAAAAGTCTAAGCCTAGGGAATGCAACTGTTCTTAAAAAAAAAAAAGTATACTAGTAACAAACTAGCTTCCTTTGTTTGTTGCTAAAGTACTAGTTTAGCACACCTAGGCTTTAGTTTTCATGACAAAAAGACTACAAAGTACATAGTATGAGGATAATAAAAGTAAAAAATAAAAAAAAACCCAACTTTATTGGGATTCTCACTTTTTTTTTATTTAACAAAGGAAAATCGAGGAAAAATTGACAAAAACGTTCAGTGTCCAAATTATTATTTACTTTTTCTGTTAATCTTTCCTAGTGCTTTGATTTTTTTAGCAATTAAAAAAAATTCTAATATCTTTTTTTATTCACTTGTCCCCTCCCCCTCTTGTTCTCCCAATGTAAAAATTTGTATATCTCTTGCTTTAAGATTCAATAAAATTAGCATAAACAGCACCATCTATTTGATCAACTTCGAAAAGGAAACAATGGTAATTTAAAAAAAAAAAAGCTGGAGATATTCTAACAACAGGAACTTCGAGACACCACTGAATCATAACAGTGTAAAACGCTCACTAATTAGTCATTAAGTTGGATATTTTTATGTAACACAATTCAATTAAAGGCAAAATGAAACATTCAAAGCTGGCTATAGCTTGGAATATGTAGGAAAAGAAAAGGCTATGCTATGCTCAAAAGTTTCAGAGCCCGATAGAGAATGGCTTTGTGGCGTGGCAATGTTTAGCTGCAAATGATAAGACATTCAGGAATTGATCAGTGAACTTGCAACTGTGAATTAATTATTGGCCTAATTAGGCAAACAATTTGTAATTTATTCAAAATAATTATTTGCTTTGAAACGCCATGTTTGTCACTATTTTTATATGCATGGCGGGTGAGGTGAGGGAGGTTCGCAACAATAATGAGAATTTTATGTAGCATTGTAAACAATAATTAACCAATCAAGCTTTTTATATTTAAGAATTAAATAATTATGTCTAATTATTATATCATCAGATTTAAAAAAAAAAAATCACTTCTTACGCTTATCCATTTTTATAGTGCTTCCAACTTTCTACTTAATAGCCGGGGAAAGGGTCTCATTCTTACGTTGACTATACATTAGGACCATAGAAATGACATTGGATACACACACACACACACAAATTATGTAAACCTACTCAAGAACATTTGGTGATGTTAATCGTTAATCTGGTTTATATACTAAATTTTACTGTGAATTTTTTAAGGAGAAAAAGAATATCCCAATAAATTTTTGAGTTTCCATGAGAAATCATCACATTTGGAAATAAAAAATAAATAATTAAATAATTAAACTGTTAAGTAGCCCTGCAAGTACAGAGAAATAACATTTACTTTATTAATGGATTTGACCCAAATTAAATTACACTGTTCACACCATGACCTGTCTATATTGGCAATTGGCGTCCTCTGTTTATAAATTTGTTTTAGCCTGAACTATCATTTTGTCGTACACAATATCATTATTTAACCGAGTTGTGCTGTCAAACAGTGGTAGAATACGTACTAGCTGTGGGCAATGGGGACATCAACTTGCTGGGCATGTCACTTACCCACCATGCAGAAACCACAGATGCATAATGCACTTCTTTTTTTTGGGTCTGAATATGCATAAAGCCCTTTGCTAATGTAAAGCAGGATGAATTCCAGGTTAAGGCTCAAGTATAATATCCAAAAGTGGCTTGATCATTGGCTTCGTCTTGTCTAAGCTAAGGGTGCAGAGATGTCAAGTGTATTAGTAGCTGCTTATCCCAGTTAATGAAAAAATTATCTATCTATAATATTATTGTGGCGTTTAATTAGCATGTGAGTATTCTAATTTTTTATGTATTTAGGAAAACTTTATTTTGACATCTAATAAATTGGTGTACTTTTAATTTTGTCTACTACATATTAAATGTTTTAATTTAGTATTTTTTATCATTAAAATACTTTCGGTTTTGTCTTTCATGTTATTTTCATAAAAGAAATATCGCCAAGTATAGTATATTGCTAACCTCGAAAAAATAATTGGATGTGTGTTAACAAAAGTCACAAAAATCCAAATTGGCAATGATCTGTTAGATTTTTGGGGTAGTTTTTAGATAAAAATAAGATAGAAGCAAATATTAAAATGATCTTTATGATTGAAGGATTAAATTGAAAATAATAATTTGTGAAGGAAAACATTAAAAATATACTTATCTGTCACCAATCAAAATAGAAATTTTCCTTTGTAAAAAGATTAATATCTCTATATTATATATTCAAAATATATACAAAACACATTTTATTTTATTTTGTATATTTATTAAATAAAACATTTTATAAATAAATTCTTAAGTATTAAAATTTTCAAATGCCAAATGTCATCTAAGTGTTAACTAATCTCCTCAATAATTGGCTGCCATTTGAATTGGGAAAAATGCATAGAACTGAGTTTGTTATACGAGATTTATAACTGATATATATTGGGCTGTCAATTTTGTTTCCACGCGTATTTCTTTTTCGTGCCATATTCCTTTCGAATCAACAATGGCGTGCGTGCATTATTATATTCTGCTTTTGCAATAAGTGAATATAATGGAAACCCGGCCGTCAACTTATATTATATTCTTAAGGTATTTGTGGAGAGTGGGATTTCATATTTAGCATGCATCAATTAGTATTCAATTTCAGTACATATGTGTGTTCCATCTGAATGATCAAATTGTATTATTCGTTGTTTATAATATTAATAATATGGGTGTTGATCCAAAAGATATGGAGCTGTAATTCAACGAATATTTATACATAGCGCACACACAAAAAATCAGCAATAAATAACTTGCTTTTCTCGTCATTTCCTTATACCATAAAATCATATATTCATACAAAGGGAGAGAAAAGTACACATAATCAAGATCACTTCAAATTAAATTTTTAAATTTATAAATCAATTTATTATAGTCTCTAACACATTATATATATATATATATATATATTCAATACACTTGCAATAATTATGTGTGCATGCATGCTGTTACTCATTATTTTAGTACATTCCAAATGACTTTAGAGTTTTCATAATCTCAGTGTTACTTATGCGATTACTTGAGTTTCGGAATTATCAATATTTCTCATTTAATTGCCCTGTGAACTAATTCTTTCTTTAATGGCGTCTTATTAATTTTTATCTAGAAAATGTTCTTTTGCTTTTCAAGATCTGTTCTTCTTCTTGACAATCCCTTTTCCAACACCTATCTGTACCCAAAGCCTGCCATTAACGAAAAATTGAAAGGAAAGCCAGCCCATAAGCCATAGCTATCTATATTATCCTTTTTCAGTATTTCTTCCTTCTTTCTTTCTTTCTCGCTTTTCAATTTTTGCTCCCACCCACACGTGATGGGGTGGTCCTACGTGTCCCAAAACTGTCACGCATGCACACGTGTGTTATCTATCTCCTTCACCGATCCCCTTAAGATCCTCCCTCCCAAATCGACAGCAGCACACAAATATCAATTATGAAATCATTCATATTCACATTCATTCCCATTCCTCCCGTAATACTGGAGGGCATGTGTACGTGGACGCCACCTTCTCTTTGATTAACATTGCCCCACACAGGCTTTGACACCTGTTTTCGATCACTAAAGATTCTTAAATAAATCTGATGTATATTAACTATTTACTAAGAAATAAACACTTAGTGAGACTTACACATTAATTTAGCATGTTAACTTACGTGTTTATTTATTATTGAATTAAGGTATATAGATTGGTTATTCTTTTCCTTTTTCGAAAAAGTGGGGTTTGCAGCATATGGAATGGCTAATTGGTAAAGAGAAAGTGGTAGGGTTTTAAAGTGGGGGTGAAGAAGGCAGCTTTAGTAAAAGAAAAGAAAGTAAAAGGGGAGATTGTGGATTTGGATGTGTGTGTGTTGTGCGTCTATGTATGAAATGGAAAAAAGAGAAAGTGATGAAGGGAATTTTGGTGATCCCAAGAAGATTGCTTGTCTTGAAACAGTTAATAGTTTGTAGCAGCTAGCTAGCAGCTTTTCTTTTTCTCTTTGGAAAGACAAAGACTTGTGGGAGAGGGTTATAAGAGATTCCTTGCTTACTAAAGTATTTGAGTTCCTTAATTCTCCTTTTTTTTTTTTTCCCTTTTCCTCTCTTGATTCATTGTGCATTAAGTACGATTGTATATGTAATTTCAATGATTTCAAACCCAAGGGCGGTCTAAGTGTAAAAGAAAAAATGAGCTCTCTTAATTATGATGTCAAACGCAAGGAATAATATTTTTTCGTTATCAGGGAGGAAGAATTAATTATTGGAAACCTTATAAGTATTTTTTTCATTCTTCTAATTAATGCAATGGGCATGATAATTTCAAATGAAGATAATTGTTTAAAAAGAATTTTTTTTAATTATAGACATTAATTTATTTTATTGTTCAATTTTTTTTGGAAATATTTTGGAATTATATAACTAAATAAAATAGTTCATGGTTAGGTTTACATTAAATAACTACATTATGTTGCATCATATTAATGTAATTAAAAAAAACTTATGTACTTTAGCACCGTTTCATTTTATAAGTTTTTGCTCCTTGCAATGTTTAATAATTTAAGATTTGTTGTGGTAAGTGATAATGATTCGGTGCTCTCCACGGTTCATGCCAAAGAATTAAATATGTTATATGCTAGTAAAACGTAAATATCACCAAGAATATATAAATATAACAACCTCACTGAAACTAACAATAATATTCCATCAACTCGAAAAAAATGATTCATAATTGTTTGTATTTGGTTTTTTTTTTTTACATATAATTGAAAAGAGATTATTGCTTGTTCAAAGTCAATGAATTGTTGAAGTGTATAAAAAATTTTCAGGTCAACTAAACAACATAATATATGGTATTTGGGCATTTTAAGAATTTTATTAATTTAAATGGGTCAAAATATTATTTCTTTTAGATGACTTGTTTAAAAGTTTGTCATCAACCTTATATTTCTCAAACCATTAGATTTGTTAAATGGCTAAAATGGTGCTAATAGAATCATCTCCAAGGAAAAAAACGTTAGCCCTTGTTGAAGACTAAAACAGCGTTAATTTCTTTGGTGACTTTTTTTAATAATAAATTTATAAATGTGAAGTAACATAAATCAGACTATTTCGGGGATTAAATTTTGAATTAATATGAATGCTAAATTAATTGTGATATTATAGTTGAATCCATGCGTATAAGAACAATGACTTCTATATTTGGGAGTCACATTGTATTTCAAATCGTTAGTGAAAATAACAAGTCAAACTTATGTGAGCTTGTTCATGATATATAGTCACATAATTAAGAGGTTTGATTCCACTATAACTTACAATGAAAATGTATCTCAGCGCGGGGAAATAAAAACCTCCTTCACCATAAGTTTTACTGATGTGTCTTCATGTATTTCATTTTTTTAAGAATAAATTGTAAAGCGTAATTCCAGATATCACTTGGTTTATCATTTATAATTATTTATTTTCTTCATTATTTTTAAGCTTAGCTCATTAATTTGATCAAAACCAATTAGTCATGTGGAGACTACTACAGAGATGGATTATATATAATCGTTGCTTGTCATGTAATTAAATAACTATTGAGTGACCCGAATGATGACATAATTAAGAAAGAATTAACTCGGGAGCTAGCTATAAGAGACAAGGGTTACTGATTCTATATTCTTAAACTACATGCATGCATGCTTGCCAATTATTTCGTAGTTCAGACATGAGAAAATCTTGGAATTGCTAAAAGTTATACTCTTCAAGTCTTTATATATTCTTCTGGTTCCAGTTCAATACAGCAATAGCAATTACTTTTGTTGGATCTACAAAACAATTGCATGCAGTTTTTTATTACGTATTCCTTACCCACCGATAGAAGAAAAAGTACTTCCTCCATTATAATGTATAGTTTAATAAAATATATTGATCTGTCACTTTTTTATGAAGGGCTGCCATGAAAGTTCATATTAATTTGGGTCACTTTATCTTTTATATCAAAGATGAAAGAGACTTTGTTCTCGAGAATAAGTAAAATGGTCTCGTCTTCTATTCAAATTATTGGATCGTACTTCATCTAGGTAATTGAGGCTCCACATGGCGTGTAGTGTACTAATGAACCCTAGGGAATAATATGAATTACTCATAAAGCTATTAATGTATCAAGCAGGTTAATTATTTTATGGTTTGCTCTCCTCTCTCTGTTCATATTTGGTATGCGCAAAAGAAAAAATTAACTTGGAGGAGTACATCCCTAATGAAAATTATGTTCCATCTCCTATTTATATGGCATGTGTCAAGGATTAAAAAATTTATTTAAAAAAAATCTCATGACCTAATCCTAGAAATTGACCAATTTAAAGTTTGAACTTGTGACAATGCGCTTATATAATTAACTATATATATATATATAACCAATGACTCAAAAGAGTTATATGTTTCATGTTGGTAAGAGAAGATAGCGTATATTTTTATCAATTTGAATTTAGTTCTTTTAGCTAAAAATAAAATCTTAAATGCATCAAGGTAATATTAGTGAGTATATTATTAAAATCATACTTAGTCTAGACAAAACTCAACCATACTCTGACTGTACTCCCACAAAAAAATTCACTTGGCCAATCTCTTGGAGTTTCATATTGTGCCATGATATTGTTAATTGATTTATTTCTTTGTATTTATTGATGAGATTCATATGGCAGTTGAGTTGTTTGGCATGGATATGTCACTATCCTGCTCTTGAATGGGACAGGAGTTTCTTATCATCGTGCAAATATAAATATTATTTTGCAAGCGAATACAGTGAACTCAGTGCGATAATTTTTCACAGAAAGTAGGCATAATAAATAAAACTTATGTCAGAGCAAATTATGTAACGATAGTGACATGAGGGGCAGCTAGCTATTCCCACCACTTGCTTGCCTATCCCGTACCCAACACCAAATGTGCATTACATATAATTTTCCGCCATTGATGAATCTCTTGGAGTAGTATATTTCATGAAGGCTGACCCAGCATTTATAAGCGCTCCATTTTAATTAAATAATAATTATTAGGCCTTTTCCATGCCCAACCAAACAAGTCGTAAGATAGTTAATGATGCAGAGTAGTCGGTCCGTACTATCTCCACATCCTAAATACTCACTCTAATCGTCGAAGAATCAATTTTTAACTAGACATCCATTATTAAAATCAAATTCGTTCAAATAGACCAGACCAAAGATGAAGTTCTTCAATTTCATAGCTCAATTTTAAGGTAAGTATATACTACTATGAAAATATTGATTGCTGAATATTCTATTATCAAATGCAATTTGCAGAATTGCGCTCTTTGACTATTCAAAGAAGATTTTCCATCAAAAGCACGTTGAACAATATTGTCAACATAATATCATTCCATAACTATTCTGCAACAGATCAATCGCATCAACATCACATCAATATAAGCAAAACATGTATTATTCTAGTCGGTGCAACGTAGGCGTGCCTAAAACACACTAATCTAATCGTTATTATTATCATTGGCAGAGCAAGCACTTGAAAGTGTCAAATCTCGCTCAAAAGGGCCTCAATGTCCACATCTACATACATCGATTATAATCTAACACAGTGAAAGCGATTAATTTGTTGAAAATATTTTAAGCATATAGATCTATACGTTAATTAAATTAATTACAAAATACATAAATATTCTATATGCGAACTCTATTATAAATATATATATTTATATTATGACTAGCTAAGTTTATTTTTTATATACTGAATATGTTTACGACATCTAATCTTTATTGGGAACTTTGAGAAGGACAACATTGATGGAGACTAATGAGTATGTGCATGGAAAAGTTGATTTGCATTTGTTGTACAACCCTAGCTAGGGTAAATTATATATCATGGTAGTGAAGGAGCTAGTGCTGGGAAAATAGGAAGGGCATGGGTTCTTATAGCTACGACAGGGAAGACTGAGGCCTCCTAGGTAAGGGTCTTTGTTGCGTAGTAGAATGAAGAAGAGACTGAAACGAGATGGTCTTACGTTGATTGATGGTATGGTGAGATAACAATAACAAAAATCTCGATATATGGAGTAATGTTAGGAAGAGGTCAATTTTCATACCGTTGGATAGTTCAACATATATTAAAATGCTAGGACATAATAGCATTATATTTTGTTATCAACAGTTTTTTATTGTTCAATCAACTTGTTTTTTGAGATTCATATATCATATATAATTACATGTTATTTATTAGAAATTTTAAGTTGTTGAGAATTGGAGCTCTCCACGACAAAGTTCAATAACAATAGCATATAGTCAATGATAGTGATTGATTGTTGAAGCCGAGAACGGAAAAATGCCATCAAGGGCTGCAATTTTTCACTAGCTAGGCCACCGACCTTATAGGTATGCCCTACCACAAAAGCATGGCTTTTTAACGGATCGAGTTAGATCGATCATCTGCATTATTTTCGAGCGTTTGTGGTCAATAGAACAAACATGTTTCTATATATAAGGAATAATTACAATAGAAATTAATCTTGACCAATATTAATCATTTCGTCAAAACCATGTTTGAGAAAAAAGAAATTCAGTCATTTCAATGGTCCAACATCTCTCTCTATAAGAATTTCTCGTCTACAAGGAATTCAACCTTATTGGAACAAATGCCAAAACTAGTATATATAGGCTATAATTAGCTGCAAGTTCATATGAAAATGAAAACAAATAAAAATTATTATGTGAATTCCAAGCATATACATTAGTTAAATAAAATATGAATATATATTTTGTTAGACTTACTTCTAATAGACACTTTTTTTTTTGGTCAAAAGGGAGTAGGGACTAGACTCTTGAAATAATACACACGTCTGATATTATATGTGACTTATTAACTTATTTAATTGGCATAATTTACATTCTCATACGTGCACGTACATCTGCATTAATATAATAATGGCTGTGAATATTGAATCAGCCAAAATATCATGTTTATATGTTTCATCTTATGTATACGTATAGCAATTCATAGCCGATCGACCCAACCTTGTCTTTGGTAATGCGTCAAATTATTTTTTATAATTTTAATTAAATGAAAGCAACCGATGATGAGGTTATAAGAATTATTGACATGCTTAAATTGATTGCATTTAGCATGCCTGATTGAGAATTTAAGACAAGATCACACAAATTGACCTATTGTTGAGAGTGACAAAAACAAAAAACAAATTAAAATGGATGCATGGACCTTGGAATAGTTACAAAACTTAATTTGCTGCATTAAATGGATATCATTTTCATGGCATATATATGTAGGTCTTTTTCTTGTGCAAATCAATTTGGTCAAAAATGTCTCTGTTGCGTGCTAATATTATCAAACTTCGCTTACTAATGGTCGGTGGTGTAGTGTTATTGATTGCCTTATTCCATTGATGTCAAAATTAGATTGGAATTGACCAAATTGGTAGTGAATCAATCATTGAATTCATTTGATTGACTCATAAAATCAATTTACCAAAAAAATTGGTTAAAAATTGGCCAAAGTAATAAAAAATTAATCAAACCAGTTAAAACCAGACAAATTTAAAATTCAATTGGATTTGAATATTTTTCTTAAATGATTTCTTATTTTATTTTGGTTAGATTTGAAAAATTAAAAATATAATAAAATAAGAAGGAGTTAAAATAAAAAAAAAATAAAGAAAAAAATATAAAAAAAAACAAAAAGCATATACTTGGTCATTTTTAATATTTATTTTTCATTATGCTTCATTTGTTAGCGGTATTCTTTTTAGATATTAAGGTGTTTGATTAAAATTATTTTTTTATCTTCATTAATATTTAAAATTAATAATTAGTAATATTTAAAATTTATTAATATTTATCTATTATATTATAATTTTAATATATATATATAATTTAAAAACTATATATTTAATTATTATTAGTTTAACTATGATCAGACTAATAAATTATAAATCAATATTTCTACTGATTTAATAATCAATCTGATTTTAGAAGCATTGCTTTGTTCACAAAATCATAGCATTCTTTTTTTTTCTTTTTAATTTTTGAATGAATTCACAACATTTTTAAAAATGATAGTGAGGAGCACATTCTTTGTGGGTCATTTTGGGCTGTGGAAACCAAATCTTGCATTGCATGGGCTAATTAGCTTTTTTGTTAAAAAAAAAAAAGTTCCTTTCATTAAAAATACTTAAATTGTGCAATTTCTTTTAATTACGCTTTTGACCTCCTCTAAAATTAAAAAATGTGTTACAATAGTATTTTGTAGAATAAAAAATAATATATAGTAGATTTGTTTTGATGAAAATATCTTTATATTTATTACTTATATAATAAAATAAATATTAAATAATATCTTTGACCAATATAAAATAATTTTTTTTAAGTTTGAAATAAATTAAATTTATAATTTTTACTATAAAATAAATAATATTAAAATAAAATTTTAAGAAACAAATTTTCTAATAAATTATATTTTTAATTAAAAATCAATATTAATCTTTAAAATATTTTTTAATTTAAAATTTTTTTTATATATTTCTATAATAGAGATAGATGTTGTGTAACATGGACATCTGTTAGAAAAGAATAAAATAATATACCTGAGGATCCAAGATCAAATGAGTCCCATGAGGCCCTTTTTCCCCCTGGGCTCAATGTGTTTGGACTTTTATACCAAGCCCCATTGCTTCTCAAAACATGAGATTTGGATTGCCCAAACCAATTGCACAAGGAAAATTAACAAGAACATATATATACATCTATACTCAAGGAAAAACATACAAATTAGTTAAAGCTCTTTGAAGCTCGATCCTCTCAGCTTTTGAATAATTATCGATATTTCTGGATAATAATAAACGATTGTTCCAACACGAATGTTAACGCAATCCATTGATATTGGTCTTTCCTTCAATTTAATCATGGGTTAAGGTGGCTGAGGGCATTTTATTTATCACTGTATTGTCACCATATTTAATGTGGAACTCTCGTGTATCAAGAAATGTGGGCTTGTCCTTATACACATGATGACATTGTGAAATGCTCAGAGGATTTCGATGATAAGGACGCCTCCCCAGCGTTTGCTATGTTATCAGAAGTTGCTGCTTGCCATATAGGGTTACACTCATTGGTGGGTCTGTGCCTGAATGGAGCAATGGTCTGCTCTGTAATACTTGCCCCATATTGGAAACTTGATACCCAAACACAGGAAACTGGGCATCTCTTTCACAACTCACGAATTTAGATTCCCAAGGAAAATGTAATTATGAGAATGGAAATTGATACAGCTCAGTGCTATTTCTGCAGGTGCATCTGCTAGATGCTGACTTCTCTGGAGAATTCTCCAAGGAATCTCACATCTTTGTCGGGGGAGATAAACCAACGGTTGTGGATACAGTTATATACTATATGAATCACACACATTTAATAAAAAGGAGTTGAATCTGTATCACGGTACAACATGATGTGACTCTTCAATTCTGTATCCCTATCAGTTGTTATGCTCTTTACTTATTTTATTCTCTTGGCTCGATCATCATCAATCAATGGAAACTAGTCGTATTTGGCTCATCTGACATAAAAGTCATATAAGGAGAGAGAGAGAGGGACATAAGAAACAAAGGGGCAAAAAATTTGTGTGTTTATATCTCTTCTCACATAAGAGGAAATGCCTATAGTTTTTCTCCTTACAACAGTTATCTAAAGCTTTTGTCATCAAGTGATTTAATTAAAGTATAATACATGGAGGAATTTTTATTAAATATTAATTCATTGATGTAGTATTAGGTTATAAAAAATGTCTAATTATTATTTTATTAGAAAACCTAATAACAAATTCTTAAAAACGGTAATTCTTCTTTGAAGAATAATCATTCTGAACTATAAATTGCCATGACATACGCTTTCCTGAGCCTGCTACCTGCTATAGAGAAATTCCTCTTCATTGGTGTATGTAATAAATTATAATTGTTGGTCGACGTCTTTCTATGCGTTAATGTACATATTTTTAATTGTCACCTAGGCGCGTGTTTAATTGCCTATCCTGGGGCTTTCAACATGAACACTGGTGAGTCACTTGGGGAGCTAGTACAGAGAGCTAGGTACAAAAATTTAAGTTTATCAGCTTTGGTGTAGTTGGTGGTATGTTTAGATGAGAGATAATTAATTTTTTTAAAGAAAGAAGGAGAGTAATATGGAATTTCATTTTTTCTTACTCCTAACTTGAAGTTTCTTTAAGAACTTTGTAAGCTTGCTCTTTTGACAAAATGGGGAGTCACATGCACAGAGATGTTGTCAAAGAAACATCATGTCATGTGTTCTTCCTTAGAATATGTTTGGGGGAAACTTCTTTCTTAAATCTTTTTTTATGCAGCAAGCAAAATTATAAAACAAAAAATAAACAAAGAAAAACAAGAACACACAAATTTATATAGTTCAATCAATTTGACTTATGTCTACGGATAAAAAAGAGTTTTTTTTTTTTATTTTTTTGAGAGAATTGATACAAGTTACAACAACAGAATTGTATAACTCACAATTTGTACTTACTTACAACTCAAAAATTGGGTTATGTCTCTCTAAGAATTTAAAAAAAAAAAAAAAGGAGGTATAATCCATACCGTTGGAATTATGCCTCTACACTCTTAAAGGTGTTAGTGTTGTTATTTCTCCGCTTTCACCATAGACTTTACATTTTTTTTCCTTAAAATTTCCAAGCTTCCAAAGTTTCGAGTTTGGTTATAATTCACATCAACCCATTAAAATTCAAGGCATCTCAACATCTTTAAATTGACAAAACTTACAAACAAAAAAGAAGAAAGATTTTGGAGGATCTTAAAAGGATAGTTGAAAATGTTCATTTTCCTCTCTTTCATTAATAATTCCGAAACAAAAGGAAGATTTCAACGAAACTTTTCCTTCCCTTCCCACCATTATCTACTGTATAAACATATCCTTGGAATATTTGAGAAACGCCTTTATTCACATGGTAAACTGCTAGAGCATTGCTGTTTTCACTTGATAGCTAAACATTTTTAGTTGAATTGGTCTTCAGACATAATATTAGAGTTTCTATAATCAAATGGTCGGGAATTTTATCCTTGTTGTCATTTTCTAAATTGCATTGCTTAAACTTTTGAATTAGCTTTTGACATTTGTTTATTTTGTGCTAACAAATTCTTCTATACAAACTGCAGGACTGTTGATAACCAGGTACACGAAAAGCTTTTATTTTGCCTTTATTGTTTCCTCCAACTAGATAAAAAGAACTTGTGTCACTTTGATTGTAGGTGTTCGTAGGTACTTGCTCACCCTCACGAGATTCTAAAAATTTTTACACAACATGGGATCAGTCTACACTAGTTGGACGTGGAATGTCCTGGACTCTATATCTCTAATTAGATTGGTGGAATAAATAACAAAAATTAAGTTGTTAATGTGGGAGAAATGTGCATAATGAGCATTATCGGCTTTAATATCAAATATTAAATTTTTGGAGATAAGCCAAATGTTTACGGAGATCTTCAACCATTAGGTTTTTTCCATTAAACTTTAAAGAATAATATATATAAGTGATTTGATATCATATTTCAATAAAAAACTTTTAAGACATCAAGTTTATAAATCTTTGCTAATTATATACTCATATATTTTAATCTAATTTTAGTTAATGTAAGACTTTTTACTCATACTTATCACCTAATAGTATGCTCATACTATTGGCATAAAGAGAAATTTTGAGTCATTTACTTCTGTTGATTTTTTTTTAAATCAAATTTGTATATGTCAAAAGTGTTAAGCAACCATATGCTATATTTTTAGGAAATTTAATATATGACATCGCCATACCGAGTTCCTCATTTTTTTAATATTTTTAAAAATTCCATAAAACTAAATGACGTTGCTATTAAATTCTTTACATTGGAGGAAACTGCCACCAAGTTCATTGCAACTCAGTGGCTAAATAAGTAAGTCTCTGATGGTGAGACGATGTTTAGGTTTTGTGGGGAATAGATAATGGTAGGGGAAATGACTATCAACATCAGTAATTAAATAAGCAACCTAACTTTTGTGAGGCCTGTCTAAGCTTGACACTCTGACACTGTCTTTTCTCGTAGCTTAGGTTTTTCTTAATTACATTAAAAAATATAAATATTATACAATTTATTATTAAATTTAAAAAAATAATAATTTTTTTAACATTTAATAATAAATCCTTTAAAACTAGTAATAATTCTTAAAATTTGATGGTAATTATGTTTTTTAAAAATAATTTTAATTTTTTAAATTTTTTATTATAAATTTTACAAGATTTAGATTTTTGAATGTAAATTTTTTTAAATTAAAATACAATTTGATTTAAATTAAGGGGTTTAATTACAGTATAGATGAAATTGATCTCATGTGCAAGAATAATATTTTATATACAATTTTTTACTTTTTATTATTAAAATATTATAAAAATTTAAAATTAAAAACTAAAAAAATCCAAACCTAAATAACTTTATACTACACTTTGTTTCAAGAATTGTTAATACGATTTGTGACAAAAATCAGAATTTTGAATTGATACCTTAAATCTTTTAAAGTTTTAGAGTTTTTTGTATTTAAATTATTTTTAAAAATAATAAAAGAGAAACTAAAAAAATATGTTGTTTTTTTTTGGGCAAAACAAAATGTTATAGCTAGATAAAAGAAATTATAATCGAACATGACGTTTCATTAATACAAGTGTTTACGATTTATTAATACAAGTGTTTATGCTGCCAAAACAAAAATATTATTACAAAATTAAAAAAATACTTCCGTGTACCACTAAATAATACTTTTAATTTATTTATTTATGTATTCACGCAGTTGGCAGCATAATTTCTTTTTAACTATAAGACAAAACAAAAATTCGCCCATACTGCTACTATAATTTTTTTTGTTGGACTATAGTTAAATATAATTTTTATATTTTTATTATTAAATTTTTAATAAAAATACAATAAATATATAAAATTTTTTTAAAAATTAATTATATAATTTTGAGTTATAAAAATTATATATTTATTTGTAAAATTTATATACTTATCATATTATTATTAAATATTTAATAACCAAAAATAAAATTGTATATTATTATTTTTTTAAAGAATAAAGGAGAGCCTGGCTTTTACTCTAAAATATTTACTTTTTCTTAAAAAAAAACCATCTTTTTTCGTATTTGTATAATATTATTATTCTTGAACGTTGAACGCTTGCATTTGGGAAGATCAATTTCATCTATACGGTGTCGTCTACCTGTCATTAAAAGCCTTAATTTAAATCAAATTGCATTTTAATGTGAAATTAAGGAGGGGGAAAAAAATACAGACCTCACAAAAGTTAGGTTGCATATGATTAATTGCTGATGTTTATAGTCATCTCCTCTGTCACTATATCCCCCTAAAACCCAAACATCATCTCATCGTTGAACATTTCATATTGAAAAAATTATATTTAAAGATTTAGATGTTATAAAGTTTATAATAAAAGATTTTAAAAATTAAAATTATTATTAAATTTTAAGAGTTTTATTATTAAATTTAGAAAAGTTACAATTTAAATTACATTGGTAATAACTTTTCCAAAATTAAATAGTAATTTTTTTAAATTCTAATAATAAAGAATAGTAATTTTGATTCTTAAGTATAATATTAATTTCTAATATTTTTTAATATAAATTTTCTAAAACTTGGTGCTTTAAATGCAATTTTTCCTTCCTTTCATCCGTTTTATGTCTTATGCTTCTCTAATCATGTTTAACCTTAGTGGCACTACCATCAAATTTTAATAAATTTGGTGGCAGAGCCATTAAATTTTAGAGAATTTGGTAATAGTACTATGGATTTTTTTTAAAATATTAGAAAGGAAAACAAAAATATGAAAAATTCGGTAATAATATTATTGAGTTTCTAAAAATTTAATATATGAATATAATATTTTTAACAGGTACAAAGATTTGACCCAAAAAATTTTCAACAATAAAAAATAACCCAAAATTTTAGCATAAAGATCTACGACAAATATATCAAATTAATTATCAATTTGTTAAAAATCATGTTTAATTTATTTAATTTTTTAATTATTGACTTAGTTTATGTATATTTTATAGGCCAAATCTATTAAAAATTTTTCTGATATAAATTAAGTTCCCATGGAATAACAAACATTATTATCAACTTACCAGACAAGATCAGCAAGAGAATGTAACGTTATGTAACTAGTGTGCATGAATCTTATCATTTATAGCTACTTTGAATTTTGAATTCTTATACCCCATTTGGTTACTTGCATCGCCAATATATATATTTTATATAATTTATATAATATTTATTATATTTATATTTTATCTATCAAATCATATTTTTAAAAATAAAAATAAAATAATTATTTTTTATTTTATATATTTGTACTTATCCACATTTTATATTTTTTTTATGATTACATCATTCAACCATTAATACCTTTACAGTTCTGTTATGCTTTGTCATATCTACCTACTAAAATCCTACCATCTCTTTCTAAAAGGAAAAGTTTTTTCTTTTTCTAACATTTTCTAATAAAAACTCAATAAACCTCCTCTTTTTTCATTTTAAATAGGAAATAAAGCAAATCAAATTTAACATCTACGACAATTTTTGCCAAAACACTTGATTAAAATGATAAACGTGCAGTTTACACATTTTTTTCTCACACTTTTACTAATTAATAATTTATTTTTTTATAACAAATTTATCATAAATATTTATTGCACTTTTTCAAAAATCTTCTAACAATAGTTATGTTTATTTAAAATCTCTTAATTTTATTGACAACAGGATTATACTAATCTCTTAATTTTGGTTATCATACACATATATTGCAATTTTAGACTCCATCCAGTTTTTGCATATTGGAAACTAAATTTGGATATTTTAATTTGTTAGAAAATTCAGTGTTATGATACGTGTGAGACTCAAACACATCACAAAATTTACTATTTAAATAAGATCTATTGCTGAATTGAATTTTTATAGATATTCTCTTTTTTATTTTTTTTGGAAATTGGTACAATTTTATATGAAAATGAGAGTAAATCCTTAATTCAAATTTGTTAACAAGGTTGGTCCAAAGGATTGGCCTAATACTTAAACAGCTGTGTTTTTTACTTTGATCATTTATATTCAAATTTTAGAACTAGCATTTAGAAAAATTTATTCTTTTAATTGCATCAAGATGACGTGGGAATGCATTCTTACTATAAAACATTCTTACTATAAAAAACATTCTTACTATAAAAAAAAAAAGGATAAATTATTTTTTTCTCTCTTGAAAGATGGATCTCAATTGAAATTTGTTAACAAGGTTAGTCCAAAGGATTGGCCTAATAGTCAAAGAATTGTGTTTCATACTTTGACAACTTACATTCAAATTTTGGGACTAGCATTTATAAGAATTATTCTTTTAATTGCATCAAAATGACGTGGGGATGCACTTTTAAAATTGCTTGCCAAGACATTTAGTTTTGATTGATGTACAAATTAGCTTGAAAACATTTTTTCTCTCAAGAAAAAAAGGTGAATTATTCTCTTATATCTTGAGAGATGTCTAAATTATATTTCTTTTTCTTTTATTACAAAAATATACACAAATTTCATTTAAAGAAAAGAATATAACTTAGTGGAAATTGTATTTCTTAAATTTTTATTTGACTGTTAAACATTTTTTGTTGAAAATTATAAATTTAATTTATTTAAAATTTAAAAAATGACTATTTTATATCTATTAAATGCATATTTAATTCTTGTTATATTATTACAAATAATAGATATAATAGTAATTTGGCTAAAATAGGTATAATTATAATATATCTTTTGATTTCAAGATAGGAAAGTATAATTAACTTTTTAAAATATAATGAAAGGATGTGTAATTTGAGCATCTCAGATAGGAAGGGGAAAAAAAAATTTATCCTAATAATCATTATAGGCAGAAGAACATTTTTTTTCCTCCAAAAATTTGGATCTCCGTCAATTTCGTCCTAAATGTCAAGAATTTCAAAATCATTTGAAAGGCTAACTACATTAATTAAATTTATTGGAAATTGATAAGTATGAGTACACATGGACGAATGATCATTGTAATATGTTGACATGGATATGGATATTGCATTATCTAAATCTCATAACCTTAACCTTTAATCTCATTATCTTTAGGAGAAAAAAATTGAAATAGCAATATTTTAGGCTTTTAAGATTAGGTAGATATAAGTGGGTATATGATCTACCTCTACATGTTGTAATAACCATCAATCCACATGCAATAATATGTTATCAATTTTCATTAATCGAAGAAGATAGTGTTTAGTATTCCTTTCAAACCCAGCTAAACCTACCAAATTGAATACTGAAACTCTGGACAGCATCATTAGTCAAATAATCACAAGAATTAGAATCCTTCCCTTTTCTTTCAATCACCATCCTGAATATTGTGTGCGATCTGCTACTGCTAGCATTCATATTTGTCTCACCAAAGTGCCTACTAACTTCCCCTGCTTTAATGAGACATAAGACTTGTTCAGCATTATTGACTGTCTCTTCCCTGAGGCGTGCAACAAATATTCCACACTCCAAACTTTCATGCATCTGCAATTTTTGATTCTCTACTACAAGAAGGTCATTAATTCCTTCATCATAGATTTCACGTGGGAAACTCGAATAAGAAACCCACGGTTAAACACCATGTAGATTTTATGAATATATCTTTAACTGCATAAGGAACTATCCCCGAATCAGTTTCTAAAGCCATTCATGGTGAAAGTCTTACCAATACTGATCTGCCCATAAGCAAACGTAATTCTGTTGAATCCTTCCATTGCAGCATGAATTACGCCATTGATGTACAGCCTGACTGCATCTGCATACTTGAGATTGCCACACTTGCAATAGAGATTAACAATGGCACTGCTAATAAATGAAAGCACTGCAACCAATGTATTCCACGATATAATGTCATTAAATTCAAAATTTTCCCAAAATAGATTCAGAGTCATGTGCATTTTTCTTTCCCTAAAAGGATGAAGTATGTTCTGGTGTTGGTACCTCAGAAGCAACCGGCAGTGTTGCACTTGTTAACCCATCTAACAAATCCTGCGTTGGATATACTGCCAAACAAGTTGAAACATCGGTGGCCTCTAAAACGTCCGACGGGATTTGAAAACATGCAGTGCCGGAACCGGAATTTTCCGTTGAGGTAGAGCAAACCTTCTCATACTTTGGCTTATTATCGGTGACCTCCAGTAGATGCTGCAGCTGAGATGATGCAGAAAAAGTTGAAACAACAATGTCTCTTTTGGATCGATCATTTGCAGCGTCCAATACTTCTTCGGCTGAGAAAGAGTCTGAGCAAGATGAAACAGAGTCGTCTTCTGCGCTGGAGTATGGGATCTTTCAAGGGTTCTTTTCATTAAAACACTGCTTCCACAATTGAAAGACGAGATCTTTTGTAGTCTGCATCTTGGCTTCAATGTTTGCGAGTGTCGAATCTAGATGAGATAGCTGATTCTCAAGTACGGTGCAAGTATCATCGAGCTTACCGTCGGTCAAGGTCAGGGAGATGCAATGAAAACACCATTGTTACGAACTCATGTCACAATGGAATAAATATACAAGATAGACCCTGTTTCGAGTGAAATGGAAAAACTTCTGAAGAGAAACTAGAAGTTCTACCTGTAATCAAATATTGCGTGCCCTTGTTTCCTCTACAAGTGGATCATGCTAACATAATGAAGCAGGAGGTCGTATATGGGCCATTGCTTCCTTTGGGCTTTGATAATAAAGCTAGGCTGTGCATTTCTTTTGGGCCTTGGGCCAAGAGGTGTAGCGTCTAGTGTTACCATTTCAGAGGCAGAGAGATCGCTCGGTGTTTTTGTGCCCACAAGGGAGATCGAAGGCAGCTATAAGATGGTGGAAGAGAGACATGGGATAAGAAAAGAAGCTTGGGTAGCGTCGGAGATTGTATCATCAAACTTTATAAACTTCTATTATTATTATTTTTTTTTTCGTGTGTGTGTGTGTGTAAGGAAAACATGATTGAAGTTCATGAGGACCAGCTCTGCATCTTTGTCTCTGATCATTCACCAAAAGCACAAAACTTCAACTCTCATCAGTCACTTCCTCTATACCTGCAAAACCATTGATCATCTAGAACAAACCCAAGCACTCTTCCTTAAACACCTCACAACGCCCAATCACTACCAGTACTTCGCGGGTCGTCTTCTCCTCCGAATTCTCCAATGTCCTGGTGATAATCTTCTCTATGCCTCCCGAGTGTTTGATCAAATTCCCAGCTGCAAAAATGGCTTCCTCTGGACATCACTCATTCGTAAATACGCACTTCATGACCATTTTCACCATTCCATTTCTCTGTACGCTAGAATGCACCAAAATGGGGTTTTGCCATCTGGGTTCACCTTCTCTTCAGTTCTCAACGCTTGCGGCCGAATCCCGGCTATTTTCGAAGGAAAACAAGTGCATTCGAGAGTTTTGCAATCTGGGTTATGTAAGAGCAAGATTGTGCAAACTGCAATTCTCGATATGTATGCGAAATGTGGGTGGGTATGTGATGCACGGGAAGTGTTTGATGAAATGGGTGAGAGAGATGTTGTTGCCTGGACAGCTATGATTTGTGGGTATACAAAGGTGGGAATGATGGCTGATGCAATGGGGTTGTTTGAGAACATGGGAGAAAGAAATTCGTTTACTTGGACCACTATGGTTGCTGGGTATGCAAACAATGGAGATATGAAAGCTGCGAAGGAATTGTATGATATGATGAAGGAGAAGGATGTGGTTTCAGGGGTTGCAATGATAGCTGGTTATGGGAAGTTTGGTGATGTAAGGGAAGCAAGGAGGGTGTTTGATGAGATACCAGTGCCGGATGCCTCATGTTTTGCAGCAATGGTAGCTTGTTATGCCCAAAATGGTTTTGCAAAGGAAGCTATTAAGATGTATAACAACATGAGAGAAAAGAAGGTTAGAATCACTGATGTGGCTGTGGTGGGTGCTATATCAGCTTGTGCACAACTTAGAGATGTTCAAATGTCAAGGACATTAACAGACCAACTTGAGGAGGATTGCTGTGGTAAGTGATGCATGCGCCTCTTCAACCAAAACCTTTCAATTTGATTTCGTTAATTAGAAATCAATTTAAAAATTTGAATAAAGCCTTTCAAGTTTAGGGTTTCTTTTAGCATCTTGGATTTAGAGTTATGTTAGCTCATCTTATGCTAATAAATAGACGGCTAGTAAATTATAATCATTACCTTTTTCTTATTAATATTAATAAACATGATATTTGGATTGCTCTTTTGAAGTGCTCTTTGTTTTTTCGTTTTGGTTCTGCACCAGTAAGTGTTTCCATTATTTTGTATGCGGGCCTAAATTTGTCATAAACAAACACTTTCGCTTTCTCATATAGAGGTTAAATATTCTTATACCCTCTGTTCTTTCATCTCAGATAGGACGCTTATTGTATCAAATGCATTGATCCACATGCACTCAAGATGTGGAAACATAGACTTGGCCTGGAGGGAATTCAATAGAATGAGCAACAGCGATGTGATCACTTACAGTGCATTAATCACAGCCCTTGCTGAGCATGGGAAATCACAAGAGGCAGTAGATCTTTTCTTAAAGATGCAAAGGGAAGGTGTCAAGCCAAATCAAGTTACATTTGTTGGGGTCCTCAATGCATGTAGTTCTGCTGGTCTTATTGAAGAAGGGTGTGTGTATTTCAAGCAGATGACTGATTTATTTGGTATTAAGCCTTTACCTGAGCACTATTCTTGCATGGTTGATCTGCTTGGGAGGGCCGGGCAACTGGAAAGGGCTTGCAATCTCATAGAGGAGAATGCAAGTAGTGCTGATGCTACAGCTTGGGGCTCTTTATTAGGAGCTTGTTGGGTTCATGCTAATGTGGAATTGGGGGAGATTGCAGCCAGATGTCTCTTTGAAATCGACCCCAAAGATTCTGGAAATTATGTGCTTTTAGCAAACACTTATGCATCGAAGAAGAAATGGGAAAATGTGGAAAAAGTTAGGAAAATGATGACTGAGAAGGGAATGAGAAAGTCTCCAGGTTGTAGTTGGATATAGAGAAATATATTCCTCTCTGCTAAATCTGCTTGCTCTCCCAAGGCCTTCTTTACATTTTTAAGTGCACCTAACCGGCGACAGTAGAAGAAATTCAAAACGAACTAACAAAGCTGAAGCAAGAAACAAAGATAAGTTGAATATTTGCTCTGAATGGTCCTGAAATTCGAAAATAGATCAAGCCCGGAATTGGATCAGAGTCGTCAATCTTTGGATGAATATGCCTAAGCCTAACTATTAAATTTTGGATTTATTTTTTTAGGGGGGCGGGGGTGGGGGGAGAAGGTCCTCGCATGTCAATAAAGAAGCCGTTCCTTCCTCTCTTTTATTTCTTTTCAAGTCAGACGCCGACTTCATAGATTGTAAGTCATAACAATCTCCAGATAACCAAAAAGAAAAGAAGAGGAAGGAGAGAGAAAAGAGGGGGGTGGGAACCGAAAAATACAACAAATACAACACATGGATGACCAAAACCGATGTGCTCCCCTAAGTATGATCCTTAACATAATAGGAACCTTCAGTACTCTATTGACCTTAGAAGCTTCTGATTGTGAATATCAATCTGTAGTCATTTCTACCACCCACCTTGCTAACCATTGGTTTACAAGGTAGCATCATAATTATGTCTTCAGTGGGGCCTTCTTCTCTCTGTCAGATATCCGCGCAGGAGCTGTAGAATGCGACTTGAATCGACCCCTTCCTCCCTCTTCTTTTTCCTGCAGGATATAAATCGCATTCAGTGGCTCATCATCAGGATTATACTGTGCTCAGCTCGCAGCAAGAAAAGGAAATGGAATTTTAACAATCACATGGGTTCAAATGAATTTAATATTCTTTTATTTAGATAAAAAAGGGAGTCACTTAATTATCGTCATTCTTCTTCTCGAACTATTATTGTTGTTGTTAGAACAATGAATTGTGATGTAAAGATGCTTGTCGGTCATACTATAGGAAACAAGTTGAGGGTAGTTTTCTTGACCTTTTTCTTAACGACCTGCACCACATCCTCGTCTTGAAGAACATGACCAAGGCCACAGTGTTGAGGGTAGTGCCTTGCACCTGTACCCCACACTAGAACATACTTCACGTCCTTCACCAAACTTCTATGTATGTGGTTGCAGAAATCTTCTACAGTGCAGCCACCTCTATCCTGCAGTAATTTGCCAGAGTAAAATCACTAAAGAGGGATTAAAAGAGAGATATAAAAGCCAAAGATTTTTGACAGAGATGAATAACGGACACAGATCTATAATAAGTTTAAAGATTATCCAACATACAGCAGAAAGGACCACAGGATCAGAGAAATCAGGCTGCTGGCCTTGTGGCTTTGTGTAAACTCTAACCAGACCCATTTCCTCCCACATCCTCGAAAGTAGTCTATCAAAGTTCAGCTGTATATGAAAACATGAAATTTAGAGTTAATGAAAAATATCAAAGGAGGAAAAAAGAAAAAAGAATTTATTGCTTTATGGGACAGAATTGCAATTAATAAGCATTAAGAGCTAAAAACTATTTTGTGTCTCATATTTTTCTGCTGCCAAATTACAAATTACAGCAAAGAATAAGTTCCACCAATAGCCAATCAATTTAATGCTTTACTCTGAAATTATGGAACCCACCTTCAAATTGCAGCTAATGACAACCGAGTTAGGCTGGCGCGCTAATCTGTCCACATCATCAATCCCAATAACATCTATCTTGTTGTAGACATATATACACTTCATGTACTTACGGTTCCCTTCAATTACATCTATGAGATCATCCACAGTGGCATTCTCACGGAAAAGGACCTGAAATAAATTTGTCATCCCTTCATGTGGGTAGGTGGTAAGAAAGAAAACAGAGGCACTGAATTACATTATAGTGCATGTTATGGAAAATACAGAAATTATCAAGATGACCTTGTGCTATCAATATGCTGCAAAGACCAGTGATACTATAACTAGATAGGCAGGTTAACTCTTTAATCTTATCCACGACAAATGCTAGTCTGCTCTATCTTCATAATCACAGCTTTCATCACCATGTTACTTCACTTCTACTTACAGAGACATTAATTAAAGAAATAATATCATTAAACTCAGATATACAGATGCACCAAGTTAATGAGTTTGACGTGAGAATGATTAACTAACTGCTGGTTACCAGAGAAGCCTCAGTGCAAGTAAGATGTGAGAGCATAATACAATAACAATAACAACAAGCCTTTTTCTACTAGATAAAATCGGCTACATAAATTAAATAATGTCATAAAGTTATATCATGAATTATGTTTTTAGATAAATCATTTAAGTCTAAATCCTTTTTAACTCTGCCTATGCTGTGCTTTTATGCAAATCATTTTATAACCAGTTCCAAGCCCCAAAAAAAGAAGAAAGTTGTGTTAAGCAGCCGACAGCCAACGTAAAATTTTATTAAATCTTTATGTCATGTAAGAGCAGAATAAGCAAACAAAATGCAGAAGATAAGAAAAACTGCACATTTTACTTTCTTCTGTCACAAATACTCATTAATAATACAAAAAAGAAATGTACTTAGCTCATCACTATTCTGTCAGCATGCCTATGTAAGAACAAGTCATTGACTCATTCTCCAGACATTATGAAGACAAGAAAAACTTCATTGTGCTCTCTTCTGTCACCAACACTAATACAAATTTTTTTCCCAATTTTTGCAAAGAAAAGCAATGACAGGGAAAATCATGATTTGCCCAATGAATATAGTCAAGGATTTTACGGCAGTAAAGGCAACCATCAAACTTCCCCACCATAGTAAAACAAACTATGTCATGGCAATGGTAATTAAGAAATTATATTTTACATTAAAATAACTATAACTCCATAATTATAAGATCCCATAATTACACGCACGTAGGCATTAATTTAATATTTACATATACCTCTGCATTGTGAATTTTGTACTCATGCAGAATCTGATAACACAGCTTCTCATCCACATGAGTCAAAGGTATAGTGCTGTTGAATGAAATGCCCCCGGTCTTTTTCCTTTTAAAATATATCTGCAAGAAGATAAACCCAAAGCAATGGTTAATGAGAAGTATATAAAAGTCCAACCAAGAACTATAAATGAAAAGCAAACCATGTGTTATAAATCTCTAAATATCGTTGGGGCACAAACTCACCTGAGGTGGTCTCTTGTTTAGCCGTAAGCCAACAGCTTCCAGCTCCTTTGTCAATATTTGTCTATGACCCTCACTCTGACAGATTTTCAGAAAAGTCAAGTCATAGCAAGATTAGAAAAAGTTTTCAATTCACAATAAACTAAATACTACAATTAATATATCCAAAAAGGGTGTGGAGCAATTCCGTGACCAATCTGAATTCACAATAAGGAGCACAACAGTCAACAAAGTGCAGTGGCATGATAATATTTTCTTACATGGGGGATGTTTTAACCAAGGCCCTGGCTCAAGTCAAGTTTGAAGGATTGATTTACAAACTAGGAATGTTAGACATCTACTCCCCAACTTGAGGGGGAGTGTTAAGAGATCACGTCTTTATCACTTGATTTCTCTCTTAATTAGCCTTTATTTTCCTGATTAGTCCACTATATTTTTATGAGTTACTATTAAGATGTATTTTGTTGTTGAATTGGCAGAATTAATGGGATTGATTGGGAGATTCTTTGTTCTCTGCTTCCCTATAAATGTACGTCCTCCTGTTAAAATGGAATAATAAGTTTTAGAGTCTATCTTTCTCTGAAATTCCACAAAAAGGAAGAATTGAAGAGGATGTTCGATCCACATTCTAATATGTTAGCTATTACCAAATCAAGGAGAAAGAAATTTAAAGGCATAATGAGTAACCATTGCATAATAAAAGAGCAACTAGTATAGTGTTTCAAGGGTGTACTTGATGCCAGTGTTTAAGAAGCCAAAATACTATGTCAGATGACTTCTTAAGTTATTATTCCTAGCCAGAATACAATTCCTTGGATAGTTCTTAGTTTACTGCAACAACCAACATATTATTTTATCAAATAGCAATGCTGACATAAGGAATGAAAGACAATAATAGAAAGTAGCACTGTCTACCATTTAAAAATTAAAAAAAAAAAAAAAAAAAGAAGAAAATAGCCCTTACTTTAGAAGCATCAAGAACCATCAATACTATATCTGAAGATTTGGCAACAGCAATAACCTGAGAATATAGAAAACAAAATTCTTGCAACGTTAATGATACCTAAGCCATGTTACCCAAAGTAATCAGCGAAAGGAACCAATCATCAATTCTAGTCAGCAGGTACCTCCGTTTAATTATCAATTTGTGAGTGCAAACAGTACCCTAAAACCTACTAATGGAAACAAATGTATGACAGCAACAAGCAATTATCATTTTACCTGCCTCCCACGTCCCTTGCCTTCAGAAGCACCTTCAATAATTCCAGGAAGATCAAGCAGCTGAATTTTAGTATCATTGTAGTTTATGATTCCAGGAATGCAAGTCAGTGTTGTGAACTCATAGGATGCAGCTTCTGAATGTGTGCCCGTTAACGTTGTCAAAAGAGTTGACTTTCCCACACTGTTAATAAAACAGGAAAAGGATTGGAAGGGTGATGTTTTAATAAGCATATATAAAATTTAGGTATACATGGAAGGCAGGTGCCTAAAAGCACATACACACATCACACGTATAAAGAAGGTAAAAGCATTATAATGAAATACTGAGCATTAATACTATAATCAATTTCCTGAGAGGTTATAGTTGTAAAAATTCATCAATTTAAAAAGAAATCTAATGGGAGAAAAGTGTAACTTAAGAGTACAGACCTTGGAAATCCTATGAGTGCAACTCGTCCATGGCCATACTTTGTAACTTCAAATCCCTCTCCACCTCCACTGGAACCCTATTCCATAATTTGACAAGAAGATACCAAACTTCACAAAAATGTATACAGATGGATAGTTGGCTATGGCAGACCAATAATTGAGAAACCTAGGCATGCTAAAACAAAAGGTGATATTGTAAAAGATTCATTCAACACTATGATGGAGCCTCAAGTAATTCTTGTATTATTTATGTGAAATATGGGTTGCCAATCCCACTCAAGCAGAAGAAGAGGGTAATTACAGACCCAAAGAAGTTACATAGGTGTGTGATGAAGCAAAATGGCAGAAATGTAAAACAAACCAGTCCTCAGGCTTTCAAGAGGCCTGAGTCTCTCCCACAGACAAGCCTGAAATTCTCCTTTCCCCTCTCTGATGCCCAACCCCCTCATATACTTCCCACTAACCCCTACCCTCTCTCCTCCACCTCTTGTCCCATGTGACAGTTAGTTACAAGCAGTATTCCCTCTTTCCTCCCCTCTAGCCACCTCATCAGCAAGTAATGCAGCCTTGGTCCTCTTTCCCCTATCTTTCTCTTCTCATTGGTCTTTAGCAACATAGGCTCAATAGTTCCAGGTCCATCACAATAGAATAATAAAAATTCATATAACTTCCACCGCATATCAAGTGAAACCATCCTCTTATTATCTTTTCTTATAAATATGTAAACTAAAGAAGCACAATGACAGAAGCATGAATATTTTATCTACACAAACAACCGTGCAAACAAAACAAAATAAATGTAGAAGCAGAGTACCAGTATGGCAAAAGCAAAACATTGTAAATGCAAAAAAATTTCTTTTTTTTTGGGGGGGGGGGGGTATTTACTCACCAAAGGACACGAAATTCTGCAGCCCTTAGGCTACTAAATAAGAAGCACAATACTTGCTTTTTACCAATTTTTTGTATTTAGCACCGAATACATTTGTGATATGGATACTAATATGTATCAGATATGCATTTGTATTAGATACATGTACCTATGTCTGCCCTTGCATCCTTTTCTTTTTATAGTTTTCTAGACGAAATATTTAGGACAATGAAAAACTGGGTTAGAAATGGGCCAAAACATTTCAAACCCACTTTGAAACATCTCAAAAATGCCCCCCAGAAAAAAAATATTGAAACAGTTCTACAATGTGAGAAAACTTCTACAAATGATAAAAATTGTCCTTGAAATGCATTGAAATTCAACAAAACAAACCAAAATGCATAAAGAAGAATCAAAATCATGTTAAAAACTTTTGAATGCATAGTTTTTTTGGGGCTAAAATGCACATAAACCCCAGGAACTTTGGGTAAGGTGCAAAGAACTCCCTGAGTTTTAAAAAGTAACCTTGAACCCCCTTGAGTTTTTAATATTATGCAGATAACCTCCTTCTATTAGTAAGTCCGTTAAATTATTAACAGAAGTTGCCATGCCTAACTAAAAGTTGCCTCATCAGATTCCATGTGGCAGATAATCTCTTTTTAATATTAGATTATTAACTGAAGTTGCCATGTCAAACTAAAAGTTCCCTTATTAGATTCCTTGTGGTAGATGGCATGGATTTAAGGGAAAATTAATCAGGCAACAAAACGCATAGCTTCAATCCACCCCACCCTCTTCATCCCCTCTTCTTCTTCCTGCGATTCAGTCCCTCTAAGGCGCCTTCATTGCTTTAAATCTCCATATCCAAATCAAGACTTGAACCCCTCATGCCACATCAATCATTCTCGATCCTTTTCCTCTGTCTCAAGATTTCTTTGATCAAAGCCTCACCTCTTTTATCCTTCCACTGCTTCAGTTTCTTTGCAAAACTAGGTTGCCATTGATGATGAATTTTTACCCTTACTATGTCTTTGTGCAGAACAAAGGAATTGTTCATCTGGACAATTCATTGTTTAAACTGTTGACGCCTTCAAAGGAATTGGTTGACCCTAATACTTTGCTTCACCATACCAGTGTTCTAGATGCCATGATTGATGCTCCTTATATTTCTATGAAGAATTTGGATGTCACAGATGTTGTGCTTTTCGTCACAGAAAGAGATTTAGGGTTACTTTTTAAATTATCTGTATAATATTAAAAACTCAAGGGAATTTAGGGTTACTTTTTAAAACTCAATAAGGTTTTCCACACATGACCAAAAGTTTAGGGGTTATACGTATTTTATCCTTTTTTAATAATAATGATAATTAATATTAATTTTAACATAATTTCTTAAGGTCTATAATGTATTGCTACAATTTTAAATGTATCAATACAACAGTAACCTTTTCTACATGAATCCTTTTGTCAAAAAAATGCATTGTCGAAGCACCATATATTATCTCCAATACCTAACACAGGCCTGTATCTGTGCTTCATAGAATATTAATATTAGAATATAAAGCAAGAACTGTTCAAAAAGGTGTGTCTATGTCTGATATGCACTAGGCACTAATGTAGGATAGATGACACTTTAAAAAGTACATAGGCCCTTTAGATTTTTCCATGTTGAAGCACCTATGGTCATATTTGTGTCCATAATTGTTACATTACAATAGATCTCATGCTAAAAGGAAATGTTAAACATGAAACATCAAACTTAGTACGCTAAAATGAGCCAAAGAACATAAAATTATTCTAGCTTATAACTCATTCTTTGCAAAAATACTATAAGAGTCACTGATCACATTTAAAGTAGTATTATAAAAAACTGCAAAGATTCAATCAAGTTGGACGGACAAGTGGCAGTTAATTTTCAATTGAGAGAAGATAATGTTATCCAGGAAGTCAAAGGTTGCATGAAGCATGTCAAGGACACAAACAAGTTTAAACTTAAGAGAACTCAAAACAAACTATACATATTACATAAAACCATGGACAAAAGTAAAACAAACTTGCATACCTTTGGAGGCTCCAATAATTGTGTCCTTAGTTTGGCTATCTTTGCCTTGAGTTGCCCAAGATGATATTCTGCACAATAAACGAATGTAAATGCATTTATCGTACTGGAAGAAAAACAAAGACAGAAGATAAACTAATGTTTCTAGATGGCTCTTGCCTTATAATTAATTTAGTAACAATTATATTGATTTATTTAATTAGATTATTCAAAAAACATAATATTTTTCATAAGTAGAGGCACGCTGATGAAGACAAGATGTCTTCATTAGTTAAGAAAAGCGTTTCCACTAGTTAAGAGGAGTAGGTCTAACAGAGGAGTCGCATACCCTCCCCTTAAGAACACTCAACAAATCTACCCCTGGAACAGTAAACATAATATCTACCTAGATATCCTTCTTGCACTATGCCAGACACAAGATGTGTCTACCTAGGCCTAGTGCAAGTACGTGAACAAGTACAGCAACCTCTAGGCTAGTGCAAGCAAGTGTGCCTGATCTTGGTTTACCCTAATTCCTAGTCCCCAATGACATCTAGTCCTAGTGAAACTCCCAGTGACAAACCCCTCTGATGAGCAAAGTGCTTCAAAGTGCCCAATAAATCTGTCCCTTCAACTGTAAACAAAGTTACTTCTCTCCCCCTTTTAAGAAGATGAGGTCAAGTACAATACAATGGGGCCATCCTTTCCCTTAGAGTCAATGTAGTGCTAGGTTTAGAAGAATTACACCAAGGTTACTCTCACTTCAGGAGGAAATAACACTCTTAGAATAAGTTTAGTGCAAGCCAAGTGCCACTCGTGATGTTCAACTTAGACAAAGTTGGGAGCGTCGTGAAGGAGTGATCTTCATCCTCCTTTCCTTAGGAATAGTCCTTGAGAGTGGCTTGAAAAGATTGAAGTGAAGGTGCCTTAATGCTACACGCGATCACTCTAGTAAGCCAGATAAGATTTTGATACTTGTAACTAAAATAGTTATTCTAGCTAAGCTCACTCCCCTCTCCATTGAGAGTGGAGTAAGTCAGATGAGACCTTGATAGTTGTAACTAAAATAGTTATTCTAGCTAAGCTCACTCCCCTCTCCATTGAGAGTGGCTTGGTAGGATTGATGTGAAGGTGCTTTGGTACACACAATCACTCTGGTAAGGTAAGAACTTGACACTTAGTAAGTAGAATAGTTATTCTAACTAAGCTGTTCTCCTCTCCCTAGCCTTACCCTCTAGAAGGAGTTATCACCAAGACTGACTACTCCCCATCCTGTCCCATCTAGACACGGCATCCCCAAACCTTCCGCTTGCACAAACTTCCATAATCTCAATCTCCCTTAAATTCAGCCCTCTATCTAGCCCACTGCTCCATGCACTTCAAGTAGTGCCCCATCTTCTCAGTCAAGCCCATCACGGGTGTTAATTGACAACTCCAAACTCTGCAATAAATAGATTCCCTAGTCTTCAAAAGGGCGAACACTTACATGCTTTATTGAGATTTCCATCGCTCAGCAACTTTAGATATCTTTTCCAGATTTCTTAAAAACCTTCAATTTACTAAGAGACTTTGCTCAAAGGCTCCGAGGCACTTTCACTTTAACAGTTAAAGTTAAACAAAGTCACGATCAAGTTCTCTTGTCTTACTAAAGGCTTACTAGAGTGCTTCACCTTTCCTATATTAAACTACCACAGAGATTGATCCATTTAATTACTCTATTCGAACTCCTCGTTCCTGGAACAACTAAATATCCCAAAATTTTAATCTTATGACTATCACAATCAAATAATCAAAGAATTAAAAAAAAAAAGGGGGGGGGGGGGGGGGGGAAGATATATATGCAAGCCGCACCCACTCAGTACCTGTGGCTTTATTTTTCTGGGTCCGAGCCATCTCGGCCTCGATTTCTTTGATCTTCTCAACGATACCCATTATCCCTAAAAGGGAGAGAAGAATGAGAGAAATGTTAAATTTCGCAAGCAATCAATATAGCTATATGGAAAACCGTTCAGCTAAAGCAGAATTGCATAGACAATAACAAGCTAGCAACTCCACGGCGAGATGTAGCTCTCAAGCAATCTCAGCTCCTTTGAAAGTTTACTTATTAACCAATTCAGTTCCTTTGCTACTTTGTTTCCATACATGGAAATTTAAACAATCAATTGCCATGATTGGAAGCCCAAATTAAAAAAACAACCGTAGAGAGATTAAAAAATAGCAAGAGAAATTGTGGTTAGGGCATAGATCACCAGAACCAAGTCCCCAGGAATGCCAAAACAGAGAAATAGTCTCCAACGTGAGAGGCGTAGAGAGAGAGCGAGAGGGGGGGGGGGGGAGAACAGAAAGTGCAGGACCCAGAGAGAAGTGAAACTTGGGGACTAATTGATGAATAAAACAAAAAGGAAACAATGAAAAAACTAGAAATTTCTTTAATAAATAAATCAATCAATAGTTGAGTGAATATACAGAGGGTAGACATGGATAATTAAGATCTGATAATTTGAAATAACAATACTAAATATGAAATACTAATTATTAAAAGTAAATATTTTTAGTTTTTATATGTTGAAGAAAATAATTATTCTTCTTAGTTTAATTATATGAATTTTGCTCTTCATGAAAATGTTAGAGACAAATTTTGATTTTGTTGTAACTTGATTTTATTATCTATCACACTATCTATTTTATATTTTTATTTATTTGTCATTTAATTAATCAGCATACCTATAGTTTTTTCATAAAATTTCGTACATAATATTAGACATAAACTCCATCATAATCATTTGAAAAACTTCAGTAGTTGTAGGCATAATTTTATTTCAGTTTTATAAAATATTTGATTCTAAAAGATTGGATGTTATGAGTTTAGTACCTCAAATAGAGTGAAATTGAAAAAAGTGAACTTTAAACAAAATCATAGTTACTAGAGCATTAAAAAACCACTTTAGAGTATTCAATTGATCATACCATTTATTAAATACATACAATATTATTGAAAACAAAATTAAGATATTTGTTTTTCTATACAACTGAGAAACCTTTCCGTACCTTGAGAAATCAACTGAAACTCCAAGTTATTACATCTATAGGAAAATATTCTTTTTCTTTTCAATTCTCCAATGTTTATTATAATTTTATAACCGTTATTTAACGATATTTATTATTTTATTATTTTTCAAAATAAAAATACAAAAATTATTTCTTATTTTAAAATCTATTTTTTGTTTTTTATTTTTATTTTCATTTTCATTTTTATTCAAATAATTTTATGTGCCAAATAGTCTCAAGTTCTCGCCATCTCCTGCCAAAAGATCATCTACAATTCTCATAATTCTATGGGGTAGAGAAACTTTATTTGAAAACCATAAATTTACAAAGATAAAATCAATTACAACGAAGAACTAACATGATTCTATTAATCATCTCTCTGCATTTTAACTTCACATCTACCCCTTATATGCCTAGGCCTACAAGAGAAGCCATCTAATCTAGCATCCAAGAGCGGATATGTTACAAAAGTTTGGCTTATTATTCTTATAGCCTGACAAGTAAACTGGCATTATTTACAATAGCTACAAACACCCTGATTTATCTTCATGCGTGTCCCCGGAGCCCAGTGTTGGCTTGCTTGAGCTAACAGTTGGAGGAACCTGAGAATTTATCTTCGCGAGCTCTCTTACTCGTACTAAAATTGGCTCAGGAATTGGAACTGTACCATGCTTCCGCGAATTTATCTACAATACCAAAAGAAACAGCTTTGGTTAGATTGGTCACAAAAATTTCTCTTATAGAAAGCAGCTTGAGAGCAATTTTCTGGGAAAGTACACATAAACTGGATGAATTTCCAACCCGGCGTTGAGAAACCTATCCAAGTAGTAGAGCCCCTAATGGAGTAGGAGTTTATCATAATCTAGACTTCTATGAGTTCATGATTGTTTGAGTCTTAAAATTTATCTCTTATCAATATCTTTAGAAGTTTATCTTGTAGTTGATCTCAATGTTCAAGTATCATCTATAAGAGAAGAGAGAGGCTGCCACAGTTTGACGAGCGTGTGCAAGCCTTCATATTTGTCATATTTCTGTCCTTATCTTGAATTTTACACCCACAAATACAAGCAAACTGGAGCATTCTACCAAATGATCAAACTAGGGTATATAGTAATTCAACAGACCAAAGCAGAGTCAGAAAAAAAGCTAAATGCAAATACTGGAATTAAGGGATAAGACATTACTGGCACGTCAACTCTTAAAGGATGCATGCTGACACAGGTTACAACATGCTCAGACAGAGGACACAGGATTGTATAAAGCAACTTAGCAAACCTCTACAAGGAACAAAGTAAAAATTAGAGCCATAAACTCTTACCCCCTCATCTGCAGGTGCTTGTGCATAGCTAGCTTTAAGCAAGTTCCTCCACTTATCCTGCATGGCAACACCTGCAATCAGCGTACTGTGGGCACAAAATTCAAAATCTAGCCTTTATATGCTCTCTCAGCTTTAAGCATGCCCAGACATCCACATGACATGGCCTAAATAGCAAACCTGAAAATTCGTACCTTGAGATCAACAGAGGTCCGATGTGAGTAGGATGCAAAGGCAAGTCGTTTGATCTCTGACCACTTCCCTGCTCCACAACGAGATACACCTTCAACCAATTTCATTACCTCAACAAGAGTCCATGCTCGATGATGTTTCCTCCTCATTCCACCTTTAGCACTGGGCACAGTAACTATATTGCCATCTGAAGTGTGGCTAGACGAATCTGCCTTTTTTGGTCTCAATTCCTGCCTTAGCTCAATTGTGTCCATTACTGGACACAGTTTATCTTTCCCAGGTTCAACAGCAGACTGTATCCAACACACCCACCGGCCAAAAAATAAAAAAGGACTATATAATAGCATTATATTGAAAATAGTAAAAGCATGTCATATTAAAGTAGTCAGTTATCCATTGGCAAGTTCGGGCTTTGAAGAGAATTGAATTAAAGGATTATGTGTGAAACCTTGCATGGATTACTGATTCCCTAGTTTATAAAGTTAATACTCTCATCACTTGTCATGTCCCTTTCTTTTTCCTTTAACACCCCCCCCCCCAAAAAAAAGAAAAAAAGAAAAAACCAAACAAATAATGAAAGAAAAACTATTAAATGAAAAGAGGGGAAAAAGAGAAGAGAAAGTTTTTGTTCAAAATATAAATTATTCCAATATCTGTCTAGGAAGATCTTAGATGCAGATTTTTACACATTTATGTGTCTTGATTGAGACAAACTCAGGAAGGGCATACAGAGAAATTGATACATAACTTTAACCTCCCTGAAAAATGAGGAGCCATGGGCTTTAAAAGTAACAAGGTGTCTTTAAAAATTTGGCTTTAAGAGTCACAAGGTGTCTTTAAAAATTTGCTGAAAAGCTAACAATGAAACTGATATATAGCCATATGTATTCATTTTCCTCTTTCTTCTCATATGGCAGTAGCAATTTCATTTCCCCCCTCTTGAGTTTAGAATGGACAGAATCTATAGAGAATAGAAGCCAACTAAATAGAATTGAAAGGTGGCAAAATAGAAAAAAAAAAGGGGGGGGGGGGGGGAAGGGTTGAATAAATCTACTCATTCTTCATTTTATCCAGGGAATATCAATTTCCAAATCCAAGGCAAGTTAAAGAGTTATCAGACATCCAGCACCTCACGAATTACTCTTAGCAGAGGCATAGTTGGTCTTACTGGCTGCTGAAACTTTCCAAGTGTAGAGCAAGATTTCAATAATTTGTTTCGACTGTGAGAAGCATGCTCTCCAAGGGCCTTATAACCCAATTTTGCAGCCTCCCCCATGCCACTTGGATGAAATTTCTGAAAACACTTCATTTTTGCATGTAAGAAATTAAGAAGGCTTTCCAGATCTACTGTAAAACATCTAAGAATTATTAAGAGGGAGACAAGAATTAAAATTATAATATTTATTTAATGATGTACCAATGATTCTAAACTAAACTACTATTTTGGTCCTTGAAAGACATCCTCTATCAAATTAGTCCTGCAAAGAATATTTACATCAATCCCTAAAATTCAATTCAATTAGGTCCCAAATGGATGTGATTTCAATCTTCAGAAGACTGAATTTTCTTCTCGGTTGAGTCAAATTTTAAGGTTGATGTAGTCAAATTATATCAATATTCATTAGACTAAATTGATGCCAAGCATATTTTCCAGGGATAAAAACAGTAATTAACTACTAAGCATTGAAGAAAACTAATCAACTTATACAGCCAACCAATAAAAGGCACAGATTAAAAGCATTAAATCACAAGAATACTGCCACAGCAAAGAAAATATGTGCTTCAAAAAAAGAAAGGAAAAGCACTACAGATCTAATTCACAAAAATAGACTTTCTAATTGAGTTATAAAAGTGCCTCTTATAACAAGAAGATTATCAGGCATCAAGCCGCAATAGGGACAATGAGAAGAAGAATGCAACAAGAAGAAAGATAAATCCAAGTTAACACCATAAAGTACAACAGAATTAAACCAAAGTTTTGCTTTCATATCATGTTATATGAAGCAGTATCACTCACCATAAGAGACATGATGTTTTCCTTTGGACGACTTCTTCGGACCCGAGAAACACAAGGAATGTGAATCTCAGAACCTCCAAGAGAGTCCAGCCTAGTAATAACTGTTCTACCCTTTGAAAAAACATTCCTAGCAGGCCTAGTGCAGGAGTTCGGAGAAACCTGTCCATGTCCCAAGTTTTTATTTGAATTTAACAACCTTGGATGGTGGTCTCTGGATTCATTTTTAGAAAGCTCTTCAATATATCTCATAGTGGGCTTCCGAATTCTTTTGGCACCTCTTTGTTCTGTCTGAAGATCCTCACTTCCCAATTCATGCTCCATATCATAAATTTTCAACATATTTCCAAAAACAACTTGATTGGCTTCAATTTCACTACCCTCAGTAGTTGATAAATCCTTACAGTTGATATCCTCTCCTCCAGCTGCAGTATCCCTCACGAGTACAGTATCCACTTTCCCACTACTATCTTCCTCACATTTTTTAACTAATTTGTTATCTTCATCTATGAAAGAAGTTGTTGAGACATTGCACGAGTTAGCTAAACTCATGGAAATCCTTCTCTTCAGCCACTGCTTGTCTTTTACAGTTGTTTCCCGACCAAAAGTCACTTTAAACAGTTCATGGAGTTCTCTGATTGACAGCTTGTCAAAGCATATTTCTCCTTTTAACATAGAAAAATTAGGCCTTGAAGTAGAACAGACAGCTGAAGCCGATGATCCACTATCTATCAGTTCTCCTGAAGGTCCGGAACGCTGACCAATAATTCCAGATTGATTGCTATGACTATTATTTAAATTCAGTGCTAAAGAAGAAACAATATCCTTGGAGGGAAATTCGAAATGAATTTTCCCGTCCATGACAGGCAATTTATCAGCAGAACATTGGCTGTCTCTATTTACATAAGAATGACCAGTTGATCCACAAGCCAAATGAAGCTTCTCTTCCTGTTTGACCCTTTGCAACATCTGCTCAATGTACCATGAAAGATTTAGAGGTCAAGAAAAACCCTAAAATTGCAGACACCATAAATACTGGGATATGCAGACCAACAAGCAGAAAACCACATAGCAAGCATGCAAACTAATACAATTGACTCTAAATACAAGGTAATAGGCAGTAAATAAATGACTATACATACCATATGGATAAGAAAAATCAATTCCAAGGTAAAAAGCACACAGATACAGAAATTTTAGGCCCACACTAGAGTATATTAATACATAACTCGAAGAGGCCAAAATTCAATCCCCAAGATACCTATTTTCATTTTCTTCTTGGTGTAACCAATTCTTTAATACTATAAGGCCTGTTTTGTTTTATTCTCAGTTGCAATCAATCATGAAACAGCTCATGGAAACATCTTGTAAACATGTCTCACAACAGTCCTTTACCCTAAACCAACCAAGCCAAGCTAAATTCCCGCTAAGAGTTAACCATCTTGGCCTAGATTGGCAACTTATGTAGCTGAGTGTTCCCTAAGAATGTCCTTGCTCTAGGGATCTCCCAAAAGAAATCTTTCCAGATGTAAACTAATCACTATTGAGAATCCCTCCATGGTTAATTTACTCCAGGGGTTCTGTGGGTGATTAATATGAACTTGGCCCCTTTATAGGGGGCAGAGGGCAGCTGATAGTGCTGTCCAAGGTGGAGGGGTGGTTCGAATCCCCTCCACTTCTATGGAGACCGTAAGCCCCCCAAGGGATGGTGCAATGCTTTCCAGCTTTTCCTTCATCCAGGCCCAACCCTTTTAGCACACGCACATTATCTGGAATCCCAACAATAATTTCTTAATTAACTTTAATGCAGCACCAATCCTTTTTTTTTAAGACGAAACAAGTAGCAACAATTGTACACTCAATTTGCATAAAATTCTGCAGTAGAGTATCTGCTCATTTGTTAATATGCAGCAAGGTAGGCAAAGAATATATACGAGGACTTGAGTATATTAAAGATGACTAGAAACCAATGGAACTGATAGATACATAGAGAAGGATATCTTGACATTAACTAACTTCCAATTTCAAACCCCCCTCCCCTCTCTCTTTTTATGTCAACCAAAAAAGGCCTTATATAAAAGGTCAGATTAAGATGATCAATAAGAAAAAAAAAATTTGTCTGATGGCTTTGAATACCTACTATTGTACAAGTGCTTATACAACAGCAGGCCAAGCAATTAGCATTCCTAAACCCCAAACCCACTTATGGGAATGTTTGGATGTGGGGCAGCGGAGGAGAACAGAAAGGAAAATTTCATCAAAACCTTTCCTTTGTCTGAAAGTTTGTTATAAGGAGGAATGAAGGATTTTCAACTAACACCTTTCAAAATCTTCTCAAGTCCTCCCTCTTTATATTTTTAATTTCCCCCAAGGAAATTTTGGAGAAGAAACCAACCAACCATTAAGTATTATGTAATTCATTATTTCTTTAAATTGCATATCAATATACCAAATTATTATAATTAATCATTTGCATGAAAGATAAATTGTAAAAATATATTGGTAGTTAATTTTTTTTAATTCAACATTTGTAGTCTATTACCTTGCTAATTCTAAACATCAAAATAAGCAAAAGGCAAATTATCATATTACCATCCATTCCCCTTCCTTTTTCTTTGAATTCTTTTCTTTGTAATCCCTCCTGAACATCCAAACATACCCTAAAGAAAATGGGGGAAAAAATGAAAAAAAAGAAGAAGCATGCAGTAATTTCTGAATAAATCTTTAACAATAAATAAGTTCAATGGTTTATCTAATATGCTCTTCTAATTGTATCACATTAGATTGATAGAACCATTAAGGTAGCTAGACCAAGTCACAACAATTTATCGAGTTTTAAAAAGGAATTGCTTCAGTTAAATGTAAAAACATAATTCATGTATCAAGAAAAGATTTAATCATGACTCACAATTCAAAGAAATCCAAAAAGAACCAGTTAACATAAAAAGGAATTTTAAGAGAGAGAGAGAGAGAGAGAGGTAAAATAAAATAAAATAAAAGAGAGCTCAAAACCTGAAGCTGTGCATTCAATTTCTGCAATTCTGCCTCTTCATTGTCTGATTGTGATACACCTGGAGTATCAACAAACAATTAGTTATGGAAATTCTTAGAATGGAAACAAAATGTAAGAAAAAATATCTGTATACAATAAATTACTTAGTTAACATGACATTTACCAAAACTAAGTCTAGTAAAATTAAAATCACAAGTCCATCAACACTCTCAATAAGATATTAAGTATTACATTCCTCAAAGTAACAAAAAATAAAAATTGCAAAAGAATACAAAGAATTCATTGAGTGACAAAATAACATATACTATGTGCCTTAGAAACATAGCTCTTATAGCTTTACACATAAATAACAACTATTTAAAGACATAAGAAATATTCCCCCGTCTGGGAGGGTGAAATGAAAGAAACACAATATTGGGAAATCCCAGGATTGTAGAGCTGAAAGAATGCGCAAGGACCTTCTGAGCACTCCAATTGAAGCTTCCCGGAGGACGGTCTTTCAATCGATATGCATTCTACGTTAGGCCCAGTCTCTGCAACAACATGCATTTCACTCTTGTCATATTCAAGAAAATCCTCCACCTCCATTACTTCATCATCTGTTGCAGGCACTAACCTCCCATCACCTTCAACCTAAATATTGTAATCATCATATCAGACATTGCCATGCAATATGATTAAAATTTATCCAGAAACATAGAAACTGAAGAAGGAAAATGAACTAGTGACATCCAAATGGACTTCCCTTGTTCTTCTAATAGGGCAGAAATAAGGCAGTATATATATAAGTGTGTGTCTCTGTGTGTGTGCACGCGCTAACTTGATCAGGATTACCCATGTGGGCTGTTTTTATAAGATCAGGGATGTTCAAGATTCCTTGTTCTCAATCAAATCAAGGAAAGTTATTATGTGGAAATGAGTAGAGTTAATAGTGAGTTAGAAGTTGTTAAGGAATAATAATGAGTCTGTTAGTTTGTTGGTATTGATAGGAAGCCACAAAAGTATCCCTATCAATATAAATAGGGGATAGTCTAGATGTGATGTGTGTGGAATGAATTGAATTGTGTTGTTTTGGTTTCTCTGTACCAGACAAGACAACAAGCAATTGCTTGTGGTACTGTAGGAATTATATTGAAGGCCTTATTCTGATAAAATGTTGAATTACGAGGCTGACTGTTACATCTACTTCTGCTACTAAATCATTTGGATCTATTTAATTCCTTCTGAAATTAAGATATGTTTCATAAAGACCTTAATAAAATCTACGAAACTCTCAGGTACAATAAATAATTAAAAACCACATAAGGATTTACTTTGGGAGCCTTCCTCCTTTTGCTCTCATCTTGTTCTCCCTACCCCTCCTCTATCTATTGTACTTTTTCCCTTTTCTTTCTCTTAATTATTTTTGTCTCTTCCTGTCTCTTCACTATTATCATGCCTAGTAGCATCAACTGTCATCTGAATGGGTCATCAAAAAGCATTTTCGAATAGAATCCGAAGTCCAAACCACCCACCAGTGCCACTGATAAAACATTAGGTATAAAAAACTTTGTAAGACATTAAATATTATTAATCACGCTTTGCACTTCCCTTTCATTAAGCACTTCAAAAATATATTTCTTCTGCATATCCAGCTTATATCCAAAATCCTTAAAATGGTGTCTAATCCTTTTTCAAGGAAAAAAAAAATGGACAAGTAAAACCTATATTAATTCTTTTATTATGTTAGGAGAGAGATATGCGAGAAAGATACTTAGGGTGGATATCAGGGGTTTTTTTCTCTTTGATTTATGAGTCCTTTAAATGGACTATTTATGCAAGTATCAGGCAAGGAAGCATAAACAATCATTAAAAGTTTCCCTTTCTGGCTTCCTCAATCAATCCAGAAAAATCAAGCTCCCTTTCCTCAGATAAAATGGCATTTATTGAACATAACAAGTATTTTGCTTCCACTGGCCTTCAAACTAAAACAGTCATCTTTCCATTACCATCAATGATACACTTGCCCTTGATGACTAATTACACAAAGCAACTTTACCCTCTCTCTTCTTTTCTGCTAATTGTTTAGACCAGTCTATCTCTCTCCACCTAGTTTCATTTATTTTCTATGTATGATTATAATTAGCAATGACTTGGATTACTGTTTCAGAACAAGTATTTACAGAGATAGTTTTCCAAGTTGGCTAAATGAACAAATCAGGACTCGCCACATTTTGCAATTTTAAAGTGCACCTCTAACAGACTGTATCAAATCTATTTATAACACATCAAGGTGAAGTGAATGTCTAATATCACTCCGCCTACAACTTTGTAGGCATAATTATATATTTATAAGCTTTTAAATAAATTAAACACCAAATCTCATAACACCAATAGAACAAGTACTATTTATTCATGACACAACTCATACAAATACAGCATAAACCTCAAGACCCCAGTCTACACAACTACAAATGCCTTCCACAAGCAAATACCATAACATTACCATGAAGTTAATATAGGCAGATCAACATCTTCATACACCTCAGAAGATGTTCGCTGAATAATCTACAAGAAAAAGAGCCAAAATTCATCAACAAGTATGTTGTAGCCCCAATTCTCATGTTCCTCACCAATAAATTGGATACTCAATCCAGATCCAAAACCTCAACATTAAAAACTCAAACATATACAAATTTTCTTATGTAAGGCATGCTGCCTGCCGTTGATCAGTTGTGATCACCAATGGAGAATGTCAAATATCATGTGAGGAAAACCGTAAAATCATTTTTCACCATCTAATGCAAGAGTATCTATCACACGCTACTTCCATTTGTTGCATCTCTTGACTACAATAGGCTCTTCTGCAACAGCTTAAACAAAGTTTACTGGAGGCACAAATAAATTGCTTATTGTCGCATAAAGCACAGTATTTATCACATATCAATAACAATCATTAGATCCTTGCGGTAATCAATAGCAGAAAAGTTACAAAAAGGTTCCATGACCAGAAGACTTGAACAGACCATATTCAAAACCTGAAATTCCAATTTACGTTCACAAAACTGAAACTACACGTAACTCAAAATATACCCGAACGAGCTTGTACACGATTGGGTTGGCAATCTGCTTTGGTGTAGACAAAGCAGAGCTACTTCTATCAACCCCACTATCTTCAAGCTTCCCCTCCTCATTATCCTCAATTAAAACCACTGTTCCCATGAAGAATCAGCCACATGCACCTCAAGTATACAAACTGAAAAAACCCAACAAGAATCCAAAAGATGAAATTAACAGGATTAACATTTTTGTTCCAAGTTTAAACGAAATCCTTTATTTCACCACATGCAGCATACATAATATAAATGATAATTAACAGCGTATGCATTTATGAACTTCAACAATTATAAAGTTAAAATTAGACGAACAAAAAATTCATACCCACAAGCCTACAGTACAAATTGACCAATAACAACTCATAAAATTTGCTCCACATAGACATAGTACCGAACTCTAATCCGAATTATAAATATCACAAAATTACCCGAGAAGAAATGCATTCCGAAGACTGATTACAAACCAAATTAAAGCCAACCCACCTAAAAAAAAATTGAAAATTGAGCTCACCATAGAGGAGAGGACACAGCGACCAATGAGCGTATCCACTCAGCAGCTGCAACCGAAAGACCTTACTGAAAGTAACCGATTCCAGGGAATAGGACCGAGTTGGAAGCAGCTTCTTTTGGGACAGTAACTGCAAAAGAAACTTCACTCAGACGGAAGTGAATTTGAACGAAAGCAATTTTGCTATTGTTTATTATTTCTTTAATAGGATTTTGTAATTTTCTTGGTTCTGTGTAATACTTGTGCGCGGAGTAGTAGGCTTGCTTGCTCAGCACGCTGTGTGCAGTACCCCACAGTTCCGGACTCGAAATATGTTCCGAGCTGGAGTTAAATAATGGACGCGAATTCCGAATTTTGTTGGCGACCCTGACGTCCTTTCTCCTGCTGCACAGAAAAGCTCACTCTCTATTTGCTTATATGATATAAAAGAAATAAAGAATATAAAAAATAAAGAAGTAGAAATAAATGAATACAAAAATAATTTTTATATTTTTATTTTAAAGAACAATTTAATGATATAAAAATATAATAAATATTATATAAATTAGATTAAAATATTTTTATAATATATATTTTTAATATTTACTATGTTTTTTATTATGTAATAATATTTATTCTTTATTATTTTTTTAAATAAAGAAATAAAGGTGTTTTTTATTTTTTCATTATTTTTTATTTTTTTATGTGTACTAAACAAATAAAAAATATATAAATATCACTTTTCTTCTTTTAACGTTGGACTCGCATCTTGTATCATTTTCTCTTTAATAAAACAACATTCTATATAAGGAGAAGGTTAATTTTGTTCACAAGAAATTTTTACGGATATCCCGTGTAACATGTTATTTATATATTAATGAGTAAAATAAAGTCAAATTATATAATAAATATTATACAATATTTTATTGATGTGATAATAAAATAAAAAATAATAAAATATGAATCTAACTTCTATAACCTAATATTATTTTATCAATATCATCAATATTAATAATATTAATAAATAAATTTTTTTAAGACTTTTAACTTGTAACAAAATATAATTATCTTTTTTTATTATTGGGCCCTCAAAATTTAGTGAGGTCCACGCACTAGTTAATTAAATAATATATAAATGTTGTGATACAGCTGTACTCGGGAATTTTTCACTTTGTTCGGTGTGCACGTCAGCCATGTTATTTTCTACCTCTTTAGGGGGGCTAACGGTCAAAACCCGTGCAGGAAAAGCAATGAAAAAATTGACGCCACTCTTTCGTCGTACAGATAAATTTCAACAGAATTAAAATTCACTGATTAATAATTAAATGATCAGTTTCACCGCTGATTTAATCTCTTGAGCAACACATGGTCTGATATAGCCTCGAGGTATTCTTTTTCTTTTTTTTCTTTAATGGTGGCCATGTCAAAATAGTATATCCATAAAGCTTGGGACGGCATTTGCTTGCCTCACTTTTCAAACAGTGTTACATAATTAATTTTCAGACGTTTGTTCAATTTTAAATTTAATTTTTAAAATCTAAAGAATTTTTAATTTGAATTCTAAGATTATACCTTAAATATGCATAATTCATATAAAATAAAATTCAAAATGTTAAGTGTATCATAAAATATGTATACATAAATCTTACATATATGTGTATATATAATGCATAAATCTTCTTATAAAAAAAAATTAAAATTACACATGATTAAACGTGAATAATTTTTGTCACGTAACAAGCCAATCCAAATATTTTAAAATTAAATTCATTTATAATCTTTTGAAATATAAAATAAATTAATAATTTAATTTTTTATAAAATTATGATCTTCTTAGTTCAATTATTTAAAGATAGTCTTCTAATCGGGAAAACATCTTAATTTAATTTTTCAAACATTTTCCCTCAAGACCTTAAAAGAAAGCCACAAATACTTTTCTTAACAAAACCCATTTTGATAGGAGAAAAGCGTTTTAAAACAAAATTAAGAGACTTCATTAAAAACTAAATTGAGGAGTAGTTATTAAAAAAATCTAAAATAAGAGGCTTCATTAGAGAACCAAAGTAAAAAGAAAGTTTACAAAGCTACACAAGCTACCATCTTTAAAATTGCAAAGGAGATTCAATGCCTACACAAGCCCATTTCCACACTCCCTGCTCCCAAAACTTTGGATTTTTTCAAATAGAGGAGAAGAGACACCCCTAGCAATACAAGAACAGCTATTTTTCTGTGCCTCCGCGTGTGAAGAATTGAGAGCCTCTAAATTATACGCCATTATATTAAGGCTTCGTTTGGTAAACAAAATGAATTGATAATAAAAGGAATGAGAAAAGAAAATGAGAATGGAAAAGAGTTTCAATACTCAAATCCTATTTGGTATAGTTTAAATAATGGAAATAACATGTCTTTTTTTTATTTGGTTAGATAAAAAAATTAGATGAATGGGAAGGAAAGAAAATAAAAAGACTAAAATATCCCTAAATTAAAAAAATTAAGAAAATAACATTTTTTTAATTTGGTTTTTTATTTACTGGATGAAAAGAAAAGAATCAAATATTTGAACATGATGTTAGCCTCCCCTTCTGCGCCCTAGTCTGAACATCAATGTATGGTGAACAATGGACACTTTTTCCATCGAAGCTTTCAGCATCGTGATATCTACTGGTTCCAAATTTTCGACATGGGTCATCAGCTCCTCCTCCTCCTCTTGTTGAAGCACCCATCTTCCCTGTCCATCTTCAACTTCCTTGCTCCAACACAACTTCGATCTTCACTTGATATTGTTTCAATCTTCTTTTCTTTCTCAAAGAAGCACCCATTGTTGTATCTCGATCATAAAATCGAAGACCTCCAAAGCTCCATTGTTGACACCCTATAGCTTAAGTTATTTCCGGTTGAGATCCAATCTTATTTGGGTTTTTGTTTATGGATATATTGAAAATTTCCCCTAATGGTCAAATCGATAAATGCATCTTAGAACCCATATTTTGACAATAGACCTTTTTCACCTCGAGGAGGAACACAACAAGGGACTTATCACCGCAAGCTATGTTTGCCGACAAAGTGCTTTAGCTTTGGTGCCACGAGGAAAAGGAAGACTCGATGGGAATGTTTGAGGATTCGAGTGCTTCTATAGTGTCTTTTTGCCGCTTATGTATGGTGGGATATCAAAGGTAAAATTTGCAAAGAATGAAAGGTATAATGGTAATCTTTCACGTCTCACCTTCAACTACATCCGCTTCCCATCAATTCAGCTAAGGCGTGCAATTTCCTTCATATGCGGGAAATAATGATGTCATGGAAAGCCATTTACGTGGTACCAAACCTTTCCGTGGTACCAAACACCAAAAAATCTTATGCCATACAGCTTTCCGTTCCTTTCGCTGCTATAGCCTTCATACCAAACTAGCCTAAGTTCAAAACTAATATCCTTCGGCCTTTAAGAGCCAATGACTTGGCTCCAAGCTGCTTGCTAATTTGGATGTTCCCAGAATCCCATCCATCATTTTACTTAAGTGAAGATCAAGAATAAGCGCTACACAGCCTCTACAATATTCGGCTTATGCAAAAAGCGGATTGAATACGTAACCTCAATGAACGGTAATATAATAAGTTCAGCAGGAAGCAATTAGTCTAGAGTTGAACATGTAATACAACCTTTGAAAAAGAAGAACCAAAACTATAGATTCAGCAAGCATACCAAACAACATGAAAATAAGTTAATGTCCTCTCTATTCCTGGTTCTGAATACTGGAAAAGAAAAAGTAGATAAGAGTGCCTCTAAACAGCTGCAATCTCTATGTTGGTGGGGACGGCGGGCTGTTGTAAGGGCCTGACAGTGTAATCCTCTTCCTCCTTTGGTGGGTGGATGGTGACAAGATCCGGAATGGGTTTAGTCGGGCCTTGCTTACCCTTAGGATCCCAATCAAGCATGATTTTCACTTTGATCCCAAGAACACCCTGCAACAATTATAGGGGTTATGGCCTTTCAATAAAAAAATTCAAAACAAGCTGATGTTGTACATTTAGTTCCTGGAACTACAAGAACTTTTAAGTCCTACAAAATTCTGGATCCAAGCCAAAGAGCAAATATGCTGACCTGTCTCAGAAGCACATGCCTCACAGCAGAGTCGATATATTCCTTGACAGGCTGACCAGATGATATCATGTATCCATCCTTGAATTTCATAGATTTGGCACGCTGAGCCCTGAGCTTACCACTAACAATAACCTGGAGATATCGACAATTATCGGATTGCATCAGAAATTTATATCATCTTATCACACCCATGTGATCAGACAATAGGCAGTTGGCTACAGCTACAGCTATATTAATGGAATAACGTAGAAAAGTGGGGGTGGAAGAGGGGAGGATGGAACCAATAGTATGAGCCAATGTACACCTATAGCTTAACTGACCTCACAACCTTTGGCCCCACTTTCCATAACAAATCTTAGGACACCATAGCAAGCCCTGAAAACAAGGCAAGAAATTGATGTAATAACAAGTAGACTCAAACTGCAAATAGATAATAGTAGCAGAATAGCCAACAATAAACACTTCCAGAGATCCAAAAGGTAAACTGACATTAACAATGGTTAAAAAGAAAAGTATAAAATAAGGACCAGGTGTTAAATGGTCAATCCAAGCACCATCATCAAACCTATCCCAAACTCGATTGTTCTAAACACCAGAACTAGACTAGTTGGCAAGACAATACAGGACTAGACCGTTACCATAGACACAGAAGATGTCAAATGACAGTGAATTACGGATTAATGGACAGATGTTAAATGACAATCCCAGCCATAGCATTCCATACCTTCTGACAGCAAGCCCTCCGAGAAGCTTGTAGCGCAGAGACTCTGCCTGAGCAATAGCACAGAGCCCTCTGTTGTTGACTTTCTCAGCATAAAGCTCGACACTGTTCTCGGGGAACTTGAAACGCTTCTGAACAATAGAAGTTAGTTCCCTAATTCTTCTTCCCTTCTCACCTTCGCCAATCAAAGAAAAATGAAACCAATCAGTCAGATGGCAACACCAGTCTAACTACTAACCATGATTTCAACCAAGCAGAAAATCCTTTTCCGAATTTATTACGACGTACAAGTCATCCAATAGGGTATTCTCATTGAGAGAAAGAAATTACCTGAATTCATGCATAAATAAATATTAATCTCAAATTATACCAAATATTGATTTCGCAGGAATGCTAATCTCAACAGCTCAGATTCAAATTTTTGTTTTATTTATTTTTTTAAAATTCTACAAATCATTCAGATTCAATCCAGCAGATCCTAACAAGACATCAGAAACCTTACAAAATACACTCATTGACCTGATTACCAATTATCCCAAATTGATATATCAAAGTTTTAAGCGATTCAGCACAGCTACTGTGAATACTACCCCAAAAAGGGGGGAAAAAAGAAAAAGTTAACTTTCCACCACCTTCAGCGTAATTAAACAAACAGATGTATACCGAGAACGTTCTGAGTGCGAGTCGCCCTAATGATGATCTCAGTCCGCATGGGCGTAACTCTAACTTCAACACCAGAATACCCATCCTCTGCGAGCTCCCTGGTCAAAACTTCATTCAGCTCCGCAAAGAAAACTCCATCGGCTACAAACTGAGAAGCAAAAGTTCGGCATCACGAACCGCTTTCGACAAAAACCCAAAAGAAAAAACAGCAATTTTTCTTCCGTATGATTGGGTAAAGGGGGGAAATTGTAACTCACCTTTCGCTTTTTGCTCATTTGGGTCGCCATGTTTGTGAGCTTGTGTGAAGTCTGAAGAAAACTGAGCCTCCTCTCTGCGATTTGGTCTCGGAAACCCTAGAAAGATAAAAGAGTCGCGGAGGGTTTTGATATGTAAGTTAAGATGATCGAACGGTTAATCTCACGGAACTGATTTTTGGATGGCTGTGATTAAAAGGACTAACTTCGGTTTGGGAATTATTTTTGTACAAGTGAATTGACATTTTACTCGCATATAACTTTCAGAATTTAATTCTTTGAATTTTGATTTTTTTTATTTTAGCTTATTTCATTTTTAATAAAATATAAAAAAAATTTAACGAAAATTATTATGTGACTGAATGACTTATTAAAAATTGAAAAAATGTTGATTATTTAGTTATAATTGAAAAATAAAAAAATATCAAAATGTCTTGAGTTGATTGAAAATGCATCATGTTAGTGTTTTTTATCTTTTCACCTTACTATTTACAGAATTGTAATTAAACATTTAATGATTACATTGATTCTTAAAGATTCTTGTAGTATTGAATAATTAATATTAATGCTCTTATATATCATTATATAATTTATTGTTGTAAAAATTATATAATTTATTTTTAAATTATAATTAAGTTAAATTTAAAATTGTAGATCATAATTACTTGTGTGCCAAAAATATGAGTGTTGTTATGCAAAAACACAACAACTATTAACCTACTTTTGATTATGCTACGTAAATTTAAGGTGAAGATTTTATCAAAAGCAAAATTAAAATTTTAAAAATTTTAGCAAAAAAATTAAAATTTGAAGGAATGAAAATTAAAAAAAAAAGAGATTAAATTATATAAATCTTTTTTGAGTTTTGCTAAAATTACATAAGTTTTTATTTTTAAATATATATAGACTTTTTTATAACAAAAAGCATTTTATATTTTAGTTCAATTTTAAAATTTTTAACTAAAATAACATCTATTTAACTTTTTTTGATAATAAAAGATATTTTGGTCAAAAAAATTTAAAATTGAATTAGAATAACTTTTGTTTCAAATTTTTTTGATATTTTATTTTTAAAAATAAATTAAAAAATAATATGAAAATATGAAGGATGAATTGAGAAGAAATGCACGAATTATAAACCCAGATATAAATTTATTTATTTTTTATTTTCTTAAATGGCACTACTTGCAATAATTACATATTGACATGTGTATTTAAGAAGTAGCTTGGAATTATCCATTCAAGCGGGAATGAAACGGTTGGAGGAGGGGGTAAGAGGGGGGATGTCAGTAATGGCAAGTGCTTCTTCGATTTCTTCCACTCTTCTGATCCAAAACTCTCTTAATTTCCCTTCTCAAAGTTCAAGAAGACCATTCGATTCCTCTTTCCTATACAGCAGCGAAAAGGGTTCTGTTGTTGTGTGTTCTGCAAAGAAGAAAATCAGCTTTGTCAACCAAATTCTTGATTATATTGAAGGTGGATTAATTTTCTTCCGACATGCCCATTTCGTTCTGGCATCGAAAAATTTTATGTTTTCCCTCCAGTTCTTCCCAGTATTGATGTTAAGCTCTGATTCTTTGTTCATTTTTAGGAGGTCCCAAATTAAGAAAATGGTATGGAGCACCTGATCTTCCTCCAAAAGATGGATCCACCGCAGAAGATGAGGATGAATATCTGGGTATATGACTTATTAATCCATCAATGCTTATGTTTGTATAGGTACTTTAAAGTTTTGAGAATTACATTATTTGGTTCCTTCCTAATACTTTAATTATTAGTTTTATTCTACTACGCAAATTATTATTAGACATGTATACTGTTAGTTCCTCAAATAAGAGGAAATATACAATCTGGTGGACTAACATGTAGCATGTTACAAACTTTGAGAGACTAAATCGAAAGGACTAAACATTAGGAATTGTTTATTTTCTCTCTAGTTTGAGTTTTTGAGTTTTTGTTCTAACACCGTCGTTTGAAAGCAGAAGATGAAGTCAGGGATGCAGTGCTTGTAACAGATGGAGATAGTGAGATGGGTCAGGTCTGATAAGACTTTCCTTTTCTCCTTAATTCACAAGCTTTAAGCTAGAAGATTATGTGAAACTTGGAAATTTTGATCAAGTTATATTCATATTGAAGATTAGAAACTTAGAATCACAAGAAATGGAAAGAAAGTAACTGGCCTATCGATATAGGCTATATACTTTCTACACACAGTAACTTGTACTTTACCCTTTGCAGTCAATAATTTGAATCCAAATTATGCTATCTTATACGCATAAATTCTTTGCAGAATTAAATGTATTGGGCTACTTCTATTAGTTCATCAAGTAACTTAAAATTCTTGGATAAACCTAATGTTTATAACTTTTAAAGTATTAACTCTTTTTTCTTAGTGTATTGTATACGAAATCTTGTTTGGCTTACTGTAAATGAGTCCTGAGTCATGTTGTATGCTTAAGCAGATGGTGATATTGTCAATGATTGTGAAAAGAACTCGAGTGAAGGCACTGGTGAAGGATAAGCGGGTTGCACTTGAAGCCTTTGGAAGTTATGTTGAGGTGGGTGAAGTTAATTTGCGAAACCACTTATATATTGCATCATTGTTATTTGCTTGTTCATTTGTTTTCATTTTCTGGTTATTAATTATGCGATACTCTTTTTTGAAGTCAATTGCCGGAGATACAACTGACAGGCAATTCCTCAAGAAAGCTTTGAAGGGTGTTCGCACAATTATATGCCCAAATGTATGTGTATTTCACCTCAATAGGCATTTATAAGCTGCTTTCCTCAATTATTTTTTGAGTAAAATATACAACCTTTACCAAGTTTTGCTAAAACTATATGCATCATCCATCTATTTTTAAACCCAACACAAACTTCCTTTGATTTTTGTTAAAATTACACAAATTTCTTTTGAATTTTGCTAAAATTACACAAATCTCTTCTTTATTTTCAAAATTGATACAAACTTCCATTGAATTTTAATAAAAATAGAAGGTAGGCATTTGTAATTTCAGTCAAACTCATAGGAAGTTTGTGTTGATTTTAAAAATAGAAGCCAAATCTGTATAGTTTTAGTAAAATTTAAGGGAAGTTTATATAAATTTTAAAAATAAAGTGGAAATCGTGTATTTTACTCTAATCTTTTTGGCCATTAAAATTGAAACAAAGTGACTAGACATACACCTCAAACAAACTTAAAGGAAAAAACTAAATGAAAAACCCCAAAAACTGGAAATGAAAACAACATCAAGAGCAAGAAAGAAACAAAAGCAAAAGAAAAGCAAGGCCATCACGATTCAGAATCTCAAATAAATGGGTTTAGATATATACATGCCATGAGGATGACTGACTAGAAAAAGAGTAGAAACAAGCAAAGGGCTTTTTCATACTTCTTTGATATACAGAGTTACACAATAATCAATAAATCTTTTTACGTAACTGGATCATGGATATAGAAATTCATTTAGGACAATTCAACCTTCTCAAGCTCTTTCCTTCTGAGAACCAAAATATTTGTGCCAAAATAACAGCTGTTTCTTGCTGATCTTCTCAAATAAAGCACATCTTTTTTACCTTAATTATTTGTTGACGTGAATTGCTTACCTACATCGATGGATTAATGTAAACTATCCTCATTTAAAGCAACTTAATTTTAGGTTCCCTTTTACATTTAGGGCTTTTTCAAGCAACTTACCTGTCCTTGATTTTGTTTTTCCATTTTTTCCCCCTTTTTGTCACTAATGATGACTCTTGGCCTTAAAAACGTTTTTCTCAGGAAATGTCCGTATATTTTCATTCTTTTTGTCACTAATGTCTGTATGTTTTGATTCTTTTCAGGAGGGTTTTCTTTCTAGTGTTGGGAGCCTACAAGGAGCAAGACATGTAATCCTCTTATCACAGGTACCTTTTTTTTTCCCACGATGCATTCCTTTCCAGTACAAATACCATCTTTATTGTTTTGTTTTAACAAAGTTGCAGTTGTCTGTTTATAGAGGTAGAAGTGGAATTCAATCTTTGATGAAAAGCAATGCAAAGAAATTGGCTGAGCAAGATGAATCAGTATTGGTGAACTCAGGAATCCCTTACACCATAATCAGGGCTGGTCTATTACAAGATACTCCTGGTGGGAAGCAAGGTTTTACCTTTGAAGAGGTACAGACATTGATATATTCTTTTAAGTTCAGATTATCTCATATCTAGAAGGTCCTCCTGAGAGAGAGTGATATAGTAGGTGGGGGCCAATAAGTCCCACTTATATAAGCCCTACACCTATTGTATCACTCTTTCCCTTACATGAAAAATTTCTAAACATAAAAGAATTTAAGATTCATGTGGAGAAAATTGTAAAAGAAAAAATCTCGAGTACTTTAAGTTTAAATGCAAATTGAATTTTGAAAGAATAGAAAAGTGCATACTGCATGAATCATCATATATTACTATAACGTTATATTAGCAAAAAGCTTAGGTGCAGTTTTTCAGTATTTGCAATCAATTATGTTTTTTAACAGGAACATGATTTATGAAGAAGCTTTTTCCAGACAACTAACAGTATAACGCTAAGTATTAAAAAATATTAACTTGTTATTATTTTTTATTAAAAAATCTAATTTTCGTCCTTTCGATTATCTTAGTCATGACTACTTAAACTGACTTGGGGTTCATCAAGACAGGGTTGTGCAGCTAGAGGAAGTCTTAGCAAAGAAGATGCTGCTCTTGTGTGTGTGGAAGCCTTGGAATGTGTCCCACAATCTGGATTCGTATTTGAGGTGGTCAATGGGGAAAACAAGGTTTCAGATTGGAAAGAATGTTTGGCTGGATTAATGAAAAAAGCAAATCAGCAACTTCAATGACCTTTAACAAACAGATGTATTTCTATTTTTATTTTTATTTTTTTTCATGGATGGATGGTCTCGTTAGTCATGAGAGAAAGGGAAAAATTTTTCTCTTGCCTTGCTTGTTGGTTTGAGACAAGAATCGCATGTTGTAATGACAATTTCGCATTGTTTTTGCAATAAGGGTTCTTATATCTTTAATCCTTTCAAGAAAATTTAGAATTAAGTGCATAGTATAGTTTGAAGAGACATTTTATTGGTCTAATAAAATTAATGCATTTTATGTGGTGTTTTTTTTTTTTTTTGTGAAGAAGGAAAGGAGGATGAGAGTGAACAGGATGAAAATTGTCTAAAAATCTACACATAGGTATATAAATAACAAACAAACTAAATTTAAGTGTAGTTTTTTATATTTTTATTATTAAATTTCAATCAAAATATGATAATTGTATAATTTTTAATAAAATATGATAAATATATAATTTAATTAAAAAATTATATAATTATATGTAAAAATTATACACTTATCATATTCTAATTTAAAATTTTGATAATAAAAATATAAGCAATTATATATAAACATCTTCCATAACAAAAACATTACAAATTTACATTCTTCTTATTCTATTTTCTTCCACTTTATATTGCACAAACCAAGGGTGGTGAATGTTAATGGACTAGTTTGATAGAAATTTCCAGTTTTCCCAAGCACAATAACAGCAAATATACTTACTCTGATATTATGATGCTCTTAACTAGAGTTGTTTATATTAAATTTGAATAATTTAAATTTTATATTTTAATTTTTTAATATTAATCATTATTTTTTAAATTAATAATTAAAAATTATTTTTATTTTATCTTTTCTATTTCTCAAAACAAAAAAAAATATTAAAATAAAAAAATCTAAACAATTTAGACTAAATCTCTGAACGACACTTATTTAAGAACAGCATGGTGCTACTTAGGAGCAACAGCGAATCCAAACGTAGCATCAAGAATGTATTAGTTCTGTTTGTCATCATCATTATGGAGATGAAACCTATCTGTCCAAAGACGTCATTGCAATTATTATACCACAATCTTCGTGGTTTTTGTCTACGGGACAAAATTTTGTTTATTAGATTAATTTAAAGAGCAAAACTTATTAACTTCGTAGCTAGCAGTTTGCTATCATACTAGTCCTTAAACATCAATTTAATCATAAAAATTTGATGTCGTTAATTTAGTCATTAAAAAGATTATAATGACATAAATTTAATTTTAAGTCGAGCCTAAAATTATATATTCCTTAAATCATTAAAATTAAAGTAATGTCAATAAATTTTTAATGATAACAAGGCCTTTCAAAGATTAAAATAATACTTCACACCATTGGAGGATGGCATTTTTTACACGCATTATTGTTATAAAAAGTTTCAAGTCTAAAAAAAATTAAAATTTTATCATTAAATTGATATTTCTATTTTTTATCGAGATACTTTTTTCTCAATAGCCAAAATAGTATAAATTTTTAGATAAAAATAAAAATTCAAGAATAAAAAACTCCTCCTTTCCTAAAATCAAAGGCTAGTATTTGTTTTAAAAGCTAGATTTGAGTACAATTACTTATATTTTTTATATCAAATTCTCTAATAAAATTAAGAAAAAAATTTATATGTAGTTATTTATTTCTTTTTTGTTAAATTCTCTAATCAAAACATAACAAGTATATGATTTTTTAATAATAATATGATATTGTAAGATTTTTATAGACAATTATATAGTTCTCAATTAAATTATATATTTATTATATTATTATTAAATAATCATACATTTATCATATTTTGATTAGAGAATTTGATAACAAATATATAAAAAACTGTATATAAGTCTAATCCACAAAATTATGCCCCTAGATCCTTTATAATATTGCACCATGTACAAAAGGAAAAATAAGTGACATAAATGAATAAAAGTGTATATGGAGATTATTTTATATCTAGATCTCTTGTATTTAGTAACTAAATGTAGGGATCTAATTACACCCACTTCCCTCTTGAATAAGGATTCTCTTAATTTTCTATCTAATCAATTATGAGAGAGATAGAGAAAAGAACATAAAAAGTAAGCAGTACTTACCAATTAAGCCCTATACACTCTCTTTCTTCTTTTCTCATAATTGAAAGGAAATTAACAAAGCAAAAATTGAGAAAATTCTTACTCTTTTCTCTTCTTTAAAATAGATCCTCTCTTATGTAGGATACTATTATGTTAGAGACAAATAAACATAAGATAAAGGCCCAACATAAGATGAGAGAAAGTGGGAGTGTATAGGATTTACATCTTTCAATCTATCTCTTTCTAACAAGATGATGTTCTATTCACATGCTAACAAAAGAAAATTTGAAATACACTTTCTAACAACTCCTTCTTTTCTTTCTAATTCTTTCTAAATGCATGCTGTGTATTAACTTTTTAAATGCAGCGGGTTTAAACTCTAAAATTATAACATGTATAAAAAATTTTATTTAAAAAACTTAATTACATGATACAAAATTATAAAAACTATACTTTTATTTGAAAAAATTATACATTTATTATGTTATTATTAAAAAATTCAAAATTAAATTATAGGGAGCAAAAATTAAAAAGGTTAATATACTAATGTATATAAATTTTATGCCAAACTTTTTACCAATCTCTCTTTCTCATAATAAAAACTTTTTTAGATTATCATAAGAAAAAGTTAATAGTCTCTTCTTTTCTATAAGAACTAAAATAAAATAGAAGGAAATATTAAAATAAAAATAATACAAGTTAAGAGTCTTCTCTTTCCTAAATCATCAATTTAATTACAATGAAATTATAAGAACTCAAGTAAAATAAAAGAGAATAAGAATAACACTATCCTCTTTTCTACAGCTTGGCATATTAAAATAAATTTTACCTAGAACACACCAAATGATTAATATATATATGTGTGTGTGTGAGAGAGAGAGATATTTACATTAGGCTTAGGTTTATAATAATAATAATAATAATAATAATAATAATAATATAAAGCACAATCTCTAACGTAATAATTTTGATATTTTAGAATCAATTCTTAAAAACGTTTTTCAAATAATTTTAAATTTTCATTGGCAAATAATTTAATAAGTAATAATTATTTATAAAAAATAAGTGTAAACTCATTTTCACTTATTGGCTCTACTTTAATTTTTTGGTCATTGGCTTTCAAACCAAATTCCCAATGAATTATGTATATATATTATCAGCCCAAAATGGTTTTGGTTTTTGGTTTTTTTTTTTTTTGGGAAATAGGGGGAGCACCCCCTTCAATTAGTTCCTGCTTCTATATGTCCTTCTTATTAATTTGGCAATTAAAAATAATTTTTTTAAAAGAGTTACAGGTACAAACTGCTTCTCAATATTGATAAAAGTGATTGTTAATTAATTTTGCAAAAGCAAACTACTTTTCTTTTACAATGCTTCTTCAAAAACTTGATATAACAAAAAAGTTATAAAATAAACAAAAATCCATAACAATTCCAAAGAGCATGCATTTCTTTCACTGAAGCCCAAGCTTCTGCAACAACAACCACCCTCAAGAGTCATGAGCATCATGAACATTCTTCTTCCTCAACAAGACATGAAGTGAGGAAACCAAATAAGCAGGTTATGCTAGAGTGATTATAAAAACAGTATATACCATTTCTGGACTTTAGTGGTCTAGATGGTCTTATATTGTAAATAACAAGCCTCTTCCCACAAAAGAAAAAGGGGGGGAAATATAAATACCCTATTCAATTTTAAACTATTTGCAAACACTCTCTTCAATTTTAAAAATAACAACATATTTCTATCAATTATTACCTTTCATAATTTAAACCCTTATGTCCATTTTTTTAATTAAAACTGTTAATAGGAATACCATCTTAAACTTGTTACGTAACACACTTACATTTATATTAAAAAAAGCCAAATAATAAAATTTAAGGTAGAATTTTGATTCGTTAGATAACAAAAAATAGATAAAAAGGGTTTACATTTTGAAAAGTAATAATTGAAAGGATATTTTTTTCAATTTTCAAATTTGAAGAGTGTTTGGATATTAACATCTTTCCAAGCAAAAACTAATTAACTTTCTGTCTTTGGACACTATCTAAAACGAAACCAAAAGAAAAGAACCAAATCATGACCCACCAAGTGATGGCAGAACAAATGTACAAAAATCCAGAAGATTTAAGTTACAACAAGCAATTACAATATAAGAGTCCTCAAAATAATCCTATTTTTGGAGATTAGAAGATTTAAGTAAAGCTTTCTATGATTCTATCTTTTTGACATTAAGCAAATATGGAGGAGTTACACAGTCTCATGATTTCTTCAAACAAATTTTATCCAATACCAAAATATTCTTCACTGCTTTATATGAGAGCCCAGATTCAAACCGTTAGCTGGTCCTAATTCTCTTCTGGCTTACTTTTCCATCAGATTTCAGAGTGACATTGGAATCCCCTTCAGATAAAGCTTCTTGGGACTTAATACAGGAAGTGGAAAGAGCAGAATAGAGATCAACCACCCTTCTGATATTGTTATTCAGCTCTCTGATCAAACCCACGTTTCGACTCAGGTTATCTGGCATCTTTGACTCGTGATTTTGATTAATCTCATTGATTAGCAACCTGTTTTGATCCAAAATGTCTTGGGCTTGCAATAAGTTCTTCTGAAATGCTTGAATAATTCTACTATCTACTTGGGCTGCTGTATTACTTATGTCCCCAAATAGATCACCTTCCATTCCAATTACAATCTATAATTCAATCATCAAATGGCCCTGCAAAATAAATAAATAAAGATTGTATAAAAACAAACGCTGTGACCAATATGATGAAGAAAACAGAATAGAAGTAAGAGATTTCTTGCCATAATCATTAGATATAAAGAAGAGGCAATTGGATTACTCAATTGCAGAGAGAAAAGCTATTTAAAATAGGGCTCAATTGAAACAGGATTTTTTTGGGGAAACATTACTGTTACGAGTTCTCTAAGGAGGGAGGATTATAAGTCAAAGGGGTTCCATCACCTAGTAAAATAATCTTTGGAGTGAATTCTCCTTTCAAATTAACAACGACCAACATACTCTATTTTAAAAAAAATTCTTAAGTAGATCCAATGTCAAATCATGAATAAACACATTGGCATGTCAAATTGTATCTAATGTTAAATCATGAATAAAATCCAATGTTAAATCATGAATTAAGTAGATCCAATGTTCAAATTAACAACGGCTTGTCATTCATACTTTTCAATAAAATCCACCTCGAACTTGTATCTATTCATTATTGACTTACTTTTCAATAAAATCCACCTCTAACTTGTATCTATTCATTATTGACTTGATTACTTATTTTTAGCATATTAGATTTACCCAAGAATCTCGTATCACTTTTATCAAACAAAAGGCAGGAAGGGTTTGCATAGGATTCACTAGACCAAATTGAAAGACATCAGACAGAACAACTTTTTTAAGACTTAAAGCAGGACTCTTCTGCACAACAAAGAACCTTTTCCTTTGCTGCTTCCTATAAGCACCTTCCCAAGTAGTGGGAATCACAAAAGCCAGTCAGTACCAGAGAAAATGTTCTCGTATCACTTTTATCAAACAAAGGGCAGGAAGGGTTTGCATAAGATTCACTAGACCAAAATAAAAGACATCAGACAGAACGACCCTTTTAAGACTTAAAAGCAGGACTCTTCTGCCCAGCAAAGAACTTTTTCCTTTGCTGCTTCCTATAAGCACTTTCCCAAGTAGTGGGAATCACAAAAGCCAGTCGGTACCAAAGAAAATGTTCTCGTCCAACAAACTAAGACAACCCACAAAAGTGGGGTAAAACAACTTACATTCTTTCCTCAGAAAATAATGTGGCTTAATTCCGAAACCGAAGTATCTGTGTTAATGGGTAAAAGATAGAAAGGGATTGAGAAGGCACAAATGATGAAATTATAGTGCGTATTTGGAAAAACCATCAACCCAGAAAACTCATAAGCAATCAAAAGGAAAAAAAAAGTGAGTAATCTTTGAATCCCCCAGAATAATTTTGTATTTACCTTGACAACATTGAGCATCCCAGATGTAGCCTTAGGCTTTAACGGCAGCGAAGTGGGAAAAAAAATAAGGGAAATTTCTGGAAAAGCAAAGTTTCCCAGAAAGCTTGGGAAAAGGAATCGAATATCCGACTCAGCAACGAGGCCCTGAAATCATGGAAAATACAGTATTAGAAAAAATGAAATTGTAAGGAAGGGAAGCCTCTCACTCTCTCTTTTGAAGGATGTTAAATTTGAAATCCTGGTTTGCGTCACCTGAAGGATGTGCACTATTTGCCGTTCATATGTGCCTTTACAGAGACAGATTTTCCAGCTCGGTGTAACCGTGTGACCCAGAACACCAAACGGATGTGGGGTTTGAAGGAGAACGAGAAAGACGAAATCTTGGCCGTTAGATAGGAATTGGATCTCTTGGGAGATGGGGTTTGGGCTGATCATTCTCGCCCCGCTCAAAAATAACATTATATACAACCCTTCAATTCTTTCGCCCAAAGAAAGAACACTCAATTTTGGATTTTTAAGGAATATACATATCCTACTTTTTGTATTGTTATTACAAAAATTTATATAGAAAAATGTGCCATGGTCGAGATCAGGCACTTGGTAGGCGTCATAGAATGGATGGTTGCAATCAGAAAACTAGAAGAATCTTCATGCATTCAAATGGTATCTACATATATTTAACACCTGTAGATTAAGGTGGGGACGGAATTCTTTTTTATGTTAGTTAAATTTTGTTTAAATGTAAAAAAGAAATCTATTTCTTCGCACGTATAAATAGATGGTACTTATTATATCTAATTTATATAAAATTTATTATGTTTTTATTTTTATTATTTTTTAAATAAAAATATAGAAGTCATTTTTTTATTATTCTTTCTCTATCAACATTTTTTTATCTAATCAATAATACAAATAGATTAATATTTTAATTTTTTTAATATTATACCAAATATAATTATTCTATTCTATTTTTATTTTTATTTTTTTAATTCTCATATCTAACAATTCTATATATCAAATAAAATATAAATATTTTAATAATTCAACTATATCCAAATTTTCTAACCCCAAAGTAGCCATTAGATTTGTCTTAAAATTTATGATAAATAATATTGATTATATATAAATCTTGAATTCCATCTAATGACGTTGAAACTTAATTTTTCCATGTCTCTACCTTGTGCAACTTAATTCCTCCCAAAAAGAGAAAAAATAAAACTTTGAAATAAAACTTTAAATATAGCGTGCCAATACACCGAAAAATGAAGTGCAGAAGTGTGTCTTTATTCGCTTGAGAAAGGAATAGTCTAGATAAATTCCAAAATACCTTGATTGTAATTAAAAAAATACACACAAATTTAATCAAATAGCATTACTACTTGAGCCCAATATTAAAAAAAAAAAAATCATCACCCCATTGGCTATTAAACAAACTTCAACACAATATGTGTTAACAATGTTAATAATAAAGTTGAGAAAGATTATGTATGCAGCATTTCTCAAATTAAGATTGTAAGATTTCACCTAGATTTCTTTTATAAAATAATAATAATAATAATAATAATAATAATAATAATAATAATAAAGTGATACCAGCACAGAGAAATTGAAGAAATCGGAACCACCTATATTTCCTTTCTTCTCCTTTGGAAGTGACTCACTTCTGCTTTGTCAGAAACAATGAAACAAATTATTTGCTAAAACAATGTTGTGAGTACAAGTATGTACAAGTCAGTTGATACCACAGGGCCGAGTCCGGTAGTCTCCTTTCATTTTGATACAAAATTGAGTGCTTCCCACCTTCAAGCAGGTTGTATCATTTTCCACTTTCATAGAAAGATGGGCTGACATATGTCTTCAGTCCTCCCAAACACATCTTGCATGCAGAAAATCATCAGAACCAACACAAGCATTTGTCCATGTCAGTTATTTGAACTGAGCACAATGCATCCTGCTCCCTTTTGCAAGGCTGTTTATCCTTCCTCCATGGCAGAGCATCTTAGCTCATAAAGCTCAGGCAGATCGAAAACCCGTTAGTCCAAGAGCTTTCAGCCGTGGGAGCTCAGATAATTAGGAAATCAAACAGCCCGTGAAGCTCCCTTTAGGATGCACAAGGAGAGTCTGCCAACAAACAATGACTAGACATCTCTCTTTCCCACGGTTCCAGCTGAGCTCTGCTTCTTCTGAACGCCATACTGCCAGGCATCTTTGGATTTATCACCCACATGATCAAAATCATCCAACGAATTATCCATTGAATACTTCAACGGACGATGATTGCCATTTCTTGAGCTTACTGGTGTGCCCATCTTCTCATCATCTTCTGATGGTGTTCCCGACCTGGATTCCATGTGCATATCCGTTGATCTATATCTTGGTCCAGCCGATCTCAGTCCCCTCATATTTGAGGAAACCTTACCAGGCAATGGTGTGTATGCCGGTCCCTTTGACACCAGAAACTCCTTGGGAAGAGAGTCCATGTCCATATAGCAATTTCTGGCTTTTGCATCAGCAATCAATGCAGCCCAGTCATCAGATTGCACCAGAGCATTGGCATTTCCCATAACCTGTTAATGATAACAAACTATAACACCATCCAAAACTGTGCCTTCGTTGGCTAGGTGAATGCAAACATAAATTTAACATTAAAGTTGCATTTGAAAGAGATCCATACCCAGAGGGCCCTTCTTGCACGAGTAAGGGCAACATTCATTCGTCTTATATCCGCAACAAAGCCAACCCCATGATTAGATGCACGCACACAAGACATTATAATGACATCACGTTCTTGGCCTTGGAAAGCATCTACAGTATTGATATACAGATCCTTCCCTCCTTCTGAATTCAGTACTTCCTCAAACTCGCGCTGGAGGCATTTTAACTGCAGCTTGTAAGGAGTGATTATGCCAACAGAAATCTTTCCCATACCTGAAGATTTCAATGTTTTCTGAAGATGCTCATACAATTGGAGGCAAAATTGTGCTTCATGTATGTTTTGATAAGAGACTGATCCACCCCTATGAGACTCTCGGCCATGTCTGATATCATAAAATATATAAGGTCTAAGTAAAGGGTCCTTGTAGTATACCTCATCAGGTAATTTAGTGATGCTTTCACTGTCAGTAAGGCGCCCTTGGTAAAAATACCTAGAAGGGAAATCCCGGATCTGAGGATGCATTCTATACTGCACAGACAACAACATTGTTGGGCATCCTGCTTGTTGGAACCTTTCAAAAAGACTCCTACTATACATCAATGTTCCAGCTGCCTTGCTGATAACTGTAGCAGGAAGCTGCTGAGGATCCCCAACAAGAACACACCGTGCTGCACCAAGAGAGAGGGGAGGAAGAACTGCCACTTCACTGGCTTGGGCTGCCTCATCAATGACTACCATATCAAAACCATGGGTAAGACGAGAGAACAACTTGCGGCCACTGCTAGAAACAGTAGTGAAAACTATTTCAGCCTCATTGGCAAAACTGGCCTCAAGATTAGCACGAGCCTCTTCCAAATTGAAATTATTACCAGGTCGGAACCTACTTTCTAAAATAAGAAGGCGAGACATCTCAACCAGAATCTTATCCCTGCCTTCAACCACAGCTGCAAGGTTTTGTAACAGTGCATCTCGATTCTGGTCTCGGGCCACAAGAAGGTCAGGGTCAACACCAACAGAACCTTGGGAGCGAACAGCAGCAGCAGCAACATTTAGTTCTCTTTGAAGCGAAGTGATCTGCTGAGACAACTGTGCCTCACGAGTCTTTAACTGGTGCATCCATCCTAAAACTTCTTCCCGACTCTTGACCAGCAGCTGTTCAGTTCTCCGCTCAACAGAAACTGCCTGGGCAGCACGTGTCTGAGAATCAACTCCAACTCTTGCGACATCAGGCCGATAAACTTTCATCTCTCCATCAATAAATCCACGGTCAAGAACACGGGCAAGAAGCTCATCAGTGGCGGCATTAGAAGGAGCACAAACTAGCATTCTAGGTTTTGGGCAAAGTTTTGGTAGCGTTCGAAAAAGATTCTGGTCCATGTTTTGAAGAACTTGATCAATTGATCCTACTGCAACATTATCTGAACTGCTCTCATTAACTTGCTTGTAGCTTTCAGGGGCTAGTTTCTTGAGCAAAGAGGTGTAGTAGTGCTGATACTGCACCAGGTGAATGACATTCAGCATTCCCCAAACAGTATGTGTCTTTCCTGTTCCTGGAGGTCCTTGAACAAGAGTAAAGGGCCAAGGATCTTGCCTCTTTGTTGTCCCACTGCTGGTGCCAGCAGCCGTATGCATTGCTGCCCATTGGATTGCTGCCAACTGAGGTTCATTAAAAGTCCTATGCAGATGCTCAACAAAATTCTGTGTGAAGCATTCGGGCATGGCAGGTGACTGCTGCTCATATTTTGGGAAGTGTTCAGGACTAGGCTGAAGGATTGCAGTTTGCATCTGCAAAATGAGGAATCAGTCAGAAATTCAGAATTGAGAAACCCTGACAACTAGATAAAGAAAAGTCAGTACATACCTGCAGATTTAAACGACGAAATGCATGTAAAGCAATATACTCCCTCTGAGTGGTAGCAAGAGAACCAAGCACTGTGAGAAACCAGGTGCTTCCAACTTGAAGTTTTCTTATAATATGATCACCATCCACCCTGCAAGAAAGATCAACTTATTTAAGTATCATTATTGAACCAAGAATAGTCCTATCAATGCTGAGCCATAAAAAAAGGGTCTATAAAAGCAAAAATCTGAAGAACACTTACCTGCTTGGTTCATAAGAATCCCCAACATAGTAATGGAGAATTGCACCAGGTGGATCACGGGTATCAATAGGTATGTGTCGCCTAACGGTACCCACTACACGCCCAGTTATCTCTGGCTCCACATCATCCTGGGCAAAAGATGCACTGTTCCGCTTGGATCTGACTGCTTCACATCATAAAACAATCAATATGACTGAACTAAAAAAAATTATTAGAACAAGGATCTAGTAGTAAATTATGAAAATAAACCTGATCCAGGCCTAGGGGATGAAAGGATTGCAACATCACCCTCCTTAAATGCCCATTTAAACTCATGTACTGGAAGGACCTTCACATCATACCAACCTAAGACAGAAACTCAAACAAATTAAATTCAAAAGTAAGAAAATTTATATATAACCAAACGTCTTTTTTTTTTGGGGGGGGGGGGGGGAGCAGATGAAAGTTCAAGAACGATTAAGGCTAATTTGAAAATAAGCAGATGAAGAGGAATAAAAGTCGTGTAAATTTGGGAAGAACATAGTTTCCAGCATACAAACAGAGAATAGTTGATATCAAGAAGTGACAGCCAATAGCACAGTCAAATTCTGTACCAAAAGCAATTAAGATGTCAATCTAAAACAAGCAGTGAATAGTTTAAAAGTACCTCTCTCTCTTGGCTCATTTGCCTTCACACGCACCATAATATGGGTATCCCTAGATACTGTTTCTGTTAATTCTTCCCATGTACTGTAAAGCTGAGCCCGGCATTCCTCAAAAAGTAAAGGCTCAAATACTCTACCATATTCTTCTACCGATTCAAAGTGACCAGGAATACACCGTAGCTCAGTCTCCTCTGGTTCACAAGATCTCTCCAGTCAGTGATCAATAGGACTGAATATTAATGTCTCAAAAAGAACTAAACAATATATTTCTACTCAATTGATAGGTAAATGGATAAATAACTAAAGTAAAAATTGGTAATTATACTAGCAGCAAGAGCAAGTTTAATTCAACTTGCATCTGCCATTTTTTGCAAGTACAAATATTTTTACCAACAAACATTAGGACTCAATATCCTGAAACCATGATTAATTGTTGTTAGAATCCTCCACATGGGTTTTCTTTCACCAGTCAAATTCCATCAATACCTACACTCTCCTCAATTCCTTTAATGACTATAAATTCTGTCGTGAATACTGTCCATGTAATTCCTAATATTTAACTTTTTTGATTCTCCAGCTTGAATATTTTTCAAGCTCTTGTCTGCATCTGCATGTTGTACATGTTAAACTTTAGACCACCTAGGACAATTTTGGCCCAATCTATAATTGAAGTTATTAAGCATATATCTCTAGTTTAACCTACCATCTATCTATATCCATGTAAAAGCTGAGGCATCTGCTTATATACTCAATGACTTGTGATATGATAACTCAGACATCGAAGAAAATCTGCCAGAGATTTCATACCTAAAGATCATAACTGTAATACTGCAAGTGCTATAAATTTTTTAACTTGACTCCCATTCATTCCCATTCTGCCATGATTGCAGACAGCTAGAAATCCTAGTGACATCCACAGAATAATCTTCTAATTAATAAATCTGTAGGTGAATGGAGGAGTGGAATTGTCTAGTGGGGAACACGAGAGACACATGTCCACTGTAGTTGCATTATACTGTAAATAATCTTTAACAGCTCTATTACACAATCTAAAACTGTGGTTTCAGCATTACAGGATTTTGAGTTGATACAAACACTTATGCACCAAAAAAGGCCTTTATAGCAGCTGAGTGTCCAGGGGTGGAATGGTTCCAACCCCACATATTCAATAAAATGAGCAATTAAAGAGTGAAGTTGCAAAAACAGAAAGAGGCCATAGTTACAGTTAATATAACAAATTGAAGCTCCAGATTGCCCTTCCGCCTGTTATCTTTTCAGCTTTCTCAAGAAAGGAGCCAGCTTGAGAACCATAACACAAAAGAGACATATGATGTTGACTGGGTTGCATAGTCAATTCATGTAAACGAGTAGAAACTATAAATAAAAAATCAAAATTTCATTCCAAATACAGCTGTCATCACCCTTCCAAGTCTCTCAAGTGTTATGACTCTCACATTGTGATAACTGAAGGAAAAGAGCATCAGGATATGAAATTAGAAACAACTTTAGTGCAAAAGGCCCTAAAAGTACATATCGAAAGAGATCATGTGGCATATCAATATGAACATGATACATTCTAGGTCCAAAAATAGAAAAATATATCATACCTGGATTATGCCAAAACTTTTCACTGGTCACCTCCCGTATAAGACGTTCTACAGATGTATCCTGAGATTGTGTGCTGACAGAAATCTGCTTCTTAATAGAAAGATGTTTCTTGTTTCCTAACTTTATATCATTGGAGCTTTGACTAGTCATACCTGACTTCCTATGAGAAACTGGTACATTCTTCTGCTGTCTTTCGGTTGGCTGTTTCCATGAACCCTGTCTTGGAATGGATGGTAAATTGACCTCTGTAGAAAGTCCAGTGTCACTGTTTAGCCTCTTAGGCCTACCTAGTAGTCCAGTATTATCACCATTACAATCAGATTTCAGTTCGTATGCTTCAACATGGGCACCACCTTCACTAGAAGATGTGTCCACCTGTTTTTGATCCTTAGCTATTTCAACACGCTCAACTGGTGCAGCAACAGTACGGACTTCCTTTACAGTACGATTTGTAGCAGGCAATGAGAAAGTCTGCCTTCTAGGGGTTGAAGTTTTTATTGGACCTGCTTGCTTGACATCTTCCAAATTAAGAAACATGGTCTGTCTATTACGTTTCTTTCCCAACATTTCCTCCTTACGTTGGTCTATCTTCCTCTTTCCCAGATTGTTTGCACATCTAAGAGCATGGCTTGCTTCAATGCCCTTCACTTCCTTTTGTTTAGAAACTAAACTGGGTTCCTCCTGCACATCCATAGAAGCTTCACATTTTACACTGATTTCTGAATTTTGGATAGTATTGCTTTTCTGTTCACTAGGATCTGATTCTATACCTATCGAAGCATGACTACTCTTTTCATCAGTTATACTATCAGAAACTTTAATATTGCTCAGCTTACTATCAGAAGCCAGTGCAACACATCCATCCACCATTCCAGATATTGCTTGCTCTTCCAAAGCTTTGCTTTGTTGTTGCAAATCATTACAGCCATTTACATCAGCAGAGCCCTCAGCATCATACCATTCCCCTTCTTCTCTCTCCATGGATAGAGCATTTGCTGAACTCAGTACTGATGACTCCATGACTCTCACATCCTCATCTTTACTAGACTTAGATGATGAGTTAGCCTTTGTATTATTATCTTCTACTCCCTTCAATTCAGCATCTGTTTCAGGGATACAAGTGGATTTGGGCCGAACAAAAGGCTGAAATCCAGATACAGAAGATGCATGTGAAAAGGCATTATTATTTGATATTCCTAGGGCACCAGCTGAAGAAGCAGATAAGTCAGAAGCATGGGCATTTGCAGTAGATGGAAGTGCCTTTTGGGGCTGGAAGCAGTCAATACTATCACTGTCCTCTGCAGGTGGTTCATTGAGATCAAATAATGGCCTTCCTCGAGAACCCATCTCATACACATATGCATGCAATCTAGATTGTGAATGAAACCATGTTGTACAGGAAATTTTCTTCTTTTATTTTTAAGAGAAAATGTCCATGACATGCCCACAACAGCAGGGTGGGGTATCTGCAAGTCAAGCACAGCCAAAATATATATATATATATTAATGCTTTAAGGGAAGGGGAGGAATGAAAGATATCATGTCACAATATTCAAGTGAAAAAAGCATTACATGAATTTACAGAACAAGTCAAAGCACATACACATATGCTACTTTGGGTCCAATGTAACTCTTGACTGGCTCAAACACACAATTACAAGAATAGAGATGAGAGAAAATACACAATTTACCAACTAGAGTCTGACATTATATATATAGGAATCAAAGGCTATCGCTGGTATAAAAAGGGGAAAAAAAAAAAGACAGAAGTGAATCGTATTACATAAGAAAGAGAAGTGCCAAAAAGCAAAACCCAACACCCCCCCCCCCCGGCCCCAAAAAAAAAAAATGATAGCAGAAACGATCTGATAACACAACTAGGAAAACCAAAAACCAAACTTTAAGGAAAATTTCAATGCTCATTAACATCAAGCCTCCCTTTCATGACCCAGAAAAACAAAATTCTTTTCATCAATTACAGGATTAAAGCAGAAAACAATCCCACCCAGGACAATGAGATAAAGTACAGACGGCTCTCAACTAACATCATCCTGGAAGCACTCAAAAATTCCATATCCAATTACTAATCCAACCATAAACTTCAACCAGTGACCTAACCATCATCTAGGGTTTGATAATCAAAAAGTCACTCCCTTTATTAACCCCTTCAGCATGATTTCGAATTCTGATACCAGACAACTACTCTAGACCCTTAACCAGGATCTTATCTCCATAGACACCCTTATAGAGATCACACTAGTTATTCACTCACCCAACAAACGCGTCCAGCAATAATGCACAAATCTCACAGTCAACCCTGCCTGATTCAATATCGTTCTTCCCATCTTATTTGGCCAACTGATTGTCTATGATGCCAGATTTCCAGCAGCAAATTTTCTAGGAAAAGTTAAAAAAAGAAAAATCGAAATTAAAATAGTCTTGGAGAGAAAATTTACCTCCTCTCACTGCGTACAGAGGAGAAGAGAGAGAAGAAAGTCGCTCAATTGGTACGTGTTAGAGAAAAAGAGAGCGAGCGAGACAGGAATTGCAATTCTAGGATGTAAAGAGAGGGTGTGGTGACGGGTTTATATAGGAAATATCGGCCCCATCTACCGGCCGGAATTTTCTCCGGCCACCGTTAAGTTATTTCCGTCTCAGCCTATCTAATTAATTTTTAATAATTTATTTATTAATTTTATTTATACTCGGTAAAAAAATGTAAATTCCCCTTAAAAGAGGGGTACTTTGGTAAGTGCAACCTCCGCGGAAAGTATAAATATTTAGAGTTATCCCAAGCAGCAGAATAATTAGGGTTAAATTCATGAGTTCATTTTTTTATTTTAACAAATTTAAATTTTTATTTAAAAAAATTATATTAACTTATTTATAAATTTAAATATAATATAAAATAATTTAATTTATCTCTAATTTAGATAAATTTAACGAACTTAATATATTTTTAATCAACTTTAATAAATTTTTATATAATTAAATTAAATTAATTTAAAAAAAATTCTTAAGTTTAGTATAATTTATTAAAAAGAGATCTAAAAATAATATTTATGTATAAATTTTATTAAAATTTTTATTTTAAAAAATATAAAATATAAATAATTTTTTAAAAAAATTAATATAATTTAAATATATTTAAATAAATTTTAGTTCTTATAAATAATTATTAATAAATATAAATTCTTATAAATAATTATTAATTTAGTCTCTCTTCTCCTTGCGAATTTACTTGAACTCAGTATTTGACAACTTTGACAGAGATAGCCAGATCGAACGAAAAACCCATCACAACCAAAGGAGATTTGAAAATCGGCCCCACCCATAGCGGCGGCTCAGGTTGCCGTACACAGCCAGATCCACCCGTTTTCTGAGTCCTCCCAAAACCACCAAAAGCAAAATCAAATGGAAAGGGAGAGAAACCCACCGGAAGCAGAGGCGACGCCCCGCCGTGGAAAGAGAGACCGGCTGTGAGCTTTGACTGCCACGCGAACGGCGTCGTCTGGGTTCAGTTGTCTCCTCTTCAGCAGAATTTGCCGAATAGTTGTTGAAAGCCACGGACGTTGCTATCGGGGCGTCGTCACTGAGCTCTGACATATAAACACAAAGGCAGTGAACTACACTCGCAACGTAGCGCGTGAGCAATTGTTGGCCGTTTCTATTGGGTTAAAGAAATCGTAGGTAGCCTTCTCCAATTGAAAAAGGGATTTGCATATTCAAGTGTTCACGTCTCTCATCTAATAACACTAGCACAAATCCTTTCTAGTTTCAATTTCAGAATATTATATATGCTTATTTGGTTTTCTAGTAAAACTTTTATTATAAAAAGCACATTCATAAATCTCAATTTAAAAAAAAACTTATTAATTTCTATCTTAATAAAACAAATCAAATAACCAATTTCACTTTTTAATATTAAAATTAATTTGATAGTAGTTCATTTCATATTCATGCCTATTTTCTTTGCATTGCTCTCAAGAAGTTATGCTCCGTTTGATATATAAAATTGTTAAATATAAAAAGAAAAAGAAAATATTAGTAATTACAATTAATATAATATAAAAAAATAATTAAAAATTATTTTACTTGTATATTTAATTGAATAAAAATAATATAAAAATAAAAAATAATATACAAATAACTTTTGTATCCTTATTCAAAAATAATGTTAGAATGAAAAAAAAATAAATGTAATAATTATTTTCAATATACATGTTTATAAAATAGAAATAAATTTTTTTCTAATTTTGTAAAATATGTACCAAATGGAGTTAATCATTCTTTTTTGTTTTCTTTTTACCTCTGTTTTATTGAAAAAAATTGAATTAAATTGTAATTTGATTAAAAATTGAACACTTGTCACTATTTCTATTTAACAAGTACTAAAAAAATATTTCTAGTCATATAGAAATAATTTAATTTGTTAATCAAACAATCACATGATGATAAAGTAATTTTTACTCAACTAAAAAAAAGTAATTAAAAAAAAGAAAAGGTTAAAAGATTCCTAGAATTAATTTTAGTTGGGGGTATGAATGTTGTAAAATATAGTTAGACTTTGAAGATGATCAAAGGTGCATAAGTGAATAAAAGGAGGAAAAAAAAAAGGTGGACCAATTTGTCAAAAGACTATATAGCTACATTCAATGGTTAGGGAATCAAATTAATGTTGTAGATCGGACCAAAAGCCATTAATCACAATGTAAAAGGTAGTTCGTATGTGTTTTTAAGAAGCAAGAACGCAGAATTTTCTCTTTTTTTAACTTGCACATAAAAATTTTGTGTTAATAATCAATATTAATATGTCATTAATCATTATCAATTCAAGAGAGTATTTATATCTTTTCACAATATTGGAATCTTCTTTCTTTACCTTTTATTTTTCATTTTCCACATACACTCTCGTAGAAATGAGTTGGTGATCACTGTACAGTGCAACGTCAGTACCCTATAAATTAGAGTATATTTTATTGAGCACTCATAAATTTATTGAAATTATATAATTTTTAAATTTTTAAAATATAAATAAATCACTTTTTAAATAAAAAGTAAATTGCATAATTTTTTTTGAGTTTATTTAAAATTATATAATTTTTTATTTTTAAAATATACATAAATTTTTTATGAAGTAAGGAATAAATCACATGAATTTTTTTTAAATTTTTTCTTTGAAATTACATAAACCTCCCTCTTATTTTTAAAAGAAGTTTATATATATTTTGAAAATAAATTAAAATTCTATATAATTTAAACACAACTCATAAGAGGTTTATATATGTTTTAAAAATATAGGAGAAATGTATATAATTTATTTTATATATATATAAACTTACTTGTCAAAGAATTATTAAAAGAAGAAAAAAGAAAGCAAAAACCAAATAGTAGTTGGTGTTTTCAATCGGCATAGATGCCCAGAAAGGATTTTGAAACTATTTTAAGTTACTTTATTCTAATGTTGATGCCGTATCGGACTTCTACTACTTGTTGGTGTTAACACACATTATCCTAATTTAATACCAAAAAGTGAAATTTTGGTGGATATTCGTTAACAAATTATTAACAAGGCACTCTATATCTCACTATGGACATACATAAAAATCTGACATTCTCACTCCCACTACTGATCACCATTAATTTAGTTTTCCTCACAATATAAAATAGTTTTAAAAAAATAATGATGTAAATTTACTTTTTTTGTCCTTTGAATGTACCAGTGTTTTTTAAACCTCTGGCCTTGCATTATTATTTAAAAAAAACATACTTGATATCATTATTATTAATGTTCTAATCTATATAATATCATTAACTTCTTTGTATTTTATATAAAATTATATACGTTAAATGTTAAAAATAATTTGACAAAATATATCTATAAAGCAAATAGCCGATAAATCTAATATTAAAAAAAAAGTACCTTTAAAAAATATCGATCAACTAACCACTCTTTATCAATTGATTGATGGGTTTCTATTAATTAACATATGACAGTTGACTAATGATAATCAAAGAACAATTGAAAAATGAGAAAAAGGATCAATCAATTGATCATGTATAACAATTAATATATCCAAAAAAGAATTGTTAAAAACTTGAAAATTATACCAATTGAAGTGATTGTTACTTTTTGTTTTGGATTATATTATTTACTAATAATAGTCAAATAACTTTTGGACTAATTTAAAAACCTTTTCAACACACTGAAAACATTATAGGAGTTCAAAAATTGAATTTCAAATCAAGTTTATAAGGAAAAGACATAACTATTGAGATTTTATCTATAAAAGAGATTTCTTAATACTTGATTATAAGGATGAAGAATAAATAGATATACATAAAACTCCCTCTCCTCCTTTGTAAAATCTCCAATTCTTTGAACCCTTTACAAGTGTTCTTGACGAGAAGAATTCACAATTATTAAGTACAATCTTCTAGTATGCTGTACATTATTTTTAGAGGTAATTTACTTGAACCTTGCAGTAATTCACAGGTGCAAATATTAGTGTTTAACACACGTTTCAAAGCTTCTTATTGTAATTTTCTTACTTTATCATTGCATAATGTCCTATCATTTTTTTTTTTTGGTCATTTTATGGCTTCATTGTAGCCCATATTTTCTAATATTAAATAGACTAATCATTCTTCAATTAGTTGAAAAACATGCTGGTTTCTTTTTTAATTAACAAGGAAAATTCAATTTACAACGCTTTACTCAAATTTTTACCCACTTAATTATTTGAATTAACTATATATAACTTTGTTAATTACTTTCTAAATAACTACTTCTTTCGTGAACTTGGATCCCTTGTCACACCCCTAGAATAGATTTGAAGGATTCAAATTCTATTTTTTTTTAATCTCAATTATCTATATTTTATTTTATTTTTTTTATTTTGAAGAAAGTAAATATAGGACAAAGAGAATCTCCCGACTTTTATTAGACTATCTTCAATCCAAGTCCCTTCCTTCATCTCGTATTTGAATGTCTATTGTCATATGTTATTGTTTTTAAAAGTAAATAATTATCTAATAATAGTGTTTAGAGAGACTTTAAAAAAAAGAATTAAAAACTATTATTTGATATATTAATATTTTCAATGTTTGAAATATATGACTTAGAAAATATCATGATATTTTTTTACGGGAAGAATAAGATATCATGATAAATATCATGATATAAATTATATATATTTAAAATAATGTATTTAATATTAGTTAATCAATTCCTTTTACATTTTATTTTTTAATTTCAAAAAATAATAAAACATTGAATAATTATTAATTACTATTTTATTGCAAGAATATTGTTATGGATGCCGTATCAATATTAACTTCTCATAAGTATAAAGACAGCACGATTCACGTTACTAAAGTTATGTTTAAAAGTTTATAAAAAGATAGAATTGAATATCAAATAATTAAATAGAGTAGAGTGAAATGGCAAATTATGTATTATTCCATTGCTTGGGAGTTTAATGAAGAAATAGAGAGAATTATTCATGGAATTGAATGACTTATAAATTATTTTTTAGTATTGCCCTTATGAAATAAACCTATATATAAGAGTATAAAGGTATATTTGTATTTTTATATGAGTTATTTTGTCATTGATTCCCTAATTTGGAGGAGCACAAAAATTGTGGCTTTGGATGGCAAGGAGAGGTTATAAAGGCCATCTATTATCATTCTATTTCGGTCTTAAAAAAAATTTCAAACAATTACTCAACTCACTTTAATTATTTTATTTTATTCCATTCTATCCTTTGTTATCCATCCAAATATTACTTCGTCAACAAGAAGTTACTCTGAGTAACATGGATTAGCTAAAAGAGACATGTCAATTTCATCAAAGTCATAATTAATTCACATTTTCTTTTAATTTAAATAAGATTTTATCGCATTTCACATAGACACATTTCTTATATCACTTTATGGTTTGATTTTGACAATGTTACTATAATATTTATTTCTTTGAATATCTCTCTCTCTCTCTCTCTCTCTCTCTCTCTCTCTCTCTCTCTCTCTCTCTCTCTCTCTCACTTTTAAGTCATCCATTCCGTATTATTGTCTTTTTCCATCTTCAACAAATATTTAGATAATGTTTTATTTATTTAAAACTAGTAAAATGAGATGATGATATAACTTTGATTTATTCTATTTTAATATATATGTCATTAAACACCTATTTAAATTCATCAATTAGAAAACATGCACACACTTGCTCTTTTGCTCCACATTTATGAGCATGTGTGAATGCTTCCTCTTTTTTTTTTTTGGAAGTGAAAATGCTTTTGTTAATATTAGAAAATATTTTTATCTTTAAAATGATATACAGTACTTTTTGATAAAGTCTTTTGAATAAGCCAACAAAAATTTATTTAAAAAGAAAATAGGATAATTCACACATATCACCACTTGAAATATTTATTACAAGTGAGATATTAAATAACTGACAATTTTAAAAAGAAATTGAACAATAAAATAAAATAAAATATCAATATTTTAAACTCATTCTTCCACATTAAAACTTCAATTTGAAACAATAGAATATCAAATACCTAATTTTATGATTTTTTTGTCATTGGAGTGGTTATATTTTATATTTAATTTTTTAAAAATTAATTTTTTAAAAATCAAAGAGGGGGTTATGTTAGGCAATCGACAGCCAACGTAAAACTTTGTCGAATCTTTATGACATGGACAATCGATATATTAAACGTAATGCTAGGGCGTTGTCCGGAAGTAACGCGCTGTATAGCTCGAGTACAATGACAAGTGAGCAAGAGCCGCTATATCGTCGTCTGAGTGTAGTGAAAAATAAGTAAGGGCTTCCATATTTTCATGAACAAATGTGGGTAAAGAAGTTAGTTCATGAGAGTAGGATTCGTTTTGGGACTTGGAATATAAGTACACTTATGGGTAAGTCAATGGAAATAGTAGATACCATGATTAGGAGAAAAATTAATTTTATGTGTTTACAAGAAACTAAATGGGTAGGAGAAAAAGCGAAAGAATTAGACACTTCGGGTTTTAAACTTTGGTATACTGGGAAGGTTAAATCTAGAAATGGAGTAGGTATAATTGTAGATAAGTTTTGGAAAAATGCTATAGTGGATGTAAAAATGTTAGGAGATAAAATCATTGCATTAAAGTTAGTAGTGGAAAAAGAAATTTTTAATGTCATTAGTGCCTATGCACCACAAGTAGGATTAGAAGAATATCACAAAGTAAAGTTTTGGGAGGATTTAGAATGTTTAGTTCAAGAAATACCGTTAGGAGAAAAGATTCTTTTAGGAGGGAATCTAAATGGTCATGTGGGAAGTGTATCTTTAGGTTACGAGAGTGTTCATGGAGGATATGGCATAGGGGAAGCAAATGCAAAGGGTAAAACTTTTATAGACTTTTCATTGACGTTCAATCTTATATTAGCTAACACTTGTTTTAGAAAGCGTGAGGAACATCTTATCACGTACAAAAGTGGAAGGGTATGTTCTCAAATCGATTTCTTTCTTATAAGAAAATCGGATAGAAAACTTTGCATGGATTGCAAAGTTATACTTGGAGAGAGTTTAACTACTCAACATAGAGTTCTGATTATGGATGTACGAGTTAGGAAGGGAGTAAAAAACAAAGGCCAAAATAGGGTGTTAAGGACTAAGTGGTGGCAACTAATGGGAGATAAAGAAAAGAATATGCAGAAACGGATTGTGGAGGAAGGACCTTGGGAAATACAAGAAAGTGCTAACGATATGTGGAATGGAATGGCTAAAGAGATTAGGAAAGTGGCAAAGGAAATATTAGGTGAATCAAAAGGTTTTAGACCTAAAGATAAAAAATCTTGGTGGTGGGATGCAAGCGTGCAAGATAAGGTTAAAGTTAAGAGGAAGTGTTATAAAGTGTAGTTATTATGTAGGAATAATGAAAATTGGGAGAAATATAAAGTAGCTAAGAAAGAGACTAAGAAGGCAGTGAGCGAAGCGAGAATGAGGGCATTCGATGGGTTATACCAATCTCTAGGTACTAAAGTTGGGGAAAGAAATATTTACAAGTTAGCTAAAAGTAAGGAAAGAAAGACAAGAGACGTTGACCAAGTAAAATGTATTAAAGATGAAGAAGGTAAAGTCTTGGTCACGGAACAAGATATCAGAGAACGGTGAAAGAATTATTTTCATAGGCTTTTTAATGAAAGCCATGAGATTGCATTGCAATCGGATAGGTTAGACACTAGAGAAGAGGATCAAAATTATACTTTTTATCATAGGATTTGTGAGGCAGAGGTAAAAGAAGCATTAAAGAGAATGGAGAGTGGCAGAACAGTTGGACCGGATAATATACCTATTGAGGTATGGAAGGGTTTAGGAGGGAAAGGTATAAGTTAGCTCACAAAGTTATTTAATGAAATTATGAGATCTAAGAGAATGTCAGATGAGTGGAGGAGAAGTTCTTTAATTCCTATTTATAAGAATAAAGGAGACATTCAAAATTGTGCAAATTATAGAGGAATTAAGCTCATGAGCCACACAATGAAATTATGAGAAAGAGTAATTGAGCAACGATTAATGAAAGAGACCCAAGTTACGGAGAATCAATTTGATTTTATGTCGGGAAGGTCAACTATGGAAGCAATATACTTGTTGCGAAGATTAATGGAGCGATATCGAGAGAATCAAAGAGATTTACATATGGTGTTTATCGATTTGGAAAAAGCATATGATAGAGTACTAAGAAAGGTTCTATGGAAGGCTTTGGAGAAAAAAGGAATATGTATAGCTTATATTCGAGCAATACAAGATATGTATAGTGAGGCTACAACTAGTGTAGTAACAAAAAGTGGACATACAGAAGATTTTCCGATAACTATTGGTTTACATCAAGGGTCAACTCTGAGTCCTTATCTATTTACTTTAGTATTGGATATGCTTACTGAACATATCCAAGAATTGGTACCACGGTGTATGGTATTTGCAGATGATATTGTCTTAGTTGGGGAATCGAGAGTGGAAATGAATGAGAAGTTAGAGAGATGGAGATTAGCTTTGGAAACTCATAGATTTCGTTTAAGTAAAAATAAAATTGAGTATATGGAGTGTAAGTTTAGTAAGAGACACATCATTTCTAGCGTAGAAGTGAAAATTGGAGAACATATTATACCACAAGTCACATGATTTAAATATCTTGGATCCGTCATACAACATAATGGGAAAATAGAAGAAGACGTAAAACATATGATTCAAGCGGGATGAATAAAGTGGAGGAGTGCTTCGGGTGTTATTTGTGATAGAAGAGTACCACTTAAACTTAAGGATAAAATCTATCGTACAGTTATAAGACTGGCAATGTTGTATGGAACTGAGTGTTGGGCAATAAAAAGTTAACAAGAGAATAAGTTCAATGTTGCAGAGATGAGAATGTTGCGTTGGATGAGTGGACACATTAGGAGAGATCGGATTAGAAATGAATACATTAGAGAGAAAGTAGAAGTCACCCCTATTGTGGAAAAGATTGTAGAATCAAGACTTAGATGGTTTGGTCATGTTGGGAGAAGACCTATAGAAGCCCCAATTAAGAGAGTAGATGAGATGGAGAATAGTCTAATAATTAGAGGTAGAGGAAGACCAAGACAAACTATAGGAGAAATTATTAAGAGAGATTTAAATTTAAATAGTTTGTCTAAAAATATGATTTACGATAAGTGCTTATGGCGTCGATTGATCCATGTAACCGACCCCACTTAGTGGAAAAAGGCTTTGTTGTTGTTGTAATATAGTGATGAAGACAAATATATGTAGTTAAATATATTATCACATATTTTGAATTCTAACTAAACAAATATTATAATGTCAAGTTGTAAAAAAATTTCTTGTTAACTATCTAAGTCAAATCGTAAGTACAAACATAAAGAGAACCACGTCACTGGATGTTGGTGGAGTAATGTTGTTGAGAATCTGAATCATGGCACAAAAGGTTGTCTTTAAAGATTATTCCACCTTCACAAATATCCCTCAAGATAAAATAGATCCTTTCTAATATGGGCTTAGGGACACAAACTACAGATAAAGAAAAGTTGCAACCCAACATAAAGGGAAGAGAGAAAGTAGTCGTGCTTTCTCACATCTCACTAAAGAGCAAATGAACCAATATATATTGGTAAGAAGCTAAATGTTGGAGATTTTAAAAAAGGGTAACATTGGTAATTTAAAGACCGTTTATGAGAGGAGTTATAAAATTAATAAAATTAAAAGAGGTTGTTATACGTTGAAAATTCAAGAAGGTTTATTAGAAGAAGTTATAAAATTAATGGTATTAAAAATTTCTAACAAAAGATTTTGAATACCAATGATAAAACCGAAGACCATGTTGCTAATTTAATAAAGTAAAAATTTTTACTTTTTTAAAAACCTCATTCGATTAAATAAAAATTTTTGCAAAAGCTTTTCCTATTGTGAATTATCTTGTGCATAGGGGGAATTAATGGATTTTAATTGAGTTGAGCGCAATTTGGCCTGCTTTTGTGCTCGTGAACCCACCTTCTTCCCTAACTCTTTTACTAGTCTAATAACATATCTTAATATTTATACATTTAAAATTCTCTTATTTTAAACAATGTGGGACTTGATCTTTTTAAAATACTCCTTTTTTTTAACTTCTACACTCAACAATCCCCTACATATTTTAACAAGATAAGAAATGACATTTGGGTTGCAAGTATAAATGTAAATGTTTTGAATCTAATGTCTTTTGAACTAATAAAACTCAACACATAGAGCATCAGTGAAGTTTATAACTCTTATAAACCAATAACTTTTTATTGTATGTTAAAGGTCTTATTAATTAATTTACACCTCCACAATTCTTGTTATTGCCATTGTTTGCTCTTTAATAGGCCATGCATGTACCTAATTTTAATGAGTATTCTAGAGATTTTGTCACAATCTCATAGGAGCGGCCCTACTCTATACTCATATAGGTGATGTCATCAAATATATCTACATTTAATGCACTACCCTCACGAGTTTTGAAAATCATTAAGAGTTTTGTACTCATCCATTCTATAAATGCATTTTAGCACTTTTTTCAGACCATATGAATGGACTTAAAATTAAGTGGTAGCAGAGCTAACAGTCACTTGTTATTACCTATATAAACCTTCTTCGTGGGATTTTCAATTATAAAGGTTAGGTTACCACTATTATTAATTTCAAATTGGTTTAAGTCTCATTCCCTTAGTTGTTCCAAAAATTAATTTTCTACCCAAAGGTTTGGTTAAAAGATCTGTCAAATTCACCTCTGACTTTACAAAATCGATCGATATAATATTATCTTTTAACAACTGCTTAATCACATCATGTCTTACTCGAATGTGTCTACTTTTATCATTAAAAGTTTTATTCTTTTCAATGACAATTGCTGCTTGACAATCATAATGTACAGATACAATGGTGTAGGTATTACTCCCCAAAGAATAGTGGGAAATCCATTATACATGATATCATAATTCATGGTACCTTTTAAATATCTCATTAGCCTCACCAATGCAGACCAATTATCACTATTTGGGAAGTGTATGTACTTGTTTAATCTGCACGCAACATATGTTATATCAAATCGAGTAAAATTCATCAAATGCAACATACATCCAATGATCTGTGCATATTTAAATTAATCCACAGAATCACCTTTATTTTTCATTAATTGAGTATTAATATCATAAAGAGTACTTATAGGTTTATCATTAAAATGATTAAACTTTTTAAAAAGTTTCTCAATATAATATTCTTGTAATAGTAATATACTATCACCTTCCTTATGACTTTAACGCCTAGAATCATTCTTGCTTTATCCATGTCTTTCATATCAAATTTAAAAGCAAGAAAACATTTTGTTTCAAATACAATATTCATACTTGTACCAAAAAGGAGCATGTCATCCACATACAAATAAATAATCACACGCTTATTATTTACAAGTTTTGTATAGATATATTTATCGACTTCAATGGTTGAAAACCCATAGCTTATCAAAACTTCATTGAGTTTCTTATTCCATTGTTTAGGAACTTGTTTCAAACCATATAAAGAGTTAACAAGTTTACAAACTTTTTTTTTTTGTCAGAAGTAACACAACTTTCTAGTTGCAACATATAGATATCTTCTTCTAAATCACCATTTAAAAATATAGTTTTAACATCCATTTGATAAATAAAAAGTTTGTAAATAGAGACTAGAGCAATGAAAATTTAGATTGAAGAAATGCTAGTAATAGGAGAAAAAGTGTCAAAATAACCTACATTCTGTTTTTGTGTAAATCCTTTAACTATTAGTCTTACTTTGTATTTATCAATAATCCCATTAGAATTGTATTTCTTTTTGAAAACCCATTTACACCTCGTAGGTTTTACTCTTGAAGGTAAATATACTAAAATAAAAGTTTTATTTTTATTAATTGAATCAATCTCAGATTTAATTGTTTCTTTCCAAAAATATGCATCTGGTGACGTGGTTGTTTCAAAATAAGTTAATGGTCCATCTTATACCAAATAAATATAAAAATCATTTTTAGAAGATGTTTCTTTCCTTTGCCTTTTACTTTCCTTAAACCTTCATATGAGTTATCAATAAAACTTTATTCAAGTGAGGAAGGAACATTTTCTATTGTTTGCGAAGTGTTTTTAATTTTTAAAGAAAAAATATGTTCAAAGAATTCAACATCTTTTATTTCTATTATAGTATTATGATTATACAAATCACTTTTTAAAACAAGAAATCTATAGGCAGCACTATACCCAACATAACTAAGAAATATATAATCAGGAGTTTTAGAGTTAATTTTTCTTTTCTTAGAATCCAATAGCATAACTTTCGTAAGACACTCCTACACTTTTAAATGTCTTAAATTAAGAGCATATTGTTTCTATAATTCATATAATGTATTGAGGAATTCTATTTTGTGAGTAACATGCAAATAACAAAGCTTCTCTTTAAAAATTATTTGGACTAGATGAGCCAATTAGCATTACATTCATCATTTCTTTTAATGTTATATTTTTTCTTTCAGCTACTCCATTAAATTCAGGTAAATATAATGGGGTTATTTCATGAATTATTCTTTCTTTTTCACAAAAATCATCAAACAAGGTATATTTTTGTTATCTATTTGATCAAACTCTTTTTATTATTTTATTTAACTAATTTTTCACTTCAATCTTATATAAAAAAACATATTAAAAGCTTCATCTTATTCCTAAGCAAATACACTTTAGTATATCCTGAAAAATTATCAATAAAAGTTATATAATATTTTTTATCACCCCTGGTCATAGTTTGTTTTAAATCAACTAAATCAAGATATATTAAATTAAGTAATTTAGTTTTCTTTTGTGTAGAGTGATAAGATTTTTTAGTTAGTTTAGATTCTATACAAATTTTACATTTATTTGAACATGCATTACCAATGCCAGAAATTAAACTAAGATTTTGCATTTTCTTAAGATAAGTTATACTAATATAACGTAGTCTAACATGCCACATTCCAGAAGAATCAACCAAGTAAGCAAAAGAAGATGCATTTTTATTAAATCCAGAAATGGTGAGCATAAACAGTTCTTGATTATGATAACCCTTACCTATAAAAACATTTTTCTTTATCATTATAATTTTATCATATTCAAATGACACTTTAATCTTATAGAGCCACAGAAATTGAATTTACTCTAATGTCAGGTACATGAAAAATATCTTTTAGAGCCAAGGTCTTACTAAATGTGAGCATAAGAAGAACATTTCCTTTTCATAGAACCTTAGTGATTCTGGAATCATCAAGATATACAAATTTTTCTTCATCCCCTGCAGAAGTGTAGGAGGTAAACATCTATTTATTTTCACATATGTGCCTGGTAACCTTAGAGTCTGCCACCCATTCTTTCACGTTGACCACAAGAAGAGCCTGTGAAACAACCGCAACAATTATGTCATATCCTTGAATCAAATTTGCACTTAGCTTAGGAGGATTGTTATTTCCAACTCTGTTCTTGCATTGTGCAGTATGATGTCTTGGTTTTCCATAAACATAACAAACTCCTTTCTTTCTTAGTTTAAGATTAGTGACTTTATACTTGTAATTAGACCTTTTATCATCATACCTATTTTTTCTTGGCTTTATCACCATCAAATTTGCCTTTGAAAGCATATCTTTGGCTTTTGTCATGTGAAGCTCTTTTTGATTTGTATCCTTAATAATTATATGGGTGATGAGATCTGATAGAGACAACTGGTTGTGTTTATGCTTGAGAAGCTGCTTGTATTCTTTCCATGATTTTGGCAGCCTCTCAATGAGTATACTTGTAACAAACTCATCAGGTAAATGGATTTTCTTAGCTCGAAGGTCCTCCAACAACTTATAATATTTTTTGATTTAGAGTTTAATATCTTTGTCATTTGGCATCTCCTATAGATAGTAGTTACTTATCACAAGCTTTTATTTCCCAGCATTTTCAGCAGTGTATTTTGCAAGCAATGACTCCCAAATTTTTCTCACTTCTATGTAAGTACAGTAGACATAAAAGAGATCATTAGATAATGTGCTAATAATTATATGTCTACATACCTTATTAGTGTAAGTCCAAGCATCCAACTAAGCTTGATCTACAGTTGGTGAAGGTTTCTAATTAGAGAGAGCACCGATGACATCATGTATATCTAGCATAGAGAAGATACATTCTTGCTATCTTCAAAAATTCTACCTTTCAAATATCTCCATCTTTGAGATATTTGGAAAACGCTTGACAGTTAGGATAGCTAATGGAATAGCTTAAATGGCGACAAGAATACTGTCACTAGTCTTGCTGACAATAGTGATGACATTTGTAATAGCAGAGGCAATGGTTAAAGCAAGAACAGTAGTAGCAGGCTTTATAATCCTTAATATTTTTAGTGGAGTAATATTGTTGGAAATCTAAGTCACATCATAGGATGTTGTCCTTAAAGATTATTCTGCCTTCACGAATATCCTCCAAGATAAAATAGATCCTTCCTGATATGGCCTCAAGGACATAGAACTGTAGGTAAGGAAAAGTTGCAATCCAAACACAAAGGGAAGAGAAAAAAGTAGAGGTGCTTTCCTACATCTCACCAAAGAGTAAATGAACCTATATATATACTGGTAAGAAGTTGAATGTTAGAGATTTTAAATAAGAGTAACATTGGTAATTTAAAGACGATTTATGAAAGGAGGTTACAAAATTAATAGAATTAAGGGAGGCTATTATACATTGGAGATTAAAGAATGTTTATTAGAGAAAGTTTCAAAATTAACAGTATTAAAATTTTCAGTGAAAAACTTTGAATACCAATAACAAAACCAAAGACCATGTTGCTAATTTAATAAAGTAAAAATTTCTACTTTTTTAGAAACCTCATTCAGTTAAATAAAAATTTTTGCAAAAGCTTTTCCTATAGCGAATTATCTTGCTCTTAGGGGGGAAAGTGACAAATTTTAACTGAGTTGAAGCCAACTTGGCCCGCTTTTGTGCGTGCGAACCCACCTCCTTCCTTAACTCTTTTACTAGCCTAATAACATATCTTAATATATATATACTTAAAACTCTCTTAAGTTTGAACAATGTGGGATTAGGTCTTTTTGAAATACTCATTTTTTTTTAACTCCTACACTTAACATTACCTATTACTACAGAAATCTCAACTAATGTTTTTATTAAACAAAACTTTGGTCAAAGGGGTCATGCAGTTACAAGATGTAGTCATGGTAGTCGAACCTTCTTTTTCCATGGTGTAGGTCATTTCTCCTGTGGCGGTCGCTCTATACCTTCTAATGCTTCTTGTCACCAAGTTTGCATGAAGCTTGGACACATAGCTCTAATATGTTTTCATTGATTTAACCATGTGTACTAGTCTCCATCGCCACCATCTCTCATAGCTAATTGCTCTTCTCTATAATCATCATCAGCAAATCCATGGTACCTTGACATAGGACCTTCATATCATATCACTCATGAGTTGGCTAATCTAAAAACTTCTTTCTCTGAATACTCTGTTAATGATTCCATTCGCGTTGGAGATGGCTTAGCACTCTCTATTCATCATTACAACTCAGCTCATTTCTCATCCACATCTGGAAAATTTCTTCTCTTTGAACTTCTTTATATCCTTTTTATGTCTAAAAATATAATCTCTATTCCTAAATTTTGTCCTGAAAATTCTGTGTTCTTTGAATTTTACATTGATTATTTCCTTGTAAAGGACCTTCGAACTTGGACCACTCTTCTAAGAGGAACCACTCATGACCATCTCTACATTTTCCACCTTCTTCTTCACCACAAGCTCTTCTTGGTGAATGTACAACATTCCATCAATGGCATAATTATCTTGGGCACCCTGCCTTTTGTGTTGTTAGTTGCATTCTCTTACAACATTCTTTACTAGTCTCCACTAAGAAACCACCATCACTATGTCCAGCTTACTGCATGCAAAAGTCTCATGTTCTCCCTTACCCTGTTTCTCCTAATCAATCCACTAAACATTTTCAATTAGTTTTCGTTGATGTATAGGGACCTGCCCCTGTGCTTTCTTTTTCTAAACATTGATATCATGTACTTTTTGTTGATCACTTTTATAAATATTCTTGGCTCTTTCCTTTAAATGCAAAGTCTGAGGTCTCATTTGTTTTTATTAATTTTCACAACAAAATTGAAACTACTTTTCATTGTAAAATTCAATCTCTTCAAACAGACTGAGGGTGGTGAATTTCATTTCTTTCATCGTTATCTTGATTTTGTTGGCATATCCCACCATATTACATGTCTCTATGCTCATTCTCAAAATGGTTTTGTTGAATAAAAGTACAGATATGTTGTTGATACTAGCCTTGCTCTTCTTTGTCATGCTTCCATTCTCGAACGTTTTTGGGCTCGCACGTTTGCCACCTTTATTTATTTAATAAATCGTATGCCCACTCCCATGTTAAATAATAAAAGTCCATTTCATTTATTATTTGGTCATGAGCCTGATTATTCTTTTTTGTAGGTATTTAGTGTAGCATGTTAGCCCAATCTTTGTTTATATAATACAAATAAACTTCAGTCTTGGTCCATGCTATGTGCTTTCTTGGGCTACAACCTATATCACAAAGGCTATATATGTTATGTGATTCATTCCAGCTGTTTTTAAGTGTCCCGTAATGTTATCTTTGATGAAACTGTTTACTTAGTCCATTTTTTCTCTTCAGCCAACTTCTATCATTTTACCCTCTATTCCTTTATCTAATGGTCCACTTCCTCCTTTTTCTTCTTTTTTGATCCCTTCTTCTTTCTTCACTTCTTCCTCAACCCACTACTAGGTCTAGTTCCTTCCTTTCTCTTGTAACATCCTCTCATTCGGCTATCCTTCCTTCTCCACGTAATCTTTATCTAATGACCACTAGGTCTAAAAATCAAATATTCAAACCTAAGCACAGCAATGATGGTACCATTGCTTGGCTTCCTCCTTGTGCATTCTTTGCCATTGCCTCGCCTTCACTTGTGTCACCTATGTCTATTTTTGATGCTCTCAAATGCCTTGAATGGCGTGCTGCTATGAACAATAAATTCAAGCTATTTTAGCTACTTAAACTTGGACTCTTTTTTTGCTGGATTGATCTCATCGGCTGTAAATGGATATTTCGTACCAAATATGGAGTTGATAGATCTGTTAAATGCTATAAGGTGATACTCATTGCCAAAGGCTTTCATCAACAAGCCAGCATCGATTTTCATGACACGTTTTCTCTTGTAGTTAAACCTATTACTATCCGACTAAGTTTTTCTCAAGCTATGTCCCAGGGATAGTCATTGCAACAGATTGATGTTCAAAATTCCTTTCTACATGGCTACTGCTCCAAAGCTATATACATGGCTCAACCTCCTGGCTTTGTCCATCCTAATCATCCTAACTATGTTTGTAAGCTTTGGAAAACCATCTATGGACTCAAGCAAGCTTCCCAAGCATGGTATGTCAAACTTAGTTCTCATCTTTTTGAATTAGGATTTGTTATATCCTACTTGGATTCATCTTTGTTCGTCTCTCGAAGTTCTTCCTGTGTTATCTATGTTCTGGTGTACGTTGATGATATTATTATCACCAAGTCTTCCCTTAATGCTATTAATTCACTTATTGTTGCATTGGCCCAATTTTCTCTTGTGAAAAACCTTAAATCTCTAAATTATTTTCTTGGCCTTGAGGTTCATTCTTCTCCAAATGCTCTATTTTTATTACAAAAGAAGTATATATATGATCTTTTAGCTTGCACTGGCATGATTACTTGTAAACTTATTAAATCACCAATGGCTTCATCCATTAAGCTCTCTATTACTGATGGCTACCCATTTGATGATCCTCAATTATATAAAAGCATTGTTGGAAGTCTTCAATATCTTTCCTTTACGCGGCCTGATGTTATGTTTGCTATCAATCAAGTATGCCAATATATCCATTCTCCAAGAGACATCCACTGGCAAGCTGTCAAGCGCATCTTACATTACCTAAATGTTACTTTGGATCATGATCTCTAGCTCCGTTCATATTCTACACTTTCTCTAGTTGCTTTCTTGGATGTTGACTAGGGAGGTTGCCTCAATGATCATCATTCCAATGGTGCTTATTGTATCTTTCTTGGACCTAATCTCATTTCTTAGAGCTCCAAAAAGCAATTTACCATTACTCGTTCAAACGCTGAAGCTGAATACAAAGCATTGGCTTTAGTTACCTGTGAATTAATTTAGATTCAATCTCTACTTAAGAAGTTTGGTATCTTTCTTAAGGAACCTCCGAAACTTTGCTGTGACAATATTAGAGACACCCATCTTGTTACAAACTCGATCATGCATTCTTGAACAAAGCATGTTGATCTAGATTATCACTTTATTCGTGAATATGTGTTGCCAAGTCTTTTACGCATTGTTTCATCCAAAGTTCAGCTCGTAAACATCCTTATTAAGCAGCTTTCAGCTCTCCATTTTGCTCTTCTACATTCGAGCCTCGCTGTTGTGTCTCCTGGGGCGTATTGGAGCACTCATGCCAAATGTCACTGAATCTACCTCGACGGTAGATGGCAACAAATAACTACCCTTGTGCTCTTCCTCTTTCTCTCCTTCATGTGCACAATATATTCTATTAAAAACAAACTGGACGCGAGTCGTGACTTTAATGTAGCACTGTATTCTTTTCATTATGTTTGTTCATTCTTGTACGAAGAGTTATATATTCTCTGTCTGTATCACACGGTAAATGAATGAGAATCAGATTACCTTATGAACCAAATTAGGCAGCAACTATCACAACAAAGTCCAATAAACACTTCACAGGTATAATCTTTCGAAAGTTTTATAATTTGATGTAATAATATTGTGAATTAGAATTAATATTATGCTTATGGTTGTTGTGTTTGTGCTTTTTTTTTTTTCTATTATAGAATTCATTTGTCAAATTCTTAGTGTAGCTTTTAAATGTCCTTGCAGTCGAAGTTCTGCTCTAGATCTGTCTTTTCAAAATTTAATACATTTCTGCTTTTGAAGTTCATTCTCTTGCCAAATATTTGTAAGCGTTCAACTTCAGATACCTCGATTTAATTAACTTTTGTACTATTCGTGGGCGTCATGCTTTTGGATCATGGACCCTAGTTTAGAGAACTAGTAATTTAATGGCTGAATCGAACACATCTCTCTCTCTCTCTCTTTCCTTTTTCTTTCTTCCTTCATTTTGTCCACAATTGGGAATGGTGAAAGGTTGGATCTTCCATGAATCTGTAGGGTAAAAGGTCAAATTTTAGCTTCCTTATTTCACTTTTATTGTTTAGACTCAAGATAACCCAAAAAAATTAAAAAAAGACAAAAGGATTCTGGGTTATATGGAATGTAATGAAGTGAACCATAAACACTAATTTGGTTTAGCTATATCAGTAAGTAGTTCCGATTGACACGGTGTTAAAAGGTGTCCTTTAGAATGATTTTAATAAATGATTCCGAACCACACTGGCAATTGCCTGGCTGATAAATTTTCGTTGCAGCTTATGAAAAATTAAGATCAAATTCTATCTGCTGCTTCATGTTGCATGTCTCAGTAGGCTTACGAGGGGGATTAATTTACCGTTTCAGAAGAAGGATCCCCTCCTTTAAACAAATAAACACGGTTCACTTTCCTTTGGTGAATCTAGCTTTTGGCAGTGGCTTTGGAGTCGTGAACTAACATGCTTCATAGCATCTGGCACAACTGCACTAGGGGGCAGTTCAAGCCAACGAACAGAAGCAAAAACCAACCCCTTGGGAAGAGAAAGATACAGGATTTGGTTGTGCAAGTTTTCTTTATTATTTCTTTTCTCAATTCCGTTTATCACTTGTATGTTGAATTGTCATCTTCTATCCTTTTTGCAGGTGGATCCACAAGGCAAGCTGGATCATAGTGTTACGGATGTTCCTTTAGAGCTTGCTGATACCTTCACTGATTCTGTAAGGATTCTATCATGATTAATTGTTTTTCTTTTTCCCATGATACACTTGTATATGTGTGCTTAAAAGAGCTCTTGAATCTCTCTAAATCCATGAGATTATAAACTTTAATTACTTTAGCACTTATTGTGCTTCTCAGTGCACTGAAGGTTCTCTTGATCAGCTATCTGCTTAGTAAATAGTCATACTAAAAACGTAGCAAAGTTCTGAATTTCCTTATAAATTTTAGTGTGCAATTGAATTTCCTTTTATAATTACTGGACATTTTTTTTCAGATAGCAGCGATGACTGTTTTCTCATGCAATTTCTACCTTGCCATACAAAATTCCCTTTTTGTATTCTGCATTTGATACTAAAAGTATAAAATCCATTGCAGATTATCTGTGTTTTAGTTAATGCTGTTGTTTTTTCTAGTAGAAACTTATATTTGTTTTTGTTGTAGGTGACTCGATCGGCATGCTTGGATTTTGGCAAAACATAGAAAATTGTCAAGTTTGGAGTCCAAGGATTTATTGCTACACCTAGATATGTTGTGACTATGGCTTATTTTCTACTCACTGGTGTGAAAAAAAAGAAATATTGCATGTTTCAAGTCTGGTTTTAATGTGATTTTGATTAAATAATTTGTTACTTGCTCAAAATTTACCACTAGTATTACTAAGTGGCTAGAAAAGAGAACTGCTTCCTTGATCTGGATTTTATAGAGACTAACTTCCATGAGGTACAGTAGCGTGGTATACCCTTGTACTTTTACTTGTGCAGTTAAATCTACATATTCTATGTACGATTTAATGTTTGAGAAGAAACTGCAATACCTATAATTTTCATTTTTCAATTGTTCTTTATGTTATCTTGGTTCTTGATCTTGGCAGTGGCTTAGGTAAAACTTATTTTTTCAATCTGGTTCTTTCTTTTTTGATATCTTGAGGTTCTTGTAAATGTTTGTTAGGCCCTGCTGTGATGTCATCGTTTAGTTGTATCTTTTAGTTGGTTCATTCTATAGGTTGTCTCATAGTTTGTTGCACATTTGTTCTACCCTGTAATGATCGATTGACTAATTTATGTAGTCAATTTTTATCGAGTGATTTGCAAGGATCAGACTTCACTTCTCTCTTTCCTTTATTGCCTTCATCTATAGGCTACGGGAAAAATAGGAAACGGGTTACAAGCTATCTCTTTCTCAACCCTAACTGTTTTATGTGCATGGTTAATTTTTGTTCTTCCTACTTCTCTGTCTGCCCTTTCCTAGTCCTTTGTTTCTTTCTCACATAGATTTCCATATACAGGTCCGGGCATTTGGCTTAAACATGATGTGTTAATAAGTAAATGTTCCTGACAAGGATTTGGTCCCTTATTTACCTCATGTATCCTATGTTAGTTTTGTTTCATCTATAACTTCCTTTGCTATCAGAAATGCTATAAACACTTACAAAAGTTCAACTCTGATCATTATTTGTAACAAAGATACGATGGTTAGATCTGACACAATTTGCAGATTCTTTTGTTTCAAAACTCTATGGGTCAAGTGTGTCTAACATGAGATGAAAGTAGATATTTTGTGTCATTACTCTGAATAATAATAAGTTAATTTGAACAATTTTTACGTACTCTCAATTTTCATTGCGGTATCAAGCCGTATCGGATTGTGAAGAGCCATATCGCGTTTTCTTCCCATATCTGCTGCTTGATTTCTTTTTTTGTTTTTTTGTTTTTGTTTTTTTAATAAAGAAAACAGGTTTGATATGCCTGGTATACGCACCCAGTTAGGTGTATCAGATGCATTTCGCATATTAGTGCTTCCCAGGATATCACGAGTGGGGTAAAAAGTGAATGCTTGGATAAAGTGATATCCATGTATGTATTTGACAAAAACAGATGACATCAATTTTGCTGATTTATTTGTTTCTGAATTATGCAGAGAAAAATTTGGATTTAACTATTCCAGGATATTCAAGTGAAGAGAAGAAGTATCAGAGCAAACCGGCAAGCAACAAACGATTTCTCCTCTGTTCTCCCTCCCCACACCCCCAACCCAAGGAAAATGGAAAATGAAAAATTAATGTCAATGCTTACATCTTAAAAGAAGCTAGAATTATACCACTCTTCACCTCGTGCTAGCCTTTAAAATAGCAACCATTTAATCATCTTCACCATCACCTATAGCCAAAACTCTGTTTAAAACTTTATTGAGAAAAAAACCCCTATTTCTCTTGATTACTGGCCTTTTTAAAATCTAATTTGGAAACGTTTTCCATTGGAACACCTGACATCATCATCATCCTTAGTTTCATTAGTTGCAAGAATCAAATGTAAGGTTCTTTTAACCTGAATTGTATCACACCGTACGTGGAACAGGGCTTTTGTCAAGATCTTGAACACTTATAATGAAGCTAATGCTTCTACATTCCGATATTGATGGTATGATCTTTCTTGGGAACAAATGCGATAAAAGTAGAGTCCATAATTGTACGTACCCACCCTATCATTCTGAAAGAATTTTGTTGAAGAGTCCTGATGGTCATCCTTTCATATATCCTAGTGATATTGAAGTGAAGGTAAAATGATTTGTAAATTCCAATTTTTGCCTCTCCAAATAATTTCCCAACACTACTGTAGCTTGACCACTAGCAATAATTGTTTTCCAAGTACTCTTTAATGACTGCCACTGTCTAATTAGAGAGATTCAAATTCAATGCTTTAGAAAAAAAGTTCTCTCCGCCTTTCTTTGATTGTTTTGCTTGGGCTGTCTTTTGATTGATCTTGCAAATTTCGTTATTAGTAACGCTGCATATATATACAGCTCTTGCGTTCGCAATTCTGCACAACTGTACAGTTGGCTCCGTTTGAGTTTATGTAGCCCACTCAAGGCACAATCTGTAAGAAGAACACGCTATGTCAAATGTCAAAACCCCTCTTGAATTATGCATGTGAATCCAATTTCATATTGGAAAAATTATATTTAAGGATTCAGATTTTATAAAATTTATAGTAAAATATTTTAAAAAATAAAATTATTCTTCAAAATTATAATTGTTATCAAATTTTAAAAAATTTATTATTGAATTTAAAAAATTTATTATTGAAAGTAAAAAAGTACTTCAACTTTTTTTATATTTAATAATAAATTTTCTAAATTTAATGACAAATTTTTTAAAATTTGATAATAATTATTGTTTTTAAAAATAAGTTTAATTTTTAATTATAAATCTTGCAAAATTTAAGATTTTAAATATAGTTTTTCCTTGATATTATCATGGACTTCAACAATTCATATAATGTCTCTTGAGGGGAGAAGATTCTTTTCGTGCCAACCGAATCTTCAATTGTGAGAAAAAAGTAATTTTATTTTAACATTTTTTATCTTTTGTTTTTTATTTTCAAAGTCACGGTACCCTCTCATAAATAGATCATTTAGTTTTCATGTGAACTAGAGAGAAGCTACACCCTCTCAGTTCCTGATTAATTTTGCCTAAGGCCTACCTGAATAGATTGGAATCTTTGACTAATCTCAATTCATGCAATTCAAAAAATACTATGCTATAACCATTACATTTTATTTGCTGAATTATAACTTAATTATAATATTAGTATTTAAATTTTAAAATGTAAAATTTTATCTCTTTAAACTATCAAAAAAAGAGGTGAAATTATTAACTATCTCTTGTGTCTAACTTAACATTTAATAGTTACATTATCAATAGATGTCTTTAAAAATAAAAAAAGTTAGTTTGTACTATCTATTTTAGAAAGGAATTTTTTAAAAATGATATATATATATATAAAACAAAAACTCACATTCTAAGATTGGAAGGAGAAAATCATCCTGCCATCCCTTTCCTTATGATATTGTCAATTACATTTTCCAAGAGATATAAAGGAAACAGTGACTAAAATATTACCTGTTTTATTATTTGTTTGCTTTATATCTCTTGGAAAAATGTACTCAAAAGATTCACGGAACCAGATTCTCTGAAGTTGCCTGAAGTGACAAAATTATGTTCGTCGGATGAATGGAGCGTTAAGATCATGCCACGTGGCACAGTAGAATCAAAATGCACCATTTTATGCATTAGGAAAACTGAACCGTATCTGCTGTTGCTTCCCTATTCTCTGAGCTTCAGCTCCACAAGCCCAGACCATACAGTTCCAACTGCGTAAAGGAAGGGACAGCAACCTCAGGCACCACAATTGTTGTAGGTAATACAATGCAATAGAAGAAAAAAAATGTTGGTGTGGGCTACCACCTTCCAAACGAAGAAGAAGCAGTAGTTGACATGTATCTTCTTCCACAAAGACACTTTTGCATTGCATAGACATTTATGAATTTAAAGGATGAATCTATTATGAAACGAAAAAGAAGAATGTGCATTTTTGTTAACACGAGAAGCAAACTTACCTTGTTTCTTACAATCTCCCATTCCTCTCTCACTATTTCAAATCCTCACCATTTGTTTTAGGACTTGGCTTAATTTAATATATTCAAGTGCTCCCCCAAGCATTTTGGTATAATGCATTAGTAGAAACCAAAAATGTTTTCTATTTTTCACATTTATCTAGCCATATCTTTCGAACTTATTTCATTGTCGTTGTTCATAGATTCAGCGGTGGAGATGAACGACATTTAGTGATACCTGAAGGCAGAGAGAGAGGCGATGTTTTGGCGATTGGAAGCCTGCATAATTTGCAAGAGATAGGAAAATAGTCTCTGAAATCTCAACCTCATAGAATGCTCGTTGATTTTTCAAGATTAAGCTACTTGAAATGGACTTCAAGTAGAGCTGAGGAAAGAACCAATAAGAGTCTGAGAGAATAAGGAGGCAATAGCAGAAAAGGTTTGGTCTTCACAACACAGGAAAAGATTCTCTCCAATTTAAACATGATCATGACCCTCTAGTTGTTGTGAGAGAAAAAAGTAATTTTATTTTAATATATTTTTTATCCTTTTTGTTTTTATTATTCTTAAAGTCATGGTGTTCTCCCACAACTAGATCATCTAGTTCCCACCTTAACAGGAGAGGAGGTGCACCCCAAAAACATTGGGACGTTTTGATTCTCCTATGCACGTGGCATGATCTCAATGCTCTATTTATTCGATGGCTGAGATTTTTTTACTTCAGACGTTGGCCACTCCAGAGGATCTAGTTCCAAAAAGTTCAGAACCAGATCACCGTCCGAAATCGGGATAAAGACAAAGATGAAGGCAACCAACTAAACTATGAGCCTTAGTTAGGATTATAAATTATAAAATAGGTAGTATTTTTCTAGTTGAGTAAAAATAACATACTTTAATACTTGAATATAAGATATTGATATATTATTGTTATATGTCTAACTGGTCTAAAACATTCAGAAGTCTATAATGAGTTAACTCACTTCACTAAAGCCTAGAAAGAATTATATACAAAATGTTGTTGTGGCTTGGAATGATTAAGAATGACAAGTTATCCCAATAAAAAAAATGACTTTTATGATTTCAGGATCACTTAATCTAATTAAATACAAACTTCTTTAAGACTAAGACAACAACATTCAAGCACTTAAGATCATATTTTTACAACATACTATCTCTAAGGTTCTCATTCTTGTATTGTTACCACATTCTTAATAAATCATCCCTCTCATTCCCCCTAAGATTTCTCTCTTTATCTAGAGTCCCATCCTATCAGAAACAATTATATGTGAGTATCATAAATTTTCTTTACAAGATGATCATAATGCAGATTTTCATTTAAAAAAACCAACTTTGCAACAAGTGTTATACAATATTTTATTAAGTAATAGTTGATAAATTAGTAATTGGACTTTCTCAATTAAGAGTAAACAATGACAAAAGAAAAGAAATTAGGTTAAAATACTTTCTTCTCTTTAGAGAGATGATTTAATTATTCAATCATCTCTTTTATTATGAAAATATATATAGATCTCTTTTGAAATTGAAGAACCATTGCAACTAAATTTATTTTAACTAAACATATTCTTAAGTTTGAAGATTTACAAAAATTTATAGGAAAAATGTAAAAAAAATTATTGAAATTTGCGTCATATATAAATAATTTTTTAAGTTTTCATAAATGACAATTAAACTCTTGAAGTTTCACATTCCAACAAAAGGGCCTTTTATTTATTTTTCTCTTACCAATGTTAACTTATTGCCACATCAAACATTTTTGTAATTGATTATGTTAGCATTGGGGACAGAGAAATTTTTAAGTACTTTTAGAGTCGTGTATCATTTGTATTTTCTATAATTAAAAAAAATTAAAGTAAAAAAAAATGAGACTTACTATTAATAAAATAATACTAAATTATATAACTAAGTTCTATGTCCAATTATTTACTATTTCATTATCATATAAATAGAATGGTATAATTTAAGGCCCACACTTTATTACTTACTAGAGCAGCACTATTATGAAAGATCTATTATATAATTTGATTCTATTATATTGATTAATTTAGAGATGATATGGCACATCAGTGTGTATCAGAATTTTTTTAAAGGAAAAAATAGAAACTTGCCACATTAATTATAAGAATGTTGTTTGTTGGAATGTGAAGCTTTAGAAATTTAATTGTCAGTTTTAAAATTTCAAAGAAATATTTGCAATTGTAGTTTAAAGTATAAAGCTAATTTTTGTATTTTTTTAAAATTTATTACAAAAGTTCAGTCTCAACCCCTACTCATTATTTTCTTAAAAAACTTTTTAACCTTCCTTTATAGCCCCCCCCCCCCAAAACCAAAAAAAGAAAAAAGAAAAAAAGAGTTAGATATTATTTGTTGAAAAATCGATAAACAAATTGAAATATAAACGTCTTCAGAAGTAAGAATCAGCCACCGAAGAGCGCCAATGACCGATTTAGGCCATGTTTAGTATGTGACACTGCAATAGAAAAGAATGGAAAGCTTTCCAAAAAAAAAAAGTTACTTTTTGTAATTATTATTACTTAATAATAAATATATATTTTATTATATTTTTCAAAACAGGAATGGAAATATCATTTTCTATCCCACTTTCTACTTATTTTTATCTTCATTCTATTTCATTCCTTTTGTTGTGCATCAAACGTAGCCTTAGTTGATTTCAAGGTTTTTACTTTGTACTCTTAAGAGAAATTGTTATATTAAGTCAATAAAAAGTGATGGAACACAAATATTAAAAGGTAAGCTCATTAAAAAGTTAATTGTTATATATATGTAGCTACTTTTTATTTTTTAATGTAATTAAAAATAAATCCATCCTTTAATTTCTTGGCTCCTCATTTACTATGTCATTGTCAAATTTTCGTTTTTGTTCTTAAACCACGGGCAATATTTGGTGAAAACTAAAAACATTTTCTGACGGAAAATGAAATTCTTAAAAATCACATGTGCATGGATCTCTCTCTCTCTCTCTCTCTCTCTCTCTCTCTCTCTCTCTCTCTCAATCCAAGACATTGCACATGTATTAGTACCATATGACATCTAGGATTTTTTGTTAGAATGGTACGTAAACTCACTTTATAGAAGATGTATATAGATAAATAGATTAGACATAAAATCTACTTTTGACATAATTAATAATATACTTATTCATAATTAGCTTCTATTTCTCTAAAATCTCTCAGTAAAGTCCACCAAAGACGTGTAATATATATAAAAGCCCGGTACACATCTTTTCAGTGTGGTGATTGCAAGTCAAAGAAAGAAAGAAAGAAAGAAAGGTAGAGAGCATTGTTCTTTGAAGGACACAAAAGAACATTACAGGTTCAAGTCCATACTGTGTCAAAGGGATGACCAACAAAGGGTCTTGGTCAAGAGAAGAAGATGAAGCCCTCTTCAATTACATCACTACCCATGGAGAAGGCAAATGGCAGAAAGTTGCTCAAGATGCAGGTTCACTGGTCATCATCATTTTACTATTTCACATTCCTCTTCCAGCTTCTTCAGTATTGTATGAATGTTTTGTCTAATTTAGTGCAGGAAATTGATTCTACTCTGTACTCCATCTGGGTCCCTACTAAATGTTTCAAAAACTCCAACTTTCATTTGTTTTATATTGCAAAGCTTTCTTCATTCCGCATATTCTTTGAGGCTATTTTGTCCATTATGATATATAGGCTTTAAACAATATTGGGATGTAAACAGAGTTTATGAGCTAAAATCTAGTTGGTTTTGGCACTTTTCTGCTACATTTTTTGGTAAATTTTGTTTGATTAAACTTTTCTCCTTTTGGTTTATCTATATAAAATATGTGAAGGTTTAAAGAGGTGTGGAAAAAGTTGCAGACAGAGATGGTTGAATTACTTAAAGCCAGGTATAAAAAGAGGGGATATATCTTCCGATGAGGAAGATATGATCGTAAGACTTCATCGTCTTCTTGGAAACAGGTGATTCATGCTTCTTCACGAGCAAGTTTAAGTCTTTTCCTTCTCAATAAAAAAGAGTGATGTTTTAATTATATGCCTTTATTTATTATAAAAAATCATATGATACTCTTCTAAAATCAAAAGATATACTATAACTAAATTTATTTTGATCAAAATATCCCGAAATTAAGCTATCTCTTAAGAAAAAGAAAGCATGTTTTACCCAAATTTTTAATTTTTAGGTCTGGACATGCACAAACACAACTTTTGTTTTATATTTGTTGAAACCTAACGTTTCAATCCATACAATCAATTCATATCTGTCCTTTATTAACGTTTCTTTGATTTATTGATCAATAGGTGGGCCCTAATGGCCAAGAGGTTACCAGGACGAACAGATAATGAAATCAAGAATTATTGGAACACTAAGTTGTCCAAGAAATTACAAAGACAGCAGTCTACATCAACATTGGCGTCGTCATCGTCTCCTTGTCCTCGACATCATCGGAAATTTGATGGTCAAAATATAGGAAAAAACATGGATATTTTTAATGCAGTAGCACCAGAAGCTTCACGGCTAGCAGGAGTTAAGGCTGTCAAATTAGACAGTAAAATATTGGAGAGTAATGGGTCCGATAGCAGAAGCAGGCCAAGTTCTTCAAATCAAATAGAGGGTACTACTGATGATCATGCTTTAAGTAACTTTCTCATGGATGATCATGATGATGATCAAACTGATCAGAACCAAATTCTTATGCTAGATGATTTGAATGCCCCACTTCCCCAGAATGATGATGAAGAAAAGAACAAAGTTTTATCAGAAAAAATAATTGACCCTCTGGACTGCTCCATTAATTTGGACGAGGAGCTTAAGAGGGTGGCCTATTTTCTTGGGTTAGAAGATGAATGTACGTAAGGATTTATTGTAGAGAGGACCCAATGGAAAAAAAGGTCACATGCACGTACTCATGTTTAAGAGCGATATAGGTTTCTGTAATATGCAATATTCTACGGATTGGCCGGAGTTCACAGTGTAATAAATTCGGATTCTTCATGGGCTCTCACTTTTATTTTTTAAATCACATGATTTTAAGTTCTTAATTATCTAATCACATACAGCTAATAGCTATTGGTTGTTGACGTTGGACTTCTTAACATGTTCAGTGCATCCACGGGATCTGTCGTCTTTTCTGATCTCATCTTAATTAAAGGGTGGTAAACTCAATCTTCATCATCCTTAATTTTTGTTAAATTTTAAAATTTTTATACTTGAATTCATTTATTTAAAAAAAACATCATGATAGGTATTTTTTTCTCAAGTTGAGGTTCGCCTAAATGAAATTTATTCTTATAAAATCACACAAAAATAAATAAAATGTCTCAACCATTAATATTATTCATACATATTATTAATATAACTTGAAATTGTTTAATCACAATAATTTATCTTTAAATATATCTCAAATATAACAATACATAAGAACAACAAACTATTAGCAAATATATTTACTAAAATGTTTGTTAAATTCCAAGCTATTCAACTAACCCTATTCGCCATTCTCCTGGTAAAAATATGTGATGAATTAGTTACTTATATATATATATATATATATATATAGAGAGAGAGAGAGAGAGAGAGAGAGAGAGAGAGAGAGCAGGTTTGGGGTCCAGACCCAAAACCCTTGAAAATTCTCATATTTTTGGACTTAAATTCATTTTTCACCCCCATATCTACCTAGACCCAAACAAAATTTGAAGGGATTATAAGATATGGACATTTTGGTCATCCCGCTATTACACACGATGGTCTATGTTGGTGTCTATAACAAAGAGACAACCAACAATGTGGCCCATGTGGATACTCCGTACTGGCATCGATCGTTATGTGTTTCAATGATTAAGTTGGTGGGACAAGCAGAGTAACAACTAAAATGATCAGTGTGTAAACCATTACTTGAGAAGTCTCTAAAATATTTGACAGTGAACTCCGGAGGATAGTATAGTAAGTTAGTAACTACTCTCAGATTCAATAGATAGTGAGGCATCCTGGGCTTGTGATGTACTGATGTTCAGTATGAAGGTATGATAGGGTACATCTTACATATGTAATCATATGTGGTCTCTTAAATGCTGTGATCTAGACAGTCAACTTTAACATATATTCAACTCATAGGTGATTTTCTTTCTGATATGTGAATTCTTGAACCCTTGATTGTATTCGGACTATGATATGCCAACCAATTTAGTTGTAACATTTCTGATTGTACAAAGCTTGGTTCTTCAGAATTTTGGGTGCCATGTGTTTTTGTTTGTCTTTAATGTGTTGTGTATGAGAATGCTTCTTGGTGAACATACTACCGATAATTAAGAATGCTTGAATTAATAGCCTATATCCTTTAGAAACAATGGGACAATAATCATTCTCGTTGGAGTGATCTACCTCTATTAATTCATGGTCAATCCATCATAGTGTGTTCCATTTGTTTTTTATTTTATAAATAATATTAATGAATTTGGAAATTTTTATTAAAAAAATTAGTATTTTGTTGGATCAAGTGTTTATCAATAAATTAAATTCTATATTTATTTCGGTCACTGCCTTGCACTATGATTCATACCCAAAAGAAGTTGAATGAGACATCAACCTTCTATTTGCCGACAATCTCCCCTTAGGCCTAAGAGCCACGCCTCTGAAGTTTGAACTCTTTCATTTTGTTTAATCGCATCTAACCTAAATATCATGCTTTTACTGTAATTTTGCCTTATTGTTAAATCTTTGTCTTAAGACAATTACAACCACATAGTTATAAATAGAATCCAAATCCTGTGTAGTCATAAACTAATTGCATATAGTTTTACTGCCCAATAGATAGATAATATATGTAAGAGATTTTACTATACACTACTATTTATTAATGATTCTTTTTATTTTTTTTCTTTTCTAACAAAACCTACGGCAATGCAAATTCTTTGCATATTTTAGAGATGTACAAAATTAAATTTGAACCATTCAAATTTAATTTAAATGATTTAGATTTTAAATATTTTATTTTTGTTTTTTAATATCTATTATTTTTTTAAAAAACTTGCATTTAAAAGATTATTTTTATCATATATTTTACTTTTTTCAAAATAAAAAATATTAAAATTAAAAAAAATAAATCTAAACTATGTAAATCTGCTCTAGACAATTTAGGTCAAAAGTACATTTTCTACCTTCCTTTTAGATGTGCAAAGAATTGATACTAGACTTACAGAGAGATTTTAAGCTATATATGGCTGCATTTGCATGACAGCACTCCTATTTTTAATAAAAATGAAATGAAAATTATATTTAAGAATTTTTTTTTATAGTCTCTTCTTTTTTGGCCAATAATTTGTCTATATAGTCTTATAACCCGTTTGATTTGAAATAATATTAGATCTATAAAAAGAAAAGAATAAAAAAAGTGTATAAAATAGATAAAAAATGACCCTAATATTTTTATTTTAAAAATAATAAAAATAAATATTATTAAATAATAATTATAACAAACATTTTTAAAAAATTACATGATAAAAGATTGAATAATTAGTTGGACAAGAAATGATAGTTTGGGACAAAATAAAAACCAACAACTTTACAGCTTCCAACACAAACTAGAATTCAAATTTATCAATCCAATCAGTTCTTCTAGATACACAAAAGTGGCTCAACATCCCTAATGTCACTTACAATGCTTCTTCTTAAAGCAATGCCTGCACTCACTGCAGGATAGAAAGGTAAACAACTCAAGAGTTTTATCATTGAATAATTATCTCGAGACTTGTACGTACACTAATTTAAAAAATTACTGTATACAACTTTTTTTTTTCTAAATTCAATAATAAAAGAGCTTGCAAAAAAGAAACTCATTCACTTACAAAATCCCTTGCAAATTTGGTTTTCTTTTTTGTGGTTCTCTGGTTTAATTTTATTCCTTTGCACATTTAATTTTCTGGATTAATTTTGCCGAATTTTTTTTTTCTCATTTGCTAAATGTTAGGTGTTCTAAATTAAAGCATTTTGTTCTTTGGTTTGATTTTATTCCCTTGTTGAGTGTTGTTTTTTGTTCTTTAGTTATCAAGATTTGAATTCACCAATCATATCTGGGTTCAGGCATTTTGCTTTTAGCATCTTGGAGTGCTTTGTTTGTTGGAGTTTATGAACCTATAAAGCATAAATTGTTGGGGATATTATGCGAGTGCTTTTGCTCATTTTGTAAGTTAGATATTATGTGAGTGCTTTTGTTCATTTTGTAAGATATTGCTTACTGAAAATATTAGCATATTGGAGATTCAACTGAATTATATTGGCATACTGCTTACTGAAAATATTGGCTTATTGTAAGATACTGCTTATTAGCTCATTTTGTAACATATGCTATGTTAACTTTGAAACAATTAGACATACACTCTTGAGGTTTGGAATCTAGCTAATTATGGTTGGGAAGCTATGATTCAATAGAATATGCCTATAATTCTGGTCATCAATTCAATATCACTGTGGGCACAAATTCAAAATTGTAATACATATGCTATGTTAGCTTTTTCTAATTTGCTAAATTGTGAATATTTGTTCTTGCTACCTGCACTATTGAATGGTGTTGCTTGCTTTATCTTTGTTCTATAGCTACATGTCAAGCAAATGCAGAACCTGATTATGCAATAGGTGCTTCATTCAATTGGAAAAGTGGTCAAGGCCAAAAAAAGCATCAGAACTGGACAATGAGGTAGGGTCAAGGCAAAGCTGTATAAGATGAATTAGCACTACAAGAAACGGCACAATTTGTGGCATGCATTTACTGGTGGTTGCAAGTAATTGTACAATCAACAATAATGGATCCAGTGGCTTTAAGACGCCATAAAATAATGCATTTACTGGCCGATTTAGGGTTATTTACAAGCATTTTTCTTAACTACTAGTAAGGTTAATGCAATTATTGGCAATTAAAAGCAATTTGAGGCGGATATGATCCGTCAGTAATTACTCCCTCCCAAATTTTCACTCTGGCACTAGCTACCCCATCCCTTTCAGTCTCATGCTATCACTTTCATTTTGTTTTGACTCTCATCACTTTCGCTCTTCTAAACCCCTTCTCCGTGACTGATTTCACTCAAACCCTCCTTTGTTTGAATTAGTTTTATGTGACTTTGTTAATTACTTTTTAAATAACTACTTCTTTTGTGGACTTAGAACCCTTATTGCACCCCTAGAGTAAATTTGAATGGTTTAAATTCTAATTTTTAAAATCTCATTCATCTATTTTTTTATTTTAATATTTTTGCATTTTAATAGAAGTAAACATAAGATGAAAGTTAGGAGACTGTCTTTACCTTGTGTTTGCTTCCTTCAATTTTTTTTTAAAAAAGTGGATGCTTAGAATTAAAAAAATCAAATAAAATAAAAACTGAAAATATAGACCATCTAGATTAGATTTGGATCATCCAAATCTACTCTAGGCTAGTTGCTCCCCTAAAGCAACAAAGGATCTAAATTCCTTCTTTGGTCTCTCATTTGAATGTCTATGTCATAAGTTTTTATTTTTAGAAGTAAATAATTATAAAATATAGTGTTTAAAGATATGTTTTAAAAAAAGAATTAAGAAATATTATTTGATAGATTAATATTTTGAATGTTTGAAATACATGACTTAGAAAATATGATGATATTTTTTATAGGAAGAATAAGATATCATGATATAAATAATATATATTGAAAATAATATATTTAATATTAGTTAATCAATTCCTTTTTCTTTGTTTTTAATCTTAAAAATTAATAAAAAATTGAATAATTATTAATTATTATTTTGTTGCAAGAATATTATTATAGGTGCCTTCTCAGACTTAAGTTCTCATAGTCATAGGTATAAAGCAACACAATCCATATTAGCAAGGTTATGTTTGGGAGTTTACAAGATGATGGAATGGAATGGCAAATAAAGGAATGGAATAGAGTGGAATGATAAATTATGTATTTTTCTGTTGTTTTAGGAGTTTGATGAAGAAAAGGAGGAAATTATTAATGAAATTGAATAACTTATAAATTATTTTTCCAACATTACCCTTATGAAATAAATCCACATACAACACTGTATTAGAGTATTAGAGTATATTTGTATTTTCAATATAAGTGAAAGTCATTCCATCATTAATTCTCTAATTTTGAGGGACACAAAAATTGGGGTTTTAGATGGCAAGAAAAAGATCTTGAAAGTCATCGCATACTATTCCATTCTATCCTTAAAAAAAATCTCAAACAATGGCCTAACTTATTTTAGCTATTCTACTTCATTCTATTCCATCTTTTGCCATCCATCCAGATACTACCTAAGGCCTAAAGGCCTACAATTGTAAAGCTTTAAGTTCCATCAAGCCATATACAATATTTTGAGATAACAAGTTGATTTGAACAATATAACTTGATTAATAGCAAGTTGCTCTAAACAACATGACTTAGCTGAAAGAGACATGCTAACTCAATCAAACTCATAATTGACTCACATTTTCTTTTAGTATAAATAGGATCTCATCGCATTTCACATAGACACTTCTCCTATATCACTTAATAGTCTGATTTTGACACTCTTCCTATAGTATTATTTCTTTGAGTATCTCTCACTCACTCACTCACTCACTCACTCTTTCTCTCTCTCTTAAGTCATCCATTCCTTGTTATTGTCTTTTTCCATATTCAACAAATATGTATATAATGTTTTAGTTATTTAAAACTAGTAAAATGAGATGATGCTATAACTTTAATTTATTCTATTTTAATATATATGATATCAAACACCCATTTAAATTCACAAATTAAAATACACACACATATGCACTCGTGCTCCACGTTTATAAGCATGCATGAATGCTTCCTTTATTTTTAATGAAAATGCTTTTGTTAATATTAGAAAACATGTTTATCTTAAAAATGATGTATAGTCCTATTTGAGAAAGCCTAAAAAATTTATTTAGAAAGAAAATAGGATAATTCACATGTATCACCACTTAGAATATTCATTACTAATGAGGTATTAAATAACTGACAATTTCAAAATAAAAATTGAAAAATCAAAATAAAATATCAATGTTTTAAACTCATTTTTTAACATAAAAATTTCAATTTAAAACAATAAATTATCAAATACTGAATTTTATGATTTTTTGTGATTGGAGTGGTTATATTTTATATTTAATTTTTAAAAAATTTATAAATAACTCGAGGAATAGTATAGTGATGAAGACAAATATATGTTGTTAAATATATTATTACATATTTAAATTCTAACTTAAAAAATTTTTTAAGATTAGGTTGCAAAAAATTTTCTTATTAATTATGTCAGTCGAATCACGACATAGATAGAGAGAGAACCATCCTTTAGTATTTAGGGTCATATTAATCTACAGGCTTGAGGCCTCATTTTCATTGGCGGAGCCAAGACCCTGGAGTAAGGGGTGCAATTTAATTTATACAATTTATTTTGTTAGAGTTTATTAAGTTTGAATTAAGTTATCACATATCTAAAAAAATTTTAAACTCAAATGTATTTGGATTTGTTTTAGGTCAAGAGTTAAGTGGGTTCAAAATATAAAAAACAAAGGTTGCAAAATATTAAGAGTGAAAAGTACAAAATACTAAAACCATTCCCTGTACTTGTAGTTTTTTCAAAGTGAGGGGGTGCATATGCCCCCCCTTACATCAACGTGGCTCCGCCACTGCTCATTTTAGTTTCTTTTTGAGTAAATGGGTAAAAGGTCTTAGAGTTAAATTCCCTCCTTAGTGTTTTAAAAGGGTTTCCATTTATATAATCTTAAAAGATAAGCTAATAGGGGTGAACACTGCCTAATGTACCCATTTTTACCTAACCAAATCATGCCAAGCACAAAAAAAAAAAAAAGGCTAGGTCACCCTAAAGGGTTTATATGAAAATTAAAAAAATTTAATAAGAATTTATATGAAAATTTTAAATTTTTTAAGATGAAACATAATTTTATAAGGATTTATATAAAAATCTTCTTTTCTAAAATCATCTTATAATTTTTACAATAAATTTCAAAAAAATAAAAAGAAAAATCAGGCCTCACCTGAGCCCTGCCTCAGGCAACAAGCTTCATTTTTTAAACCCGTTTAAAATTAAGTTAGGTATCAAGCTAAGCTAAAACTTGCCTCAGCCTGGTTCGGCCCATATTCACCCCTATAAGCCAATGATTATGCTTAGACCAAGTATCCTAATGGAGTCATATAAGTTGCCTAGTCAGAGTGTTATGTTTAATTTGTTATGAGGTTGCACATGTTTAAGTGACTTGCATCAGTTCATTTTAACTAACTGGCTTGATGGATTGAAGCTTTTGAGTTCAAAGGAATTCATAAACAATACTCTAATTCTCTTATCATTAAAGTCTAAAATAGAAGTAAATTTATAAAGAGAGACAGATAGACCTCCAAGAAATGAAAGATATGAAAATAAATGTATAATAAATACCTAATTAAGGGAAATAAATGTATATTAAATACCTAATTAAGGTCTAATTACAACTACTTAAGAAGGGAATTAAAATGTTGTTCCAACAAGCAAAATAAGAAAACAAATAAATTCATTAATGCCTAATAATAATTACATGTTAAATGTGATTCCTAGCAAACAATCACATATTAAATGTGATTTCTAGCATTCCCCCTCAAGTTGAGAACAATTTAGAGCTAAAATTGTCGTTCTTCTTTCTTGACATATTTGTTTTGATTTTTGACTCTTTGTCTTCTTACTTTCACTTTAAAGTAAGGGTCTTGATTTTGGGCATCATTTCCTTGACTTTTTTGTGATGTAGAGATCTTAGTTTTTGCTAACAATCACTGTATGATTTTATATGATAACTACCAATGTTTGATTTTTTACATTAATCACCAATATATTTTGTCATTCCAGCCTTTTAGGTTCTAATATCATAAAGGAATTTAGAGATTAATACTTTGATTCTCTTGTCATTAAAGTTAGAAACAAATGTACATTTATAGAGGGGTGAACAAGCCTTTAAGAAAGAACAAGTTAAGAAAATAAGTGCATATTAAAACACCTAATTAATAGATAGATTCATAGCCTCTAGGAAAGGAAAAGACATAGAAATAAAGACCTAATTGGGGTCTAATTATAATCACTTAAAAAAGAAAATAAAATATTGATCCAACCAGCAAAACAAAAAAAACCAATAAAGACATTAAAGCCAAATAATAATAATATATTAAATGTGTTTTACAGCAAATAATTACATATTAAATATGACTTCCAACAAGTTCCTAGAGCCTTGATAGAATGGATTAGGCCTATGGAATTCTTATGTTTGTAACTTGCTCCCAAGTCCATTAGTGAGGTCATGAGCTAAGTGGACTTAAAAGAGAAACATCTTTTGGGTTCCTCGACATTGTTGGAGCTTCCATTTTAGCAAGAGTAATCTTTATGTGTGATCTTCTCATGCTATCTTTCAGAGGTCTTTTTTATTTGCTACTCATAATTAATATGTTGTTCATGGGGAAGATAAAAGTTAGGCATTTTGCTATTTCATGTTACTAGTTGAAGCATTATTGCATTCCCTTCAATCCTTCATGTTTGCACGTCATGCTTTCTTTATTAATTATCATGGAATATAATTAGTTGTTTATAGATCTTTCTAAAATTTGTTTCTATCATTGTAATTCTTTGTCAATTCTCTACTATCTACTTTCTTGTCTATTTAAGATATCTCTTTTTTATTTGAAGGGTACTATTTCTAATGATGACCTTTGCTAGTTAAGAGATGTTCCTTCTAATGTTATTTTGTCCATTCCTTCTACTTAATAATTTGTTTTCAATGTAAAGATGATGACCCCTCTTTAGTGCTTTATAAGGAAGTATTTCATAGAGGCATACACTTTCCCTTAAATGACCATTTTAGTTATATAGTTGTATCTATAAGGGTCACTTTTAGTCAACTGGCCCCTTTGATAGTTCATTATATATTTGGCTTTCTATCCCTTTATTAGTTTATAGGGGTAGAGTTATCATTTTCATTATTTTGTTATTTTTTTGATGTGGTGGATTATGTTCATATTAAAGGTATGTTCAAAATCATTGGAAGACATAATCGTCACCTTTTATTGAGTAATTTTATGAGTTTATAGAAGTCAGCCTGTTGTTTTTTTTCTTTGTTCATAGTACTCACTTTTTTTTCCTTTTTATTAATCATCAAGTAATTGGAGTTTGTTATGATCCTAATAAAGTGGGGAGGTAGAGTAAAGATGTTGTCAAGAGTGACAACTTGTATTTGATGAGTTTTGCCAGAGAGTTCCATCCTAGTGACATGATTAGAGGTTAAAATGCTTACTGACTTGATAAAACTTGGCTAAAAAAAAGATATGAATTCTAAAAAAATTGTTTAAAGATAAACCCATTTTTAAAAAGTATGAATATAATAGGGGTAGGGTTTAGGTTTTTTTTTTAGCCTAGCTTGACTCGTATTATAATCAATCTTTCTTTTTATGTATTATTAATTCAAATGTTCTCAGTAAGTATCAAATTTAGTCTTCATTAGATATAAAATGGGCTTAAAGTTATATTAAGCTTGAAATCCTAGTGTGTTCTATTCTTTTTTTTATTTTTTCTTTTTTGTACGTGAGTGACATAGATCTTGAGTACTTCATTAAAAGAACAAAAGAACCAGTTACATTTAATTATTCGTTAGTGAATTTTCAACTAGATATTTTTTTAAGTTCCCACAAATTATACTAGATATTTTCTGTATGAATGTAGTTTTCAAATTTGTTCCTTTTAGTTGTTATAATCAATTTTGAAACTATCTTCTTATCTAGGTCTTAAAACCAAATATTTGTCATTTGCCCCCTATGGTTATTTTAGGTTGTAAGTCAAGATCATAGTTAGGAGGCTCATTACTTCAACTAATCTTAAGTCCTTTCAATGCTCTAACGCCCACACCACATATGGACTGAATTGTCTCACAATGCTCTAAACCTAGCTCACATACTGCTTTAATAGGCGAACGGCCTAACCCTTAGAACATACTACAACCCTAAGTGGCGAAGAATTGACATTGAGGTGTGAAACCTTCCCGTCTACATGAGTTCTTAGGGAAACTTGCTACAAACTTGGGCTAATCTATTTAAATCAAGTATTTGTGCTCAAAAATCATTTTTTTTCAAATATCCCTACGTTGAAATGTTACTATTCTTCTTATAAAGGGGATTTTGGTTATGTTATTGAATCACCATATTTCTCATTATTGTTTTCTCTTATCATTTCAGGAACTATAGGTGTTTAATTTTTTTAAATTTTTTTTCATCCATTATTTTTATTGGCATCGGCTTAATTTTTTTTATCTTTCTTTTTTTTTCACGAGAATGTCCTTTTTAAATGAGCCCAACCCATAATTAGATCTAACCTTATTGTGGTTTATAAGCTCAGAGTTGGTGCTGAGATATGCTGGCAAAATATCCCATTTTTTGAGGACTTAGGAAGGTAAGCATACATTATTTTTTAATGCTAACACTTTGTAGCCTTTTATAGTATTTTATGATCGCTAGTTGTTATGCAACTCTATTACATGATATTAAAGTTCTTACACATATGATAGCACCATTCATTAAGGCTTTCAATCCTTCCGAAGAGGTACTAAGGGTGATGATTTTACTTTGTCAATTATTATGTACTTCATTTGCAAAGAATGAAGCTCTAATCACTAGTGTTACTAACAATAGTGATTATTCAGTTCATCCTTGCCCATGTGTCACTATCATCATTCCTACATAACAAGGACAATTGAGAACAATGACTTTTATCTAATGCTCCTTTTGAGGTAGAGCCATTAAGATGGATGTACTTTTTGTGCTGCTATTAGTAGTTACAAGTAACAATAGCTTGGTTGTGTAGAAGCCATAGACTTGTCAATTTTCTACATAAGCGATTAATGACTCATGTTTTCAAGTTCCTTAGATTGTTGTTGGAAGTCACCTACTTTTTCTTAGCTTGTATGTGTAGTGTTTTTTCCTAATTTTTGGACATTTATGAAGTTATATTATAAGTTATTAATGCAATACGTAACTTTTTTCTAATTCTTGTAAAGATTTGTAAAGTTATGAATAAAAGGCATACCTTTAATCATTTTTTCTCCTTAGTATAAGATCTAATTGTTCTTCAGATATCTTTGTTCCCTTTGGCAATATTGCTTGGGTTTGTATTTTGATGGATTCTTACTTTTATTTTTCTTCGTGTGGGCTATTCCTTGGTTTTTCTTTAAGCCTTAGCTTAGCTAGGATTGTAATGTTTCGAACATATGGTGCATACATGGGGACCTCAATATCATAGCATGTTAGTTTACTTTTATAATGTTTTCCTATGGCCTTGACTTCACTAGAGTCAAAGTGTGATGACCTTTTTTTAAGCCACATACCATAGGTCTTGGCTTTGTCAATGTTGTAGCATCACAACTACTTTACATAACGCATTCTCAATGCTTTAGCCTTGTTAGGATCATAACATGTGTTTCCTTGTTTGTGCACCAACAATTTTCCTTGCTTTACAAAGAAGTCTTGAATGACCTTGAGTATTCCTTAGTTGGTGTGTGAAATGTTTTGGTTAAGATTGCGAGATAAAAAAGGAGAGAACCATCCTCTAGCATTTAAGGTGTTATTAAACTAAAAACTTGAGGCCTTATTTTAGTCTCTTTCTAAGTAAAAAGGTTAAGGGTTTTAGAGCTGAATCCCCTCTTCAATATTTTACGAGGGTTCCTATTCATACATATTTAAAAGATAAGTTAATGATAATACCCAAATCAATTGACCTAGTGGAGCCGTATAAGCCACTTAAGAGTATCATGTTTAAGTTGTTCTGAAGCCATACTTTTTAGAGCAAGTTACTTATGTTAGTTCATTATATATAGTTTATCGTATGATAGCCATTGAGTTCTTTGGAACTGAATGGAGTGGATTAAGGTTATAGATTCTTATGTTTGTAGGAGCCCATAACATTAACTTTTATTTTAATTATGGTATGATTTAGAAAAATTGCCAAGTAGGTCAATCAAATCCACATAATCTCTTGATCAATCAAAATTATGTATCATTGTTTATCCCATTTATTTTATGTTTAACTTAATATTAAAGAGTTGATTTTTTTGATATTTTAATAAAAACTTCAAAAGTAAACTCATGTAAACAAATAAGTTCCATTGAAAAATAATTAATACTAAATTAATTTTAACCCTACAAGATTATATTAATAAAAAAATTGTGTTTATAATATACACTTACCTATATGAGCCATATCGCACTTCTAATTGTTTGGTTGGCATTATTATATACATCATAAATAATCAATTTATGTACATTCAATATTTTTTTTTGGAATAACAACATGTACAAAAAAATATCACTTTTGATAAAAATTATACATTTTTAATGATATTTTTGTAATGATGATTCAATCACTTACTTCAATCGAATACACTAACAACCATTGGTCTAGGGTATAGTAACAAGTCTTTTTGGTTAAACTACTTTCTTGGTAGGGAGGGGCAAAGGCCTAAAGAGACAAATGAAAAGGAAACAAACAAATTAATATTACAAAGAAACTAGTATAGGGTAACTATACAAACCGTTGACTTAGGAGCCACATGCTTCTAGCTTATTTTTTGTTAAACTTTTCAAAATGTGAAGAATGTGTTTTTAAAATTATAAAAAATTAATTAATTAACTAATTAAATGCATTTAGAAATATGATAAATTTTTTGAGTATATTATACTTACATTTTTTGAGTTTCATTGAAATTATATTAACTTTTCTTATATTTTTAAAATATATACTTTTCTCTTTTGAAATCAAAAGTTACATTACATTTTAATTTAATTTAATTTTTTTTATTAAAATACTCTTTATTAACCCAAATAAATTTTTTTAAACTAAAATATTCTGATTTAGATCTAGCAACTCATAAGAGTAAATCTAGCAAATCTAGCGATAAATAAATCTACTACTCGAAACCAAAATTATACTTAAAACTAACTTTAAAAAACTAATTCATTAATAAATCAAGTCTAAATAAATACATAAAAAGTTATGCAAAGTTGAAAAGTCTAATTTGCAACAATTAACCGTGTGATACTTAAGTGTTGTTCTTATAAGAGTGAAGTTTGGTTAAGTATATTCACTTTTTTAATTATTTTATGTAAAGTGTTATCTCCAATATAATTTCACTCAGATATTGATTAAATTTCACGCACATTTTAAAGTATTCTTAAAATTTACTTGACATCTTGGAATGTTTATTAATAATCATTTTGAGACATAAAATTTGTATTAATAATTATTTTAAGACAATTCTTATAATTAATTTATTTGATATTATTTTGCTAAAATATCTTGTGCATTGCACTGATTACTTAGTAGTTTGTATAAAAAATAAAATAAAATTCTAAAACTATTATCTTTTCATATGGCAAGTATGTGATACACTAATTGTTGGTTAATAAATGATAATTAATTTAAGGTTTGTTAAATTTAATAAAAATATAATTTTTTATTTTTATTTTTATTTGTGCATATTTGGATATAATTTGACAAAAAACCATTGTGAAGGTGAAGATATTTAGGTTATTAAACAACATGACTTCTAATTCTTTAAAAAAGAATACCCAATAAATGGAGTATATTTAATTGGCCCCAACAAATAAATAATGGAGTGTATTTAGTCAAAAAAATTAAAATTGAATAAAATATATATTTTAAAAATAGAAAAGAAGTTTATGTAAATTTAATAAAATTTTGGAGAGACGGATATAATTCACTCAAAATTTTTTAATAATTTGAAGCATTGTAATTGTTATAAATTAGGGATTAATAATAGAGCTATACATTTGAATAACTGTAAGTACTAAAATATATAAAAATAGATAATATTAATAAAATAAATTATTTTGTCAATTGAATTAGTTGCTTATATGACATACATATGTATATTGCATCATTATTTTGTAAAATTGTACTAAACTATTTTTAATTTACAAAGAATAACTTATATTTTAAAAAATATACCAGAGGCTTTTTTAATTGATGGTTAATAGATATATTGTCTTTTTATGTATTCTGAATTTCAAAAAGTGCGCAACTGAACCGTGGGAGATTGGGTCGTAGTTCAATTCCACGTTCCTCTACGTTCTTCCCAACAACTCAAAAACCAGTTATGAGTCTCGACATACAATTCGTGTATGATACAAATTCAGTCTACTCTCTCCGATTACGACCTCTTTCTTTCTCTTTCACCTTCTTGTTGCTCAATTTGTGAACCCTAATTTGGCTGCGATCAGACAGGAATTCTTTTGAGAGGTTACGATCATATCACGATAACTGGGGATAAACCTCGAAAACAATGGCGAAAATGGCATCATTATTATCCTCCAAACCCTTTTAATCTTCTGCAGACACGATGGACTCAATAGGCATTTCTCAAAATCCCTCGTATCCATCATATTCTTGTTTAAATCCTTCGATTTCATCACCTTCTAATCTTAAATAGATGTCTTCCCTTCCTCTCCCCAAAACATCACGTCTCAATCGGAGCAAGAATAGTAGCAACAATCCCAATTAGTGGTCCAGCAGTCTCAAGATGTCAATTCCATGTCAAATTATCAATACCCGCAAATAATGCAGCGATTACATTCAATGGGCTGGTCGAACCAAATTCAATAGCATCAATAGCAGCAACAAGTAGGTGTCATGAGACAATAGGCGGTTTTATATGGGAAGATGAATTTTGGTGGTTTTGCTTCAAGCTCAGAACCTGCAGCAACAATAACATCAACCATTAGAAGGCTCCAATTTGTCGCTTTCAAATTTGATGGGACGGAACGGAAACCTCCCCCATGCTGTCGGGTGCTGTAGCTGCTTCACAATTTAACTCATTGGCCTTGGTATACTAAAAATTCTTTATACTAATTGTTTGCAATTTGATATCAAATAATGAACATGGATAAAATGACGTTCTTTAATAGAGTTATTACATGTGAATGAACTTTTTCAAAGGGATTAATGAAATATTGTTGAGATGTATAAAATCTTTGTGTATATGAAAAAATTAGAAGAAATAGGAGCCTGTCATACCATTTCTTCATTTTAGCTTTTTATTATGTTTATGTATGATTATCATAATACATCAGCATTTAATTATTGAACACTGTCCCATTTTAAGCATTATAACTTTTAAAATTTTATATGGAAGTGAGTTTGAATTATTTGGGTGCAGCCGAGGCAGAAGGGTGGGCTTGTGCAAGGATTACGTTTTCTTCCTGCTAGTGCTCCTGGACAACCTCTGTAGGGAATGCAAGCAATGGGGATGATGGGGTCACCTAATCTCAGCTGCAGGCAAGAGCCAAAGGATCCCTTGCTTATGCTCGGTGGCAGGCAATGAATCAGGGTGAGATTAGGCAACAACTATCACGACGAAGTCCAATAGACACTCCACAGGTATAATCTTTCGAAAGTTATATAATTTGATGTAATATTGTGAATTAGGATTAACATTATTCTTATGGTCGTTTTGTTTGTACTTTTTTTTCATTATAGAATTCATTTGTCATATTCTGACCGTAGCTTTTGAATGTCTTTGCAGTCAAAGTTCTGCTGTAGATCTGTCTTTTCAAAATTTAATACATTTCTGCTTTTGAAGTTCATTCTCTTGCCAAATATCTGTCAGCATTCAACAACAGATACCACAATTTAATTAATTTTTATACTATTCGTGTGCATCATGCTTTTGGATCATGGACTAGAACTGGTAATTTAATGGCTGAATTGAACTCTCTCTCTCTCTCTCTCTCTCTCTCTTTCCTTTTTCTTCTTTCCTTCATTTCCCACAATTGGGAATGGTGAAAGGTTGGATCTTCCATGCTTTTGTGCAGTAAAATGTCAAATTTTAGCTTCCTTATTTCACTTTTATTGTTTAGACCAAGAGAACCCAAAAAAAAAAAAAAAGATTCTGGGTTATATGGAATCTAATGAAGTGAACCATAAATGCTAATTTGGTATAGCTATATTGGTAAGTGGTTTCGATTGACACGGTGTTAAAAAGTGTCCTTTAGAATGATTTTAGTAGATGATTCCGAACCACACAGGCAATTGCCTGCCTGATAAATTTTCTTTGCAGCTTATGAAAAACCTAAGATCAAATTCTATCTGCTGCTTCATGTTGAATGTTTCAGTAGGCTTACAAGGTGGATTAATTTACTGTTTCAGAAGAAGGATCCCCTCCTTTAAACAAATAAACAGGGGTCACTTTCCTCTAGTGAATCTAGCATTTTGCAGTGGTTTTGGAGTCGTGAACTAACTTGCTCCATAACATTTTTGGCTAGCTAATGGCCTTGGGTGTTTAAAAAATGTCCTTTGTTACGAGTCTAAATTTGATTATAAAGCTCAAAGGAGAAAGCATGAAAGATTGAAATCTATGCTCCTCTGACAGCCACGGGGACTAAGTGTGTGTTTAAATTCCCGTTACAAAATCACATTTGTGTAGAAGCAATAAATTGTTACTTCTTGGAAAACGTGGTTTTGGCCCATGTAAAGGCAGAAACAAACACACCTTTAAGTGACTGCCTTGGCTACATGGTAGTAGCTGGCCCTTTTCAATCCATGTTCTTTTTTTTTTTTAACATTTAACTGGCTTTTGCTGCATTCACTTATGAGACAAAGGGGTAGCTTGTTCCCTGGTAGAAAATTTGGCACAAAGCACCTTTTAATTGAATGGTTTCATCTTTCCTGGACAACTGAATTATGAACACCTGAACCATAAATTACTGGCAAAGAAATAGCTACTATAGTGAGCAAGCATTGTCCATGTTGAAAAGGTTACCCTGTGTCATGAGAGATGATTAGCACTTTCTTTTTTTTCTTTTAGTGTCAACTTTTAAACTGCAAACTAGAATTTATTTATCAATTTTGATCTTAGACTTCTCAGTTAAATATGTTGTGACTCTTAGCCTTTATAATGCAAGAATTAAATGAATATTTTGCATACATGAATACTTGAATATTGTATGGAAAGAATATTTTCTTTAGGCAAAGAAAAAAGGAAAGAAATCAATTTTCTTATTGGATTTTCCTAAATGTATATTGAAAATAGAAATTAAGAAAAGGTTTGGTATGGCTCAAATTTAAATGGAGTTCATTGTGTGGACGATGGAGTAATATCAAGAATTACCTTGGTGATTGTGTAGGTGTGATTGAGGCATGTTAGAGCATTGATAATGCTGTTAACTACAGGTTCAATATAATGCTGTTAACTAACGGTTCAATGCTTACCAAGGACATCATCCCTTGCTTTTATGAATCCTCAACAATCTGGGTTGCCTTAGAAAGTACAGCCAGCAATACGTAATTCTTTAAGCCAGTAACAGTGGTTTAAGCAAATGCCAGCAGTGTCTAGCCCTGGCTCACCTTCATTGTGTTTTCAATATCAGAGGAAGCAGCAAATCCTCTTGCAGCAGCAACTGACTTCATCAACTCAATTAAAACAAAACACTATGGTCCTGAATCCACAGCAGCTGTCCAACTGGTGCAACAACAGCAACTAACGGGGCAGTCTCACCTGCAACCCCAGCCACTGCAACAACAATTGATGCAGTAGCCTCAGCTGCGACCCCAGTAGCAGCAGCAGCAGCCTCAACAACAACAACAACAACATCTTACACAGCAGCAGCCTCAACAACTAAAACCACAACAACAATCTCTGTTACAACCACCCATTCATCATCATCATTGGTAGCAATCTCAGATATAAGCACCAGTTCAACAGCCTCAGGTGTGACCCCAGCAGCAATAGCGACAACAACTTCTTACGCAACAGCAGCAGTCTCTGATACAAGTGCTAGTTCAACAGCCTTAACTGCAACCCCAGAAGCAGCAAAAACAACAACTTCTTGTGGAGCATCAGCAGTCTCAGATACAAGCACCAGTTCAACAGCCTCAACTGCAACTCCAATAGAAGCAGCAGCAACAACTTCTTATAGAATAGCAGTCATAGCATGAACAAATTATACAACAACAGCCACAACAACTTATACAACAGCAGCCTCAACAACAATAAATTATACCACAGCAGCCACAACAACAATCTCAGATACAAGCACCTGTTCATCAGCAGCAACAGCAGCAATCTCATAGGATACCTGGATCCACTGGGCAAAAGTCAATTAGTTTAACAGCACTGCAGCCAGATGTAGTAGCATCTGGCACAACTGCACTAGCAGGCAGCTCAAGCTAAGGAACAGAAGCAAAAAACCAACTCCTTAGGAAGAGAATGATTCAGGATTTGGTTGTGCAGGTCTTCTTTAACTTTGTTATTTCTTTTCTCAATTCTATTTATCAGTTGTATGTTCAATTGTTATCTTCAGTCCTTTTTGCAGGTGGATCCACAAGGCAAGCTGGATCATAATATTATAGATGTTCTTTTAGAGCTTGCTGATACCTTCATTGATTCTGTAAGGATTCTATCATGATTAACTATTTTTCTTTTCCCCATGATAGACATGTATATGTGTGCTTAAAAGAGCTCTTGAATCTCTCTCTAAATCCATGAGATTATAAGCTTTAATTACTTCAGCACATATTGTGCTTCTCAGTGCACTAAAGATTCTTTTGTACAGTTATCTGCTTAGTAAATAGTCATACTAAAAAAGTAGCAAAGTTCTGAATTTCCTTATAAATTTTAGTGTGCAATTGAATTTCCTTTTATAATTACGGGACATTTTTTATTTGATAGCAGTGATGATGTTTTTCTCATGCAATTACTAGTTTGCCATAAAAAATTCCCTTTTTATATCCTACATTTGATACTAAAAATATAAAATCCATTGTAGATTATTTGTGTTTTAGTTAAGGCTGTTGTTTTTTCTAGTAGAAACTTATATTTGTTCTTGTTCCTGGTGACTAGGCATGCTTGCATTTTGGCAAAACATAGAAAATCTTCAGCTTTGGAGCCCAAGGATTTATGGCTATACCTAGGTATGTTGTGGCTATAGCTTATTTTCTACTCATTAGTGTGAAAAAAAAAAAGGAAATATTGCACGTATCAAATCTGGTTTTACTGTGATTTTGATTAAATAATTATTACTTGCTCAAAATGTACCACTACTAAGTACTAAGTGGCTAGAAAAGAGAACTACTTCCATGATCTGGATTTTATAGAGACTAACTTCTATGATGCACAGTAGTGAGATATGCCCTTGTACTTTTACATGTGGAATTAAATTTGCATATTCTATGTACAAGTTAATGTTTGAGAAGAAATTGCAATACCTATAATTTTCATTTTTCAATTGTTCTTTATGTTATCTTGGTCCTTGATCTTGGCAGTGCTTAGGTAAAACTTTTTTCCATTTTTTTCTTTTTCTTTCTTTTTTGATAACCTGAGATTGTTCGTGTTTGTTAGCCCCTATTGTGATGTCATTGTTTAGTTGTACCTATTAGTTGGTTCATTCTAAATGTTATCTCATAGTTTGTTGCACATTTGTTCCACCCTATTAATAATCGATTGACTGATTTATATAGTCAATTTTTATTGAGTGATTTGCAGTTTTACACTTCCAAGGATCAGACTTCACTTGTCTGTTTCCTTTATTGCCTTGATCTATAGGCTACTACAAAAATGGGAAATGGGTTACAAGCTATCTCTTTCTCAACCCTAGTTGTTTTATGTACATGGTTAAATTTTGTTCTTCCTGCTTCTCTGTCTGTCCTTTCCTAGTCCTTTGTTTCTTTCCCCCATAGATTTCCATATACAAGTCCAGGCATTTGGCTTAAACCTGATGTGTTAATAAGCAAATGTTCTTGACAAGGATTTGGTCTCTTATTTACCTTATGTATCCTATGTTAGTCTTGTTTCATCTATTACTTCCTTTGCCGACAAAATTACCATAGACACTTATAAAAGTTCAACTCTGATAATTATTTGTAACAAAGATACCGATGGTTGGATCTGACACAATTTGCAGATTCTTTTGTTTCGAAACTCTATAAGCGTCAAGTGTGTCTACCACGAGAGGAAGGGAGATATTGGGTGTTATTACTCTGAATAATAAGTTCATATGAACAATTCTTATGTACTCAATTGTCATTGTTATATCAAGCCGTATCGGACTGTGGAGAGCCATATCCCAATCATATCCTTCCCATATCTACTGCTTTATTTTTTTGTTCTTCTGTTTTTTCTTTTTTAAATAAAGAAAACAGGTTTGATATGCCTGGTATAAGCATCCAGCTAGGTGTATCAGATGCCTTTTTGGCATATTAGTGCTTCCTAGGATATGATGGATGGGGTAAAAAGTGAATGCTTGGATAAAGTGATATCCATGTATGTATTTGATAAAAAGAGATGACATCAAGTTTGCTGATTTATTTGTTTCTGAATTATTTAGCAAAGAAAATTTTGGATTTAACTGTTCCAGGATATTCAAGTGAAGAGAAGAAGCATCAAAGCAAACCTATAAGCAATGAATGATTTCTCCTCTGTTCTCCCTCCCCCCACCCCCAACCCAAGGAAAATGGAAAATGAAAAATTAATGTCAATGCTTACTTTTTAAAAGAAGCTAGACATATATTACTTGAAAATTTTATAGACAAATTATTACTGCCTTAACAATAATAATCAAGATTATGTTTTGTTATGTGATAGGACTTTCTCACCCAGACACACGCACATAATAGGGAATAGAGCAAGAAATAGAGGTTCCAATATTAAAATAAGATATGTTCTTGGAAAAGAGATTACAGACACTCAAAATATGTGAATCTCCCTCTCAGGTTACATAGAAAGATTCACCCAAGTACCTCTCTTCATCTCACGCAATTACACAGGAAAATGCCTAAGAACAGAACACTATTACAACTTTTGAGAGGTTGGCTCTCTTCCAAAGTCCTAATCGACAAAAGATGCACCTCTACTTCGTTCACACCATTTTCCTAATATACTTCAGCTCATCACTTTCTAACTACTCCTTCCTTCCTTATCATCATTGTTTCCTTCTTTTGCTTCCACATTTTTTTTTGCTTCTTTCAGTTATAAACTGTTATCTCCTTTATAAGACTAGCAATCCCTTGTTTCCCTACCATCTTTTTCCCTTCTGTCTTCTTTTGTAAATTTTGGTTGCTGGTTTTGGAACAGTGGGTCCATCAATACCTCCCCCAAGAAGTCTCATCTTTCACACCATTTTCCTAATATACTTAAGCTCATCACTTTTTAACTACTCCCTCCTACCTTATCATCATTGTTTCCTTCTTTTGCTCCCACATTTTGTTTGCTTCTTTCAATTATAAACTGTTATCTCCTTTATAAGACTAGCAATCCCTTGTTTCCCTACCATCTTTTTCCCTTCTGTCTTCTTTTGTAAATTTTGGCTGCTGGTTTTGGAACAGTGGGTCCATCAATACCTCCCTCCAGAAGTCTCATCTTGTCCTCAGGTTGAAAATATGGAAATTGTTGTTGGATGATCTCAAAAACTTCCCAAGTATTTTCAAATTCAAGTAGGTCTTTCCCTTTTATTAGTACCTCTAGCTATCCATTGGTGTTTTTTGGTTTTTAATTTTTCACCTCTTCAGGCTGGACTTGTTGCTTCAGGTTTGTTAATAAGGAAGAGAGTAGTGTTTGGCTAGGGATGGATGAAAGGAGCGATTTCTTGAGTTGTGATACATGGAAAATTAGGTGAATTCGGGCTATTGAAGGCAATTCCATCTTGTAAGCCATTGCACTGACTTTTTCAATGATTTTAAAGGGCCCATAAAACCGAGGACTGAGGTTTTCATTGACCCATTTGGCTAGAGACCTCAATTTGTAGGGTTTAATTTTGAGGTAGACGAAGTCTCTTACCACAAATTGAACATTTCTTCTATGATTGTCAACTTGGGCTTTCATCTTTGATTGGGCCTTGTCGAGGTTCTCTTTCAATATTGTGAGGATGGCATTCCAAGTTGCTATTTGCTCATTTACCTCTTCCACTACTGATGGTTCATCAACTGAATTTGAAGATGGTTGAAGGTCCCTTCCATTAATAGCCTTGAAGGGTGTCATATTTTTGGAGTTACTGAAATTGATGTTAAACCAATATTCAGCCTAATTCAGCCATTTAGACCACTAATTAGGATGTTCCCCCGCAAAGCAATGTAGATATGTTTCCACTCCCTTATTCACTACTTCTATTTGGCTGTCGGTGGTAGGCTGAACTACAGCACAAAGTAGTGCTTGCTTATTTGAAGAGTTCCTTCCAAAATTAACTAATGAAGGCCTTATCTCTGGTAAAAATAATGGTTTTTGGGAAATTATGGAGTTTAACCACTTCAAAACAAAAAATCTCAATCACATCCTTTGCTATAAAGGGTTGAGACAAAGGTATAAAATGGGGCATACTTAGATAAACAGTTAATGATATCAAACCTCTTAGATTTTAGTAGCCTTGAAATGAAATCCATGCTCATATCCTCTCAAATTTGTTGTGGAATTGGCAAAGGCTGCAATAGTCTGGCTTAAGATAAGGCTTGATGCTTGTTCTTTTAGCATATATCACATTGAGATACATGTTATTGAATATCTCTTTTCATGCCTTCCCAATACACTACATTGGCCAATCTCTTGTAAGTCCAAAGGTACACCAAATGTCCACCTAAAGGAGAAGAGTAGAATTTTGTGATGAGGGCTGCTGTGCATGGGGAGTTTTTAGACAAAACCAATTTGCCTTGGTACGAAAAGCATCCCCCTTTTAGGCTATATCTAGATGGTACAGGTTGATTGGTGATGATTCTTTGAGTGATTTCTAATAATTTCGGGTCAGATTGATCCTCATTCTCCCATTCTTCTAGATCCCCATATTACCACGTGGAAAAGGCCTTAAATTCTAAGATCCCATGCTGCCTTGAAAAAGCATCTACAACTTTATTATTCTTCCCCAGTTTATACATGATAGTGAACTTGAACTCCATTAATTTTGACACCCACTTTACTGCCTTTTTTAAGAACTCTCTATTCTAACAAGTATTTTAATGCTTTTTTATCTATCTTGATGATGAGTTAGTGTCTCAAGAGGTAGTGCCTCCACATTTTGGTAGGAAGGATTATAGCCATGAGTTTCCTCTCATAAATTGAACATTGCATTGCTCTTTTGGCTAATGCTTGACTGAAATAAGCTATAGGTCTGCCTCCTTGCACCAAAATAGCCCCAACTCCACTTCCTAAAGCATCAGCCTCTAATTCAAAGGGTCTAGTGAAATTAGACATGGCTAATACTAGTAAAGTGGTCATACAAGCCTTCAAAGGCGTGTAAGGTTTCAAGTTCCATCTAAAGGCATCCTTCTTGAGTAAATTCGTGGGAGATGCTGCAATTTTCTCATAGTTTCTCATAAATTTTCTATAATATCCAATTAGTCCCAAGAATCCCCTCAAACTCTTCAAGTTTTTAGGGACTAGCCAATTTAACCTACTGCTAATTTTGAAAGGGTTAGCCTGTATCCCTTGAACAAAAATGACATGACCTAGGTATTCAAGCTAAGCTTGTGTAAAGACACACTTCTTGGGGTTGATTACTACTTGATGCTCCTTTAGGATCTTTAACACCCTTCTCAACTGTTCAAGGTGTACAGTCATATATGGGCTATATATCAATATGTAATTAAAAAACACTAACTTTCATAGATGCTCCTTAAAAATATCATTCATTAGAAATTAGAAACTAAAGGGAGCATTGGTGAGCACAAGGGGTATCACCTTAAATTCATCGTGACCTTGGTGAGTTGGGAAGGCCGTTTTGTGCTTGTCCTCGAAATTGATTTAGATTTGGTGATACCATGACTTCAAATCCAGCTTTTTCAAGATGGAGGCATTGCCCAATTTATCAAGTAACTCATCTATTACTAGGATAGAAAATTTATCAAGGACTATTATCTTGTTGAGAGCCTCGTAGTCCACACAAAACCTCCAACTCTTATCTTTTTTCTTCAATAGGGGTACAAGGTTGGAATATGGACTACTATTAGGCCTAATAATTCTTGCAGACATCATTTCTTGCACTATATGTTCAATTTCGTTCTTTTGTGAGTGGAGGTATCTGTAGAGTCGAATATTAAGGGGTGCTCCCTCAGCTTGACCAATATGGTATGATCTCTTACCCTATGAGGTGGTTAGCCATTTACTGGTTCACAAACTAGTGAGTATTCATTTGGCAAGCTATGAATTTCAGGGGGAAAATTGGGCTCTGCTTCTGATCTTAAGAGTCTCCTCTCCAAACTCCACCATATACCTTCGCCTTCCACTTTCTATTAATCTCATTAGAGTCTTGAAAGATAATGGAGCTTTAGACTAAGAAGCATCACCCCTCAATCAGACTTCTCTTTTCCAAGATCCAAACTTCATGGTAAGTTGAATCCAGTTAACTTTAACTTCCCAAGATGATTATAGCTACTCAATACCTAGTACTAGATCAACTCCTCCCAACTCTAGGAGGTAAAAATTTTGGACTACCTATAGGTCTTGTATCTGCAATGTAACACCCTTACACATCTTATTCCTTTTTATTTTGCAACCATCACCTACTTACACTAAGTACTCTTTGGTCCTCTACACTAGTAATGCTATCTTTTCCACCAACGTGGAAGAGATGAAATTGTGGGATGCGCTACTGTCAATAAGGATGATGACCTTCTCTCCCTTCAACCTTCCTTTATCTATCATCATATGGTTATCAATAAAGCCTATAATGGTGTTCATGAAGAGTTCTATAGTTGCTTCCTCTTGTTTGGCTATATCTTCTTCTCCACCTTTATTGATTTCTTCTCGATCCATGCTCTATTCCTCACGTGATTCTTCTAACAGCATTACTTGAAGCTGCTTGTTCTTGCATTTATGGTTGGGCCCAAACTTTTCATCACACTTGAAGTAGTGGCTTAGCTTCCCTTTTTTAGCAAGTTCAGCGTTTGTAAGCTAGCAAAAATTTCCCCTCCTACGTGTAGCTGCTAGTGATGCAACGCTAGTGTTGTTCTTTGAATCCCTTGTTTTTGTTTGTTAGCTGTTAACAGAATTATTTTGGGTAGTGGACTTTATTGGGCCAGTCCCACTCGTGACTCTACCTAAGATGGGTTAGGCGTTGATCCATTTGGGGTTTTTGGTGAGTTTCGGGTAACATGTCAATTTGTTTTTCCTTGGCTTTTCCAACACCACGTTCTTTTCTTCTATTTAGTGTGCAATTTCCATCAGCTCCCTCAAGCTTCTTGTGTTCATCATGCGAAGTTCAGCCCATATCTCTTTTTTTCAGTTTGTTTCTAAAGGCACCCATTAGCACCTCTTCTCAGGCGTCCTTCAAGGGGGACATCAAGAGCTCAAACCTTTCACGATACTCCCCATAATGCCTTCAGCACCTTGTAGCCATCTCCCAGTTGTGAGTGATGAAATCTGCTTATCAACTCTTCCTTAAACTCATGTTTGCAACTCCTCTCTTGTCACTAACCACTGGTATGAGTTGAGAACCTTTCCTTTTAAGCATGCCATTGTAACTTCTATCTTCTCCTCTTCTGTTACTCCATTCATGCTGAAGTAATGCTCCACTTTGAATATCCATCCTAGTCGATCTTCTCCCTAAAAAATAGGTATTTCAAGTTTTTTTATATCTGTAGGTACCCTTGTCTATAGTTGAACTATTGCTAGTTACATCCTCAATCCCTATGTTAACTTCAATCTAAGCTATTGGTCATGACTCTCCTCCCACCCTACTTCGTGCTTCCATGCGTGCCATAAATTCACGCATCTCTGTCACTACCTTTTCTATCGACCCCACTTTCTACTTTAGTTCTACCAACTCACGATCTTGGTTATCTAGCCTTGCCTCCATTCTAGTATTCACCATGCCCTGATTATGATGATCTAATACTAAAATGATAGGACCCTCTCATCCAGAAACACCCACACTAGTGCAAGAAATAAAGGTATTGACATTAAAATAAGATATGCTTTTGGAAAAGAGCTTACAAACACTCAAAGTAAGTGAATCTCCCTCACAGATTACATAGAAAGATTCCCCAAGTACCTCTTTTCATCTCATACAATTACACAGGAAAATGCCTAAGAATGGAATACCAATGCCAACTTTTGAGAGATTTGCTCTCTCCCGAAATCCTAATCGACAAAAGATGCGCCCCCCACTCCTTTCACAACTTTCTCCTTATATACTTCAGCCCATCACTTCCTAACTAGTCTTTCCTACCTTATCATCGTTGTTTCCTTCTTTTGCTCCCCCCTGTTTTCTGCCTCTTTCGGTTATAAACCATTATCTCTTTTATAGGACCAGCAATGCCTTGTTTCCTTTCCTTCTCTTTCCCTTCTATCTTCTTTTGTAAATTTTGGCTGCAGTTTTTGGAACAGTGGGCCCATCATTATTTTTTGAACTTGCATCCATCAAATGATCTCTGCAAGAGGTGCCTAGATATGGTAAGTTGGAAGGATTCTTTCCCATAATTGATTAATATGCTTATTTCGTTGGACGCTAAAACTGTTGATGTGTTTCCCTGTTTTGCTAGATATCTAAATAACATACGCACTTGATCTAATAAAATACTAAATTTTTTTTTTATAAAAATATCCAAGTTCATTAATCTTATTTATAAAAGGAAAAACAAATGGAACATACTATGGTGGATGGACCATGAAATAATAGAGGTAGATCACTCCAATAAGAATGATTATTGTCCCTTTGTTGCTGAAGGATATAGGCTATTAATTAAAGCTCTCTTAATTATCGGTAGTTTGTTATGTTTGTTCACGAAGAAGCATTCTCATACACAACACATTAAAGACAAACAAAAACAGATGGCACCCAAAATCACTTCCAAACGGCAATTCTGAAGAACCAAGCTTTGTTCAGTAAGAAATGTTACAACTAAATTGGTTGACATATCATAGTCCGAATATAATTAAGGGTTCAAAATTTCACATATCAGAAAAAAGATCCCGTATGTGTTGAATATATGTTAGAGTTGACTATCTAGATCACAGCGTTTAAGAGACCACATATGATTACATATTTCAGAAAGATGGTGCCCTAGTACACTTTCATATTGAACATCAGTACATCACAAACCCAGGATGCCTCACTACCTATTGATATCTGAGGGAGAGTAGTTACTAACTTACTGTACTATCCTCCAGAGTTCACTTTCAAATATTTTAGGGACTTCTCAAGTAATGGTTTACAGACTGATCATTTTAGTCGTTACTCTGCTGTCCTACCAACTTGAGCATTGGAACACGTGACGATCGAAGCCTCTACGTACTACCCACATGGGCCACATCGTTCATCATCTCTTTGTTGTAGACAACACCATAGCCCATCGTGTGTAATATCGGAATGACCAAAATACCCATATCTTATAATTTCTTCAAAATTTATCCGTTTGAAAAATGAATTTAAGTCCAAAGATATGAGAATTTTCAAGGGTTTTGGGTCTGGAACTGAAAAGGGTGCCCCAAACCTGCAATGCGTACATGTGTGTGTGTGTGTGTGTAAAAGTACAAATTCGTCACATATTTTTACTAGGAGAATGGAGAAGAGGGCTAGTTGAGTAGCTTGGAATTTAACAAACATTTTAATAAAGATTTGCTAATAGTTTGTTGTTCTTATGTATTGTTATATCTGAGACATATTTAAAGATAAAATTATCGAGATTAATCAATTTTAAGTTATATTAATCATATGTTTGAATAATATTAATGATTGTGAGACATCTTATTTTATTTTGTTGTTGTGTGATTTTATAAGAATAAATTTCATGTAGGCGAATCTCAACTTGAGGAATAAAATTACATATCATAATGTTTTTTTGGAATAAATGAATTCAAGTATAAAAATTTTAAAATTTAATAAAAAGGATGATGAAGATTGAGTTTATTACCTTTTAATTAAGATGAGTTCAGAAAAGACAAGAGAACCCGTGGATACACTGAACATGTCAAGAAGTCCAACGTCAGCAACAATTAGCTATTTGCTGCCGTTTGTGATTAGATAATTAAGAACTTAAAAATCATGTCCCTTCAACAAATAAAAGTGAGAGCCCATGAGGAATCCGAATTTATTACACTGTAAAGTCCGGCCAATCCATAGAATATTGCGTATTACAGAAAGCTATATCGCTACTAAACATGGGTAATTGCCCGTGACCTTTTTTCCACTGTGGTCTTCTCTGCAATAAATCCTTACGTACATTCATCTTCTAACCCAAGAAAATAGGCCACCCTCTTGAGCTCCACATCCAAATTAATGGAGTAATCCAGAGGGTCAATTATTTTTTCTGATAAAAGTTTGTTCTGTTCTTCATCATCATTCTGGGGAAGCTGGGCATTCAAACCATCAGGCATAAGAATTTGGTTCCGATCAATTTGATCATCATCATCATCATCCATGACAAAGTTACTTAAAGCATGATCATCAGCAGTTCCCTCTATTTGATTTGAAGAACTTGGCCTGCTTCTGCTATCGGACCCATTACTCTCCAGCTTTTTACTGTCCAATCTGACAGCCGTAACTCCTGTTAGCCGTGAAGCATCTGGTGCTACTGCATTTAAAATATCTTTGTTTTTTCCGACATTTTGATCTTCAAATTTCTGATGATGTTTGAGACAAGGACTAGGAGATGATAACGACGCCACTGTTGATGTCGACTGCTGTCTTTGCAATTTCTTGGACAAATTACTGTTCCAATAATTCTTGATTTCGTTATCTGTCCGTCCTGGTATCCTCTTGGCTATTAAAGCCCATCTATTGATTAATAAATCCAAGAAACGTTAATAAAGGAAAGATATGAATTGATTGTACGAATTGAAACATCAGATTTCAACAAATATAAAACAAAATCTGTGTTGTGCATGTGCAGACCTAAAAATTTAAAATTTGGGTAAAATATTCTTTTTATTTTTTTAAGAGATAGCTTAGTTACAGGGTATTTTGATCAAAATAAATTTAGTTGTAGTGTATATTTTTTTTAATTTTAGAAGAGTATTATACGATTTTTTCCACAAAAAAAAAAAAAGTCATATAATTAAATCATTTCTCTTTTCCTATTTTTATTGAGAAGGAAAAGACTTGAACTTGCTCACGAAGAAGCATGAATCACCTGTTACCAAGAAGACGATGAAGTCTTATGATCATATCTTCCTCATCGGAAGATATATCCCCTCTCTTTATACCTGGCTTTAAGTAATTCAACCATCTCTGTCTGCAACTTTTTCCACACCTCCTTAAGCCTTCACATATTTTATAAAAATAAACCAAAAGGAGAAAAGTTTAATCAAACAAAATTTACCCAAAAAACAATTGTAGCAGAAATGTGCAAAACCAACTAGATTTTAGCTAATACACTCTCTTTATATCCCAATATTGTTTAAAGCCTATATATCAATAATGGACAAAATAGACTGAAAGAATATGGGGAATGAAGAAAGCTATTAACTTGCAATATAAAACAACTAAAAGTTGGAGTTTTTAAAGCATTTAATAGGGACCCAGATGGAGTACTGAGTAGAATCAATTTCCTGTACTGATTTAAACAAAACCTGCATACAATACTGAAGAAGCTCGTAGAGGAATGTGAAATGGTAAAATGATGATGACCAGTGAACCTGCATTTTGAGCAACTTTCTGCCATTTGCCTTCTCCATGGGTAGTGATGTAATTGAAGAGGGCTTCATCTTCTTGTCTTGACCAAGGCCCTTTGTTGGTCATCTCTTTGAAACAGTGTGGACTTGAACCTTTAATGTTTTTTGGTGTCCGTCAAAGAACGATGCTCTCTACCTTTCTTTCTTTCTTTCTTTCTTTCTTTCTTTGACGTTGCAATCACCTCACTGAAAAGATGAGTACCTAGCTTTTATTTATATTGCAGGTCAATAGTTTTTGGCGGACTTTACTGTTAGAGATTTTAGAGAAATAGAAGCTAATTATGAATAAGTATATTATTAATTGTGTCAAAAGTAGATTTTATATCTAACCTATTTATCTATATATATATATATATATATTTTATAAAATAAGTGTCCGTACTATTATAACAAAAAATCTTAGATATCATATGGTACCAATACATGTGCAGTGTCTGGGTGGGGGGGGGGGGGGAGCGGGGGATATGCACGTGGTTTTTTAGAATTTCATTTTCCACCAGAAAATGTTTTTAGTTTTCACCAAATATTGCCCCTGGTTTAATAATTAAAACGAAAATTTGAAGACAATGACAATAGTAAATGAGGAGGCGAGAAATTAAAAGATGGATTTATTTTTAATTACATTAAAAATAAAAATAGCTACATATATATAACAATTAACTTTTTAATGAGCTTAACTTTTAATATTTGCGTTCCATCACATTTTTTTGACCCAATTTATGAAAAATTTTGTAAAAAAAGTTTATGTCAAAATTTCTCTTGAAGAGTACAAAGAAACAACTTTGAAATCAATTAAGAATATATTTCATATGCGAAAAAAGAATGAAATAAAAAGTAAATAAATAAAATAAAAAATAATATTTACATCTCCATTTTAAAAAATAATAATAAATAAAATCAGTATGGTTAAATAATAATTATAAAAATGAGATATCTTTTTCAAAGCTTTCCATTTTTTTTCCATTTGGACAAGAGGAGGACTCATACTGATAATGGAAAGTAAACTTTTGAAATGAATTTTATTTGAAGTAAGGAGAGAGAAAAAGAGGAAGGAATAAACCTCATCTCTAACATGTGAGTTACACACAAAGTGAGGCCTACCTCTTTATTTCTTTCACTTTTCTTATTTCAGTTAAAAATCCATTTCAAAGAATGTCACCCCGAGTGATAACATAGGTCTCTATGCAAAAAATTTAAATTCCAAAAATAGGTAAAAAAAAAAAAATACGTACAGGTTGAGATAAGAAACTATTTACTAATATAAAAATGGTGCGTCCCGAGCATGGCCGACTTAGGTCATTGGTGCTCTCCGGCTGCTAATTCTTACCGCTCAAGAGATCTTTCAACTTGTTTATCGATTTTTCAACGAATGATATCTAACTCTGAGAGGGAAAAAAAGGAAATAATTAGGGGTGGGTCCCAATCGGACAATATGCTTTTAGGCTGTGTCTCCACGATTCCACGAATCACGAGGCCGAACCACAAACTTTGGTGGAAACAAAACGTCTTCAGATTCCTTAAACAAGTGCGGACGGCCGAAGAGAGAGAGAGAGAGAAGGAGGGGACCGGGGGCGTGTGAAGATTAAAAGGTGTTCTTTTTTTTTTTTTTTGAAAAAGGGGTTGAGACTGAACTTTTGTAATAAATTTAAAATAAAATGCAAAAAGCAGCCTTATACTTTAAACTATTTGTAGACTTTTTTTTTTTAATTTAAAACTGAATTAAAGGTCGGTTTGATTATTTATTTTTAAAATAATTTTTTGTTTTAAAAAATAAAAAAATAAAAAAAATTGTTTGAAAATGTATTTTTAATAAATATTTTGTAAAATATAAAAATAAAATTATGTTTTCAAAAACAAAAAAATTAAAATATTTTTTAGATATTTGTTAACTTTTATTATACAGAATTAGAGAAAAAATAAAAAAAAATTTATAATAATGATTCAAACTAATTTTTTAAAATTTTTTATTGTTAAATTTTTTTAAAAAAATATTTATTTTAAAAATATTAATCAGAACAGAATTAAACAAGTCCTAAATCTCTAAAATTTCACATTCCAACAAATGGATTTTTTTTTTCTATTTTCTTCTTATCAATAATAATTTATTTGCTACCTCTAACATTCTTATAATTGATGCCGTAAGTTTTTATTTTTCTCTCAAAAAGAAATTGATATATACCTCATGTATCATATCATCTATAAACTAATATAATAGAGTTGAATCATATATAATAGTAGGAGTATAATAAGTAATAAAGTGTGAATCTTATATTATAGCACTCTATTTATATAATAATAAAAAGTAAATAATTGAATATGGATCTTAAG